>OZ020183.1:40251364-42751364 GCA_963971135.1 Stenus bimaculatus | reverse complement strand
GTCGAAATTTTTAAAATAGTAATATAAAATATAATAAATAATTTTAAAATATGACATTTGACATTTAATTTACATACAACACACAATTCAATGTTGTATATTGGGTTGCCTAAAATTCATTTCTACTCCGCCCTTTTATTCCTTGTCAGTGTAAAGTGCAATTTCTACTCCTAGGCAGTACAAAGTGACCATAGAATCAACGAACATAAAAAGTGCCTGTCAAACGTCACAGAAGACTGTATTTTAATGACATTTGAAGAAAAAATGAGTTTTCAGCGCGCGGGTCAATTTTTAACACTACTTTTTGGTGAAAATAAAACGAATTATTTATGTAAATCAAAATGTTAAACTTGATTCAAAGAATACGCATTTTATGCACCATTTTTTTTTAATATTGAGATACTATCCTGTTTCCCGTTATTAGTTCCACTTCTGCCGGAAATTGAATTAACTTCGTTTTTTTTTCAACGCAATATTAGACAATAAATATGTGTTTGACATTTTTTAACTTTTTTTTGTCACTCGTGGGAATCGAAAATGTTAATTATACTATCTGAGTTATTGCTCATTATTAGATTATTAACCTTCCGATGACCAGGTGGGGTCATTATGTGACCCCAGGGCTTATTTTTTTATTGTATTTTAGTAAGTTAAACATTTGGAGCTCAATTATTTTTTAAGCGAGTTTTTCACCTTCCTACTAATTATACAGTTTTACAAGAAAATAGAAAAGTTTTGGCTCTGAAATAAAATTATACAGAGGGGTGCACAAAAAACGGCCAACTCTGTAGCTTCGTTATTTCTTAAGCGATTTAAATAAGTGATATGTCAAATTAAATGGTTTGAATAATACTACTATCAGATAATAAAAGATTAATCTACATCAGAGGAGGACGAGGCAACTTGTTTTTTCAAATGGCAACATATTTTTTTTTTGATTGAAAAAAATCATTAACAAAAATAATCTAAACCAATTAAACCAATAATTTTCTTTTCTTATTTTTTTTAATTTTTTTATTATTTTTTAATTTAATTCAATTGTTTTTTTTTTGCTTTTGAGTTTTTAGTGTTTTATTTTTTTTTTGCCGTTTTTTGTGCACTCTTCTGTATAATTCTTGTAGGTTTTTTGGGGCAGAATTTAAATTAATTAATAAAATAATTAAAAATTTATTTTGATAGAAATTCCGAAGTTATTGGCACATTTTAGAGAAGTAAACTTGTCAACATTGTTATTAAAGTAGACTTTGAAGATACCATTTACCTCTTAATATTTAATTAAAATGTTTGGTAAGTAATGGTGATAAAGTTGAAATTAACATGATATTTTTTAAAAATGCAAGAATTGATTAGTGAAAATATAGACCATTTTATTAATTTAGTAATTTTTATTTAAAACAAATAAAAATTTTTAATTAAATAGAAGAATGTCAAGATAATATTGACAATAAAGATTCTTTAAAAACCTGAAGATGGGATATAATTATCCCGAAATCGATAGTTTTTAATTTAATTTATACAAAAAGTATAAATAATAAAGTTGGACTTTAAGAAAATAAATCACAAGTTTTTCTATTTAATTGAAGCAGTCCAAATATTTGTGTTATCCTTTAATTTATTTAAAAATTTTTAAATTTTAAGTAGATGTTTAAAGTAATTTTTATCAGATTAAAGTTCCAGGAATTGAAGAAATAATTGTAATATTTTTACATTGTTGCCATATGTCATTTTTGTCAATTTTATGATAAATTATTAAAATGCAAACATCTTTACAGTCTCAACATAAATTATTATTTTTTGTTGAGAAATGCAATAACACATTTATCTGTGCTATAAAGAGCAAAAATAATTAAAAATGTACAAATAAAAATTTTAACTTTGAGCACTCATATCTTGATTAATCTGCTAGTAGGATTTTTTTTTGACTATTCAACTCACATGTGATTATTTTGAATGACAAGTAAAACGTCAAAAATATCAGTGACTATTCAACTTACAAGTGATTATTTTTTGTGACAAGTAAAACGTCAAAAATATCAGCGATTATTTTGTGACGTTAATGTAAAATTTCAATAAGTTTGAAGTTATCTGTCAAATTGGGCATAAAAAGTGAAAAATGTTCGTTAAATAGTCCCTTGTTCAAATTATAAGTAGAATATTTTTCATACATTACCACTCTTGTCATTTGGGGTTAAAACTTAACCCCAAATGACATTCGTGGTAATGACAGTGAAAAATATTCGACTTAAATTTGACCACTCGTGATATTACATATGATTATTTTGTGACGTTAATATGAAATTTCAATAAGTTTTAAGTTGGCTGTCAAATGTCTGAAAAATGTTGGTTAAATAGACTCTTAAATATGCACCATTTTCAAATTATAAGTTGAATATTTTTCATACATTACCACTGTCATTTGGGGTTAAAAATTAAAATTTAACCCCAAATGAAATTCGTGGTAATGACAATGAAAAATATTCGACTCAAATTTGACCAATCGTGATATTACATATGAATAGTTTTCTCTTGTGTAACGTAGCGTGGAGCGTGTTCGCGACTTTTTAAGCACCCTGTATATCAAACACGTTTTATACAATACCTCGTATAGCTACATTTAAACAGGTAATTTATTTTATTTAAACTTATATGTAAATATTTTTGTAATTTTATTTTCGGAAGTTAAAGATCGCGCCTTTTCTTACCATTTCTGAAAATACCGATATGGTCACAACACAAAAAATAGGTTTAATTTCTCGCAGGAAATGCGTTAAAGTGATTTCTTGCTAGAAGCTGCTAGAAGCTAAAAGATGCAGTCACTCGGTATTCTGTATTGGAAAAGACTATAAGTCAAATTTGGCGGAATTTAACTTTCCACCAAATCGTACTCTTATTATGAGACAGAGGGAGTAATACAATTTTGAAAAATGTAATCAAAATGCTTCATTACTTTTAAATGATTGTACCAAGTTTATTTTACTGATATTATATTTATTAACTTACCAAAACCAATATAAAAGTAAGTAATAGGTAACTTAATTTAATTATCTTTTATTTGATTATAACAATGATCATTACATTTATTTAAACAATTTCATTACAGGATCTTCTGAATTTTGCAACTTCATTAAGTATATAAAAAATCCTTTCATATAGATCAGTCATATTTTTCACATATTGTGAGCGAACTGTGTCTTTAACGAATTTAATTGAGTCTTCAAACGATTTGTCTTCTTGCAAAATTTTTTTTATCAATTTATAATTTAACATAGAATTTGGGGCCATTATTTTGCTATCGACAACATAACATTTCAAAAATTTCTTAGTTAGATCGGTATTTTCCCATTCCTCGCAAACATCTTGATTTAAGAAGTATTCAACTTCATATTGAGCTGCACAGTTGTCTACAGCTGAAGTAACTTGAAAGTAATTTTCTATTTTTTCCGCCTAGAAAAACAAATCATTCATCAAATTTTTACGAAACTAATGTTACGTTAAATTTGAAAAAAGTTATTACCTGAATTTGAACAAGAAAGCCGCAAGTTAAAATGGATAAAATTAATTTCATTTTTTAAATATTTTCCACTTATTTTTTTAAGAGTTCAAGTTTTAAGATTTAACACTACACTGCAGCAACCACCATCATCATAGATATTTTATTATTTAAAATATTGCCTTTGGTGTTTTAGGATTTATTATCCTGATTTTGTAATATAATTAAAATGTAATTTAAGTTTTATTTTTCATTATAATTGTTAAATAATATACAAAATCTGCACACAATATTAATATAATTCATATTAAAAGTAAGATAATTAAAAGTACATTATTCTATAAATTAGAATTAAAAATAGTTTTTATTTGCTAATTTTCTGAAATTACAAAATAATAAACATCTTTTACCTGTAATTGGAAAATGAAGAGGCATGCGAAAATTACAATAACTGACTTCATTTTGTTGTTATAAATAAAATTTAAACTAAAACAGCAGATATTTATAAGTGATAGATTTTGCATAAAATCTCACTTCTATTCATTAAAAATTAATGTATCTCAGTAAGATTAGAAAATTACTTTTAAAATCATATAGATATATTTTCAGAAACAAAATTGCCAATTAAAATTGCTTATATTATTTAAATTTTAAAATTAAAATATTATTTGCTGTTTCATGGTTTGGCATAAGTGAATCTATTTAAAAACATTTTTATGAGCTAAATTTAATTAAGCTTATTTAGTTTTTTTCTCTTAAAATTTCAGAGTATTAATTAAATTTCTAAAATAATTTAAATAATTTATAATATATTCACAAATAAACAATTCAAGTAAGTTCTTTATTATTTAACTGTAAGAAATAATAGAAATTTCATAAAATATTTTTTATTTACAAAAATTTGTATTAACGACACCAAAATAATTTAAATTTATAATTTTTAAATATGCTTAAACATAAAGTACTATTGAATAAACATTTTCGAAGATATTTAACATTCATGTTCTTCTATTAATTTCTGAAATTTTAATTTGTTTCAATTCATTTAACGTTTATTATTATTCACATAAATACTTACTGTTAACATTTTGAAATTTGACAAGTTTTGTGCTAAAAATAATGTTTATTTTTTAATACGGTGGATTCTAGTTAATTGGACCAACCGGCTATTTGGACGAAAATATAATGTCCTGATCCCAATCTATGGATATAATGTAAAATCGAAAAAGCCGCTTAATTGGACCAATTTTTCATGAAAATTTGATCAAAAGTAGGCATTTTTAGACAAATTTTAGTGACTATCCAACTCACAAGTGATTATTTTTTGTAGTACAC
The DNA here is from genome assembly GCA_963971135.1 of Stenus bimaculatus. Taxonomy (NCBI): domain Eukaryota; kingdom Metazoa; phylum Arthropoda; class Insecta; order Coleoptera; family Staphylinidae; genus Stenus; species Stenus bimaculatus. The sequence continues at coordinate 42,746,539 of OZ020183.1, read as the reverse complement.
GTCAAAAATATCAGCGATTATTTTATGACTTTAATGACAAACTTCAATATGTTTGAAGTTGGCTGTCAAATTTTGCCCAAGAAAGTGAAAAATGTTCGTTAAATAGTCCCTTAAATACCCACCCTTGTTCAAATTATAAGTCGAATATTTTTCATACATTACCACTCATGTCATTTGGGGTTAAAAATTGTGAAAAATCATGAAATCGAACATTACTGACAACAGCATATCTCTAGTTTCTTTTGACAGATTTTCAAATTTTTTTCTGATTTGTAAACTAGATTAATTAAACTAAAACTGGACAACTGCTTTTGTGTTGCAATTTTATCCAAAATTAATTATAAGCGAGCAAAGTTAAGGTACTTTGGGTTATTATATTTTTTTTTATAGATTTTCCAATTTTTTTTCCTTCTGTCCATATTTAGTTGAATGACTCTAGAATCTAAAATAAAAAATAGTATACAAAAATATTGTTTGTACTAGCATATCTAGTGTTCCCCGTAAACTGCTATTTTTGCCTATTAGAAAATTACTCTTAACCCCAAATGACATTCGTGGTAATGACAGTGAAAAATATTCGATCACTCGTGATATTACATATGAACATTTTTAATTTTGAAGTAAATGTGAATTCAAAATATTGTTTTTAGTTGGGAATAGGGGACGTTTAACATTAATACTTATTAAAAAACACGGTTGTTATAGGAAGAAGTACCAAATTCCCTAATTTCTGTGCCATGGGCAAAAAAGGTGGGATGCCATGGAGATAATAGTACATTGTTTTATTGGAGTAAAAGAAGTACTTTTTTGGCGAGCATGTAGATTTGCGGGACGAGCTAAAATGTTACTTTTATTCCCCTTTATGTCAAATTTCCAATTCCCCCCTGTCTTGTCATGTCACATTCTATTATTTTCATAAATAATAAATACTGACATGTTTAGAAATCATTTTTAGGTTAATAATGATTTTATTCATTAATAATTGTATCCACTTTGTAATGATTTTTGTAATGGACTGTTTCCATGATTATCTTGTAAGGACTTACAGATTGATCAGTATCGACCTATAAATGAATATTAATTATTTTTAAACTTCAAATATGACTGCTTAAAATTAATCAGTGTCGGTATAGTAGGAAACGCTAATCCCATAGAATTATAATTCTATGGTCAATCCACAGTTGAAGGTGCATTTGTTTTAAATATTATATAAACCAAAAGTAATCTGGTAGTAATTGGTCGTGAAAAAAAATTAATATGCACCGAGGGAGTAAAGTGAGTGTTATAATCCCGACTATGAAAGTTGTTGCTCGAGACGAAATCGAGGGGTACAATCATAGGATTATATCTTTTCTTTATTATTAAAATGATGGTAAAAAGTAATGTTATAATGGATATGCTGAGGCAAGCCATATTTTTTAAGTATGAATATGTTAAATGAAGGTACTGCATAAAAATAAAATTCATTTAATTAAAAACTGTGTTCACCGAGGTGTTCACTTTACTAAAAATATTTCGAAACATATTTATTCATTTGTGTTGATATGTGTATGCTCCATTCCGGGTTTGCACATTCTGAAGTGAGCCATAGATTGAGCAAAATTGTTTGGTGATATATTATCTTCCTCTATTAATTTTTCAAAATATTCCATTATTTCTTCTTCTGATTCATTGCCTCTTATAGCTGTTTTAAAAATATCTCTATAAACGTTTCCATCTTTATCTAGTTGCCCACTTGAAAGTGTGTAACACTTAATAAATTCCAAATCATCTGCTTCCATTGGCCACTCACTACATACATTAGCTGCTAAAAGTTTCACATCATCACCGATTATTTCCTTACATTTTTTGATGGAGTCTTTAAATTTAAAGTATTCTTCTACAGTGCATGTCTAAAAATAAATTTTCGAAAATACAATTAATATTAAGTATGTATTGAAATTATTTACCTGCACAGAGGCTACTAAGACACAAATAATTAAAAATGCTTTCATTTTGTAAAGCTTAAAATTGAAGTAAAATGTTACATAGGATGGGATCTCATATATTATGTGTTGATTTAAATATATTTAAATATTTATTTCATAGAGTTAAAAAATATAAATAATATTGTAGTTAACATTGAAATTTAGCATAAGCAATTATTTTTAGGCTGTTAAATTAAAATTTAATTGGAAGCAGCAGATAATCGTTTTTTTACTGAATTAAAAAAAGGAATAATTTTGAATACCCAAGTTTAAATTTTCCTTGCATTCAATTTTTAAATGTGAATGTTTAATTGCCTTATTCTAATCCAAAATAGTGTTTTTCATGAAAACCACTTCAGCAAAGATGATAGAGAAACAAACTTAAAAATAACCGTACATCCGATTTTTCTTTCTGTTGCATATTTTAGAACTGATTATAGGAGTAATTTAAGTGTGATTTATTTTTATTTCATTACTTTTTTCAAAAGAGTATAAAGGGTGAACTAAAATGATTGTGGTATTAATATGTAGGCAACCAAATACGCCGGTTGGTACAACTAAAAATTTAAAAAGAATTTTTTTTTATTTTTAACATTTCTTGATTTCTTTTATGTAAGTTTTATTCTGTGGTTGAAATTACCCATAATCCATTGCTCATTACCCGATGGGTTGGCAATACTGCAGCTTTGTGATTATTCCATTGGTCCACACATGGTTCGAGCATGTTAAATAATGTCAAAAATTTAGTAATGAATTTCATTACTTGTCAAAAAATTCAAATGTAATGAATCTTTTATTCAATAGTCTTGGAAAAAACATATTTTTTTTCGCCAACGGATTGACCGCAAATGGACCAATCTTATTTTTTTTCTTATGATGGTCATATTAGATTTACTCATTTGGAAGTCTGAGTGCTACCAAATTTGGAACAAAAATATAAAGTGGTTTATGAGTTATAGCTGACCTCGTAGCACCCTATTTAGCATATATTTAAAAAAAAATTAAGGTTTATTCAAAAATGCTTGGAGGTAATAACTTCCAAATAAAGTTTTCCAAAAGCAATTATTCTACATCCCTTTTAGCGTTTTAACAATTCCGAATATTAATTTACCTTGTTCACTTTTGAAGAGGGTAATTTAGAAATAAAGTAGTAATATGCAATGGTTAGAATTTTTCTTTATTAATATTATTAAAAAACAGTTTTGGGCTAGGTTGATGGTAACAAGGAAGCATTTTCCTAATTTTAGCATAATATTACCCAAATACTGCAATAAAAAATCTAATTAGCTTTGCACTTTCTAAAATGAGCCATATTTTCGATAAAATAAAACGCTTTTTCTATTGCTGACAGTCCTTTGGATTTTTCTATTAATTTATCGAAATAATTCATTGTTTCATCTATGGGATCATTGCTTGTTAATAAAACGGATTTATATTTGTCCCTAAAAATGTTGCCTTCTTCATCCATTTGTTCACTAGTAAGAAGGTAGCATTTGATAAATTCCGTATCTTCTTCATGCCTTAGCCATTCGCTACAAACATCAGCCTCTAAAACGTCCACGTCATCACCAACTTTTTCCTGGCAAGTTTTTATGGCGTCTTTATATCTTAAGTAATCTTTTACACTGGATGCCTAAAAATTAATTTTATTATTACATATAATTTTTACCTATTTTAAGTTATGATTCTAAAAAAATATGGTTTCACAGGTAGTTGACATAAAAAATTTAAATTCCGAATTAATTTGCTTATTTTGGGTTTATGGAATTAACAAGCACTTATTTTTGTGTGCCTTAAAATCAATAATAATTGTGATTAGGTTATAATTAATTACCTGTACAGAGGCTACAAAAAGTAAAATCACTAAAAATCCTTGCATTTTGCTTGGGTTAAAATATCAATATAAAATTAAAGTTTTAGAAAATGGAAGCCACAAAGCAGTTATCAGAAATTAACATAAAATTCATGATAACCTTAATATGCGTTTAAAAATATTTTGAAAACATGGATTTTGCTTATAGTGCATTTTATCTCACTCATGGACGTGGACATATGTGTGGATTATTATTGAAAATAATAAAATTCCACAAAAGCATGAAATTAATGATTTCTAATAAATTTGTCATTATTGATTCATTGTTAATTGTCAGTGCATAAAGTCATGCTTTTCTGTGTAGTGCGGAAAAGCATGCTCTTGTGCACTAGTGCATTACTTAAGTCATACTTTTGTAACAAGAGGAAAAAAGTATGACTTTATGCACTGACAACTGATCATAATGGAGCTACTTTTTGCTCTAGTGTACAAAAGCATGACTGATCACAAATGTCCTTCTTTTTTGCACGAACGTAGAAAAAATCACTCAATTTTAGTAATGCAGCCCGATTTAAAAAAATAGTATTCAAAGATGACGTTCCGAAATTTTGTTGCTTGATTTTTTAGTTTCTCTTTTCATTACACCTTTATAATTAGGTAAAACTCGATATTTTCCAAAATTTAATAATTTTTTGTAACTCAGCGAAAATTATTTACCTGAGTAGAGGCTATCACAAAGAAATAAATTCCATCATTTTTTTTGTCTAAAAATTAAATGTAAAATATCATTTTTGGAATTATTTATTTCAGTATAAAAAATTTAATAAGGTTACTAAAATTCACTCATCAAATTACTTATTAATGGAATAGTTGTTATATTGTATAATAAAATAATGTAATGTTATTTAAGTCTAACAATTAAAATTTAATTTTTTTCTTCTCTCATAGTCTTTGCTTTTGTACGTTGCCGTTGATAAGAATTATTTGTTTATTCGGAAACGGTTTTGTTAAGTAAAAAATTAGCAACATTTTTTGTTTTTCAGAAAACCCAATTTAATTGCAGAAAGTATCAATTGTATTTTAGAAAGTATCAATTGTATTTCAGAAACCATCATTTGAAAGTAAGAATTCGTCTAATTAAATTCAAAAAGCGTGATTTATATTTCAGAGTCATAAGCTTGTATTCAGCGACTGTGATGAAAAATTTAGAAACGTCGTTAACGTTAAAAACGTCTTTAAAGTTAACAACGTCTCTAAAATTTTCATCGCCGTCGCTAAATGCAGGAAACTGATACGTTCTAAAATTAAATTGATTTATCTGAAATACAATTGATTCTTCTGAATACTGATACTTCAATTGGAAAAGGTCTAGTTAACATTTCAAAAATTTAAATATATTTCTTTCAGTAAAATAATTCCTAATGTGTAGAGTTTCTTAAAGTTATTACCTTTGTATACTTAGCTACTAAGAAAATGTAAAATCTTTGTTTCTTTTATTAAAGAATCTTTCAAAAGTAAGATATAAAAGTTTTGTTAAATTTTAGAGATACTTGAGGTTTTTATTTCTTCTTCTTTAGGTTATTTACATTTAGGAGGTCTTCGAACTGCACTTTACAACTTTTTGTTTGCTAAGTTAAACAGTGGAAAATTTGTATTAAGAATTGAAGATACTGATCAAACGAGATTAATTCCTGGCGCAATGGAAGCCTTACATAGAGATTTAAGGTGGGCAGGTATTGAAATTGATGAAGGCCCTGATGTTGGGGGTGAATATGGGCCATACATACAATCAAAGCGGCTTGATTTGTATAGGTAAAATATTTGAATCTAAAATAGAAGTAAATCATATAATTCCTATTTTTTTCCTATTCTTATTAGAGATCAAATCAAAGTACTGATAGATAAAGGGGTAGCATACCCATGTTTTTGCACTGAAAAACGTTTGGACTTATTAAGGAAACAAGCGCTAAAAGCGAGACAAGTACCAAAATATGACAATAAATGTCGGCATTTAAGCCCAGAAGAAGTAGAGAAAAAATTAAAAATGAATGAAAATCATTGTATTAGGTTCAAGGTAATTATAATATTATTTAGTACCAAAACACCTACAATGCCAGATTTATATTATTTAAAATTTATAAAACAAAATATATTTTAGTTAATGCCAGATTGTGAGACATTTGAAGATATGATTTATGGCAATATTGCATATGATGTTGCCATAAATGAAGGAGATCCAATTGTAATGAAATCTGATGGATATCCTACTTATCATTTTGCGAATGTTGTTGATGACCATTTCATGAAAATTACCCACGTTTTACGTGGAGTGGAATGGCAAATATCAACTACTAAACATATACTCATGTATAGGTTGGTACTAATAACAATAATCTTGATCAGTATGTATTTTCATGATTTTTTTAGAGCATTTAACTGGGAACCTCCAAAGTATGGACATTTACCTTTACTATTAAATCCTGATGGTTCAAAACTAAGCAAAAGACAAGGAGATATTAAAATTTCTTATTATCGCGATGCTGGCGTGTTTCCATTGGCTCTTATGAATTACATTGTAAGTTCAGGAGGGGGGTTTGATAAGGACCAACTTAGAGGAGAGAAGCCCCAATGTTTCACCATTGATGAATTGCTTGATCAAGTAATATACCTACTTTATTTATAGATATTATTATTACATACGTTTAGGTTTTAGTTTGACATTGAGAAGATTAATACAAATTCTGGCAAATTAATGACTGATCTGTTAGGGGAGTTTAATAGATTAGAGTTAAAAAGACAATTAAAAGATGAATCGTGTAAACCCAAATTGACTGAGGAAGTAAAATTAATAGTAAAAGAAAAATTTGCCAATAGGTGATGATCATTGATTTATCATAAGAAAAAAAATTATTATTTTAATTTTTAGGCCCGGATTGTATTTGCAACTTGATGATGAGTATATACATTCAGTTCTTCGATGGGCATCATCTAGGATAAGTACTTTGCATGATTTAGTTTCGGATAGTTTAATGTTCCTTTGGACGATACCTGAAGAAATGCCAGCAAATTTGGACAAGCACATTGTGTCCGCAATTGAAAGTTTAAATACAAACCTTACATTTGATTTAAAGAAGCATATCATTAATCAACAACTTCGCCAAATAGCATCAGAAAATAATACTGTTTTTAAATACTACATGGTTACTCTTAGGAACATATTGAGCGGCTTAAGGGTAAGTGATAATTTAATGTAAAATAATTTATTTATATCACAAATTTATTATCTTTCATGTTTTTATTCTGCTAATTTGTATATACAGGGTGGCCCAACTAAGAGTTCCCACCCAGGTTATTTTGAAAACAAGTAATTTTGGAAAAATAGCCTGAAACTGATCAATTGTTATTTAGTGGAGGACCAATGTATGGTTGTACTTATTTTTATTGTAACTTTTAACAAAATAAAGCTTTAAAAGCCTTTTTAACCCATGTTACCTGTTAAAACGCGTTTTACATGTCTAACGTGGAAATGCTATAACTTCTCAAATATTCCATCAAATTAAAAAAAATATGACAGCCGTATAGAGAATAGTTGGAGCTCGTCCCTTGCGTTACCATAAAAATTGGTCCCCCACCAAATAAAAATTGACCGGTTTCAGGGTTTTTTTTCAAAAATTATTTGTCTTCAAAATAACCTGGGTGGGAACTCTTAGTTGGGCCACCCTGTATATAAAGATAAAGTGTATACTCCTACTTTTTTTAAATTTAGGTATAAGTTTATTTTTAGAAGATTACAATGGAAGTAACAAAGGAGTATAATATAAATAACTTTGTTATCTATTAAATATGCAATTAACATTAACTTAATTATTTATCAATAAGAATAATTTTCTTTTTACAATACAGGTAAAGGTCGTTTTACGCCGGGGTTCCGTTCCGAGAGACACCGGCGTAAAAACATCGGCGTAAAATGAACACCTAATGTTCGTGCTTTTTTCGCACATTGTTTGGATTCTGAATCACTGTTGTCGCCCATAATTAAACTACAAATTATTATAATATTCTTTTAATTTTATAATGAAATAAAAAATATAATCATATCTTTTTACTTTTCTTAAAAACAAAACGAAAACTAACTCGGAAAATCCAACGCCTTCACCAACCGTCGTAACTGTGAATCGGCGTAAATCGAACCGGCCCAAAACGACGATTACCTGTACATAAAATTATTGTACCTAATTTTAAATTTTCATTGTTTCACAGGAAGGTCCGAGTGTTGCAGAAATGATAGAAACGCTGGGAAGAGATAATACGCTAAAAAGACTTCAATTATTTTTAGATAAAAATAAAACCACTTAAATAAGAGAATGCGTGTTTATTTTACTCCTTTCTTAGAACTGATTATGATGACATTTTTATAAATATTTGGTGTGAGTTACAAATCATCTTAAACTAACATGTCGTATTTGTGGTTTATTTTCGCCAGAAACCAAATACAAGGCAAGGAAATTATCATTTTTTTCTTTAAACGTCAGTAGAATGTCATATTATATAATACAACAAGAGAGGTTAAGCATAGACTTCAATGTCTAAGCTGTCAAACTACTTTCGCAGCCGCCCACGGAGGCAGTAAAAGAGTTGCTGTCGCCCGCGGATGTCATTGAAAATTATTTGTCAGATCCATAGAACATAGACATTTAATAGAGAATGTAGTGTACCGTGATCGTGTGCAAAATAAAAAATATTAATTAATCTTACTTTCAGTAATCGACGTTTGAAAAAAATAGCATGTTTTATTCGGAGCAAAAGTGTCTTTTTGTGGCTCGTACGCATTTGCAGGACTTGTCGCTTAGCTAACTCGTCTTGCAAACGCAGCGTACTCGCCACAAAAACTGTCACTTTTGCTCCTAACAATACAATATACTATTGTTAAACTATTTCATTTGACTTTTAATACATTTGATTTATTATTAATACCTTACTAAGCGAACGCTTAAAAATTAAAGTTTATTTATACAGAAAATTATGTAGATTTCCATTGTTGGAAAAATTATTACCTATAAAAAAATTGAAGAAAATCTTAAAAATCACGTTGTTTAAAAAGCAATATTAGTATGGATAAATATGATATAGGGTGATTTCAAATTTGGAAATAAAAAAAAATATAATACAATGGATATTTTTCTCTAAAAATATTTATATTAAGAACAGAATTTAAAGATCAAATTACATAAAAATAATAATGGTTGTGTTCTTTTTACCAATTTTGCTCGAGCAAATAATATTCTCATTTCCTCCCATAGAACTAAAAAGAGAGGAAAGTGATTTGCTCGAGCAAATCAGTTAAATTTTGGTAAAAAAACACGACTAATAATACATAACTATTTAGTTGCGGCACATTCTAAAATGTGCCATTTGTTCAACAAAATAAAATATTTTTGTTTTTACCGACATTCCCTTTGTTTCCTTCGTTAATTTGTCAAAGTATTGCATTATTTCATCCTTTTTTTCATGGCTTTTTAATATAGCAGATTGAAATAAATCTCTAAAAATTGTTCCATTGCAATCCATTTGTTTAGTTGTAATAAAGTAGCACTTAATAAATTTTAGATCCTGTTTTCCCATTGGCCAGTCTTGGCAAACTTCTGCTGTTAGAACATTTATGTCATCACCAATTTTGTCCTTGCATGTTTTTATGCCGACTTTATATTTTAAATAATCTTTTACTGTCAATGCCTAAAAATTTTCCAAAAAAGATAAGCCATTTATTAAAATAATTTCTTTGATGATATACGGAATGGAACATAGTTTATCCCGATACATAGATACAACCCGATGTAATGCCAGTTTTTCACCAAACGGACAAAGTGAAAAAAAAACTGCAACTTGTGTCGAAAAGAACAAAACCGCAACTTTTTACAAACATTTCGGAAGTAGGGGTTTTGTTTAATTTTTTTTGTGGATTATGTCTGTAGAAAAAATAAAGTTGACCACTGAAGATATCGGTGCTCTGATAGATGCCTTCAGAGATCATAAAAATTTCAGGTACCCACAAACAAAAAATATTTTTCCCGAAAAATAGTTTCTCGGCTATAACTCAATTAAAAATGACTGGAAACAAAAACAAAACTGCAACAATATTCTGTCCACTCAGTGGAAATAGAGTTTTAAATGTGTTTTGCTTTTGTTTTGCAAAAATTAAGAGACATAACCGAAATTGAACCTCGACTAGTCCGTCCATTTGGTGGAAAAACTAGTGTAAATGTAATGAAAAATTTGTAACAAAGCAAAAATTATTTACCTGAGCAGAGGCCAACACAAAGAAATATATAATAAAAAACGCTTTCATAATGTTAATGTTAAAAATATATATAATTTTTTACTTTTTATATGTTTGTATATCTGACAGTTATCATAAATTAACATTGAAATTAACTCATAATAGATATTTATAACAACTATTAATAATATTTATTTTTACTCGATTATTGAATGAACGATTCCTTATCTTTGAGTCTTTTTTTTTTGAATTAATGAAATTTGTTGCTAAATTTTTACAATATGTGCGGCCCCATTCATTATTCAATGGTTTTTATGTGGACAACCTACCTGGGTAATGAGCAATGGATTTTGGTTAATTTGAACGCGTTGACACAAAAATACGAAAAATAATCCCAATAAATATTTTACGAATATCTAAGAAAATTATATTCTATGTTTTTTAACCCAACAACAGAATTCGAATTTGATAAGATTTTATCATCTTTAAAAAACAACACTGCTCCTGGAATAAAATTGGTATAACAGTATATTAAAAATTTAAAAGATGAACTTATTACTCTACTTTCCCAGTAAACCAAATAACATTGAAATAATATCTTATAAATGTTTCCTGGAAACATGCAACCCAGTAAATATGTAATGTTTCGTTACGTATTTTAAACGTTTCATTGCTACTTAATACAACGTTGCAATGAAACATTGATGCAACGTTCTGTTTTGGAGTTTGTAAATTTAAAAGTGCTGTAACTTTTGAATAAAAAAATATACCTGCAACTTTTGTGTTTATTAGTCTTAGAATTGAACCTAGTTTACATCCACAAAATGTATGCATAACGATACGGGATACCTTGTATACATATAAAAATAGTTTCTGTTCTAGGACCACTTCTTTATTTAATTTATATTCAAATTGGCAATTCTCTGGAATTAAAGCAAACTATTCAGTTTTTGCTGATGATACTATAATATTATATTCCGGATTAGATAGTATTAATTTAGAAGGTTAAATTAGTAAATCCATTTTCCGTCGGAGATAATAACTTTCTGGAGATTCTTTGTAAATTAATGCGAATCGCTTGAGGACGGGTGTTTGGGAGGAAAAATTTTGAAAAATCATGAAATCGAGCATTACGGCTACAGCGAGATCTCAAGTTTCCTCAGTTAGATTTTCAATTTCTTGCAGATTTTTAAGTTAAATTAATTAGGCTATCGTATACCTTCTGCAACCTTGCTCTTTCCAAAGTTAAGGTACATTTAGGTTATTATATATTTTTTGTACATTTTCGATTTTTTTTTCATACGATAGAGTTTAGTAGAATAACTTTTAAATCTTCTACAAAAAATATTATACAGGGTGTTTCTAAAATGGTGGTCACGGCTTCGTGTGCTTATACTACAAGTAAAAATAAGTCAAAAAGTCCATATAAACATTTGTCCAAAACTCAACTGCTACCGAGATACAGAGTGTTGAAATTTCTTTTTATTTTTACTTTTTATTTATTTTCTCTGGATCGGCTAAATTAAAGTTAATAAAATTTTAGTTGTGAGTAATTCTCAAAGCTAGCCAAACGATTCAAGGTGCCCCCTTTTTGATTTTATTTGGTACGTCACTGCAAAATTTGGCGATTTTATTTAAATTTTTAAATTCTTCATTGAATTTACCACAAAAAAGTACACCTATTAAATTTTGATAGCATTAGTGGTATTTCAGTCTTGCGTTTTATAATCCAGTATCTTTGTTAACACCAAACTAATTTTCAAAATTTGAAACAATTTAACTTCAAATAAAAGATATTAAAATTAAAAACTCTTAGTATAACGTTTTGTCGTTATTATAAATAAAAAATCATGTCGGAAAAACCCAATTTTAAATTTTAGAAAAATGCTCAAAATGGCCCCCCTTATTAATTTTTTAATAAAATTTAAAATAGTGTTTCTTGCTTGTTCATTTATTTAAAACACCAACTAAAAGTTATCAATTTAAATTTTGTTTGTTTAATTTAAATTTGTTTAAAATTTGAAAATTAGTTTGATTTTAACAAATTCACTGGACGATAAAATTGGAAATTTCAGAAATACCACTAATCCTATCAAAATTTAACAGGTGTACTTTTTTATGGTAAATTAAATGAAGATTTTAAAAATACAAACAAAATCGTAAAATTTTGCATTGGCGTACCAAATAAATTAAAAAAAATGGGACACCTTGACCCATTAGTGGCTATCCATGAGAAGCAATTACCCCTAAAATTTTATTAATTTTCATTCAGCCGATCCCGAAAAAATAAATAAAAAGTAAAACTAAAAAGAAATTTCAACTCCGTGTATCTCGGTAACAGTTGAGTTTTGGACAAATTTTTATATGGACTTTTTGTCTTATTTTTACTTCTAGTATAAGCCCTCGAAGCCGTGACCACCATTTTAGAAACACTCTGTAGAAAAATAATAATTTTTGTACTAACGTGTTTAGTTGCAAAAAAAAATTAAGATATTGGTTGTTTGATATATTGAACTAAAAAGAATTTAAAAAAAAACATATATGTGTAACCTCAATTTATTTTAATCCAAATTAAAGAGTTACATATAAACCACGTATCATCTGCACTTCCTAAAATGAGCCATAGATTGGGCAAAATAGAATGCTTTTCCTTTCGGCGTCATATCTTGTGATTCTTCATCTAATCTTTGAACATATTCCATTATTTCATCAATTGGTTCGTTACATTTTAAAACAGATTTGAATACATCCCTAGACATGTTTCCATTTTCATCCATTTGGCCAGTTGTAAGACAGTAGCAGTTCACAAATTCCATATCATCTCTATCCATAGGCCAATCACTGCAGACCTCAGCTGCTAAAACGTTGACATCTTCACCAACTTTTTCCTTGCATATTTTTACGGCGTCTTTAAATTTAAAGTATTCTTCTACAGTGGATGCCTAAAAAGTAATTTTGCCTTTCGTGTAAATCTAGTCGCAATTCTAGCTAAGCGATTTTCTTGCGCGAAACCATGAAATGACGTCACGAGCGTGATAGTTGTGGTTTAAATTTTCATTTATTTTGTCACGTACGTGACGTCACTAGAATATGTAACCAACCATAAATTTTCGCGGGAAATATTAATTTGAATCACGAATTATTGGTGACATGTGCTTACACTTAAACAATAAACATGAAATTTCTGATTTACTGTCTCTTATTTTATTATAATTGAGAAACTAAAAGGTGCAGTTAATGCTGTTTAGGTACATACTCTACAATTTTTTTAATAAAATAGAAGGTAACCATTTAGTAGTTATTTACCTGAGCAGATGCTACAAATAGGCAAATTATTAGAAATGCTCTCATTTTGCTTAGCTTAGAAACTGAATGTTAACAAATAATAACACATAATACGTGTTTATATACTATTTAAATATTTTTTTCGTGCAGTTATCAACAAAAAATTAATATTGTGATTAAACATAATTTTGTTTGAATTTTTTAAGATATTTAAAATTCAAATTGACTTGCTTTAAATCACTGTACTGTTATGCTATTTAAATTGAATACAAAATAACTACTTATATCTAATTTCTTTCTATTTTCTACCGCCTAGGTACTAGGTATACTTAAATATTAAAATAATGTATGATTACCAAATAATGCGTTGAAATTAATATTTAGCTTAATAAATAGATAACAATTCAAATTTACTAAAAATATGTGTACATGTGATAAATTTTATAGAAAATGTCCGATAAAAAATTAAGTGCGCACTCAAATTTTCAAATTTTCATTGTATTCTTTAACTTTGTGTTATTGGAAAAATTAAAAAATATACAGTATATTCCATTAAAAAAAGTTGGAATAACCTGCACTTTACAAATACATATACAATATATAAAACATTGTAATAAATAAAGAACATGTAACGAGAAAACATAAAAAAAAGTAACAAAAAATTATCTGCAAAAGTTTGCAGAATAATTATAAGTTAACATACAATAAAATCATAAAATTAATTAATAACAAATATAATTAAATAAATAATTAATAAATTAAACATTAACTAGATATTTTAAAAATATATACACATTTTTTTTAATTTAATTAATCATTATTGAATTCAGACATTTATAATAATTATCTCTTATAAATTCTTTAATTTTATTTAAAAATTGGTATTTAGATTTTCTAAAAAAATAATTTCAAATTTGTTGGCAACATATTATAAAATTTTGATAAAAGAAAAACAAAACATTTCTGAAATACTGTTTTCTTTGGCGGAATACTACTGGAACAATTTTCAGTTCTTTTCGCTTTTGTATTATAATTATGTGAAATTTTGAAAATTAATTGTTTATTTTTATAAAAATATTTATAAATTTGTAATGAATATAATTGTTGTATTGTTAATAAGTTTGTTTCACTAAATAATAGTTTTGAACTATAATCTTTTGATTTTTTAAAAATAGTTTTAATAATTAATTTTTGTGCAATATATACTGGATTTAAATATATATTACTACATGAACCCCAAACAAGAAGACCATATTCAAGTATTGATTGAATTAATGAAAAATATAATATTCTTAAATATTTAATTTTGAAAATATTTCTTATGTTATAAAATACATAATTTAGTTGTCTTATTTTATTTTCTATATATTCTGAATGAATATTCCATTTTAAATTTTGATCAATATATAATCCTAAATATTTTAACGATTCAGTTTTGTTTATGATGGAACAGTTATTACAATGATTTTTACAATTTGGTTCATGTATTATTATATTTATCTGATTCGTTGTATTTTTATTATGTGGAGTGAAACACATGAATTTGGATTTATCATTATTATAAATAATTACAGTTTAGCCAGTCTTTAATTTCTTTCATTTTACAGTTAATTTTGTTAAAAATATCATTCCAAGTATTTCCTGAAAAATAAATCACTGTGTCATCCGCATAGCAAATAATATCTATATTTTCTTCAGCTAAATTTAATAAATGATTAATATAAATATTAAAAAGCAATGGTCCTAGTACGCTACCTTGCGGAACCCCACAATTAATTTCTTGTTTTTTACTATAGTATCCATTTACCCCACAATTTGAAATCTTTTTTTTAAGAAAATTTCCATTAATGATTTAGATAAACCCCTTATACCATAAAATTCCATTTTTTTTAATAAAATATCAATTGCTTTTTGTAAATCAAGAAATAGTCCAACAGATAATTTTGATTTATTAAAATGATTATAAATTTTATTCATTAAATAGGCTAAAGCATCATTTGTATTTGAAGTTTAAACAAATACAAATTGATTTTTATGAAGAATATTGTATCTTTTACAAAGGCTTATAAACTGTTCATATACAATGTATATGTTTTTCAAATAATTTCGATAGATTTGATAAAATTGAAATAGGTCTATAATTTGAAGTATCTTTTTTATTTCCTTATTTAAAAATAGGTTTAACTTAAGAAACTTTAAGATCTTCAGGGAAATAACCATTTTCAATACATCTATTTATGAAAATTTTTACTGGATCAGAAATATGATCACTAATGTTTTTTAATATTTCTGCTGTTAAACTATCAAGTCCAGGTGATTTATTATTTTTTAATTGTATAATATAATTTCGTATTTCATTATTTGAAATAGGTTGTATAAATAAAGTATTACATATAGGTTTTATCATTTCTAAAAAGTTTTTATTCGATTTATTAATATTTTTTATAATTTTTTGATTAATATTAATAAAGTAGTCGTTATATTTTGATGAAATTTGAGATTTTTCTGTAATTATATTATTATTATGAACAATTTCTTTAATTTCTATTTTTTCTGAATTTCGCCCAATTACTTCATTTGATATTTTCCAGATTTATTTAAAATTATTTTGACATTTGTTAATTTCATTTTTAAAATAATTCTCTTTTGTTATTCTTATTATTTCATTCAGTTTATTTCTATACTTTTTATATTCTATTTCAGCTGAAGTAATATTTTTATTATTTTTATATATTTGAAACAATTTATCTTTTTGTTTAATAGATTTAATAATAACCATTTGTAATCCAAGATTTTTTTTTATTATAATTTTGTTTCTTAACAATATACGTTGAGTTTATAATTTGTTTATTTAATATTTCTATAAATGTAGTAAGACAAGTATCTAAATTTGTTTCTGTTTCCATAAATTTGAAATACTTAAATATTCATTCAGTTTTTTATAATTTATGTATTTAAATATTTTGTTATCATTTTTGTTGGTTGTAATATTGGCACTAATTGGTAAATCTAATATTTTGGGATAATGATCTGTAAATGAACTATGAGATATAATTGTTTTGAAATTATCATTTTTGATAGAAGTTTTAATAAAAATGTGATCAATGCAAGAGTATGAATTATTAAATTTTCTTGTAGCCGAATTAATTAAACTTTGATAACCATTGTAAACTAGAATATTTTTATATTCTCTGGAAATTGCATTATTTTTTAAAATATCAATATTTATATCTCCTACTATGATATTATGTTTAAAATTTGAATTATTAGATAAATATTTCTTTAATATTTTAAAATAGTCATAAACATTGAATGAAGGTGATCTGTAAATTCCAGTGATTGACATAAATTCATTTTTATTTGTTAATATTTCAGCCCTAATAAATATAAAATATTTAATTTTTTTTAACATTTTAGTTCTGCGCATCAATAAAACATGCAATTTTGTAACTGAAATTTGACTGTGTTATATGGTTCAATAATAGAAAAATAGAAATTTCGCTATGACTATGTAGGTTTCAATAATAAAAACATGGATTTTTAGTTAATTTCTTTTAAAATAAAATAAATTTTTATACATATTTGGTGTGAGTTACAATTCATTTTAGACTAACATGTTTTTGTGGTTTATTTTTTGGGAGAAACCACTCTCTAAAATATTTGAAAACATAATTTAAAGTTTAAACCAAAGTAGTAAAAATCTATATCTAATTAGTTTCTACACATTCTAAAATGAGCCATATGTTGAACAAGATAAAATTCTTTTCTATTTGGCGAAATCTCCTTTATTCTATTATTTAATTCGTCAAAAAAATCCATTATTTCGTCAATTGGTTCATATTTTTTTAAAATATGAAATTTAAATGAATCTCTAAACACTTCACCATTGTTATCCATTTGGTTAGTTGTGAATAAGTAGCACTTGATAAATTTTAGATTCCGTTCTCCCATTGGCCAATCTTCACAGATATCTGATGTCAAAACCTGCAATCTACCACCAATTTCGTCCTTGCATGTTTCTATGGCGTGTTTATATTTTAAGTATTCTTGTACGGTTAATGCCTAAAAATTTTCCAAGACTTTGTCAATATGCGAGGATAAATAATAAAGTGCATATCTAGAATCTAACCTAGATGAGTTTTAAGAAAACATAAGAAAACGTGCGAAAATTAGAAAAGCTAAATAAATATCATAAATAATAAATATATCACAGTTTACTTCACAAATATCAACTTTATACACACAAAATAATTCTTTTTCTTTTATACTGAGGATATATTCATTAAACACGATACACGATTCATTTAAAGTAATAATTAACATGCATAACACCAGCATTAAAATTACATCGATGAAAACTAGTTTCTTATAAGACGTGCACACTGATGATGACTTTTTAAGTCGAAACCGGTCTGTGAAAATAAAAAATTTTAACTAGAAGAGAAAAAGTATTTTTACTGAACCTTCAGAGATAACAAGCCACTCTCTTCATGGATATAAACCAATTTTACAAAATAAAGTGCATATTAAAATGATTTAAAATTTTGTTATAGATATTGTCATTTTGTCTTTTAAAATTTATTTAAATGTAATAAATTGGATGTAACAAAGCAAGCATTATTTACCTGAACAGAGGCTAACGTAAGGAAACAAATTACTAAAATCGTCTTCATTCTGTTTATGATATAAATAGTATAGTTTTTTTTCTTTTTATATGTGCGAGAACTAAAATTTTAAATATACAGGGTGTCCCATTTTAATTACTCTAGCTGAAAACTAAGCGATTTCCTTAAAAAAATTTCAGACAAAAATTGAGCTGCTTGAGGGGGACATTTATAAGTTCCCAGGGGTTTTTAATTTTTATATGATTTTATGGGAAAATATTTTGTTTCAAATGGGAACCCATAATATTAAAGGCAAGGTCAAATGTCAATATTAAATAACAGGAAGTTTTAAAGGTATGGGTATTAAATTTAATTTGTTTATTACCTGCCTAGACATATAATTATTGTAGTTTTTTATTGTCGCAAACGTAAAAAAATATTGCTTGTATAAATAATTTCGTTTTATTACTCTATAAAATAATAATTACTATACTTGATTTTTTAACTAGGAGGAGTGATTTAAATTTCCCGCGCTAAAATGGCAAAAATTAACGTCCCTCATTGGTTAAAAGTCAGCAAGATTTACACCGGATAATTATTTTGAATGAGTTTTGACATATAACCTCAAAATATTAATCATAAAATTTGAATTACTAAAGTATTTACATGTATAAATTAGTATTCAGTGCAAAGAAATGGGGAATTTAATTATGTTTCTGTACATATTTTATCATTAAAAAGCCAAAATAACCTAAAGTTCCTATCAAAATCTGTTTGGTTATTTTTCTAGTAACTTTTATAGTGTAAGTTGTTCTTTCCTGTCACTCCTCCTTAAAAAATAAAGTATATAATATAATGACTATTCAACAAATAGGAAAAGTTACAAATTAGAACTTGCAGAATTTACCCGGCGTTGCCCGAGACTAATGATCCCAAAATAAAATAAAAATTAGCAAAATATCAACCGTCTGTATAGTTAAATCATCTTCATTTCTATAGGTGAATCATAGCAAATCCCACAGAATTCTTTCAAGAAAGTACCCTTCGTTTCCTCAACCTCCAGATTTTTTATTGTATACTTTTTAACAGCTGCTCTAAGATGCTCTGGATGTTTTGACACACACAACACACATTTTCTTTTAGCTTTTTTGAGTTGAGTTCTTCTAGTACTAAGTACTACCAGAAAAGCGAGCCCGACGTTTTATTTTTTGTCTGATATTTTTTACAAGCAGAAGAAACCAAATTTTCAGCCCAAGAGAACTTTTCAATTACATTATTCTCGATTTTAGGAATGAGCTCTCGCGAATTTGTGAAACGTCTGAACCACTAACAAACAACGTTTATGGAACTAATTTTTAAAGTTGAATCGTCTTCATATGCTATACAAGGTGTCAAAGTGCTGCGAGGAAGTAATATTACTCTAAATTGAAAAAGATATCGACATGCGGTTTTCGATAGAATGTACAATACTTTAAAAATATTTTAATAATATACCGGGTGTCCATTTCAAGATAATAGACCAAAGTTATGTTTTTTAAATGGGACACCCAGTATATTATGACATTTTTCGATTCCTTATCAAAAATATTTACACTTTGTATAAACTTTTATGGGTCTACCTTCACTCGTTTTGCTGATATTTGCCATTTAAGCCAAAAAAAGATCCATTTTTGAAAAATCACTGCTCTAAAACAGATGAAATTTTGTCAAAAATTTTTCAACATCGTCTAGTCTACAACTATCATGTCAAATTGAACAATCAAACGAAATTTTAATATGGAACACCCTGTATATTTTAACATCATTCGATGGATTTGCGTTTCATAAGGCACCCTGATAAAAAATATCACAAACTTAAATTTGACATAATAATTGTAGACTAGACGATGTTGAAAAATGTTTGACAAAATTTCAAGCCAAAATGTTCATCTGTTTTAGAGCAGTGATTTTTCAAAATTTGATCTTTTTTGGCTTAAATGGCAAATATCAGCAAAACGAGTGATGATAGACCTATAAAAGTTTATACAAAATATAATTATTTTTTGAAAAGGAATCCCAAAATTTCATAATATACTGGTGTTCCATTTAAAAAAACATAACTTTGGTTCGCCATCTTGGAATTTAAAGGTATTGTATATTTTATCGAAAACCGCATGTCGACATCTTTTTTCATTTTAGAGTAATGTTACTTCGTCGCAGCGCTGGGAATCAGCGCTATGTGGATCATAGCAAAACCCAGAATTCTTCTTTATTAACCAAGAAAATTCCCTTCTTAAAATTTTTCTTTCGTTGTGGCTCTTCTATTACCCTCAGGATCTCTTTGTGTGTATTTTTAAACAGCAGCTCTATGAACCTCTGGATGTTTTTGGGTATATTTTTGAGCAGCGGCTCTATTAATTTTCGGATTTGTTTGTGTATACTTTTTAACGGCAGCTCTATGCTCTATGATGCTCTGGGTGTTTTGACACACATTTTGTTTGAGCTTTTTGAGTTGAGTTTTTCTAGTGCTATTAGAAAAGCAAGCAAGTTTTCTGCGGTATCTAAGGTAGATCCCTACAAAATTTCGGGTTCCTATCTGCCGTGGTTTAGGTTCTGCGTTGATAGATCCGTGAGTGAGTGAGGGCTATATGTATGTACCTACAGGGTGTTCCGTTCATGATTCACCAAACATCGGGGTTAGAAACTAGACCAAATTTATTCGCCAAAAAACCAAAAAAGTGGGAGTCTAGCTTTTATAGTTTTAGAGCTGTAGCTTTTTCAATCTTAGGTCACCGATTTTTAGTACAAATTACAAAATCGCTAATTACATCTTAACCAATGTGTGTAGGGATAAAAAAAATTATCAATAAAAAGCTAAAACCATCTTCTTTCAATAGGTAATAACAGTCGAAAAAAACAATTGTTAAAATGTTGAAAAAAAAAAAAAATAAGTGAAAAAACTAAAAAGAAAACTTAATTTTTTTTCAGTTACGGTTTTTTTTAATTTTCTGAAACTTGTTCATATTCTCAACCGTAGCTCTTTTCTTTCACTTAGTAAAGCCACTACTATCAAAAGTAGTTCTGACCATTCTGGTAACAGCCTTTGCTCAGAATACTTCTCCTAGGAGTCTCTTTAGATGGCTGTACGGCTGTAGTAAAAGAAGAAAAAGAGCTATGGCTTCGAATATTCCTTGATTTGTTGTAAATATGAAGAACTTTCAGAAAATTAAAGAAAATAGAACCTAATAGGTCTTTTATTGAAAAAAAAAATTGAATAACTTAAGAAAGTATATTTATCGTATCTTATTTTTTCTTTGAGATTTTTTATTCAACCATTTCTGTATTACTGTTGTTTTCAATTGAAGGAGAATGGTTTCAGCTTTCTAGTGATGATTTTCTTTTAATTCTAGGTGTATTGGTTAAAAAGAAATCTTTGGTTTGCAAAGAGTAACGATTTAATTCATTTGATTTTATATACAGGGTGTAACAAAAGTAACGTATATTAGCTGTAACTTTTTAATTTAAAGAAATACATAAAAAGTTAAAGACAAACGTTTGTCAGCTAGTTTCAGTGTATATTTCTGGTTTTGTTATATCTTTCTCTATTTTGCTGGTAGAGCAAGCAATCAATTTTTTAAAGAGTATTAGTATGTTTCATTTAACAGTTTTTATTTTTCTGTATTTAGCAGTACTATTTTTTAATAAAAAAAGAAAAGAAGAAAACAATCGTAAAAAAATAAAGGGTGATCTTTTTATTAACCCGAAAACATTTTTTTGGATCATACTGTAGAAAAAGTTTCCTATGGACCACTGATTTTTTATTCCGTACGAAGTTAGAATAAGTTAAAAATTTTATTTATTATTACGTTGTATTACCAGAATTTCTTAAGGAGTCGAAAAAAATTACTAGTCCATAAGAAATTATTTGTTTAGAATGATATTTACTATATCCAAATAATTTTTTGCGAGGTAATAAATGTAATACCCTTAATTTGTATCCTAAACTTTTATTTTTTTTTATTTAATATTAAATAGAATAGCCATATACATGGTGTCCCGAAATTAAGTGGCCAAACTTTAGGAGGCGATTCTATAACTAATTTTAAGAAAAAAACTTCCTATAAACATGTGTCCGATTTCGCTTCCTAAGAGAGCTACAGCTCTTTAAATATTGTCACTAAAACTAGGTTTTTTGTCATTTAGTTGAAAACGGTTTGTAATATAGATTTGAAATTTGGTGTGAAGACTAATACGTTTAAGATATAATTTCACAATTTTTTTCAGATTTTTTTAATGTTTTCAAAAAATTTCAAAAAATTTCAGAGCTTTCAAAAAATCTGAAAAAAATTTAGAAATTATATCTTAAACGTATTAGTCTTCACACCAAATTTCAAATCTTTATTATAAACCGTTTTCAAAAAAATGACAAAAAACCTAGTTTTTGTCACAATAGTTAAAGGGCTGTAGCTCCCTTAGGAAGCGAAATCGGACACATGTTTATAGGAAGTTTTTTTCTTAAAATTAGTTGTCGAATCACCTCCTAAAGTTTGGCTGCTTAATTTCGGGACACCCTGTATACAGATTCTTCAAAATCCTCTGTAGCTCCATAACTTATAAAGATAAACCCCTACTTTTTTCGTTTTTTGTCGACTAAATTTTCTCTAGTTTCTAACCCTAACGTTTGGTGAACCACGAACGGAACACCCTGTAGATTAACATTATTTCCACGACCATTAAATAATACGTATATTATCTGTTTTCTGTAAAGTGATGATATAGATTATCAACATACCCTATCTTTCCGCCACGGTTTTGCTTTTCCGCACGCATTTTGCACCAATCAGAAAGCTGCATTTCAATTCCGACACGGTATTTTAGTTAACCCTTCAATATAGGATAGAGGTAGCGCTACGTGTAAAGAATTGTCAGAAATACGAAAAATAGCCTTATCAAATTTTCATAAAAGCGCCGTAAAATAAAAAAGTCGTGGAAAAAGTATATAGCAATTTCGGTCTTCGTGAATCATTTCTCGCTCGTTGAATAATATACTATTTTTAATGTTTTATATAAGGAAAAATGTTGGAATGGGAAGGATTGGAAATTAAAAAAAAAATAGAAAAAAATAAAACTACGTATATAAGAGTATACATGTTTATTTTATTCCTTTTAAAACACCTTTTTGATTACATAATCAAAACAGTTTATTGAAGACTGTAAATTAAAAATTTACATCCACATGAAAATAAATATTTTTACAAAAAATAACATATAAAAACAGGATACATTTATATTGAAAAAATTAGGAACTATATGCAATATAACTTAAAATTATATACAATATTGCTGTCAGTTCCCATTATTTTAAACGAAATGACTGCAATAAAAGGTCGTATCACAGAAATTTTTTACAGCAGTCTTTGATAAAAATATGTTTTGGGTTCGTTGATATCACACGGGATGAAAGAATACCTTCATTTTGCCATTGTGGAATGTTCTATATTACCCGTGTGATTTCCCACACAAATTACACTTATATCTACCTAAATTATTTTTTTTGTTTCAATTTTGGTCCTCAACTCTATAATATCTATTTAACATTTTTTTGCATTCTGCTTTCATTCTATGTATGCATTGGGTATCCACAAAAGAGACAAAATTTTATATTTGAATTAATTACATAGTTTTTAATTGTAGTCTACATTAAAGTCGATAGTACGCTAAAGGGTTTATTAAAACAAGGTGCTAGTATTGTCAATTTTTCACCCGCCAATCCCAAAATATTTGAAGTATTTGAAATAATCAACGCGGCAAGTGTTTTTTGAGAAAATGAAATTATCAGAGAATCACTGATAATCCGGGTGGAAATGAAAACCGGGTCACCTCGATAACTTTTTTATTTATGAATAAAAAAATTTGAAATTTGGCTATGTTCTATGGTTCAAAATAACAAGTTTTATGTGCATTTTTTATTTTCGAAATCACTTCCGGTTTCACCGGAAACACCATGAACTTTGTTTTTTTAAATGTAACATCCCATATTTTTATTCATGGCTTAAAATACTTTTAAAAAAGAAGTATTTTTGAGATATTAGTTTTTATTTTTTTTGTAAAAAAAATTTTTTTCAAAAAAAAAAAAAGGTTTTCGAAGTCGGTGAAAAGTACCAAAACTAATTCTAAATAATTCAAATACCTAAATAAAATTGTAGTTTGAAAAAAAATTTAAGTGGTTTCTGAACTATTAATTTTTAAACTTAGTTAATGAAGGTTTTATCAAATATCTCACTTTTTTTAAATTCAATGATGCCGGGACATTCGACTTTTTAAAAAGAGGATTTTATAACGATTATTTTGGTACCCCATATGTAGGGTGCAATCAATTTACTTGTCCCAGTTTATCATATTTTTTGTACTCGGGATTTTTCAAAATTAAAAAAAAATCACAAACACATACCCCTACATATGGGGTACCAAAATAATCGTTATAAAATCCTCTTTTTAAAAAGTCGAATGACCCGGCATCATTGCATTTAAAAAAAGTGAGATATTTGATAAAATCTTCATTAACTAAGTTTAAAAATTAATAGTTCAAAAACCACTTAAATTTTTTTTCAAATTACAATTTTATTTAGGTATTTGAATTATTTAGAATTAGTTTTGGTACTTTTCACCGACTTCGAAAACCTTTTTTTTTGTTTGAAAAAAATTTTTTTTACAAAAAAAATAAAAACTAATATCTCAAAAATACTTCTTTTTTAAAAGTATTTTAAGCCATGAATAAAAATATGGGATGTTACATTTAAAAAAACAAAGTTCATGGTGTTTCCGGTGAAAGCGGAAGTGATTTCGAAAATAAAAAATGCACATAAAATTTGTTTTTTTGAACCATAGAACATAGCCAAATTTCAATTTTTTTTATTCATAAATAAAAAAGTTATCGAGGTGACCCGGTTTTCATTTACACCCGGTATATTTTCAAAATTCTTTCTGATTTGTAAATTAGATTAAACTAAAACTGGTCTACTACTTTTGTGTTTCAGTTTTATGCAGAATTAATTATAAGGGACCTAAGTTAAGGTCGATTTTTTCCAGGTGTCCAGATTTAGTAGAATTGCTCTAAAACCTCGAATAGAAAAAATATATAAATATATTGTTTGCACTAACATTTCTAGTGACAGACGTAAACTGCTACTTTTACTTATTAAAGGTCCCATACACTATTAAACAGATGGCACAAATATGTTTCAAACATGTTTGAATTAACACCACAGTTTGTGAAACAACTCAAACATCGCTAAACACTGTCAACATGTTTCCACAACACCCTCTGTTGCGCAAATTGTTTGATAGTGTATGGGCCCTTTATGAAAACACATAAATTTATATTATTATAAATATTCTACATGAGGTATGTGTACAAGCAGTTTTTTTGTCGTTTTATATTTGAATAATTAACAGATGTTAATGAAAGAATTTTAACTTTTTTTGATTAGTAAATAACCCTTAGCGATCTATTGATGTAATGCTGATTGTACTTTTATATGATTATTTTAGAAAATAGCAACTGACGATTAAAAGAGTTAATTGCATTTGATAAGAGAAAAATAAAACGATTGTAAGTTTTATTATTTTTCCTCTCTTCATTGTAAGTTGCTATTATTATTTTTAACCGTTAGGCTATTGTAAAACTTATATTTTATGTGTGCCTTGTTCATAGAAAGATAGCATTTACAGAAAACAAATTACATTTTTGTAAACATTTTTTTCGCCAAAAACATGTACATTATTGTAGGTATTATATCTTGTAAATATGTTTTATGTGATGAAAATATGAACACATGATACAATATGTATGTACATATTTTCTTTATCTCTTTACTAAATAACTAATGGCAAGTGGTAAATTTTCACAGAGTAAATATTACATTAACATTATTTAGAAACGTATAGTATGGAATGATTGTTCTTTTATATTGGTTTTTTGTAAATTATATTTTTATATTAATAATTTTTGTATTGTTACTAAATTTAATCATGCAAGCAACTTATTAAATTACATCAATCAAATATTTATTATGAACATTTAAAAAGGCAATTTACATTGATTATCATAGTTAACTATCTAACTTCTAGATCATTCTAGCTAGATTCAAGTATTTTCTTTAAAATAATGACACGCATACAAAAATATTAAAAAAATCAGCTATGTAATGCAAAACGCAAGTTAAAATATACTGTTTTAGCTTTTAACACCAAAAAAAGCTTTGCCTTAACATTATTATAGTTTTCTTCTTATGTCTCGATAAATAATTATTTATAGTTTTATAAGTTTAGTAGGAAGTTATTTTTACTTGAAACTACAATATGTGAGAAATATGACTTAACTATTGCACTTTTATACTCTATACTCTATGGCTCGTATTACCCGCTCTCCTCTAAATCTTAAACGCTCGGAATCCTGAAATTTGATTGGCCCGCGTTTAAGGATTAAAACGTACGTTTAAGATTTAGTGGATGAGCCTATAGCTCTTAGCTATAACCACTGACAGTGGTAAGTAGTTTTTCATTGTAAATTTGAAAATTGTGCTAGTAGTTCATACCCGTAAGTTATTAATTAAGTGATACCTATTTCTATAGGTTTTGATAATTTTTATGTTAAATTCCATAAAAACAAGAAATTAATGACAGATATTGACATTTCTAAATTCGTTTGCTTTTTTACACTAGTGCAGAAAAGTATTACTTAAGTCATGCTTTTTTGCACTAAGTAACGCTTTTGTGCACTCTTGCAAGAAACTGATTATAAATGGCCTACTTTTTGCAGGATCGTTTAAAAAAATATTTTTTATTTTTAAATATACTGGGCGATCGTTTGAAAACGATCTACCTTAAAAAACTTCAGTTTGATGAGATGCATAAAAATTGGGTAAAACAGGTTAATTTTCTTTAGGAAAGCGTACACAAGTTTACCTCACATATCATCTCTTTGACCCCAATCACCCTGAGTTTAAAATTTTAAATTTCACCCCCTCACTTGTCACACTTCATTCTAAAGGATTTTAAAAACAGAATATAGTGATAGGTATATTTAATTTTAAAACCAAATTGTATCCCGATAAGAAATTCCCCCGCAATTTCCTCAAAAAACCAATGAATGCTTTTGCTGGAATTTTAGGAGATGCTATATGCAATAATATATATAAATAATCCTCCTATAACAGACAGTTTAGAAAATCAGCGAAGACAAAGAAGAAAATTTATACTTTCAATGAGACGGAGTACCACCACATTAAGTTTTACCGGTAAGAGAGTGGTTAAATGACCGATTTTGTAGGAAGATGGATCGGACGAAGAGGTCCGATAGAATGGCCAGCACGCTCTCCCGATCTTTCGCCATTGGATTTCTTTCTTTGGGGACACTTGTATTGTATTCAAAACACCTCCTGAAAGTATTCCACACATGGGAAATAGGATAAATGATGGGACATACCTCAAGAAACATTGGCAGAAGTTAAAGGTGCCCACATATCAATCTACCCTTAAAGTAGAGCCTTAAAGCAAAGCATAAAGTAAAGCAGTCATGAAAAATCAAACCAATGCATTTCAATGCGGCTACACATGCCACAGTAAAGTCATGAACGAGCAAGATTAATAAAACAAGCCTATTTGCTTTTTGGATTGCTGTTCTACTGAGGAGTCGTCTCTGATTGGTTGGGCGACAGCACGTGCTGGAAATAACTGCGAGAAAGATTTTTTTGCATAGAAAGCTGTAATTTTGTAGGTGGATAGATGATTAAATTCCAAGACGAAAGTGATGCTACTTGCTGATCGGACCACACCGAAAGAAGATATTCGCGCCAAAGCTTATTTCGATTTCACCCTCTAAATATCGAAAAGTTGCCCCGAATCGCATCAAATTTTGGTATGTTTTAGACTCTAAAATTTAGAGGATAAAATTCTAAACATCGTGGTTTTTAACCCTCCTGGACCAATTTGTTAAGGGGGCAGAGATACAACCCCTTTTGTATATTTACTCGGAATTCAGATGTTTTTTTCGCGGAGTCACGAAACGGGTTTTTTTTTTGTCTGATTGTAAAAATTCAAGGGGTATAGTAAAGGGGAATGTTTATTACAAAAGGTGTATGAATTATAAATTTTTCGAAGTTTGGTAACACTTTGAAGAAAGATGCCGAAAATTGTCGATTTTTTTCCGACGGTCGGCGGCGTCACTTTGAAAAGCGTCGAAATTTAGCACTGGTATTCTTCACAAAAAAGGTGTTTTTTTAATTCGATTTTTAAAATTCGAGTTCCGACATAAACGGGAATGTTCTTTCTAAGAGGGGTATGAGTTTTAAATTTTTCAAATCACGCTAACGCTCTGAAAAATCATTCTTGAAAACGGTCAATATTACTCTGATTGAAATAGGCAGTAGATCATTGCTCTTGCTTGAAACGGGTGTTTTTTTTCGTCCGATTGTAAAATTTCGAGGGGTATCGTAAAGGGGAATGTTTATTCTAAAAGCTGTATGAATTATTAATATTTCGAAGTTTGGTAATACTTTGAAAAAAGATGTCGAAAATAGTCGATTTTTTTCGGACGGTCGGCGGCGTCACTTTGAAAAGCGACTTAAATGTTCATTTTAAGAGGCGTGATAGTTTTGATTTTTCGCTAATGCTTCGAAAATCATTCTTAAAAACGGTTACCTTGCGTCACAATTATGCTTTTTCATGAGTGCTCCACTTCAATGCTTTGCTTTAAGGCTCTGCTTTAAGCATGATGAGCATGTGGGCACCCTTAGAAATGATTTTGAAAATAGACTATATTGTTGTATGCAAAGGAATGGTGTATATTTTGTACATTTTGAACAATTAATGTAATTAATATTTAATTTGTTTACTCAGTATTAAAAATACTTTTCTAAAATAGTTTTCTTAGAATTATTCAACCTTTTATTTTTTTTTAATAATTTGTAATTTTGCATATTGTCTCCTTTGATTTTACTGAGTCAATTTATTTGAATTTTATTCGTTTAATTATGAAATTGGATTTTTATTATACTATTTCAAAAGATAAGAAGCTAAATTTTAATAAATTTCTCATTAAAATTAGTATTAATAATTTAGACATCTAATAACTGACTTTTGGTTATAATTTGTCATCAGGTGATCAGATTTGAAAATTAACCTGTTTTACCGAATTTCTACATCTCATCAAAACGAAGTTATGGGTGGATCGTTTTCAAATGATCACTCGGTATAATAAATTTAAGGAATTAATACATATCAATATTTTCATTTGTTAAATAATATAATTTTATCCACTCTAGAGTATATCAATACAAAAGTATAAATATTAAGGTGAAATGTTTATTATATGTTCGCATATAATTTAAACTATAAAATGGTATTTTATAATTAATTGTATTAATGTAAGCGGAAGAGTAAAGTATGGTCTACAATAAATATATTGCTAGGAAAGATAATTGCTTTAATTTTAGAATATCAGTTGGTAAGAACGTTATTGAAAATAGAATTTGTGGTTAAGACATTTTTATAGGGTGAAGCATTTTTATCAAAATTAAAATTGTATTAAGACATGCAAGAGTTGTAAGTAGTAAATTTCGCAAGTTAAATATTTATGTACTTTAAATAGTTGGTCTTGCATACATGCCTTTTTAACAAGCAGTTTATTAAATCTAATATATTTAATTTTAATAAACTTTACAAAAGGGTAACATTATTTAGCTTTCTACATAATAAAATTTCCACCAAATTTAACCACATATTATATTATTTTCTTTTTAATTGTAAAATCACAGTAAATATTTATATATTAGTAAATATGTGACAGTTTTTGGTGTGTAAAAAACTGTTTTGTGCATAGCGTAAAATTGCTCTTCCTTATACATCGGAAGCACCTTCACCAATACTTACTTTAGGCCACGCATGTTTTTGACTACCAAACCAAACTTACATTTAAATTCCTTGATTTAAATCTTTAATTGCCTGCAGAATACGTTTAACATGCCCTACTTTAGTTACTCCTAAATCTTTCAGATCTCTACGTGCTAACGTTAGTAGTTCTCTTCCTCTTATATCGTTTTTGATGAAACTATCGATGTATTCAGAAAGTTGTAAAGTTTCCAACCAAGTACCCACCTCCTGGGTACCCCAAGATGCCACATCTCGAGTCTTCCCACTTGGCAATTGCGAGGCATGAGCGCTTGATGCCTTTCTAAATTTCATCCAGAACAATCCTTTTCGTTTATGCTCAGTCTACATCACAAAAAGATTGACATTAAATCATTTTTATTCTAAGGCTAAAAATTTCGATGTTTATTGACCTTCTCGATATTTTATTTCCCAATCTTTACAACGTAATAAATGAAATTTCGTTTTACTTTATAGCAATTTAGATAATATTAGATTCATTACTGAGAAATTTCCTGTAAACTAAAGAAAGTTCAATCAAAAAGCATAAGTTAATGATCCTAAAATACAGTAATTTACGCAAAAGTGGGCTGCTCGAAAATTACGCTTTTAGAAGCAGGCGGTATATTAATATTTCAAATAATTGAAATTTTGCAAAGATGTTACAGGATGGCTTATTTAATAAATTACGTGTATTACTTTATAATACGAGAATTGAGAAAGGCAATTTAATGTGCAAAAAATTACCTGGTCTTCTTGGAGTGGTTGTAAATAAACCAAACTACCATACGAAGTATCATACATCACACATTTTCGCAACTCAAGTTCGATGTTAGCCAGACCAGCGCTGAGTTTGTTTTCTAAATCTTCTCTTAACTTCAATTTATCACCTCTATCGTGTAATAGACAACAACTCTCTTCATATAAAATCTTAATCGCATTCACCAATTTCGTAAATTCTCCCCGCAAGGCAGTTCCAGCCAGCAGTTTACCTTTGGGGTGAATACTTTCCAAACATTTATCCACCTTCGTTGCAAGGTTATAAAGATCTACTTCCAAAGTGTAATTTATCGCTAATATTTTGATCCATTTTGCGAGAGTAGTTGAATTTTCTATAAAATTAAGAAGAAGGTGATGTTCTTCTTCGGAAAATAAAATATCAGGATCATGGCTAGTTTGTGGGCGTTCTAAGAAAGTTACAGTAGAATGGCGAGGTTCATGCGAAATTACTGGTCCACTAAAAGAATGTTGGCGTATTTTCTCAATATGAACGCCTAGGAAAGATTTTTCATGAACTGGCATACTTTGACGAGTGAGACTCGAACGGGTTTTATCATGTGATATTGATTGTCGGTGCTTGCTTCCTTGGGCAGCAATGCTTTGCCGTTGTTTCTCACCCCATGTTTTCAAAGAGTTTTCGAGGGCACGATTTCTACAGAGCATTTGCATTCTATTTTTATGTAATATTCGGATTATTCCCGGTGGTTGGATCCAAGCTTCCCCATCAACTTGAATAGGAACTCCTTCATCACCTACATAAAAAATGTCAAAACCATATTTTAAACATGCACTTATTCTTACCTAAAATATTAATTTGTATACTTTGACATTGAGCTATTCTATGATGCTGTAAATTGATCAACCTAGAGGCAGCCATTTGTACTGATCCAAAAACAGCTACCACTTCCAAAATCTTATCATCAAAGGATGGAGCTAAAAATAAATCACCTTCTTTATTTCCTCCCCAGAAGTTGATACCACCCATAAAGCTAAAACAAAATGTTTAACAAAAAATCGTATTATTAATGTACGTTTTAATTGCCTCGGTATATTTAAAATTACTATCCCTTGTAAATGTGGTAGGGGAATTCGTTGTCCATCGCATTCTAATTGGACTCTTTGCTCCAGATTTTTATATGTTTTTTGTAAAAATTGCTTGCTTCCCAAAACACCATACCACATATAATTTTTAGCTCTGGATCTACACTTTTCTGGGTGTTCTTCTCTCTTATGGTGAAAATCTAGTGATATTTTCGCATCGATTCCAATTCCAAAATAATTATTCATCACGCATCTTTCGAAGAATCCTTCCAGTAAAGTTTCATCCGGGTCGATTAAAGGACTTACAGCTGCGCATAACGTATCAGCATTAGCTAGAAGACATTTACTAATAAAACCAGTACCTGATGTTATATCTAAAACACTCTATTTAACAAACAACCCTACTTGGTATTAGTGACTTACTTGGCCATGATGGGAGCCGTACTAGTGGATTGATAATAGGTAGTTTCCTGTTGACTTTTTCTGTTTTTTCTGTTTTTTTATCTTTATCCTTCTTTTCGGAATCTGAATAGAATTTACTTGTGGCAGCTGCAGCTGCTAATGTAGCAGCTTCCATGGGGTTTAACATACTACAGCAAGATATTCTTCTTGTAGCTGCAGGAGATGATGTTAGAAAATGTTCGTTATCAATTCCCAGTAAATTTGAATTGGAACTATTATTGCTAGCAGCATCACTGGATGCAATTTCAACTTTTGTTAGTAAGTTTTTAATATCGTAATCAGTTTCAACTTCAATGCTTATTTTCTCAACTCTCTGTGCTCGTAATTTTTCTGTTACATCAGGCGATGGTGGCTCCACAATAACACTAACGCATGGAAAGCGATCTTTTTCACTTTCCTTTACATTAGTCTCTTGTAATTCCATCTCTATTTTGTTCAAACTTGTTTTTGATCCCTGGCTACTCTGGTGCTCATTTTCTTCTGTTAACGGGCTTCTGAGATTAATATTTGCTTCAGTTTTCGAACTCTTAAATGATCGTCGCTTGAATGAGCGCCTAGCAATGTCGTTACCTTCAACAAATTGTGCTAAACTACAGTAACGCACGGATTCGGTTTCATTACGATTTTCCAAATAGACATGTTGCGTCATAAAGGCACGATTCTCAAAACCGAATTGCGTGGCCCCCGTCTCCTCTATTTGGGGACGCGAGGGCCTTCGCTTAATATCTAGAGAATTTCTTTTCATACTACGGCGTCGTTCGCCTAATTCGTTACTAAACACAGAAGTTTCGTCGGTAAAAGTATTATTTTCTATGCTATCCAAATCAAAACCGAACATATCATTTCCTAAAAAGGAGAACTGATAGAGTATTTTTTATGTGGTTGTATGTAAAGCAAAGATTGCAACCAATTTTTATCTGATCATTTTTACTTTAGAAATAGTTGCTATATTTACTTCACATTTGAAATAACAATTATATTTTTTTGTTAAAGTTTGTGTAGTAAACTAAAAGACTCCTAAAACACAAATGTTACATTAGCTTACGTGTATCGTATGTCTTCATATGAGTAGAACTCTTTAGACACAAAAAAGTTTGTATTCCTACAACTTATTTTAAAAGTAAAACATGCAATCTTTATAAAAATGCATTAAAAATGTCCAAAAATACCATATTTTAGCAAGAATAGTAAGAAATGTGAATGATTTCAAAAAACTCTTATTGCATCACTTTTAATTGGGTTTTTACAGTGCTTAAGTCTACAGAAAAACTAAAAATTCTGATGATTATCCACCTCAAAATCTACCAAACTAAAAGTGATTCAAATAACTACATTGTTATGAAAATAAGCAAGTAGTTATAACTTTTAGAAATCGTATTAAATTTATTACCTAACATAAGGCTCATCTCCTCCAAAAGCGACTCTCCTTGTAAAGCGTCTGAATTGGGATTCGTATCAGTTTCTGGTGAATCAATGTGACCGATATGTCCATTAATATCTTCCCCATCGCTATCTTTTTGAGGACAAAAAGATTTTTGATCAAGTATTTCTGAGAGTATGCTAGCTTCTTCGTTAGAAATAGCTGAAAGTATACTACTGCATTCTTT
This sequence comes from Stenus bimaculatus, assembly GCA_963971135.1. NCBI lineage: Eukaryota > Metazoa > Arthropoda > Insecta > Coleoptera > Staphylinidae > Stenus > Stenus bimaculatus. The sequence goes on along the minus strand of OZ020183.1, from coordinate 42,712,796 downwards.
ATCTTCGTCATAATTCTTAAAATCTTCTGGAGAATTTTCATCGACATCTTTATTATTACAGATATTCGAATCCTTCTTTAGATCATCGAAAACTTCTTTAGCTAAACTGGAGCAAGTTTCTTTTAAAATTTGTTCCGTAATATCAGTTGTTATACTACAAAAGTAGTTTTGAGTAAACAATTTAATTAATAATTTTACTTACTTTTGTTGTAATTGGCTTGCTCGTCTGCTGTCTGCAAAATCTGGTGGTACAGGTAAATTAAAAAGTTCAGGATCTTCAACTGCTGAATCTCGTCTCAAATCAGGTAATGGGGATAAATTAACTAATCTAGCAGTGAGTATACTTGTTTGGCTGACAGGACTTGCGCAAGAACTTACATCAGAGTTAGATCCAAGATCAATTGTAGATACGACTTTTAATGAATCCATCTTATTGTCTAAATCTGTTGTTAGAGAAATATTAATGCTTGTACCAATTTTATTTTGTTCATCAACTGCATGTTCTGTATGTTCCACTAAATTCCTAATTGCGCGCTTTAAACTATTAGCTCTATTAATGAGAGCATCTTTTTCTCTTTCGACAAATCTTGATGTGCGTCTATGTTTTCGGAAATTAAAGTTACTTAAGTCTTTTTCAGATTTTTCTGATCTTTTTTCATAAGATATTTCGCTTTCCGTGTCTTCTTTATGAGTAGATGCTTTCGGAGCTTCATCATCATCAAAATCAATCCGCATTGCATCCACCTGTTCGCTGGTTAGCGTTTGTAATAGTAATTCGAGTTTTTGCTGTAAAATATCACATTTTTGCCCCAATTGATCGTCTCCACGAGATATAGAACTTTCTGCGACTTGCGTTACAAAGTCCTTCACAGTCTCACACAGTCTTTTAGCTGAAGTTAGTACAACGGATGTTTCGTCTGATTGTAATATATTTTGTATATGAGTTACTAAATTATCTTCGTATTGTGCTATTTGAGTATGCAGAACACCTTCAGCTTGTCCTGGAGTTAAGGATAATTTCGGCATAGCTATGGTGCGTTCGAAAGCCATAATACTCCATCGATCCAAAATTTTTGTGCTTGCTTTTTCATATTTCTCAAGCAGTTGAGGAAGATGTGTATCATCATCACAAGAAGAGCCCCATCCCAATACTCTAGCTAAATCATTACCCGTACCCAAAGGTAATACAGCTACTTGGCATTGTTTCTGAAAATATTTTCTATAAAATTGAAGACACGATTTGAGAAATAACGTACATGCATATCTAATTTATCTATTTCTGATAAAACCCATCCTACTGATCCATCACCACTACAAACTAATATGCGAAAGGGATCAAAGTGTCTAAAAAGGCGTAGGCCTAGTCTTGGACCTGTTGATATGAGATCAAACACCTGAGCAGGATTAAGCAGTTGCTTGAATCTACGAAGGAATTTTACGCCCTGGTTATCACCTATAAAATTGGTTAAGTAATTAAACGTATCTATAATTACAAAATAAAAGATGAAATGATACCTATACTAGCATAGTTTAATATTGCCAAAGAAATAGTTTTTACCAGATTTGGAATTGACGAACACTAATAAAGGCGATGATGCCTGTGGCCTCACTACTTCCCAGGCTTCGTCTTGTATAGAATGTAAGGCCGTTGGAGGTACTACACTAACTCTAGCAACACCCAGAGGGCATGCGGCGGGTAAATTAGGTCTACATTGAGTGTGAACACTTGCTCTACACCACAAACATCTCCAATCCTGTAATCTATAACGAATTTCAATAAATTTCATATAATAACCAATTTCAGGAGTGAGAGATAAAAATAGGTACCTTAATACTGATCCACAATTTTTATCACATAAAGCGCATTTGGCAGAAACTGGCAAATTTCCTTCTAACCACTGATGTGGCATAGTAATATTCTAAAACATTAAATAAAGATTATATGATTGTTTCAAAGAGAGTGAAATGACCGAAACTTGGCTAATTTTAATACTTTAAGATGGATTATTATAAAATATAATTCAATTCAAATAACAAATCACAAAATTTGCTATAAATTTGACTTTGCATTAAATTACTTACCCCATCGGAATCTTCTATAATATCTTTTCCTACCGAAGCTAAAGTAGTCCACTTACAATTATTTATTGCCTTAGCTGCGCACCTTTTGTGTACCTTGCATTTGCAAACTTCGCAACTAAGTCCATGACTAGTAACCCCACTAAGGGCGTCTCTACAAACATTACAGTAAGTTGGTCGTGCATGAGATGTGGCGTACCTGCAAGGAAAATTGCTTTTTAATATAAAATTTAGTTTCTGCAACGATTTTAGAACTTAAATAAGCAATATGAGTAACTACGGATAAAAGGATATTTTCCTAATTTTCTGTAAATTGAAATGCTTGTATTATGTATGGTTTGCGAAAGCAAGCTTGACATGTTTTTCGGAAACAATGGATTTTCATATTTTCTTGTTCGTAGCTGCTATGAATACACAAAAAAATTTTATAGAAGCTCTCCACTCTACCACAAAGTAATTATCGCGTATTCACTCACTGACAAAAGTTTTTAGAACAACTGGGAAGTTATGATCATTGATGGGTTCGTTAAAGGAACAATTGGAATATGAATGTTTTTACTATTCTATGACATTTAAATACACCTATTTTACTTGTAAAAAACGCGATAAAATATCTTAAAATATTCTTCAATAGGTTAATTAGAGTCATAACATTCTTGGTAAATTTATTCCTAACGATTACGCTAATATAATCATCAAATGAGCTTCCAGTAAATTCTTGAAGCAAATTAAACAAAGAATTAACTTAATTTTGCATTCTTTGAATGTTCGGTGATACAAGTGGAGGAATCAACCATAGTGTGTACAGTCTTTTTACGAGCTGAAACAAACCTCAATATCCAATGTACAAATTATTAAAAATATGTATTTATTAATTATTTTAAAAACACTATAAAAATATTTTGCAGTTTTTATTATAAGTAAATAATACCAATTGAAATTTCAAAGCTTTTATTGATACTGAATAGTGGTTTATCAATTGATAATAAAACTTGCCTACCAAAATTAAAAAAGTTACAGCTTCGATTTTAATTAAAACTAAACAATTTAAATGAAAATATTTGGGATTTACAAATAATTATTATTCCTATTATTTAACAGTAATTTGTTTTCCAGTGATTTCTGTAAATAAACATCAAAGAAATTTAACAAGAAAAGAGGAAGGAAATTTATTTGGAAATAAATATGACAATATTCCGCACGTGTCTTTTCCTACTGATAAAAGCAAGTTGAATGTTATAAAAGCTAACCATATTCCTTAGATGTACTTTTTGATAGAGAAAAGTGAAATAAACGTTTTGGAATTGATTCATGCTTCACGTGAATTTTGACTATTTTTTTTAGTTATTTTAAGAAATCCCCTTGTAAAGAACTGAAATGAATTTAAAAATAAAACGTCGGATTTTTATAAAAGTGCTGACTTATATTGGGAACACAATTTCACAAGAATTTTCTTATCAACATCCTGAAGTAACGGATATGAGATTTGTTTTTTATGTTCTGCTAAGAACAGCATAGTGGGTGTATTATTATTTTAATATTACAAAATGTTACAAAACATTTTATAATTGCTCTATTATTTTTATGAAAATTCGATATATTACACCCCCCCCCCCCCAAATGAGTAGTACTATTATACAGGGTGATCATTAGAAAACGATCCACTCTAAATAACTTCAGTTTGGTGAGAGGAATAAAAATTCGGTAAAACAGGTTAATTTTCTTTGTTAGGGGGAATCTTAAGAGTTAATGGCTTGCAATAATACAGTATATTTTTAAGCTTATTTCTACCTACAACCATCATTTATCCTTTTTCTCATGTCTTGAATACTTTCCGGTGGTGTTTTGAACATAATTGTTTTTAAGTGTCCCCAAAGAAAGAAATCCAATGACAAAAGATCGGGAGACCATGCTGGCCATTCTTTTGGACCTCTTCGTCCGACCCATCGTCCTACAAATCGGTCATTTAACCACTCGCTTATCGGTAAAACATATTAGCATGTATTCAGCGACCGTGATGAAAATTTTAGAGACGTCGTTAAAGTTAATCACGTCTTTAAGAAAATATTTCTTATGAAGAAATATGTTTTAATCACGTGATTAACGATAACGACGTCTCTAAATTTTTCATAACGGTCGCTGAATACACGCTAATGTGGTGGTGCTCCATCTTGTTGAAACTATAAACTTTCTTCGTCAAGAAACAAGTTTTCTTCCTCATCTTGCTGATTTTCTAAATTTTCTATTATAAGAGCATCAATTATTTTCTCAAGAAATCTAATGACAAAAGATCGGGAGATCCTGCTGGCCATTCTTTCGGACCTCTTCGTCCGATCCATTGTCCTGCAAATCGGTTATTTAACCACTCTCTTACCGGTAAAATATAATGTGGTGGTGCTCCATCTTGTTGAAACTATAAACTTTCTTCGTCAAGAAACAAGTTTTCTTCCTCATCTTGCTGATTTTCAAAATTTTCTGTTATAAGAGCATTAAATATATTCTTAACAAATCCAATGACAAAAGATCGCGAGACCGTGCTGGCCATTCTTTCCGACCTTTTCGTCCGATCCATCGTCCTGCAAATCGGTCATTTAACCACTCTCTTCCCGGTAAAACTAAACCATAATTTGTTGGTGTTCCATCTTGTTGAAACTATAAACTTTCTTCTTCAAGAAACAAGTTTTCTTCCTCATCTTGCTTCTTGCTGATTTTCTAAATTTTCTGTTATAAGAGCATCACTTATATTCTCAAGAAATCCAATGACAAAAGATCGGAAGATCTTGCTGGCCATTCTTTCGGATCTCTTCGTCCGATTCATCGTCCGTCAAATCGGTCATTTAACCACTCTCTTGCCTGTAAAACTAGAACATAATTTGGTGGTGCTCCGTCTTGTTGAAACTATAAACTTTCTTGGTCAAGAAACAAGTTTTCTTCCTCATCTTGCTGATTTTCTAAATTTTCTGTTATAAGAGCATCAATTATATTCTCAAGAAATCCAATGACAAAAGATCGGGAGATTGTGCCGGCCATTCTTTCGGACCTCTTCGTCCGATCCATTGTCCTGGAAATTAGTTATTTACCGCTAAAACATAATGTGGTGGTGCTCCATCTTGTTGAAACTATAAACTTTCTTTCTCAAGAAACAAGTTTTCTTCCTCAACTTCCTCATCTTGCTGATTTTCTAAATTTTCTTTTGAAAGAGCATCAATTATATTCTCAAGAAATCCAATGACAAAATATCGGGAGATCTTGCTGGCCATTCTTTCGGATCTCTTCGTCCGATTCATCGTCCGTCAAATCGGTCATTTAACAACTCTCTTGCCGGTAAAACTAAAACATAATTTGGTGGTGCTCCATCTTGTTGAAACTGTAAACTTTCTTCGTCAAGAAACAAGTTTTCTTCCTCATCTTGCTGATTTTCTAAATTTTCTATTATAAGAGCATCAATTTTATTCTTAAGAAATCCAATGACAAAAGATCGGGAGACCGTGCTGGCCATTCTTTCGGACCTTTTCGTCGGATCCATCGTCCTACAAATCGGTCATTTAACCACTCTCTTGCCGGTAAAATATAATGTGGTGGTACTACATCTTGTTGAAACTATAAATTTTCTCAAACAAGATTTCTTCCTCATTATAATGATTTTCCAAACTTTTGTTATAAGAATATCAATTTTATTCTCAAGGATGTCTACTTAGACATTTATCGGTCTTAATTTAAATTTTATTCCATAAATATTGGTCCTATTATAGCATCTCCTTAAATTCCAGTTCAAATATTCATTTTTAAGAATCCTGCGTGTGAATTTCAGTAGTTATAATGTGAGGATTATCCTAATAACGAGTGTTATGTTTGTGGATATATATCGGATTGTGGTCAATTATTCCTAAGTCGTTTAAGATACTCAATCCTTCTATCGAAATCACCTTCATTGATTTCATTAACTATAATATGTAGAGAGCTGGGATTTTTGGCTTATGGACTTTGGTGCGAAATAAAACAATGTTACATTCCTGAGTTATGTAAACACATTAATCTTGGTCGATATCACCAAAATTGCAAATAACTTTACAAACGCAATACAGAACGCAGTATCTTGAAGCAGCCTGACTAAACGTAAGTCGATTAAGGTGTTTACATTACTTATACTTAATTAATATTTATAGAACAAGTGATAGACAAGATTAACATTATAGCTCTGAAGAAGGCTACTAAATATATAGCCAAAACCTGAGCTGGAATGTAACATGGTTTTATTTTGCACCAAAGTCCATAAGCCGAAAATCCCAGAACTCATCATAAGTTTGTTTTGGATGTATCAATTTTTCTCAGTATTATAAAATATAGTAAATTGTACTGCACGAGCACATCCACCACCAACAATTGTATTTTGGCTTCATCAATAATTATTGTTTCTAAGTAAACCAACATTTGATCCATAATACCAGGAGCTATAACAAGAAAATTCCGAATCTGTCTTGAATCTTAGAACAAAAAGCACATCGTTGATGAATTGTATATGATGTTGTGGTTCACGTGCACAACCACCTTCAAAAACTCTTGTTTTCTTCAAATTTTACAATTTATACTTTCTGAAATTAAATTGATGCTTTCGAAAATATAATTGATACTTTCTGCAAGTAAATTGATATTTTCTAAAATACAAATGATGATATCTGAAATTCAATTGGAAAAGGTGTAGATGCATACTTTTTGAACTGAGCCATATTTTCGAATAGAGTTATTAGGATCTATCGCAAAATGCCCTAGATTTTCAATTTGGGTCGGATTTTTATACATCTCCTAAATCTCAAGTTATTTAGGATGGATCGTCCTCTGTTTTTTAGTTAACACTAATTTAGAGGAGAATACGATTTTTTTTTCTAGATTTTTAGGATAAGATTGAAAATTTTAAAAAGCTGCCTTTACATTGAAATTAATGAACTATATTTGGCACCCTTTAATTCATATTTACATTAAAGCTGAAATCAATTTTATAAAACCTTGCCCCAAGCGTTTATTCGTGTGAATATAATTGTAAAATATTCATTAAGTTTTAAGTATTAACTTTGTATTAGTTCAAAATTTCAATTTATTGTATGATAAATCATTAATTAAAAATAATACTACTTTATAGTAATATTATTATTAGTTATTCCATTTATTTTTTTGATAGTATGTTTTATATTTCGATCTATTTTATTTAAATAATTTATCTTTATAAAATATCTGTTTTGCTTAGTTCTGAAGTTTTACCCTGTTATGTACCTGCAAATAATTTATTACAAATTATAATTATAAGAAATAGTACTCCAACACGAAATGCATTAGTACATCATTAAAATTGTAAAAACCAAACTCAATTAATTATGTACACAGTTGTAATTTAATGACATACTTAATACCTTTTTAAATGGCCACCTATTTAATCGTATTTTTAGAATTTATACGTATGTATAATTCAATAAAATAAAAAATATTTTATCATATTTACATTATTGACAAGTCTGAAATTTACGAGAAATTTTAACCCACCACATTACTTTTTATTTAAATTTTAACTACGTTAAGTTAAAGATGTAACGTCGTTTTGCATTTACGAAAATTTAAGTAAACATATGAACTGGGGAATATTTTTTCAGTTCGTCAGATTTCCACCGAATTTTTGCTTTACGCTTTGAGGTATTAAATTTACCCGCCGATGCGAAATTTAATTTATAACTCAAAACGTACCTACGCAAACAACTACACGAAGTATAAAATTGAATCGATTATTGCTAAATTGAAATTTTTAATTTGAAGAGAGTCCAGGTTTTAAGTTGATACATTTTATCGTGTGGCCTATTAAAGTTGAGTTAGTTGAATTGCTTTAAATATAAATCGATTGCATTAATTGAATTGTTTTCGCTTTTCAAAGGAGGAAGTTAGAGAGGTTTGTATTATACATATTATAATTGGAAAACTCGTTAACGGTCCACAACGGAAACTTCTCAAATTACTCGATTTATTTTTAACTAGCTCCAACTTATTGCTTTCCAAATATTTCAATTGCTTTCGAATACTGTCAACCACAAGGAATAAAACTCATTACTGGACATCCAAAGTTTTAACTAGCAAAAAATATTTTAAAACATAAAAATTATTGGAACCAAACTAAAGCAATTACACCAATTTTATATATTATAAAAAGTCTTTTAGTCTTTTACCGGCACTACGAATGAGTAAAAATGCCTTTTGGATTGAAAACTACACCTAATATAGCTTCTTTATACGCTACAGAAAACTAAAAGTATTATTTTAAGATTTTTATAATTTTAAATTTTTGTAGATGGTAAATGTCAAGAAAAGTAATTCCACTATTAACTCTCCTCACGAATAAAAAAGGGTAAGAAAAATTAGGGCTCCAGGCAGACGAATCAATTTTATATCCACGACCAATAATTTTCCGGTTTTCCCATTAAAGCTGTCCATAAAATATTCTCGCACTGTTACGTCGTTAGGTATGTGTTGGAACGTCATCTATTTCAAACCAAATTTCACGATTTTCTCGTGCCACCACGTTTATCTCTGACACCATTTCCACTTCTTGAATGTGAAGTGTTTTGAAATCAATAAATTTGGTGCCTAATACATACGTCAAAAAGACGATACAATTTGACTACAAAATTCCTGTGAGTTATTGTTCATTAAAGGATTAAAGGCAAAATTGTTGTAAATATTAAAATTGTATTCAATTAGCTTCCATCGCTGTTATCTATTGTGTATATAAATAATGCAATCAGAAAATTGATATTTCATTTGAGCTTTAATTTCATATTTGTCTAAACCTTATCGATTTTTTAGCAATATGTGTGTTTTATTATAATGAAGTTTTTGTGTATAATTCATTGTTCATAAAATAATTTTTCAGTAATTTAAGCTCTCTAAACTCTTTGGTAATGAATAGCATAAAACGAAATAAAATCTGGAGGAGTGTTGATTTACCGTAAAGCAAACATCAGTTCAAAGGAAATGCGATAGTTCAAGTAACTTAAGTAGGGGGAACTAAATACTAAGCTCTAAATCTTCAAATTAATATATTTATTCATCTATTTTTCAATTATTTAGTGTAAAATAATGTTTTGGCCTTTGAATTTTTTTTTCTAATATTTCAAATTACACTGGTCAATAAAAATTCACCTTTTGTGTGTAACATGAAAACTTTTAACTGATTAGGTTTAGTACACTAGGCTTAAGAATAAAATATTTTAGATACGAATGTTTTATATCTAAAAAAATGTATGAATGAAAACGAGGTAATATTCTTCTGTATTTTGCTTCAGACTTTAATGCTAACTATAGTCCGCCCTCAGACTTTGGACTCCACTTGCCCTGGTATCGTTTTTCTATTGTAGAAGTATCCAAGTGAAAACTTCCAGCTTGCTCATCGTTAAAGATGTCCAAATTTTTAGGAAAATAATCAAAATAAGAATGAAGGAAATGTATTTTAAGGACATCTTAAAAACCAAAGCCTTTTAAATGGTACTTGAACGGTGATTTCCGAGAAAATTTGAGGTCACCTCCATAAAAAATTCCCAAGGTGGTTTTTCCAGAGCACTAAGTTTTTCTTTAAATATTTCATCCCTCATCAATTGTCTGATTTGTGGACCTACAAATATACCCTCTTTAATGTTGTCATCACCGATTTTGTGAAATTTATTATTTTTAGCATTCTGTTCTCTTTTGGGCTAGTCTTAACACACTTAGTGATGTTTCCTATCCCTACTGTCCCATTGTAAAACAACAAAAAAATTTTATATCAAAACTATAATCCTATGAGAAACGCAATAACTTTAAAATCTTTACAAATTTTCCATTTATATTCGTCATATAGAATCTTTTCCAAAAAAAAATTCATATTTTCAAAGGTCTCTTTCATGTTAACAGAATAACATGTCGATAAGGAGGGAAGTTTATTTTTGTTACGTAAAAGAACAGCATTTAAACTTAATTTTGAAGCATCAATAAATTAACGCCATTCTTCTGTTTTGTATTCTATACCCAACGCATTCATTACGCTACAAAATACCAGATGATTATCCTGCTTTTTATCTCGATGCCGAAAGTAACTTATTTTTGTTCTTGTTTACAATAAATTCTATCCCTTTAATCGATATCCCAAAAGTTCTGGTTGCTGTTTGTATAAATTTAAATCACGAACCAAATCATTGAGATCTTTTTGAGACAGTAGATCTAGCCCGTTAGGTAAGGAATCATCTTGAAAATCAGGATCATTATGTCATCTTCTTCCTCTGATTCAACAAACAATTTGGAGCTTTGAGTTGGTTCTGGTATAGGTATTAGTTCTTCTGTGTGCGGGATCGGTTTTTTAGCAGATGCTCGTCAGGATACTTCACTTTTGTATCAGTAAGGCAATAACAACAATTTGATGAATGGTCTGTGGGTTCCATCCAAATAATAGGAATTCTGAAAGGTATAGATCAAGATCTTTTGCGCATCCAGTAAAAAACCCCAAGCATGTAATATATGTGAGGAACCCTCACTTGTTGCCTTAAAGTAACGTCAAAATATATATGTTTATACTAATGGCGTGAAATTTATCTATTGATTTTAAAAAGTAATTTCACCACAAATGTAATAAAACCTGTCAGGGCCATTTTTACACTTTCTGGACATTACTCAAGAATCACTTAACTTGTCAATCATAAGTAGGATGACCGTTTTTGTTTTGTTAAAATCCGGGATATCAAAATTTATTGAAACTATAAAACCAAATCATCAAATTCTCTTTAAAAAAATTATGTTGTTTCATCAATCTCAAAAATTAATAGTCAAAAGAACTGAGTAATAGAAAGTTCTACGAAAGTCCAAAATTTATTAGTGTTTCGATGAAGTTCAGGATTTTCTTTTCAGTATTGTTTTCAGCTCTTCTTCAACTAGCTTTTGCATCCCACCCAAGTGTGGCTGTTCTTTGAAATATTATGACTTTACATACCCTTAGTAGATGCTGTGAAGTTTCTCCTCCAGGCATCAATAGAGGACGTCTTTTTTCTCTTCATTCTTCAGTTTAGACTAAAACATAGTGTCCAGTTGTAAACTAATTCTGTGGCTTCGTTTTAATCCTTGCGTGAAAGAGTTTAGTGTACCTCATAGCACGATATCGAAAGATTTAAAAAAAGTTTTTCAATTCTTTAATTAGATTCAGGGTTATCGACGCTAGTATTGTTTTCAGTTATTTTTTTGGTAGCTTTAGCTTCCCAAGAATGGATATTCTTTAAAATACGAAATACGTAAGATATTTTGCTGAAATCCTGAACTTCAGACTTCGAGATGGGATGGGTGGTGTTATGCCAAAAATACAGGGTGTCCCGTTTTAATTAATCCAGCTGAATATATTGAAAACGAAGCGATTTCCTTAAAAATGTTTCAGACAAAAATTGTAGCGACTCGAGGGGGACATTTAAAAGTGCCATGGGTTTTTAATTGTTATGGGGTTTTATGGGAAAACATTTTTTTCAAATGGGAACCTCCATTTTTTATTACAGATTCGTAATCTATGGATAATAATAAGAAAGTTTTGGTTGAAATATTTTTTTCTAAAATTTCAATTTTTCGCTATATTCACCAAAATGAACACAAATTTTGGGATTTTCGATACAGTTTTACTAAAAAACTAAAGGTCTATAAGAAAACTCGCAGCAGTCAAAAAGTGCTTAAATTAAGGCAAGGATTAATAAAAAATATTATTTTACTTTATTAAAAAAAATAAATTTCTAAATAAGATGTTCGAATATTCCTCCATTTTGTTCAATACACATGTTTACCCGTATGCGAAAAGCCAATGATACATTTCTCAACATTTCAGGAGTGATACTTCGAAAAGCGTCCGTAATTCGTATCCTAATATCCTCTCTAGTTGTAGTTGGTCGTTCATAAACCTTATCTTTTATGTAACCCCATAAAAAATAATCCATTTTTGTATGATCCGGGGATCTTGCTGGCCATTCGTGTACTTCACTACCAATTCCAATCCACATATTAGGGAATTGGTTATGTAAAAATGTTTTAACAATTCTGGCAATGTGGGGTCTAGCTCCGTCCTGTTGAAACCACATTCGCTGTCTTAAATCTAGAGGTGCATCTTCTAAAAGAGTAGGCATTTCGTTTTGCATTATATTCAAATAAACATGTTGGTTAAGATTTTCTTCATAAGAAAATGGTCCTACAAGATACTCATCCACTATTCCAGCCCAAACGTTTATAGACCAACGCCACTGTAATCCATGATCTCTTTGCCAATGTGAATTATTTTCAGAATAATAATGAGCATTATGAAGATTTACTCCACCCATGTTGTCAAATTTTGCTTCATCAGTAAAAAGTACGCGATTAAAAAAAAGGGGATCTCTTCTAACTTGATTCGTAGCCCATATGCAAAAATTAAGTCGGCGGATGTAGTCATTTTCTTTAATTTGTTGGGTTAAATGAACATGATATGGGTGTGATTTATGGTGTTTTAAAATTCTGTTGGCAGAAGATTTAGGAAGTCCATGAAGACGCTGAATTTTTCTTGTAGATGTATGTGGATCTTCATTTGCGGAAGCTAATGCTATCAATGAGGGGAGCGTCTTAGGACCAGTTTTACTACGTTTTCTTCTAAGAGAACCGTTTTCCCCTCTTTTCACGAGCCTCCTAATATTTGTATGATTTGGATGACGCAATTGTGAAAACCTCTCAGCATAAAGACGTGCTGCGTGCCGATTTCTCTAGGTGAATAATCAGCCATTTTATGAGAGACTGATTTTAAATAATCACAGTGGCTTCAATAATAATGAGCTTCTTCAAAAAACTAATCTGTCACAATATAACAATTATGTGCGAAACACAAAGTAGGCTGAAAATGAAATTCCTTTATTTTTAGGAGCCTTCTTCCTTAATTGAAAAATATTATTTAACATATTAAATTGCAAATAAAATTGAAAAACCGTTTTGACACCTATTGTTTCCAACCTTTGACTTTATTTTAAATTTTATAAGTAAAAAAAAATTTATATTTTTCTTAAAAAATAATAAAAATAAAATAATCTTTTTTTTTAAATTTATTTTTTTTAATAAAATAAAATAATATTTTTTATTAATCCTTGCCTTAATTTAAGCACTTTTTGTCTCTTACGATTTTTCTTATAAGGCTTTAGTTTTCTAGTAAAACTGTATCGAAAATCCCAAAATTTGTGTACATTTTGGTGAATATAGCGAAAAATTGAAATTTTAGAAAAAAAAGTTTCATTTAAAACTTTCTTATTATTTTCCATAGATTACGAATCTACAATAAAAAATGGGAGTTCCCATGTGAAAAAAAATGTTTTTCCATAAAACCCCATAACAATTAAAAACCTATGGCACTATTAAATGTCCCCCTCGAGCCGCTACAATTTTTGCCTGAACATTTTTGAGGAAATCGCTTCGTTTTCAAGAAATTCAGCTGGATTAATTAAAATGGAACACCCTGTATATGGAAAATTTATTGAAACTACAAAATCAAAACATCGAATTCTCTTAAATAAAAAGTCACATTGACTGCATTTATCTCGCGTAACTCGATCCAGATTGGATTGGATTGAATTGAAGAGCGATTGTCTCGATTCGCATTTTTTCTTAATGAACATGTCGGATTGGATTCACTTTTTGGATAATTGAACTGAATCCTAAAATCGAATACAATACGATGTGTTTATTTCGGAAAAAAAATGTGGATAAATGCAATTGCTATAAAATCCAATCTACTGATAGACTACGTTTAGCTCCAGCAAGTATCAAGCCAGCTTGAATTCGGCTCGGCTTGATCTGTACGATTTGAAGTACATGTTAAAGGTCAAATCAAACCCGAATTCAAGCTGGCTTGACGTGCTCGAGCTAAACGCAGTCATAGTTGCTGTATCGAAAATCGAATCAAAATAAATATGGTTTTATAATGAGGGACATAGAAAATTAGTAAACACCTTTCTCGTTACAAAATTTTATTGTCCAGTGTTATTGGTGAAATTCTAGAATTTCGTTAAATATTCATTTATTGATTTCATAAATTCTTGTCTAATTTTGTCCTATGAGTTTAGCTAAACATAGTAATTTAACTGGAAGCTTTTCATTTGTTTCATTATTTATAAGTTATACCAAAATTAATCTTTCATAGCAGAGATTTTCAATTAGATAGGAGTATTAATTACTACTATAAACAATTCTACGTAACTTATAATTAAACTGATGACGGTTCTAATTATAAATAAAACCTACGCATATACGAATTAAATATAGTTTTAATTGAATATAATAGAATTTGAGAATTAATTTAAACGGATTATTTTATATTAAAAATTTTGTTGACTTATATAATATTTATGTAAAGATTTTTTCTTTTGTAATTTTCTATAATACTTATAATGTAAACTAACGCCCTTTTAATCAATAGTGACTTAAAAATCTATAGGAAGCGTTACTCGTACCTGTAGCACTTTACTACATCGGATAAAGCTTAAGACCTACCATCAAGTACAAAACCAAGTTTTGTTGTAAATCCCAGATCTGCTAAGAGAGCTTTCAAAAAATTTAAGCCAACTGAGATAATTGTTGAAGTTTTATCCGAGCTCCGCCATATTCTATCACACGAGAACAAACTGTAAGCTTCCATTGTTAAAAGAGTTTTATAAAGGTAGACTTGAGTTAAATATTCATATTACGTCATATTCATACACAAATGAGCTGCACTTGAAAGCTACCCAGAATACAGGTAGAATGGAGCGTGTACTCAAGATCTTTTATTATTTAAATTAACTTTCCAATCGGATTTACTCTACAAAGTTTGTTTTAATTTACTACCTAAAAAGCTTTGTAAAGTAAAGTTGAATAAAATATAATTTTGATAAGCCGTACAAGTAATTTAATGTAAAACAAGCTGTTTTATTTTTTACTAAAAAATACGCCATGCCCAATTAACAATGCTTACCACTCAAATCTCTATTGGCGATTTAAAAAATGTCGTCATAATTAGGTTAAGATGTAGCAACCATGACAACTTAATGCCAACTAACCTATTTTTGACGTCATCTTATTGGTTGATGAGTGATGGCCATATTCTTACTGCTTCACTAGTTTTAAAGCGCATTTTTCTAGTAATTTTCACTTTGATGTTTCTTACCAGTGGTGATATCCCGAGAGGCAGTCAGGTTGATCTGGTTCATGAAAACGTCGTTGCGAGGCTGCACTAAGAGCCCCCAGCCAGTCCTCCATTTCTCTTCGAGAATCGGCACACAGCACAAGAGATCTAAAGGGTGTAATCACCTGAAAATAAAAATATTGTTGAGTTATTTAACAAATAGTTTATTGGTTTTAGGGTATTTCAATTGGTAACTAGAAATCAAGCGCCTTAGAGGCAGAAATACGTGGTGATAACTTCCTTTTAACTCCTCTTAACTTTTTAAAGTTTACAAACGTAGATTTATCCTGGTATAGAAGCATTTCGATGTTTTCTCCTATTTTCTCATATTTTCTTCCGCTTTTAAAAGTTTGGGATAGTTATTAATATTTAAGTTACTTTAAAATAAAGACAGGAAATTTCAGCTGAAGTTTAAGCTACTTGCTTTAAAAATTCATTTCATTCGCATTTCAATTGCTTTTATCTTCCAACCCGTTTCCACTTTTTGGCATCTAATTCTGGACATTATAAATGTAATATGAGATGTATGTCACAAAGGTGGACAGTTCCTAAAAATGATTTCAACCTACATTACCGTGATTATTATTTCATAATTTTAAATAACACAACATATTTTATTTAAATTCTTGCATATTTTAGCTTTATTTTAATTAATCCTTTAAGTAGAGGAAAATATTAATCATCCTCTTCAGTATAAAATCACAAATTATACATTAAGGACACACGCAAGAATGCCATTAATTTTAGTTATGAGGGTGGAATAATTGTTTCACAATCAGGTCATAAATTCCAGGTATAATTAAGAATAATCAATACAAGTAATATCGGTTTTGAAAAAAGGAACTTGTGAGTAAAATTATTTTACTAATATAATTAATAAGAATGAAAGAGAATTTTATGAACATTGATGTTAAACTGACATTCTTGTTATAAGTGACAAGATGCAGAGGTATTCAGATATTCACCCTTAAATCTACTACTTGACCTTATTTTGTAGAAAAAAAATTAACAGTGTAAAAAAAGTTAATGCTGAAAAATATTAAAATTGTTATGTAGTTACCTAATTTTTTATAAAATTGTATACGAAACATATGAAATAAAACTTATTTTTAATAAATTTATTAAAATTTATGTTCGTATTTGTCGCTTATTTTTAGACCTTTTATGGCTACTTCATACTTTTTGGAGCAGAAAAGAAGGTTATTGACGCGTAAGTTTTCATATCTTCGTAATTTTTTAGGATGAAAGTATATCATACATAAGTAGGTTTTTCATATTACGGCACATATTTTATTTGTCGTTTTTTTGATTTAAAAAGGAAAACTGGAGGCGATCGTTAATAATCCGGCTGAGGATTTTGCCGAGTATACTTTAATATCTCTCGACTTTGCGGAAATAAATTAAACCCTGAGAAAATTTAGATAGAAAATATGCACTTTTGATGTTTGGAATTATGGGGAGTTTTCATTAATGAAATAAGTCATTGTTTAGGTTTTAATCTTAAAAATGAATTACATTCTAACGATTTTACACTCCACTAATTCTATTAAGAGGGATCTAGTCATTGCATGCAACATTTTATTGAGAATGGCCGTAAAGTTCAAGAAGAGATGGAAATAGTAAAATGCATCAAGAATCATATGTTTAGATATATAATCAAATTTTTCTTCAAAGGTCATTAAAGTACAGCCTTGTGTAACGATTGACAAGCTTTAACAAGTCATTTTTATGTTTCTTGATTCTATGGTCATGTTAGTGGATTTCCGAAATAAATCGGGTATACTTTGCATTGACAAGGATTAGAAAAGCGGAGTAGAAATGGATTTTAGGCAACCCAATATACACTAACATTGTATTGTGTATTGTATGTAAATTAAATGTCAAATTTTAAAATAAGTTTTTATATTACTATTTTAAAAATTTCGACGTTTGAAGAAAAAATAGCAGGTTTTATTCGGAGTAAAAGAACTTTTTATACTCCTAATAAAACAATATACTATTTAAATTCTTGGCAGGTGGCATCTCATTTTGGACACTTTTGGTAGAAAAAGTTACTCCCTTCTGGACACAATATTTAAATAACCATGTAATGAAATTTATTTTTTTTTCTAAATTTGTAGTAGATGAATACCATAAAATACTCTCTACGAGATTCGTTTTAATAAAGGTGTAAAAATTTACAGTGACTTTAAAAACATCTAATTTTACCATATTTGATGAGGCGTTTAGAAGGAATTGCATATAAATATATTTGAGTAAATAAAGGAAAGGAATAAAATATGAGATGAGAACTTGACGATGATTCAAAAGTTGGGAGTTGAATCATTCACCTTTACCTTTAGAATAAAATATGATTTAATAAGGAAAATATATGAAAATTTAGTTTGCAACGTAATTGTAAATGTTAATTAGATTTTTTTTGAGATTTTTAAAAATATACACTAATATGGAAAATACTAATAAATAAGAGTTTTTTTCTCTATGATGGAACTAAAAATATAAATTTCCGTACTAATAATTACATTTTTTAATTAATATTTAAATATTGCTAATTTAATTATTGGATACCCAATTAGAAAATGTTTAGATTATTTATCTACTTTTAAGTATTACATTTATGTAATACAGGGAATTCGTTTAGAACTGTAGGACAAAAATATGATAACTGTAAACTGAGGCAACTTTGGCCCAAATTTTAGAAAATGATAGATCTACTGTTAGTTACCAACTTTAATTTGACACATATTCTAAGCATTTTAAGTGTGCCCTAACAGTAGATCAAAATATCTTTTCCCAAAATTTGGACCAAAGTAATCTCTAAGGGCCAAAGTCTCCTGAGTTTACTGTACTCATTTTTTTAATAATTATAAGTTTTATTAAGTTAGAGCACTTGATTTGTGGTCAAAATTTGAAAATTTATCCTAATGTGAAATAAATGTACATAAATAATTGGAAATTTTAGCAGTAGAGGGTACTTTAAATTGCATAAAATGGACGATAACAGGTATCTACTTGTCAGTGTAAAAAATTCTGCTTTGTAAAGTTGCTCCCAGCTGGAAGTAGGACGAAGAATATGCAATCGTGATTACTTTTGTCCTACTTCCAGCTGGAACTAACTGTACCTAATAAGTACATATTCAAGAAAACCCAAATAGATTTTTTATTTAAATCTCAAAAGCAAAACCCGAAAAATATGTAATGCTTGAAATCAAATAAAAAGCACCTGTTTTTAGGTTCATACTTTTGCCAACAGAGGGCGAGCAGAACTCTAAAAATCCCAATACATACCATTAATTAACAAGTACTTTTTTTAAAATTTTTAGGTAGGTTACGAATCAAATAGTTTTCAAAATAATTATGATTGCCATTTTCGTGGTCAAGTGCTTTCAAATGATGTATAACTCCACCATTATTCCCGTTAATAGCAAGGTGGTTTTGTAAGGAAGGGGGTTGCAATGACAAAAATATTTATGGTTGCTTCTTTTAAAATAGCGATTACTGTAGACTTTGCCCCAGATGGCGCTATTTTGTCATAAATTTTGTAACAAAATGGAGGAATGCGAGTAAAGGCATTGTTGTGCATTGAGTTTTTATTAGTTTTAGTAGAATTTATTTCTAAGTACTCACACATTAAGTTTACATAAACAGGTATTTATTTATTACTCCACTACTAGCTTTATCAAATGACCACCAGAGGTCGTATCCGAGTTGGAAGTTTGCAATAGCTAACGTACCGATAACAGTTGATTATTGTTGACTACATTTTCATGATAAAGTTTTTTGTCTCGCTTCTATTTATATGGATTTTTTTGTAAGTCACAGGGAGATAAAAAATATATAACGAGTCAACTATAAACCGATATCAACTCGATATGTTTACAAACATCCACCTCTGCAGCCTTATTCTTGAACCAGTCGACACGATGTCGCTACGACATTTATCATTCTGTCCTTTTCATTTACACGAAAAAATAAGAGTATGTCCTTGTAGTTTCTTCGACGATACGATCTCGACCGGCCCAAGAATAAGCCCTCTGATCTCCGAAATCGCGAATACTGTGACAGTCAACAGGGAAAACAACATAATAAAACTAAAACACCTGTTTGTTACTCAACTGTATTAAATGTCCGGTTTGCTCTTGTTTTAAATAATAATCTTTACGACCGTATCTGAAAATGCAAATATTTTATGCAAGGATGGGAACGTGTTTGCTAAATATTATGTGGTATTTGGCAACAATTAAGTTAACCAGTGCAAATGAGGTTAACAAATAAAAGTTCAATTCAAGATGGATTGAAGAGATGCTGAGGAACCGGGTGGTTACGTCCTTCTGGAGAGGATGAACAGCAACGGCTACGATATTCTCGGATATGCAGACGACTTAACAGTCAATATAAAAAGGGAACATGAAGGGATCTTATTGGCACTGATGCAAAATGCCTTAAATATAATCAGCAACTGGTTCAAACGGGAAGAACTAAACGTTCACCCAAGCAAGACCATAATCCATTTACGAGGCGGAGAAAACTAAACCTACAAACGCCTCACGTAAATGGATAAACAATAGACTTTTCCAATGAGACAAAATATCTCGGAATTCTCTTAGATGACAAGTTGACTTGGAATCCAGATGTCAACAAAACCATTTCCTAAGCTACGGTTGCCTTATGAACATGCCGCGAACTCTTCGAAAAAACATAGAGACTCCAACCAAAGATGACCTACTGGTATGCCTCTTTGATGTGGTGGTCGAAAACGAAAGAAAATACCACGAAAAACAAACTGCAAAAACTGCAGCGGTTAGCGTGCTTGGGAATTACACGGCCCATGGGTACCAACCCCTCGGCGGCACTGGAGGTAGTACTTTCTCCACTGCATGTGCAGGTACGGAAGGAGGCCCTGCTCGCTGTCTTAAGAATTTCCCAAAACCAAAATCTTAAGAGTGGAAACTGTAGGCCACTTGAAGATTCGGGAATCTTTGGAATCAGACTTCCCAACTAAACCATCGGATTTATACGCCGAGAAGATTTGACCTTAAAACTACGTTTGAAGTGGTTGTCCAAGACCGCCAAATGACTAAACACATGTTAAATCACTTGGATACCAAGGCATCCTTGTGGTTCACAGACGGATCCAAATCTATTGAAGGGACAGGTATAGGCATCCACGGACCCAGCTATAGGGTTTCCTTGGCCTTAGGAACAACCTCAACCATTGAGCAGGCAGAAACTCTGGCTGTAGAATTATGTGCCCAAGAGTGCTTACGAAGGAGAATCAAAGGAGCACAAATATACATTTTGACCGACAGCCAGGCAACCATTCGGACTTTAAAAGCCCACACCCTTGAGTCTAAATTGGCTTGGCAATGTTGACAATCCCCGAAGCAACTGACGAAAGGATACAAGCTTGTCCTAATGTGGGTCTCAAGGCACCAAGGAATAGAAGGCAACGAAATTGCTGATGACTTGGCAAGATCGGCCTCAAATCTTACACCGAGTGGTCCAGAACAGTTCTGTGGGCTAAACAAGACACATTTTCGCGGTGGGAAAGGGATAATACAATGTCCCACTGGAGTCCGGGTTCAAGACAGTCGAAGAAATTCATCGAGTACTCGCTCAAGAAAGCAACAAAGCTTCTCGACCTAAGCAATAACGAACTGAGGCTCATTACAGGCCTTTTCACTCGACACAGCCCATTGAGGTAAGCAGATTCTGTGGCCTGGAAGATGAAGCTTCTGCGAATGCGACGCAATAGCTCGCATCAGATTAGATCACTTTTGCTGGACGACACTAATTCCATACTAAGTCAAGACTATGTCTCCTAAGGATTAATTAGCATTATTAAGAATTTAGACATCCCTGGACTTCTCTAGAGTAAGGGTTGAACAAAAGATCAAATTGGTCGCAGTTCGGTAAGGTTGAATTGTAACCAATCGCCCTCCTATCTAATCTAATCTAAAACTATTCAATTTGCTACAAACACAATCCCAGTATTTATTGACTTTCAAATTTGGAAGATGGGCGCTATATTTAAAACTAGTAGACGCGGGACAAAATTATTAATTTTTAAAACATTTTATAATATTCCTTTATTACCCGAGACCAAACGAAATGTGTCTTTTTAATTATTGGAGCCTTATTCTTGAAACAAGGGACGTGATGTCGCATACGACAAAACAAGGACGGACTCTGCTTTTTTCATCTGATGAATGACGAGGACAGAAAATAACAGAATTTGTTTACACCGTAGAAATACATTTGGTGTTGAGGCCTCTTAAGTAGAAATATATGCAAATTGAAATGCATTTAAATGTAAATTTAGGTCGTTGAATAGCAATGGGTAAGTGATACAAGATAAATATTAAGTGAAATGATTACAAGTATTGAATAAAGGAGAATTCTGCATTTTTTTCGGGAATTTTTGTTCATTTAAATTAATCTTTCATGCAAAAAATTACTGCTGTAAAGCGTATTTAATCTCTCTAGTGATTGTTGACCTAGTCAACTTTCCCACTCGAGATTACATCTACTCACTTTACTCCCATGGTGCATAAATTACTAATTTTTTTTTCCTTTTAAAAAATTGTTTTTAACAGGTTTATTCAAATTTTAGCTTAACTTTCTATGAATTATTTTAATTTAATTACGTAGGATTTGTTAGTGAAATGTTTTACAGTTTTCCAACAAAATTCACCGATTAGTTTTTTGCCCATTAAAAGTTATTTCTAGAAAATTGTTGTAAATAATAAAAACATCACAAACTTTTTAAAAACGCTTGTTTCATTCCCATAGTTTTATTTATACCGGGAAATTTTGTTTGAGCGAATGACAATAATATAAAATGATATATTTGTATTAAAATGTTAATACATCTTGTGAATACTCGTGTATTTATTATCATTTTGACATTAACAATTTAATTAACTAATCAAGTGTAAGTACGTACCTGAAAACTGTGATTGACGTTTTTTATTGAACACTCTGCTAGGCACAGGTCGGTGAGTTCGATTTCATCGAAAATCACAGCCTGAAAAGAAAAAAGTTATTGAGCTACATTTGACATTTTAATTATTGCCAGCAAGAATTTAATTAAACGCTGCAGATTCATGCAATTATTTTGCATTGTACTTTACCCATCAAATTATTACAATCATGGAAAAGGAGCTTTATAGGTATCATAATTTTATATGTATATTACTAAAATTGGTAAATAACGTTCATCATAGTAGATAGGTGCTCAAATTTGCATAATTTAGAGTTAGAGTAATCTATTTGTAAATATTTACTTGCAGGAAAATTTTAGGAACTTTGGAAAGTGTTTAACAAATTGTCTCAATGACCGCCGGCGGAATTATTATCATTGCAATAAAAAAACCACCGAAAAACCAAAAATAATGGGCACGCGCGGTCGTATGGACATAGTTTTCTTTTGAGTACAGCCGAGTGGCGGTATTCTACCCTCCGGAATGAAAATCCGCCGTAAAATATCCTACAGGGTGTCCCATTTTAATTAATCCAGCTGAATATCTTGAAAACGAAGCGATTTCCTTAAAAATATTTCAGACAAAAATTGTAGCGGCTCGAGGGGGACATTTAATAGTGCCATGGGTTTTTAATTGTTATGGGGTTTTCAAATGGGAACCCCAATTTTTTATTGTAGATTCGTAATCTATGGAAAATAATAAGAAAGTTTTGAATAAAACTTTTTTTTCTAAAATTTCAATTTTTCACTATATTCACCAAAATGAACACAAATTTTGGGATTTTCGATACAGTTTTACTAGAAAACACACGCTTTATAAGAAAAATCGTAAAAGACAAAAAGTGCTTAAATGAAGGCAAGGATTAATAAAAAATATTATTTTATTTTATTAAAAAAAAATAAATTTAAAAAAGTTTATTTTATTTTTATTATTTTTTAAGAAAAATATTATTTTTTTTTACTAATAAAATTTAAAATAAAGTCAAAGGTTGGAAACCATAGGTGTCAAAACGGTTTTTCAATTTTATTTGCAATTTAATATGTTAAATAATATTTTTCAATTAAGGAAGAAGGCTTCTAAAAATAAAGGAATTTCATTTTCAGCCTATAATTGTTAAATTGTGACAGATTCGTTCTTTGTAGAAGCTCATTGTTATTGAAGCCACTGTGATTATTTAAAATCAGTCTCTCATAAAATGGCTGACTATTCACCTAGAGAAATCGTGAATATTATAAAATTTTGGGCGAATGCCATGATAACTATCGGCACGCAGCACCTCTTTATGCTGAGAGGTTTCCACAATTGCGTCATCCAAATCATACAAATATTAGGAGGCTCGTGAAAAGAGCGGAAAACGGTTCTCTTAGAAGAAAACGTAGTAAAACTGGTCCTAAGATGCTCCCCTCATTGATAGCATTAGCTTCCGTAAATGAAGATCCACATACATCTACAAGAAAAATTCAGCGTCTTCATGGACTTCCTAATCTTTTGCCAACAGAATTTTAATACACCATAAATCACACCCATATCATGTTCATTTAACCCAACAAATTAAAGAAGATGACTACATCCGCCGACTTAATTTTTGCATATGGGCTACGAATCAAGTTAGAACAGATCCCGAGATCCCCTTTTTTTTAGTCGCGTACTTTTTACTGATGAAGAAAAATTTGACAACATGGGTGGAGTAAATCTTCATAATGCTCATTATTATTCCGAAAATAATCCACATTGGCAAAAAGATTATAGATTACAGTGGCGTTGGTCTATAAACGTTTGGGCTGGAATAGTGGATGAGTATCTTGTGGGACCATTTTTTTATGAAGAAAATCTTAAACAACATGTTTATTTGAATATAATTCAAAACGAAATGCCTACTCTTTTAGAAGATGTGCCTCTAGATTTAAGACAGCGAATGTGGTTTCAACAGGACGGAGCTACACCCGACACTGCTTGAATTGTTAAAACATTTTTACATAACCAATTCCCTAATAAGATGGATTGGAATTGGTAGTGAAGTACACGAATGGCCAGCAAGATCTCCGGATCTTACAAAAATGGATTATTTTTTATGGGGTTACATAAAAGATAAGGTTTATGAACGACCAACTACAACTAGAGAGGATATTATGATACGAATTACGGACGCTTTTCGAAGTATCACTCCTGAAATGTTGAGAAATGCATCATTGGCTTTTCGCACAAGAATAAACATGTGTATTGAACAAAATGGAGGAATATTCGAACATCTTATTTAGACCAGCTCTCGTAATTTAAGAACAGATCCAAATATCTTTAAGTGTATTAATTAATTACGTTTTACTTTATTTTAAATTTTATAAGTAAAAAAAAAATAATATTTTTCTTAAAAAATAATAAAAATAAAATAAACTTTTTTTAAATTTATTTTTTTTTAATAAAGTAAAATAATATTTTTTATTAATCCTTGCCTTAATTTAAGGACTTTTTGACTCCTGCGAGTTTTCTTATAGACCTTTAGTTTTTTAGTAAAACTATATCGAAAATCCCACAATTTGTGTTCATTTTGGTGAATATAGCGAAAAATTGAAATTTTAGAAAAAAATGTTTTCCCATAAAACCCCATAACAATTAAAAACCCATGGCACTATTAAATGTCTCCCTCGAGTCGCTACAATTTTTGTCTGAAACATTTTTAAGGAAATCGCTTTGTTTTCAAGATATTCAGCTGGATTAATTAAAATGGGACACCCGTATATAAGAGTTATATTCCTGAAAAAAATACTTAATGCCAGGTTATTCACAGATGACAGATGTCACCCTTTTTACTACGGTCTTAGGCCAGAACTGTGTATTTTTAAACAACATAATTCAAATTTAAATATTTTTGAACTACTTGGCAGATCGGGACGCTTGATGGCTAAAAAATGCGCCCTTCAGGGCCGGATTTGTACTGGAATTTTACAAAAGCTTTATAATTTTTATTCTCAAAAACTATTTAACCGATTTTTGTCATTAGGTACTCAAAATAATCCCATTATGTGCCTTTATCTTCGGTAAAAATTTCAAGTCTGTGCTATCAATACTTTTTGAGAAATTAAATAAAAAATATTTCAGAAAAAAAATTTTGAAAATTTTTTATTTCGATTTTTTGAAAAAACGACCTCTCAAATGAAAGATAATTAAAAAATGAATAAAATTGACCACTCAGTTTTACTTTAGGTCCGTTATTTTTTTGCCACCATCCTGAAAAGTACAAAAATTTTAGAATTCGCACCAGATAAAAATTATTATGAACCCTTTAGCTTGAAGCTATTTCAACAAGCGATAGCTTATTTTAAAGGGCTTATCGTGCGCCTTAAACCAGAGAAAGATTCGTGCCGATATTTCTTTTTGTTCAGAAGTTACGACTCAAAAACCGCCGAAATTTTCAAAAAGTCACTTTTTGTTCTGAAATTTTCGGTTTATCGGAAAATATTTAATTTTGAAGGAACTACTTAGGCTATCGAGACGCTTGATGGCTTAAAATTTGTGGGTTCTTTTCTTTGTCAAATAAAGAAACATCCGTTCGCATCGCATGAAAAATGCCCCTCCAGGGCGGAATATATACTCAAATTTTTCAAAAACTTTAGAATATTTTTTCGCAAAAACAGTTTACCCAATTTTTATCGAAAATGTCTTAAAATACTCCAATTCTTGGCCTTTGTCGTCGGTAAAAATTTCAAGTCTCTGCTATTATTACTTTTTGAGAAATTAAATAAAAACGAAATTTCAGAAAAAAATTCAAGCCCTCGAAAATTTTGAATAATTTTATTTTCGAATTTTTGAAAAAACGAAATCTCAAATAAAAGATAATTAAAAAATGAATAAAATTGACCACTCAGTTCTGTTTCAGGTCAGTTATTTTTTTGCCACCATGCTGAAAAGTATTACAATTTTAGAAATAACACGAGATTAAAATTATTTTAATCCATTTAGTTCCAAGTTATTTTAACATTTCGTGGCTTAGTTAAAAGCTCTTTGAGTCCTTTTAAATAGGCAAAAATATTTGTATCGAAATCTTTATTTGTTTTGGATTTATAACCCGAAATGTGTCGCACACTTGAAAATTTTGCAAAAACAAAATTTAGTTTTTTTAATAAACGACTTCTTAAATAACTACCACTACTAATAATAAATACATACTACAAATTTTCACAAAATTTAATATTAATTAAAAAACTAAATTTGAAAAAAAAAACGCCTACTTGTAGATTTCTGTTTAAAGTAAATCATATTTTAATTTATTATTCTTGTTAGGAAGAGAAACTTTCTTAGCCCCTTGAGGATGTAAACTCCACAATTCATATACATTAAAGATTTAACTCCTGAAACTACAACGCAGAATGTTCTAAATAACTGATTTGTTCTGTTGAAAATTTTAATAATAAACTATTGTGGAGCAATACGTATTTGTAGAATTCTAAGGTTAGTGAATCCCTTTCATTGTCCTTTTCGCCAACTAATCGGCTTAAAGCTGTTGCCGGTGTGGAAACTATGATTAATTAAACCGCAGGATTACAAGCTAACAGCATTACGATGTACATTGTGGCTTACCAGAATATTCACAGAATTATTAATCGCGATTGCAAAATCAATTTGCTTTACTGTCCAGGAAACACTTTAACAATTCCAAAACCAGACTTGCCGGATATTAATACCATTCAACTGTCTAAAAATTTTATTACAAGGGTAGATTTTACTATTTGGACACGTATTATAGACTTTGATACGTTTTAATTTACCATTTAATAAATACTTTTACGACCACAGCTGCAAATGTAATTAAAACGTTCACCCTTAAGCGTTATACAATAAGGACCATTTTTGCGTTCTCGTATTATAAAATTTTTAGCGCAAAGGTAACGGGTCCATAAATACAGCAATAGATTTTTCCAGGAATTTTTCATCGTTTATAAGAGAAACGTTTTTAAAATTGTTCATATTAAATAATTAGTTTCTTTAAAATCTGTGGAAATATTTAAATCCGGGCATAGAAATTAATTTCAACCAACCAAGTGTATTCGAAACTCTCTTAAGCCCTAGATTTAAACAGGCTTATCAGCTTAAGTTTTGGTTTCAAAATAATTCGCAATTAATCGTTACCTTAGGTTATAATCCTATTCAAAACTAATTTCCGTATATTGCATTAACCAGTATAGGTAATGCAACCATTAAGGGATTTCAGATATGGAAATTGTCTGCAAGTTTCACCATTTACATATAAAATCGTTCATAGTCCGAACATAAATAAATAAGTTTAAATTCAATTACAACTTTGACATGAATAGAGTAAATAGTAAATCATAGAGATGAAAGCCCAGCTTCATTTCCTAAACATGATTTAATATAGGGTTTTAGAGTGTATTTGTATGTAGAACGTGGACCCCAAGAAGAACAACTAATTGGCATGTCCACGCCAAGGCGTGGGATTAGCTAGTTTAGTGTAATACTGCTGATCAAACTTTTGTTTATCTACTCTAATATTATTGAAACGTCTAAGTTATTGAGTAGTTAAGCCAATTAGTTATCACTTCAATTCACTATCTAACTGACTTGCCTTGGCCTTTATTTTAGTTGCAGTTTACGTTTAATCAAATTAAGATTAATTAAAATTTACTTCTTCAATACACTTTCAATTACGATGTTTTTGTTATTAAACAAATTTAGTTTTTGAAAAATTTCAATTATATTTCACACTTTCTTGTTTGACTGAAATAGGAAACAACAGATTCCTTTCAACTATTTTAATGGAACGAGGTATGAGCTTTCCAATATCCTTTCAGTATTTTAGAAAACCTATTTAATTTTGTTAAATTGCGCTGCTAAAAAATTTAATATTATTTGGAAAAGCTACTTCATCACATCAATGTTTCACATTCCTTTAACGCACCACGCTCGATTATATAACATTTTCTTGCCTTTTACAATTTTCATTTCAGTTGCGGCTGTGCTCCACTTCACATCCTGATATTTCTATTGTTAGAAACGTATGTGTATGTAACGTATGTGAATGCAATTCCCGGAGCTGCTCGACATTTTTCCCAGTTATACATTTGTTCGAAATTTTAACGAATACGAAATAGATTTGTAAATGTCAAATTTGGTGTATGCGTCCCGTTTTCTCATTTTTAGAACGAAATATGTATGCATTTTTCATAAATACAGTGACACTTTCAAAGAATTGATCGCCATAATCCGTATACTAAGCGATTACACTGAACTGAAGTGTTAAATGACATTTTCTAGTAAACAGTGAAGCGAGGGAGCTAAAAATGTTGCTGCTAAAACATATTGCATCCTTATACCAAGAATTACAAGATGAAGTATGGAGTTATTGATTTAAAAATAAATTTAAAATGCAAAATTCCAGCA
This sequence comes from Stenus bimaculatus, assembly GCA_963971135.1. Taxonomy (NCBI): domain Eukaryota; kingdom Metazoa; phylum Arthropoda; class Insecta; order Coleoptera; family Staphylinidae; genus Stenus; species Stenus bimaculatus. The sequence goes on along the minus strand of OZ020183.1, from coordinate 42,684,131 downwards.
AAAATTGTAATCATTTAAAAAACGTTAAAAAGGAGCTGTTCTTAACCTAAAGGGCATTCTTCGATATTCATAATACCCAACCTGATCTTAAAACTAGTTTAGTTTACACAGTATTCTGCAAATTTACACATTCAAATTTTGTCGTTGACTTGAAATTGTGATATATGGAGAATATTAATATCAACAACAAATTTAACATTCTTAAGTCTGCTGATTTAGAAAGCGATTGTAGTCATGTTTGTGTTGAAGGGAAAATAATTACCAAACTTTCCGGCAAAGAAAGAAACTTTTTAATTAAAAAATTAATTAAGAATTAAGCTTCTTTAGACTTGTCAATACAGAATATTTTACGTAGTGCCTATACCAATATAACAATAATTAAGGTGAGAGATTTTAGTAAAATATTTAAAACGCTTTTATCTTATAACGACGAAATTTAATTAAAAATACCTAATTACACTTTCATTAATAATAATTAAAAATTAAAATAAAACACCTCATACCTAATTTAATAATGTAAATGACTCATTAAAATTCAATTTCATAATAATAAATAAAACCTTTTATAATTATTTTTCAACGAAGTATTAAAAATATTAAAGTACTCTATAACTTTTTGCTTTCGACGTAAAAGAGTCTCGAAATACATTTGCAGTAAATTACATAATTTTAATTTTCAACAAGACTTAATTAAAATCGAGTTAAATTAAAATTATGCTTAAAGTAATTTAAATAAAAATTTATTTTACAAGAAAACAAAACAGCTAATTAAATTTTAATATAAGAATATTTTTGAAAAGAAAAATACTTTATATTAAAGTAAATATTATGTGCTTCATAATGTGAATAAAAATATGAATGTAATGGTGTGTTTGTTTATTTAATTAATTTAATTTCTAAAATATATATTTTTTGAAAAGTATTAGAGCTATTAAAAAGTTTATAAAATTTAAGAAATTTTATGCATTGTTTTATAACAATGGTTGTTGTGTAGATTGACAATCCATTTCATCAACACGACCGTTTCATCGACACGACCGTTTCATCGACACGATCGTTTCGATGATACGTAAGTTTCATCGACAACCATTTCATGGACACTACCTTTTCTCCGACAAGGATGTTTAATCGACACTACTTTTGCATCGACATTAGTTTTTAATCGGTGACCGTTTCATCGACAAATCTTCAACAAGGACGTTTCATCGACATTACCTTTTCGTCGACCCTGCACACTATACATTATTTTTTCGACAAGGACATTTCATCGAAAGTAATATTTTCAGTGACACAAATGTCTCATCGATATTATCTTTTCATCGACACCACCTTTTCAAGGACAAATCTTTTCTTCGACAAAGACGTTTCATCGACACAACCTTTCAATCGACAAACAATGTCATCGACATTACCATTTCTTCGACAATTTCGTTTAATCTACTACAGTTTCATCGACACTACCTTTTTATCGACAAGACCACTTCATCGACAAATATACAGGGTGACCCAGTCATATGCCCACGGTCTATAGCTTCTTTGCTATAAAACATATCGACTTGCGGTTTTCTCCAACATATAGATACATGCATGCCCCACAATTTAAAAATATTTTCGATATATACAGGGTGTCCCATCATGGCCTACTGAACCAAAGTTATATTTTTTTAAATGGAACACCCAGTATATTATGACATTTTTGGATTCCTTATCAAAAAATAATTATACTTTGTATAAACTTTTATGGGTCTAACATCACTCGTTTTGCTGATATTTGCCATTTAAGCCAAAAAAGATCAATTTTTGAAAAATCACTGCTCTAAAACAGATGAACATTTTGGCTTGATATTTTGTCAAAAATTTTTTTACATCGTCTAGTCTACAACTATCACTATCATGTCAAATTTAAGTTTGTGATATTTTTTATCAGGGTGCCTTATAAAACGCAAATTGAACAATTTCACGAAATTTTCAAAAGGTACACCCTGTATATTTTAACGTCAATCGATGCCATTTTACAAGCTTTCTATTGATATAATGTTTGTATGGTCGCTTATCAATGGTTTAGGAGATATTAATATCCAAACTGAGAAACAGTGAAAATAGACAAAATAGCACTCTTGCTGAATTTTTTTCAGGATTTTTTTAAAATTGCCTATTTGTGTCTTCCTCTATTTTGCTTTTTTAATAATGTTGTTATACTACAAAGCAGTTTTTGTTGCTTTACAACACAAATATAATCGAAACTTGCAATTATCAATTTTGTTTTTCTAAATTTCAGTATATTTGAAAATTTAACAACTGATGTTACCAAGGAAACCCCAATTTTGTTGAATTTCGTTTTTACGCTCTGATAGCTAGAAGCGAATTTCTTTCAGCTTCACTAAGCGCTTACAGGATATTTGCCATTTCTTCTTTAGAAGAGTTCACTATATCGGTTTAGTTATTGCCAAAAGTACAGAAAAAGGCGTTAAAACAAAACTCAACAAAATAAGGGTTTAATTGTTAATTTCAGTTGCTAAATTTTCAAAGCATACTGAGACTTAGAAAACCAAAATTGATAATTGAAAATTTCGATTTTATTTTTGTTATAAAACAACAAAATCTACTATTGAAATAAAACAACATTATAAAAAAAGCAAAATAGAGAAAGACAGAAATAAATAATAGGCAAATATAAAAAAAAATCCTCAACAAAATTCATCAAGAGCACTATTTTGTCTATTTTTCACTGTTTCTCAGTTTGGATATTAATATCTCCTAAACCATTGATAAGCGACCATACAAACATTATATCAATAGAAAGCTTGTAAAAAATGCCATCGATTGATGTTAAAATATACAGGGTGTTCGATTTGAAAATTTCGTTTAATTGTTCAATTTGCGTTTCATAAGGCTCCCTGATAAAAAATATCAGAAACTTAAATTTGACATGATAGTTGTAGACTAGACGATGTTGAAAAATTTTTGACAAAATTTCAAGCCAAAATGTTCATCTGTTTTAGAGCAGTGATTTTTCAAAAATTGATCTTTTTTTGGCTTAAATGGTAAATATCAGCAAAACGAGTGATGATAGACCCATAAAAGTTTATACAAAGTATAATTATTTTTTTATAAGGAATCCAAAAATGTCATAATATACTGGGTGTTCCATTTAAAAAAATATAACTTTGGTTCGGTAGACCATGATGGGACACCCTGTATATATCGAAAATATTTTTAAATTGTGGGGCATGCATGTATCTATATGTTGGTTAAAACCGCAAGTCGATATGTTTTATAGCAAAGAAGCTATAGACCGTGGGCATATGACTGGGTCACCCTGTATGTTCCACCGCCAAAGTTTTTGATCGCCAATATCGTTTTAGTGACTACTAAATTCTTTATTTGCTGCCAAATCTTTTAGCCACTCGATAGCTTCATCAGAGCTCAGCCTATTTCTGCAAATAATGGTTAATTTACCTATTTTACTACTTTCCATTAATACAATTTGTACAATCAATATTTGGTTTCATTACTAATTAATTTGGATGGATTCAGATTAATATTACTTATTTGGTTAAATCACTTATACTAAAGTCGATGAAACAGTATGTCAAAGAAAAGGAGTGTCCTTCTCCATACAAAAAGATCTATCGATGTATCGATGAAAAGATAATTTCGATGAAACGTCTGTGGCAATGAAAGAGAAATGTCGATGACTATGCTTGTCGATGAAAAGGAAGTGTCGATGAAATGGCTGTCGATGAAACGTCTTTATCGAAGAGAAGGTTTGTACATGAAAAGGTAGTGTCGATGAAACGGTCGTGTCGATGAACCGGACTGGCGACGAAATTGCATTTTATGAAAAGGCTATGTCGATGAAACGATATACAACCTTTTCATCGATAACTGCTTCATCGGCACAACATTTTCATTGGTACTGACGTTTCATCGACACTACCTTTTCTTTGATAAGGACGTTTTATCAACACTACATTTTCATCGACAAATCATTTCATCTACGATGCATTTTTTTGGGAAAGTTGTTTCATCGACTGTCTTTTCATCGACACAGACGTATTTGATCGACACGACCGATTAATCCACAAAGACGAGTGTCATAGTTTCATTTATTGTAAAAATCCTAGAGGAAGAAGATCTATTTGCGCCATTTTTTAATTTTCCCAAGCTTCAAGTCGATACGAGCTTGGTTAAAAAATTGCACCTTTATACATTTATAAAAAATTTCAGAATAATTGAAAATTTTGAACTAAGCCCAGATTAAGCGCGTGAAAATTATTAATTCGTCTTTGGTATTAAACATTTATCGTTACTTATCGTGACGTATCTACAAAAACAAATTCATGAGTGTGATAAATTATAATCAAAAATAAATTGCATTATATTTTTAAATATAAAAATGTCTATAAATATATTGAGTATAAAAGCCGAATTTATACTCTTTATATATAAATGCATTATTGATACAAACGCGTATACATATTCAGGGTACGAAAATCAATTTCTAGGGATGTCAAGAAATAGGAAATGGATCAAGTTTTAAAGCGTTTACTGGGCTTCAGCTGACAGTAGAAAACTGTCACATAAACAATTTATTTATGCAGAATTAAATGATTTTGAACACATTTTTAGCAAACAAAAATTTCAGTAAAATATTCCAGTAAATAATAAAATATTTAATAAGGACACGACTTAAGGTTTTATACTTCCATTTGAGGAAAGGAAATTTTAAATTCACTTATAACATGGAAGTACAAAAATAGGATTATTTATTACAAAAGTAAACTCTTTGATATGATTCCTAAAATAATTTTTAACGTAAAACTAAATTTGATAAATTTAAGTTTTCTCCTTTTAAAAGCTGCTCTAAAAATTGTTCACAATTGAAAATTTAATCTAATATTAAGGAGTATTTATGTTCAGAGATTTAAGACTCAAGATTTATGATTTAAGGAAATTATAGGATTTATGCACCCGGTTTTATAACAAGAGTTATCGTAGGTTGAAGTTTAAATCTCATATTTTGTCAAGATTTGAGATAAATTTATGTTGTTTGTGAGTGTATAATATAGTATAGTGGAGATTTTAAAATAAATTAAGACACTTTAGATATCATACTTTTGCATATATTTTGTTAAAAAAAGTTTTGCTTTTTATTTGTATCTAATAATTTGTTAACAAAAATGCCCGAAAGGAATTCTAACATAATTTTGTAGTATCAAAAAATTGTTTACAAGAAAATTTCAGCAACATACTCAAAACCTAATTATTTTTATTTGATGATTTATCATTTAATTTAAGCATAGTGTATGGTTTATGCTTTAAGATTTAACATAAGAATCGGAAAAGACGCTACTTTCCATCAATTATTAATTCATGTGATTTTTTGTTGTAGGTAGTAAGTGTTTATTTTGATTGTGTTAAGATATATTAAATTAAAATGAAAAACAGTGAATTTCACCTAAATTTATTTTAATGCATGCGCAGATTAAGGCAATTATGCATTTAAGAAATAAAAATTGTAATTCACCACAACTCTTAGTTCTTAAATGATAACTGTTAAATCTTAAATGTCTTGCATAAGCGAACCAATTTAAAGCATGCACTTTAACTTCAAAATTGTTTTAGGTTATGATTTGCTTCTTATTTCTTAAATGTTAAATGTGTCTGCATAAATATACCTTTAAAGAATTAGGTATAAAGTGTGCACTTTTAAATCTTAAGTCATAAATCATATCTCTTAAATCTGGTGAATAAACGGTTCTATTACAGCACATACTTTTTATATCGTAAATGTTAAATGTTCAGTCTTAAATCTCTGAGCGTAAATAGACCTTTATTTATCATGCGAATGCGCAGTTTGGGGAAGACTTAAGATTTATGAGCTAAAAGTTAAATATAGCCAACTTTTAAATCTTAAGTCATAAATCATAACTCTTAAATCTGGTGTATAAGCGGTTCTATTTTAATCGCATAATTTATATCTTAAATTTTAACTCTTAAATCTTAGATGTTAAATTTCTGAGGAATGAGGAATAGACCTTTAAACTAAAATTTAGCCCTAATAATAAAACATGATTAGTTGGTGTAGTCCTACACATAAAGTGGTATGACCGCAAGTGCATCAAATTTATATTTGCCACAAACCGCAAAGATGGTTCTAAAGCAGAAACCATATTATAGAGGACTCCGAAATAGCTCTTACGGAAAAGTGGATCAATGCCTGAATAATTAAATAAATACTAATGTATGCAGCTAAATTAATTAAAATCAATAATTCAATGGTTATAAAATTTAAAATATGATTTGGATCCTTTCTGTAAAACGATTGAAAAGTCAAATTTTAAAGAAAGTTCTATCGTAAATTTACTAAAAATTATGGAAACTACTAAAGTTCTATAAAGAAAAACTTTAAATTTTCTCTAATTCGACAAAGTTTTCATTAAAATTCTTTGATATATTTTTTTAATGAAAACAAAGAGGCATATTTTCGCAAAATATTTTTATTACGCGGCTATCAGCGAAATTCTGCAAAGTTTTTAATTTAAAAAAGTTTTAGAACAAAAATGTTAAAAATTCTCTAATTGACTGTAAAATGATTGAAGCTTTTTATTGTATTATATCAAAGCGTATTCATCAGTTCGTAAAATTACCTCAATAATAGTTGGTAAATTGTATCGGCTTTGAAATAGTTTACCCGATATTAAAATTCCTAATCCAGGTTTAATAATCTACTCTACTCTATTCATCCAAAGTCAAAGTTCAAGCAAGCAATATAGTTTCCCTTATTTACACAAGTATGCTAAGTACGAGGTATAAATTTATTTTGATGACAAACTTCAAACAAGAAACTTAGGGGTAAACAATATTTTTAGTCGAAATTGCATTGAACCGAAAATTCTCATTATGGTATTAATATTATCTTGGAATTTCTTTTATAAATGTTGCTGCATTATTTTTATAATAACCCACACAATTTTACATCTTCTTCATGAAGGATTATAATGAAGCCTGCAAGTATAAAAGAATATCGATTTTCTAATAATTAAAATCCAGAAAAACAAGAATTTATTCATAAAAAGTTTGAAACTATTTAGTTAAATTATAAAATACTGAAATATTTTAAATTTTTCCTTTTTTTATGTACAGGGTGTCCCAGTTTAATTAATCCAGCTGAATATCTTGAAAACGAGGCGATTTCCTCAAAAATGTTTCAGACGAAAATTGTAGCGGCTCGAGGGGGACATTTAATAGTGCCATGGGTTTTTAATTGTTATGGAGTTTTATGGAAAAACATTTTTTTTTTCAAATAGGAACCCCCATATTTTATTGTAGATTCGTAATCTATGGAAAATAATAAGAAAGTTTTGAATAAAACTTTTTTTCTAAAATTTCAATTTTTCGCTATATTCACCAAAATAAACACAAATTTTGGGATTTTCGATACAGTTTTACTAGAAAACAAACGCTTTATAAAAAAAATCGTAAAAAAAGTGCTTATATGAAGGCAAGGATTAATAAAAAATATTATTTTATTTTATTAAAAAAAAATAAATTTAAAAAAAAGTTTATTTTATTTTTATTATTTTTTAAGAAATATATTATTTTTTTTTACTTATAAAATTTAAAATAAAGTCAAAGGTTGAAAACAATAGGTGTCAAAACGGTTTTTCAATTTTATTTGCAATTTAATATGTTAAATAATATTTTTCAATTAAGGAAGAAGGCTTCTAAATATAAAGGAATTTCATTTTCAGCCTACTTTCTGTTTCGCACATAATTGTTATATTGTGAGAGATTAGTTTTTAGTAGAAGCTCATTGTTATTGAAGCCACTGTGATTATTTAAAATCAGTCTCTCATAAAATGGCTGATTATTCACCTCGAAAAATCGTGAATATTATAAAAGTTTTGGGCGAATGCCATGATAACTATCAGCACGCAGCACGTCTTTATGCTGAGAGGTTTCCACAATTGCATCATCCAAATCATACAAATATTAGGAGGCTCGTGAAAAGAGCGGAAAACGGTTCTCTTAGAAGAAAACGTAGTAAAACTGGTCCTAAGATGCTCCCCTCATTGATAGCATTAGCTTCCGTAAATGAAGATCCACATACATCTACAAAAAAAATTCAGCGTCTTCATGGACTTCCTAAATCTTCTGCCAACAGAATCTTAAAACACCATAAATCACTCCCATATCATGTTCATTTAACCCAACAAATTAAAGAAGATGACTAATTCCGCCGAATTAATTTTTGCATATGGGCTACGAATCAAGTTAGAAGAGATCCCCTTTTTTTAATCGCGTACTTTTTACTGATGAAGCAAAATTTGACAACATAGGTGGAGTAAATCTTCATAATGCTCATTATTATTCTGAAAATAATCCACATTGGCAAAGAGATCATAGATTACAGTGGCGTTGGTCTATAAACGTTTGGGCTGGAATAGTGGATGAGTATCTTGTGGGACCATTTTTTTATGAAGAAAATCTTAACCAAGATGTTTATTTGAATATAATTCAAAACGAAATGCCCACTCTTTTAGAAGATGTACCTCTAGATTTAAGACAGCGAATGTGGTTTCAACAGGACGGAGCTAGACCCCACACTGCCAGAATTGTTAAACCATTTTTACATAACCAATTCCCTAATATGTGGATTGGAATTGGTAGTGAAGTACTCGAATGGCCAGCAAGATGTCCGGATCTTACATAAATGGATTATTTTTTATGGGGTTACATAAAAGATAAGATTTATGAATGACCAACTACAACTAGAGAAGATATTATGATACGAATTACGGACGCTTTTCGAAGTATCACTCCTGAAATGTTGAGAAATGTATCATTGGCTTTTCGCACAAGAGTATACATGTGTATTGAACAAAATGGAGGAATATTCCAACATCTTATTTAGACCAGCTCTCGTAATTTAAGAACAGATCCAAATATCTTTAAGTGTATTAATTAATTACCTTTGACTTTATTTTAAATTTTATAAGTAAAAAAAAATAATATTTTTCTTAAAAAATAATAAAAATAAAATAAACTTTTTTTAAATTTATTTTTTTTAATAAAGTAAAATAATATTTTTTATTAATCCTTGCCTTAATTTAAGCACTTTTTGACTCCTGCGAGTTTTCTTATAGACCTTTAGTTTTTTAGTAAAACTGTATCGAAAATCCCAAAATTTGTGTTCATTTTGGTGAATATAGCGAAAAATTTAAATTTTAGAAAAAAAAGTTTCAACCAAAACTTTCTTATTATTTTCCATAGATTACGAATCTACAATAAAAAATGGGGGTTCCCGTTTGAAAATAAATGTTTTCCCATAAAACCCCATAACAATTAAAAACCCATGGCACTATTAAATGTCACCCTCGAGTCGATAGAATTTTTGTCTGATACATTTTTAAGGAAATCGCTTCGTTTTCAAGATATTCAGCTGGATTAATTTAAATGGGACACCCTGAATAAATCACAGTATTATAGCGTTTTCGGATTATATGTGTCGTAGGCAAATGGTAATTTCAGGCAAATAGCATTTTCCTAGGAAAATACTATGTGCTTGGGCAAATAGCTTTAATTTCTATTTTCCTAGGCTAATAGTATTTAACTAAGCAAATAGTACTTGGTACTTGACTGGGCACTTTTTAGGCAAATAGTAAATGGATTAATTCAATTTTAAGTCGTTTTTATGAAGGAAATACATAACTACTATATTACCATTTTAGTGTCATTTTAAATAGATTTAAATATTTTGAATGTGTATACCAAATTTACACAGGGTGGGTTTAAAGTAACACATTAAATTCATAACTTTTTTATTACAGAATTTTTTTTTTAATTCGTACTCCAATACAATATTTAGTTTGGAAGTTTCCAAATCGAAGATATTAAAATAATTCTTTTTTATAATGTGGCAGAATCTTAATTAAGTAAAGTTGCTCCCAGCTGGAAGTAGGACAAAGAATATGCGATCTTGATTACTTTTGTCCTACTTCCAGCAGGGACCAACTGTACAATAAAACAAGATTCAATCCAACTTAAAGTAGATGGTTATTTAATTAAGTGTCAGTTGTATTTGTTATTTTATTGTAATAAATAGAATCATTTAATATTTGATTGCTACACTTATTTATCTAAAATTAGATTTAAAATCAGAAAATGTTTATGAAATTTTTTATATTGAACGTTTTGTTTAATAAGTGATATTTTAAGTGTACTTTAAACGTGTTCTTTAAAAATTTATTCTTTTTGCTATACTATAACTGAAACGTAGAAAAATAAATTGTTTCTAAGGACCTTGCATTTTTGGAGAATTTACTATATTGAGAATTTTGAAAAATGTTGAAAACGTATGGAATAGTATTTGAAAACGTTATTTTACAGTTATATTTTTTTACCATTTTATGAAAATTACAATAAAGCATTTATGAATTTTGGGCGTAACTTTAAAATTACCTTGTATAAATTGGTTACCTATGTGCATATAAAGATATAAATTTATTAAAAATAACAGGTGCTTTATATTAATATGCATGTACATGCAATGTATTTGCAAAAAAACAGCATTAAATATTAAGAAATACTATTAGCCTAAAAACTGTACCGTCAAATACTATTAGCCTTGGAAAATAGAAATTAAAGCTATTTGCCCAGGCACATAATTTTTCCCTAGGAAAATGCTATTTGCCTGAAATTTCCATTTGCCTACGACATATGCACTGAGTTGCATGGAAACAGTGTTGAATGTTCGGATTAGATTTTCAGTGCGCACTGCGGCACCGAGTGTTCGAATTATGATCAAGTATGCATTGAGTCGCACTGAAAACAGTTATTTTGGCACTACCTCAACATGTTCGTGCTGGGTTTTGGTCGGTCCACGCGTAAATATGAGCTACTAATGTACATTCACACAAACCAAACACAAATACAAACACGTGAACATGAAATTGGGGTTAGGAAAACTGCCCTGAAAATGTGTTCGGGTTAAGCGGCCTCCAGATGATACGGCAAACGTCCACGAATGTTGGCGTTCGTCTACTTTCCAAATCTGGGTCAACATTCGTCCAGTTTACCGAACGTAAAGCGTTCTCCAAATGATGCGGCAAACATCCACGAATGTTGGCGTTCGTCAACTTGTCCAAGTCTGGGTTAACATTATTCGAGTTTGCCGAATGTAACGTTTGCCCCACACACGATGCGTCCAACGTTGGACGTTGGCGTTGGTTGTTTTAAGCGGCCTCCAGATGATGCGGCAAACATCCACGAATGTTGGCGTTTGTCAACTTGCCCAACTCTGGGCCAACATTCGTCGAGTTTGCCGAACGTAACGTTTGCCCCACACACGATGAATCCAACGTTGACGTTGGTAGTTTTAAGCGAACTTGGCTCCAACGTAATCATGCACCTACAGCGTAAGTTCCATTACCAAAAACCAACTCATTGGTCCATTCGAAAATTTTAATTTTTCCATTTCAAATCAAAATTAGATAAATGACGTCCTTTTTAGTTGAAAACTCAACTAAATAATGCTTACACCAAAACTAAACATTACAAGTCTAGGCGCATCGTCTGGAGGCAATTACGAATGCATTCGCGTATTCGGGTCAAAATTGGCGAATTGGCGAACCTCCAAAAACCCCAGCCCTAGTATCAACATTCGTGCATTCGTGATGCGTCGAGCAAGATGCGGCAAACGTACATTAGACCAACATTGGACTATGTTCGACGCATCGTCTGGAGGCCGCTTTATTTATTGCACGAGTGTAGCAAAGTTGGACTGGATGTAAACTGCTAATGCACTGGTGTAGTGCCAAGGCGCACTAAATTCGCACTCCGTGCATGTAATCCGAAAACGCTATTAGTAAAAATAGTTTTGAACCAAATCTTAAAGAAAATTTCTTAATTTTTTATATATTTTTTAAAAATATAGCTGCGTTGGGGCCCTAGATCATCTCAAAATAATGTTTATTGTGTCTGTAAAATCGAAATAAACAGACATGAGTTAATATATTTCGATAGAAAGATTCGGTCCTAAACTATCTTCAGAGATGAGCGCATACAAGATTTATTTTAATTTTTTTCAAAATTTTTAATTTCGTCGATCTGAGTTTGTAAGCTCTCTTCTAAAATTATTGGGGTAATTGGTTATTATGTTTTTACCAAATTTACAACAAAATGCTTTAGTAAAAGTGGTTTTGCACTTAATATGGGGTAAAACCAAATCATATATTCATTATTTGAAAAAAGGGATATTTGTGTGAAAAATTACTGCTAAATTGTATTGATTTTTGTTTTCATTGTTATGCAGGTCACGTAAATCGCTTGATTTTTGTAGGTGAGGCAGTAAACCCCACTCGTGATTTCACAGGTGCGCCCGAATACTAAATCGTGCAATTTTATACTCTTCATTGATTCGGCTCAGCTGGAGCATTATTACAAGACATGGGAATTTGGGACGCGTTGGAATTAATTCCGATAAAAACGCGAATACAATTATTTTTTCAGATCCAATTTACAATATGAGCAAATTGAATATTTGAAATTTGAAACCGGTTTATAAAAATTGCAACCAGGGATTTTATTTTCAATTTAAATTTTTAAATGAAAATACTTTTACATGACCGTGTGAATGTGCAATTCTAAAAATATACTAGTTTGGGTTTTAATATAAAAGGGGATGAAAATGGTTTCTTGTTAAAACGTTTTGATGAGTTCATTTAGAAGACAGCGGAAGTAAGTAAGATTAATGACCTAAAAAACCTAGCCAAAAACAAACTTATTTCATTGTTTTCACTTTTATCCTTTTCAAATAAATCTTTAGAAACATTTATTGCGAACACGTTGTATTTTATGTTACAATTTACTATAAGTACCATGAAAATATTATTTCATAATTTTCATTATTTGTTATTTTATTTTATCATACTTTGTGTGTATTATATCTACATATGCATATCTAAATATGTGTATAATAGGCATCATATGCTTCCCATTTATAGCTAGATTAGGACAATCATTCCTCCTAATTCTGCCGCCTATTGATCTATTTAGTTGGCATGTTTCTGATAAGGGATATTAATCACTGAAATATAGGCGTGCTGTTTGTTCGCAATTTAATTAATTGTACATCAACTATTAATGGATCTGCATTTTTACAAACTTTGCAACGCGCAAATCCGCTAGAAATTCGAGATTTTAAACAAAAATCCATTTATCTCCAAACCCTCCACTTTTCATTCAGTTTAAATTAATTCTCTACAAAGTGTTACGTTCAAACGTAGTAAAAATATTTACACATTTGATAATTTGTTGTATTCAAATCTTTTGAATTTTGATTTAGTTTTTTTAGTTTATACATATTTTTTTGATAATAAAATAAATTACAATTATGGGCTCGGTTTTCTAAAGCACAAGGAATTAAGTCGCCAATATCAAGCTCTGGTGAAGTTTTGAACCCTCCCAGGTTTTGATTTGTTACTATCTAATAGTTGGATAACCAAATTTGATATCTTATAAGACTGTTTAGAGGTGGAAGGTGAATGAAAGACGATTAGAACTTCGTGGATAGGTCTTTTTGCGATCACACTGTTTCTTTTGTGTACCAGAAAATCGGTACTATGAGTGTACATCTACAGAAACAATGCTAAACCACTTGGTGAATAGAGTGGAGAAAATGCTGGAAAACAAAAAGATCCTTTTAAGAGCTTTCTTGGACATTGAAGGAGCATTTTACAACATGTCATTTAATTCCATCATTAGATGGATAGATTGCTGAGAAGTAGATTGATATATTATATAATATTATGTAAAATTCCAAGAAAGGACAGGTGGTAGTGATACTGGATGGTAAATATATTAGTACAGCCAGGGAGCACATGCAACATGTACTCAACACTTGGTTAAGATGGACTTCAAGGGAAGGACTTAAGTTCATTTCGGACAAGTCAAAGATAGTTCCTTTAACACGTAGGAGAAACCTAGTATAGAAAAACCGTCCAAGGAGGTGAAATACTTGGGGCTCATACTTTACTCAAAGCTTAAAAGAATGGGCATCTTAACAAGATTATCAGGAAGATACAGATGACCCTTGCAGTAGTCAGACGAACTTTCGATAAATATTGGGGTTTCAATCACAAAATGGTACACTGCCTATACCTATACCAAACTGGTTAGACCAGTAATAAAAAGCAGCCTTGGTGAGGTGACCAAAGGACACAACGACGAAAGATCTGATGAAGGTACAATGACATCCCTATCTTGGTATAACAGGGTAAAGAGAACAACGCCTGCAATGAAGACCCTTTTGAATCTCCGTTACACTTAGAAATTCAAAAGGAGGCATGGCTGGGATACCAAGAAAACGAAAGCGTTCATTGGTCTTTCAGATAGAAACCATGCAATACTGCAATGTGCATGGGAAAATAATAAAAGATCTTCACATCAGACAGTCAGGCGTCAGGCTGCACTTTTAGCTCTTCAGAGTCAAAACTGGTTTAGGAATACCTGTATGAAGTCAAGCTACTCTGGATCCCGGGACAGTGTGGAGTACAAGGCAACAAAAAAGCGTACGAAGTAGCTAGAATAAGATCTGAAATAATTTTTAATAGTAGGATAACCAAATTTTATATTTGTTACGAAGCTGAATGAAAGACAATTAGAACTTTGCGTACTAGAACTATGAGTGTACATTTACAGAAAACTAATACATCATTTTGGGTGCTTCCTTGGAAAGAACCATCAATAGCCATACCAAAAAGTGCAATACGGATGTATCTAAACTGGATTGGTACTGAATATTGTAAATACTCGCAAAGCATTCTGGGACAAAATCTTAGCTCAGCTGTTGTCTTTGAATCGATCACATCCCAGTTTAGAGTTGCCACAGGACTACTCGTAAGAGACATGACTGCACCTGTGAATCTTGGAAGATTTGATGGAAACCTTTCCTACATGCTATGGAACAAGAAAACCAGAATTTGCAATGCGCACTTTATATAAATGCTATGCTCTGGGGCGAAAGAGAATATACGGAAAATCAATCATAGAACCAAAACATGTCTCCACACATCCTATGAAGGATCTGTACGTCATAGAGAAATAGAAATATCACAGAATTCGGTTATGGGTAGAATAATGCTGCAATTCTGAGAAAATCTGTAAATCCTTACAGGAAAAATATGTAAGGTTTGTTACATTATGGGTTATAATGGACGATTCCCATGGTGACCTTTCAGATGTTTCCTGTAAGGATTACAGATGTGCGCAGAATTGCACTATTAGTCTTTAAGACTAGGTACACCTGGTACACATGGAACGTGAAAATAAGACTGTACATAGAATATTTAATTATTTTATTTTGTTTCCCTATTTTATCAAAATTTCTATTACGGTCGAAAATATTTCTTAATTATGAATAAATATGCATTTAAATAATTTCTCATGAAATTATTATTATACAGTAAAACCTCTAGTAGTGGAACGGTGACCTTTATTAGGCGGCCAATTCTCAGGGAAATTATTAATCTTTTGGTTAGTTGTATTTGTTTTAATCGTTGTTTGTCTAACCCTATCACTCCCAGCGGTCACAATTGTACACATTAAATTTACATTATGTTTATAGGAAATTCCATTTATTTGTATAAAATTATTAAAAAATAAGATATTTAGAATTTGGTCCAACAGTCAAAAAATTTGTTTTCCAAAAAATAAAAATTCAGGAGTGAAAGGGCTAACTTTTTGAAGAGGGCTCCAATTTGGAACAGAAACGTAAGTTTCCCAAGACTGAAGGTATGGCACTTGATCAGTTCGTATACAGTTGGTTTTGCAGAGCCAGAAAGAAAAACATACCAATATCTGGAACTCTAATTAATGCCAAAGTTCTGGAAACAGAAAACTTTAAAGCATCAAATGGATGTTTACAAAATTCATGTAATTTAATTATATTTTAATAAAACCCCATTATATCGTGTTTTTTATTTTTTTGTAATTTTGTTCATACTAAATTTTTCCTGACAACGGCCACCTCTCAATGACGGTCACATACCCATACATTTTAAGTGATCGCTGAGGAGAGGTTTTACTGTATGTATTTTATATGCGTATATTTTTTAAAAATTGCTACGAGGCTTCTAAAAGATTATCATCCATGTAGCTAAACAAGAAATGTTTTGCTTTATTAAAAGTTTTCTTCTTTGAACGAGGATGGTTTTAATTATAAATAAAAACAAACCAGCAGAAGAGCTATTTTATATTTTTGTACTTCAAAGTCAGCACGTTTAAACATTTGAAAAAATAATACTTTTTTGATATTTTTTGCGTTTTAAATCATGAAAAAAGCTTTTTTTAAGAAAAATGTAGAGAATTAATTATTCAACTTTAATAAAACTGGATTAAACGTTTTTTATTTCTGCAGTTGTAGGATTCTTACTTTCTTTGTTATAGGTATGTATTTAATTACCTACTCGCTTCAGTATGTTTTTGTTTTAAAATAATTTTTATATTTATTATACTCAAGACTTTATTAAAAATATTATATTATTAAGTTGAAAATAAACAAAAATGGTTTCACTGTATCAATATAGGTATAAACGCACTTGAATTTTTACCCAAAAACACAACTGAATATAAAAGTATTATATGTATATAGAAGTTGCTTATTTGTATATTAAGATTTATAAGGTATTTATTTGTGGAAGTATTTTTTCCTTAATATAATATTTTTGTTTTGGATTAGTATTTCTAAAATAAAAGCTAAGACGAAAAACTTAGTGAAATAACAAGGAATACGTGAGAAAATTTATTTTCTATGTTAAGTTATGCTGTCACCCCTTCGCTCGAGGCACATTTATTTCTATTACATTTACAAACATATTCTCGTATGTCTTAATAATAGCCCACTAAGCAGAAAATATGAACTTACTAGCAACAATATGTATTATTAGGGTCTTTAGAAGGTCCTATAACTTTTTAACCTTGACAAATGACTCCCAAAGGTACAGCAATATTGATGATACGACTATTACCAACGTTAATGGAAATCTTTTGGTTTGTTAATGATTGCGGGGGTAGTTTTTGAAAATTTATTGTTTTTATGGTGAAAAGATCATTTTTAGGAAATATAGCAAATAAAAAGATTATTATTGTCAATTTTTTGATTCTGAACGCTTTTTTTATTTGTTTTCCAAGTTGACATAAATAAAAAATGAAATGTAAAAACATGAGATTATTTGATGTAAATGTTAACATTCCAAAAGATACTTTTTCTAAATTCATCATAAAAGTCTGACAGTCACCGTATTCGCCGGTAGATCTTAATATCATCACCAAATATGTGATTGTATAACATTAACCACGTCATTGATGAACATTAGAAGTAGCAGAGGTTCTAGGCTAGATCCTTAGACTCTGTTCATATATACAGGGTGATCACTCTTACGGTGCACACCATTGTGATCTTGTGAACCTAAAGAGTTACAAAGTTGCTTAAATTAGAAAAAAGTTGCCCCTTTTCAAACTCCTTTAGAATCTATTTAGAAATCCGAGATATCTTGCTCTAGTCCTGAATTATCAAGAAAAATCTAAAATTTCGCATTTTCGTTTTCCTTCCATATTTTGTAATCGCTTAACTTTTTCGATTGCAATTTGGCAGGTTTTCATCATTTGACATTCTCTATGGATTGGTCTTAAGAAAAAAATTTTAGGTTAACTTGATTTCATTTATTTTAAACCAACTTTTGATTTTCTTATGGGCGCGATATTTGATTTTTATACCATTGGATAGAGAAGAAAAATACAATTTAAATGATGTAACACACATTGTTCTTTTATTTTAGATAAAAAAATAATTTTAAAAAATATTAATTATTTATTTAGAAAATCAAGTTGGCATAAAATAACAGAAGAATAACTTTGTTGTTTTATTTAAAAATAAACAGATATTTATTTTATGCCAACTTGATTTTGTAAATAAAAATTTAATATTTTTTTCAATGTTTTTTTTATCTAAAATAAAAGAACAATGTATGTTACATCATTTAAATTGTATTTTTTTTTCTCTATCCAATGGTATAAAAATCAAATATCGCGCCCATAAGAAAATCAAAAGTTGGTTTAAAATAAATGAAATCTAGTTAACCTAAAATTTTCTTCTTATGGCCACTCGATAGAGAATGTCAAATTATGTAAAACTGCCAAATTTCAATCGTAAAAGTTAAGCGATTACAAAAATATGGAAGGAAAACGAAAATGCGAAATTTCAGATTTTTCATGATATTTCAGGACTTGAGCAAGATATCTCGGATTTCTAAATAGATTCTAAAGGAGTTTGAAAAGGGGCAACTTTTTTCTAATTTAAGCAACTTTGTAACTATTTAGGTTCACAAGATCCCAATGGTGTGCACCGCAAGAGTGACTACCCTGTATGATAGGCCAAGGACAACGAAACGGTTGAGATTTAAAATAGTTATTAAAAAAAATTGAAATACAGGTCCCTGTGTGGTTTGGACACGATCCCTAAAATTATAATAGGCATGGTAATATCCTGCTGGAAAGTCTTTTTACCTCGAGTAACATACAAAAAACAAAATCGATCGATTCGTTTTAACGATATTTCAAATTAAAAATTCACAATGTTACATGTTAAATATTTAATATCTTTAAAAGAAACCGATTGATTTAACTTTTGTTTTTTGTATATTACTCGTGGTAAAAAGATCTTTCCAATGAGGTATTTATTACTCACCCTGTCAAGACAATTAAAATTTAAGAGGTAGTTTTCATTAAAACGCATGATTTAATGAATGCTCTTCACAAGGAATATTTCCAGCATAACTTAAATTTGCCAGAATTCTTCCAGTATTCATAAAAGCTGATACAAGTTATTCCTGCTAGAACCATATACAGGCCGATATCTATCCTCCCAGCCTTTTCGAAAATCTTGGAGCAAATACTGCTCAATCGAATAAACTTCTGTGTAGAGCAATACGGGTTCAGAACTAAACCTTGAGCAGAGGACGCAATGAAAAATCTGCTTGATGAAATACACAACGCCGTAGAAAATTAGCTGGCATGTAAATCACTAAGCCGAGTATTTGACACTATGTCATATGAAATCTTCTTTGAGAAAGCTGAACACTATTGGTTTCGTGGAACTGCTCTAATATTATTAAAATCATATCTAACTGACCGAAAACAACTAGCTGAGGTTGAATATCATAGAAACAGTCTAAAAACAATTATCCAGGAAGTTCCCCAAGGTTCACTGCTAGGCCCAATATATTTGATAATCTATATTTGATAATCTACTTGGCCATCAACCTACAGTGATGACACTACAGAAGGAACAACATGGGAAAATGTTGAACAGGAAAGTGCAAAAAAATGTGCGAGCTGCTGAAAATGGACAGATAGACTCAAGCAGGTAAAATGTTTACGCATCCATATAAACTGGAAAGCCCACACAAAGCATGGAACAAACTAAACCTCCAGGCCATCAGACTGGCAACATCAAGGAAGAGAAGGATAACGTATAACCTATGCCCTAAAGAATGGAAAGTCAAAAAATGGAGCACCTAATTGAAAATAACCAATAAATATTGTTATTATTATTGAATTTTTGCCTTTTTTCCATAAAAAACGCCAAACGATGTAGCTTCGTAATTTCTTATCCGATTATAATAAGTGATATGTCAAATTATATGGTTTGAAGAATACTACTACCAGATAATAAAAGATTAATTTTATTATTGAAAACAACTTTTCTTTTTCAAATAGCAACATATTATTTTCGATTGAAAAAAAATCATTAGGAAAAATTATACCAATAATTTATTTTTAAATTAATTTAAAGCATTTTTTTTCTTATTTTTTTTTTATTTTTTTTTTATTATTATTTTGATACCAAGATATGAGTTAATTGCAAAAATATTTAATTTATTCGAAAGATCTAAAGCATAATCTCTTGCCCTGTATTTCCTAGGTCTAGCCTAGGCAAAATTCTTGGTAAGTACATACACCCATCTGCAACAATTTCATCACCAAGAATGTGGTTTGCAACCGAAATTTCGTTTGCATCCAACCTTCTACTTTTTAATTTTCGATATTTAAGTTTTAACTATACTATACACTCTGAACACTAATTTACAATTTAAACTTTTCCACGAGTATTGTTATCTGTCACAATTTGAGGTTGTAATTCATTATTTCCATCGCTTTTGTAAATATCCCCTACTTTGACCCAGAAGATATAATTTCCATCACCGCTAGCGCTAGGAGATAACTAGTAGGAGATCAGGATGTCATTTTTCCTAACTATGAGAGAAATACGTCTATCCTATACGATATTTTATCACGCAAAAATGAGGATAGGGGTCCTGAAGAAGTATTCTGACTACAGTCTGTTACCATCATCAGCTGAACTGGCGGGAAACTTATAAAATATTTGGCATTCCATCAGGTATCCCTTGTAGCCTAATTGTCAAACTATGCAGCCCTTATGATATACCGTACAGCCTATTTGACAAACTAGGCTCAGGACTACTTCTGATAGAAGTAACTTCAGAAAGCTTTACTGAGTGAAGGAAAAGAGCTACGATTTCAAAAATTCCCTGGCTTCTTGAGAACATGAATAAGTTTCAGTAAATTAAAAAAAAAACAACCACAATAGGTCTTATCTACTGAAAAAAGTTATTTTTTTCAATTTTCGATTTTTTTTTTCAACATTTTAGTTTTTGTATTCATCTACATTTTAATAATAATTTGCTAAAATTTTGACTATAGATAAATTTTGACAAGACTTTTGGGAGTAGTTTTTAGATAAAATTGCGAATATTCAAGATAAGTTTCAAGATGAAGATTTTTTGGGGTATCCACCATCTTTACCCTTCCAATTTTTATACGATGCCATTATCCTTAAAAATATCAATTTTTACTATTATTTGCTTTTATATTGCAAAATGGGATAATGTACCTCCTCGGGGTCGATGGTAATCAACATTTTCGATCCCACGGGTGGTAATATACATTTTATAAAAGGGAATTAACGAAACTCGCTGAAATAATATTTGCTCCTTATATCCGTAAACAGGCTCGTAATAACCGTGAAGATTTGAATTGAAATACATCGGAACCAAAATATTTGATAGCTTCTAAAGTAACTGGAGTGTGTTTGAAACTTGATCATATTTTCTTAAAATTTAAATGAGTAAATTTGTATTTGATCGTATAAGTTTAATGACCTATACATACATTAGCCATTTATTCATTCAGAAGGCGGTATAAAAAGAAGGTTCGGTTTATTAGGTTGTGAAAATTTATTACAGTTGAAAACACATACAAACGCTACCTACTTTGCGTAAAATAATTAAATAAAAAAAAACTTGTTGAAAATTTACGAGTTTTAAATTTGATATTTATAAAAAATACTCAAAAATCTTTAAACTCCTTTATGTATCCTATGTTTGCTTTTAGTAAAACTCTACTTTAATAGGTGCGATGGAAATCCTGAAATACCAGAAATTTGAAAATCCATGAATTTATAATACTAAAACTGTTTCCATCCTATCCCTGTTAAATAACTAAATATAAGTTTATCAAATCAATGTTTTATTCTGCTTTTCATTAAAAATAATAATAAATTTTCAAGAATAATTCCTTTTATCCAGGAGACATTATTTGCATGAATTTTAAGTCAAAATAAATGAAGGCTGGGTTTAAAGACAGCTGCATTTTTTCTCATAATATTTTTTGGTTTTAATCAAAAGGAGTCGAGATAAATTCCATGGCCATTAAAATTTTTATATGTCAACCAAAAAAATAGTAGGTTTCATTTAACAAAAGTTCTTTATGTATTTTTTTTATTAATAAAAGCTCTTGTTTTAATAATTATATTGGTGGTTCAGTAAGCTATATTGGTGAACTATCCCTTGAGTATATGGTTGTAGTCCCTCAGCATGAAATTTCTGGGATCCTATTCTATAGGATCTCATTCATGCAGATGAGAGATTCCTATTATTATGTGTAAACCTCTCCTATCTTAAATTCAATGAACATTTAATCTAATTTTGATAAATTATAATACGTAACTAACTGAAACCCTTTTGAGATTGTAAACGTTTTGTAGATATAAAATACGTTTATCTAGTTACAGTTCAATAATTACCTATAACCGTTATGGATTATAATAGACACATAATTAGTAGATTTCCTATTTGCCATTAAAGCAATAAAAAACTATTTAGCTTCAAAAATATTTCGTGGATTTATACTGTCTACCTTTTTTTATAGACGCAAACAATTGGTCAATATAAGCAATTTGTTGTAATTGAATCGAAAATTTAAGCTCCTATAATAATCCTACAAAATAAAACTTTTTATTAATCGAATTACTCTTTACAGAATGAAATTTATTTAGAACTTTCAGCTGACGTCTGCCGAAATTTACAGTGAAAAGGAATTTTGTATTTAAATGAAATTGCTTTGAATGCTAGATTTGTTGAGATTGATTTTTTATTTTGGTTTATTTCGTTTATTCAATCAGGTTGGCCCGTTGGGACCCAACAGCTGAATAGCCTGTAAAAGAAAAGATCGTTTATTCTCAGGCGATTTTATTTCAGTTTATGAACGCTAAAATCGTACTTTATTTGTAACGTTCTGCTTTTATTAATCCATAAATCACAAATTGTATTGCATTATTTTAAATCGAAATAATCTTGAATGTCTCAATAATATTCAGGCTGGTGCTTCATATAATCGAAAAATTATAATTTTCATTCCTATAATAAGATAGGGATATAAAAAAATAATTCCATCTGAGTGTATTGCCGATAATTCGATCGTAAAATCATTACCGTATGTAAATTTATTAAAATTAGATGATGAAGTAGACAATTTAATCAGAAATTCCACTTTAGTTAGGACCTCTCTCCATGATTTAACCCTCTTCATTTTCAATTATATTCACTTTGTATTGTAACCACTTTCATTCATCCGGATTAAGTTATTGACATTTTCCAAAGTAATGTAATATTTCCGATATTTTCTACTATGCGATAATAAATATTGAACATGTCGAGTAAAAACATTACACGGTTTAATCTCGTATCCCGTCGACCCTTTTAACCTTTCCAAGTATTTTATTATAAAACAGCAGACTAAAATGCTAGAGTTATCTAATTATAATCAGCTTTTGTTTGAAATTTCGACGTAATTAAAATCACTTCAATTTCCTAATTGCATTCAGTTCTATTTTTAAACTAATTCTAAATTTAAAAGTACTATCCAATAATTCGGATAACTTGATTAACTTGCTTCAATTTTTAGATAACAAACTAATTTAACAAAAGAGCTTTTTAAAAATTAAACTCCAAGAAAACTGGCAAGAAATATTTATTTTAAGATAGAAATTTGTGAGAAAGAGAAAGAAGTATAGCAACCAGTTTTGATTTTTTTTTGCATAATAAACTTAAAAAAATTAAATAAAATTTATATGCCCCTCGTCTTATAAATAACTCTTTGAGTTTCGGAATTTATTTTTTAAATATGTAGTTGGGGAAGAGAATAGAGGTTCAAGTACCTCTCCCAGAATTTTATTTGGACGATAAATTAGGTAAAACTGATTACTTATAATTTTAAGGAAAATTTCCCAATTATAAGATGTGGCTACGTACAGGATGTCCCGTTCGTGGTTCACCAAACGTCAAGATTAGAAAGTAGAGCAAATTTTATCACGAAAAAGCCAAAAAAGTAGGGGTTTATCTTTTATGGTTTGAAAGTTACAGGGGTTTGAATTTGGCATCGCCTGTTTTTGCCAGAAATCAGTAAATGATCAATAGCTGCTTAAAACCTTAGTAAAAAGATTTAAAAAATATATAATTTTAAAGCTGACAGTATCCTCTTTCCATTGGTAACAATGATAAAACACAAATCATTTATCAAGTATTAAAAAAAATCGAAAAGAAAAAAATTGTTTTTTCAGCAGTTTTTTAAGATTTTCTCCAAGATATGACTTATTAAGGGCGTGGTTTTTTTTAATTTTCTAAAAATTCGTTAAATTCTCTAGAAATTATGAAAAGTTTTGAAACCCTAACTCTTTTTATGCACTCACTAGAGCCTTCTAAACTTACTCCTATGAGAATTGATTCTAAGCATAGTTACAATTGAGGTGCGCCTTCATTTTTGTTATTATTTAATAATACAACTATTTCAAAAGCCATCAAAATATAACTTTTGCTTATAAAAATTAATTATTAAGCAATTATTGATCATTTACTGATTTCTGGCAAAAACGGGCGATGCCAAATTCAAACCCCTGTAACTTTTTTGGTTTTTTCTTGATAAAATTTGCTTTACTTTCTAACCTTGACGATTGGTGACCCACGAACGGGACACCCTGTGTTTTTCAAAAATTTAAAATTTTGTAGCTTAGTTGAAAAAGACAGAAGTTGGTATGGTTTGAATTACAATTCGCCCAATGAATGTTTTTCGTCATAAAAATTTTGTTTTTTTTCTTTTGATATAGTAAAAAAAAATTTAAAAACTTTTTTGTGAACAATAACGTTAATAATAAATGAAATTAAGCATTTAAAACTTTAATAAGACCAATTTAACAATCGACTTTTGATTAAAAAATTATTATTGAATTTTAATGCATTTTTAGTACTTGAGTAAAAAATAATTTAAAACAGTGGTTCTAATTTATTATGAATTTATAGTAAAACAATAGAAATACTGTGAATTAATTATTTTTTTTTCAGCTATTAAATCTCGTGAATTTAAAATGGTGAGCATAAACCAATTAAAACACAACAGTAATTGGTCTTATCTCTGAGAATATTTAAAAAAATATGAAAAAAAAAATAACATCAAATTCCAATATTTTCGAGATTAGTGCATAATATTTTTAAATGAAATTTTGGTGGCTGTCAATGTAATGTTGGGAAACTTTAAATACTATAAAACGATATCTAAAACTTTTTACCCTCAGCCACTCCAATTTTTAAATTTTAAACGGATTAATATCAAATTAGAGCTGCTAAGAATTGTAAATAAAGTAACTTCAGAAGCAACTATCAATGAATTAAGAAATTTATTTGCAAGATATGCAACTCCAAAGTGTCTTGTTTCTGATAATGGGCGTCAATTTACTTCTGAAAAATTTGTTACATTTTTAAGTTCGAATGGAATTAAATGGAAAGAAATATCTCCTTATCATCCAGCATCGAATGGAGCAGCAGAAAATTCCGTGAAAACTATTAAAAATGCAATTTACAAAGTGAATGGAAATGAAAATAATATATCTGTAATATTAAATAGATTTCTTCTGTTCTACGGAATTTTCACCTGCTACAATTATGTTTGGTAGATCATTAAGAACACGTCTTGATTTAATTCGACCTTATAAAAGCATTAATAGAAATAATGGTGAGTTGAAGAGAACCAAAGCAAGAAATAAAGCAAGCAAAGCAATGTCAAAATTTTTCTGGAAAAGGAAATAGAAAATTTAAACTGAATGAGTTGGTAGCTGTTAGAGATTATAGAGGTAATAAAATTGCTTGGATCAACGGAAAAATAATTAAAATTTTGGGATCAAGAACATATCTTGTTGAGATACCTTCATGGAATAAAATATGGCGTCGACATGTAAATCAAATTATTGCATGTAAGAATTGTTTTGGTGATAAAAATGATAATAATAATATAGAAGTTCAAGATGATATTCAAGTAGAAAGAGAAGATCACTCTTCAGATAATCCAAGAAGAAGAGAAGAAGATCCTTTTTCTGTTTTGGAAGAAGGAGTGGAGGAAGAAAGAAGAGAAGAAGAATCTATGTCAAAAGAACAAGCAAGTCTGGAAAAAGAAGCAATGAATTCAAAAGAAGAAATAAGATCTTCAAGTATAACTAGTTTAGAAGAATTTAATAATAAAAAGTCAATTTCATCTAGTAGTGGTTATACATTACGGCCAAGAAAAAAAGTTAATTACAAATGTTGATATTTATTTTAGTTTATCGTTTTGCTTATTTGAGGAGGAAGTATTGTAATGTATTTCGTTTAGTTAATCTAATTAGTTTTTATAATGGCAGTTATGGATATGATTACTTTGTTATGAATTGTCAATAAATGATTATTGAGTTAAAACGAACTTTTATGGCCGATCTCACCAACAGTGCTTAAAGATAAACTTAACAGAGTCTTGCTTACACTTAAGTTCTTCTTAAATTTTTAAGTCGTCTCTCCAGTCATATAAAACGAATACTTACGCTAAGTTTAGTAGAGATTGGATTTTGGTGTTCGGTTGGTATTCGGGCGTCGTTCGGCTTCCGTCGCGTCGTTTTATTCTATGATTTTTATTATTTTACCACAGAATCACAATATAATCTTAGAACATACTAGATTATTCTGTGATAATATATAAAATTTTATAATCATGTGTTTTATCTACTGTCTTATATTTGAAATAAAAACTGTAGAAATGTGTCGTTTTTTAAACGAAAATATTGAAAAAAACATGGGAATTTGGCAAGGTTTTAAAATGGTTATTTCTAGTGTAAACTTGTCTTGGGATATCAATATTAATTATATAAATTATAATTAAATTGCTTCTTTAATTATAATGCCATTTGCTAGTTTATTTTCACGAGAAATTGTATTTTTTAGGTTAAGTTGAGTTTTTAGTCGCCGATATCGACGACTTAATCTTAAGTTCAACTTAGGCTTTAAGTTCGCCTTTCCAATGACGGTGAGACCCGCTAAGGACTACTTAGACATTTAAGTAGTTCTTAAAGTTTAAGTCGTTTCGGTGAGATCGGCCATTAATATCATATAATTAATATACAAATATTATAATTATAAATTAAAAACCGAAACTAGTAAGATAAATCTAACATAATTGTTTTGTTAAGTCCCTGAACACAAAAATCAATATTTTCAGAATTTTGTTCAATTTTAAATTGTATTTATATGTATAAACTTTCTTGTCACCATACCAAGAATTGAGAAAGATTTTGATCGTAGAATCAAATTCTGAGAATCTTTGTTAAATATTCTGATAAACACTCCAATTAGTTATAATATCTGCTTTAGCTACGAAAGCAGCATTTTCTTTAAGAGAGGAGACAGACAAGTGTAATTGTCGTTATTAGAGTATACAGTGTGTCCCAAAATTCAGTTTACAAGCCATATCTCCGTTAGTTGAAGAGATAAAAAATTATGTAAATGTACACTAATAATCCACATTTTAGGCAACCACATTATAGGCTCAATATTTAGTAATGGTAACGTCACAGCTGATAATATTTAATTATTCTGGAGGATGTGATCGACCCTATAATTCCAATTGTTCTAGAAAATAATTCGTTAGAGGAAAATTTATTAAGGGCCGGGAATGCGGAAAAATTTTAGTTTATGGAGTGTTTTGATGGGAAAATTTTATTATTGATTTTTGTAGATCGAATCATATAATTTTTGAAAAAAATTGATCGAAGTTGCAAAAATGATCAAAATAAAAAAGTGAAATCCATGTACATAGTAACTATTCTACACAGATTTACAAATATTTTCAAAAAAAATTTTTTATTTTTTTAAAATGTTTTTTAACTTTTTTATTTTTAAGATTACTTTCTTTAGATAAATGATTCTATCAGCCACGATCGCCTAACGCTACTAGATATCTTTTTTGGGGTTTAAAATCCATTTGAACTCTAATGTTTATCAAAAACAATCTGTGGCGATCTTCGCAGAGTTTGAAAATTTCTATTTCTGTATGGGAAACGTTGGGAAACTTTTTGAGCGTTTAATTAAATGCCGATAACTTTTCTAGAGTAGTACCTTAGTTAATTGATAATCTCGAAAATATCGGTATTTGAAGATTTCAATGAGATACACTGTAAAGATTTTGGCAAATTAATTATTGAAGATAAAGAACGCATCTTGGAAAATGCTGGATAAGTAAGAAAATAATTTGCTTTTTGATAGAGATTACGGAACTCTATTTTAAATTGCTTCCTAAAATATTTATGGTTAGACGTATTTACTTTTTAAATAATTAAACCTTGCAATTAAACTAGAGTACTTTTATTGATTTGTCTTTAATTTATTAAATTTTCAAATACCTATTAACCAGTGCAAAAACTGAAGTTAAAATAAATAAAACTAATTAACTAAATATAAATTTATCTTCGAATTTTAATTGATTTTTAGTAAAAATCACAATAATTTAAAATAGCGATTAAAATTTATTATGAATTTATACAAAAACATTGGAAATACTTTGAATTAATTAGTGAAAATTATAATGATTAAAATAAACCAATTAAAAATAATTAATTTAATAATAGTTTTATACAATTTATAATATTAGATTTCACAAATCAAGTTTATTAAATTTATTGATACACAATATTTCATGGAAAATATTATAACGTTTCTTGGAAAATTTTGGATAAATAAAAAAATAATTTGGTTTCTGATTAAAAATTAAAACCTGTTTAAATTTATTTCGTAAAATATTTTTAGTTAAACGTATTAACTTTTTAAACAATTAAACTTGCAATTAAAGAGGAGCACTTTTGTGGATTTCCGACAATTAATCAAATTCTCATATTAATTGATTTTGCTATGTATCATGTATCAACTGAATAATAATGATGATAAAATTACTTTTTTAATAAAATAATATTACAACTATTTAACCACCATGCTCTTTTAAAAAATGAAAATATAAATAAAAAATACTTAAAAAACATAAACAAAGAAAAATGGAATCCGAATATTACCGCCACGACTTAAAATTTAAGAACAGCTTTAATGTCTAACGCCCAGTTTCTCCGCCATGTCTTGAGAGCAAACTAAAACTTAAAAGGCGTATCAAGACCCAAGTTCAGCATATTCGGTTGTACCACGTCGAAATCTCGGCTTATTCGCGTTAAGCAGAGCTTATACTTTAGTCGTCGATTTTGAGCGCTTGAGAATAAAAACATAACCTAAACTCGTTAAAGCAATCCAATCTGTCTAGCAAATATGAATATGGAAAAATTCCTCGCAAAATATGTACGTTCAAGTTATTTTGATTTTTATAATGAGGAGCAGTTTTTTCTAAAAAATTTAGATTAACAAATTTGCCTTTCTTTTTAGAAATAATGTATTTTGTTAAATTTGGCACTCTTTTTAATTAAATGATAATCGCTAGTTTCAAAACAATTACCAAATGACGAGTGGCAGCGTAGCATGTGCTTTTCTGCAGTGTTACCAAATCTATCCGAAAGTTAGCCATGACGTCGTGAATAATGCCAAGGTGAAAGGCTCGCTCGACTTAAGCTGAGCTTGAATATGAGCTGACTTTGGTGAAATAGCGTATAAAGACAGTTGGAGAAACCGGACGTAAAGAGCTTATCGTGTCTCTCCGTCATTAGAAAGGCGAACTTAAAGCGTAAATTGAAGTTTAAACTAAATCTTCGATATCGGCGAATTCAACGCCAACTTAATCTGAAAATTACAATTTCTCCCGAAAACAACCGCATTATAATTCGAGACAAATTTTATTATAATTTATATACGGGGTGTCGCATAAGTGGACGATCAAAGAAAGTGAGTTGACAGAGGATGTCATTTCCAATAAACATAACGACATTTTTTGTTATAAAATTGTTGATGGTTCAAGAGTTATTTAAATTTTCGTAGTTTTTCAAAAATCGCGTAATGCGCTTACTAAAAAAATAATTAAGAAAATTCTATGAGTTGTTCAGTTATTTTTTTTGTGTTACGGTCGTTTAAGGGTTCACCTTTCCAATAAAAGCATTTGCATGAACTCTGTCTATTAAATAAAAAAGAAAGATTTTCTAAAAAGTTTTAGATAATAAAAAAAGTTAGTTGATTTTTAAATTACCCTGACAAAAAATATTGTACTAACATATAGTTGAACAACTATCAGATAAAGTTGTTCACTTCATGCAGAATCTGAGATGGTATAATGCATATAGGTAAACCCCACCGATTAGTTTTTCTGCCAAGTATGCCATTTTATTAAATAAATTTTAAAAAATTATGGTCAGAAATAAAACAAAACGAGTCAAATGATGATTTATTGTCTTGAATGTACAAAAGACCTAAAAAGTTTTGCCTTGAAACAGGGATTCCTCAGGGGTCTATTTTAGGTCCACTATTTACCATTTACACTTCAGAATTCTATAAAAAAACTACTGTACCTAATTATCATGTCTATACTGAAGATTTCCAAATATGTTAATCCTTCGATATCACAGAATAATTAATGAAATCTGCGAAATTAATAATAATATACTTTTTACTTGACCTACTACGGTAAATCACTCGCGCAGGGCATTTTTCTTACCCGAGGAAAAGATCTGGGCTGTTCCGACCCTGACTATTGGTAGTTTTGATGATGAAATCTTGTCTACTTTCTATGATTTTCTTTTGATCGCTTCTATTTGGGACACCATGTATAATTATTTTTTGTTTAAACTTAAACTAATAATGTTGTTCGCTCTATTCTATTTAGCTGAATGCTAAACTAATTGATGACATCAGAAGTAGGTTAGTTACGCACGTTGTCATAGTTGCCACATAACTTTCAGTTGTTCACTTGTAATTATACTCCTAATATAAATTAGATGAAGGGTTGCTTTGTTTAATATGAAACTAGTCCCTTTTGGTTCACTTTACCAATAATCACTTTATATTTGTTTTAAGTATGATTACTTTTTTTCTATTCTATTGTCTTTGTAAAGATGAAATATCTTTATAATTATTATAATAACTATAATTATTGACATTTTAAAAACTAAGGCTAAAATAAATAAAACTAATTTATTAAGATGATTAGCTAAAAATGAATTTATTAAATTACTTGGAGCGTAAACAACGACGAGCATTTTAAAATGATTACTTCTGTGTGTAAATATTTTTTACGAGGCACACTTGAATTATATCAAGACGAATTAAAAACTGAATGATGCTATAAATAACATGCTCAGCTAAAATTAGGAAAATAAATCTAAAAATACTTAGGCGCTTTTAATTATTAAGCTTAAAAGTTGAAGCGGAGCATTAAGAACAGGTTCTATTGATTGAAAATTTTAAGACTTCAATCTATAAATAGTTTAATAAATTAATAGATTTCCAAAGAATCTTTAGGATGAAAAGTTTGAAAACATAAATCTATGTGAAAATTAAAAGAAAAACTGAGTAAAAAGTATTTCTAATAATTAAAACGACTAGGATTTTTCTTGTCTGCACATAAAATGTAATATCTTTGTTATTTAAATATAAAACTTTTGTGGTGTTAGGTATTTCCTTTTGGAAAAGCAGTAAAACCTTTACAAACTGTTCATTAAATTTTATTTTATACAGAATTGTTAAGAAAACCCTGATGCGAGGGAGTAGCGTATGTGCTTTGTAAATGATGTCATATTTCTTAAGAAAGTCGATAGAAAAAGCATCCTTAAATCCGAGATAAATTCAACAAAAAGTATTTATGGGAGTTATAATAGAAAATAGCAAAAGACCGCAGCTCGATTGAAACCATTTTATCGTATTTATACAGCAGGCAAAAGTTTATTTAAAGAAAATCGGTTTGAATTTTCATATTATTAAATTTGATTTATTAATAATAAACCAGTATAATAATTATAATTTGTAAATGAACAAGTATTACAGTTAAATTATGGATTTTAATGATTAATGAAACGAATAATTGCAAATAAATTAACATTGTATCAAGTTCCGATTTAATTTTTTTCGCAAATTTTGTCAAAGTACATTAATTTAAAAGGTACTTTGCCGTTCTGCTAACAAGAAACCACCTTACAGCTTTATATTTTCTAGTATTTACTGTCTGAACTTCTAAATAAGATTGCCAAGCAAATTAATTGTAAAAAACTTTTTACAAAAGTACGGTCTTCACGTAACGTTTAACCCTAATTATTAAACTTCTAAAAGAATTATTCAGTTTATAATCACTCATATCACTAGTATTATTATTATTGATGTAATGTTTTTCTTTTGATAAATAATTCCTGCACGTTTAATGCTAATAAAAATGTGGTATAAGGAAATAAATGTTTCAAAAATGGTGAAAGCGCCGGGGTACTTAAGGATTTCGTTAAAAATGAACTTTCCTTTTATGATTACCCTTAAACATTTAGCTACACGAAATTTTACCATTAAGCTTTTATTTGTTTAGCTAACTTTTTTATGAACACCTGCGTTTTTCATCCCCTAAATACGTCAGAATTTTTTATAACCCAACAGACAATAAAATTGCTTTATTTAAAAAATATATAACAAACATGATATTATATTTCGTTATTTTATATAATATAATACTCCTATAACGAATAAAATGGTATGTTTTATTGCAAATATTGTGAAGCTCAGTTGTAAAATTTGTCGTTGGTTTGATTTATTTCCGAAAAGTTTTTGATTGAATAAGTGCATTACGTTCTGCTCTTTTACCCAAAGGATTCATGGACAAGAACGCAAAATACTACATCTAATATTTATTGTAGAACTTTTAAGGTTTTATTATCTAAATTTAACCCTTGACTGAAATTAAATTTTGTCATAATAAAGTTTAAACCCTATAAAATTCCTTTATTTTTTATTATCTTTTACCCAGTTAATTTAATTTTATTAGGTAACTTTGAAAATATAGCTCTAAATCAATTAAATAAAAGGATTTTTATAATTTTAAATTTTTCAGAAAATACTAGTCTTTTCTTACTGTGAAGAAGGCGTCTAGGGCACATGAAGTGTCAAACATAAGTAATCTTTAAATACTTCGAATTCCATTTGTTGTTTGCCAAAGGGAACTTTGGGGGAAAATTGAAGCGAATATTTCATCCATACCAAGCATTTACCATAGTGCTTTTAACACATTCTAAAGTGTTTGTTGTTATCCAAAGTAGTTTAAGTTTTACTCAAGAATAATACGGAACTTTACGTTTATTTGCATATAAATAAAGCTACTTTAATATTAAATGTTTTAAATTAAAGCAGTTTATTCCTTTAATTCAAGAAAAGAACTTTTATAGCCTTGTTTTGTTAAAATTATTTGATCTAATTTAAATCGGGTAATATTTGGTATTTTGAAATAAGGTTAGTGGGCTTGAAACTAATAAAACGTTTCCTTTAAACGTGGAAAAGGTTTAAGGATCAATAAGCACTTTGCGGAGGATATAAGGTAATAAAATAAATTTACAGAGCGATAATACTATCCTATCTATGCTGCAAGGTATTTTTTAATACTATTATTAGTAATAAAATTATACATAAAAAACTGCTAATGCAAATGAAAACATTGTATTATTTAGTTTATTATTGTTAATATATGCGTAAATCTAAAAGATATTTATTATTTATTTGTATACATATTATAAATCAATCACACATGAAGAACATCAAACAGTGTTTTACGTTAAAAACTCATCATGTTGCGGTTTGTTTACAATAATTTTTTTCCATTTCATTGATTTGTGGATTCGCAAAACATTTAGTAATTTCCATAAATAATACTCCTATACAGGGTGCTGAAAAAGTCACGTATACGATCCACACTACCTTTTTAAAAGAAGCATCCATTATTGAGAATTTAGCTACCGGCAGAGGGCGCTTAAAAAAGCTTAAAATGGACGAAAGCAAGTTCTTGTCAGTATTAAAAGTTGTGTTTAAAATGGATGTTTATACTACCTAATAAGTCCATTTAGGCATTGAGGACACAAAATAAATTTTCTGACCCAATATTAAGCGTTCGCAAACACGAAATCATACGAAATTTGAAAAAAAATGAATACGACTTGAGATGCATACAGGGACCTTTCAAATTTCGTGTGATCTCGTGTATACGAAGGGTTGCTATAGGGTCAGAATATTTATTTTGTGTTCTCGATATCTTCGCACGTGATTGTACATATTCCATGAAACCGAAATAGATTTCTTATTTAAATCTCTCTAAAATTTCAGGAAACTAACAAATAATTATTTTTTTCTTCATGTTCGTGCATTTCCGAAATAAATAGGTTACCATAGAGTACTTTACATTGAGAAGGATTAGAAATGCATTTTAGGCAACCCAATATACACTAACATTGTATTGTGAATTGTATTGTATGTAAATTAAATGTGAAATTTTAAAATTGTTTTTTAAATATTTCGACGTTTGAAGAAAAAGTAGCATGTTTTATTTGGAGTAAAAAAACTTTTACTCCTAATAAAACAATATACTATTAGTTCTATACTATATTCTAAAAAAATAATTAGAAATGTGTAAATAAAATTTCTAACTTTGGGCACTAATTTTTTGAATAATCTACCAAAAGGATTTTTTCAGTATTTCCCCTTATATAACGAATGATTCTTAGGCCCGTTTGCATAGTTGAAGCTTATCAAGCTTAAAGTGATACTTACACTAAAAAAATGACAGAAATACAATGGATAATCTGTCATTTTTTTAGTTTAAATGTCGCTTGAAGCTGAAGCTTCAACTATGCAATTGGCCCTTAAAAGCTAGGCCTGGCACGTGTCCGCTTTTTGTTGTACACCCTGTATAGATAATATGTATAATATACATACAGGGTGCCTCTAAAAGGTCTGTACAAAATGATACCACATACTCCTGAAACAAAAATAAGATGATTAAATCAAACTTATCTCTTTTCAAAAGTGCATCATTAAAGTGACAATCAAAGTTCTTGAAAATATTCTGATTTTTTTGAATTACTAAAAATAAACATTTTTGATAAAACTTGATATACGAATTTATATGAATTAAAGCGGTATTTTTGGACAAAATGTTTTTACTATTGCATGTTATGTAATTGGTCAAAAGTAGGTCGGTATATAAATAATTTAGTAACTTTTTAGTGTCTGAATAAAAATACATCAAATTTTATTTGTTTCTAAACAGTGTAATTTTTAACTTTTTTTGTCTTCTACGGGGTCATCCATTTATCCATTTATTTTACTAAAATGTTTTTTATAAATTTGTATATTTACAATTTTATACAGGGTGATGATAAGGTTCAGAAAAAAATTTATAACTTCCGTATTTAATTTTTTTTGAGAAAATCGCTCAGTTTGTAAAATACCATCTTTTTGTTCAAAAAATATTTATCACTTCACTGGTGACTTCGCAATGACGTCATCATCCATTTTTTTTATTGTAGTGCTGTTCAACGAATCTTGACTATTTGAGGTTCGACCTTAGTTTATTTTTGATTCACCATATCTTCAGAGAATTATCCGGTTTCAACTCAATTTTTTTTCGAAACCAAACTTTTTTCAAAATCGATTTTTTCCGAACCTGAAATTTTTCTGAACTGGAACTTTTTTCAAAATTCGAAATATTTTGAACTCGAACTTCTTTCAAACTATAACTTCCTTCGAACTCGAACTTTTTTCGAACTCGAATTTTTCTGAGCCCGATCTATTTAGAACTCGAACTTTTTTCGAAATTTTCTTAATGTTTGAACGGTACGAACTATTTTAAACTTCGAACTTACAAATATTTGAAGTTCTTATTGGGAATTTCGACTTGGGATACGTCCTCTGGGAGTTATTTGCTGAAGCTAGAAAAGGTCTACCTTGACATAACCTGTTTTTGTAAAATTTATTTCCGTGCAGTTATAAATCAGTTTCCTTGGGTTTATTATTACTATATTAAAATAATAATATTTTTTACAGGCTGTAATTTATTACTTACCCCAAAACAATGTACTTAAGGGGTTAGGCCACTCTAGGATTTTAAAAATATTGAAATTTTAAAACAGTCACGGATCAACTTAAAATCGGTTAGAAAAGAAGTACAGGAGCAGGATATTAATGTGGAAGGCCAATTGTATGGTACAGGCATCGCTGATTGAAGGTAGGTACATAAAAAAAACTTTGAAAGTGTTTTTTTCGAAACAACATTTCTCAAATCGGCCGGACTCCTAACTCATACAATTCTTTACCTATTGACTTCTAAATTTAACTGTTTATTCAAAATTACATTCTCTATAGAAGTACGTAGGATTTTTTTTATTATATTGAATAGATCTTTTGTTATAGGTAATTTTATCATGGAATTTTATATTAAAAAAATCCTACGTACTTCTATGGAGAATGTAATTTTTAATAAACAGTTAAATTTTAAAGTCAATAGGTTAAGAATTGTATGAGTTAGGAGTTAGGCCAATTTGAGAAATATGGTTTCGAAAAAAATGCTTTCAAAGTCTTTTTTATGTACCTACCTTCAATTTCCGATGCCTCTACCATACAATTGGCCTTCCACATTAATATCCTGCTCCTGTGCTTCTTTTCTAACCGATTTTAAGTTGATCCGTGCCCGTTTTAAATTTTTTTTTTTTTTAATCCCAGAGTGGCCTAACTCCTTAAGCAATTATGCAAGTAAGAAATAACATACACTGGCCAATAAAAGATAAACACAATTTTTAAACACAAAAAACTTGATCCAAACAGAGCTGCAGTTATTAAAACCAATAAAAATTAAATAGGCGCAAAAATCTTTTATTACTTTTTCCTCCATGTTTTTTTTCAAATTTACGTCAAAATAGCGCCATCTATCCGTAGCCGAAATTCCCAATAGAATAATTAGTGATTTCAACCTACGAAATGTATTTGGTTAGATTATTTAATGGCTTATTTTAGCAAAATACAAACAGAAGAATTTTAACGTCAGTTTTTACTCCAAATGTTAAATTTGAAATTTAAAGAAATGTCGGGCAAACGTCAAAATTTTACTTGATAATTTAGGTAGGACCCAAATTTTCACGACAATCCAACGGTAAATGGACCAATCAGAAAGTTCGCCAGGCCAAAGGCGTGAAATAATCGTATATAATATCACGAGTGGTGAAATTTAAGTTGAATATTTTTCAATGTCATTCGTGGTCTCATTTGGGGTTAAGTTTTAATTTTTAGCCCCAAATGAGATGAGTGGTAATACATGAAAAATATTCGACTTATAATTTGAACAAGAGTGCATATTTAAGGGACTATTTAAGGAACATTTTTCACTTTTATGTGAAAAATTTGACGACCAACTTCAAACTTATTGAAATTTAGAATTTAATATTAAAATAAAAAACTCACTCTTTTTAAAGATATTTAATAAGCCAGAATGTTTTCGTCAACCAATGTTGACATTATCAATGGCATTAAATGACATTGATAATGTCAACATTGGTTGACGTTCTGGCTTATTAAATATTTTTAAAAAGAGTGAGTTTTTTATTTTAATATTAAATTACTAATTAATTAATTTTAGATGGATCTATCACATATTAATTTTTTATTGAAATTTGACACTAACGTCACAAAATAATCGCTGATATTTTTGACGTTTTGCTTGTCACAAAAAATAACCACTTGTGAGTTGAATCAAAATAATTTTTTGATAATAATCTTTAAGCCAAAGAGGCATTAATTAGCATTGCTTTTCATGTAAATTTACTGAGTATTTTATTAATTACTGGCATTTTCTGTAACAAACTTTAAAGGCCTGGTAAAATGTAGGTTGTTCCGAACCTCACTATTGGTTTTTTCGTCAATGAAACCTCGTCTACCTTCTAGGATTTTTTTATGATCGCTTCTCTTTGGGACACAATATATTATGTGTATAATCGAGCTTGAAGTAAATTGCAGTTTGGAAATGTTATTGAAGAAATTCCAGGAAACTATTTCTAATTAAAATACATAATATACTGCATGATGTAAGAAAGCAGAAAATCCAATTTTAAATTTCAATTATAAAAGGACGAAACATTATTAACTTATATAATATTTATTGCGAATATTCTGAAAACCAGCGAATTTTCTCTTCTTTGAAAGTTTTTTGATCTTCGTAATATTTATTTTTAATTGAATTCACTTTTATTTCCTATTTTGATATAAGTAGCGTTATTGCAAATTTTGCAAAATTAAACTAAAATACATTTCTGTTTATGAATTTTTAAAATTAATTTGAAAGCAGAAAAACCGGTAAAGCTTATCAAAAAGTCATAATTTGTTACAAATAATAATACAATTCAAAATTTGTGTGTAATAGTTGATTCAGATAAAACAACAAAACTTATTTTTCGGAATACTATGTAATTAAACAATATTACCACAAAATCATAAACGAAACAAAGTAAATAACCCAGAGCGTACAATTCCACCTCATCAATTTTGGTAGTTAAACACAATACCCTAGAGCTTAAATGATTTGAGTATTTGAGATAATCTAGAGAGCAAAATTTGTAGGTTTATAATTTAGTAAAAAATATTATAATAAATAATATTGTTTAAGTAAAAACGATGTAAATAATTAGTAAATACGAGTATTTTGCTTTCCAATTATATGCTAACAATATTGTAAGAATTAAGTAATTAAAGTTGTCACGATTCCAAATCTTATTAAGTATAATATAATTACATCGTTAAATTTAATTTGAAAATTCAAAGATTGTAGGAGTAAGAGCGTCCTTTTTAGATGTCTCTTGTCTTTATAAGGAGCAGGATTAAAGTTCCCAGCTGCTTAACGAGAAGTCAAGCAATCAGATTCAGACTCATCTCTTGATTGCACGTAACGCGTACCAGATAAATTAGATAGATAATGAAGTATGTATACCCTTACAGTTTGCTTTAGATCCCACATTTACTAATTGCATCAAATTTCGTATATTTAATTATGTACTCCAGAGTAAACACATTAACATCAAGTACATCCACTGAAATCAAGCCCATAATAAAGTAAAAATTAAATTTAAAACAAGAAATTACTCCTAATTAAAATTATGTTTATTAAATATAAATTTTGGGTAATTTCATTTAAATCCTTTCATAAACTTTCTTTGTAAAACACTCGCAAATTGAATAATTCTTGAATAGATTAAATTTAGTTTTATTTGCAATAATCAAGGGAGTATAATAAATCCAACCAAATTAATACGCCATATAATTTCAGAGCTTCATGAATAATTTTCGACGTTCAGCTGAATTGTGATTTTTTTTACTTCACCTAGCTTCATTGTAACTTCTTTGGTATCCTAAATGCCGAATTAAATTCATGCATCATAGCTCAATTTATTAGCCTGGTTTAATATGGTTTAATACTTTGAGTTTTAAAGTTAATAGTTCCAGACAGCATCATTAAAACTTAGTCGAAAGCAAAAAGACTACATTTCAACTTGCAATTAGGTCTACTATACAAAAAATACGAACCGCTCTTTAATTACCGAATAGCAAAAGTTTTAGTGCTTAAATAAATTGGTAACAAGAAGAGGATCGGGGCTTTTATTTGCTTTTCTAGTGGAGTTAATGGATTTTATTTATAGTTTTTTAAAGGCTTGTTTATTTTTTTCCACTTATTTTTCTCAAAATGTTTTATAAAATAATTTATTTTATTTTAAATATTTGAATTGTATGTTTTTAGATATAGTGACGCATTTGAAGCGCATGATTTATTTGGTGGATCAGATGAGATATGACGCAATTCATGATTTATGTCCTTCCAAAATGGACTATTTTAGACGGACGAGAAAACCTTTTATCGGTTTGTTCTGTCACGTTTTTGTAATCTTAGTATAACAAAGAACTCAATTCTGTTTTCTACTACCACGTTTAACAAAGCCCGTTTAAGGAAGTTGTTGGAATAATTAAAGGATTTTTAATATGTAGTGTTGTGAACAGGATTTAATTGAGCAGTTGCCATTAGTTCTTAAAAGCACAATTTTCCCATTCTTTGTTCAAATACGAACTTTGAACTACTCAAGGTAAAAAGTCTTTAAGATATATGGCGTACTAGAATTTTATTCATATAATATCTTCATTTATATTGAAGTTTCCTTGTATATAATTTCATAGACTCGAGATACTACATAAAACTTTTTTAACAAATTATACTAAAAATTTAGTAAACATCAACTCATCTCTTTCAGAGATTTTATGTCAATACCAGGAAAGGTATACAATTATTAAACAGAGAAATATGTAACTCAATGCGGTTTTAAATAGTTATTTTTGATATTTTATAAATCAACCGGGAGTCGCATTCACGACCATTTGATAAAATATCAGTTTTAAAAACTAGATTTAGCTTCATCGTCAAAAAACACAAAAGTAGGAGTCTATCTTTTTTTAATTTGAATACTAATTAGGTTCATGAAAATACTCGCCCCTACGCGGCTCATATTTTAAAACTGAACGCGTGCTACAATATGCGACTTATAAAACTGGTTTTTTAATATATTATTGTTGTACACTTCGTAAAAACTAGAGATATGATATACAGGGCATTCCAAAAGTTTTGCATCAAAGTTTCTGGTGTCGATACAGGTTTTCAAATTTATAGTGCCTCAAATTTCCCAGTAATAGCATCATGTGAATTAATTTTTAATGTCAATGTGGATTATGTTGGATCTCAGATGAAAGTTCAAAAATGTGTAAAACTATTAAACATTCGAAAATAATAAGAAATAAGTTCGAGAAGATTTTAAATTATCCGACATCTGGTAAAAGACATGGATTGATATTCGGTGTTTCTAATAGCAACTTACTAATATTTATTAATGGTTGCAAAATATTTGGAGGAGTTTTATTACTGTCAAAAAAATAATAGACATCTTTTTTATTTGACTTATTTTATATTAGTGTTATTTGAAAATCTACAATCTACACAGAATAAATTGTTTTTACTTTTATTTGATTTTTCTTAAAAATTTTGTTACAACCTTTACTCTATTAAATTCACAAAAAAATTAGGTATCCAAGAAAATAATCCATGTCCCAATTTGACATTTAAAATATGCATATGGCGCTACCACCAACCACTTGGAAACTACAGGTACTAGAAATTTGATAATATGTATAGTAAAAATAAGCTTTCTTACTTACATAAAAATATATTTTATGGTATTTAATATCTCCTTATCTTTTAGAAACAAAGGTACCAAACTTGAAATTAACGTATTCGGGAGATCTAACGAAATATAATTTAAAAATATACTGGGTTTTGTACAGTTTCGCCAATTTATCGAACACCCTGCATAATAAAAATATGTACAAATGTTAGTTTAGTTTATTTTATGAAACTTTTGAAACATTTTTTTGATTTTTTAAGGTTTAAAAAATATTTAGGTGTTTAATTCAAAAGCATTAAAGTACTTCTGATTTTGACTAGTTAACACGGTGACAGCCCAAATGTAAAAAAATCGAACAAATGGCTTCACGGGGCTATAAGAAAAAAAAATGAGAAGCTTTTCACGGTAGTCAACGTGTTAAACTAGTTTTCACATGGTTTTTACTAATTTCACTATAAAAACCTGTGATATCATTTATGGGCACCGCAAAGCAGAAGCACTGTTTGTATAAAGAATTAAGTACAATTTTAACCATTTTGAAATAAAATATTCGATAAAATATTCAAATTTATTAAGAAATAAGGATGCTTTAAATTAATTTTTGGAATGACATGTCAAAAGAGTGAACTAGCACCGATGTTATTTTAACTAATGACAATTCTGCAAAGAGTGACACTATTTTGTTAATATGTTAATACGAGCTGCGTAGCGGCAAGTATTTTAATGAAAAAGTGCTACTATCGACTTATGAAACGAGTTTATTTATTTTGCATTTGCATTTCAGCATTAAAACCTAAAAAAAATTCTTATATATAAATTAAAACTTGACAGAAATTAAAAGTTACGTTATTTAATTTTTAAGGTTAAGATCACAGAATTTAGAAGCGCAAATTGTCAAAGCAGTTGTGACGCCACCTCTTATATTTAAAGCAAACTATTTCATAACGAAACACTGTTCTGTTATAAATCAGAACGAAACTGTATTTTTTGGTTGCCATAGCAATCAACATTCGTTTGGGAATTTCATAGTAACGCCTTTGTAGACATGAACGGTAAGTGTACAAATATAGGTTGGTACCGCAAAAATGTATTTTGTAACTATGGTTTCATAGTAAAAATGACAATTAATATACTCCGTACCTCGTGAATGTGCTTCAGGTATTATTAGATGTAGCCAAATTGCCCATTTCTTCTTTGGTTAGTTACTTAAAAAATATTGTGAATAGATTTTTTTAAATATTTTTTCGGTACTGTACTAAGGGTCCCCGATAATCTAGCGAGAGTTTTAGGACACCCTGTATACAAAAATCAGACCTTCAAACCGAAATAGAAACAAGAGACGTACACAAATATCAATTGAGAAGTAAATTTATCAATATTTTTGGTATATTTTAAATTTTTCCAAGACAAAAAAACCTTTAGTGGTTTCTTTTTTGAAAAATATTAATAAAAAAACTGAAAAATAATAATTTTTTTAACTGCTTCCTACTTTGCGAATTTTTCAACATTTTGTTAACGATTTGTGTACTAGTGGTGTTCTAATTGAAAATTGGTTTTGTGATATTTTTTGATCTTGACGAAAATATAGCAAAAATCAATAAACCTTTAAATTCAAAACGCCTTTTTTGTTTTTTTTTCACAATATGAAATGATCTAACTTTAAAGTTAGATAATTTACGATCATCATCAGGCTTGATGCTTTTTAAAAAATAGCGTGTTTTATTTAGAGTAAAATAACTTTTTGTGGCTCGCATATACTCGTCACAAAAAGTACTTCTTTTACTCCTAATAATACAATATACTATAATATTACATACGTCATGTCATGTTGCTAATGTATATTGGGTTGCTAAATAAGCAGAGTAGAATTTGTATTTCTACTCCTAGGACGTACAAAATGTACCAGAATGTACCTGATTTATATCGGAAATAAACGAAAATGACCGGGGACGAACAAAAAATTTACTTGTTAAAACCTCTCAAGCGTCATGTAAGGCGGTACTTTATTGACGTTTGAAGAAAATAGTATATTATTTTATTAGGAGCAAAAGAAGTTCTTTTACACCGAATAAAACATTCAATATTTCCGTATTAATGCAAAAACTAGTTTGGTTTAATTCACATACGAAATGTATTGGTGCTAATGTGTATTGGGTTGCCAAATAAACGGAGTAGAATACGTATTTCTACTCCTATGACGAACAAAATACACCCGATGATGACCGAATTACGTCGGAAACGTACGAATATGACTATAGACTAATCGAACAGAAAAATGAGTTGTTTAAGCCTTATTAGCGTTTGAACAAAATAGCTACTTTTAGTTCAAGTGAGCAAAGTACATCATTTTAACACGAGTTTGATTGTTGGGTGCCCGAGTCGGGTGAGGGCTCCAATCAAACGAATGATAAAATGACCTTGTTTGAATTATCAACAAAAATGCATTAAAAATATACAATTAAATGCATATTTATAAAAATTTCATTGAATATTTTTAAGCATTTATTTTTTTAAATTAAAAAATTATTGTTGCCGTTTTCTTGCAATTTTTAAAATATTTCAGAAGAAGACTTCTCCGGTTTCTTGGAGCTCTAATAATGTTACTGTAAATTAAGTAGTTCTAATAATTGTTATAAGATTATTTGTAATAATATATGCCCAAATAAAAATAAAATATTTTTCATAGGAAATTTCTAGATTTTTTGCATAATCTTACAATTTTGTACTTTTTACCTACTAAAAACAAATCCTAAAATAAAAATTTTAAATCGCACTTATTAATGGAATAAAACCAAAATTCTAAAATTATTAACTTTCTTTCAATTCCACCTTATTTAAAAATAATGAATATTTTTATCAGATACACGGGGTGTTTATAAATATATGCAAAGAAATTCTACAGGCGATTCCTTG
Organism: Stenus bimaculatus; assembly: GCA_963971135.1. Taxonomy (NCBI): domain Eukaryota; kingdom Metazoa; phylum Arthropoda; class Insecta; order Coleoptera; family Staphylinidae; genus Stenus; species Stenus bimaculatus. Next base: position 42,640,357 of record OZ020183.1, on the reverse strand, counting down.
ACCAATTCTAAGACAAAAGTAAAGAATAAAAATTTTCTCAAAAGTGCTCTATTTTTTTAGTTATGGGGTTTCAAACTTTCTATATTTTTTTCATTTTTTGAGTAGGTATAACTTCTTTATTTTTTAAGATAATTTGATCAAATTTGAAACACACTTTAGTTATTATAGTTGTAACAAGATAAAAATATCAAATATCGAAATAAAATACAGGGGGATGTATTTTGGGGGTATAGACCCTATTTTTTATGCCATAACTTTTTTGTGCTACCCCACTTAACATTTTAAATGAGATATTCTAATTCCTTGCTTTTTCTAAAAATTTTTGATCTCTTTAATTTTTTCACAGCTGGTACGGTTTAGAAGTTATTTAAAAACATGTACGAAGTTGTATGCCAATTTTGCATTAAACAGGGGTGGCTTTTTTAAAAAAATAAATACCCGAGACTTCCTAGAAGACTATTTAACCGATTTTAAGACGAAAACAGAGAATAAATATTTGCTCTAAAATTATGTAAATAAGATTTTTTTTATTTTGTTAATTTTATTTTAATTTAAATTAAAAACGAAACATTTTATAGTAGTTTTATCGAACTTGTCAACATTTGACAACTGTTGCAGTGATAAAAATATTTTTTTTAAATAATATAAAATTTTTTTACAGAAATTAAGTATATAATTAATATTAGGAGTATGTTAGATCATTTAGATATTATTAGTGTATATTTATTTTTACCCAAAAACCCATATGAAAACAATAAGGTCTTTATGATTTTCGTATGCGCTATTATGCAACCAACATTGCACTTTTTTCAACTCATTTGAGTGTGCAAAATGTTTTAGCACACTTGTGATTAAAGGACATGTTTGACCCACTAAATTTAGTTGAAAAAATGCAACTTTTAATCACGAAAATGGAAAAAATATTTGATCACATTTTATCTTATAATTTCGCAATTCGTGTTACTAAAATAGCAGGTTTTTTAAAATTATAATGAGATATTGAAGATTCAACTTTTTGAAAATAAAATTAACACATTTGTTATGAATATATTTTGAAAATAATATATTCGGTTTATAAAATTCTAATCTAATTTAATCCACTTTATATTACAAGATAAAATTTTCCTTTAATTCTACGTACAAAAATTTCAAAATTAAAGAATTCTCCTTTAATAAATTTTTACTTTAATTATAATTTAAAAATATTTACTCTCGTATTTTTATATTTAAAGTATTTAAAAGTAATTCCAAGTTATCACGTAGTTTTGCTACTTTCGAAGCTATCTACAAAGTTCGTGAAACAAAACTTTACGAAACTCTGATTCCAAATTATCACTTTACTGCCACACAACATAAACCTCGGGCGATTTATAAACATGAGGAAGAATTGTATTTTAAAATTCAAATACCTTTTATTTCCATTGTTTTGGCTTTTAAAATCAATTCAATTGTGTTAAAAAAAGTTGGAAACATGTCGATTTGTAAATATTGTAGCATATTTGAGTAACATAAAAATGATGTAATAATTCGTAATAAAAGCTCCATTCATTCGTGATAATATTTGTTTTGAAATAAATTAGAAAGAAAAATTATTTTGAATTTTTTTGTTTTATAAATTTTTTGAAAAGTGTATTTTTGAAGTAAAAATATGTTTTTTTGTATAAATAATTTTTTGCGAAAAAATTATGGAGCTTTCGTACCTGTGAATCCTATAAAAAGCACGTGTTTACGTGTGTAGAAGGCGGCCTGCGCCCCATGCAATATACATACGTAACGGAGATTCTCGCGTTTTGCACTAGTGAGCTGAGAAAATCCAAACAACTAGCGTCCCGACGCAGCCCCACTTTCCCGGTTTTCCACGGAGTAAACAAGCGCAAGCGCTTTTCACCGTAGCGTACCGTACTAGCGCCTCCGGGCTGCGTACACGCGACGTCGTTTTTGCGGGTCACCGCGTTTTACATAATACTACTGCACGCGCTTTTCCAACTAAATTTACCCAGCCGTTCGTGATTTAGTTTTAGTTGCACAATAATTAATATAAAATAATGATACCTACTATTTTATCTCAAAACATAAAGAGAATTTCTCAGTGGCGTAGCTAGGGCCTCTCAGACCCCATGGGGGGGGGGGGCTTTCACATACAAAAGGGATCATGGGGGTTATTCCTGAATCACCCAGCAAGATTTCGTATTCGCCATGACAAGGACACCCTCTTATTTTTGAATTTGAATGACAAGGATAGAAAAGTCGTATACGATATCGTGTCGTGTGATTCGAGAATATGTACCCAGGGCCGCATTAAAACCTTTTTGGACTGTATTAGGAAATTATGATCTATAAATTTTATTACCTATTATATCTACATGTATTTCTTTTTAATGTGTGTTCTTCCCTAAAACTTTTGAACGAATTTTTGATTGCTACACCTTCAACCTCTGGCTTTTAAAGCTCTACTGGGAGCATTCCACTGGGTAGAAAAGATTAGAGGCATCTAACATGCCCAATGAAGGCTTGTGTAAACCGAGCACACAAGATTAGAGCCATCTAACATGCCCAATGAAGGCTTGTGTTAACCGAGCACACAAGCAAGCAGTATGTGATGCTGACGTGTGTTAATAAGCACGAAACGCAGCGTCCATCACTCTGCGGATTGGAATTGTTGCTTAGTACACCTTTACCACTTTGAACATAGGCAGACCTAATAAGGGAACTTTTTTCCTCATTCGTTTATTTATTGTAAATAATGGTCATCATCTTTGATTGCACTTCTATCAATGCCTGTATGCTTGTCGCGGGTCCGGTGTTTTGTTGGTATCGATCTACACTAGTAGATGGCTCCACTCGTTTTGAGTATTGGCAGAGACATCTATGTGTTGGTATCGGTCTACCCAAGGCTTCATTGGACCTGTTAGATAACTCTGCTCTTTTCTACTCAGTGCTCAGTGGAATGCTCCCAGTAGTACTTTAAAAGCCAGAGCTTGAAGGTGTACTAATCAACAATTCGTCCTATCCTTTTGGAAAGGACACAAGCAAGAAGTATGTGATGCTGACGAGTGCTAATACGCACGAAACGCTGCGTCCATCACTCTGCGGCTTGGAATTGTTGCTTGCTGCACCTTCACCACTTTGAACAAAGGAAGACCTAAGGAATCTACTTCCCTCGTTCGTTTATTTATCAAAATACTGATGTTCTTTCTTAAATTTAAAATAGGAAAAGATATTACAAACAGTTAAAATTTTTTAATGTTTTTAATTTTATTTGATGTACAAACTTTTATTATACAGGGTGTCCCATTTTAATTAATCCAGCTGAATATCTTGAAAACGAAGCGATTTCCTTAAAAATGTTTCAGACAAAAATTGTAGCGACTCGAGGGGGACATTTAATAGTGCCATGGGTTTTTAATTGTTATGGGGTTTTATGGGAAAACATTTTTTTTCAAATGGGAACCCCCATTTTTTATTGTAGATTCGTAATCTATGGAAAATAATAAGAAAGTTTTGGTTGAAACTTTTTTTCTAAAATTTTGGGATTTTCGATACAGTTTTACTAAAAAACTAAAGGTCTATAAGAAAACTCGCAGGAGTCAAAAAGTACTTAAATTAAGGCAAGGATTAATAAAAAATATTTTACTTTATTAAAAAAAATAAATTTAAAAAAAGTTTATTTTATTTTTATTATATTTTAAGAAAAATATTATTTTTTTTACTTATAAAATTTAAAATAAAGTCAAAAGTAATTAATTAATACACTTAAAGATATTTGGATCTGTTCTTAAATTACGAGAGCTGGTCTAAATAAGATGTTCGAATATTCCTCCATTTTGTTCAATACACATGTTTACTCGTGTGCGAAAAGCCAATGATACATTTCTCAACATTTCAGGAGTGATACTTCGAAAAGCGTCCGTAATTCGTATCATAATATCCTCTCTAGTTGTAGTTGGTCGTTCATAAACCTTATTTTTTATGTAACCCCATAAAAATAATCCATTTTTGTAAGATCCGGAGATCTTGCTGGCCATTCGTGTACTTTACTACCAATTCCAATCCACATATTAGGGAATTGGTTATGTAAAAATGTTTTAACAATTCTGGCAGTGTGGGGTCTAGCTCCGTCCTGTTGAAACCACATTCGCTGTCTTAAATCTAGAGGTGCATCTTCTAAAAGAGTAGGCATTTCGTTTTGAATTATATTCAAATAAACATGTTGGTTAAGATTTTCTTCATAAAAAAATGGTCCTACAAGATACTCATCCACTATTCCAGCCCAAACGTTTATAGACCAACGCCACTGTAATCTATGATCTCTTTGCCAATGTGGATTATTTTCAGAATAATAATGAGCATTATGAAGATTTACTCCACCCATGATGTCAAATTTTGCTTCATCAGTAAAAAGTACGCGATTAAAAAAAAGGGGATCTCTTCTAACTTGATTCGTAGCCCATATGCAAAAATTAAGTCGGCGGATGTAGTCATCTTCTTTAATTTGTTGGGTTAAATGAACATGATATGGGTGTGATTTATGGTGTTTTAAAATTCTGTTGGCAGAAGATTTAGGAAGTCCATGAAGACGCTGAATTTTTCTTGTAGATGTATGTGGATCTTCATTTACGGAAGCTAATGCTATCAATGAGGGGAGCATCTTAGGACCAGTTTTACTACGTTTTCTTCTAAGAGAACCGTTTTCCGCTCTTTTCACGAGCCTCCTAATATTTGTATGATTTGGATGATGCAATTGTGGTAACCTCTCAGCATAAAGACGTGCTGCGTGCCGATAGTTATCATGGCATTCGCCCAAAACTTTTATAATATTCACGATTTCTCTAGGTGAATAATCAGCCATTTTATGAGAGACTGATTTTAAATAATCACAGTGGCTTCAATAACAATGAGCTTCTACAAAAAACTAATCTTTCACAATTAAACAATTATGTGCGAAACACAAAGTAGGCTGAAAATGAAATTCCTTTATTTTTAGAAGCCTTCTTCCTTAATTGAAAAATATTATTTAACATATTAAATTGCAAATAAAATTGAAAAACCGTTTTGACACCTATGGTTTCCAACCTTTGACTTTATTTTAAATTTTATTAGTAAAAAAAAATATTTTCTTAAAAAATAATAAAAATAAAATAAACTTTTTTTTAAATTTATTTTTTTTTAATAAAATAAACTATAATTTTATATTAATCCTTGCCTTAATTTAAGCTTTAGTTTTCTAGTAAAACTGTATCGAAAATTCCAAAATTTGTGTTCATTTTGGTGAATATAGCGAAAAATTGAAATTTTTGAAAAAAAAGTTTCATTCAAAACTTTCTTATTATTTTCCATAGATTACGAATCTGCAATAAAAAATGGGGGTTCCCATTTGAAAAAAAATGTTTTTCCATAAAACCCCCATAAAACCCCATAACAATTAAAAACCCACGACAATATTAAATGTCCCCCTCCAGCCGCTACAATTTTTGTCTGAAACATTTTTGAGGAAATCGCTTCGTTTTCAAGATATTCAGCTGGATTAATTAAAATGGGACACCCTGTACAAAGACTTACTCTCGAATTCTGGACCCCAATTTTTTAGGCCCTAGATAAGTGCCTACTTCGGCTAGTGTGTAACGCGGCACTGGATGTAATAATAAATGTTGCTAACTTTTGTAAGGGCCTAGAGCACAATTTTGCGGGAGGGAAGTGAAATTTGAGGCTACGCCACTGGAATTTCTGCGACTTTTTTTTATAATACTAAAGGAAAGATTGAAAGGGATGAAGGGTTATTTCCTTCCCTTTAGTAAAAAGAGCATATAAAGTCGCCAAAGTAAAGATAAGACTCTTTTTGCCTTACTGATTTTAACCCCTTTTAACGATAAATTTATCTTTTGTAGTGCTTGAACATACACCTTCTTTACTTATGTATGATCCTTTCTAGGTAATTTAGGTCGTGAGATATGTTTAAACCAGAAGCTTGCAGTTGCTTCTCAAGAGCTATTTGTGGAATTCGAAAAATTATTCTTTTAAGTTTAAACTACGCATAATTTTGCACTAAAATAATCGTTATATACAAAATATTTATTAACATAAAATACATAAATAACTATATTAGGTTTGGGGTGGGGTTCGTTGAACAGGGCTGGTATAGTTCCAGCTGCGAGGCACGTAAATTGTTTAATTATTCACAATAATTTTTCCCTTAAGGTTCATAAATTTATTTCTATTTTAGATCGACTTATCTAGCATGGTTAAACATGGCTCCACTCATACTAGCAAAAAATGGCCAATAATTTTAAAATACCTCAAGGGAACTAATACGAAACTTTTGAATTTCTAAGGAAAATACAGTTTTGAATTTTTTGAATTAACTATACAACATTGGTTTTTAATCCGGTGAGTATAAAACTGTTATGTAAACATACTTTTTATCAGCTTGTTTCTATCGATTTTGGATCACTTTTCCAATATTGTTAAAATTTGACATCTTCAAAATACCATAGAATTTCATTTCTCATGTTTACAGTATTGATATATCTTTTATTTCATTTTAAGAGGTAGAAAAAAAATTAAATAACAAAATTACAAAATTGCATGGACTACGTTTATCTCGTGTAACTCGATCCGGATTGAATTGAAAAGCGATTAACTCAGTCCGCATTTTTTTCGATATACACGTAGGTTTGGATTCACTTTCAGGATTCAGTTCAATCGAATCCTATAAAATCATGGGATTTGACTTTGTAATCGCGATTGAATAAAAATTTGTAACGACATAAACGCGATCGATTTTACAAAAGTTACTAGTAAATTATGTTATTGAAGTTGGCTGTCAGATGTTACTGTGCTGCATTCATAATTGCAAAATACACGTAATTTTCTTCCATTTTCCTTGTTTTAAACCTTTTTAATTATTATTAGCTCTTCAATAAAAAAGAAACAATAAAATAAAATCAAAGTGAATTTTAGGAATTTTCTTTCTCTTTAGTTTGGTAACTAGGATTAATCATGGATTGAAAAATTCAATCCAGGCCAAATGAACTCTGTCGAGATAAACGCGTTGTTTACACGATTGACTGAATCATAATCCTATTTTCAATCCAATCCGGATCGACTTACACGAGTTAAACGTTGTCATGGTTTATAGATGCCTAAACTAACCTAACCAGAAATTATTTTTCTCTAAGTGGAGCTCAAGTTACTCAACCTTTTTTTTTTTTAATGGAACACGCTGTATATTTTTTCATATTTGGATTAGCACCAACTTAAAGAATACAACGATAGTTTTTGTTTTTTTGAAAATTTATGTGGATCTTCATTTGCGGAAGCTATCAATGAGGGGAGCATCTTAGGACTAGTTTTACTACGTTTTCTTCTAAGAGAACCGTTTTCCGCTGTTTTCACGAGCCTCCTAATATTTGTATGATTTGGATGATGCAATTGTGGAAACCTCTCAGCATAAAGACGTGCTGCGTGCCGATAGTTATCATGGCATTCGCCCAAAACTTTTATAATATTCACGATTTCTCTAGGTGAATAATCAGCCATTTTATGAGAAACTGATTTTAAATAATCACAGTAGCTTCAATAACAATGAGCTTCTACAAAAAACTAATCTGTCACAATATAACAATTATGTGCGAAACACAAAGTAGACTGAAAATGAAATTCCTTTATTTTTAGAAGCCTTCTTCCTTAATTGAAAAATATTACTTAATATATTAAATTGCAAATAAAATTGAAAAACCGTTTTGACACCTATTGTTTCCAACCTTTGACTATATTTTAAATTTTATAAGTAAAAAAGTTAATATTTTTCTTAAAAAATAATAAAAATAAAATAAACTTTTTTTTTAATTTTTTTTTTTAATGAAATAAAATATAATTTTTTATTAATCCTTGCCTTAATTTAAGCACTTTTTGTTTCTTACGATTTTCCTTATAAAGCTTTAGTTTTCTAGTAAAACTGTATCGAAAATCCCAAAATTTGTGTTCATTTTGGTGAATATAGCGAAAAATTGAAATTTTAGAAAAAAAAGTTTCATCTAAAACTGTCTTATTATTTTCCATAGATTCTACAATAAAAAATGGGGGTTCCCATTTGAAAAAAAACGTTTTTCCATAAAACCCTCATAAAATCCCATAACAATTAAAAACCCATGGCACTATTAAATGTCCCCCTCGAGCCGCTACAAGTTTTGTCTGAAATATTTTTGAGGAAATCGCTTCGTTTTCAAGATATTCAGCTGGATTAATTAAAATGGGACACCCTGTATAACTTGCAAAACTCGCAAAAATTTAAGTATTTTTAGCTCGATTTTTAGTGAAAGGATAATTTAGTACATTTGTACTTATTTAATTTGAGCCTGTTTGAAACAAATAAGTTCTTAATATTCGTATGTGCCTCTTTAACAGATTCTTGTAGTTTTGCTGCATTTTTATCCCAGTGAAAAGCTGTATCGTTGATATTTAGATTAGGAAAAACATATAGTCCAAAATCGAGCCCTGAGGTATCCCACAGTCTACACTTCCCTGTGGTGATATTTTCTTAAGATAAATTGACTTTACAATGAATATTTCCGCGATAATTCTTCTACAATGATTTTTTACCCATATGAATGTTTTAGTAAATAACATAAAATACAATTTAAATATTTTATAAGCAACTATTTTTCGAAAAATTAAGAAACATTCATTTTTATGAGAAAGATGCTCGCCCTTAAGTTGCCCTCTTAGTATGTAGGAGGATGGTCTATCCTTCAAAAATCTTCAATAAAAAAGAGGGCTGGTGAAAAATTTAAATTTATGCTGCAAGACTAATTAAGTAGTTAGATAAGTGTTCTTTATCCATATTAAAAACTATGCTTAGCTGGTACAAAATTATGAATAGTAATTAGTTTTATATTAAGGATAACTAAATTTATAGGCTCCTTATAACTTAGTTTGGCTCACTAATTACCTGGATTTTCAACATTAAATATGAATACGCCTCGTTGTTTCCCTGGGTAATTCACAACCTACACGAATTATGTAAAAGTTTTATAAATATAAATTTTCACAAACCTAATAATATTTTTTTGTTTTGGAGCAAAACGCAAAATTTAAAAGTCAATATAATCTACTTATAACTGGTTCACAAGGCGACTTTAGATCTAAGACCAAGGAACAAATACAGGGTGGTGATAAAGTTTGGAACAAAGGTCAAAACTTCCGTAAAAATTTTTTTTGTAAAAATCGCTCGGACAGGTCGATTTTTGTTTTAAAAATGCCATCTTTTGGAATGAAAAAAATATTCATGACGTCACTGATAACTTCACTATGACGTCATCATCAATTTTTTTAAATGGAAACCCCTACTTTTTTTTTACACATTTTTCATAGACCTTTTTATAATATTAATGATCACATAAAAATATTTAAACCATTTTTGAAAAAAAAAATAAATTTACACAAAAAAAAAATTATTAATTCTCAATAAAAATATTACAAAAAAAAGTAAATTTTTAATTTACATGTAATAAATTTTAACGAAAATGTTCAGATTGTTCCCCATTGACCATTTGGCATTGTCCCATTCGAGTGTGGACACTCTGAATACTATTGTTAATAGCTTCTTCGTCAATTTGTTGCAATTCCGTCCTAATTCTAAGCTCCAATTCTTGTAGATTATTAGGTCTATTGAAATAATACCAAATGTTTTGGTTAGGAATGTTGCGATTTTCATAATTGGGGAAAATACGAAGTAAAACTGGTAGCAAATCAGTCCGCAAAAAATTCAAGTATCTTTCGGCAGTAAGGTTTTCATTAAAAAAGTAAGGTCCTATAAAACGTCTGCCAATCATTCCCACCCATACATTTAACTTTCCCTGTCTTTGACTATGGGATTCTACGGCCCAATGAGGATTTTCCTGTGACCAATACCTACAATTATGTCGATTCACTGATCCATTCAATTGAAAGGTAGCTACATCAGAGAAAATTATACTACTTAAAAAATTTGGATTTTGATCACATCGCGCCATCATTTCTTCACAAAATTGCAGTCGGCGATCGGGATCATCTTCATTTAACTCTTGTATGAGTTTTATTTTGTATGGGTGATACTTTTCCTTTTTTAGTAATTTTGCGACATAGGAATGATCCACATTATTATTTCTTGAAATATCTCTTGTTGAAATATTGGGATTTTCTTCAATCGCAAGTAATAAATTTAATTTGGTTTCTTCATTCACTTGAGGCCGTCCTTGTCGAGGCAAATCTCCTACAGATCCTGTTTCTGCAAATTTGGTAACTAACTTACTTACTGTAGATCTTGAGATTTGCGGTCTATTTGGATATTGCTCATTAAACAAAGCACAAGCTTCCCCATGGGTTCTTTTTCTATCGCCGTATCCTACCATAATTAAAATTTCGAGTCTTTCGCGTTCGCTTAAACGAGGCATTTTTAATTTCGCAAAACTTAATAATTGTTGATTATTATTAAAGAAACGAAGTAAGCTATTCAAGCATTGGTAAATGGATTTAAAATTTTATTTGCCATACAAAATAACGTCAACTAAAGCACTTTTATAAAGGCAATTTTTATTTCAATAAATTTTGAATATCAAAAGCTTTTTCAAATTTATAATAAATTACAATTTTAATTAAAGTTTATTATTACTCAAACATTTTATTTTGATTACCTTCTTCATTAAAAGTTATTTAAAATTAGTTTTAAGAAAATTCCAATTGTGTAAAGAAGAACAATTCGAATATTTTCAATAATAATTTGTTATTTTTAAACTAAAAATTAGTTTAATTTATTTTTCTTGCCATATTTTCATTGAGAATTAATAATTTTTTTTTTGAGTAAATTTATTTTTTTTTTCAAAAATGGTTGAAATTTTTTTAAATATTTTTATGTGATCATTAATATGATAAAAAGGTCTATGAAAAATGTGTAAAAAAAGTAGGGGTTTCCATTTAAAAAAATTGATGATGACGTCATATTGAAGTTATCAGTGACGTCATGAATATTTTTTTCATTCCAAAAGATGGCATTTTTAAAACAAAAATTGACCTGTCCGAGCGATTTTTACAAAAAAAATTTTTACGGAAGTTATGACCTTGGTTCCAAACTTTATCACCACCCTGTATATAATCATGATATAAAACATTCTTAGTATATTTAAATAAATGTTGATTATTCAATATGCTTTCATTAAATGAAAAAAGTATTAGTGAAAAAAATATTAGTCAATTTTAAAGCATGATAAAGCATTTTAATTTGTTTTACTTCAACGTAACGTTTTTTTCAATTTACAACTGAAATCGACATTTGTTGGAGCAATTGTTACCCTTTGTATTTTCAGTACTCAAAGACTTTGAAACATTTGTCAAGTTCCTGCTTTTACCATTGCAATGTAATTTTTTACAAAATCTACATTATAATGAAAAATATACGTATCCTATTAACAAACCAAAATAATAATACTGTTTGGTAAATTTAGGTTCTGCAGTTAAAAATATTGAACAATCTAAAAATACAATATTTCCTAAGAAGAATATCAATGTTTCAAAAATTTCTAAAGCATTATTGATTTAGTTTAAGGATTCTTAACCTCATTATTCGTGATTTGTAAAGTACTTTTCCTAAATATAAAAAAAAACATAAATTCTAATAAAAGTATATGATAATATTAAACATATTACAATGTTTATTTAAAACTAAATAATGTTTATCAAACTGATACAAAACTTTTAAATTTATGAAATGAGATTTCACATCTCATATTTAATAATATTGTTGTAATATCCGTAAATGTAGTGAAATTGTATTTAAGTTGTGAAAATTATAACAAAGGGTAAACTTAAACCCAAATAGCGCCGCGACGGACAAAAAATATCTTTCCTTTTCTTTCACCTTTACAAATTAATGCGCCGGGAAATATTTTTCCTAAAGTTTTTCAGTATTAAGCAAAAAATAAACAACCTTTGTCTTTCAACTTAATGGATAAAGCTGCAACTTTTCTTTGGATTCGCTGCGAGCTGTGATTAGATACTAACGAGGTGATAAGCACGTACAATACATAATTTACTAAAGAGAATATTTAGATATGAAAATATAAAGGCGCTTAGTTTCAAAATATGACGACGTAATAGCAGTATTTTTATAACAAAAAAAATATTGTTAAAATTCGCTGCTATAATTATTTTATTTTTTATGAATTTTCATAGGTGATTTTTTTGTATTTCGTTTTTCTTATACTAAAATAACTTCAGCTTTTAAGGAGACTTCTTAAACTACTCGACACGATGTCGTATACGACTTTCATCATTCTATCCTGGGCCTGGATTATTGAATTTCATCCGAGTGAATATTAATCTCACCTTCCCCGAGCGCATGCGTCAAAATCTCACCCGTGAATCTTGATTCGCCTGGTGTAATTTTGACGCATGCTCTTCCAGGAAGGTGAGATTGAGATTCACTGTGTGAGAGTTCCGGAATCCACGTCCTGGGGGTATGTCCTTGTCATGTCGGATACGACATCTTGTCAAGTCCAATTACCTGATAGGTGAATGGAATAAAAAAATTTTATGGTTTATTAAAGTAATAAAAACGCAATAGAATTGAAACAACTGGTTCCACCAGTAAATTACTATTTACGTTTAAAAGTTGTCACAAAATATTTAAATTTAGTTTTCTCGTATCTTAAGTACTTTTAACCTCTACTTGAAAGTAATTAATAATATCTTTAGCACAAAGCAAGCGAGAAAATGCGTCAACCCAAAAGTGACTTATATTCCGGTTAAACTTCAGGTTGTCGAAGGCTTAAAGGTTAAAGTTAAAAAGGTCATGCACGTATTGCGACTAAATATTACAATATCCATAAATTATCTGAATATTTGTGTCAGTGTAGACGATTTTTTCACTTATATATTAGCTTGACTAAAACCTTTGGTAATGAAATTTCTTCATCCTTCAATCAATGCCACTAGACTTAGAAAATGTCGTCGGTTAACAGCTTTAACGCAGTTTAACTGGTTGTGAGTTGTGAAGTTAAAGTCTTGGCAATATTAGCAGGCATTCTAAAAGGCACGTTTTCTGCGATGAAATAATTAATTAAAAATGAAAAGACGATAAAAGAACACGACACTTCTAAAAGGACGAGCTCGTGTAGCCCTGGCGCTTCAATTTATCGTTCCAATTAAACCGCTTGAGAACTAATTAGAGCGACTTTCAAAAATCGCGTAAATTATTGCGACGGAAGGGCACAAAAGAAAAAAACTGAGCGGATTTTTATATTTAAAAAATCTTTTATTCGACACTAATTGGAAATATGATATTTTATGTTCATTAATTTATTTACAATTTGTTCAACAAAAATGCAGTATTGATTTTAATGTATTAACTAAATTTATATTTTATTATACTTGATTTGATTTTAATGCTAGAAATAAATCATTTTTATAAAAAAATCTTTTATTAAGAAACAGTTATGTTTATAAATTTTCCAGCATTCTTTATTGATCGTTCTGGAGTATCTATATAAAAAGCGATGTAGTACATAGCGAAGTTTCCCAAATCTCCTTCGACTTTCTCTAGGATTTAGAACAATTGCAATAAAACGATAATTTATATTTGATAAATTTAGCGATATGTAGGTCAGGTACCTGGTACAAAATTGAATCTCGTAACAATAAGACAGCTACGTTATTAAAGACTTTTATACGTCGTACTTTCGTCCTTTCGTGCACCTGGATACCTTATTAAAATGGATCAATTTCATTATACCATTCGCAAATTTTATATTTAGAAAAATATTATATTTCATTAAATTATCTCACAAAAACAACATTGAGGGATATAATTAGAAATCTTTTATTCTGGTTACTGGTTAAGACTGCTTGTTTGAAATATTTAATTTACTTATCCAAGTTTATTTTGTATTATGTAAATACCTAGTCCCGAATCCTTAAATGAATGAATTGCTTAATAACTTTATTGTACCTACTTTGGAATTCAAGAAAAGTTTTGTAATTTATGAACGTTATACAGGGTGAGTCTGTAACATGGAATAAGAGTAAACAATTTGAGAGGACGTCTAACTTATGTACCCATATAAAATTTCATTGCGTATTTCCTCTAGTTCCGAAGGTATATGATCAATAACAAATTGTTAATTAAATAATTGAGTCTGTAACATATAATAAATTCTAGAAGGCCAGAACGGTTACATTTAAAAAATTAATGTTTGTAATTATTGTCAATTTATTTTTTAATGGAAACTCATAACATTTATGTCCAGATATTGAAAGGACGTCTAATCCTGTTAATCCATACAAAATTTTGTTGACATATCTCTACTCATTTTAAAGATATGGTAAATCGAAAATTATATTATTCCTCGAGTTTGACGCACTCCTCCCGACTCACCCTGTATTTGCTACATATCAAGCCGTTGTTTTGAAGCACCTCTGACTTTTTGAATTTATTCCCTCTTATAGACTCGCCCCTGTATATAAAATTAAATACAATATAGGATATTCCGTTCGAGCTTCGCCAAACTAAAAAAAATTTAATCGACAAAAAACGGTGTCTATCTTTCTTATTTTAGGAGCTTTGTTTTGAATTTTGGCCAAAATCTATTGATTTTGGTCAAATATCTAAGTTGGCCAGATTTAGAAAATGTTGGAAGATAAACTAATTATCAAGTAGTTTTATGTAGTTATGATAAACAAATAAGTATTGTCTAGTATTGTCATCAGTTAGTAGTGATTGAATAAATAGTTAAAAACGTTTGCTTCTTTAATTCATATTATAACAGGTTATGGGCCCAGGACAAATTATATATTAAAAGTTCTTAATATATACAGAAGATTTTATAATTAAAGATTATAAAATGTCTCAGGGTGTACCTATGATTGATAAATTGAGAGGAAGAGTAAATTTTAACAGTTGGAAGTTTGCTATGAAAACTTATTTGGAACATGAAGATTTATGGAATTGTATAACTGGTGAAGAAAAAGATGAAAAGAAAAATGTGAAAGCAAGAGCAAAAATTATATTGTTTGTGGAAACAGTAAATTATGTGCATATTGAAGAAACCAAAACAGCAAAAGAAGCTTGGGATAATTTGGTAAAGGCTTTTGAAGATTCTGGCCTTACTCGTAAAATTAGTCTCCTAAAGACATTATTGTCAACAAAATTAGAAAATTCAAATATTGACGAGTATGTCAATATAATAATTTCTACGGCACATAAATTAAATGGAGTTTGTTTAATAGTAAATGAGGAATGGATAGGTTGTATATTATTAGCTGGTCTTCCTGATGAATATAAGCCAATGATAATAGGTCTCGAAAATTGTGGAATGAATATTACAGGAGATTTAATTAAAACGAAATTATTACAAGAAATCAAAAATGAAAAATGTGGCAAGAAAGCTGATAATGAAGCTGTAATTTATGGAAAAACATATAACAAAAACAATTTTAAAAATTATGGAAAGAATAAAGATTCTAGATGTTTTAATTGTAATGATTTTGGTCATAAATCATTTAATTGTCCAAAACCCAAAAAATTTAAAACTAAGCAAAATCAGAATTATCAACATTCTAATTTTAATGGATTTTGTACATCAGCTATTGAAAATACTAATAAAAATAATAATTGTTATAAGTGGTTTATTGACGCCGGTGCTTCAACTCATATGACAATGAATAAGGAATGGTTAGTGAATTTCCATCCAATAACTAATAATGAAATAATCGTTGCAAACAATGAAAGATTATCAATTGCTGGTCAGGGTGATGTTTATATTTATATTAATGGTAAAAATGGCCTTGAGACTATTAAAGTGAAAAATGTCATGTATGTACCAAACATTTCAACAAACTTACTTTCTGTAAGTGAAATGGTGAAAAATGTGTGTAAGGTAATTTTTGAAAAAGATAGCTGCAGAATTATGAAGGAAAATAAAGTTTTAGCATTAGCTGTTCTAAAAGATGACATATTTTGCTTGAATTATGTCAGAATTCAAAATAATTTGATGTTTAATAATAAAAATGTTTATGAAATTTGGCATAGAAGAATGGGTCATATGAATATAAATAATTTGCAATTATTGCAAAAGTGTGGTTATCTGAAGAACATTGATTTTAAAGATCATGCAGATTTTTGTGAAACTTGTCTTAAAGGAAAGCAAACTCGCTTACCATTTGTTAAATCATTTTCGCAAACAACTGAAATTTTGGAACTAGTGCATTCAGACTTGTGTGGACCAATGGAAAACGAGTCATTAGGAGGTTCCAAATATATGTTTACATTGATAGATGATTTTTCCAGAAAAACATTTGTATATTTTTTGGAAAGTAAGTCACAAGTTAGAAGTTCTTTTCAAGATTTTAAGAATTTTATTGAAAGAAGCACTAATAAGAAATTTAAAATCTTAAGATCTGACAATGGAAAAGAATATGTAAATAGAGATTTTAAATTATATTTAGCAAAAGAAGGAATTTGTCATCAAACTACAATTCAGTATACTCCTCAGCAAAATGGATTAGCGGAAAGAATGAATAGAACCATTATTGAAAAAGCACGTTGTATGTTATTAGATGCAGGTTTAGAAGAAGTTTTGGGCAGAAGCTGTAAATACTGCTGTTTATATAAATAATAGATCCCCTGCAAAAGGAATAAATAATCAAATTCCAGAAGAAGTTTGGAGCAAGAAAAGGGTGAATTTGAATTATTTAAAAATTTTTGGATGTCAAGCTATGAGTCACATACCAAAACAGAAAAGGCAGAAATTAGATTCGAAATCTGAATCATGTATATTTTTGGGTTATTGTGAAAACAGTAAAGGGTACAGATTATTTAACATGAAAACTCAAAAAATTATTAAAAGCAGAGATGTTGTTTTCAATGAAAACATTTTATTTAATAATAATGTAAAAGATGGCAAAGAGATTTCAGAACAAATTCAATTTATTGACAGTTTTGATAATCAAAATGATGTAGATATTTCAAAAGAAATAGAATATAATATTGAAAACAATGCTGGAAATGACCAAGTAATTGAAGAAAATGAAGATGAAAATTATTTTCAAGAAAATGCAGTAATTGATGATAAAAGTGATTTAAATGGAAATGCTGAAATAATTACTTCAAAACGAATTTCAAAAATGCCAAGCAAGTTAAATGATTATTTGATATATTCTGCAGTTGAAAATTAATTAGTTTAAGGGGGAATGTTGGAAGATAAACTAATTATCAAGTAGTTTTATGTAATTATGATAAACAAATAAGTATTGTCTAGTATTGTTATCAGTTAGTAGTGATTGAATAAATAGTTAAAAACGTTTGCTTCTTCAATTCGTATTATAACAGAAAATGCTAAACCGGGACAAGCTCTTTTTTTATTTTATTCTTTACCTAAACAAATGAAGTCTCAGTAAATTATGTGTTAACGCTTATCAGAAAACAAAAACTTTAATAAATCACAAGGAAAAACTAAACAAACGGTGCTTTTATTAATTGTTCAGATTATTCTACAAATGATGTTGAGGAATATTTTTCGAATTGGTGCACTTTTTCCAGACTATTTTTATCTTTTAAAATTTTATGATAAAAATCCAAAGAACCTTCATGCCGCACTATTTTTTGCAGGAACACTAAAACCAAATTCAATCAGTAGTTTTGTTTGTTGACAAACAATAAAATTTTCATCTTAGTGTTTCATAATGTAAATTTTTTGGAGGCTTGTGACATCTCATCAACAAGAACCACATTAACATCAATTTCGATCTAATATTTTTTTCTTCTGCTTCCAATTAACTGATTTTTAAAACCATTTAAAGTTTATGAGGCTTCGATTATTGAGCCCTTATTGTTGCCTTTCAATTTTTAATATACTTTGTTAAAGTATCTGTAGTTGATTTATTGAAAAAACCAACCATACTTCTAAAGTAGGATCTTCAAAAAAACATTTTAATGACATGACATTTTCGAAGAAAAAAATTCAAGTCCTGGATGAAGGTCTAGAATTCTTCTTACGATAGGTGACATGGCCAACTAACGTGTAGAACTACAGTACCCTAGGAGCTATTGATATTCAGTTTCAGCAAAAAGACTTTTTTTGGAAACCGGTACAAATGAGGGCTCTTTCGGGGCTCCGGGACAAATGCTTAAGAACTGGGACTGTCCCGGCAAACCGGGACCGTCTGGTCACCTTACCAATATCACAAAATTGCTAATGATATCTTTACCTACGCAGGTAGAAATTTTAAAAAGGACTAAGTCCCTAGATCATTCTCTGAGTCCTACAACAAGATGAATTGCTATTATTTTTGAAAACCAATCAATCAATATATTAAGTGCACAGCCCATCACCGGAACACTTTTATTCTTCTTTCTTCTTACGATGTTTAATTAAAATAATATCACTTTAGTTAAGGAATCAAATGCAAGAATCAGTCAAGACCAACTTTAGTAAATGTACAGCGATGGAATTGGTAACTCCTAACATACGAGAATGATGGATTGTTGACTACATATCTCTCTTCTACTCATATAGATTGTCTTGTGAGTGAAATTGAAAAAATCTAACGAGTCAACTCGATAGGGTTACAAACTTCCACCTCTGGAGAAAAAAAACCTTTACAGAAAAAGTTGTAAATGATAGCGATTTTAACTGCAGCAAATATCCATAAAAACTTTATAATTCTGCATTGAGAAAAAAATATTTTTTTTTTTTTGAATTTTCTTTTCAAGTGAGACCAATTGCGGTAGTCTTTTTTACGAAGCTTCTCCATATCCCCAACAAACCCGGGAAAATTTTGAAACCGTTGCTCATTGAAATAACTTCTGAGGGTTTTAGTAAAAAAACAAAAACAGCAGTGGTTTCAAAAATTGTTTAGAGTTTAGAGCACGAAGAAAATTCAAAAAACTTAAAAAAAAAATAATGGGTATTGTTTTGAAGAAATTTTTCAAAACCTAAAAAATAGTAAGTATAAGCAACTCGTTCATGAGTCAATTATTGCACTCGTCCATTTAAACTTGGACGCGTGCAATAAAACTTGACTTATGATACTCGTTGCTTAATGTACTACATTTTGTTGATTTATAATTTGTTGTTATTTCATTTTCTCAGTTCTCAGGTTAAATTGGCTGCATTGTTAAGAGATAGATGGGGATTGTAAGAACTTCCCTCTCTCTCGTTTCAAAGTCTAGACAATACCAATTAAGCCAAGTTCGGAACTAATAATGGCGTGTCGCCCTAAGCAAGTTCTGGTTAGATGCTATATGCCTATGATTTTTTTAGGGATATGGTATATACAAGGTGTTCCGTTCGTGGTTCATCAAACGTCAGAGTTAGAAAAAAGTAGGGGTGTATCTTTTTTAGTTATGGAGCTACAGCATTTTGAATTTTAGGTCACCAATTTTTGTCAAAATCGGTAATTACTTTTTAACCAATACCGGGTGGAAATGAAAACCGGGTCACCTCAATAACTTTTTTATTTATGAATAGAAAAATTTGAAATTTGGCTATGTTCTATGGTTCAAAAAAAAATTTTATGTGCATTTCTTATTTTCGAAATCACTTCCGGTTTCACCGGAAACACCATGAACTTTGTTTTTTTAAATGTAACATCCCATATTTTTATTCATGGCTTAAAATACTTTTAAAAAAGAAGTATTTTTGAGATATTAGTTTTTATTTTTTTTGTAAAAAAAATTTAAAAAAAAAAAAAAAAGGTTTTCGAAGTCGGTGAAAAGTACCAAAACTAATTCTAAATAATTCAAATACCTAAATAAAATTGTAATTTGAAAAAAAATTTAAGTGGTTTTTGAACTATTAATTTTTAAACTTAGTTAATGAAGATTTTATCAAACATCTCACTTTTTTTAAATGCAATGATGCCGGGTCATTCGACTTTTTAAAAAGAGGATTTTATAACGATTATTTTGGTACCCCATATGTAGGGGTATTATTTTGCATGTGCCTGTAAAATTATTTATTTCTTAAGCTGGAAAATACTAGCTATTAAGTATCTTTATTACAGGCAAAATTTTTCACTTATTTTGTAGCGATTTCGGGTTAACTGCACTCGGTGCGCACTTTTGTCCCAGTTTATCATCCTGGATGATCCTGGACACCCCTAGTGCAACTCCACCAATCCATTGCACGTTATAAGCCGAACACGATTTTGTGAACCAGTGCAGAGTTGATCATAACCTAACAAATATGTCTATCAAAAGTATACAGTATGATTATTTACTTTTGCGCAATTGAATTGTTCCTAAATAAATATAGATTTCTACTTTAAATAATAAACTACTGGTCTGAAAAAATTTAATAAAAAGAATATTGGATTAATTATATTAAAAATGGAAAAAATGGAAAGGTAAAAATATTTTCTAGGGCTTTTTAATCAACACGACATATTCATACGAGTCGACTTCGCTATCATTTCCTTTTTGTACAGGATTTAAACAAATACGCCGACTGGGAAACATTTCATCAATCAACTTCGAAAATAAATTAAAAATATTTTTCATTAAATAAATGAACAATGCTCTACATTCTTTACAAAACAAGTTGACAAATTCTACTTGGTAGCATGAAATTACAAATTCATGAATATCCTCGCTTGTTTTACTGTACAAATGATTTAGTACATATTTTTCAGAAAGCTCTTAGATATATTTATATTTATTGCCGTAAAAAGAAAATCTATAGTAATATTTAAAATTCTGGAAACTGCACTATAAAGATTAAAAGTTTTTTTATAAAATTTCCTAGATGTATCCACTGAAGAGCTTTCACTTGAATAGCAAATTTAATTAAAATATCAATTTGCAGTTTACACCTGTATCCAATTTAATTCTGGGACAAAGTAAATACTCATGAGTAATTGTACGATTTCTTAGATAATGTACTACTAATAATTAATTATACGCTGATGTAACACAGAAATAATTTACAAACGAGTAGTTAAATAATATTTACAATAATTAACCTTTTAATTAAACCTGAATTGAATTCTATTCAGCTTCTAGTCTATCAAATGTATTATTATGTTAAGAAAATGAATATTATCAAAAATAATAATAATTGTTTTATTAAGCGCAGTGAGGAGGAAAATGGAAGAGTAAACATGTAATTTCGAATTTTCATTATCGAATTTTTTTACAGGAAATTTACAGAGACTTTAAATGAAAGGATCCGAGGATACTACATATTAGCCCCACAAAAAATCTTCCATGTTTTTAATATTCGGTATTTCTTTCCAATGTGCGTTGGATTTGTTTTTTTCCAATATTTTGTAAATATAAATATTTAATAAGACTTAACGTGTATAATTAAAAAAAAAATTAATGAAAATGCCTTTATACAAATATTTTTAAATTATGTAAATAATTCTAGGCTAAAATTAAATAAAAATAATATTAAATTGCCCAAAATAAATTTATTTAATTTAAATAGACACTAAATTCGGAATTTACGGTACAATAACAAACTCAATATTATTATATTTACACATCCTGGAAAATTTATTCTAAAATAGGTAAATCAAAACAAATTAAACTAATTAATGACCGTAAATTAATTACAAATTATAAATATCCGTTAAATTTATATGCTTACTGACAAACATAAACACAATATATATAGGGTGTTTCTAAAATGGTGTGCTTATAGTACAAGTAAAAATAAAATAATATTTTTACTTTCTATTTATTTTCTCTGAATCGGCTGAATGAAAATTAATTAAAAAATTGAGTGAGTACTTCCCACAGTTAGTCATCTTTAATAATCCAGTGGTGTAGAAACTAATTAAGGAGCCCCAATTTTGAAATTTATTTGATAGGCACTTCAAAATTTTACGGTTTTGTTTGGATTTTTAAAACTTCCATTCAATTTTCCACAAAAAGTACACCTGGTAATTTTTGATAGGATTAATGATATTTCTGTAATTGCAGATTTTATGGTCCAGTGAACTTGCTAAAATCAAACTAATTTTCAAAATTTTGAACAAATTTAAATTAAATAAACAAAATTAACATTGATAAGACTTATAGTTGGTGTTTTAAATAAATCAACAAGTCAGAAACACTTTATTTTAAATTTTATAAAAAATAAATAGGAGTGACCATTTTGAACATTTTTCAAAAATTTAAAATATGATAGTTCTGATTTATTTTTTTATGTATAACACCAACAGCATATCATATTACTAATGCCCGTTTTTACCAACGATTTTTGCTTATAGTAATGCCTAAGTATCGTTAGTGAAAACGGGTATAAGAGTGTTTAATTTTCCCTACTTTGAATTTAATTTGTTATAAAATTTTTAAAATTTGTTTGATTTTAAAAAGGTACTAGATTATAAAACTCCAAATTACTGAAATGCCAATAATCCTATCATAATTTAATATGTGTATTTTTTTGTGGCAAATTGAATTGTTTTAAAAATCCAAACAAATTTGTAAAATTTTCCAGTGGCGTATCAAATAAATTCAAAAAAGGGGGCACCTTCACCTGTTTCTACCCCAGTGGAGTATTAAATTAAAACAAAAGAAATAACCAAAGATGACTATGACAAGTATTCACCCTAGTTTTCATTCAGCCGATCTAGAAAAAATAAATAAAAAGTAAAAATGAAAAGAAATTTCAACACCCTGTATCTCGGTAATAGTTGAGTTTTGGACAAATCTTTATTTGGCCTTTTTATCTTATTTTTACTTGTAGTATTCGCGATTTCGACTACCTGTTGGCGGGGCCACTATCGCGAAATCAACTGATTATTGGTGAATACTTGTCATTGTTATTATTTAAATAAAATTGAAAATTTCACTAGTTAAAGGCACAAATCACTATAAATCCCTTTATTTCAAACGAAAACTGCGAAAGTTCGTACTTTCGGATCACAACACTAATGTAATATTATTGACAAGTACTCACCGATTTAGTTCAAAACGCTAAATCCAGAGGGCGCATGAAATTCCGAAATTGCGAATAAGCGCGCGAAGGCCTGACCACCATTATAGAATATACAGGGTGTCCCTAAAATGTCTGTACAAAACGATACCATATACTCTTGAGACCAAAATATGACGATTTAACCAAACTTATCTCTATCCAATAGTTCTTCATTAAGGCGCTACAGACTCATTTTAATTAATCCAGCTAAATATCTTGAAAACGAAGCGATTTCCTCAAAAATGTTTCAGACAAAAATTGTAGCGGCTCGAGGGGGACATTTAATAGTGCCATGGGTTTTTAATTGTTATGGGGTTTTATGGGGGTTTTATGGAAAAGCATTTTTTTTCAAATGGGAACCCCCATTTTTTATTGTAGATTCATAATCTATGGAAAATAATAAGAAAGTTTTGAATGAAACTTTTTTTCTAAAATTTCAATTTTTCGCTATATTCACCAAAATGAACACAAATTTTGGGATTTTCGATACAGTAGTTTTACTAGAAAACTAAAGCTTTATAAGAAAAATCGTATGAGACAAAAAGTGCTTAAATTAAGGCAAGGATTAATAAAAATCATTATTTTATTTTATTAAAAAAAAAAAAAATTAAAAAAATGTTTAGTTTATTTTTATTATTTTTTAGGAAAAATATTAATTTTTGTTTCACTTATAAAATTTAAATTAAAGTCAAAGGTTGGAAACAATAGGTGTCAAAACGGTTTTTCAATTTTATTTGCAATTTAATATGTTAAATAATATTTTTCAATTAAGGAAGAAGGCTTCTAAAAATAAAGGAATTTCATTTTCAGCCTACTTTGTGATTCGCACATAATTGTTATATTGTAACAGATTAGTTTCTTGTAGAAGCTCATTGTTATTGAAGCCACTGTGATTATTTAAAATCAGTCTCTCATAAAATGGCTGATTATTCACCTAGAGAAATCGTGAATATTATAAAAGTTTTGGGCGAATGCCATGATAACTATCGGCACGCAGCACGTCTTTATGCTGAGAGGTTTCCACAATGCGTCATCCAAATCATACAAATATTAGGAGGCTCGTGAAATGAGCGGAAAACGGTTCTCTTAGAAGAAAACGTAGTAAAACTGGTCCTAAGATGCTCCCCTCATTGATAGCATTAGCTTCCGTAAATGAAAATCCACATACATCTACAAGAAAAATTCAGCGTCTTCATGGACTTCCTAAATCTTCTGCCAACAGAATTTTAAAACACCATAAATCACACCCATATCGTGTTCATTTAACCCAACAAATTACAGAAGATGACTACATCCGCCGACTTAATTTTTGCATATGGTCTACGAATCAAGTTAGAAGAGATCCCCTTTTTTTAATCGCGTACTTTTTACTGATGAAGCAAAATTTGACAACATGGGTGGAGTAAATCTTCATAATGCTCATTATTATTCCGAAAATAATCCACATTGGCAAAGAGATCATAGATTACAGTGGCGTTGGTCTATAAACGTTTGGGCTGGAATAGTGGATGAGTATCTTGTGGGACCATTTTTTTATGAAGAAAATCTTAACCAACGTGTTTATTTGAATATAATTCAAAACGAAATGCCTACTCTTTTAGAAGATGTACCTCTAGATTTAAGACAGCTAATGTGGTTTCAACAGGATGGAGCTAGACCCCACACTGCCAGAATTGTTAAAACATTTTTACATAACCAATTCCCTAATATGTGGATTGGAATTGGTAGTGAAGTACACGAATGGCCAGCAAGATCTCCGGATCTTACAAAAGTGGATTATTTTTTATGGGGTCACATAAAAGATAAGGTTTATGAACGACCAAGTACAACTAGAGAGGATATTATGATACGAATTACGGACGCTTTTCGAAGTATCACTCCTGAAATGTTGAGAAATGTATCATTGGCTTTTCGCACAAGAGTAAACATGTGTATTGAACAAAATGGAGGAATATTCGAACATCTTATTTAGACCAGCTCTCGTAATTTAAGAACAGATCCAAATATCTTTAAGTGTATTAATTAATTACCTTTGACTTTATTTTAAATTTTATAAGTAAAAAAAAATAATATATTTCTTAAAATATAATAAAAATAAAATAAACTTTTTTTAAATTTATTTTTTTTAATAAAGTAAAATAATATTTTTTATTAATCCTTGCCTTAATTTAAGCACTTTTTGACTCCTGCGAGTTTTCTTATAGACCTTTAGTTTTTTAGTAAAACTGTATCGAAAATCCCAAAATTTATGTTCATTTTGGTGAATATAGTGAAAAATTGAAATTTTAGAAAAAAAAGTTTCAACCAAAACTTGCTTATTATTTTCCATAGATTACGAATCTACAATAAAAAAATGGGGGTTCCCATTTGAAAAAAAAATGTTTTCCCATAAAACCCCCTAATTAAAAACCCATGGCACTATTAAATGTCCATCTCGAGTCGCTACAATTTTTGTCTGAAACATTTTTAAGAAAATCTCTTCGTTTTCAAGATATTCAGCTGGATTAATTAAAATGGGACACCCTGTATAATATTGAAATACCTAACAAGTTTTTGATTGTTTTATGTCTTCTTCTTCCATCTACCACCATTTACAAAAGACGAGGATTAAGCGCTGTCGAATTTTGCGACACCCTGTATATGCCATGACATTGAAGATTTTCTATTTTTTTTTTAATTTTTGATAATAATTTGAAATTTAATATAAATAGTGGTAAATGATTGAAATAAATGGTGTAGTAAATAAAACCTCTTCGAGTATTTTGTAACAATTTTCCCCAGATTAATAATAGCTGTAAAATTGTAAGGGCCTAATGAGATCGTCTAATTCTTTATCTTATTTCAAGAGGGTCTCGTTTATTTTCCAGCAACGTAACTTTTAATGATACACAGCATTGTTAGCTTCAATGCCTTAAATGATAAACCCGCAGATTTTTTGCAATTAGTAAAATAGAACGTTCAGTATTCCAAAATTGTTTATTAAAGCACTGTTTATAATTATGTAAATACAAAAATTATAATATGCTGTATGTGCTATGACCTTTTTAATATTATTAAAGGTGGATTTTGAATAATTTACTAAAGGGGATGTAATTTCTTAAAATATTAAAACATTAGAATGTTGGTGCTAGAATAAAGATATCAAAGTTCAAGGCTTCATTATACGAAATCACTTCTACACATGCATGTATGTGCTAACATTTTTTACTTTTTTGTTTGTAAATGTTAGCTTTTATAATCACCACAAGCCCATGCTGCATCCTTCATTTTCTTTCTTCATAAAGTATTCATTTATATGGACCTTCTCCTATTTTAATTAAAGTGGTTGCAACCAATTTATTTATGCGTACTTAATTACTTAACCACACTTACAAATGAATTAGAAATTCGCAGAAAGTGTGAAATTACGTTATAGTTTTGGTAGATCCTGTGATGCTCCCGAGTTTTGGTTTACGTTCTAATAAATCTTAGTTTACAAATTATTTTAATTACTTCAACATTTTGTTGAATATTATAGATATCATGATAATTATTCCTTTTCTAGGAAAAAGTTTAATGATATCAAAGATAATTCTAAAATTGTAGTGCGTAGATATTTGGTATTGCAATTATTTATTAAAATACAATTTAGTTAAGTTTACTAAGTATACTCCAGTAGGTAATAAAATGAGAGTAATTACTGTTTATCAAAGTTCATAGTTTTTCCCCCAGAGGGCGAGAGTAGAATTTTAAATAGAATAAATCTAGATATTTTATTACCAAGATAAACTTTTTATGTTTGAATTTAAGACCTTTTAACACTAAAAATGTATTACCATATTTATGTGGTGCTATTAACTTTTTATTACAAAAAATTTCATAATGATGAAAATACATTAGTTAGATGCAATGAACCCTAAAAGCTCTTATGGGTAAACTTTTATCGGCCCTTGGCGATAGTAAGGACATTAAAATAGAAAATCCATTGTTAATGCATGTTAAGTCCGTTTATGAAGCAATTACTGCCTGCATTCATGCATTTTCGACTTAAATTCCCAGGGTAAAAATTGAATGCCATCAAATTTAGTAACAATGGCATCACTTTCATGCTTTCACATGTAATATAAAACCCCACAGTGTTCATACGCCATCCAGGCTTTAAAAATAATATCCTTCCGCAAAGTTTTCCCGTGAAGTCACTGCGGGGAGCCCATATTCTACTTTCCTTATAAAAGTAATCCGTTTATATTACGCTTTGGGATATTAAAAAAACGCTCCCGGTTCTTATTATTTGACTTACCTTGGTATCTTTGGCATAATAAAGTTTGCGTCCTTTGAGCTTGAAATAGCGTCTCCTCCAACGCTGGAAGGACCATGTTTGTTTCAGCAGATATCCTTCCTTTAACGAAGCCTGAAAATATAAGACCAAATGTTATTCCTAAACACAAAAGTCCCCGAATAAAACAAAACTCTTTGTATGCATTCGACAATTTAATCGGATGAAAACTGGACAAACAACAAATAATAACAACGAGGCACAAAAGGATGCTTCGTTTGGTTTACTCTCGAATATCAGCAAATTAATTTTTATTGGAAAATTTAAATACCCTTCATTTAATTGTATTCCAAAAATTCATTATCATCAAGTATATAAAAACCTATTTATGTAAACTGTATGTGTGGGTACTTATAAATCAATTTTTTAGTCACAAAAAAGCCAGTGCAGTTACTAAAATCAATAAAAACTCAAATCACAACAAAGCCTTACTCGCCTTCCTCCATTTTTTGCAAAATTTATGTCAAAATGGCGACTACGTAGTCGAAATTCCAAATATTGTAAAATGATTATATGTACAGGGTGCTCCGTTAGTGGTTCACCAAACGTCAGAGTTAGAAGCAAAAACTCACTAACTGGCATTTTTGATTTAATGTATCTAATTAGTTCAATAGAACATATGATCACATCTTCCTATTTTGGATTTTCCCCAATAGTTTTTGACCATAAAAGTAGTAAACATTTGTATGATGACCATTATTGGGTTTAAAAGAAACAAAAAGGACAGCATAACAAATTAAAACTGCTTGTGGTTGGAATATGAACCGACTGCAAAATGTGGTCAAATAAAATATAAGGAAGGAAAAACACTAAAAAACTGTTTTCTTTAAAAAATAATAAGTTACTTTAGTTTATCCAAGGAAGTAGAAATACCATCGTGTTTCAATAAATGCTTAAAATCAGTCTTCTATAAAACCGGACAAGCTCAAACATGACCTTTGCAATTTTTACATTGATATTTTCACTGTTTATAATTTTTGATTTTTTTGCTGTGTGTTTTATTCTTTTGGGATTTCAACTAATGAAACTTACAGTGAAACAGAAGTAGTAGAAAGAAATTTTATTTAAAGCAGTTATTAATATCAACAATCAATCCAAAAATAAAGTTTTAAATGAACTTTCAACAAAATCAACACACTGCAAATTAGATCGTGTTTCTTTGGTTCCCAAACTCCACATCAGGCCTCTTATAGTTAAACTTTATTTCAAAAATGTTCCAAGACTATCAACTGTGAAGAAAATAAAACGAAAATTTGAGGAGACTTCGTTGATTACTGATGTCAAATCATCGACATGTAGTTTTCGGGCATTGGACCAAACTGTCAATGGCGAACCCATAGATGGTGAACCCAGTTTTGTCTGCCTCAAATGGATTGTAAAGCCTGGTTTACATTGGTCGAGTAAACGGGCGAGTAAGTGGGCGAGTAGGAGGGCGAGTTCAAAAACCGAGATATATTCGACTAATATAAATAGTAGGGTAAGTAAAAAAGGGCGTTTTTTTACTCAGCATACTGTTTATTTTAGTCTAGTATATCTTGGTTTTCGAACTCGCCCTCCTACTCGCTTATTTACTCGCCCGTTTACTCGACCAATGTAAACTAGGCTTATGGAACTGGAAGACATCTCGTTCCAAGCTTCCAATACCTTCCCTGTTCGTGTAATCTCCCATTTTGGCGACCTAGATCATGCAATTTAACAGCTTTGGACTTTCTTCTTTGGGTTTTTTTTGAAGTCAAAAGCTTATGTCAACAAGCCCACGACCAACCAAGCCTTGAAAGAGAAGATTAGACATTATATCACTGAAATCCAGAATCCAGACACAGTTATGTCAAACCGTGATTGAACATTTCGATAACTTTTCAAAAATTTTTTCACTCTTGTTGGAAGTCCCTTTAATGGGTTTAATTATCTCAATAGTAGCGAAATCTCAGTTAGTTACTTTTTGCAGGAAAGGGATGATATTTAATCAACAAATTAACAAGAGTGTAGTAGTCTATCTTTTTTAATTTTGAAGAAACGGCCTTTCGAATTTTAGGTTACCGATAAAAATCGAACAAAAGTCAAAAATCAAAAAATCGCTATTATTTTATCAATGTGTGCAGAAATTTAAAAAAGCTAGCTAGCTACCTTCAAACTATCCTGTTTCAAATGGTTAAAAAAATCCCGAATAAAATATAGACCAAAGGTAGAACGAGAAAAGACCGAAAGAAAATGGCAAACGAGAAAACGCTGAATTGAACATAAACCGGAAGAAAATGAGTCGAATGACAAATGGTCAACATTGAAAAAAAGAAAAAACTCGATAAACCTAACCTATTTTTTCTTTGCGTTTTTTTTTTCTTATTTTATCAACTCTTTCTGAACTGCTAATGTAACCAATGGAAAAATGATATTCTAGTGATATTTTTTATTTTAATGTTTACACACATTGGTTAAATTTCATTAACGATATTCCTATTTTTAACAAAACAGATGACCTAAAAGCTTTTTTCGATTTATGTCGCAGTCTGTTTCGATCAGGTGGTGGACAGGTGTAAAAACGCTCCTTGACATATGTATACTTTTCAACAAACTGTATAGAGCCTATTTTGCACAGGACTTCTCACAGAAGTAACTTTTGAGGGTTTTAGCAAATAAAGGAAAGTGCTACGGTTTCAAAAATTTCCCTGATTTGTTGAGAATATAAAGAAGTTTCAGAAAAAATAATAAAACATACTACCGGAATGATATTCTCAACTTGAGGAAAATTTTCAAAAACTAAAAAAATATTTTGTTTTCTTTGCGTTTTGTCACATTTCTGTATTACAGTAGATACCAATTGAAAGAGGATGGTTTTTGGCTTTCTAGTAATATTTTATTTCATTCTTCCTACATTGGTTGAAACTTGAAACCATTATAATATATCGTTTTGTTGTAGAACGCAGATAATTCATGATTCTGAAATGCAATTGATGATTTTGGAAACCAATTTGATTTTTATTTTTCTGAAATATAATTGATGCTTTCTAAAATATAATTGATGATTCTGAAATTTAATTGGAAAAGGTGCAGTTTCCAACCCTGGCGTTTGGTGATCCACGCAAGGAACACCCTGTATAATAAAGGGCGATAATTCCAAATAAATATTGGGAATTTTAAGAACCCGCTCGCCCTCTGGTGGCAAAAATATGAACTTCAATATTCGGTACTTACTTTTTCGATTTAATGCATGGGTACATGTTTTTTGAGCTTTACTGAACCTTTAAATAATTAATCTATTTCTGTGTTGTTAAATAAGTGGTTTTAAGGGTACAGACACGGTGCAGCACCGACTCAAGCACCGCACCAAGCACCGATCCAAGCACCGACTCTTTCCGCGAACCTGGGCGAACACGGTGAAGCACCGACTCACGCACGGATCATTCATTCGTTGTATCCGAGACAGAGTGAAGTGCAATTCGTATTAAATTTAATTTTCAAAATGTCATCTGATAGTGATTCAGAATTATTTGCGAGTGTTGCAGTAAAATGGTGGATAAATAATAATACCCATATTTCAAGGGAATTTGGTGTACATCCTATAAATCAAGAA
The DNA here is from genome assembly GCA_963971135.1 of Stenus bimaculatus. NCBI lineage: Eukaryota > Metazoa > Arthropoda > Insecta > Coleoptera > Staphylinidae > Stenus > Stenus bimaculatus. The sequence continues at coordinate 42,609,519 of OZ020183.1, read as the reverse complement.
AGGCAAGAAGAGGGTGAATATAACAAACTCTTTAAGGAATTAAAACAATATCCACAAAGATTTTGGGAATATATGCGAATGTCATTGTCATCATTTAATTATATATTGGAACTAATAGAACCAAATTTACAAAAAGTATATTGCAATTTACATAAACAACCAATTGAAATAGAAGAACGACTTGTAATTACAATTAGGTAAGTAAAAATGCTTAAAATTCATAATTTTTTAATAACAAAAAATGCATAATTATTTAGATTATTATAAATTTTCGGTATTTGAGGTTCCTCCTTCATGTATAATGTTATCATGTTGATATCAAGAAGGCCCGGATTGCCACACCGGTGTAGAAGTGGTGTTTTCATGTTGATATCTAGAAGGGCCTGATTGCCACACCGGTGTAGAAGTGGTGTTATAATGTTGATATCTTGAAGGACCTGATTGCCACACTGGTGTAGAAGTGGTAGATGTGGATACCATATTTGATTTACAGCCAAAACAGTAATCAAATAGTAACTTTTGCACATCCATACGAAACTCCATCTTTTTACGAGCATCAAGAGTCTTTACTTGAGGTATCATCGATTGAAAGAAACTTAAGTCTTCATCAATTACTTGATACTAAGCAGCAGTTCTTTCCTGTTTATTTTTTAAATATGTTAGTTTTTCTTTTTCAATTGCTACTAAATCTTTTCCAATTTCTTCATTAGGTCGAATGCGTTTGGAAACACGCTTATTTAATGATATACTTGCTTCTGAAGTTTGAGGCGAAGGTACCGGCGTACTAGCATTAAATTCTTCAGGATCAGAATTGTTATCGGTGTGATTGTCTATTACTGGTGTGTTTTCCTTTAAATTAGTAGTATCTGATTCTCGAGGAGTGAACTGATCAGTAAGGAAAAGAAGACTTTGAAAATACGGCCAATCGCATTCGAAATCGTCAGGTGCTTGATCACCACTTCTCATTTCCCGTGCTTTGTCTAAATGTTTTTTAAAGTTTTGACGTAGAGCCTTCCATTTATTTTGTACTTCAACACCTATTAAATGAAATAAATTATCAGTATTATGAAAAATAGTAGCATTTCATACAATTATATATAGTAGTTAAGGATAAAGGAAAATATTTTGTTTTAGGTACCTTGCAACGGGGAATTCGTTTAAAAGTTTAAGTTTTTCTTTTCGAGTAGGAGCATCAACTGTCTCCAAAATTATCAAAGACACTACAAAATGTTTGTGGTCAGTCTTACAACCACTGCATATGCCACAACCTACAGTTGAAGTATTTAAAGAGACTGCAAAACAATTTTATGAAAAATGGGATTTTCCCAATTGTGTTGGAAGTTTAGACGGCAAACGTATCAGAGTTAAGTGTCCGGCTAATAGTGGATCTATGTTTTATAATTATAAACAATATTTTTCCATCGTACTACAAGCACTTACGGATGCAAATTACAAGTTTTTAATAATTGATGTCGGAGGATACGGCAAACAAAGCGATGCAGGCACATTTCGTTCATCGGCTATGTACCGTTTATTACAGAACAAAAGTTTAAACATTCCAACAGATGATTTTTTACCCAACTCGACTACTAAAATGCCGTTCGTGTTCATAGCAGATGAAGCATACCCATTATTGACAAACCTTTTAAAACCATATTCTAGAAGGACTTTAGATGAAGAAAAAGAAGCCTTCAATAAACGCTTATCAAGAGCTAGAAAAACTGTAGAATGCAGTTTTGGCATTATCTTTGCTAAATGGAGAATTTTGGGAAAATGCATAGAAACAATTCCAGAAACCGCTGACGACATAGTAAAGGCAATATGTATTTTACACAACACCTTAATTGATTTGGAAGGTAACTTACAACCAGTAACAACTAATAATGAAGATAAAAATTGTAATCCTTTACCAAGAGGACACAATCCCGCTTCAAAAGCCGCCACTAGTGTACGGGATGCGTTTAAAACATATTTTACCTTGAATAAAATACAATACGAATGAAATATTTTAAATTGAATATATTTATAACGAAATACTATTTTTTTATTTAGATACCACCTTTTCCACATGAAGGGTTTGTATAGATACCCAAAACAAAATATATTTAGTTATGACCCATTAAAACAATAGTTCTTGGATCCAATTTATTTAAAATTGCAGTAAACGAAAATTTTACTTACGGGAAGTAGAAAGGCAATTGGAAATTTCGTTCCAATTTTTATCCAAAATGTATCTATTGTGGTGTCTTCTGTCTCGTTTATCCCACAATGCTGGACGACGAAATACCTCGGCAATTAGCTTCTCCTTATCCATCTTTTGTATTTAAAATTTAGTATTAAAATTGTAAAGGCTGTAAAATATTGTTAATATAATTTACAAATTATCTAATATCGGTATTTTATACAGTAAAAAACTGAAATACCTACGCTGTCAAATGTAGAGAATACACTGAACGACTGAACACAACTTAGCACACGTGGTGAAACGACCAATCAAAACGCAGATTTCAGGCACCGACCTACGCTGCTCGCTCCGAAAAACAAACGCGTTTGATTCTTGGATAGGGTCGCTGCTTGAGTCGGTGCTTGGGTCGGGAGTCGGTGCTGCACCGTGTTCACGCACATAAGAAACCATGTGTTTGTTTTTAGTGCTTGAGTCGGTGCTTGGATCGCTGCTTGAGTCGGTGCTGCACCGTGTTTTAACCCTAAGGTAAAATAATGCATTTTAAACACAACTTTCGACTCTCGCAAGTACCAAATATCCCCCATTTAAAGCGCCATCTATACGTAGTTAAAATTCCCAATAGCTTAAGGACTGTTTGCAGCATTGCTCCTTAATTTTTAGGTGACATTTAAAAATCCTAAGTGACAGTTTTTTTTTTGCTCCATTTTTTTAGAGAATACTTATCTACCTAAGGAAAACTTTAATTTAAGTTAGGGACCATCTTTGATTTGCTGAAATCCGGGACATTAGATTGCAAAATTTATATAAACTACAAAACGAAAACATCAAATTCTCTTAAATAAAATAAAAAAAATCACATTCTCTAAAAAATTATAAAAGATCACATTGTTCCACCAATCTCAAAAATTAATAGTCAAAAGAACTAAGTAATAGAAAGTTCTACGAAAAAAAAAGAACGACAGTTAAATCCAAAAAAATGGAGGATTATATTCTTATTGTCCTGCATCAAAAACCTTCAAAGTTTCATATACAAAAATTCTTTGGGACGTCGATGAAGTTAAGGATTTTCTTCCTCAGTATTTTCTGCTCTTCTTTATTAGTTAGGTTTTACTTCACAATGATGGCTGCTCTATGAATACAATGACTTTGCATTCATTCAGTAGATTCTGTAAAGTTTCTCTTCCACGCATCCATGGGATAAACGATTTCTTTTTTCTCTTCAGACTTCAGTATAGACTAAAACACAGTATCCAGTTATTATTGTAGTTAATCCTGTGTCTTCGACTTCCGAAAAAGTGTTGATTGTGCCTCATAGCACCACATCGAAAGATCTCGAAAAATCGGTGTTTTTCAATTCTTTGATACTTCGATTAAGTTCAGGATTTTGTACGTTAGTATTGTTTTCAGTTCTTTTTCTGGTAGCTTTTGCTTCCCAAGAATGAATATTCTATGAATGGGTGGTGTGGTGTGGTATTGTGTCAAAAATAAATAGAAAACTTATTGAAACTACAAAACCAAAACATCGAATTCTCTTAAATAAAAGTCACAAAAAAATCTTTTCAATTAAGTAAATTCATAACTTCAAGGAACAAAATCCTGGGAATTTTACAGGACGCTTACTGTTCCGGGACATTTTTCGGAACTGTTACTTGTGCAGAACACAGAACCCAAACTCGGGACAGTCCCAGAAAATCTTGGACGAATGATCCCCCTAATTTAAGTCGAAGAATTTTGGGACTTAAGTTGTCTTAGAATCATTGGGAAAATTAATTTCTTCAATAATTTATAATTTTTGTCAAAAATAATTTAATCCATGAGTTTCAAGGGTTGCCACTAAGAAGAAAGAGTACGATTACACTTTTCACAGATTCCAGCCACTATAGTTAAGTTTAGATTATCAATATATGTATGATAATAATACTAGAACATAGTAAATTATAATTCAGTTTTTGGACGAGTTGAATACACTATTATAAAAACATGAAATTAATGACAAATATTGACATTTCTAAACTTGTCATTTATGATCAGTTGTTAGTGCATAAGATCAAGCTTTTTTGCACTAGTGCAGAAAAGCATACTTAAGTCATGCTTTTTTGGACTAAGCAACGGTTTTGTGGACTCGTGCAAGAAAGTATGACTTTATGCACTGACAACTGATCATAAATGGCCTCCTTTTCGCACGATCCTAGAAAATATTATTTTCCAACAAATTTGAATAAATTGTTGAACTAAAATCAAAAAGTATACTTAAAAATACTGATTTGAAGAAGCTGATAGCTGTAATCAGATTGTGTTTTTATCTACTAAAAGGACCTAACTCGGGTCCTAACAAACAAAGGTGCAATGAATCAGTGGTTTAACATAAAAAATTATTATTGAAAAAAATTTCAAAATAACGAACAGATTTTACTTGAGATTTTGTTGTTGCAAATGGATTTGAAGAAACTTTATTATTTATTGATAATTGGTATTTACATGTAAATTTAAATAAATAAAAACTACTATAATATAAATAAAAGAAATAATAAGACTTAATAGTTGTACGTTTATAGGAAACCAAAGTTTTGTTAAGAGTATTGAAATACTTTGTAAAGTGAAAGAAAGTTTCAGTCTCAGATTTTACTTTACTAAAGCTGTCTATTCTACACGAATAAGTTTTGAAAGCTATAAACTTTTTCCATTTTAATATAATTAATAGTAAATTATTAAATTATACATTCTAAATTAAGAATGTGCTTTAATATAATAATTTCTTTCATAAAAGTTTCTCACTCTTCACTTAAAGCAAGAAGATGATTTATATTTTTGGAAATTAATTTAATTTACATGTATATAGTTGGATTGTTAATTAAATATTTATAAAAGCCCTACCCACTATAACTCTTGTAATTTAAAACAAGTATTATCAATTTACAGGACTCAATTAAATAAACTAATTCTCCGAAATAATTTAATACATACCATGAGAGGCCTAATTTAGCCTGATAAATTTAAACTCGAGATGTTTATATTACTCTATTCTATTATTCAACAGTAATTTCCACCAAATTATTTACATGTGTACATATATTTTACATACTTACAATAATATTATAAAATCAAATGAATTTTAAGTAAACAATGTATTTTTAAATTTCATCAAAAGTAAATAAATTAGATTATTTTAACATACAATTTCTTTACATTTTCATACTTCTTTAAATATACATGTATTTATTTTTTAATCTTATTCACAATATTCCTGAGTAATGCTGAATGTAATACATGACTCTACCATTGAAAGCTATCTGGGTATAACCACATTTCCGCAAAATTTTATCTACACAACCTTATTTCCATAACCCGAAGTTCAAACTTAAATGGGAAATTATTTTTAACTTGTTTAAAGTTGCAATTTTAAATTGTTCAGCCACAAATAATAAGGTTGATTTACAAAGAATATTTAAAGTTTTTAGATGCAAAGTTGTAAGTACGTCAGTCTCAGAGTAGTGCTCATCATATAAATCTAATGAATTTTCTACAAGAAATTGTTTAGTCAGATAATAATTCTATTTTATAAAAAATAATACGATATTTTATTTATTGAAGAGCTCAATTTTTCCAGATCTTGTGATTAGTATAAGTATAACTACTCCAGAAGATTTGAAGATGAGAACTTTGATTAAAACAATAATACGAATTAAACTATCTATTTCATAATAAAGGAGTAATTATTATTCTATTAGTTTTGAAAGTTTTAATTGAAGGTTTAAAGTGATTATAATCGATACATCTCGAGAGCTTCCATTGGTGAAGTTTATAAATTTAATGAAAATCATAATATAGCGTCCTTTAATATGATTATCTAAGATAAACATACAAAATGTAAACTTGGGGTTAAACTTAGATCTAACTTAACCCAATATTATGGCGAACGAAAAATTTTAATTAATATCGTCATAAAAATTATTGATAATACAAATATTGTAGTTGAAAGAGATTTTCTAGAGCACGTGTCAATTAAAACTCGGGTCTATTTCCTGTGCTTGAACTCTGATATTTTAAAATTTAAGTAGCAATATAGTAAAGTCTATAAAAGAGGAGGTGATGTAGGATAATGGAAGTGGGAGGAGGTTTTATAAGAATTCAACTTTTTCTTATTATCATTCAACAAATTTCAATCTAACTTTTATCAAATTTGTAATAATACATATTCATCTAACATGCTTGAGGATCCCAATTTAATGTAAAATTTACTTTTTTCATCAAAACTTTTCCTCCAATAGTGATCAATTTTATGGTAATTTTATGTTTTATAACTAAACTTTATATAATTGATTGTTTTGAATCAATAATTGCACGTGTTGGGGTATTAACAATTATTAAATAAACATTGCACTGGTTGAAATTGTGGAGGCTGGGCTTAGGTTAAAGTGTACGGCACTGATGAAGAGACACGTGCGCAATTATTGACCGCATTGCCATGTACTTCGTGCTTACTATTCTTGTTATTAATTACGGCCACTGGCTTCAAGTTTCAATTATAAATTATTAAGTTATATGATTAATAAAACTTGAGTCGGTATTTATAGACATTCGTGTTCATTATTACTATACTCATGGCTCTTATGCTGGTTACAGCATCTATTGAAAGTTTATTTCTCTGATAGAAAGGTCACACATCTAATCAACGAATTTTTATAATAATTTCAAAACTCATGTAGACGACAGATAAGATTTGGAGTAAGTCATCCAAGATAACGTAATTATGATTTTGTATCAAATTCTTCCATCATGTAAAAGAGCTTCTGGTCCACTTTCTTGTTTTCCAATGCAGACATGGATAGTCCAGCGTTGTATAGATACAAAATCCTTAAACTAATAAGAAGCCAACTCGAACAAATGACCAACAATTCCAATAACTAATGCTGACATGGAAAATGAAAACAATGTTTTTCTTCAAACGTCATTAAGGCGATAGTCGGCAAATTTGAGCGCTTGAGTTTGAAATTCTCTTGATATTTGCGATTTTGGTAATAACTTTTTTTCCAGTGGAGCTATTTTAAAATTTCTTTTTTTGGTATAAAGAAGAGTCTTCTGGCTACCAATTTCTTCTTTTTTGTTTAGGTAACTGAAACCAAATAATCATACGGCAGCAGTAAAACGGGCTCTTTACAAAAAATGTTCGCTTAGCGGCTCTTTGAAACATTCTAAAAAACTAATTAAAATAATATTTTTTTCCAACGCTAGAAATAAGTCAAGACATAAACGAAGACTTTAATGTTGCGTTTTTTTGTTATAAATATATTTTTAAATTTTTTACAGCATCCCAAAAATTTCTTAAAATTTTACTTATTTGGTTTGACTTACCAAAACAAAAAACGAAGAAATTGCTACCCACAAGACTCTTCTGTGTACCAAAAAAATAAATTTTAAAAAAGCTTCAATGGAAAAAAAATATGACCAAAACCACAAATATCAAGCGCTTAAATTTGCCGACTATCCTTATGTGATGCTTGACAGGCTTTAACAAGTTATTTTTATGTTCCTTGACTCTATGGTCATATTCGTGCATTTCCGGAGTAAATCCGTTACAATCGGGTATACTTTGCATTGACATGGATTAGAAAGGCGGAGTAGAAATGCATTTTAGGCATGTAATTTAAATGACAAATTTTAAAATTATTTTTTATATTACCATATTATAACTTTCGACGTTTGCAGAAAAAATAGCATGTTTTATTCAGAGTAAAAGAATTGCCCTATAAATTCTATAATACAGGGTGTCCCATTTTAATTAATCCAGCTGAATATCTTGAAAACGAAGCGATTTCCTCAAAAATGTTTCAGACAAAAATTGTAGCGGCTCGAGGGGGACATTTAATAGTGCCATGGGTTTTTAATTGTTATGGGGTTTTATGGGAAAACATTTTTTTTCAAATGGGAACCCCCATTTTTGATTGTAGATTCGCAATCTATGGAAAATAATAAGAAAGTTTTGGTCATAACTTTATTTTCTAAAATTTCAATTTTTCGCTATATTCACCAAAATAAACACAAATTTTGGGATTTTCGATACAGTTTTACTAAAAAACTAAAGGTCTATAAGAAAACTCGCAAGTGCTTAAATTAAGGCAATGATTAATAAAAAATATTATTTTACTTTATTAAAAAACAATTAATTTAAAAAAAGTTTATTTTATTTTTATTATTTTTTAAGAAAAATATTATTTTTTTTACTTATAAAATTTAAAATAAAGTCAAAGGTAATTAATTAATACACTTACAGATATTTGGATCTGTTCTTAAATTACGAGAGCTGGTCTAAATAAGATGTTCGAATATTCCTCCATTTTGTTCAATACACATGTTTACTCGTGTGTGAAAAGCCATTTCTCAACATTTCAGGAGTGATACTTCGAAAAGCGTCCGTAATTCGTATCATAATATCCTCTCTAGTTGTAGTTGGTCGTTCATAAACCTTATCTTTTATGTAACCCCATAAAAAATAATCCTTTTTTGTAAGATCCGGAGATCTTGCTGGCCATTCGTGTACTTCATTACCAATTCCAATCCACATATTAGGGAATTGGTTATGTAAAAATGTTTTAACAATTCTGGCAGTGTGGGATCTAGCTCCGTCCTGTTGAAACCACATTCGCTGTCTTAAATCTAGAGGTACATCTTCTAAAAGAGTAGGCATATCGTTTTGAATTATATTCAAATAAACATGTTGGTTAAGATTTTCTTCATAAAAAAATGGTCCCACAAGATACTCATCCACTATTCCAGCCCAAACGTTTATAGACCAACGCCTCTGTAATCTTTGATCTCTTTGCCAATGTGGATTATTTTCAGAATAATAATGAACATTATGAAGATTTACTCCACCCATGTTGTCAAATTTTGCTTCATCAGTAAAAAGTACGCGCTTAAAAAATGGGGATCTCTTCTAACTTGATTCGTAGCCCATATGCAAAAATTAAGTCGGCGGATGTAGTCATCTTCTTTAATTTGTTGGGTTAAATGAACATGATATGGGTGTGATTTATGGTGTTTTAAAATTCTGTTGGCAAAAGATTTAGGAAGTCCATGAAGACGCTGAATTTCTCTTGTAGATGTATGTGGATCTTCATTTACGGAAGCTAATGCTATCAATGAGGGGAGCATCTTAGGACCAGTGTTATTACGTTTTCTTCTAAGAGAACCGTTTTCCGCTCTTTTCACGAGCCTCCTAATATTTGTATGATTTGGATGACGCAATTGTGGAAACCTCTCAGCATAAAGACGTGCTGCGTGCCGATAGTTATCAAAGGCATTCGCCCAAAATTTTTATAATATTCACGATTTCTCTAGGTGAATAATCAGCCATTTTATGAGAGACTGATTTTAAATAATCACAGTGGCTTCAATAACAATGAGCTTCTACAAAAAACTAATCTGTCACAATATAACGATTATGTGCAAAACACAAAGTAGGCTGAAAATGAAATTCCTTTATTTTTAGAAGCCTTCTTTCTTAATTGAAAAATATTATTTAACATATTAAATTGCAAATATAATTGAAAAACCGTTTTGACACCTATTGTTTCCAACCTTTTACTTTATTTTAAATTTTATAAGTAAAAAAAATTAATATTTTTCTTAAAAAATAATAAAAATAAAATAAACTTTTTTTTTAAATTTATTTTTTTTTCAATAAAATAAAATAATATTTTTTATTAAACCTTGCCTTAATTTAAGCACTTTTTGTCTCTTACGATTTTTCTTATAAAGCTTTAGTTTTCTAGTAAAACTGTATCGAAAATCCCAAAATTTGTGTTCATTTTGGTGAATATAGCGAAAAATTGAAATTTTAGAAAAAAAGTTTCATTCAAAACTTTCTTATTATTTTCCATAGATTACGAATCTACAATAAAAAATGGAGGTTCCCATTTGAAAAAAAATGTTTTTCCATAAAACCCCCGTAAAAACCCATAACAATTAAAAACCCATGGCACTATTAAATGTCCCCCTCGAGCCGCTACAATTTTTGTCTGAAACATTTTTGAGGAAATCGCTTAGTTTTCAAGATATCCAGCTGGATTAATTAAAATGGGACACCCTGTATTTACTTCAAGTACCTATTTTTTTCTATACAGGGTGTACCGTAAGTAATGCATATTAATGAAAGGGATTGTTCAGGACACCAAAACAAGCAACTTATGTTAATAAAAATAAAATTCGCAAATTAAGCCAGGGTAAATAAAAAAGATTTAAATCTTAAGGTAATTAAGTTAACTATTTAATAAAATTTACAAAAATTGTTCGAAATTTCGCCCATTTTGTTCAATGCACAAGGTTGCACGCTGGTTCATATATGTTCGAACCGTCTGAAATATCCTAGGGATGTCTTGGACAATGGACAATGGTACAGGCAGCCATAAGTCTTGCGAGAAGTTCTTCTGTAGTAACAGGCGTCTCGTACATCAGACTTTTCAAATATCCCCAAAAGAAAAAATCTAAGCTTGTGAGATCAGGGGGAACGTGTAGGCTAATTAACAGGTCCGCCACGACCAATCCAACGATTGGGAAAAACTTCATCCAGAAATTGGCGTAAATTTAAAGAAAAATGAGGAGGACACCCATCGTGTTGAAACCACATACCTTGTCTAATAATAAGCGGGACTTCCTCCAAGAGGTCAGGTAAAACTTCCTCCATGAAATGGCGATACATTACACCATTCAAACGTGGTGGTAGTAGGTATGAACCAATTAAATTGTCTCCCAAAATTCCAGCCCAAATATTAATAGAAAATTGGTGTTGATTTCGCCGACGGGATACAACATGAGGATTTTCATCATCCCAATTGTGACTATTTCGGCTATTATAAAAGCCGTCCCTCGTGAATAACACTAAACTGCCAAAATTAGGTTGAACCAAATGCTGTTGTAACCACCAACGGGAAAAATGTACTCGAGATGGATAATCTGCTGAACTCAACCATTGAACACGTTGAATTGAATAAGGGTGTAGCAACTGTTCATGGAGAACTCTCCAAAGAGTTGTTTGCCTTGCTCTCATGTTGTGTGCAATGGCACGAATACTTGTGCTAGGTTCTTCCTCTATACGGTTGAGCACTTCCTCCTCAAATTGGATAGTGCGAATTGAACGTGGACGACCAACAGCTCTAGGAGGTTCGACAGATCCAGTTTCTCGAATACGATTATGAATCCTTGCAAACATAGAATAATGCGGTTGACGACGTTGAGGAAATCTTTGCTGGTACAGGCTCGCAGCTCTCAAAGAGTTACAAAGAGCTTCCCCATAAATGAGATGCATATCACCTAATTCCGCATTGGAAAAATTCACCATTTTCGAAAGTAATTAACTTTAATAACAAACGTAATTGATCTTAGAATAGCACAACAGAATAAACCGATGTTGATTTACTACTATCGTATTTAAAGTTGTTCACTCCATATTTGTGTCGTGTTTTTTGAAAATCTGTTGTGCACGGTCCATTGTAAAGATATGACAATAAATCGCAAACATTTATTTACAAAAAAAAGAAAACTATTTTTGTAAATTAAATTTAAAAAATTTTGTCTCAAGCTAGTGACTTAATGGTTAATTTCCGGATATGGATTTATTAACAAAAGTTGCTTGTGGTGGTGTCCTGAACAACCCCTTTCATTATTATGTATTACTTACGGAACATCCTGTATAAGAATAGGACCCATGTTGGACTGGTATATAAGGAAAAATGTATCATTTCTTTCAAACACTTTTTATTACCTTTATTATTCAAAAATAAGCATTAATTTTTCATTCAATTTGGTGCAAAGTTAATTTTGGAGGAGCTTTTTTTATGATTTTAAATCGCCCTGTATATTATATAATCGTAAGTATACATCTTCATTATTAATTTTCATATTTTTGAAGTCATAATATTATTAAAAATATTTTGCGCTTCTATTTTAGCTTTTCTATTTCCAATTAGAATATTTGAATAAAAAATTCGGTCGGGAAATTGGATTTAATATTCAAATCTTGTAACAGAGAAAACCTTTGTTACGAATTACGAGTTACGAGCGACGGACACCTTTCGCAATTGTAGAATTATTTTTGCATGCGAATTTGCATAGGAAATGTTTTAATTTTGAAGACCATACAGTCTATGACGTTAAAGTTCGTGTTCGAGTAGGAGCGAGGAGTGAGGATTGGGACCATTATTACTCTTTTGTAAATCTGATAATGATTGATTGAAAATTTAATAACGGTTCGATCGTAATAATAGGAGATTTTAAATGATTTACGAGCCTGCCAAATTAAATCTACTTATTGTTTAATTTGGAAATGTAGTTAATTCAAAAATTCAATTATATCTCATATACAGGGTGAGTCACACCACCCGTTATAGCTTTTTTTAGAAATTACGATTAATTTTAATAACAAAATTGAACCCAAAGAATTATCTGGTTCCCTTCATAAGTTCCGAAACAAACCAGAAGAACTCGGAACCGAAAAAAATATAGAAATATCAACATGTATCAAATTTGTTATTCCTTTAAGGTATTTTGAATCGAAAAAAACTTTTACACTTTACCAATGAAACTATTCACTTTAAATGTTCAAAATGTTGACAATTTTCGTGTATAGATATTTGGATCGATGACAAATCTTATCTAATCTCATTAATTAGGGTACCGTCAACTGCGGTAACTTTGGCCCAAATGTTTACTGTTAGTTACCAGTTAGTATTCTAATACTTACTGAAAGACACTTTTAAAGTACTTAGAATGTGTTAAATGAAGGTTGGTAACTAACAGTATATCAAACTATCTTTTGGGCCAAAGTTACCCTTAAAGTTAAAGGTCAAAGTTACTCTAGTGACTGTACTCGAGCAGTTGTGTGCAATGTGGGTACAACAAGCTCTGATTTTCAAGCCCATTTTTCAGTACTTTGTCGTACATTGATGAGAAAAAAAATATCACCAAAGTGAACCTAAAGAATCTTTTGGAGAAAATCGTAATTTTCAAAACAAACCGGAAGTACCCGAAACCGGAAGTAACTTAAAAAATCTCTCTCACTCATTTGCGGATGTTGGTCACGTTTTAATTTTTAAATAATTTAAGAGACCAATGGTCACTTGTTTGCATATTTTTTTTTCGTTTAATTTGTTGATTATGCAAGATATCACAAAAATATTTTAATAAAAGTTGTTTTTTTTTTAATAACCTTTCGAACAATACCAAACTCGACCTAGGTTGCCATTTAAAATTCCAAAGATACTTCCGGTTTCGGGTAACTCCGGTTTGTTTTGGAAATTAAGAATTACACCAAAAGATTCTTTAGGTTCACTTTGGTGGTAATTTTTTTCTCATCAATGTGCGACAAATGGTTCTCGAAATAAAGAGGTGGTACGGGTAGTCTGGGAAACCTTGTATATGTATCAAATGTTTCCAAGAAATTAGGTAGGTCGAGGAAGTACTCTGGGGGTTATTCTCGAATCACCCGACACAACATCGTATACGATATGACAAGGAAAGACTCTTATTTTTGCATTTGAATGACAAGGATGGAATGATTAAAGTGGTATACGACATCGTGTCGTGTGATTCGATATGCAGCATTCAGTACAATCACCGGATTTAATCCAATTATAGGAGCATTATTTTTTATAGGCACGACTAAACATCTTGTTTATAATCAAACATCAACTAGACTGAAAAATATGATGGAACATATTTTGAGAAACTAGTTTTTTTATGGATATTAGCGAATACATTAAATGCAGTAGTAAATTTGATCGAACATCAACAAATATTTATTAAAACTAAAATATTTTATAGCAAATGATTATTTCTTAAATTTTATAGGATATTAATTTTATTGTGGGATTAATAAAAAATATATATGAGTGAATATCCAAGGGTTATTATCCTTTTTGGAATTTTTTTGGATAAGTTGTTTATGTTTACATTTCAATTTAGAAAGGTTGTGTATGTTTTATCCCATTTCATACACCTGGTGCTCTAAAAATAGTCTTCCCATTTGTCTTGATTCACTAATTATAGTAAACATGTAAAATGCAATATGCGTATCCTAGTTCCTACCACTTAACACATTATCACCAAAATAATTTAAAAATTTGTTATTTATAGAGCAGCGGATATTCTACCTTGATGATTTTAAAAATATTTTAAAGTTATCACGTTATCGGATTTTAACGTTTTGGGTCGCAAAATAGACCTTATCATGATCGTATCGTACTTTAAAAATAGTTTTGGAACCATTGGACGATGAAGGAATATACGGTACATACATGGTAAGTTGCAAAAAACTATACAGGGTATTTCAAAAAATCTTATGTATTGTAGATATTCAGAGATAACCAGAGTTAGGTCTGTGTTAGGTCTGTCTTACTTAATTTTTTTGATTCGTTCTTCTGGTAGTTTGGACTACCCTTTAATATTACCAGAAGTTCCCCAAATTTTGTTACCAAATCTTAACATTTTGCGTATCAAAATGGATTCTAGATATTCAGAATCTGGAAATTATTTAAAATAGAATTAGAAGTTAGGTACATTCATGGATTCGGTCTTCTGGTACATAAAAAATAACTCAAATGAGCGACTTGTGTTTAGTTTCGATCAACCCTTGATATCTTCAATCACCATAAATGGGATATTCAGAGACCTTTCCCAGTGAACATCTAGATAAAATAGTATAGTTATATAGTATACCTAAGTACCTTACCGTTGAAAATAATGGGTGGAGGAGCAAAATTAAGAGAAGTTTTGTTTTAAGCCACGTAGAAGGTGGCATACTTTTTGTACCAAAAGATTGAGACGTGACTGTACAAGCATCATCGAAATACATGCGAAGATCGATTTCGCGCGCCTTGGAAGTTCACAAAATTTTGTCCCATCACATCAGGGAGGCGTTCAGGTTTGTCACACCGGGCTTCGGGCGCGCACTCTGACGTCATTTATTTACATCTCGTAGTGTGTCACACGAGCGTTGGTATTTATGAACGGCTTTGGGCGTCCACGGTGTGTCAACAAAACAGAAACGTCAAATGACAGAATAATTAAACAATAATAAACCTTCTAATCTAATACAATTTTACGCAAATAAATTGGATTCCTATCCCAAATTATTTTATTCATAAATAAATATAAATATATTGATCTTAAAATAAATGTAATTAAAGTATTATTGAGATTGATAGTACGATTCGTTGTAATCATCCTCATTTAAAGATAAATTAAATGAAATTAAATTGGCCACTAAAATTTTTAACTCAAATCGTTTTTGAATAGAAATCGTGATAGGATATTTATATTTAATATAATAAAAATATTTTGTAGGAAGGCTTGATGCCTTCGTGAACCTATGTAATATGAAATCAAAATAATAACCTAACCCAAATCAACAATAAACAAAAGTTTGTTTTGGTTTTTGGTAGATTTTATCGATAATGCGCATGCGGGACGACTTCTCGCCGTCTCGAGAGCGCGGCGACTTGAGGGTGTTACAAGTAAATAAGGCTTATATACTTATAATGCGCATGTTCGAAACTTGAGGACGGAGTGACTTGGTGCGTCGCCCGTCGCAAATCTGAACGACTTGGGGCTGACGCACCGGGCGCGCCCTGGCGATTTCTGAACGACTTCGGGCGCGCGCTGGCATAACTCTCACACGCCGGGTGACAAACCTGAACGCCCCCCAGGGGTGGAAATATACTATGCTGCACGGAATAGTGGTGGGAGTGCAGAGTGTTAATCCCTTGTCGATGCATATAAATCCTATTCCACACTGTATTTTTTTGTGAGCCACATAATTCCAAAATGGTTTTGCAATCATAGATAATACTTTATGAAATTTAATATCCATTAAAACATGTTTTGGAGTTACTAATAATAATAATAATTTAGGTATTTGATACATTGAAAATGAAGTGTATACTAATTATAAAATGATGAGAATTTATCCTGAACATATATATAGATGTTCGTGTTTTAATTTCGTTAATTAATGGGATGAATGATGATTGAAATGAAACCATCGTAACCAATATTTGCCACTTCCGGTTAGTATCGATAGGCGGTAGTCTAGTTCCGGTTCCGGTATGTAGGCAACCAAAATTTCTCGGCAACCACCTGCTGATATAATTGTGCTCATGCTGACAGGTGGAATCGATATTTTTTAAATTTATTTTCACGTTTCACGCCTTGACATCCTATCGTATCTCGTATCGAAAGACAGGTGCGTTCATGTCAGGTTGAATTAAATAGGCCAAGTTGGGAAGGGTGTAAAAATATCGTTGTCTTATTTATTTAAACAAAAACAAGAAAAATATACAATAAATTATTTACAGCATGCTCAATCAACTGATGATATTGAATTATCAAAATATTGTTTAATATTTAAAATAAGCCACTTATTACAAGCCACGCCTATTTGAAACGGTTTTACACAAGAAAAAACGAAATACAAAAATCAAAAAAATACAAATCAAAAAGGCATGCTATATTGTCATGCCCTTTTTATTGAAGAAGCGGAGCAATCAGGACTCGAAACAATGAACAAAGCCTCCGTGCCTCAATGGTTTAATTAAGCACGGCCTTTCTGCACGGGCAGTTGGACATACCGAGCATTTGATATCTTTGTTGGTGGATAGTCGTCTATGGAAGGATTTTGCCGGCTCGGTCTCTTCCTCGCTTTCAGACGACTCCTCCTCGACCGGCGAAATCGTTCCAAACGTTCTTTCACTCTTAATACCCGACGCCATACTATTAATCCGACATTTACTCACTCCGGCGCGTTCGTTCGCTTCCCTGCGGCCTTTTATTTTCCCTGCTTTTATTTATAACCATACAATGCGGATATGTTGCAACCCATCTGCAACAGATGGCACTCCTCCAAACTTCTATCGATTTTCTCAACGTTTCCACATCAAATCACTTAAAAATTCACTCATATATTTAACTATTGATAACAGTTCATCTTTTTTAAATCCTACAATAACATAATATTGTTCCAATGAATTTAAATTGTTGATAATAATGTTTACATTAACTCAATAAAAGTCGTAAAGTATCAAAAAGATTGTAAAATAGAAAAGTAAAGGCGATACAATATTTTTTACAATGAAAAGCGTTGTAATTATACGAAATTTTAATCTTTGTCTATTGGATTTTCTTTACTTTTGTTTATTTATCCGACTTTCCATCTTTAAAAACTTCAAAAATAATAAAAAACCCATTTTTACAGCTGTTTACAAGTTGTCTTCTGAGACACCCTGTATTACTTTATATTTATGCTGTCAAAAAATGCAAAGTTGTTTATAAAAATAATACAACATTATAACCTATTTTAAACAGAAATTATAAAATAATATCGAATATTATAATTAATCGCAAGTAAATTAATTTAATTAAAAAAATAAATTTCAAATTTCAAATTGAGAGTAGCGAAGGCACACGAAGGCAACTTCGATTGAGTTGCGTTCGTTTTACCTAATCTCTAAACGTACTCTCTACTTTTAAATTTCTATGGTCATTAGTAGGTTTATCACCCTGTAGATTTTTAGTATTTTTGATAAAATAGCTACTATAATTTTATGAAAAATAAAAGCCTATCTTACTTATTATTATGGTATTAGTTAGAAGTATTTTTTATATAAATTTATGGAATTATTATAAAATAACTTTTATAATTTGAGTTTCCCGCCATGTTTTTTTTAGTTCAAACGAGCGCCGTTGTTTTAAGTTGCAAGCACGAAACATCCCTCCACCGCTCATAAAAGCCTAGCGTAAATAAAAGCATAGCGTGGAATTTTAGTGGACCCAAACTGGGTTAATATTTAATTAATTGAAATGTGGGACCTGTAAATAAGGAATTAAAATGAGTTTCTCTAGCGACGAGGTAAACTTTTTGGTCTACCGGTACCTACAAGAATCAGGTAGGTGTTTTCAACAACAAAACCCAACTTCACTGTTATTTACATAAACTTTGTTTCGATTTCTACTTCAATATTTATTTTAGGTTTCTTGCATTCGGCCTACACGTTTGGTATTGAATCACATATATCGCAGTCTAATATAAATGGAGCTTTGGTTCCACCCGCTGCTTTATTAAATATTCTACAAAAAGGTTTGCAATATACAGAAGCCGAGATAAGCTTGGGGGAAGATGGATCAGAACAACGGCTTGCAGAAAGTTTAAGCCTCATCGATGCGGTTATGCCCGATGTTGTGGCTAGCAGGCAGAATCAACAAAACCAACAAAAACAAGCCATTAAAAATGAAATCTCCGACACAAATGGCGAGGAAGGTTTGTTAATTGATTAATATTTTCTATTTAAAATACAGGGTGTCCCGTTCATGGTTCACCAAACGTCAAGGTTAGAAAGTAGAGCATATTTTATCAAGAAAAAACCCAAAAAGTAGGGATCTATCTTTTATAGTTTGAAAGTTACAGGGGTTTGAATTTGGGCATCGCCCGTTTTTGCCAGAAATCAGTAAATAATCAATAGCTGCTTAAAAACCCAGTAAAAAGGTTTTAAAAAAATATAATTTTAAAGCTGAAAGTATCCTTTTTCCATTGGTAACAATGATAATACACAAATCGTTCATCAAGTATTAAAAAAAAAATCAAAAAGAAACAAAATCCAGAAAAAATTGTTTTTTAGCAGTTTTTGAAGATTTTCTCCAAGATATGACCTATTAAAGGCGTGTTTTTTTTTACTTTTCTAAAAATTTGTTAAATTCTTTAGAAATTATGAAAAATTTTGAAACCCTAACTCTTTTTATGCACTCACTAGAGCCTTCTAAACTTACTCCTATGAGAATTGATTCTAAGCATAGTTAGTTACAATTGAGGTGCGCCTTCATTTTTGTATATTTGTTTATAGCTTAAGACTTGTAAATTAATTAAATGAAATAACGTATCAAAGTTAGTAGGTGGATTGATAATTCTGGAATTTTAGCTGTGGTTTCCACCCAAAATGAAAATATGGAGGTGGATAATTCCATTGAAATTCCTGCTTCAAAGGCGACTATTTTGAGGGGACATGAATCTGAAGTATTTATTTGTGCGTGGAATCCTACAACTGATTTACTCGCCAGTGGATCAGGCGACAGCACCGCAAGAATCTGGGATATGTCTGATAACACCGCCAGCCCCAATCAACTCGTTTTAAGGCATTGCATACAAAAAGGAGGCACAGAAGTTCCAAGCAACAAAGATGTTACTTCGTTAGATTGGAATGTAAGTTTTAATTTCCTTCTCGATTTTCTAACTAAAAGATTAAAGATATTTTATTCGGTCACACCAAAAAATTTGATCTAAATAAATTTTAAATTCTGATTTTATTTCTAGTGTGATGGTTTATTATTAGCAACTGGTAGTTACGATGGTTATGCAAGAATATGGACAACAGATGGTCGACTGGCCAGCACTTTAGGGCAACATAAAGGCCCAATTTTTGCGCTTAAATGGAATAAGAGAGGCAATTACATTTTATCTGCTGGTGTAAGTTTCTTTTTCTGAATTTTAATTCATTTTTAACTCATACGTGTATATAAAATTGTTAATTTATATTTCTAGGTGGATAAAACGACAATTATTTGGGATGCTGCAAGTGGTCAATGTACCCAACAATTCAGTTTTCATTCGGCTCCTGCATTGGATGTTGATTGGCAAACTAATACATCTTTCGCCAGTTGTTCCACAGATCAATGTATTCATGTTTGCAAATTAACAGTTGATAAACCCATAAAATCTTTCCAAGGCCACACGGTAAGTACATTTTTCAATTTTTTAATTATAATCATCATCAGAAGAACTAATCCCATATCGAACCATCTTGAGGTTGATATTTTGTAGATAGATGGACGACGATAAAAAAGATCGAAAAGTTTTTTCACAGTTTCCCCTGAAAAAAGTTATTTCCCCTCAAGGGTTTTTCCGTTGCTCCGAATAAATATTTCCGAAATTTTCCAATCACACTTAATACGTCGTGCAGAATCGAAAACTGAACATTCTAACCCAAACTTTCCCACATCCATCTCTCTAAATTGCCTTGTAGAAAAATCAACCCTGTAGCAATGGGTATTTCTCCTTGACCCACCTTCGAAATTTCGGTCTGATCGTAAAGTCTTGAAGGGGAATATACTTTACCTAATTGGACCAAATTTTAAATTTTTGGGACCTCCGGAACCTTCAAAAAATTTTTACGCGCGATCGCCGCGCCAATTTTGAAAAATCGCGGCGATGCCCGGTTTTGATTCAAAGCGACCAAATTGCGCAACTTTTTTTTGCACATCCTTATTGATATGCGGCAAGACTTTCTAGTCTCCCCTGTTAACCCAACGATCTCAACCAAATTTTTTTCGAAAACGTCAAAATGGCGCCTTTTTCAGCTGCAAAACGAAACGGATAAATAATGGAGACTTTGGCCGCTGGAAAACAATCCCGCTCGATATTATCAAAAAGCGGAAGAAAGCCTCCTCATACAGAATAGGAAAGTTGCTTACTACTGCTTCTGAGGTCTAAAGTATAATTTTTGAACATTTTTTGAAAATTCCCATCTTTTACAAGACTTGACCGATGATGATCAAATAACGCTTTGATTGTGGGTCAGGGTAGCCTCAATCAACAGAAAAATATTCAGTCCCCGTCGATTATTTTGGTAGCGTCGGAATTTTTTTTCAGAAATGGAAAAATTACGCAAAAAAACGACGCGACAAACAAAATTGTGTTCGCAAAGGTTTTTGTATTTGGCCGAAAATTAAAAATCGCTAGGCTAACGGTCGGATTTTACAATGCATCTTTTTATTTGGCCTCGCGCCGACTCTCCAAGGTCAAAATTGCGTTTTTTCGACCCTGTGCCTGTCAAAAATTATAGATGTGAGGTAACGATTGTCGGAAGAAAAGGAAAGGGTTTTTTTATGCACTTAGACTAAAGTGGCCAGATTTTTATTTTGCTAAAGCGGGACAAGACAAAAAAAACCCCGACGACGTGGAGGGTGGGGGGTGTTATTCAAAAAATCAAAAAAAATTGCTCCATTTTTATGAAACTTAAACAGTTATTAGTTATTAAAAACATCATCAAGAAACAAAACCAAGTTTGACAAATAATAAAATATAATGTTCAAGACAAAAAACTGGTCTTTTTTTAAATTCCGCTGCACGCGGGACAAATAATAAAAAATCGCCAAAATCGGGACGTCTTACAGTGGGAAAAAAGACCGAAACGTGGCCAAAACTACTTTTTGTTTTTCAATTTTTATGAAAATTGTTAAAGACATTTTTGAGGTCACCGATTTCGAATTTTACATTTTTTTCTAAAAAAACAAAATTGGGGATCCAAAATGGTCTGCATTTTTTATTAAAAAATGGTTTATAGTACTGAAAATAAGTATGTGGTCGCTAATTTCGAATTTGACATTTTTTTCTAAAAAACAAAATGGCGTATTTTATTAAAAAATGGTTTATAGTGCTCAAAATCAGTATATCGACCATTTTGGATCCGCCATTTTGTTTTTTTGAGAAAAAAAAGGTCAAATTCGAAATTAGTGACCTCAAAAATATGTCTTGACCAATTTTCATAAAAATTGAAAAACAAAAAGTAGTTTTGGGCACGTTTTCGGGTTTTTTTCCCACTGTGCGCCGCGACACACCAAAAGTTAAATAACAAAAAAAGGCGCTATTATGCGCAGTTATTTTTTTGCAGTGTTATAAGGGAAGGTTTATAAAACACGAAAAACCATATTTTAGAGTGGGATGTACTGGGACTTTTTGCTTTTTGAATTTACATTTTCTGAAGCAGAAATGAAAAAAATGCATATTTTGCATGCTATATTTCGTTAATAATGAATAAATTTTAACAAAATTCAAGAATGCTCTCTAAAAGCGCTTTTTAATAATTAATTACAAAGGTGGAAATGGTCACAGGACCTTCTGAAAGGTCACGTTACATGCCAAATATATCTAACTAAGTATCTAGGACAAAAAAAGTTCGAAAATCGTAACTTCATTTTTGGGGTTTTGGTAAGGTGGCCAGATTTTTTAACATTCATCCCGCGGAATTTTAATAAAGTCCCCCTTTTTGTCTTGAACATTTTTTTATTATTTGTCAAATTTGGTTTTGTTTCATGATGATAATGTTGTTTTTAATAACTGTCTTTTTGGTTTAAATGAAATTTCATGAAAATAAAGCAATTTTTTTTGATTTTTTGAATAACAATCTCCCTCTTCCCCTTCATCTTATTTTCTTTCTGCTCTTTCAGATCGACCTTTTGTCCAATTCAGCCTTTTCTCTAATTCGCTTTTTATCGTTCGACCTTGCTTTGAAAACTTTGAATGAATAAAATTTATTTATTTTCAGAATGAAGTAAATGCAATAAAATGGGATCCTCAAGGAAACTTGTTGGCATCCTGTTCAGACGATATGACTCTCAAAATTTGGTCGATGAAACAAGACAACTGTGTGCACGATCTACAAGCACATGCGAAAGAAATTTACACTATCAAATGGTCTCCTACAGGACCTGGGACTCAAAATCCAAACATGAACTTAATACTTGCATCAGCTAGTTTTGACTCGACTGTTCGACTCTGGGATGTGGAACGAGGTGCTTGTATTCACACTTTATTGAAGCATACAGAGCCGGTTTATTCCGTAGCATTTAGCCCTGATGGTAAATTCCTTGCCAGTGGGAGTTTTGATAAGTGTGTTCATATTTGGTCAACACAGAGTGGCCAGCTCGTGCATAGTTATAAGGGAACTGGTGGGATTTTCGAAGTTTGTTGGAATAGTAGAGGGGACAAAGTTGGTGCCAGTGCATCTGATGGAAGTGTATTTGTTCTAGATTTACGTAAATTGTAAACTTTTCCAAATTTTTTTCAACTTGTGTAAGACTAATTTATAATTTAAATCATATTTTGTAATATAAATATTTAAATAGGATTCAAGGTTTTTAATAATTAAAGACATTTATTTTAAAAGTATGATTTATTTCCCTATTACAACTAAACCATTTTATTCCATTAAACATGGTAATTTAATACCAATTTTGTTCTTCAATGTAAATGAGTATTTCCATTAGAGTATGTAAGGATAATAAAACTCGAAAAAAAATATTAAATTTTTATTTAAATAAATTTTCATATAAAACGTGGTATAAAAATTAATCTACTGCATTCTTCTTTTATAAGCATGTAAATTATCATGGTCATAATACTCGTGTATTAATCTATACATGTGTTCAAAAAAGTACAATAAATTATCATACTGTCCATTATAAGCTTTAACATCCTCGGTAATAAAATTTTTGTAATGTTCTAAACTTTTATCGACAAAACAACATTCGAGCCCTTTGTAACTGGGATGCACCCCCCAAGCATTGCAATGTATTTCTACTACAAATTGATGAATTGCTTCAACTGTAGCTAAATACCAACGTGGGCTGCCCCTTTGATGCCTCCAAAATTGTGATATTCTATTTTGTAGAACCACACATGGTAATTTTTTAATACGTTCATCTTTATAAATTCCTTTACTTTGATTCCAAGTACTATCAATAAACACAGCTTTAGTTATAGGCAAATTTTTAGATGAGGTGTGAGTGGTGATATGCTTTTCAATTCCTACTGGTATATTTTTTAGAAGCGTGCTCCTATTAAACCCTTTCGGATACTCAATATAAAAATCAGATTTAATACTCGATATATCACTATTAACAAATAATTGGGAAATTTCTATAGCATTATGACTTGGGAAAATTAATACTACTTTTTCTTCATCGTAGGCCGGAATATCAGGGTAGGTGTATACGTTTATATCATCACATGCTAATACAGCTGCATGTGCTGCTGTACTTTTACCATCAATTTCCCTCCTATGTTTGATTATATCGATTTTAATGGGTAGCTAAAATTAAAAAAAAATTACGATTAATTCAAGCATTGACGAATTTGTAATCACCTACCTTTACTTTAGGGATAATTTTAGCTAAAGAAGGGTGAGGTAAAAAACAAGAGTAACAGAAAAACTTTCTTGATTTACAACACTTTTCGCAAGGGTACCTATTTTCTAAAGTTTTTAAAATACTATTATCATCGATACAAAAACCAGAAAATGGGTTTGCATCAAGTTTTTGAAAGTCTTCGCTTTTTGGATGGGACATTTATAAAAAAAAAGTAGGTAGTTTAAGGGGAAAAAAAACTTTCTTTATATTTTATAACCTATAAATAAAAAGACCAAAATAAAATTATTTTTATTAAAATAATTAAAGCTAATAATAAATAATATTAATTTAATAAAAATTGAATGATGGTATTGTTTGTAGTTATTTTTTATGGGTGATTCAATCAACTTCCAGTTTGAGTCATTTTTGAGTCACAGTTGAAGTTTGGATGAAGTCAAGATCTGTCGCCAAACTTGGGACACTTGGTATATGTACCCATTTGGTTGCATACGATTTAACGTATAGATTTAAATTTAAACAGCGGGATTGGTTAAAATTAAATAAAATAAAAATTAACATTAAACAGTCAATAAAAAATAATGGGCTTACCCCCAGTATTATCAACAGACATTTAATTTTAAATGAGGTTTAATTTGACATATATAGTCTATTTTGCAGCTAAATGCCATTTAAACTATATTAAAACTTCATAAAAATACTATATATGTCAAACTAAACCTCATTTAAAATTAAATGTCTGTTGATAATACTGGGGGTTAATATACTAATTTTAAAAGCTTCAAAAATATAAAAAAATACTGGTTATTGTTTTCAAAAATGCTCAGATTGTAAAATTTAAAATTATTAAAATAAGGTATCCTTAAAAAACCCAAAACAATTGTCTTATTTTAAAAATATTCAACTTTTTCTATAAAAATAAATATCGTTTTACTTAAAAAATTTCTCAATGCTAGTTAAAGTTAAATCCTTAAATAATTATAGTTCTTCCTACATAAATAACACTCCTAAATACTCCTGGAATTTATTTAATATTAATTATTTTAATTGCTTAATATTTAATTAAAATTTTTATTGATGCTGAAATGAATGTAATACTCGTTTTAAATATTTTGAAAAATCGCAAGTATATTTCCAAATGTTTCTTTATTGGAGACCATAAAACTGTTTGTTTTGAAGAAATTTCTTAAGCCATTAAAACAGTAAAATATAAAATATTTGTTGCTATAAATTATAATTGTAATAATAATAATTAAATTGATTACACTAGCCAAAAGCAAAAATTTAATGTACAAATTGAGAAATCTTAAGAGCAACAATTATAAATTAAATTTATCATAATCTAAACGTAACAGGATTTTAAAATAATTTGTAAAAAGAAACCAATAAAATAATGTACAGGTTTTACAATGGCACTAAATTTTTGAAAAAAATGTAATTGTCATAAAATTCAAATATTTTGCAGAAATATCAAGCTGTGGTATATAGGTATATACATAATACATCACAAAAAATGAAAATTATTTTTTTGAATAATCTACCAAAATATATCTAAATTTTAAAAACCCAAAATTGCAATTTTGGAAAAAATTTCGTTACGTATACAAAAATTAAAAAACTTAAATTGTAATATTTTTGGTAATAAATAAAAAAAATAGTGTTGTCTCTGAGAGTGACCAAATTTTGAATATCACCGTTGACGGTTTATGTTTGGGGGAAGCACAAAATTTTTTTATTCTTTATGAAAAATATTTTTTGAACAAATTATATTTTTTTATATATTAAATTCGAATTATTTTGTACATTACTTAATTTGTTTTTGGTCATAAAAAATTTAGACCTTTAGGATTTTCAAAAATTTCTTCCAATTTTTTCGAGTTTTTTTGAACTTCTTGCTAAAATAATGGAGTTTGCAAACCTCAAGTTTCCTAGTTCGGCCACGGGTTTAAATAATAATTTATAACCATAATGAATAGCCAATTTCAGAAAAGCTTGACTAAAAATGCAGATATCGGGAGAATATTAAATATTACTGACTCATTTTTTAAGAGGGCCTCCAACAGCCTAATCCTCCACTGAATATCCCAGCTATATCTTAATACAGCTTTTATTATATAAATTAGTAGTATAACTGAAGTGATCTTATTTAAATTTTTAAGATTTTTTTTTTATTAATTATATGGAAGTATTGTGTTTCATTTTACAAAATCTGAACATACCCATCAAAGTGTAACATAAACTAGTACAAAATACTAGAAGTTGTAACAATATCAAATTCCAGGAGAATTAGTACCTACATCTGATTAAATTTCAAAAGTACAATAAATTTTGGCTAAAAAAATAATAATAATATTTTTTAATTTAATGTCTAGAAAAGTGGACCATCATAAATTAAATCAATTTTTTGATGTAGTTATTTAGAGCCATTTTAAAAAGCAATCTATATTCAGGGTAGGATAAAAAAAACGTTTTATTGCCAAAAAGAAATTTGTTGCATGTCCCAAAAACCAAAAAATGCAAATCTAATCGGGTCGTTAGAATTCAAAAAATACTTTTTGCGGGGCCAAAGATCATTACGCGAATGGCAAATGAAAATTGTCATGCTGATTTAAACCAGTGCACGAATAGTCACAATATAAAATAGTCTCACCGCAAACTTGAGCAGCTTAGTAGAGCGTGCTAACTGCTATGGAAAGAGAAAGCATTCGTTTATTGTATATACTTTGTTCGCATAAACATCTAAATACATTTTTCGCTACTGTCTAATAACTTGTAATGGTTAGTCTACTATATTGCATGAGTTCCACCGCAAAAAGAGCGAAATTGATCGTCATCAATCTCCAATCAGCTGTTAAAGTTCTCTAAACCGAGCATAATTATTAAAGTTGCTCTATTTTTTGGTTTAATTTTAAATTTTCTTAGTTTGTCAATCTTTAGAATTACAAGATTTGACTGATGTATATTAGGGTATAGGGTGGGTCAAGTCACTTTACCATTTAAAAATTCAACAACTTTTTCTGCTGTAAATGTTAAGAAATTTTGTATTTTTTGCTAGAATGTGATGGCATCAAATTTTCGGAGAAAGAATAATTTCCAGAAATGTGGAGTTTCGTTGGCCGTCACGTTCCCCTGATTAATAAGCGCTGAACTCTTGCCCTAATGAAGGACAATATTCTTCATCAAATTGGAATAATAAACAGAGTGACTTTGCAAGCACTTACGGGGGATGCCATAAAAACAGCTGATGAATCGTTGTTGCGTGTTTCTTGGGCCTCCTCTGTTAAATTCCCAATAGGCAACAAAGCATTATAAATTATTTCTGTACCATGAATAAAGTATTTATATAGTATTTATGAAGTCTTGGACCCATACACTATAATGGTGTTTTTCAACAAAGTGTCGACCAGTGTTATGACAAAATTTTCGAAATTTATCGATATTTTATAGCCAGAAGTCACCACTTTTAATATTTTGTGCATTTATCTAATCAATTTTAGTGAATTCGGTAAAATATTGCATTTTCAAAGAAAAGCCTCGGGGTGTCACCATCATACTTACGATGGCCGAAACCGGGGTTGGCTTTATATCTATAATCAAAAACACGATTCTTTGAATTCTGTTTGAGTACTTTGTTTTTTAGCTACTATTTATCCATAAACCCCCCTCCCCCAGCTTGCCATTTTTTAATTGAAATTTTGTATGACAAGTTGTGTAACAAACACTCAAAAAAGCGTCCAAATTGCAGACTCTCTGATGTTACTTGCCTTTCTACCATGTCATCTATATTATTAAAAATTATTGATATTGCTCCACATAAGAAACATTGTGTTGATGTAGTCTCTGTCAAAGTGTTACATACCTTTCCATCACTGAATTCTATTCTAAAAGGCCTTCAACATCTTGTAGAATCAGGACGAGGATTTTGCCAAATAATTTCAATACTTCAATAGAGGCGAAGAGGAACGATAGAGGTGATGAAGACCGATGAAATGCCATGAAAAGCTTGTATATAAGTTATATGTCCAGAACTGCCACCAAAACCTCATTTTGAGTACCAAATTAGCTCACATAGTTCTACGTTAGTAATTAACTTAATAAAACTTTGTTGAACACTAAAATAAGTCTCTCAACAGTATGCTTTTGTACACCAACTTTTACAAAAGTAGAACTAGCCTTTATGTGTTCTCAAGTTGGATGGCATTTTTTTGCTTTTTGAAAATGTTGCAGGAGCCTTACATCTGATTGTTTCGTATTGATGCCTAAATAATTTAGCATCCACCATCATCGGTAGACCGTCTTCAGCTGCCAACATTTATGAATTTTTTTCAAGCGATTTCTTATATTAATTTCTATATTTGCACATGTTGGACTTTATGTAATTTCTTGCACTACTTTTGATGCCTCAACTTTATTTAGCTTTTAATTAAATTTTCTATACCCCAAAAGTAAAGAATAAAATACGGAATCGAGTTGGATACTTAAACAATTTTAAGTATGTTTATGAAGTTTATAAAAATACTATATTTTTCAAAGAAAATTTCTACTTCGCATAAAATAAATTCTTAATGAAATTGTTATAATATACCTGAACTTGTAAGTTCCATAAATCTAAGTTATATTTTAAAAACGTTATTCCAAAATGCACAGGTTAATCTGATATGAAAATTTTCTAAGATCTTCCCAGAAATTTTTCAGTTCAGATTGAAGGTTTCTCCTAATTCTCAAATGAAACACAACTTGACAATCATTATATTAGGTTGTAAAGAAAGTTATTGCGGATTTTAACTATTATCTTCAAGTGCACCTATCAAAACACTAACCATAATAATATCCTATACACTTGTGCTAACGGCATGCAAGTTTTTTATACCAAAATTATATAGACCTGAAGGTCTCTAATAACTTTCTTTACAAAACCTAATATAATGATTGTCAAGTTGTGTTTTATTTGAGAATTAGGAGAAACTTTAAACTTGAACTGGGAAGATCCGAAAACTGTCAATATCTACGAAAATGACTGGAGTCATTTCTTAAAATCTACGGATAACGATCAACACATGCCGAATGTGCAATATCCTAAAGGGCATACTGGGTACGATCAGCACCAAATTTCCTACGGTGAGCTGAACAGTACTTTCTTGTAGTGATGTATGTACACCCCCCAGCAGTCACCATAATCTTTTTTTTTGATGCAGTTCGGGCTTAGGAAAGTGTTTTGGAACTTCATCGTGGTTAACCATTGAGCCTATCATTTTTAATTGTCATACAGAATCCAATTTTAGTCACACGATACAATGTGATCAAAAAACGTTTCGTTTTTGCTGCAGAGGAAATGTGCAGTCGACAACTCCAAACGTCGGTTTACTTGGGTTTTGTTCAAATCCCAAGGCACCCGTTTGTCTAGTTTTTTGACCTTTCCAATATCTCAAAAGTGGTTGGAAATTGTCATGTATATACTCTCAGGGCCGATGCAACCTTTTGAACAGTTGCAAAGTTGATATCGCCGGTGCGTTCTGGCCTAGTTTGAATTGGAACAAGAAAATCGCTCGAATTTAGTTTTGAATTCTGAATGGAAGTATCTTCTTGACATACTCATGAAATGGGTAGTAGTAGTAGAGCAAAAATGAAATTACGTGAACATAGGACCTAACCAAAATGCATTAAAAAAATTAGCAGTTGTACCAAAAGTGTCAAAACCGTAGATAAAAGTGCACCTACATCGTACATTTTGAGCTAATTTCACTCGTTTTTGAAATGCTTGCAGCTATTCAGATATTGCCACAACAGGAGGAATATTTATTCGAATATTTGCAGTACCTAATATACATAATGGATTAGTCTATTACTATCAATTCCAAACCAAAAAATTATTTATAAAAATCACATATAAAAACGTTATTTTCATCCAGCATATTCACTGTGTGCTCATAACCTGCATAATACAAAATCCATAGCTGTCATCAGTCGTGATCTTACACTGATTCACAGAAGTGGCAGTAAAATTGGTAATTGTCGTTTAATGTAGGTTTGTCTTTCTCGATTGGGAGATCAAGCGGTGAGTCGTCTATAAGTCGCAGGTGTTGTCAAAATGGAATCACTGGTCAGAATAATTGTCAGATTCTGCAGATGGCATTTTAGGTTTTCTACCTTTCCTCTTCGGAGCCACGGTGCGTGTAAACCTACTGAGTCTTCTTATTTTCCTTCTCTTGAACAGAAACCATTAAAGAATTTTCAAAAGGAGATCCTGCAGTAAGATTTGATGAAGTAGGCTTCCTTTCTCTGTTCGAATTCTTTTTGTGTTTTTGAATTAGCTGCAGAAGAAAATATCTTCAAATGTAAAAACCTTTCACATGCTGGTAATATGGAGCCTGATCCATATTGCACGTACTCTGGAGATTCATATTGTTGAAAATATCAAATCGCTACTCCCAAAAATAACGAAAAAGTTTAAGTCTGGTTATGATATAGTATATTGTCTATTCGTCTATTGTCTAACCAGTGTAGTTCAAGATATGATATCAAAATCAGTATATTGTGGAACAAAAATAACGATAAAACTCTTCCTTCCATCACTTACCTTGATAAAAGTTCGCAAATAGGATGAAACTTCGAACAATCACAACAAAAAAATCTTTCAATCATATAAACTTTTAGCAGTCTCTGGGTTGGTTAGAGTTGAAAGGGTCCACAATACATGCAGGGTCCATTTACCACCTTTTCCTCAAATAACTTTCGTTACAACCTAATACAGCAAAGTAATATATTAATCCGAAATCAGATGAGTTTTTAAAAAATACTTTTCTCTCTTGAAATATCATTATTATTAAAATCCAAAGTTTTCAATTTTTTTATCGAATTTATTATGTATCCAATGAAGAAAAAATGAATGAAAATGTTGTTATGATTTATGATGATTTTTATAACTAGATGTAAGGTATAAATATTAATTGGCTGGATGGTATGGTAGATGGTAGTTCCCGTTCCAGAATTGTTTCGTGTAAAATGATGATCTTTATTTAATTAGATGATTGTATAATCAAGAATTTTGTATTAAAAATAAGTGTTATATTAATAATTCATAGCAATCCAAGCGTACCAGTATCCTCTTAATGTTTTATACATGCTAAGCGTTCCGATGAAAACTATTGGGATTACCAGCATATGCAGGCTCTATCTTTAAGACCTGAATATTTGCACAATCGCAATTATATTAATTTTATATATTATTGAGTATGTTAACCTTTTGATATTCTTGCGCACATATTAAAATTGGTGAAATTAATTAAGAAGTCAGAATTACGTTCATCAATTATAACATATGTTTATTCTGGCAAATGAGGACCGTAGATCGAGCATACGATTTGCCCATCACATGTCCGGTTGACATACTTCCGGAAATATCTGATCCAAAGCTATTAGCTATAATAAATAATATACGAGGAACGCGAAATAAAAACAGGCTTTTTTACATTCACATTATCAAATAAATCAAATCAACCCATTGCCACATATTATGAAAGGATGCAATCAAGCCATCCAAACGCTACAAAAATTAAGATGAATGGTGAAAAATGCTTAGATTCTTAATATGAGTCCGACTAATTTTCGGCTTTACACCACACCGCTTCTTTTTTGATGACTTTATTTTCGAAACCACGATGAAGATATAGGTGAAGTAAACCGATGCAATAATTTATTAAGGCTTGTAATTATTTTTCAAGTAATTATATACCCTGTGTTAACCCAAATATTTACATAGGTACTTTATCATTAAGATTTATCTTTAATTATCAACTGCATTATTATGTTAATCCTGTTTTTATTACAAATCCATACCATAAAAACAGTTAGTTTCCTTCATTGGAACTTATAGCATAAATATTACATTATTTGAAACTTCATAAAATGTTTTGGTCCAAGAATAGTGGTACAAAATTTTTGCATCCATATGAAATTATTTTTTTTCTAATCCTAAATGATTAAATTTTGGGGAAATTGAGTACACCTTGATGAACATAACTTATGTCCTCTGGTACCATGTAAAACCACTTTCAGTAATCGAGGATTGGTAAAATAGTTACCAAATGTGCGTTTATTTATAAAAATGCTTGCATACAAAATTTTATTAGAAAGTTTTTAATACTTTGCCAGTAATAAAAAAAATACTTTTTTAAAATGAACTTCAGAAGCATATAAATTTAGGGTGCTTTTTTGATATAGATAAAAAAGGCCAAATCGACTTATTTTCAGGTCTACTATCACCAGTTCCTGTATATAAAATATAATATAAAGAGAAAAATAAACTATTTTTTTTCAAAAAATAAAATAAATAATTAGTCTTAAACTAGATGAATAATCAAATAATTGCACATAATCAAAAAGTTTATAGTACCTATATGTTCACTGCACATCTCTTTAAGCTTTTTGATGTTTGTTGCACCCTTCACCTTAACTGGTAGACTGTTGAAAAGCTCTCTACTCCTTGATGAGTTATTTTTCTTCTTCCTGCCTTGACTGTAGTAGATAACAGAATGATTTTTTACCAATTTAATTTCAATTGATTTTTTAGGTAGACTAATTCTAGTTTCTTCTTCGATGATTTCTTTTATAGTAAGAAGTTTTAGGTCTTCATAAATTTCATTTGATGGTGTTAAGGCCGCTTTAGATGGGCACAATTTGTTACCAAAATTTTGTTCCCAAACCGACTCAGATGCAACTGCGCAATGCACCGTTGCATCTGAGTCGATTTGGGAACAAATATTTGGTAACATTTTAGCCCGTCTAAACAGGTCTTTAGATATGGTTGATTGAATAAACTTTTTATTTTGCACTTTTTGTAGTTTTTGAATATCTGTAGTGTTTCCTTGTCCCCAGAAATGAGTGAGATACTCTAAATGCGATTTGACTAGCTATTTATTTTGTTTAGCCCAATTCGAAATTATTTCCATATCCTCATCTTTTATTTA
The DNA here is from genome assembly GCA_963971135.1 of Stenus bimaculatus. NCBI lineage: Eukaryota > Metazoa > Arthropoda > Insecta > Coleoptera > Staphylinidae > Stenus > Stenus bimaculatus. The sequence continues at coordinate 42,576,405 of OZ020183.1, read as the reverse complement.
GTTTTGAGTTGTGAGTTGTGACAAGTGTTCCACTACAGAAAATTGCGATGTCTTCAGCAAATGAATTTATTTTTCCATTTAGGTTCATGGTTCATGTGAATAATATAGTGTTTATGCAACTTTTTTTAATATTTAAACGTAAGACCGTAGATTGGTCATATAATTCCGTCCAAAGATTATTATGAAAAGCTCAACGACTGTCACAAATAAACTGGTCATGGAGGGAGAGACAAAATGATAGTTTAAAAAAACTGTTCCTTATACCTTGTCACGTCAATGAAATTTAAAGTTGTGTACTATTTGTAATCAGAAAAAACCATTAGCCTAAACTGGTAAAGTTGTTCATTCCATGTAAAGTAACAATTTTAATAACCGCGCTCAAATAGATCTGATAAACCAATCCACTCCTGATAGAGATTTTAAGTGGTCACTTAATTATTACCATTACCAGGATCATACTACAGTTCTATTACTTAAGACCCCTGACTTCTAAAAGAGGTGCTGAAGTTGCTACGGAAGTGCTGATTTTTTTTTAGAATTCGGATGGGCTACAATTTTGCAAAGCTAGTCAAGGTGTAATCAGGACGTAGAGAACATGTTGAAGGCATGGTTGGACGATAACAAATATACGACATGGGAGTTTATGCTCGAGTCACCCGACAAGATGTCGTATACGACATTACAAGGACACACTCTAATTTTTGCATTTGAATGACGACGGGATTATGCTTGAACCACGCGACATGATCTCGTATACGACTTCCATCATTCTATCATTGTCATTCAATGAAAAAATAAGAATGCATCCTTGTCATGTCAACAAGATATCATATTCAACATGACAAGGACACACTTTTATTTTTGCATTTGAATGACAAGAATAGAATGATGGAAGTCGAATACGACATCGTATCGGGTGGTTCGAGAATTACTCCCACGGTCAATTGGTTGTCATTTTGTTCAATTTTAGAAGAATTCATCGTACCACCGCATAATCAAAAGATTGCCTTATCGAGCCCTTTTCGGCTTAGATTCGAAGAAAGGGATGAAATCCTGGAGCATTCCAGCTGAGATTTTAATCAATATACGAAGGAGACTTAGAATCTGCACTAAGTACTGGAAGCATGATTCCGGTAAAACGCAACTGTTCAGCGACCCCAGAGCCCCAGATCCTTCTGCATCTTGCACAAAATGTAATAACTTTCATGATAATCAAGAATTATATAAATTATGTCAGCAAGAAAATATTATAATTAAAGAACGTGAAAAATCAATGCAAGGATAATGGAGAGATGCAGAAAATATGTAGGAGTTTTCATCTGAGAAATTTAAAAAATTAAATATAGATTCGAGTGAAGTACAGGAAGTACCGAAGATTGATCGAAGCCCACTAGATCATAAAAATATTTTAGGAACGGTATTCGATTTCTAAAACGAGTCGTATTAGATTGGCACAGCTTACGGAATTTTAAGAATTGGTACCCACGCAATGCTATTGACATCTCATCTGGACCAGAATTCTCTGGAGAAATACCTGACATATTTATAACATCAAGGGAGTATTGACAAAATATTACAAGTTCCAAGGACAACAGGGTTTCAATAGGTATCTCAACAAAACTTCGAAAATTCAGTGTCGAACAAAAAATATTTTTGTAAGAATGTAAGAAAAATGAACAACTCTGCAACTCGAAATGTCATAACTCATCAACATATTCTAATAAGCAGCTATTTCAATAGCTTGTACGAGGGTTGCCTTTTATATGTATTTCGGGATTAGAGAACAAAAACAAATATTTATCATCGAAAATTGTTTTTCAATGAAGAACAATACACTTTTGCATGCTTGTGAACCAATTTTCGAAACACTTTTCCCTTTTCCACTCCGATTGAGTTGTCTCCAAAACGTGCATTTTCAACGCATCAACCGGTTTTAGGAGTGTCGAAAAACGTTTACCTCTCAATTTTTTATTTCGGGAATAAAAAAGTCATGTTTTGAAGCACCTCGATCGAATTTTTTGAATATTTTTTGCGACCTGTTGCCAAGACCTTGTTTTTGAGCGTTTTTCAAATTATGTGGGACCCAACGTGAACACAACTTTTTGCAACGAAATGTTCATACAATACTGAATCTATGCTGGTCCCACTAATATACAGTCTACAATTATAACTCAATCTTACAAATAGTCACATGAGGTTCTTGCAATATCAGTTTACGCACCGAATCAATGTTCATTAGTGCCCTTTTGACCATTGAACTTTTCCATAGTATATGGATATATTAAAGATTTGCCAAATTGTAGCAATTAACTTTTATAGTGGGGAGTCAATTTTTTTAGCCCAGGGTGCCAAAAAGTCTTAAAATGGCCCTGACCTTCACGAAATTAATCCTTGAGCGAACTACGCCCATCATTGTATTCTGTAAAGCATCGATAAACACTAGCCCTTGATGGTGCTTCATCGCCAAAAATCGAATTAAGTTGGTAAAAGTAAAACCCATATAACAAACCTTACAGATTTTTCCCGTAAGGACTTTCAGATTTTCCCAGAATTGCACCATTAATTCGATTTTTGGCAATGAAGGCAGTATTGTTGAGTTAATTCACATCCAAAGTTGTAAAAAATAATCGCACGAAAATGTTAACGATTTAATTTCAATTTTTGGCCGATATGAATTTTTCAAGTTACTGTAAACTGTAAACAGCACAAATAGCGCTCGTACATAAAAACGTTCTGAGTACGTATGTATACCGTATACCGTCAAAAATGTTAATTATTACGATAATAATAATAATAACAAAAATTACAAAAAATACATAAAAAAATACAGTAAAATAAGAAAAAAAAATCCCAGGTACCATAAACAGAAACTATTTTCTTATCAAGGACAATATTTCCCCCATATCTTCTTTGCCTCTACCATCCTCTGCTAACAAATTCCACCATCTCTGCATTCTGATATGGCTTTGCGGTGAGATTCCTCTGCAACTCAACGTCCAATGCTTTACACTATCTTCTTCCCTCATACATATTCTGCATTTTTTCGCTGTCTTCTCTAGCCAGAAATTATTACTGTTTTCTTCATTGCCACATCTAAATCAAGCTATTATTCTAATTGTTTCCTCATCATACTCTTTCTTTATGTACTCAGGGTATCTGTTGACCACCATTATTTCTCCATAGTTACCGATTCTATTGAATCTCACCTGTTTGTCAACTTCTATTAACCTCTCTATTACTAGGTTTTCCATGCTGCGGCCCTCTCTGATGTATCTTTGTATCTCGACATTTGACTGTCCTGCTTTTTCAAATACATTCTGGCGTACCTTGATCCATCTATTTGCGCTTCCTCTCTCTGTCTCCTTGTCTATTTCCCTTATTATTTTATTTACTACCCCTATGTTGTTTTGTCTTATTTTCTCCTCATACTTAATTGCTCTTCTTGTTCCTTCAATTCCTATTCTATTTCTGTTTAATTCTTGTCTGACTATTTAATCCGGAGTGTTCTTGTTTAGTCCTACTGTCCATTTTAAAAATTTGTTTTGTACTTTTTCGATCTCTTCCATTTCGATCCACCCCCTTACTTCACTTCCGTATAATAAAACGCTCCTCACAATGGCATCAAATAGAGCGATTCTCATTGCTACATTACTTTTTAATCTTCTTTTTCCCAGACTCCAAACTTTACCCATCATCATTGTTGCCTTTTTTTGAACTCTGTTTGTATGTATATTCCCGGAGTTGTTCCTTTGTAGTGTTACACCAAGGTATCTAAATTCCTTTACTTTTTCAATTTCCTTTCCCTGCCAATAATATTTTCCCCCCTTCTTTTCTCTACTACCTTTAGCAAACACCATAATTTTTGTTTTTTCAACGTTCAGAATCATATCCTTTTTTCTTAGATAATTCTCTAAAGCCTTTAACATGCTGCTTAATTCCCTTCCATCTTTTGCTATTATTACTATGTCGTCCGCATATGATATCGAGCATATTTTCTGCGTCCCTATCTTAACTCCTCCTACCGGGCATTTTTTAAGCATATCTTCCAGGTCTGACAGGTAGCAATTAAATAATGTTGGGCTTAGGGGGCAGCCTTGCCTTACACCTCTGTCTGTTATAAAGTCCTCAGATTCCTCATTATTTATTTTTACTATACTTATGGTTCTTTTGTATATATGTCTGATTCTTGTTATCATTTCCTGGCTTATTCCTCTGATTTCCATTGTTTTGAACATTTTATCTCTATCAACCTTGTCGATAGCTGACTTCAGGTCTACAAAACATATATATATCTTCCCACCTTTATTTGATATTTCCTTTTCTATGATGTAGTTTAGAGTATAGAGGGCGTCCACTGTTCCCCTGTTTTTTCTAAAACCAAACTGCGTGTCATCCAAAATATTTTTACTTTCCATTTCCTCTGCTAGCCTTTTTTCTAATAGCATTGCGTATATCTTATACAAGGTATTTATAATTGTTATGCCCCTATAATTTTCTATCTTTCTTCTATCACCTTTTTTAAAGATTGGGCATATAATCCCTTTTCTCCAATTTTCTGGTATGCTTCTCCCACTCCATATGTTATTGTAAAGTTTCGTTATCATTCTGATTAGCTCCTCTGGTGCATATTTAATTGCTTCGTGCTGAATCCCGTCTTGTCCTGGAGTTTTTCCTAGTTTTAATTTCGTATTATTACGATAGAAACGTCAGTTGGCAGATAGCAGCACTAAGGTCGTCCAATCCCGAAATAAGTTATTGTAAATGCCTGCTACATATACAAGGAGTAGATCGGTCCAAGTGCAGATCCCTGGGGCACAACCTCTTCTAATTTCTTTAAGATTGCTGCTATCTTCATTGATTTTTACGCATTTTTGATTTCTAGTATCTTTTTTATGATACCTTATATTTCATTTTCTGTTGTTAATTGAAAATATGCGGAGTGTTTATTATTGTATACTTTGTTGTGAAATATTTCTTCATTGAAGTTTTTTGGTAATTCATGTACATTCACGCTCGATGATATCGAGGACACAAAAGAAATATTCTAATCCAAGAGCAAGCGTTCGCAGACACGAGATCACACGAAATTTGAAATCAAATGAACACGACTTAAAATGCGTACGAAGTTCTTTCAAGTTTCGTGTGATCTTGTGTTTGAAATCGCCTTCTATTGGATCTGAATATTTCTTTTGTGTCCTTTATATCTTTGAGCCTCATTGTACACTATTTATGAAATTATCGTTGAAAGCTTCCGCTATTGATAAATTGTGATTTAAGATAATGCCATTTAAGTTTTTGATATTTTTTGGTGAATCTAGTTTATTTTTTGTGTTTTGGTTTATTTTTTTATGTCCCATTTTTGTTTATTTGTTGAATTGCTAGAAAATGCTTTTTCTTTTTGAGGTGATTTGCATTTAATAGCAACATAAAGTTTTTGTGGGTGTTTGTGTTTGGGATTTTATTAATTGGTGTAAATACAGTTACATAAAATTGAAATGATATAGGAATAAATTTATGAAAATGGCATTATTATTGAGTATGGAGAGAATTTCGTTCGTGTGTGTTGTGAATACATAACGAACATGAAAAAAACGTTAAGTATGGCAATCACGCGATGGTCGACACACAAATATGGTAAAAATAAATAAAGCAAATGAACGGTTTGGCATGCGAATGAGCCTCCATGTTCGCGAGCGTGCAGTCGTAAGAAGGGCAATTAGACTTGAATATTTTCGCTTTCTAATGCTTCCAAACATCGGCCCGAATTCAGGTTAGATGTGGTCGAGTGTTTTTGTGCGACATCTGTCCGATCCGGACAATTTTCATTTCTTCACGCACCATTTCTTTTTTTATTTGCCAAGTGGCCCGTCTTTGCAATTATACTTTTCTAAGTCAAGGACGCACGCTCGCACGACTCTCATAATTTATGATCACACAAATATTTTGATCCCCAAATTTCGGATCTACACCCAGCATAACTTGAAACAGATGTTATATTGCTTATAGGTACTCAATAAAAAGGTTCTTATTTCGAAAAAAGATGACATTCACAATTAGAAATGGTCTTTAGCTTTTGCAAACACTTTTTAACAGACTTTAGCCTAGATTAGTAACAGTGAACATAAATATGCAAGAGATTAGTTATTTTTGCTTTTGTATCTAGTCGAGGGTCGGATGCCAGAAGGTTCTAAGTTAATTCTTTAAAGATTTTTTTGAATATCTAATTTTAAAGTGGGAAAATAGGTTTACAATTTTAATATTTGACACCTATCAGACTCATAAAATAAATTACTAATTTCCACTGGAACCTCGTAGATTCGTAGAAGTTTTGTTATACAAGTACAGTAGGGGCATTAAAAAAACGATTAAAAATTTGCCTGTGTTTAGAATACCCTAATGTGTTTTTCTAATTGAATAAAATTTCCACTTTCCACGGAAATAATAAAAAATAAGAAAGTCTACGTTTTTCGAATAATAAGATAAAATTCATGAAAATTCAGTAAATTACATATTATAATTTATATATTACAAAAATTATCATTTTATTTATTATGCAAGTTTTTAATACCGTTTAGTTTTAAAAATTCCAATAACTCCTAATTTTACTTCCAACTTTGGTCTAAAATTTTGGTTTAAAATGATGTATAGAGCCTGGTGATTTCACCATTTGTTAATGTTTTAACCTACAGTTTATTTAGGTTTAAAGGAATATTTTTTAAATAATTATGTATTTGTTGTTAAGTATAAATAATAAACAGGAATTCCTTAATGTATAAATAAGGCTATGTACATAAAATGTACAGTTATATAATCCACAGTTTTTGAATCAATCATACTTATATGAACAAAATGAGATTCATTGATTAAAATCTAGTTTTTTGATACATTTTAAATGGTCTTACTTTAAATTTATGACGTTATGTTTGCTGTTTGCCAGCAGACGATTCATAAATAAGCATGTCAAACATGGTATTTACATTCACACTTCATTTTAAAAACGGTCACGCTTATGCCGCCTTTCGTATTTCATAGATTACAAAAAGGTTGGAAGCCTCCGTGATTTATTTAGACCACAGGCCATGTCGACAGTTCCGACAATGTTGACAAAATACTCAAACCATAAAAACGGACATTCGTCCTACCTCATTGTGTCTAGAATTATTCTCGTAATAAAATCTTTACAGATAAAAAACTATCAAAAATATAATCAATGAATTGAATTCCTTTATATTTTATCACTCCTCCGACATTATTTTTAGCAAGATTTTTCCATTGACACAATCAGAATTTGTTAAAAAAGATAGCCACATTCGCCCCGGAACATTTAAGAGCGATAATTACGGTAGAAGGTCTATTAAGGAATTTTGATTAGTTTATGAAGTGTTTTGATAGAAAAATTTGCTGTGTTTATAGATACTATGTGGATATCGAATCACATCATTTTCAAAAAAAACCTTGAAAATAAAAAAGTAAAAAAAAAATAAAAAAAAAATAAAAACCTTTTTTTTGAAGTTATACAGGGTGGGCCAACGAAAACGAAACAGACGAGTTTTGAAATAGTTAATAAAAAAATTTGAAAAAATGCTCGAACAGGTCAACTTTAGTTTCGAGGGGGACATATTTTGCAATAGAGCTGATTCAAAAATCCATTCATCCCTGCGCCCTATGGACACAACCCCTTAAATTTTAATAGGGATGGTGGGGTAAGTAATACCTCGTTGAAAAGATCTCTTTATCCAGAGTAACATACAAAAAAAAAGTTAAATCGATCGATTCGTTTTAAAGATATTCAAAATTTAGCAAGTAGAGTTTTCATACCTTTTAAAATTGTGCTATGAACACCACTCCTTCAATTTTAAGCCTTTTCATAGGGTAAGTAATACTTACTTGGAAAGTTATTTTTACCACAAGTAACATACAAAAAAACAAAAGTGAAATCGATTGGTTTGTTTTAAAGAATTCAAAATAAAACAGTATTGCACATTATTTTTTATTTAACCAAACTAAAACTTAAGTCTTTTTGAAGAAAACTTAACACTTTAAAGAATCCCATCGATCCCGACACTTTCAAGGATGTTTTTATTATTTTATTAAATGTTCGAATTAAGTTCCACCAACCTCCATGCAAACGTACAAATTTTGCTCAAAGCGAATTCTTACATTTTGTAACATTTCAGCAGTAATTTCTCGTCATTCATTAATAATTCTCTGTCGTAACTCTGCTAGAGATCCTGGTTCCGTTGCGTAAATCTTACTTTTTAAATGCCCCCAAAGGAAAAAATCAAGGGGAGTAAGATCGGGAGATCGCGGCGGCCACTCCAAAGGTCCTCTACGCCCAATCCATTGCCCAGGAAACGTCGTATCCAAGAATTCCCTAACAGGCCGTGTGTAATGAGGACGGGCTCCGTCTTGTTGGAAAATCAGATGGTCTTCCAAATAACGATCGTCATTTTCGATAATATCGTCAAGAAATGGATGAACAAAGTTTTGAAGTAGATCCAAGTACATATCCCCTTTTAGATTGCCATCTAGAAAATAAGGACCAATAAGACGGTCTCCAAAAATTCCAACCCACACATTCAATTTTTGAGGAGTTTGAGTGTGAACTTCATGAAATACCCTAGGATTCTCATCTTACCAATATCGACAATTATGACGATTAACGGTTGAGTTTAAGAAAAAAGTGCACTCATCAGAAAAACAGATATTATAAAGATAATTTTCATCAGCAATTATCCTTTCCGTCATCACCTCACAAAATTGCAGTCGCCTATCAAAATCATCTTCATTTAACTCATGAATTAAATGAATTTTATAGGGATGATATTTGTGACCTTTCAATATTCGGCGAATGGTTGTTCTGCTGATGTTAGTCACAGTCTCCAGTTTTCTTGTGCTTAAAGTTGGATCTGCAGCAACTTGTCCCAAAACACCTATTTCAACGACCTCATTTCTTATTGGACGAACATTACCAGGATCGCGTTTTTTATTACCAACAGAACCAGTATTTTTAAATTTTGCAACCAACTCCAGAACGTATTTTCGGTTACAATGTTTGTTTGGATGTTGTTCATTAAATAAATTAGCTGCACGATGAGCATTCTCATCGTTTTTAAAATAAAAAGTGATTAATTCAACCCTTCCTGGAATTGTATAAACCATTGCTAGCCGAAGCTTTTACAGAAGTTCACAAAATTTTAAATGTTTATTTCTAATAATTAGTCATAAACGGTTTTAACACGATGAAAATCACCACTAATACAAAATACAACTGATAAAAAGAATCTCAATGTGGCTATAAATCGTTTTATGTTTTGCATTGTTTTGTTCCAGATGTTACAAAATTTTAAACAATTCCTCGAATAAATTTAAATTTGTTTTTTAAAATCTCTCTTTTGTAGAAAATTAAAATAAATTGCGTTTTATATGTTTTTGTATGTTACTTTGGGTTAAAAGATCTTTCCCAGGAGGTATTACTTACCCTATCAAAACAGTATAGAAAATTTTTCAATGACAAATAATGATAAAGGTATGTTATTATAGCCTCTTTTAGTTTAGTAGTTACAGCACAACGCCTTCAACTTTTAACTGCCAAAAAATCAAAAAATATAAAAGTTGAATTTTTTGGATTTTAAAGAATTTAATAGTAAAATCCCGTTAAATAGTCGTTAATGAAATAAACCATTAAAATCAATAGAATAACTGTAAATTAATTCCTCCTAAACATTAGTTTATTTTATATACTTTTAATTACTATTCCACTCAAAAATAATAAAATGGTGGTTGAAATAAAAATTTTAGAAGTGTACTGTTCCAAGACAAATGTTGGATGTAATGAAATATTTTTGAAATAAATTAATTTTTAGTTTGATACAATTAGCTATAAAACAATGGAAGTGTGAGTTAAAACAAAGGAGTAATTTTATAATCCGTTCGGGTAGCTTCCTAGGGTACCGTGCAGTTTGTCATGCAGGTCCTAATTCAAAAAATAACTTGCTTTGTTCGGCTATAATTGGCGCCAATTCTATAAAAAACAGTTATTTATTATGTAGGCCATAACTTGCATTTTCAATTTCATGCATTGCTAATTTTATAATAATAACAATAGTATTTATTCACTTAAGGTAATACCGAAGTTTGAGGATTTTTCTTTTGAAATCCTGAAATTTCTTCAATAGCCTTTGAGTGGCTAGTTTATTTAAACGAATAAAATCTCAGTAAATGAGTTCCGAATTCCGAGCTCAATTTTTTGTCTAATCCACGCGATGACCGCGATCCTATCGTTCATCCTACAAGGAAGTACGTCTCGTCCTGAATGTCAAAGGTTTTGGCATCTAATTGTAGAGACCGAGCAACTTTTTTTTATTTAAATGATGAATAGGATCAAACGTGATTTAAAGGATTCGCGTCGTTTTATCCAGGTCACTGTCACTCCCATAACAATCTTTCTTGAGCTCCACGAGGAGCGAGGAGATGAGAATCTTTTCTGGTTGTGGAGAAAAGAGCGCGCCGCGAAAATAAAAATGTAAATTTAATGGCTTCATTGTCTATAGAACTGAAAGAATTATGGCGTATGTGTGCGTTATGTTTGGATTGTAGATTCTGATGCATGCCACGCACTTTGGTATTCATAAATAGCACATCAGATTGTTTCACTTTATTAAATAGTAGTTTAGAGACGTAGGATTACAAACTAGTATTTTTATTAAAGCTTGTGATTTAACACACTTTCAAGAAAAATAGCAAGGAGTGCATTTTAAAACCAATAAAATTGGCTTGCATACCACTGTACTATGGTGCGTCATCTTGAGTTACATAATGACGTTGTTTGTCGTCCTAGGACCATAGTGAATTCATTATGGTACTCAAAGTATGCTTCACTATCGTCATACTGATGGTACTCAAATTTATGTCACTAAGACTGTCAATAAATTTTAATTTATTTCAAGCAGATAAAGCTTGGACTACTAAACTTTACGACTAGTACCATAATGTTTGACGTTACAATCCACGACTCTTAGGACACAAATAACTATAATTATTATAATGAAAATTGCAATTTTAAGATTGGTTTTTCTATTCGTTTATAATAATAATCTATTAAAATGTTCATTTAGTGTACTTGAAGAAATTTTATTATAAATGTAAATTTTTGTAAATTTTGAATAGAAAAATTTAGCTACCTTTTGTAATCAAAACCTTCTTATTCATTAGATTACAGTAAGGTTTCATCTAGTAATTAGAACCATTAACTCATTTATTATATTAATGATAGATAATAAAACATGCCATGTTGTAAACGTGTATCTTATTAGTATTAGAGTTATTCTGACCGAATACAAATGTAAAAATTCATGATAATGTGTGATTAATCACATTTGTGCTCCACTTAGTCGAAATTAGCTTTATACAAATTTTCTATTATATTCGAGCGCACATAAATAATTTTTAGGTATTTAATTTTTATAAGCTTCTGTATAGCACTTTCTACTAGCTTTAAGAATTAATGCGTATAGTCACATAAATTGCCTTAAATATAAAAGTTGTAATTATATTTGACATTATTTTGAGCTTTTTGGTACGGCACGAATTACTTGCGTTCAAATGTGCTTTTAATATTTTTAATAGGAAAGTATTTAGGCACAATATTTAATCTGTTCACAACGAATTTGAAAGAAATTACTCTACATCTTGCTGTGTTTTTATCCCCGAGCTACAAGGCTTATTCGTTAAATATTGTTATTAATTTCGATTAGGATAATTTAAGTTTACAAGTTCACATCGTTTAAGGTTCTTTTCAGGTATTTAACCTTTTAGGAAATCCTAATTACTTGAGCGATTACGTTTTTATAGTATTTTCCCAGAAATTGCAATTTCCAGTTAAGCTTTTATAAATTTCTTTTTGAACATCGACGCTTTTTTAGATGATAATATTTTAAAATTCTTCCTTCTCACCCAATTTTGTTGGGTTCGACTTTTATTAACTTTAGTTCCAACAACAAAACGAACATTGGCGTAAAAAAATCCCATAAAATTTATGATAATTCTACGAAATCAATTAGCAATTACTAGTTACGCCTACCACTTCACATGTTTCTTGACTTTAACGTTAATAGCTTCCATCATTAGGATTAGGGAAAAGTTTTGTGGCACAAACCACAAGTCTGAGTCGCTAATTTACTTATCAGCATGGGCGCCGACCTCCGACTAGGGAGGAGACTCCAAATACTTTAATACCAAAATTTAGTCACGTTCATTATTAAATTTACAAAAATTATTTCCACATTTTTTCTTAAAATTTCGTGTTAGCTGTCCCAAATGTCACTTTTATAATCAGATATCAAGCAGAGATGGTCATATGGGTTATTAGATGTCCTCAACAGTGCACAAACATTAAATGATTTTTAATCGTCTTTTAACTAAATTTTCCACAATTAACCGCATGTTGCTTTTATCTAAGTGTTAATCTGTTTGTAAAATTTTGCAGATCTTGGTTCTAAAAAGCTGTACAGTTACTTTAATTTAAATTCTTAAAATTATAAAAATATGCCTATCCCAGAAATTTTCTCAAAATGCAGTTAGTCTTGGGAATTTGGTTTAAATTGAGGATATTTGGTACACTATTAAAAATTGTGATTGAAATGCAGTTTTGTGCCAACAATTCAACAAAATGAGATTAATTATTTAATGCTCATACCTCAAACTGAATTTAAATTCCACCCCCACACTTGTGATACGATATAACAAAAGATTGATTTAAATCTGATGATTTCGACTGATGAATTTATAGCTGAGGTTAAACGTGAATATGAATCTTTAACCAAGGAAGATCTACATCATCCACCTTTCTATTTATGAACCTCATTAGAATTTTGAAATAAATTTGAAGTAATTGTGAAACTTTTAACTGAAAAAAAAGTAACTTTCCCCTTCTATATGGAGCATTTTGTAATATTGAATGGGATGATGATTTATGTTATTTATGTTAAAATTGATAAACCAATTCGACATGGTTGTCCAAGATGAAACGTACTCCAAAATATGAAAACCATCCACCGTTATTTGATTATAATATAATAAATACTATAAAAGAAAAAGAAACAATTCGCAATAACTATGTAAAATATAAAAAAACCTGAAGATTGGGATTCATTTGTGTATTGTAGAATATGATTGACGTTATGATCTACGAGCCTTATGACATAAATAACTAGAATCAGATTAAAATCAACAAATTATTACATATGCATAATGGAAATTACAATCTGATGTAAGATTAAATTCTAGACCACTTCATCAAATATCTAACCGGAATATTAGTCTGGCTTTCGCCCTGGATTTAACTGCAATTCAGTTGTGTGTCATATATCTGATAATATGATTAAGGCTTCTGATGATGGCTCCATTCTGCTATTGTTGAACTACAGTAAAGCCATAGATACAATAAATCTTCTTATTCATATTTTAAAATTTGTTAGTTTTCGCTTGCGATTTAATGGCTTCTTACCAATCGCGAGACTAAAAAGTGGTAATAACTACTAAACTCTAAAATATATTTTCTCTGATGTTCCTCAAGTTTCGATATTAGGTCTTATATTGTTCACGATCTACACGAATAATTTAATGGATGAATTAGGCACTGCTCCTATCACCTTTATACTGATGATACGCCACTGCTCCATTCTTTTGATATAAAGATCATGAAGGACGCTGAAATTATTCTTAATCGGGAATTTGATCATGTCGCTAAGTTATCTCAAAAGCACTGTATGAAAACTAATCCCTCAAAAAGCCATACATTAGTATTTGGTCCTTGAAGTAAAACTGCTGTTGTTTTAAATAATTTCAAATTAGGCATCTCAGAGGAACCTATTAACGTTTTTTGGGTATAATTATCGACTGCAATTGTAGAAAAAGATTAAAATGAGAAATTTAAATATCACGTGAAAAGTTTGTAGAAAAGCTGAAAGGGAAATAAATAATAACCCTAAAATGTTACAGACGTATGTAAACTCAATGAAAAACACAACTACCGTTTTAGACATTAAGATCAACAACGATGTATCATCAAGTACACCCCAAAAAATTATAAATGATTTTTCTGATTATTTTAGTATGGTATTATCAACTACCACCAAATCCATACAAGCAAAGTAGAACTATGAAACTTGGAGATTATTATGTTACAGAAGATTTGGTTATCAAATTACCAAAAAAAGTTACAAAATAAGCTAACAATGTTTGGAAAAAATTAAAAATTAGTGGCAGTAAAAATGATGTAACTATTCTTAGTAGCTTTTCAAAACTGTTAGTATAGATTTCGGCTGATAATATTCTATCCACAGTAAAATCTTGGGTTTCTTCCGAAAAGGTCAACATGTAGCAATCTCACGCAATCTATCTCAAATATTATGCATGTACAACAACAAGTAGACGTTGTTTCTGCAGACGTTTCCAAAGCATTTGATTTGATATCTCACGATCTGCTAATTTTAAAGTTAAAAGAGATGAGTGATAATATAATTGGCTTAATTAGGTCTTACCTATATAATATATAACAGAGTTCAGTTTGAACATATAGTTGGTATTAAATCTGATTTTTATGTTCCGATTAGTGGTATCCCATAGGGATACATTATAGGACCCTTATTGTTCCATATTTACATTAATATTATTGGATGCACAAAATTTTTAGAAAAGTTGTTACTATTGAGAACTGTATTGAATTACAGGAGGATATAAACACAGTCTTGGAATGGGCTTGCAATAACTTTTTAAAACTTAACATTAAAAAATGTTTTGTGGTTACAAAAACTAGAAAATAAAACTTCCTCAAAATTAACTACCAAATTAACAGTACACATCAGATTAAGAGAGAATCAATAATAAAAGACCCAGATATAACTTTTGATGCTAAGTTAAAATATTTGTCCACATAAATTTAATAGGATTTATAATAAGAAACACTTCAATAAATTCGCTTAAATTATTGTTTAATTCTTATATTATTTCAAAGCTTGAATATTTGCCCATAGTCTGGTCACTATTTTAACAAAATTACCTGAAAATAATGGAATCAATTAAAGAACTAAAGTCCTAATATTTTTTCGTTCATGAAGAGAATATAGTATCCTAATTACTCAATAAGTTGTGATGATCTATTGAAGGAAGTTTACTTTATGTCAATTCAGGATTGACATATATTCGCCAAAGATCCTCGTTGCTCGCATATGGAACACGCACCTATTGATTTGTATTCGGTGCATTCATGCTGCGGCCCGGCTGCTCGCCAGGCTTGGCGCTTCAATCCAAGGCAAATTGATCATCGCCAAACTTCTTCAAATTTGCGCTGTGATTGGATCTTTGGCGATGTACAAGCAGCGAGGTCGCAAATAAATATATTTTAAGCCTACAAATGGTAAATGTTTTAAAATATTTTTAAAATTTTTATTGGCCTTAAATCTGTATCTTTATATGAAAAAACTACCGCCAAAATATCAAATTAATATCTCTTGTAGTATTTATTTTATTTACTAAAATAAATATTTACTTGAAAAATTTTAAAATGGTATAATTTTTTAAGGAAGCATTTAATGACAATACATTATTTATCAAAAATGCTTAGTTTCACTTCCTTCATCACCCCAAATAATGGCACAGTTAGTAAGGGACCCCTGTATATTATATCATGATTAATGGGGTGATTCTGAACAAAAATGTTAGCCGTAACAGCGCTGTTATATTTGACAGTCACCCCGATGTCAAAAAAATCGCTATTCTGTAAACTTTGCTGTAACTTAACGGCGATGTAAAATAACATTTTCAGTCTTAAAATACATTTTACATCAATGTAATGTTAGTATTTTGATCAATTATACAATAATGTAAAATTATTATTTTGATTGATGTTATTTTAACCCTGAAAATGTTATTTTACATCGCCGTTAAATTACAGTAAAGGTTACAGAATGGCAATTTTCTTGACATAGGGGTGACTGTCAAATTTAACAGCGATGTTACGGCTAACATTTTTGTCCAGAATTACCCCATAAGTACATTTTTAAAATAAATTATTTGTATGTTTATACAGGGTGTCCCACTTTCTTTTCCAGCAAAAATTTTTTTTAGATAGTAAATGTCATTGTGAACAAAAAATTTCCTATGAACTAATACTTTTTTTTAAGAAGTTACAGCAATTTTAAAACTGGTAAATGTTTATGATTTTTGTGAAACACACTGTAAAATTTTCTTTCTTATCATCATTTTTTTTGTTTAAATCGCTTATTGTATAGATTTTGTCTTTGCCAACTTGTTTCTTTGAACATTATTGGCTATTTTTAAACTAAGTGGACCATTTAAAATTTTTCTTGATGAAATGAATCTATCTGATTGGCTTAAGGCGATAGTCGGCAAATTTGAGCGCTTGATTTTGAAATTCTCTTGATATTTGCGATTTTGGTCATAACTTTTTTTTCAGTGGAGCTATTTTAAAATTTATTTTTTTGGTATAAAGAAGAGTCTTCTGGCTACCAATTTCTTCTTTTTTTGTTTTAGTAAGTCAAACCAAATAATCATACGGCAGCAGTAAAACGGACTCTTTTCAAAAAATGTTCGCTTAGCGGCTCTTTGAAACATTCTAAAAAACTAATTGAAATAATATTTTTTTCCAACACTAGAAATAAGTTAAGATATAAACGAAGACTTTGATGTTGCATTTTTTTGTTTTAAATATATTTTTAAACCATTTACAGCATCCCAAAAATTAAGTAAAATTTTAAGAAATTTTTGGGATGCTGTAAAAACTTTAAAAATATATTTAAAACAAAAAAACGCAACATTATTATATCTTAACTTATTTCTAGCGTTGGAAAAAATATAATTTCAATTACATTTTTTGTAAAAAGCCCGTTTTACTGCTGCCGTATGATTATTTGATTTGACTTACCAAAACAAAAAAAGAAGAAATTGGTAGCCATAAGACTCTTCTGTGTACCAAAAAAATAAATTTTAAAAAAGCTTTAATGGAAAAAAAAATATTACCAAAACCACAAATATCAAGCGAATTTCAAAATCAAGCACTCAAATTTGCCGACTATCCTCTTAAAGATAAAGACAAAATCCAAACAATACTTGACTTAAAGAAAGAAAATTCAAAATAAAATAAAATTTGTACTGGGTGTCCCAATAAAACCATTAAAGTTTTGAAATTTTAAAATTGCTGTAACATTTTAAGGAGCCGAAAAAGAATATTAGTTCATAAGAAAGTTTTTGTTGAGAATGACATTTACTATCTAAAAAAATTTTGCTGGGAAAAAAGTGGGACACCCTGTATATTTATCTATTTGTTCATTTTTAATGTGAATTTTTGCAAATAATTTTTTTTGTATTATGTATGTTATCCTGTAACTGGACATTATCTGTTGGATAATGAACATTATTATGATTATAGTATTATTAGTATTTATGTACCAATGCGTTAAATGAAAAAAAAGTATGTACTAGATATTTAAGTTAATATTTTTGTCGCCAGAGGGTGAGATGAATTTTAAAATTTGCAAATGAAGACAACTTTGGATAATGATACACTGCTACCACGATAAGAAGTTTTTGAGATCCTTTGACCGTTGACCGTTGTCTCCTGTTTTTAGCTCAATTCCAGTGTCGAAATTTTAAGTCTAATTTATTTGAATACCCCTAACAAATATTTTTGGTATCCAGTCTTCAATGAACCTTATTTGATCACGATTTGAATTCTTTCTACTTTAAACAACCAATAGAAAATTATAGATTTTTCAGGAAATAGGAAATTTCAAATTTATTATCCAAGTAGATATTTTCTTCTTTTAAATTGAAGGAGATAACTTATAAAAAGAAATTTTCTTTATTAGTGATAAGTATTTAAAATGTTTTATGTTTCAATGTGTATATAATTTAGAAAAGTAAAAGCAGTAAATAAAAAAAATAAAAATTGTATGCACTAAGATTTAAAATAGAAAATTATTGTTTTTACAATGTAGGAAGAACATTAATAATAAATTAATTTTATTTGATCATTAAGTAAAGTCTTTAAAAGTAAAAGGTGCTTTATGATCATGTGTAGATAATATATCATTACCCCTTGTAACGTAAATACGCTATACACAATTAATTTTTTGAAATTGGTGTTCCTCTTTCTTACATGTAATTTGGTAAGTATGCTTAACGATTAAACTTAAATATTTGAATTTGGGCTAGCAATTGAGATGAATATTATTTAAAATGTAGGTTAATTATTTTATGGGAATAATTACGAATGCTCACGATGGCTTGATCAAGGATCAAGAAATGAAATGTATAAGAGAATTGGTGTTAAAGTCGTATGTATTGTAAATATTGTTTCATCTGGAAGTCTTTACAATAATTTGAATGATTAAAATGTAGTAAATGAAGAACGTGGTTTTTTTAATAGCACATGATGTAAATTTAATATCAGTACACATGTCTCGAAGTAGAAATTCTGCCTCGATTAGTCGTGAGTTTATTGAAAAGGCACAATGTATGTAATTAAATAATCGCCGTGACAGGACGCGGTATCGTAATCGTTAGTGCTTGTTCTCGTCTCTTTTTATCACTTTGATTTTGAGTGTATGCGTGAACGCGCTTTTGTGCTAAAACTGAGTACACTAGCTCACTAGCTCAAGACATCGCCAGCAAGAACGAAGAATATTGTTAACAACTGCGAGGCGATGTGACCCACTGACCCACTCGCCCAGTTCCGCCATTGCTGCTTGCCATCAGACTATAATGCGACCAAATATACAAGTTTAACATATGCACCTAGCCTCAAGCTCTTCAGCAACACTTCGAAAATTGCCTTATAGAATTATTACTATCTTTTCATTCCTTGTACAGACAGGTACGGACGCGAACTTTTTAAACTTGATTCTGGAATTAGATACTTGAAACTTGTATCATACACACCTTCAAGCTATGATAATATCACCAATCAAGCCGTTACACAACAATGAACAACTCAAATTAGAACAAAAATTCCAAAAAAATTTCAAAAGTTAATACCACTATTAACCCCATACATACCAAAATCCTTAGTGGATCCTGATATCAGGTGATCATTAACGTTAATCAAATTTTGACCATTATTTTTAGTAAGTGTACCAAACTTATAGCTGTGATATGTTAGGATACAATGCCAAAATTACTATTAACTTTCGGATATGATCACTATCCAAATTCTTGATAAAAATTGGATGTTGTTTTTAATTGATCAAAAGTAATTTGGTGCATTTGTATTATTTCGTGATTATAAATTTTCTGGTGTTAACCTAGATATTATTTTTTAATAGAAAGAACATACCATCAGCGAGAAAAGGTGAAAATGTTTCAGTCCTAAATCTTGAATGTGTGCATGTATGTAAAATCCATGGTAATTACAAGGTAATAAATGAACAATCATCGACATATGTCGAACGGCGATGTAATAAACCGTTTCCAAATAAAACGCCCCAACTGTAACTTTTCGGTCACCGAAACTTCATTTACATCTGGGCCCAAATTAGGGGTTGCTATCACGGTTTAATAACGGTGCATTTAAATAGGGCTGTATTTGGGTCACGAAGAAGGTAAAAAATAGGCTACTGAATTGAATCGACAGTTATTTATTGTGTTATAAATTGAGTTTCGGTAAATTTTAAAGGGTTGAAGTGCAATTTGGCTTCGTTTTGGTTTAGGTACTGTTAGGATACAACCCCACAAAAAATATTTTATTAATAGCAATAAAATATTCAAGGAGTTAAGTTTATGGTAAAAAATTTATGGTTAGTTTTTCATAAAATACCATTGACATAAATTTCGTGGAAAACTTTGTAAAATTTACTAAAGTTTCTTGTACCAATCACGATTATGTTATTAAGATGCTAATTACTTGCATAGCTTCCTCGTACAAGTTTATTTAAATTCTTACAAAAATTTACAGCTTGCATACTTTCGAATTTAAATTAAAAAAGGAAGGTGCTAAGATAAAACAAACATTTAAATTACATACAATGTATCAAATTAAGCACACAAGTGATAGCAATATAACAAATTATGCCGAAACATAAAAAAATTATTCAAAAAATTTTTCTTTAAATTTTTTTGGTAAAATATTTTATGAAATATCTCAATGACTGCCGGCGGTATTATTATTATGTTTTCAAACCAAAAATTCCGCCAGCGGTATTATTATCATATTCGCCCGAAAACCAAAAATAATGGGTATGTGGGCGACGGTATTTTCCCTGTGGAACGAAAATCCTCCGAAAAAATAAACTATGTAAGAGTTTTATACAGGGTGGGTCAACGAAAACGAAACAGACGAGTTTTAAAATAGTTAATAAAAAATTTTGAAAAAACGCTCGGACAGGTCAACTTTAGTTTCGAGGGGGACATATTTTGCAATAGAGCTGATTCAAAAATCCATTCATCCCTGCGCCCTATGGACACAACCCCTTAAATCTTAATAGGGATGGTGGGATAAGTAATACCTCGTTGGAAAGATCTTTTTATCCAGAGTAACATACAAAAAAAATGTTAAATCGATCGATTCGTTTTAAAGATATTCAAAATTTAGCAAGTAGAGATTTCATGCCTTTTAAAATTGTGCCATGAACACCACACCTTCAATTTTAAGTGTTTTGATAAGGTAAGTAATACCTCCTGGGAAAGATCTTTTTACCCAGAGTAACATACAAAAAAAAATGTTAAATCGATCGATTCGTTTTAAAGATATTCAAAATTTAGCAAGTAGAGATTTCATGCCTTTTAAAATTGAGCCATGAACACCACACATTCAATTTTAAGTGTTTTGATAAGGTAAGTAATACTGTTTCGAGAGGGACATACTTTGCAATAGAGTTGATTCAAAAATCCATTCATCCCTCGCCCTTTGGACACAACCCCTAAAATTTTAATAGGGATGGTAGGGTAAGTAATACCTCGTTGGAAAGATCTTTTTACCCAGATTAACATACAAAAAAAAGTTAAATCGATCGATTCGTTTTAAAGTTATTCAAAATTTAGCAAGTAGAGTTTTCATACCTTTTAAAATTGTGCTATGAACACCACGCCTTCAATTTTAAGTCTTTTGATAGGGTAAGTAATACCTCCTTGGAAAGTTCTATTTACCACAGGTAACATACAAAAAAGCAAAGGTGAAATCGATTGATTTGTTTTAAAGAATTCAAAATAAAACAGTATTGCACATTATTTTTTATTTAACCAAACTAAACTTAACTAATCTTTTTGAAGAAAACTTAACACTTTAAAGAATCCCATCGATCCCGACACTTTCAAGGATGTTTTTATTATTTTATTAAATGTTCGAATTGAGTTCCACCAACCTCCATGCAAACGTACAAATTTTGCTAAAAGCGAATTCTTACATTTTGTCACATTTCAGCAGTAATTTCTCGGCATTCATTAACAATTCTCTGTCGTAACTCTGCTAGAGATCCTGGTTCCGTTGCGTAAATCTTACTTTTTAAATGCCCCCAAAGGAAAAAATCAAGGGGAGTAAGATCGGGAGATCGCGGCGGCCACTCTAAAGTCCTCTACGCCCAATCCATTGCCCAGGAAACGTCGTATCCAAGAATTCCCTAACAGACCGTGTGTAATGAGGAGGGGCTCCGTCTTGTTGGAAAATCAGATGGTCTTCTAAATAACGATCGTCATTTTCGATAATATCGTCAAGAAATGGATGAACAAAGTTTTGAAGTAGATCCAAGTACATATCCCCTGTTAGATTGCCATCTAGAAAATAAGGACCAATAAGACGGTCTCCAAAAATTCCAACCCACACATTCAATTTTTGAGGAGTTTGAGTGTGAACTTCATGAAATACCCTAGGATTCTCATCTGACCAATATCGACAATTATGACGATTAACGGTTGAGTTTAAGAAAAAAGTGCACTCATCAGAAAAACAGATATTATAAAGATAATTTTCATCAGCAATTATCCGTTCCGTCATCACCTCACAAAATTGAAGTTGCCTATCAAAATCATCTTCATTTAACTCATGAATTAAATGAATTTTATAGGGATGATATTTGTGACCTTTCAATATTCGGCGAATGGTTGTTCTGCTGATGTTAGTCACAGTCTCCAGTTTTCTTGTGCTTAAAGTTGGTTCTGCAGTAACTTGTCCCAAAACACCTATTTCAACGACCTCATTTCTTATTGGACGAACATTACCAGGATCGCGTTTCTTATTACCAACAGAACCAGTATTTTTAAATTTTGCAACCAACTCCAGAACGTATTTTCGGTTACTACGTTTGTTTGGATGTTGTTCATTAAATAAATTAGCTGCACGATGAGCATTCTCATCGTTTTTAAGATAAAAAGTGATTAATTAAACCCTTTCTGGAATTGTATAAACCATTGCTAGCAGAAGCTTTTACAGAAGTTCACAAAATTTTAAATGTTGATTTCTAATAATTAGTCATAAACAGTTTTAACACGATGAAAATCACCACTAATACAAAATACAACTGATAAAAATAATCTCAATGTGGTTATAAATCGTTTTATGTTTTGCATTGTTTTGTTTCAGATGTTACAAAATTTTAAACAATTCCTCGAATAAATTTAAATTTGTTTTTTAAAATCTCTCTTTTGCAGAAAATGAAAATAAATTACGTTTTACATGTTTTTGTATGTTACTTTGGGTTAAATGATCTTTCCCAGGAGGTATTACTTACCCTATCAAAACACTTAAAATTGAAGCCGTGGTGTTCATAGCACAATTTTAAAGGCATGTTAAATTTTGAATATCTTCAAAACGAATCGAAGGATTTACCTTTTTTTTGGCATGTTACTCTGGGTAAAAAGATCTTTCTAACGAGGTATTACTTGCCCCACCATCCCTATTAAATTTTTAGGGGTTGTGTCCAAAGGGCGAGGGATGAATGTATTTTTGAATCAGGTCTATTGCAAAATATGTCCCCTCGAAACGATATTACTTACCCTATCAAAACACTTAAAATTTAAGGCGTGGTGTTCATAGCACAATTTTAAAGGCATGTTAAATTTTGAATATCTTCAAAACGAATCGAAGGATTTAACTTTTTTTTGGCATGTTACTCTGGGTAAAAAGATCTTTCTAACGAGGTATTACTTGCCCCACCATCCTATTAAATTTTTAGGGGTTGTGTCCAAAGGGCGAGGGATGAATGTATTTTTGGATCAGGTCTATTCCAAAATATGTCCCCCTCGAAACGATATTACTTACCCTATCAAAACACTTAAAATTTAAGGCGTGGTGTTCATAGCACAATTTTAAAAGACATGAAATCTCTACTTGCTAAATTTTGAATATCTTTAAAACGAATCGATCGATTTAACTTTTCGTTTTGTATGTTACTCTGAGTAAAAAGATCTTTCTAACAAGGTATTACTTACCCCACCATCCCTATTAAAATTTTAGGGGTTGTGTCCATAGGGTACAGCGGTGAATGGATTTTTGAATCACTTCTATTGCAAAATATGTCCCCCTCTAAACCAAAGTTGACCTGTCCGAGCGTTTTTTCAAAATTTTTTATTAACTATTTTAAAACTCGTCTGTTTCGTTTTCGTTGGCCCACCCTGTATCTCAAAACAATGCGTGTTGTTTGGTAAATCCGAGGATCAAGCTCCGGGCCATAATTTTTTTGTTTTGCTGAAATTTGATTATAAAAAGGTGATTTTGATTCGGGTTAGGTTAGATTAGGGCAGGTTTCCTTACGAAAACTATTAAAAATTATAATTATTAATTTATGTTGGTAGTAAATACTACAACACATCTGTCTTCTAGAAATGGTTTTAAAGTTAAGGAAGCAAACTTTGGTATCTTATTCTTTAGTTTGGGTCTCGGTCTGGGTATTAAGTACTAGGTAACCAGCAGATTTGAAACCCTGGATTCTGGACTACAACATACTGAGTTATATTGTTTAGATATGATTTTATCACATTTACAATTAATAGGTTCTGATAGAATAAGTCTAGAATAATTGCTCAGAATTGCTATCGGTCGATAATTACATATTGGGTATATTTTTACTTATAAGTATATGAAGTGATCAGAATCTGAAAAGTAAAAGGGTGCCAATTTATGGGCCAAAAATTTCGTGACTTTCCAGGGTTAGATACCATAATGACCAACACATGCGTTTTATGTAAAAGCCATTAACATTTTTTTAAATCTGAAGTTCTCCAATACGAATTTGTGTTATTTGCTAATATAAGGTGAATTATTCCTCAATTTAAGATTATTATCATTATTTAATTTCTGAACTCGATTGATCTACTTTTTTGGTTTTGTATCTACATTACTTGTACATTGCTGACATGGTAACAATCAAGATATTCTAAGTGATATAACTGTACCTAATCCATCCAGACATAATCTTTTTTCTAATTACCATCGCATTGTCATGCAAATATATCCGAGCTTATTAAATCATTTTTGTCCCGTTCGCCCAGCCCGCCTGTTTTATCTTAGAACACAATAGGATTTCATAACGAAATGTATCGGCAATGGGAGTGCACGTATCTATCGTGTACAAATTTTGTGTAGCCTAAAATTACAGTTACTACAAATTTAAATTCAATTGTACCGCGATTTAAATACTGATTATGAATTTATTAGGTTTTTAACACTCTGACCGAATTTAATCAAAATATTTGTTTTTAAAAATTTGTTCACCAGACTTTAAGAAATTAAAACTCATATACACGATGTCCTGTTCGTGGTAGATAAAACTTCAGAGTTACAAGCATTATCAAATTCATTGTCAATAAAATAAAAAATTGTAAGTGACCTATTTTTGGCACCCATCAGTAACTCCAAAACTATAAATGATAGACCCATGTTTTTTTAATTCATTGACTATCAAATTTGTTCTACTAAGAACGGGACACCCTGTATTTTCCCATTTATCCCAGTACAGTGAACATTCGATATAGTCAAAATTTAAAAAAAGTTGTCTTTATAAAACGTTGTTTATATCAAGATGAGTAGTCAAAATTTAAGATTTCTTTAATTTCACAATGTTTGAAATTGTTATCCACATGAAATTCAACACACAGCGTTTTTATTTTCATCCCCTTTTCAATTTCACGTAAAATATTAAATTTTTGTTCAATTATTAATGAATGTCTCTTGTTTTCTTTTTTCATCTTTATTAGGGTTGAAAAGATTATTTTATCGAATGTCAGATAAAAATACCCACAATGTCTTATGAAAAAACTTATTTTTTCAAAAGTGACTATATTGAATAACACAAAACTCAAATTGTTTACTATATCAGGGGTTGCTTATACCAAAAGTTTCTTTTATCAAAGGTGACTCGAATGTTCACTAAAGTTCCCAAGCATTAATTTTCTGCTCTTGGGCGAATTGTAAGAAATTCTTTCCATTTGATAGAATTCCGTACGTTACTTAATTAACAAGGATTTAAAAATTATACTGTTTGTATACAAATATATGTATATTCTTTGTAGATTTGCTTATCTGCTTGGAAATAAATTATTTTATCAAAGGAGTGTAATTATTTACTGTATGAAACTTGAGTTCTTGGGTCGTTTCGAAATATTACTACAAGCAGTTAATAAATTTTAAACATAATTAAAAAGAAACATTAAAGCTTCAAGTTTCAACACATCCATCGCACCAGTACTCATCGCCAATTGCAATTGCATTAAGATCATTGTTATTCTTATTAATTAAACCAAGATTTCACAACATATTATTACGTACCATATCCGCGCTAGATGTGGAATATTTTTACTAATTAATAACTAGATAATAATTCTATTACCTATAATTTAATAAATTATTTTACAAGCACCCACTTTAAATTTCGAAATTACAATTTTACAAAACTGAAAATATTTAAAAAATTCCAATTAAGAGGATATGGAGTTTACAAAATTATGTGGGTTTTTACCTGTTTTATATACCAAACTTCGCGAATATGTATTGTCCTATATACAAAATAAGAATATCATATGAAAGTGGAACCTCTGCTTAAGATTTGTATATGGCAGTTTTTTAATACTTTATATCCAAAATGGCCAAAAAAAAATCATTAAAAATACGTAAAATTTGGCCAATTTTAAACTTATTTTTTGGATTTAATATTTTAATTTTTGAAAAAACCGTCCTTTAGAAGTCTAGCCTTGAATGTTATTTAAATTATGCAATTATAAAACTGAACGTTATTTACAAAATATAGTAGTAGTTTGAAATAATTGCAAGACATATTAATTGTAAAAGCAGCTAATACCTTCATAGTCTTGGTGATACAAATTTCAAATTTTAAATATAACAGAAATGGAGATTTTTATTGGTACTTCAGTCTAATTATGTAGGATGTACTGTGGATCAAGATTTCTTCCCCAAATTCGAGTAGAAGGTCAAAATAAGACTAATCCCCAGTATTATCAAGAGACATATAATTTTAAATGAGGTTTAATTTGACATATATAGTAATTTTATGAAGTTTGAATATAGTTTAAATGACATTTGGTTGCAAAATAGACTATATATGTCAAATTAAACCTCATTTAAAATTAAATGTCTGTTGATAATACTGGGGGTTAGACTCTCAATTTTAAAATTAATAAAAAAATAAATTTTTATACATTTTTTAAAATTACCTTTAGCATATTTAAAATTTATGATAACTTTATGTAGGTATATTCAAGATTATTAGATGTAGTAAACAAATATTTATAACCACCTAAGTATTTCCAAAAAATTTACAGCACCCCAAATCATCTAATAAATCGGGGACCTTGAGTTGCAATTGCTTTATTCTCCATTTCCTTGTAAAGAGGACGAATTGGGGTGGTCATATATTTTAGTGCTGCAAAAACGGACGTAACTAAAAAAGGGACCAAATTTGTGGCCGATGCAAGGTGAACCGAAGTTAATTCGATTATAACAGGTGTTATAAATCACCTGAGTGGATCCTACTTGTTGACAACAAGTGTCTGCAGGGGTGCTTTCATGAAAACAGGAGCAGAACGCTCTGTGGTTGACAAACCTTTTAAAACCAACTCCAGTTTGAGTTACAAAAGAACTAAATGTTTAGGGAGAGTGAACTGGAAGCTAAAAGCTTGAAACAATTGCTGCTAAAAATTAAAGCAAAAGTGTACCGAAAGTATCACAAAATTGGTTAAACTTTTTTGTAGATTAGACTTTTGAATTTTGAATACAACCGATTAATTTGTTTATATTTTAATGTAAATAAGATCACTAAAGTGCCAATTTTAGAAGATTACAATGTAGTTTTCAAGTTCTAAAAAATTAAATTTACTATCTTGCTTTGGGATGGATAGATCCTTATTTGAAAAATAGATTCCAGAGGTAATGCATGAATACGGAAATAAATTTCTATCAGAAACAGTAAAACTAACAACTGGTGTTCCACAAGTAAGCATCCTGGGGCCGGTATTATTTACTATATTTATTAATGATTTTCCTTCAAATTTTGCGAGTTCTTTTCCAACTTTATTCGACGACGGTAAATCTATGTGTCAAAGAAATGACTAACTGATTATCAAATAATGATTTTGTATTGTAAGGTAATAAATGTTTATTGGAAAAAGGAAGATAAAAAAACACAAGATCTCGATGTATCTTGACTCAACTATTAATATATTAATTAATATTTTAACACTCAAGTTGGACCTGACAACCCTTCTTGATGGTTATTGTCATTAATAAAAGTTGAGTCAAGATACATCGAGATCTTGTGTTTTTTGATCTTCCTTCAACACATCTGTGCTTCCGTTTTTACTCATCTTAAAAAATGTTTATTTATCATGCTTTTTACAATTAATTTGTTTTCAAGACAAAGGCTTTTTTTGAAAAAGACACAAAATCAATATTTCAAGAAAACTCCACTAAATCCTTGGGTGTAGTTACGCATGTATAAAATCACATTTGACATACGGTATACTCTACCGGGGAAATTCAAAATTTTACCAAAAAATATTTTTGCTTCAGAAACGAAGTGACATTTTTAGAACTCTTTATTACGGGTACTGTGGTACTTCTTGGTGAGGTAGTAGGGTGGTATTTTTCTAGTGGTACTCTGTGGTGGTACCCAACTGCCTTGCCACTTCAGTTTACGCTATTATTTGTTTTAGTCTTTTGGAGGTGGCACTTGGCAATTTTTTGTCGAGTCACCTGAGCGGCCTATGATTTTCTAGTGGTACTATGTGGTGGTACCCAACTGTCTTGCCACTTCAGTTCACGCTATTATTTATTATACAGTCTTTTGGAGGTGGTACTTGCCAATTTTGTGTCTCGTTACCAGTCCGGCCTAACATTAACATTTTCTGTAATTTATACAGGGTGTCTCACTTTTTTTTCCAGCAAAAATTTTTTTAGATAGTAAATGTAATTGTTTATTGTGAACAAAAAATTTCCTTTAAACTAATATTTTTTTTCGACTCCTTAAGAAGTTACAGTAATTTAAAAATGTTAACATTTTAACGATTTTTTGTGAAACCCTGTATAATTTTTCTTTCTTATCATATTTTTATTTAAAAGATTTATGATTTGGATTTTGTTTTTCCCAACTTACCTTTTTGAACATTGACTGTTTTTCAAATAAGTGGACTCATTAAAAATTTATCTCAAAATCAAAAGCATACTTGATTTAAATTTAAAAAAATGAAATCAAATGAAATTTGTACAGGGTGTCCTAAATTGCTGGAAAAAAGTGAGACACCCTGCATATTGAAGTAAGTTAAAAAAATCAAAGCAGTTATCAAAAACGTATAGTAAAAATTCATATAGTACCCGAAATCCCGAGAAATTGCCTTACCAGATAAATTTAAAGAAATCAAAGACACCTTATTTAAAAGTAAAGTTGGGAATTTTTACTACGAATAAATGGCACTATAAATGAAGGATATCGGTACTTGTCAGTGTCAAAAATTGTGTTTAAAATGCATTCTTATACATTATAACTACATATTCAGCAAAATCCAAATAAAGTAAAGCTCAACAAAACATGTACCAATGCGTTAAATCGAAAAAGTATGTACCAAATATAAAAGTTCATATTTTTGCCATCAGAGGGCGAGCGGAATTTTAAAATCCCAAATTTTGTGAAAGCAATTACTCAATCAATGAATATTATGAATACTGAACACTGCACCAAAGTAAACTGAACACGTTCAACCAAGTTTCAACATAAACAGTTTTGTTTTATTTAATTTATTTTTTTGTCAGCAAAATTTTTTTTAGGTAGTGCATATCATTTTGGACAAAAACGTTTCTATGAATGTATATTTTTTTTGACTTAAAAAATTAAAGCAATTTAAAAATTTCATTTTATTTGGTATTTTTTTGTATAAATTGATAACTGGGAATTTCGACTATGTATAAATGGCGCTATTTTGACATAAATTTTGTAAAAAATGGAGGACGGCAAGTAAAGGCTTTGTTTTGCTTTAGGTTTTATTGGTTATAGTGACTGCACTAACATTTTTGGTTACTAAACGATTGA
Source organism: Stenus bimaculatus (assembly GCA_963971135.1). Lineage (NCBI taxonomy): Eukaryota > Metazoa > Arthropoda > Insecta > Coleoptera > Staphylinidae > Stenus > Stenus bimaculatus. The sequence goes on along the minus strand of OZ020183.1, from coordinate 42,546,862 downwards.
TTTATAAGTACCCACACATTTTTTATTTATTACTCGCTTTAACAATTTACCACCAGAGGTAGTATCTGATCTCTGAAATCGCTAATTTGAAAGAAAAATTATACAGAGTGTTTCACAAAAATCATGAAAAGTTGCTGTAACTTCTTAAAATATTAGTTCATAAGAAATTTTTTGTTCAGAATAACGTTTACTAATTAAAAAAGTTTCTTGCTGGTAATAAATTGTATACATCCATGTACAATATTAAAAAAAAATAAGTACATTTGGTGTTAGTAAAAAATCTTTAAAAAATACCTTAGACATATGCAGGTGCACTAGAATTTGAGTATTCTAAGAAAAAATGAATATGAAAATGAAGACATTAAATTTTTGGATTATCGAAAATGGAAAAGTCGTCAAGTGAAACAAAATTATCAACTATAATTTCATTTTTTGAAATTATAAAATTTTTATAAATCAATCTCCAATAAAAAACGTCATAATAATGGAAAAAAATTGCTTAATGATAGTACAAAAGGTTTAAACTACTTCTTTGATAATTGGTGTGTGTATTGTGTATTTTTATGGTAAAACATTTTGGGTGGTTTAAAAAATATTATTTAACCACGAAATTTTCTCGGTATGACGAATCATTTAGAGTACAGTATCAAGCACCCTTTTTGGGGTTTTCCATGAAATACCTGTGAGCTGCCGACAATTATTGTTGGCCACAATTTCGTGCTCTTAGTTAAGAAGTTAAAGCGTGTCGCTGTAAAACGTTCAATTACCTTTAAAGGTATTGTTAAGGTGGGCAGTACGGTTTGACTTGATGCACAAATATTTGGCAATAAATAAAGGTATCTTGTGGCCCAAGAAATTTCAGGTGACACTGCAACCTGCTGTGAATGTTCCAATTTTATGGCGGCAAATGCGGTGAAGGAACAACCACCGTGAAAAATTTACCAACGCAAAATATTACCTTGATATGCTCGATTTCAGAATTTGAAACATTACCTACACCCAAAACTAACATTATATAATGTAAGTTGCTTTTAACGGTTTTATTTAAATTAACCCCTAATGTTACTCAAAATACTACCAATATGATCACTTTAAATTAAAAATCTTTATTTTTCTTTCTAACTAGTTTCAATGGAGTCTTTGGAGGTGTAAGTTGCTTTTTAGTCTTAATTATAAATATTAACCCTTACCGTAACTCAAAACTCAAAATTTTACTGCTATGACCACTTTCAGTTAAATATCTTTCTTCTTCTTATTCTTCTTCTTCACTAGTTTAAATTGAGTTTTTGGACGTGTAAATGGTCTTTAGTATAAATATTAACCCCTACTACGGTACGGTACTTACGAGTCAAAACTTTTACCAATATGACCTCTTTCTGTTAAAAATATTTCTTCTTCTTATTCCTCTTTGCTGGTTTCAATGAAGTCTTTGGAGGAGTAAGTTTCTTTTTAGTGTAATATAAATATTAACTCCTACTGTAACTCATAACACTCCCAGTATGACCACTTTCAGCTAAAAATCTTAATTCTTCTTCCATCTATTTTCAATGGTGTTTTTGGAGATGTAAGTTGCTTCATAGTCATTAGTATAAATATTAACCCCTACCGTAAGTCAAAACTCAAAATTTTACTAGTATGACCACTTTCAGTTAAAAATCTTTCTTCTTATTATTCTTCTTTGCTAGTTGCAATGGAGTCTATGGAGATGTAAGGTGCTTCTTAATCTTTAGTAAAAATATTAACTCTTACCTCCTACCGTAACTCAAAAAACTACCAGTATGACAACTTTGAGCTAAAAATCTTTCTTAGTTTTATTCTTCTCCTTCACTAGTTTAAATGGAGGTATACGTGGCTATATTAGTCTCAAACCGTAATTGAAAATTCTACCAGGTATACCACTTTAAGATAAAAATCTTCCTTCTTCTTCTGCGCTAATTTGAATGGAGTCTTAGGAGGAGTATCAATTTAATAATCTTTAATCTGTAGTGTTGTGAAATCTGGTAGCTGCTGCGATTTTCGTAATAAATGTTAAAAAATCAGCAGTCACGGTATTTCGTGAAGTCAGTGGACTGCATTCATTTGCATGTGGTGAGTTTGGTTGGTACATAGGTATAAATGTATGTTATGTTGCAACTAGGAAGTCCCGCGGCCTTGCAAGGACGTCGCTCCGTTCTTTCACCACGACCTGCCGGTGCCATGCCGTTTACCGCGCGGTATTGCCACAACAATCACACTCGAACATGATTAACATTACTTCCTCTATAATACATTTCAGATTTATTAATTAAAACGCAAATAATATTGCGCAATACAAACTAGTTACTCGTCAAAATTTTCACCAATTAAGAAAATTAATGAAGACGTGATACTTTTGGCATACATGAATTTTAAGGCGACAATTTTTAATTTAATTAGGAAATGATGGATGACAGGATATCTCGAATTTTTATCATCCTCATCATTCACCTGCGCTGCACGCATCACAGGTGACAATTGAGGACATGATACTTGAAAAACACAGGATGAATAAAGTGCATAACCTTTTGAACTGCAGTTTTGCATAATCATTGCTTTCATTAAAATTATACATTATTCCTGACCTGAAAGAGGATTTAATTTCAAGTAGAGAGTCCTGGCGAAATTTTTATTTATTGCCAAGTTTGGATGTGATTTTTAAACATGTCAGAAGAAACTCCACTCCTTTCGTTTTTTTTTTAACTTTTGTATTTATAATTTCTACATTATTAGTATTTTAATTATAGGTTTTTAATTTTGCAACAGGTGCTACTTGCTACTTTTTATTTCCAAGTAACAGGTGTGTAAAAACCAATAATGAAAATAGCTTACTTTGAACTTGGTTTGAGAAAAGGGCATCGCTTAGACCAAAACGCCTTCTTCATCAAAACTGTACTAAAAAAATATGATTTTCATGTAAATGTTCCTATAAGAGTGTTTTAGTAATAGGCAAACAATATTTTTATTTATTTTTTTAATTACCCAATAGTATCTTAACTTTGGTACCGTATAATTAACAGTGATTTTAGTTGCTAGACTTCTTGCAAATATGACTTCCTTAAAAATACTGAGAGAACTCTAGTTTTATTTTTAGAAGGAAATATTTAGATATTAAAATTTACGATGTTATTCTTGAAAATCATATCTAATAATTTTAAAAATAGAAAAATAGGATGTAACTCAAGATATCAGGTCAAAAACGTAAATAAAAGCAGGTACATTCACAAAATCTATAATTGAGAATATTTATTCTAAGCACAGTTATTATTGTTGTAATAAATTAGCGTAAACGTGTATGCAGAATAACTTTTAAAGTAATGCAAAAAATCGCGTTGTAAGTAGTAGTAATGTTCATATTTATAAATCATTCAATTGTGCGGATTACTAGGCTAGCGTTAAGATATTTTTGAAAGTGCCTACGGCTCTATTATCGCACACAATCAGTAAAATGCAATTATTTATGTATTATTAGCATCATTATTGCAGCGCCGTACTTACGTCTGCGCGCCAAACAACTAATTGCATTTATGAAAACCTACGGAATACCTGCAGTTATTAGGCACACCATAAAATTCTTCCTAATGTAACAATCGTTAGAAGTTAAGTAATGGCCAGGTCATCTATTTTAATGAAGAATGAATTGTACTTACTGCAAATTACTCAAATCTGAACTTAAAGCACTTAATAATACCAACAATCAATAAAAAGGAACCTTAGTATAAAATCTAGATCACTTCATTTTTATTTCTACATCTTAGACCTATTTTATGATACTTTTGTAGTGTTTGAACATTAAATATTTTGAAGTTCTAATTTACTTCTGATCAAAAAATATTGAAGATAATAGAAATAGCGAATTTCAAACGATGATAGGGGTGTGGCCTGCACGGTCTCCTGACCTTACAAATGGAAAAACTCCAGCGATCATAAATTCTTTGTTTCTTAAGTAAGTAATTTTGGATTATTATAAAATCACTACCCAATTAAGTTAGCAACAAAACCGATGTAGATTTTACTATAGCTCTAAATAATGACGAAGTGGAAGATTCCAAAATTATTGATTGAATAGCTAAAATGAAAAACAATACTAACTCTGAATCTGATATATTTTCCATTAACACATCTACATGAAACTGGAAGTTTTCCAAATGGCTTAAAATTAACTAAAGTTAAACCTCAGTATTTAAAAAAGAGGATACAACTGAACCTGCAAATTATAGATCAATATCTTTATCGTGAAGTTTATCTAAATTTTTCGAATATGCAATGTTTGACCATTTGGAGAATTTTCTTCAAACGTCTAAAATCTTATCAGTCTCAACATGGGTTTTACCATGGAAAATCTTAGACAACATTATTAACCTTCTACGAGCAGATTTTAAATGAACTTGATTCCAAAGTGTTTCCCAAGGGATTTTCTGTGATTTGAGATGTGAGTCGAGCTTTCGATTGGTGAAGAAGTTGAACTACCATGGAATAAATATTTTAGAAAATTGGGAGAATGGATTTCTGTAAATAAATTATTTCTAAACCATGAAATGTATTTCATATCAAGCAAAGGATTATAATAAAAAATCCTAGAATCCTAGAATCAATTTAATGCAGGTAAATATTTCCAATAAAGGGACTTTCTTAGGTGTAGAAATTGAAGATATGCTGGATTGGTCTGAACATTGTACCAAATTAATTTCAAAAATAAATACATCTTCCTACAGTTAAGGGCGTTAAGATGCCCTCCTTAACTTATGAAGGTATTTGTTCTTCAAAAACGAACTGTTAGAAGGATTCTGGGCAGTGCCGATCCCAGGATTTTCCATCAGCTGGGTAGGTATTAGGTCTCACCTTCGGGTCAAATTTACTCGAGAAATTTTAGAATTTCCAGAAAACAGATGATTTCTCGAAAACTGTACAAAGTACAAAAACGTTTAAAGGCTCAACACTTAAGGAATAAATTGTATTTTCTGGTGATTCTAATAAAATGTTTGAAAGTCTTCAATTAACTCTCCAGGGCCGGATTTGTGCCCAAATTTTAGCATTTTGCGATTTTATTATGAGACCGATTTTCACCAAATATTTTTTAAAATACTTCCAGGTGCTATATTTATGTTTCTGGTATAAAAATTTATTACCTATTGATAACTTTAGTAATTTTCAAGAAAATTATTGAAATCGTAAACTTAAAAGAAAACTTTAATTTTGTTAATTAAACTAAAGTTTTATATGTTTTTGGAAACGGCTTTAAATGAATATTCACCCAAAAAAAGAATCATTTTGTTTTCACTTTACATTTTTGAGTTCTGGACACAAACGTGTAAAATCTCACTTTTAGGTCAAATTTAGTTCAGAAATTTTAGATAGAAAAAAAATTGATTGCTTAAAAACTATACGGGGTAGAAAAACGTTTAAAGGCTCCAAATTTAAGGAATGAATTGTGTTTCCCGATCATTCTAATAAAATGTTTGAAAGTCTTCAAATAAACTTTTCAAGGTCGGATTTGTGCCCATATTTTAGTAAATATTTTGCCATTTTATTATAAAAAAAAAAACTAATCAACTGATGTTCACCAAATATTATTTAAAGCATATCTATAGGTTGCCGGTATAAAATTTTGGTATTGATAACTTTTGTAGTTTTCAAGAAAATAATTAAAATCTAAGACTTCAAAAATATTTAAATTATTTAAAAAAACTTTAAATTAATTAATTAAGTTTTATATTTTTTTGGAATCGGCTTTAGAAAATTTTTTTGTTAAAAATATTAATGTTATTATCACTTTTCGTTTTCGAGTTCTGTACAAAAATGTGCAAAATCCCACTTTACAGTTATGAGTCAAAATCCTAAAATTTTCGGTTTTTTTAGAAAAAGAAAAAAGCCCCATTAGATAATATATCTTGTCAGGGGGTGAAATCACCCTCCGACCCCCATTTGGGTCTGCCACTGATTTTAGGAATTAGACCATTTGAATCTTGTATCTTGTAGGAATCACTTCCAACAACCACAAATTTTAACACTTAAGAACTTCGAAATGTAAACTAATCAGCTACTCAGAAATCTTTTAACATCGTGAGTATTAAAATGTTTGCTCCTGTCGTTAACTCATTTAAATTTTAAGCAGTTTAAGTTTAATTTGAAAAGTTTACTTCTCAAATGATACGTTTTCCTTTAGTGTTGTGATTTTTGACATCTCTTAGGGTACATTTAGCCTGCAACCTCGCTGCTCGCACAATACCAGGCTGCTCGTCATGCACATTTATGCTGCAACTGCGATGCTCCATTGAACGTTTCCTTGTCGAATGAAACAGTACAGTACTGTACAATATAGAGACTGAGAGCGTTCTTCAAGGCAGAGCCGGATCTAGGGTGGAGCGAGTGGAGCACTCGCCCAGGGTGAAAGTCAAAGGGGGGCGCGAAAAAATACAATTTTTTTAATTAAAATTAGTTGTAGAATCGCCTCCTTTTGACGCTTAATTTCTGGACACCCTCTATACAGTATTATTTTTTAATTTTGAGTGGGAGGGCACCAAATTTGCAAGGTGCCCAGGGTGAGAAAATGTGTAGATCCGGCTCTGCTTCAAGGAACGAATTACAGAGTTAATTTGAAGATGTTTGGCGATGATCGAAGTGTTGCAGGTTGAAGCGCGAAACCTGGCGAACAGCCGGAAGCATCAATTCACCAGAACAAATTTGTGTCATATGGGGATGTGCTGGAATCTTTGGCAATGTGCAAGCATCTTCAAGCAGCAAATGTAAATTTATACTTAGGTTGTTATTAAGGTGAATTTATACTGCAGCCTTGCTGCTCGCTGTTTGCAGATCGCTAGGCTGCTCGTCATGACATTTATGCTGGAGCTGCGATGTTCCATAGGACGTTTGCTTCTCGAATGAAACAGCATAGTACAGTATGATACAGAGAGTGAGAGCGAGCTTCAAGGAACCAATCATAGCACCATAGCAGCATAAATATACCCTAAATCTTCAAAGATAAAAAACATATTATTATTATAATAATATAATGAAACTTGGATCTTTTAAAACTTTTTAAAAATTATATTGATCTTCAAAATGGTAAATGGACAAGGTTTTTTACACTATGTAGTAAAAAAATGACTACAATTTTAGGCAAACTTTTAAAGTAAGCCTTTAAATTAGTATAACACGCTCTCTAAAAACAATTAAAATAAATAATATAATATAAAACGATAGTAAAACCATTTAATAAAATAATAATAATAAAGACAAACACGGCATGTGTAATGTTCGACAAGTGCATGCGTTTCGTTGCGAGTAGTTACATATAACTTGCGTACGAAAATACATAGACGATTAAGATATATGGCGTGCAAGCAGCTGACTAATTAAAAAATCATAGAATAATATGAGTGAAATCGGAGAGCCTCCACTAATTATTTAATTGTTGTAACAATTCAGAGCACTAGTAAAAGTAAAGTCAGTCTGGCATGGCGAAATTTTATGCCTGTTTCGATATGAACATATTATTTGGTCTAATACAGGCGAAACTATCTATCATCATCAAAGTCTTCAATTAATTAAACCGTGAAAAATTATGGTACCGTTTATATTTATTGGTTTTACAAAATTGATTTGAAATTATTAACAAAATTAGTTCTGCTGTTAAATTTTATTATGAAAACATTCAAATAGTGTGTAATTAAAGTTAATAGATATTCATGCGAATTTTGAAATTTTTTGGGATTTCATGATGCCACTTCAGGTTTGGTTTTAACCTATGACTGAATAAAGTTATAAATCTTAATTATATTTTAATCGTTTCTCAAATTGCCAATAGAAAATGACAAACCCAAGTAATCTTTCGTTAATTTAAAAAAAAACAGTCAATAATACTTCCTTATACAGATTGTTAGATTAGTGGACGATCAAATGAAGGGAGTTAATTTCATGTAATTTACAATCAAATTTCTATATCTTAGACTGACAACCGTGCAGGTTGAAGAACTGTTAAACCTTGTCGTGCCCAAAATTCAGAAAAATTATGAGAGATGCATTACCCGCAAGATTAAAACTGAAAATTACTCATCGTTACTTAGCTAGTAGTAGGTGCTTCCAAACATTGGAGAGTTTATGTCGACTTCCAAAATCGTCAATATCCCAGTTCCCAGTTCTAATCAGGGCACCAATGCTAATTTTCAGGGATAAATTAGGAAAAAAGGCGAGTTCAGCTAGAATACTTGTTACTCATTGGTTGTTTGGGGAAATTTCCATATAAACGTGCCGTTTTTCCTATAGGATATTTTATCCCAGAAAATAAGTATAAGGCTCTTGAAGTACTGGATCCAATGAAGTTTTTGGTCCGTATTGGGTTTCACTTCACTTTCGCCATTTTTATTTTGGATTAACTCCATTTAGATCCAAGTAAGTTGGGCGTCGTTACATCAAAGTCAACTGCCTGGCTTTGATGGAGGAGTTTACAGCATGATCAAAGTACTATCACGAGCATTGATATCGAGGACACAAAAGTAATATTGTGACCCAATAAGAAGTCTTCGCAAATACGAGATCACTCGAAATTTCAAAAGGACCTCGGACCCATCATAAGTCGTATTCAATTCTTTCAAATTTCGTGTCATCTCATGTCTTCAATCTTCAATCGCTTGCTACTTGGTCAGAATATTTCTTTTGTGTCCTCGGCATCTTTGCGCGTGATTGTACCATCCGAGTAACGCACGCGCAGCATTAAAGTCAACTTTGTCCAAGAAAGTTTGATTGTAGAATCGCCGCTTTTAGAAGAAGAATTATAACATATTTGATTACTTTTATTCTTCAAGGATGATTATAAAGAATACTTACTTAACTTTGTTATCTTATATTTAAGAAATAATAACGGTTTTTAAACAATTTTTGTTATAACCGGAAAAACGAAATAATTCAAATTATAAAAAAGGATAAAATAACCAAGGATTCTGGTAACCACTTCTGTAATTCTATAAATGCAAGGAAATAGTCATATAACTTTTACACATTGCTTATTAAAAAAGGTAAAATTTTAGAATTTTGTAGAAACTCTCAAAAACCCAGAGTTCGGGTAACAACGGGATGATTCATCTCTTTCCACTTTTATAATTCCATAGATGCAAGGAGCTAGTTATGTAACTTTTACTCATTGCTTATGGAAAAAGGTAATAATTTAGAATTTTGTAGATACAATCAAAAACCCAGAGTTTGGGTAACCACGGGATGATCCATCTCCTTCCGCTTTTGAAATTCCATAAGTGCAAGAAGCTAGATATGTAATTTTTGTTCAATACCTATGTAGCGATTAAAATTTTCGTTAAGACTCTCCATAACCGAGGTTTCTGGTAACCACAGGTGTTGACCAAGGAACGATCCATCTCCTTATACTTTTGTTATTCCATAAATGCAGTTCGTATATAACTTTTACTGAAGGTAACAGTTAACAATTTTTTTTAAACTCTAGATAATCCAGGATTTTGGTAACCACAGGTGTTTGCCAAAGAATGACCCATCTCCCTCCACTTTTGTAATGCAATAAATAATAAGCTAGATATGTAACTTTTATTCATTGCCTAATATGGAAAATGCTAGCAATTAACAATTTTCTAAAGACTTTTAATAACCCATGATTCTGGTAACCATGGGTGTTGACCGAGGAATGATCCATCTCCTTTTACTTTTGTAATTCTATAAATGAAATGAGCTAGGTATGTAACTTTTACTCATTTCCCAAGGAAAATGGTTGCAATTAACAATTTTGTAAAGACTTTCAATAATCGAGGACTCTGGTAACCACAGGCATTGGTCAAGAAATGATCCATCTCCTAGTACTTTTATAATTCCATAAATGCAATGAGCTGGGTATTATAACTTTTATTCATTCCTTATGAAAAATGGTAGCAATTGACACTTTTGTAAATATTTTTAATATCACATGATTCTGGTAACCATAGGTCTTGACCAAGGAATGATCCATCTTCTTCCACTTTTGTATTTCCATAAATGCAAGGAGCTACGTATGTAACGTTTACTCCTTGCCTTTGGAAAAAGGTAGCAATTAACAATTTTGTAAAGACTCTCAATTTTTAAACACAATTTTATAGACTGATGAATTAATTTTTATTATAGCACAAGGTTGAGGGTTTGAGTATAAAATTATATCATTCAGGTTCATCCTTAAAATCAAATTTACTTTGTAGGAGCACTTTAGGGGATTTAAAGAAAAAATAAAGAAATTGGAATGAGTTTTTACTATTAAATTTTTTGATCAAGATGGTAATTTTTCTTTAAATGTATTTGTTAATTAATGTTAATAAAATTTAAGAAAAAATTTCCAAAACACTTTTTAAAATATGTATACAGGGTGTCCCAATTTGAGTTGCATTATATGGGTATCTTTGTTATTAATAAAGTTACAGATTCCGTTAAATGGGCAATGTTTTGCAGTTTTTGATACTTATTCAGATGCCGTTTAAAAAAATGAAAAAATCTGAGCCATTCCGAAGATAAACGGAATAAACCGAAAAATGCAATTTTTTTAAAAGTAGATTATTTTGTTAACTACAATAGTTACAAAAAAATGTTTAGGATAAAAGTTATTCGATTCGTAAAGACAAATGTAAATCTGTTTATTATAAAAATATCACAAACTTGGTTTTCAAGATATCAATAGTAACTTTCTTATTTTAAATGGATGCCATATTTAATTTTTCAACAGTTAAATTGCATTTTTTTTTATGATTACAACGATGTATTATAATCCATGTTCGAAGTAATACACTACGAAATACTTGATATTAGTTGAATTATATTAAGTAACATATGACTTTTTGACGGAACTTCTTTAAAGAAATGACAATTCAAGCTGTCATTTTAGATTATTATATACGTCAAAAACTTGTCATATTGTTCATTTAGTTAGTGCAAAGGTTGGCATTTGTAAATGATTAATCAATCACTAAAGCTTATGAATTCTAACTTGATGTACAAAAAACTGATATAATAATCTAAAATGACAGCTTGAATCGTCATTTGTTTAAAGAAGACCTGTCAAAAAGTCATGGGTTACTTAAAATTTAATTCAAATAATATTAAATATTTCATAGTCTGTTACTTCAAACATGCAAAAATGCAATTTATTTGTGGAAAAATCCAATATGATGCCCATTTAAAATAAGAATGTTGTTATTGATATCTTGAAAATTGAGTTTGTTATATGTTTGTAAAAAACATATTTAGATTAGTCTTTACGAAACAAATAACTTTTATCCTAAACATTTTTGGTAACTTAATGAAATAATCGACTTTTTCAAAAATTGCATTTTTCGGTTTTTATTTTCGTTTATCTCCGGTATGGCTCGGAATTTTTGATAATTTTAGATGCCATCTAAATGAGTATAAAAAACTGCAAAACATTGCCCATTTAACCAAATCCGTAACTTCATTAATAACAAAGATGCCCATGCAATTCAACTCAAATTGGGTATACAGGGTGTTTCAGAACTTCAACGAAGTAGGATTAGGTATTGTCGGTTAGGTTAGGTTAGGAAGAGTATCAACAACCGCCATTTTTTCTTACCGAATTAATTTTTTCCCATCATGTATATTGTTTTATTACGAGGAAAAGAAGTGCTTCTTGTGGTGAGCATATTAAATTTGAGTGACCCTTGCTGGATCGAATTTCGCATCATCAAAATATTGCCTGATCGAAAACCGTTGAGCCGAAATATTTCTGGATGGTATAGCGTTATATTTACCGCGTTTACAAGCAGTTTTGAAACTGTATTGAAAACGACATGCTTGAATCTGATTCCTTTGGCAAATAAAGCTTCTAAGGGGACGATAGCATTTTCACCCCGATTTCAATTTTGCATGTAAACGTATGTAGATATTAAAAGGTTAAAACGATTTTTCGATGCAGCAACATTTCGAACACCAATTGGATCTAGCAATATTTAGCAATATTTGGATGTAGTAAATAGCGATCCTGCAACGTGTTCCCCAAAATTGACACTTGACTCTTAAAATAATTATGGAATATACCGGGTGTTCCAATAAGAGAGTGAAACGCAGAAGATATCACAATAAAACATTAAGAAAATTTATTATAGTTTATTAAATTTTTGGATATTAATTAAAGAACATTCATCTTCCCGTTGGTGTATTTCGTGTGCGCAAAATAATAACGTTCTCTATAATTTTTGTGAGTTATGAATAATTCATGTGAATACTGTTTATGCAGTTCAATTTCGTCTAAAATAATTGTAGGTTAAATCTCGATTAAAGTTATCCCAATAGGTTGAAAAGAGAACCGTTACAATTTATTCGTCGAGATAATTTAAATTTAGTATTTGCGGTCTCGCATCATCGCCAAAATGGTATCCCTGAGCGCCTGAGCTGTAGTGGTGAACTTAAGTGGGATGTTTGTGCGCAACAGTTATGATATCCTGTACTGTGTGTTGGTTCCGGTGGTACCTTGTCAAATAGGGCATACCATGTAATTGAATTAAATACCATTGACATATATTAAGCCCACCGAAAAATCTATAGTGTTCATCTAAAAACTTAAGTTTCGGACGTCCCCCACTGCCGAATAACTAGGTTAACACGGTATAGAATCTACGACAGGTACAGTTATTCAGGTAGGGGGGACACCAGCCACCAGAATCTGGTAGGGCATCCATGCACTGGCCAGTAATATCCATACTGCCTGTCGGGCCGCGTCCCCGGATTTGACTTGAGAGAACGTATCTTCCGCAAGTCTTACCTATCTTAGGAACCAACCCCAATACGCAACTTACCACCACCCCATGCGCACCAAAGTGCTTAAGTCACTTAAGGATTCACTTCGACTTAAAACACTTTAAACATTGATTAGTGCTTACATGATTTTATTTTGGATTAAAGTGATTATATTTAAGGGTTGAACTGTGTAAAAATGTTACTAAACAGAATGAAAATAATTTAAAGTTATGTATTTCGCGAGAAAAAAAGTCAAACATCTTCACAAACCGAAACGGTGACCAACTTTCTTGTGAACATTTCAAGTGTTTTTTCTTCTAAAATTGACACTTTTATAAACTAACAAGGATAATAGTGTGTTAAAAGTGTTAATTTTTTGGATATACACCTCATTACAAGTGACCTATTTTCTTCTCACCATCTTCCTTTTTCTTTCAAAATTAAAGGATCAAACACATTTCTTAAGGACTGGAATTTCAAAATTATAAGTAAGTAAAGATAAACAATTTGTTTCCTTATTCCCTTGACCGCAGAATAGTATAGTTTTTTGAAGGACAACTACATTGCTTTCTTCTTAAAGTGTTACTTAAGATCAATATCCTTTGGTGATACTGCTGTTTGTTTTTACCAAGATAGCAGTGGATTGATTTTTTGTAATGGAATATGTTTTGCTACAAACAAAATCGATTTAAGGAGCTCTTATTTTAATCCAAAATCCAACAATATAATATAAAAATGAAAGATTTAAAAATGTCACGAATTAAGACATTTTGATTTATCTTGAAGAATTTCTAAAAAAACTTGAAGATTATAAGGAGAAGAAAGTTTTAGTCAAAAAATATAAATAAAAGAATTGATAATATTATAACTTGTAGCTAGAAGAAAAATTCCCACTGGTACAAATTCTACAAATTATTTTAAAAAAGATGAAGAAAAATAGATAAAATTAAAAAGATGGTGTTCCAAATTTTTTTGATAAAAAAAGCCAAAATATTTCATGAGCTAATTTTTAAAAAATCCTGAAAATCAATCACTGTAAAAGGCTTTTGCTGAGATTTTTCAGAGTCAGTTACTCAAAAATTTATACCCTGTACATATACAGGGTGTCCCATTTGAAGTTGGACTGTATGGGTATCTTTGTTATTATTGGAGATAGAAAGTCGCTTAAATGGACAAAGTAGTAGAGATTTTTTCGAATATTAATAATTCATTTACAAAAAATTTGAATATCGCATCGTTCCAACGCTATCTTGAAAAAACAAGAAAATGCGATTTTCAAAATATGGCTATAACTTCGTTATTTTCGGTGGTACTAAAAAAGTATTTTGACATAATACAGACAATTTTTGGTGTACAATGCAGTAAAACAAATGAATATTTTTTTTCGCTAACGGATTGACCGGAAATGAACCAAACTTATTTTTTTCTTACGGCAGCCATATTGGATTTACACATATTCGGAATCAGTATTTTTTTCTAAGTAATTTGGTATACCATATGTCATATTTAAAAAAAAATAAAATTATTTAATTTTACAAACTAACTTTAAGAGATGTAAATTGTCAATAACATAAATGTAACTATTTAAAATATTAAATGTAAAATAAATCTAAACACATATGTATTGACAGTTTACATCTATTCAAGGCCATTTTTGGTTAGTAAAATAAAATTATTTCTATTTTTCTTAAAATATTACATATGATATATCAAATTACTCAGCAAAATACACCAATTCCGAATATGTGTAAATCCAATATGGCTGCCATAAGAAAAAAATAAGTTTGGTTCATTTCCGGTCAATACGTTGGCGAAAAAAAATATTCATTTGTTTTACTGTATTGTACACAAAAAATTGTCTCTATTAAGTCAAAAAAATTTTTTGGTGCCACCGAAAATAACGAAGTTATAGCCATATTTTGAAAATCGCATTTTCTTGTTTTTTCAAGATATCGTTGGAACGATGCGATATTAAAATTTTTTGTAAATGAATTATTAATATTCGAAAAAATCTCTACTAATTTGTCCATTTAACCGACTTTCTATCTCCAATAATAACAAAGATACCCATACAGTCCAACGTCAAATGGGACACCCTGTATACAGGGTGTCCTTGAATAACTATGACAAATTTTTTTAAGCTGATAGAGGAAGTGAAACAAAGCATTTTTGACTTATAAAGTATTATCCGGAAATGTTTCCTTAAAAAGTTATACCACTTCAAAAATTTTCAAAAAAAATACTTTTTTGTAAATATTATAAGAGATGTTAATTTGAAATTGTGGCCATAGTTTTTTCACATAAGGATACACATTTTCGGCCAATAAAAGTTTAAAAAATATTTTCAGGGGCGTTACATGTGGGGGTCATCAACTTTTTTTGATCATATCTTTCGTTTCTTTACGTTTTTGATAATTTTAGAAGTACTAAAATAATCCTTGATAAATGTTCTACAGAAAAGGTACTCTTATTGTATGTCGCTCCGGTGCTTCATTTCGGAGTAAAAGATGATTTTATAATTTTTAGCTAAAAATATTAATTTAAAAAACATCAAATTAGGTTTTTTAAGGAAAATTGCATGATTTATCTGAAAACATACAAATATCAAAGTAGGAGAATTACCACAATATTTGTTATATTTATTTTATTTACAACAAATTTATTTTTTAAATTTTGAAGTGGTATAACTTTTTAAGGAAGCTTAGTTTCACTTCCTCTATCACCACAAAAAATTTGTCACAGTCATTCAGGGACACACTGTATATAAATCTAATGCATATTGCATTACCATCCTACGAGCAATTGTGTAGAAGGTAGAAGTCGAGATTTTTATTATTTATAAAAATATGAAAATTCATGTAATTTTACATAAATTAAATATTTTTTTTTTAATCCGGATTAAATTTTACATCTCGGATTAGATACGACTCCAACGAACCGAGAAGTCAATCTACTTTTTAACCTGAATTCTGCATAATATAGAACTAAAATTGCTAATGGAATTACTTGTAGAATTAAAGAAGTCAATAAATGTAGGTACTTAAAAATATCTAAGAAAGGTAAATAGACTATTTAAAGCTTTATTAAGTAAAATAGTAGGAAAATCTAAGTGTTAAATTTTGCAATTCGGTCCATAATTAGGTTATTAATTATAATAATTTACTACCTAAGCTTTTTTAATGCACTAAAAAGTATTTCAGCTATTTTTGCATATTTAGTGCTTTTGGAAATTTAATAACCAAAAATTAAAATACATACCAACCAGAGTTTTGTTTTAATTTCATCTACTTCAAAACTCCTCAAATTGGGATATTTCATACATTTCCATGATTTGAAATGTATGAAATATCATTCTTATAAAAAATATCAATTTCATGATTTTTTTTATTGGGGCTATACTGCAAAATTATTTTTTTTTTAACTTATTTCAATTTCTTCCCATTTTTTGTTCAAATCAGATTTTGTAAATATTTAAATGAAAATTTATTAACCCAATAGGTGCATTAAAAATATAATATGTTCTTTGAAGAAGAAACGTTTTCACTCCATTAAGTTTCCCACATGTAATGTGAAAAAACAACGAAAATATTTTGGGTTATATTGTTTTTCTAAATGTTTTAATATACGTGTATATTAAGTTGGAAATACATTTATAGCAACCTGCAAAAAATGGTGGGGGAATTGGTTACTAATTTGTTGCTATTTTGTTACAATAAAAAAAATTGTACCTCAACATTTTTTTGAGTTATCTCCAAAAAGCTGACTTATGATATGATATGAAGCAAAAATTACTGTCTTGTTTCTCTTAAAATTTTTTGGAGTTTTTGTTTCTCCTCGATTTGCTTTTAGTAATTTCTAAATTGTGGAATTAAAAAAAACATTAAAAAAATAATTACCTACCATAAACTTTAATCAAATTTATTAATTCAGTCATTTAGATCAGTAAGAATTAATCAAAATATCTGGAGTTTTATCTGACATCAGTTCAGAAGTCTGGCAAGATCAAAATTTCTTTTTTTTTTATTATATGTATACCCCAAGTATTACAGTCCCCAATATTAATTATATGATTAAACGAACTTACCTTGGTAAGTGAAGTTCTGATCATAATTGTATGATATCCCTATCTCGAAGAGTTTACTATGTAGTATCTAGTCTGGATACGATTTCTTTACACCATTCGTAGCGAGTGAGATGAAAAATACCCAGCAGCGCCACACCACTAGCAATGCGCCAGCGCGCGTAACTATTTCATTCGTTTAGAGTAGGTACATCCGTAATCTATTATTTTGGGAAGAAATTATTTATAATTTGGGATAAGGGTGGGAGTAAACTCTTCGAGATAGGGATATCATACAATTATGATCAGAACTTCACTTACCAAGGTAAGTTCGTTTAATCATATAATTGTATTTCAATCCCTATCTCTCGAGTTTACTATGTAGATGTTTAAAGCAGATTACGGATATAAAAATAAAGTATCTTTATTCAAAACTATATTAAACTTTGTCATAGATACAAACATTATGGAGAAAAAAGTATAAATCCTTATTATAATACAAAATAAAACAGAAAATTATAATTCTAACATTATAAAATGAACAATTAAGGAAAAAACAAAAGGATATAATATATTTAGTGAATTATAGCTTTAGCAAAAACGTCATGATCTGTAAGATCCAAATTATAAAATCTAGCAAATGTCTCTGAATTTTTGGACCAACCGGCTGTTTTCCTTATGGTTTCAATATTAATACCTCCTCTTTTTAAAGCAGATGTACTAGCATGACGGGTACTGTATCCACTAAAAATTGAGGTATTTATTCCACCTTTATTTAAAATATATTTAGTCCAACAACTTAGAGTTTGAGACGTTACCGGCTTAAACGGTTTCTTTAGAGAAATGAATAAAAAACTAATATTTAGTCTAAACTTTCTTGTTCGTTCTAAATAGTCCACCAACGTCTTGGCCGGGCAGACTTTACTATTCTCGAAAAAAGGTAATACCAATTTTGGTTGTCTTTTGTTTGGGCCCGAGGTCTTAATTAAATCGTCAATTCTTATTATTATTTCTTTTCCGTTTATACTTATATTTTCCAATTTAATTAACGCGAAAGTCTGCATACGGTGCCCTGTTGTTATTGCTATTAAAAATATTAATTTGGAACTCAAATCTTTAATATTTAATTTAGAATTTTCTGGTCTTTCGTTAATGTATCTTAGCATTACATCTGGATCCCAAATAGAATCATATTTCGCCATAGGAGGACGTAACCTTGATACACCTTTTAAAAACCTTTTAATTTTAAAATCTTCGCCTACCTCAGGTCCCAATAAAAAAGAGAGTGAAGCTCTTAAACAGTTAATATATGAGTATGATTTTCCATTGTCAAATTCTAAAGATAGAAACCTTAGAACACAATCAGTTGAGTATTCATAAAAATTTATTTTATTTAAGATTGAATAATCCCACCATCTTCTTAGTCCGTTTTCATATTGTTTTTGCGAAGCCCGTGATAATGAGGCAATGACAATATTAAAAGATTCCTTTGGAAAATTCCTTAACGTTAACGCTTCCCTGACAACTGTGCCGAAACCAGGGAAAGGCTGCTCCACCTGGAGTGGGGTTTTCCGCTGGAAGAAATAAGTAAATCTTTACTAGGTTTGAAAACTATTGGACCCTTCTTTATTAAAGAGATAAATAATGGCCACCAAGGCTGTGTAGGCCAGTTTGGTACAACCACAATACCTTCCGACCCTTCTTCAGATATCTTTCTTAAAACTTTTAAAATTATAGAAAAAGGAGGAAACGCGTAAAAGTACAAGGATTTCCAGTTCATAGTCAACGCGTCCACCCAGTAAGAAAACGGGTCTTGGTGCCAAGAAACATACTTCTTACACTTTGTGTTTATCCTAGAAGCGAATAAATCTATATCTGGAGAACCGAATTCTGTGGTAATTTGTTTAAAGGCGTACTCTGCTAAACCGAATTCGGTCTCCTTCTCCCCAATCCTAGACTGTATATCCGCCTCTACATTATCTCCTGAAGGGATGTAACTTGCGAAAATAAATATCTTACGCTTCTCACACCAAGACCAGACATCTTTAGCAATTTTATTTAAACTTGGGTATTTTGTGCCCCCAAATTTATTGATATAAGCAACTGCTGTTGTGTTATCTATTTTAAGAAGTACCTCGCAGTCAAATAATTTATCTGCGAAACATTTTAAACCGAAAAAAGCGGCCAGCAATTCTAAATAATTAATATGGAGATCTCTTTCAGAATTATTCCAAAAACCGTGAGTTCTCTCACCTTTGCAATAAGCTCCCCAACCACTTTTTGACGCGTCAGAATAGATTGTTAAAGCATAATTATATGACCTAACAGGGTTGGGATTTAAGCAATTTGATTTCCACCAATTTAAATCTTCAACCAACGAATCTGGGAACGTCATATTTGCATCAAAGTTTCCTGAATTTAACTTTAACTCAAGAAATTTAATCCTTTCGAAAGATTTAAAATGAGCCCAACCAAATCTCACAGCCGGGCAACACGAAACCAAAGTGCCTACAAGGCCAGCGAAATCTCTGATTTTGATATGGTCCCCAACCTTAAATTGCTTAATCAAATCCTGGACTTTATGAATTTTTTCCTTCGGTAAACTGATATCTAAATTGATTGAATTAAAATTGAAGCCTAAAAAAGTACAAAATGTCGTTGGGGTTAATATGCTCTTTTTATAATTTATGGTGAAACCTAAAGATTCCAATAAAAGTATTGTCTGAGTAATATTATTTAAACATTCTGTATCAGAACGACCAAAGAGAATAAAATCATCTAAATAAACTATTGAGGAAAAAACCCCTTTTCCTTAGATGTGCTACTACTGGCTTTAAAAGTTTGGTAAAAATATATGGAGCGCAGCTCAACCCAAAAGGGAGGCATGTGAATTCAAACAAATTCTTTTCAAATTGAAAGCGCAGGTATTTTCTATCTCGTCTATTAATAGATATAGAATAATATGCGTCTTTTAAATCAATTTTGGCCATAAATATACCCCTCTCTAATAATCCTACAACCGACCTCCAATCTTCCATTTTAAAATGGTCTACCTCAACATATTTGTTGAAATTTTTAAGATTTAAAATAAACCTAGACGATCCATCGGACTTAGGTACTAAGAAAGTTGAAGATATAAATTGGCCTATGACTGGCTCGCAAGACGTAATTGCTCCACAATCTCGTAAATTGTTAATATGATTCTTACATTCCTTCTTCTCTTTGACTGACCAAACTCTTTCTTTTGGTACAAACGTTTGATTAGGCAAACGACTACAAATTGGAATCCTATAACCACGAACGCATGATGAAATAAAAGGGTCGGAAGTAATGTTTTTCCAATTATTAAAGAAAAAACTAACACGTCCTGCGGAATGACTTACATTGTTAATACAATCTATGGTCTTTGGGCCCGATTGAAATTGGATTGGTTGTTGAGACGTGGACGCCATTGAGAATTCCTCTTGTTGGCCTCCCTCCAATTTTGCCTTTGGTTTTTCCCACCTGTGTAATGTTGCCGAGGTTTGTACTTGTATACAGGTGGGGCCTTCAAGTTTTTTGGCTCCTTTTGTTTAGGGAATTGGAAACCCGACCTTTGTTTGTTAATAATCAACTCCCTCGACACTTTTGATATGTTCTGGGCCGCTTTAATGTCTTCCTCTAGGTTATGGCCAAAAAGGAATTTGTCTATAGGGGCGGCATTAAGTGTGTCCTTCAACGATTCTTTTATATTCACACGTAATAAGGAACGCCTCACTAGGCTTTGGTCATATTGAATACTAGATAAGATTCTGACCGCGTCATTTAAAGAATCAATTAATTTTATTTGCGATTTATCATTGCATTCAATGAGTTTTGACAGGCACGTACTTGTAGCTGATAAGGCAGCCGAAATTTTTTGTTGTGATAAAATCAACCTGTTGTCCTTATGAATTTGAGCCTCCGATAAACCAGATTTAATGGACGGATTTAAAACCGGAGGCTCGAACATGCTACAGTTTTCCGGAATTTCGTGTTTATTAATCATTAAGGAAATATCCTCTGATTTAATTCCGGTTTTTAGAATAAACTCTAAATTATTAGCCAGTTTTTGGTGAATTGGCGGTCCATAATTAATTTTTTGGGTACCATCGTCGCCCAAAATCTTAAAATTTCGTTATCCGTGCCTGCGTCATTTGTTTGCGCATTAGAATTAAAAGAAATGTTTTGCAGAACCTGAATTTTTGACGCGCCTGTACTAGGATCGTCGTTTTCTTTGTCCTCCAGTTGGTGCAGCGGGCTACGCATTTGCAACGCAGTTAACACACACCTCGGAATATGGTCCCCTGTCTCCTCCCCTTCCAACGCCGAACTTCCTGAATACAGCGACTCTGGCTCGAACAAAGATACCGGGGGTGACGGTGTTACAATATCTCTTGCATCATGCCCAATCGGCGTGCCTACATTGTTAAATAAAACAATGTATTAGCATATGAATTTATTGATATAGTTAGTGTATATTTACACTTGTCGTTAGGTGTAATAATTGTGTATATTTACACAAAAAATAGCTAGGTATATTTACCTCACCTTACTCAATAAATAAACGGGTATAATTACCCATTTAAATTAGAATATATTCCAATTTTTTAAATATAAAAGTTTATTAACTAATATATAAGGACCCTCTTAATCTGAAGTTTAATCTGAAATTAAAAACTTCGTTATGAAACTTAAAACTTACTTGATGTCGATCTATTATCGTCGACGTCGATTTCACGTTCCCTTTTACACTTCTTTTTAAGTTTCTTTAACTTCTTCTCTAAATCCTTAATGTCATCTAAATATTTCCTTTTATTTGATCTACCCATCTTACTTTGGACTTTTAACTCGCTCACGTTTGTGTCCTTACTCTCGTATACACCAAACAAGAATGAAATAGTTACGCGCGCTGGCGCATTGCTAGTGGTGTGGCGCTGCTGGGTATTTTTCATCTCACTCGCTACGAATGGTGTAAAGAAATCGTATCCAGACTAGATACTACATAGTAAACTCGAGAGATAGGGATTGAAATACAATATAAAGATAGGTATCGAGATAGGTATAAAGAAAGAAGAAACTTTCACTTTAATTATAAATTATAATCAATTAAAATAAATATGGTTAGCGGTACCAACCATTTATTAAAAATAAGACTAATAATTATTAGTTATTTTTATTTGCATAAAAGATAAAAGTCTGCCATTTGCCAATTTTTATTCCACATAATTGCTATAAAACTTTTAAATAAAATTTTAAATGTACAAATTTTTGTTTTTCATTACAATTAATATTTAATAGTCATTTATGAATAAAAATAAATTATACTCTTCCAAAGTTTTTACAAGTTAACTTTGTGGAAAAATATTGATTTAAGAAAACGAGAAAAAATATTTAAATTTACAAACAATTTTTAGAAATTCAGAAAAATCCAATAAATTTTAAGTACTATAAATGAGTAGTAACAAAAACCACATTTTTTTGTAGAGAAGGTTATGGATAAAAATCATAAAGATTCTTTACTCAACTTTTTTTAAATTTTTTTTTTAACAATTTTTGAATTTTTAAAGATTATAAAAAAATACTTAAAGAAGTAGCACTAAAAAAAGTATGTATGTATGTTTCTAGTATCAAATTAATTAAATATGCTTTTCTTGATCCTTTTTAATTGTTATAGTTGAAATTCTATAATTATTATTAGTAAATAAGTTTATTCAAAAATAATGATGAAGCTATTTTCTATCTAGTTTACACGAAATTTTTGAAAATTCAGGAAAAAAGATTGTTGTGAAAATCCAGTAAATTTTAATTACTGTAAATGACTAGAAATACTTTTTTATATTTTTCACTCTTTTTTGTTGAATTTTTAAAGTTTATAAAAAATACTCAATAGGCAAATATACCAGTTTATGGTTGCCAGTAGATAAGGTTTTAAAGTAATTTTACTAAATCTAGTCAACAGGAAAAAATGCAGAATGTATAAAAAAGTATATAATGGCCTAAAAGTGCCTTAACTTTGGGACCTTATAATAAATTCTGCATAAAATTTCAACTTGTGTGAAACTAGCAATAGATTCCAGCAATAATTTTTTTTTCGTAAATATAAGGTTTTTATGAATTTTTTTTCTTCAATTATAACCCTCTAAGCTTAATAAGAAGGAAAAATGCAAAAACAAACATTTTCCTCTCTAATTGGGGGTGAAAACTACCCCCAAAACAACAATATTATCAAAATAAGGGTAAGGCCCCTGTTTTTTATATTTTTTTTTCTTGTAGACTATAGCTGGCAACATTTTTTAACAAATAGCAAAAATTTGGAGAACACATATGCCTAATTATTTTTTAAATTCGAATTGAAGACGGCGATTTCAGCGCGCTCAACGACAGTAACATACTCTAATAAAAAGCAAAAAAATACCTTATTTGCAAATTTTATTATTTATATCATTAGTTTAAGTTATTTTAAATAAAATATTGAAAAATTATTGGGCGAATATTTTTTGTAAATTATTAAATTGCAATTATATACAACGCGCATGGCGCGCCCTACTATTCTAAAGTTATCCGCATAATAAAAGTCCAAAGGCTCCTCTTTTTTGCAAAATTTCTTGTTTACATCATTTATTTGAACAATTTTGAATAACTTATTAAAAAAATTGGAGAACACATACGGCCTAAAATTTTTATATTTGTTATTAAAGATAGTGCGTTTATTTACAAATTTAAAAATTATGGCCCGTATGTGTTCTCCAATTTGTTTAATTAGTTGTTCAAAATTGATCAAATAAATGATGTAAACAAGAAACTTTCCAAAAAAGAGGGGCCTTTGGCATTTTTATGAAGGTAACTTAAGAATACAAGTGCGCGCCAAACTATCTTTAATTACAAATATAAAAATTTTAGGGCGTATGTGTTCTCAATTTTTTTTAATAAGTTGTTCAAAATTGTTTAAATAAATGATGTATATAAAAAAATTTGCAAAAAAGAGGAGCCTTTGGCATTTTTTCGAGGGTAACTTAAGAATAAAAGTGCGCGCCAAACGCACTATCTTTAATAACAAATATAAAAATTTTAGGCCGTATGTGTTCTCCAATTTTTTTAAAAAGTTGTTCAAAATTGTTTAAATAAATGATGTATATAAAAAAATTTGCAAAAAAGAGGAGCCTTTGGCATTTTTTCGAGGGTAACTTAAGAATAAAAGTGCGCGCCAAACGCACTATCTTTAATAACAAATATAAAAATTTTAGGCCGTATGTGTTCTCCAATTTTTTTAATAAGTTGTTCAAAATTGTTTGAATAAATGATGTATATAAAAAAATTTGCAAAAAAGAGGAGCCTTTGGCATTTTTTCGAGGGTAACTTAAGAATAAAAGTGCGCGCCAAACGCACTATCTTTAATAACAAATATAAAAAATTTAGGCCGTATGTGTTCTCCAATTTTTTTAATAAGTTGTTCAAAATTGTTTGAATAAATGATGTATATAAAAAAGTTTGCAAAAAAGAGGAGCCTTTGGCATTTTTTCGAGGGTAACTTAAGAATACAAGTGCGCGCCAAACGCACTATCTTTAATAACAAATATAAAAATTTTAGGCCGTAAGTGTTCTCCAATTTTTTTAATAAGTTTTTCAAAATTGTTCAAATAAATGATGTAAACAAGAAATTTTGCAAAAAAGAGGGGCCTTTGGACTTTTATTATGCGGATAACTTTAGAATAGTAGGGCGCGCCATGCGCGTTGTATATAATTGCAATTTAATAATTTACAAAAAATATTCGCCCAATAATTTTTCAATATTTTATTTAAAATAACTTAAACTAATGATATAAATAATAAAATTTGCAAATAAGGTATTTTTTTGCTTTTTATTAGAGTATGTTACTGTCGTTGAGCGCGCTGAAATCGCCGTCTTCAATTCGAATTTAAAAAATAATTAGGCATATGTGTTCTCCAAATTTTTGCTATTTGTTAAAAAATGTTGCCAGCTATAGACTATAAGAAAAAAAAATATAAAAAACAGGGGCCTTACCCTTATTTTGATAATATTGTTGTTTTGGGGGTAGTTTTCACCCCCAATTAGGGAGGAAAACGTTTGTTTTTGCATTTTTCCTTCTTATTAAGCTTAGAGGGTTATAATTCAAGAAAAAAAATTTATAAAAACCTTATATTTACGAAAAAAAAATTATTGCTGGAATCTATTGCTAGTTTCACACAAGTAAAATTTCAAAACATAAAAGACTGACCAGTTGTAATTTAATCTCGAGTTTAATTCATCTAGTTTATAAATCAGAAAGAAACTTGAAATTCTGACAAGAAAAACAGACGTAATGTTCGATTTAATGATTTATCACTATTTTTCTTCCCAAATTCGTGCGCCCTCTAGCAGTCCGCATTACCTCTTTGATAATTTGCAAGCTTCAGAATTTTTTATTCCCTCTTAGGATCACTCTTAAAAAAATAGCAATAAAAAAGTACTGATACTTTGTAGTAACAAATTAATTATAATAAGTTTTTCTTGATTTTTTTATTTATCTGTAACTATTAATAAACAAATTTCTTCAAAATTAATAAAGTAAGCTATGTTCTATCTACTTCCTCTTAAATATGAGAAATTAAATTTTTAACACTAACTGCAGAATAATTTTGAAACTTTAAATTCATCATAAATTTTGGTATATAAATAAAACTTCTAGCCAGGAAGATGAGGTGAGTGATTTTTGAGTTTATTTGGAATTATAATTATTATGAAACAAGATTAAAAACTATTTGGTATAAAGATTTCAAAAATAATAAATAGTAATAATATTTATGTTGTTAGTGTTAAAACTGGCAAGAATATTTTTTTGTACAATAAAGAGTTTTACTAATAATATTAATTAAATTTATGAAAATATTAGTTGTATTACTTGTTTTGTTTCTGTCAGTTTCTCACTTTTAACACTATTGCTCAATCAATTATGGGAATTGGGAACTTTTAACAAAAATACAAATGTGTAATTGCTGACCAGTTTCTAACTTTATTTTAAGTTCTTCTTCAGTTAAAAGTTTTCAATTCCCATAATTGACTGAGCTATAATAATACCTGGGACGAAACTTTTTTATTATTTAACACTAGTGTTAAAAGTAAATCACTCGAGAAAGTAAGGTGCACCGAATAGTTATTTGGCCGAATACCGAATATTCGGCGAAAAGTTAGCCAAATATTTGGTTCCAACGTTCCACTTTATGGTTTGATTTCAGCAAAAATGTTTCGTATGAAAAGATTATTGTATTTATAGTTTGAATGGCCCATTTTTTTGGAATTCGTGTTTAAAGGTTTCAATATTTGACTTAAAATAAGCAACACCAAGCATAGTGGAATTGCTTTGAAATTGAAAAGAATAATGAGCTTTCAATAAAACAATATTATTATTAATTTTTGCCGAATATTCGGCCTTTGACATCAATATTCGACCTTCCGCCGAATGGTAAAAAAATGGCCGAATATTCGGTGCACCTCTACTTTTAACAAGTGGTTTGCCCCTTCTTTAAATTTTTGTAAATTTGCGAGCCCTTTGTTAAAATGATAATTTCCAGATTTTTTTTATTCTTTATTTGAGAATTTATTTTTTGTTTCATTTTTAATCTTCTGTACTTTAAGAAAATGTTATTTTTTATAATATATGTATATTTTTTAATGTATTGAATTTATTTTTTACAATGAAAATTGCAAAAAAATGTAAAAAAATGTATGTAGGGCATACTGAGAAGTCCCTCGTTAAAAAAACACATTCTTAAAAACGCCTAAAAAATCGCGAGCCCCTTTTTAAAATTTTCACAGCACACCACTGCTTTTAACGTGAGTGTCAGAATAGCGAATTTTATCACGTTTGTAGAAAATAATAATTATGTTGTTTTATATGGAGTAAAAGATGTACTTTTTGCTGGACGAGCTCTGGAATTCCCGCAGATATATGCGACAACACAAACCACAAAAAGTTCTTTTACTCCTGAAAAAAATATGCTATTCGTTCTTCAAACGTTGAAATTTATAAAATAATAATGTAAAAAAGTAATTTTAAAATGTGACATTTAATTAACATACGACATGTAATTTTGCTAAGGTATATTGTCAAACAAGCGGAGTAGAAATTGTATTTCTACTCTTTGGAAGTATACACGACTGTACCCGATTTACCAACACGACCACAGAGAAATGACTTGTTAAAGTCTATCAAGCGTCACAGAAGGGTGTAAATTGATATTTTAAGAAAAAATACTTTTCGAAAATTCAAGGAGTGTAAAACAATATTTTTCTATAACTTTTTATTAAATTTTTGTTTTTACTTTTAGTTGATAACGAGGTTGGTAAAAAAGCCAGCAGCCAACAACGTTTGTTTTTACACTTTTTTATAATAAATTATGGTTTTTATGTACAAATAAACACTTTGTTGATAATGAAAGATTTCCATATTTTCGATTTTAGCAAGATTAATAATATAAAGAAAGTTGTATATTTACATAAAAGCATGAAACTCGTTTGAATTCCTTGATGAAAAAATCATCATTTGGTTTCTTTTTATAAAAGAATTTAGGTTTAACTGTTGCTGTTTCATTTATTATGCCATATTTATTAAATTAATTAAAATATTACCATAATATTTTTCCTTTTAAGATAAGGAACCAATTAAAAGGTTTATAATAAAAAAATAAATCAAAAATTCAGTGAACATCTAAGATAAGTAAATATCAGTTCTCGTGCTCTACATAATCCATACTTCTGTGATTTATTGACGTTTAGAATAACTATTAATTATTTCATTAACTTATAATACAGGGAATTCAAATAAGATTGATACCGCAACTATGCAACTATGCAACCAAACATACCCTATAATGATTTTAGACTTGCTAAGTTGGTGTACCTGTTAATTTTCATTCAAATTTAAATCTCATCTGTCACTTTAACCAAAGTGTCTCAGAAATTTTTCTTCGTTTTTTTTTTTCAAGACATTTCTCAGTGTGATGCAAATTTTATAAAAGTAGTTTTTTTTTCAAAACTAAGCTTAGTGCAGTTAAAATATTTGCGATGGTTTTTTCACCGCAGCACATCGTATTCATTTTTGAAGACCCTGTAGTTTTAAAAAGGTAGACAAAATTATCTATGAAACACGTGTGAAAAATAATAGATTATTTTTCGCACTTGTCACATAAATAACTATTATTAACCACAAACAATTAAACTAAAACCTTTAAAGATTATAGCATGTATTCAGCGACCATTCTGAAAATTTTAGAGACATCGTTAAAGTTAATCACGTCTTTAAGATAATATTTCTAATGAAGAAATATTTTTTAATCACGTGATTAACGATAACGACGTCTCTAAATTTTTCATCACGGTAGCTAAATACACGCTCATAGGTTTAAATATTTTTCACCTGGCTTTGAACGATTACATATATTCTTAAAACAATTTCAAATTTTTTGTAATTTTTGATGGGCTATATTTGTGTTGAATGCATATTATTTTGGGGTGAAGTAATTTTAGCAGATTTATCAATTATTTTCAAAAAAAGTATCATGTTTTACCAGTATTTTTACCGTTTTTTTAATTTTTTCACCGCTACATTTAATTCAAATAAATCTTTTAATTTTTGGCCGATCATTTGAATGAAAATTTCATACCTCAAAAAATATCTGAAATGAGTTATTTAATTTAATTTTGTTTCTAGAGTAGATAAAATTTTAAATATAGAAATAATTCATGTGATTAAATTTGGTTCAATTATTTTTACATCAATAATTTTAATTTCATTCCATTACCTCTAAGAATTTCTCGTATATTACTAATTGGAAGAAGTAATGATGAACGTAAAAGGTATAAAAGTAAAAGCTACACAGAAGCTCCAAAAAAATAAAACATATTGAAAAAAGTGTGTTTACCACGCTAATATCTAATTAAAGCGCATCTGTTTTCATGTTCCATTTTCTTAAGAACAATTGGGAGAATCTTTAAGAATGCTGATGGCAATCCATAGAGCCCACAATTATTTTCCCATTATTCTTTACCTGCGTGCATATGTTTATGGTTAGAAAGTCTCACAGATATTCAATAAGCTTGAAAGAAACTTTAGTACCTCACAACCAATTAATTAAGTTAATTGAATATTGTAAAAATCAATAATTTTTAAACCAAACATTTATTTTATTACCATATTTGTACTAAAAGTATAAAATAAGTAAAAATAATATTTAATGTATTCAAGGTAATTACATATTATGGGAAAACAAGGATGATAATATGGAAATACCGTTTAGTTTTAAATATATGTTAATATTTGGAGCATTTAATAAACTTCATAAATCAATTTACTCATGTAGTAATTTGTTTAATCAATTAATTGGCCACTAATTAAATTCTTATAAGCATACCATTGATTTTAATTGCTTTGAACTCAAAATATTGATGATTAAATTTTATTTACAATTATTTTAACAAAATATTTACACGAATTTTAATGATCTATCAAATTACCTACAAAAAATAGCATGTTTCACGTACCTACTTTAGTCAGTTTACATTTTGCATACAAAAATGTTCGCCCTCTGTGGCAAATTATTGAACTTTCGAAGCAAGTATTGAACCTACATGTTTCTATGTGCGAATAGAGTTTAAGTGTTTTTTTACAAAGTCTTTAATAAATATTCTTCTAATTTAATTTAAATCAATATTAATTTCAAATGGGCAAAGTTACTACAGAAACTAGCTTAAAAGTTTCAAAAATTGGCCGACAGGGGGAGATCACTTTTCTAAAATTGCAAATAATTGATATGAAATAAAATGTAAGTAATACTCTCAATCTTCGAAATTTACAATGTGTGAAAAAAATTGGGTTTTGCAAAATTTATTAATTTAGATAAATATAATAATATTAAAATTTGGTATGAAAAAATAGTTGTTTTCAACTGAAACAAAAATAGGTTTATTTATAGTGTGAGTTTTTTTATTAAAGTGTTAAGTAGTACTTCCAGTGGATTCTCTGATAAAAACGATGAAAATTCCAAGGCATTAATGTAGGTCGAGATCTATGTTAATTTTCATTGTCTTGGCAAAGTCGGTTTTAATACAGAGCTTCAGGCCAATTTACAAAGAAATGCCGTGCAGATAACGGTAGTATGTGCTCACAAAACCACTGCATCCACTCAGTTTATTTGGTTTGGTTGCTTTGCATCCTAAAAAGTCCATAAATTGCCCAAATAAAGGAGAAATAAAGTAATTCCTGCACAGTTATTGCAATTTTTTGTTTAGATGCGTTTTGTTTTATTTTAATCACTAGGAAATATATCTTGAAATGTGATTAAAAAAATGGCATTTCGAATTTCTAAAATTACCATTGATTCGTGGCTCAAAGTATATTATAATTATAACAGTATTGTACGATCAGATCGTTATTTTTTCTAGTTTTCTGAAGCTTTTTTGACATAAATTTCTATGCACTCTATTTCTTACCAAATTTTGTATCTATATTTTTTCATTGTTTCATCAATTTCATGGTCAAGTCTTGTTTACTTTTTTATAAAGATAAGAAATATTCGAGATTTTCCAGAAGATTTCTTTTCCAAATTTTATTTTACCATGTAAATTCTTAAGATTCGTAGGAACTGACTTTAGTTTTTTATCCGTGATGACGTTCCCACTTTGGATTTTCTGGACATGGTATAAGTATGCTAAAATCAAATAAAGCAGCCGATCAGATTTTCTCTTGCTGAATTTTCCGGTATTGCATTTCCCATGGTGATTTTTCCACTGCAAATTTTCCGATGCAAATATTGTGTACATATCTACATTCTTTTTATGTTACATTTATATTTCTATTCCATAATTATCCAGAAACTCGTAGACAAAATCTCAGATTTACTCCAAGAATGATCAATATTTTTTTCAAAGGAACAAGAACTCTAACCTGAATTTTTCCACGTTGAGTTTTTCTCACTAAATGTGTCTACCTACAGCAACTTCTTCCTCCATTGATTTTTCTAAAGCTTTTCAGTTAATGATTTTCAACCAATTTTTTTCGAACCTGGGGCCATATTCTGTAAACGGTTAACACAACGTCGTATACCACTTTCATCATTCTGTCCTTATCCGTTTCTGGGAAAAAATAAGAGGTTGTCCTTCTACTGTGGTATACGACATCGTGTTGAGTGGTCCAAGAATAACGCTCCAGGGGGGCTATTCATGAATTATCAGATTCGATGTCGTATACGATATGAGAAGGACACAGTCATTTAAATTTGAATGTCAAGTGGTTCAAGAATATACCCCTGGATAGAGTGACAAACATAAAAAAATGTACCTACATTTTTAAGATTTCCCTTTTCGTATTACGTTACTATATTTTGTATCATACAAATTTTAGTCAAATGCAGATACATGGATGTCTTTCAATTTCTCAATTTTCATAACCTTGGGTTTTGATTCCTAAAAACCATATTTTTCCTGGAAAATAAGCAAATGTTTCTTTTTCATTCCAAGTAGGTACTTGTATACTTTTAAAGTAAAATAGATTAACAAACATGCAGGTTTTTTTGCAAAATGCTGATGGACGATAATTTCTTGTAACCAATTCGTGCTTAATCTTTGAACAAGAAGCAACCTTAATACAAATCAGTAATCTAAATTAATTGATCTGAATTTTCAGGAACTTAAAGTACTCGATTAAAATTACAGTGCTTAATTAAATGTACTAAAGGTTGAGATCCCGTTGTGTACAATGATTATATCTTTTTGTTTGTTATTGTTTCTTGTTCCTCGTGCCAACAGATTACATTTTAAGTTTATAAAATTTCTCGAAACAACATAAAAACCAATTTTTCAAATTTAATTATAGTTTATTTGGTTCTTGTTTTGCTTTGATTGAAAATTACTATTATTTATTGTTTGTAAAGATTTGGGTCCACTATGTTGCATGGTTAAGAACCAAGCACAAGGTGACGTATAAACCAGTATAGATTCCTCTATGTCTTAACCTATAATATATTTAAGCAGTTCCAAAGTCTTCAGATATCCTGTTTGTCTTGGATAATGTCACCTTAGGTGATAGCCATTGTCTAGAGAATTCTAAAAGAACATCTTCTTTGATGTAAATAAATTGGTATGATTTTGAACCCGTTTGCAAACTTATGCAAAATCTAGAAAAAGCTGCAGAAAAATGTGGAAATTCAAAGATCTTCTATGATCCTTTAGGTTAGGTATAAAGTATCTCTGAAGTGGATTATATTACGGGTTCTAAAGAACAAATTGGTAACTGTGGCTGGATTTGGAAACTTGGATGTGGTTTCAATTAGAAAAAGTATAAAATTAACAAAATTGGAGGTAAAAGTTTATCTATACCGATTATTAAAAATATCAAGAAATTTCGATTCAAATGACTATAGTTTATGGTTAATAATTCCAGTAAGA
This sequence comes from Stenus bimaculatus, assembly GCA_963971135.1. Taxonomy (NCBI): domain Eukaryota; kingdom Metazoa; phylum Arthropoda; class Insecta; order Coleoptera; family Staphylinidae; genus Stenus; species Stenus bimaculatus. Next base: position 42,514,595 of record OZ020183.1, on the reverse strand, counting down.
AGAAATAGAAATCATTGCATTTTTCATATCCAATGCTCGCGAATTCGTGACCAGAGAAGCGCCACTTTATAAACATTTGATTATAGAGTAGCCTTTAATTGGATTTTTGATTGGTACCTTTGCAACGATCAAATTCGTACAGATTAGAATGACTTCAAAAACAGTCGCATTTAATGGCCCTTTTCACGAACATGCATTAATATAAAAAATATAAGAGGTACCAAAAAGCATATTTCATCCTCTGCTGAAATATAATACAATCAATACATTTTCGAGTAGAACTCCTGGTCCAACCAAGAAAGACTAATGGAAGGTCATAAGATATTTCAAGTGTTTGAGGCCAATGTACTCTCTAACTTAAAATTCTTCTCATCTCCTACCAATTATACCTCATTACAAGATTAATTGGTATCAAAAATTTATGCATAAAATTTTTGGATTGATAAAAATTACGCTGTAAAAAGTAAAATTTTACAGAAGAAAAATTACCCTAAAAATTGGATCACTCATGATAATTATTAAAGCTTTGATTGTATCTGATAAAACCTGATACAAAACTAAGAATAATCGGATATGTTATGGTGGTTTTATGAGTTAATACCTGCCTCTCAATACGTAAGTAAAAATAAATAATTACTGGACATTCTTTTGTTATTTTATGAGCACAAAAAGATCCTTTGATAATGTTTTTTTTATAAATTTGCCAGCATGTTGTACAATTTTATTGTGAAAATTTCTTTCAAATATGTCAGCGCACAGTGCATAAAGCTTTTTTTATAATTTTAATGGAGCGCTAAAATTGTCCCACTTCGGGCGCCAATTTTGAACACCGCGCGCCACGAAGCGTGTCAGGTAATTTTTACCATAAATTAAATTAAAATAAAACAACGTTTATTTCTCAAAATTTTTCGTCTTCAACATATTCGTTTCAAGTAAAATAAGATTTTATTTTTCTTGGGAATTCAGAGAAAGAAGACAAAGATCAGTCGTTGTTTATGAAGCGCGTGCGTTAAAAGGTAAAGTGGGTCAGTGTACTACTTAGCCCCCCGTGAAACTCCGGGTTCCCCCTTTCACCGCGCCGTTCTTGCACAGAGCAGCCTGACAAGACACCGGCTCTTCCGGTTAAGGCATGAACAACCCAAGTACTTAATGACATCTGCAAAGATCTTGAATTATTTAAGAGAAACAGAATACCTTTTACCACACTGGGGAGATATTTTTAGACATGAATTTTGCATAATTTTGGCCAGTTCACCAAAAAATTTTCATAGAATTTTAGTTTCTTTTGTAAGAAATATAAAATTTGTTAGTTTTCATTTTCCATCATTATTAAAAAAAGGTAATTTATCCTTTTAAAATGTGTTAAATCTACTTTTAGTACATTTTGGCATTGTGCTACTTTATTGGTGAACTCAGAATTGGGCTATCTTTATTAAATCCTATAGAAAAAGCATAGCAAAATCTATACACTCATGTAACCAAAGTATAAGAAGTCACAAAATTTTTGAGATTTGCTCAATGAATAAGATAAGTTTAACACATTTTGCATGTTTGCTCCTCAATTGACCTATGAAAAGGTTTTTCCAAAAAATCAGGTTATTTCGTTGTTTTATCCTGTATTTGTTCATTCTTAAAAATTTTATTGAAGTAAAAAAATTAAAAAATATATTGTTTAAATAATTTAACTGTAATGAATTTTCAAAAAAACCTTGTGTAACCTTTAGTATTATTCGTTTAACTTATTAATTTCCTTTTTTCAAATTTATGATTAATAAAACTAGTGTTCATTTGAAATTATACTTTTTTTTGCATTTTTTAGTTTTTATGGTTAGCAATCTTCTCGTCGGTTAAAGTAGGACATACTTTCTTTTCTATTCGGTTGCTGGTTTGATGAAATTTATATGCAGAACTTGCATTTATTACTTTCCTATTGTTAATGATCTTCGCATTGAAATTTGATGATTTCGATAATTAAATAATATTTCAAGAATGTGGCCTTAAGAACTTTTAACGATTTTTAATCAAACTTTTATCTTTTAAAGTTATTCCATAGCTTCTGATGACAGTTTTCAGTTGTGCTGAATATTTTGTAAAAATTAAAGGTAAATAATTTTGTATATGACAAGGACAAATTCTTATTTTTTACATTTAAAAGACAAGGATAAAAGTCATATACGATATGGTGTCGAATGGTTCAAGAGTACGCAGTCTTAATTTTCAGGAATAAATTATCCTATTGGGAATTTCGATTATGTATAGAAGGTGCTATTTTGACATAATTTTTTTAACAAAATGGAGGAAGCCGAGTAAAGGCTTTGCTATGCTTTGAATTTATATTGGTTTTAGGAATGGCGTTACCATCTTTTCTGATTGTGTTTCAGAAAAGATCAATTCGATTTCAGAATAGTCGATTGTATTTCAGAAAGCATCATCAATTGTGTTTCAGAATAATCAATTCAATTTCAGAAAGTATCAATTGTATTTCAGAATAGTCAATTGTGTTTCAGAAAAGACAAATTGTATTTCAGAAAGCATCCATTGTATTTCAGAAAAGTCAATTTAATTTCAGAAAGGACCAATTATAAAAAAATGAGGAATTCAAGAGATTTTGCCGGTGATTATGCACGTGAACCACAACATTTCATCAAAAATGTGCTTTCGAAATTTAACATTACACCAGTAACATCAGGCTTAGGTCCTTATTCACCAACTTGCCAAAAACTCTTGGTTTCCTCAATATTTTACAAAACGACTTTTTTAAAATTAAATTAATTTTTCTGAAATACAATTGATGCTTTCTGAAATACAATTGATCTTTTCTAAATTACAATTGATGATTTCTGAAATACAATTGACTTTTCTGAATCACAATTGATGGTTTCTGAAACTGAATTGATCTTTTGTGAAATACAATTGGAAAAGGTGTAGTAAATATTTTGGCTGAACACTCTTTTTTTCCTATAGGATATTTTATCCAAGAAAACAAGGATCTTGGTAGATGTGTCTACCGGGTGGAAATGAAAACCGGGTCACCTCTATAACTTTTTTATTTATGAATAGAAAAATTTGAAATTTGGCTATGTTCTATGGTTCAAAAAAACAAATTTTATGTGCATTTTTTATTTTTTTAATCACTTCCGGTTTCACCGGAAACACCATGAACTTTGTTTTTTTAAATGTAACATCCCATATTTTTATTCATGGCTTAAAATACTTTTAAAAAAGAAGTATTTTTGAGATATTAGTTTTTATTTTTTGCGAAAAAAAAAATTTTTTCAAAAAAAAAAAAGGTTTTCGAAGTCGGTGAAAATTACCAAAACTAATTCTAAATAATTCAAATACATAAAATAAATAATCGTTATAAAATCCTCTTTTTAAAAAGTCGAATGACCCGGCATCATTGCATTTAAAAAAAGTGAGTTATTTGATAAAATCTTCATTAACTAAGTTTAAAAATTAATAGTTCAAAAAACACTTAAATTTTTTTTCAAATTACAATTTTATTTAGGTATTTGAATTATTTAGAATTAGTTTTGGTACTTTTCACCGACTTCGAAAACATTTTTTTTTTTTTTTTAAAAAATTTTTTACAAAAAAAATAAAAACTAATATCTCAAAAATACTTCTTTTTTAAAAGTATTTTAAGCCATGAATAAAAATATGGGATATTACATTTAAAAAAACAAAGTTCATGGTGTTTCCGGTGAAACCGGAAGTGATTTCGAAAATAAAAAATGCACATAAAATTTGTTTTTTTGAACCATAGAACATAGCCAAATTTCAAATTTTTTTATTCATAAATAAAAAAGTTATCGAGGTGACCCGGTTTTCATTTCCACCCGGTATATTAAAAAAATGAGATGATTAACTATTTTCTACATATTTAACAAGATACACAATTTGTACAAATGGCGTCATTTATCTTACCAAAATATCAAAAACAAACAATGAAGGATTGGGTGGTGGTCCTTATAATAAAAAATGGGATGTTTAACTGAAATTTATCAGCAAATACTTAAGTAATTAAAAAAACTTTTGTTAGCTTCAATAGCGTGTATTTAGCGACCGTGATGAAAAATTTAGAGACGTCGTTATCGTTAATCACGTGATTAAAAAATATTTCTTCATAAGAAATATTTTCTTAAAGACGTGATTAACTTTAACGACGTCTCTAAAATTTTCAGCACGGTCGCTGAATACATGCTATAATGTCTATATTTTTTTTTAATAAATACATTTTTGTTCACCAAAATCACATTTTTAATGAAATCTTGATATCTGTGGTAAACAAAAATTATTTCGTACAAAAGTTGGAATTGAATATTAACTGACTTTGTATCATCACTACTAAATTTATTCTAGCTAAAGCAATTATTGAAGCAATCAAGAAATTATATTCGAGCATTGTTCATTTTATTAGCCTGATACTCATCTAAAATGATATTATTTCTGCCAAACTTTGTTATTACTCACACATCAAGCTCATTATCGTTAAACTACAGTTGCTTATTTGAATTTGTATTCTTTATATACAATGTGCAACGATGTTAAAAATAATTAATTTTACCGTTTTGTAGTAATCTGTCATTATGGCCTAATTTATTACTCATGTCAATGTAGGATGAAGCATAATTTATCTAACATCTACGCAAAGATTTGCTTTTTCACTTGTATTTATTTATCCTCCATGTTAATGCATCATACTTACAACTTTTTTAACCAAGTTTGCAGTAAAATATGAAATATTATCGAAGAGAACAAGCTAATGACGTAAAATTTCCATGGGTTTACCAAAATTTCCAGGCCTAACATCTGGCATTTATGATTACAAGACCATAATCTCACCCATTCGTCATAAATAAGACATTTTTATATTTATACCGATAATGTATTCGCCTGACTACAGTGAGAAGAGTTTTCTTACCAAAAAATATGTTTTGATGATTGATCAGAGCGTGAAAATCTATAATGGTAAAGGTTTTACAACTAAACCTGATGATCTTTTGTAAAGATTGTAAGTTCATAGAACTTTTAATTCAAAAAAATACAATTTAACTGATTTCAAAATAGTTAGTGCTGGGGTTCGTGTCTTTACCGCTCATTCTAATCACTTTTGTATAATCTATTCATAACAAATAACAATACAATTTAATATGTAAAAAATCGTCCATTGTTCTAAAACCTAAATTGACCATAAGTAATTATTTAAGAAATACTTCCCCAAAAAAGTAAACAAGGTGTGTAACACATTCGTAGAGTCAACAAGCGGCTTTTAAGAGCCAACACCTCCTCACTCCTCACGAGTTAATGCGAATTAACAAACAATGGATTTGTGTGGATGTATGTATTCAACGATGTATTTGTAAATGTGGATGGTGGATGTATGTGTGTGGTATCTTCGAAATGATCGCATCATACCAGATATGTATTTCTTATGGAATCTTGTACTGAGACCTTATACGTTAAGTCTGTATGAATAACGTAACTGTTTCAAGCCCGAAAAATGTTATAAAGAAAAATATGGAACGTCTAACTGTTAGCGGGTATTGTCCGATATAAGGGCCTTGTTTTGTTGTGATTGCAGGTAACGATTAGACATTTTACTGTTAACCAGGTGCCCGTATGAATTTTTGTCTATAGCGTGGGAGAAGTGCTATTAATTAAATGACTTAAAGTTCGAAACTTCAATGATAATATCTTTGCTGTAATTAGGAAGGATTATAATTGTTTTGTTGCCATAATTGATGTTTTAATTGCACCTAATAATACATATTCAATTTTTACAAAACTTGGGATTACATTTTCCAGTTAGACTTCATTAATATTTCAGTCGTTGTAACATGTTTTATATTAAAGCCAGTAGAATAAACTATAAAAATTTTTGATGTACTAAATTTAAAGCAATTCAAGTTGGATCAAATAATAAAGATTTAATGGTTTAGTCTTAATTGATCAATGGGTTAAAATAATAATCCGCTTTCTGCAATTTAAGTCCAGATGACCAGGAAATGGTCATTGCATTATTTCAAGTAAAATTCTCATGGGTAAAGGCTTGTTCCATCCAGCACCTGACGCCTTAATAAATTTATAAATTGATACAGCTTTTTTTGAACAAGTCTTTGACCTCTGCATCTGCAATGACCACCAACGAAATTTTAACACCCTTAATTAAAATTTTGCTTACAATTAATTTTTAACTTTATACCAATTAATTATTTTATAAAATTCAAAATTATACCATAATTCAAGAAAAATATCATATTTCTTAATCTAACGCTTTATCAACAAAAATAACCTTATATCTTTAGAATAAATTATAACTCCAGCTAATAATTAGAATAAATTAATTGACTAATTAAGTTGCAATTATTGACTATAAATTTGAAATTAAACAAAGCATGCAGGTAGTTTAGAAAATTTCGACACACATATTATAGAAGGTTGTTAGATGCATCGTTGTTATTATCTTGGTTGGGTTCGCAATTAACGTTGGATTGTAGGTTGGATTATTAGCAATCGAAAGGCGCAAAAATAAATTGATACGTGGTAATTCGTGTGATTGGCAAGTTCCTCTATGCCTAGACATTAGTGAGAGTGCATGATAAAATTACAGGCATTTAGGCTTATGCCTAACATATAACGTCCAGGAAGAGGAATGTGTACAACACGGAAAAACTAGAAAAAATCTTAAAGGTTAATTCAGTTCAAATGTATAGGATGATTTTATTGATTTTAGAAGGTGTTTATTGGATCATTTAGATTGTTGACCTTATGTTTAGAGATTAATTTAAATTATAACTAACTAGATTAATAACAATAATACTTCTCATTTCCCTTTTTTGGTTACCTAAACTAATAAGTACGTATTTGAAAACCCACAGTCAAAATACTACTGTTTTTTAGTTCCATTGCAGAAAATGAGACAGAATATCAGCTTCACCAAAGTTGGACAAAAGAACGATTTAACATAATGTAAAAATTAGTCGTTAGAAACTTCATTTGCTTTATCCCAAATCTTTAAAGGTTATGTTAAGTTCTTCTTTATGAAAAGGCAAATACCGTCAACTGGGGTAAGTTTGGCCTTTAAGGGTCACTTTGGATAAATATAGTTTTATCTACTGTTAGTTACGAGTTAGTATTCTGATACCAACTCAAAGACACACTTAAAATACTTAGAATAAACAGCAGATCAAACTATCTTTTTCCAAGATTTGGGCCAAAGTTACCCTTAAGTTATCCCAGTTGACGGTACTAAACTTTTGCAATTGTATTTCAGTAATCATCAATTGTATTTTAGATAAATCAATTTAATTTTAAAAAGTATCAATTGTATTTCAGAAAGGATCAATTGTATTTAATAAAACATCAATTGTATTTAGGAAAGCATTTCAGAAAAATAAATTTAATTTCAGAAAGCAGTAAATGTAAAAAAAATGAGGAAGCCAAGAGGGTTTACTTAGAAACGTTTATTGATGAAGCAAAATATACAATTCTTTCTGAAATACAATTCATTACTTCTAAAATACAAATCATACTTTCTGAAATTAAATTGACGAATTCTCATTTCCAAATGATGCTTTCTGAAATACAATTGATGATTCTGAAATACATTTCATACTTTCTGAAATTAAATTGGTCTTTTCTAAAATACAACTGGAAAAGGTGTAACACAAACAACAAAACTTTTTTAGGAGATTTTTGAAAAATTTGGTTACAGCTAAAACGAATGGTAATTTTTAGAATATTAGTGCCGATATTATAGTCACTGCCAAAGTTTTTTTAATTCGTGAAATGTTGACAAATTAATATTTTTGTGCATTCTTTTAAAATCTGGTCCCAGGATCCGGGATAAAGCACTACAGTCGGCAAATTTGAGTGCTTGATTTTGAAATTCTCTTGATATTTGTGGTTTTGGTCATTGAAGCTTTTTTAAAATTATTTTTTTGGTACACAGAAGAGTCTTGTGGCTACAAATTTCTTCTTTTTTTGTTTTGGTAAGTCAAACCAAATAATCATACGGTAGCAGTAAAACGGGCTCTTTACAAAAAATGTTCGCTTAGCGGCTCTTTGAAACATTCTAAAAAACTAATTAAAATAATATTTTTTTTCCAACGCTAGAAATAAGTTAAGATATAAACGAAGACTTTGATGTTGTGTTTTTTTGTTTTAAATATATTTTTAAACTATTTACAGCATCCCAAAAATTAAGTAAAATTTTAAGAAATTTTTGGGATGCTGTAAAAAATTTAAAAATGTATTTAAAACAAAAAAAAAACGCAACATCAGTCTTCGGTTATATCTTAACTTATTTCTAGCGTTGGAAAAAAAATATTATTTCAATTAGTTTTTTAGAATGTTTCAAGGAGCCGCTAAGCGAACATTTTTTGTAAAGAGCCCGTTTTACTGCTGCCGTATGATTTTGTTGTTTGACTTACTAAAACAAAAAAAGAAGAAATTGGTAGCCAGAAGACTTTTCTTTATACCAAAAAAAGAAATTTTAAAAATCTTCACTGGAAAAAAAGTTATGACCAAAATCGCAAATATCAAAAGAATTTCAAACTCATCGCCTTAACAATTGAGAGGAAATTATTAAGGATTCGAAAGATATTTTTGCTACTTAAGGAAGCTGGTAAGGAGTCAAGAGATACTTTCACTACTTGAGGAAGCTTATTTCTTTGCAGAAACTCGTTATTCAGAATTTTTTGATGTAGTACCAATTTTTTATTGTTTTGGTGAGAAAATGTATTTTAATGGTTTTTAATATTTTTGCTTAATTTCTTAATAATTTTGAAAAATACATTAATTTGACAATAAAATTTATATTTTGTGTTTATTTTAAGAAAACAATATCACTGCAATTTTTTAGGATAAAACGAATATTATTATTGCTTCTTATTTAAACGATGGATAATTTTGAGAAATATTTTTTTGCACAAACGACTATTTTCAGTAAAACTTGCCATTCCTATTTTTTTATAAACGAAAATTGTTGACTTTTTTGTAAAAAAAATTACGCCTTTCGATTAATTTTCATAAATTTTTCAATAAATCTGATAGATCTTTCCAAATTTTTTGCACCAAAAATTTTTCCAATATCACTTCCAATTTTACCGGAAATAATATCAACTTTTTTTTAAATGTAACACCCCCTTCTTTTTGATAGCTTAAAAAAAAATTAGAAAAAAAATTGTTTATAATAATTTTTTTTTGAAAATTATATAAAATTAGTAACCCGAGTACCAAAAAAATTGTTTCACCCTACATATGGGGTACCAAAATAATAGTTATGATATCTAGTTTTCAAAAAAACCGAGTGACGCGTCATCTTGGGATCAAAAAAAATTCCAAAATTAATATCTCAATAAATACTTGAATAATTTTACAAACTACAACTTTATTTAGGTATTTGTATTATTTATAGGTAATAAGAATAAGATAGTTTTTATCAATTACGGATTAAATAAGAATTGGTTTTATTATTTTTATTTTCAAAAAATAAATCACCATAAACCATACAAAATAGTCAAATTTAATAATAATTATTTTTCTTAAATAAAGAAATTATAGATGTTCAATTACACATACGTCAAAACATAAAACGCCACAATAATCAGATTCTCTAAAATTTAGGAAATATTTTTTTTTGTATTTGTATTTAATTTATTATTTTTTTTCAGATTGACTAGCCTCGAAAACTGAACCTTTTGAATCGTTCTGGATAAATTTCTTCAAAAACTTTAAAAATGAAGTTCGAAATAATTAAAAATAGAGGTAAGTTTTAAAATTTATCCAAAAATTATAATTTTAAAAGAACCTAAATGTATTTTATTATTATCTAGTACAGTGTTATTTTTTTGTATGTCAAACCTAATAAAATTTCAATAATTAGCAAATTTTAACCTAACTTGTAATTTATTTAATTAGATTGATTAAAATCAAAATAACAGTTTTAATAATAAAACCCCTCTAGCTTTTATAAGTAGGTATATCTAATTTTCAAGTAATTATTGTATTTATAAAAATTAGGCGTGAATTATTTATACAAACGTAGGTTATCCGTTAAGATTTATTTTCCATAATCTTTTTTTAACATTATAAATAAATTAAATTTCGAAAAACACCTTTATATAATTGCGTTTTTGAGGAATTTTCGATTTTTTTTTGTTTGTTCCACAAAATAACCTTTTGGCTATCATTCGTGGAAGTTTTACCTTTACAACGTACTCAAATAATTATACTAAATCAACAAAAGAGTACGTTAAATTCAAGCGTTTTTTTACTATTTCAATGAAGTGTCTCAATGACCGCCGGCGGTATTACATTTTCAAAGCAGAAACTCCGCCGTACGGATGAAAAACCGCCGGAAAAATAACCTATGAATGATGAAGCCCCGGAATATCAGCTATTAATATTGCTTTTGTTTCTTGTTTTCGTGAAAAATAATTATAATAAGGTGATTTTGATTCGGCTTTGTTTGGGTTAGGTCAGGTTTCGTTAGAAAAACATTTTAAAAAACTTGTTGTTGTAAAAGATAAGGATGATTCTTATCCCAACTGATATCACAGGTGAATAAAACAAGGAATTATTAAAACTTTTGGTACACTTATTATTAATTAGAAGTGCCTGATGATGCCCCAATAAAGGCGAAACTAGTAGCACATTCCTTGTTTTATTCACCTGTGATATCAGTTGGGATAAGAATCATCCTTGTCTTTTTCAACATCAAACATGAATTGTATTTATTTCTAAATTACTACTGCGCCTGCTCAAAATACTTGATCTTTCCGCGTTTTTCTGATTACATTGATAATAATACCGCCGTAAGGTGGATTTTTTGGTTTGCTTCTTCTTTTTTTTTTGTTTTGGGTATTTTTTATAATGATGATGGCGAAATATTTGAGCCGAAACGTTTTCTGATGTAGCAAAGAAAATCAATAAATAGTGCCAAAAAAGACATAAAGCTGTTTTTATCAAAATTACACCAACGGCAAAAGTTGTCAACATTTTGCATATATTTTTTATAACGTTTTGAAAAATTGGGTAACATTTTAACATTGAATATGTCGTATAAATTTGGGTTTTCCTAAAAATACAAAGATTTCTTAGCAAATAAAAAAAATGGTAAAAATTTAAGATAAAGAACGTTTATCATCTTAAAATGGTCATAGTTTAAATGTTGTATAAAAAAAAGTTATACAGTGTGAGTGAAAATTCGTGCGACCTACTTACGGTAAATTAATACGCAAATTAACTTATTAATTTTAAGTCCGTTTTTATTTTTAAAATTGCTCTAAATGTTTATTAAAAAATAAATCCGATAATTTATTAGTGCCCTTAATTAATAAGTCATATGAGTGTAGTTAGGAATATCTTGAAGTTAATGGTTGATCATAAAACATTAACGGGTTAAAAATTGTACTTATAAGAAAAAAGAGAAAACAAACAAGGGTATTAAAAAGGCTATTTAAATTTATAACCTTATTGCCTTATAAACCTATAACCAGACTTGCATTAAAGTAATGCATGGACATTTAAAGTATAACCATAAAAATATGATGTTAAAACAAAATGCGTAAATAAATCCGAACGGTAGAGTTGGTAGAGCTAGAAACCCAATTAAAGTGCATTTAATTAAGTGAAATTGTCCGTTAATGAGGCATCGCGCGGTATATTTACGCGCACATTTCGGTAAATGTTGCCGAAAATTAGGCAAGTACCGTTCCAGATTCACGGCGCGATCGTTTTATAGCTGTAAACGCGGCCGATTATCAATTGGTAGCTGAATGCCGAATGTCGAACGCCGAATCCACGGTCGAGGCCGAAAACAGGAGCCAACGACCAAACTTTGACATTCCTTCTGAAGGACGCGTATTGTGATCATTCAGTAACTCTGTTACAAAAGCAATTATCATAAGTGCTTTCTCAAATTTACATTAATTAAAACATTACGAATTACTACTAATTCTAATTAAATACCCAGTAAACTGTGCCAAAATTATATCCATAAAAAACAGTTATAATCGATTTATTAATTAAATAAACTGTTTTCAAAAAAAACTTTTTTCTTAATGTAATTAATTTTATTACCTTATTAAAGCCGATTTTAAAAGGATTCTTTTATTAAATTCTTATAATTATTGATTAATTATCTTAAAATACAATTAAATCAATTAATAAATTTTCAAAAAAATGTGTTAGCGAAATTTTGATTTTTTTTAGAAATTTTTTTTGTCCCACTTTTTTCCAGTAAATTTTTTTTATTGCATATGTGGTTTAACTGCATTTTTGCACCGACAGTTCAATTCCAGCTCAATTTTTGGTCGATAACATTCTTGAAAAAAACAAAGTCAAAAAACCTAACACGTTAGGTTAATTCTAGACCTAGACCAAGAAAACGCAACTTTAAATTGCATCAGTACAAGTAATCCGAAAACGTCATTAGATAGTAAATGTCATTCTGAACAAAAATTCAAATAAACCAATATTTTTTTTCAATTCCTTAAGAAGTTGGAGCAATTTTAAAATTTTAATGTTTTTTTGTAAACACACTGTGTAATTTCCTTGCTTAAGCCTGGAAACATTGGTCGACCAAAGTAAACCATGCTTTATTATCAGTTTTTTTATTCAAACCAATTATGTTTCGCATTTGGACTTTACCAACATTGTAAAAGAGGATATCACACAATCTTCTCCTAATACTTGGGGACTTGGCAGAAAAAAGTATTATGGTAGTTACAAAAATTAGAAGTAGAAAAAATAATTTGGAAGTAATAATGAAAATATAATCAAGTGCAGGAGTGGGAAGCAGCTTTGAATACGGGTGTTTGAAACTCAAAGGTTTATATTGGGAAAAGAAGTTTCAAGTGTTGGATTGCCAATCGCACGCAAGGTTCCAATCCAATCTTAGGTTTCTATCATATCAGAAACTTCCTTTCCCAAAAGCTCCTCCCAAGAAAAGTTTAGGCAGAGGTAGAAAAAAGGTAGATCCCATATATTAACTAATATTCGGGAAAAACATTGTCGTCTGAAGCGCCTAGAAAATTCTTTAGTAAAGTGAGGTGAATCGAAATTTGACCAAAAAGACAACCAGAAAACGAAAGACAACAGTGAATGTACAGATTTTGATGCAGATAGAGTATTACAGTTAGATTCGAAGGATGAGGCATCAGACTTGATGGATAATGAAGAGATTGATATTATTACTACAATAGACTATAACAACTTAAAACCAGGAGATTTCATCTTAGCTTAGTTTGCAACAAAAAAACATGTCTGGTTTTCGAAGGAAGAGGTGAGGAAGAGCATGGCAATTCATTTACAGTAAACTTCTTGAGAAAAAAAAACGAGGGGTTTTGTATTTCTTCCTGATAAGCAAGATTAATGCTATTTAGACATAGCCTAGCCAAAGTGATAGCTCCATCAATATATCGATCATTAAATACAAAACCGCCATAACTCAAAAAGAGTACCTTTTAAATATTTCTCAAATAGAAGAAATGTGCTAAGCTCTAATGTATGGTGTATAGGTTGTTCGCGAATGAGAATAATTCAGTACTAAAGTTGAATTTTCCTAAAAATTATTTTTTGAATTATGACAGTCTTGTATTTAATGAGGGATATCAGGGCGGAACATCGCGGAAAAATTTATCAATTATTTGGAATTATTAAAAAAAGAATAAATGCACTTTATTGACTACAATAGTTTCCTTCGTAATCTATAACACTCTGCCATTTATCAGGAAGAGACAACATTCCAGATTTATAAAATTTCTGAATTTTATAGGAAGAAGAAAATAGTTCAAAGATCATTTTAACATGTATAAGTGATAGTCTGAGGGTGCAATATCTGCTGAATAAGGAGGGTTTGGTAGAATCTCCTAACCAAGTATAGAAGTTTTTTCATGTGTTTTTTAGATGCGTGAGTTCGGGTATTGTCGAGTTAAAGAATAACTCCTCTTGTATTCACAATTTCTAGCTAAACACTCAGGAATACATTTCGTGTAGTCAAGTCGGGTTTTAGAGTTGGATCAGCTTTCTGACTTGTTGACAACCATTGTTCATTTCGTTTTCGGTTGTCATGAAGGATCAATTTTTTGTCATCAGTAATAATTTAAAAAAATGGTTAGCCGAAAATTTTGATCTTCTATATGTTTATGTGGTTCAAAAACATCTTTTCTCCAAACTTCCCAATGTTTTTCAAATCCTTTTGTACTACTGACCTGGAGCACTGAAGATGCAGATAAATTCTAGATTAGGGATTAGACTCTAACGGTCTTTCAGATTGGATTTCATCATACAAGCATATTGTTGATTTGTGCGTACACTTATTACTATAAACAGCGCAAATGTTTTCTGTAGCAACTGTAGCCATTTTTCTGTGGTATTCAAATAAAAAATGTTTTGATGGAACGTCAAAAAACAATATTTAAGTACTCAAAGTTATGAAGTTTAACCAGTAGAATTATTTTGGCCAAACTAGATTAACTTTGTTAACTGATAACCTCTTTACACAAGTTTATGAGGAAACTAAACTAATTTCAAATCTTTCCTACCAAAAATATTTTGGAAGTTAGAAAAATAAATATTAAAATTTTATTTCATTATTAACTATTTTAATAACTGCCACTTTAGCATTTAAAAGAGTCAATTTCAACAGTTGTTTAGTACCATTTCATTTTTTACTGCTATTTTAATTATTAAAAGAATTCCCTATCTTTTAAGTTGCCGTTTATTGGATGCCTATATTTAGGTATTGCTTAGTGCTATAAGCAATACAGTAATGTTTAGCTCTGTTTAGTCAATGCCTTAATTAAAAAATAAGTTTGGTGAAAAGGGTCATTGCTATCTAAAAATATGGTGAAAAAAAGTGTGATACCTACTCTGTATATTTATCTGGTTTACCATTTTGAAACTAACCTAATTTAGTAAAAATTAGTCTTAACAAAAAGGTGATATTTTAGATATTTAACGAATTTGGAACATTTTTTAATATTAAAAAAAGTAATCAATAATATATGACATGTATAAATTAGGACAGAATTGCTAGGAATAGGCAGGACCTAAAATCTTCGGAATAACAAATAGTATTACCAAAGAAAAAAATTTTTGGGCATGATTCACATTTTGAATTTCGTAATGTCTTGAAACAATAGTTAATCCTATGAATCATACAAGAATCATTTGTAAAATTACATAATGGGTATTTTAATTAAGCTCGAGGTCCTAAATATTGGACTTTGATCCAAAAATATTTTGCAAAAATATAATGAAAAATATTGAATTGACCTAAATTCTATGAAAGAAACGAGTAGAAGCAATATAAAAGTTGCGTTCCGGAATGAATTTTTAACATCATATCATTTTAAATTAAAAACAAACAAGAAGAAAAGCAAGTAGGTAATTTTCTTCATGTCTCGTTCACGAAATAGAAAGAAATGTGCGTTTTAATTATGTGGCCGGCAGCCATGGCTGGTATGCAGCGAGGCCGCGCGTCATTCAATAACCTAAAGAAGAGAAAGTGCATGGATTTTTCGCGAATTTATTAATAATGAAGGCATTGACTTCTTAAGTTCAAAGAATTCGAAGAAAGAACTAGAATCTTTGTGTCACGATGTTTCGCAACATCCGGGACCGTTTTAGCAACAATAACAACGATAATTAAAATTAATGCGTTTAATGATCGACTTTTTTTGGACACTGCCTTTAATTAATTCAATCAAAAAATTTTAATAATACTAGAAATAGTATAAGATCTTAACTCCTTTGATCGGTATTTGGAATTTATCAAAATATTTGAACCATCAAATTAAGACGAAAAAAGAAATTCAATGTTTTTTTTTCATTTCTCAGTTTGCGTTTGTAGGTATTATAAATTCTTCCACCTATCTGAAGTAAATGCTGTTGAATTTATGATCCCATTCCAAATTATCCACATAGATTTTTGAAAGTTTTCTAATTTTTATATCCCCATTTTGGGTTTTCTGTTTTATTAGACCATGACCTTTGTTTCTTCACATCCAAGTATGATTTCTATTTCAGAAAGAATCAATCTACTTTGGTTCACATACATTATCACCACCAAAAACTCTTGGCTTCCTCATTTTCTTACAATTGATCCTTTCAGAAATTATACAGATTTTTTTGAAATACAATGGACACTTTCTGAAATACAATTGATTCTTTATGAAATACAATTGATGATT
Source organism: Stenus bimaculatus (assembly GCA_963971135.1). Classification (NCBI taxonomy): domain Eukaryota; kingdom Metazoa; phylum Arthropoda; class Insecta; order Coleoptera; family Staphylinidae; genus Stenus; species Stenus bimaculatus. The sequence continues at coordinate 42,498,393 of OZ020183.1, read as the reverse complement.
CTAAAATACAATTGATGGTTTCTGAAATAAAATTGATTTATCTGAGCTACAATTGATGCTTTCTGAAACACAATTGATGATTCTGAAATACAATTGATGCTTTCTAAAATTAAATTGATTTATCTGAAATGAAATTGCTGCTTTATGAAATACAATTGGAAAAGGTGTAGACTAAAGTTAAAGATTATTACTTTTTCTATACAAATGAAATACATTTCTGGAAACAACTAAATTATTGTTGGTAGTAGATATAGTGCTTGGTTTTGTTGTAAAATTAACTTCCCACGAGTAAGGAGCTTTGGTGAACACAATCCGCCAATTCATTACCTTTGCTGTTTTATCAAAGCTCAAAGCGCCTTTAAAGCATGCAATATAAATTCGCCGGTTGAATAGTACCGCAAGGTATCGTTACCAGACCCATATTCCATATTTCAGGTATAAATTTGCAGTTTATTGATGTGGGAATAGTCAATATGCAAATTACAACCATCTGTCTGCATAAAAAACATCAGAATTCCTTACAAGTTTATGGCAGTAAACAAATTTATAGAACTTATTCAGCGAAAAGCAATTTTGGATTTCAGATTTCTTCTAAAAAGCAAATTTGTAATCATCAATGATCTACGTGGCATGTTTTTGATCTGTTCCTCATGTTTTAAAATTTATGACTTTTACATCAGAAATTAAAGCCTGTGATACTAAAATTGGTGAAGTTAAATTTTTGAACAAAAAAAGTTATATGAGTTACTGGAACATAGTTTTTAGAAATTTCGTTAGTTCGACAATGTAAACAGACTTAAGTCTTGTTGAAACACGAGGTTTGTAATTATTTCATGCCGAAGCTTGTTTTGATTATAATTTAAGTAAAAGAACATTAAGTTTTTTACTCGCACTTCTAACCCAGTTAACGTAGTAAAGTGTGTCATTAGAAATTGAAACTGATTCACTCCCTGTTTTCCGCAACATGAAAAAAGCGGCAGGGAATCGCACGAACGCGTCGTGTTCTCCATACAAAGCCAGCCTGAGGCGTTAATTATGTTTGTAGGCCAGTCGCAGGCTTCTATGAAAATCGGTACACCGTGTGCACGCTGTTAAAATAAAATTCACTTTCCGTTAACGGAATCGCACCGAGTTTGCTATTCGCTCGGAACGTTCGTCTGAACATCATGACGCACAAGTACCGCTAGGCGATTTAATCCTACTTCGCGAAGCATGCAGGTGGTGGTGGGGGAAACCGCACACCGGTCCGAACCGTCTGAGTTAAGTATGTTAGCAGTACTTAGCCGACTCCCCCACCACTATAACGGATAACGGTACTTATTCACTTCCACTAGTACCCTGATGACACACAAGGATGTAATTAAGGTCTTTTTTACTACCTTTTCTCCACTGCGTACAAATGTAAATCCATCCAGCCACTCAGAAACTCGCATCAGCGTTCGGAGACCTTTTTTCCTTGAAAAATATGTCGCTACGCTTAATGATTCATTCTTTACTGCTTCGTTTTTGTTTATAACCATTATATCTGCAAAAGTAAAACTTTTTTGTTTTTGCACACCAATTACATCCAATTACACAATGCATGGACAACAAATTGAAACACGCCGATTCTAAATAACACACCAAGCTCCAAGAAATGTAATTACACACTTTACTCGTTTTACTTTCTTGTACCTACATTCTTTAAAACAAAAAACTATTTACAACTTAAATCATCTTTTGAAATCAATATCTTTTAATTGAATCAATTTTGAACACCTTTGACACTTGGTCCTACATACCTTACTAATAGTTTGAAAACAACAATAATAATTGAAGGAATTGTTTTCAACATTTAAGAGATGTTGATACTAACTTTTCTCCACTTGATCTATAGCTTGTAGGCAATGGCTTCAAAACTTATCAAAAATAATAAAAAAAAAAATAAAATAGAAGGTAAATCTGAAGTTTTTTGTGCAATCATATTTCCAGAGGACACAAAAATTTTTATCAAGAATAAGATGACCCTTAATCTTCTTTCTTCTTCTACCACCAGTTTTTAGGTCAATTCGTTCCCGACAATTCCCGGCGGTTCCACCAATAAATTGTAGTGGGAGAAGGTTTAGAGACATTCTAAACCATGAATAACCCTGGTATCGAAAGATAATTTTTTGTGTACCGATGATTGAAAAGTTTTTTTCAAATAAGGTTTCCTAATTTAGCAATTTTTATTTTACGTAAATGAGCAAAATAATATTTTTATGATTAATATAAAAAGTAAAGTTATGAAACTTTTTAACTAATCCAGATTGTGTCAGCGAAGAAGTCACGGATAATGAGCATATAGCGTAGTCCACAATATTTCAATAAAGCGGTCATTTATTTAGTGTATGAAACGGATTAAAACAATGCTTTATTTTGAAATAAGCTTTAACGCTTTAAGAATAAACAGCGATTGCACCATCGTGGTATTTATACATAACTTTTCTTATTGTTGCAGAATCGGTGATTCCCGACAACGAAAGGACGCGGATGTGACTTTGTTTGGAATCGTCTCTTAGGTCAGCTATAATTAATGGAAATAATGAAATATCCAAACGTGTCAGGTAGCAACAATATGGCGGTTAGTGGTAACGGCTCACATGTGGATGAGGTGGACTCCCTGTTTAGTTCTTCCTGTTGGCAGAATTCGAATAGTGATTATGGAGACCACAAGATTTTTGATGGGTCTATCAGTAATTTGGGTTCGGATAAGTTGCTTTTGGGTTCACCAATTCATGGTGATAGTGATAATGAAATGAATTCCAAAGCTACTATGGATGTTCTTGATAATCTACTGTTAAACCCAATGAATACGAGTCTGGCAGAGTTGAAACCACTTCCACCTTTCGCAGGGTATACCGCGAATCTTAGTATTAATGGTATACAGGGACATCACTACCATGCCATCGCGCAACGATTACCTGAAGAAAACAATAATACGTACAATAGTTATAATGAACAAAATATAGTGTCGAGTTCTACGTGTAATGTAAGTGCTGACTCGGCTGGTGACAATGGAAATAAAAGTATGTATGTGGACGACGATGTTGTAAAATTAAGTTACGCGGATTGTGCTAATGCAGACTCTGCGTCTAGTGGTAAAATATATGACGATTGTGGACATCAAAACCCAGATTCGGTAACAATAAAAACCGAAATAGCTGAATATGATATATCATCAATAGAAGACATCGCTGCTATTATAGGTTCAGCAATTGCTGACACCACTGTTCCCAATAATCAAACTGAAGAAGATGCTACAGGTTCACGAGATAGTTGGATGGACTTAGATGCGTGGATAGATGGCGCTTGTGTTGATCAACAAAAAAGTCTTATCATAACTCAAGACGGTCTTTCAGAATTTGTGATACCAAATAATGAATATAAATCCCAACAAATGGAATACAATAAAGTCCAGTCACAACAAAGCGGTTCAACCTTACAAAATCTCTTAACGCATGGTTACATGCCCTTATTACAAAATAGGCTACAAAATGGTCCACCCATTAAACAAGAAGTCCCTAGTTCAACAAATTACGGAAACGAACTCATATCAACTTCTAGTCCACCTTCAAACGTAGTATCAACAACCGATAGTTTACTCCTCACCGTAAATGGTAGATTTCTACCGCAATACGGTCTTCACCTCACGGATGATAGAATACGGAGTCCAGACCTACTACAGAATTATCCTCATACCACAACCACAGGAACACCTTCAGCCTCCAAAAAGTCGCGAAGTAGGTCACAGAAGAAACAACAAGCGGCCAGCTCGACGGTATTCCAAAACGAACAAAACATTGGGCTGCTGGGGAAGGAAAAACCTGTACATAGGTGTAATATATGCAATCGTGGTTTTCTTAATAAAAGCAATATTAAAGTTCACCTGCGCACACACACGGGAGAGAAACCTTTTAGATGCGAAACCTGTGCAAAAGCGTTTAGGCAAAAAGCTCACCTACTCAAGCATCAACAAATTCACAAACGCATCGGTAGGGACTGAAGATTCTTCAACAACAGCAGCTACCATCAAGTTGATAAGGTAAAATTTACTTACTAATACTTTATTTAAAATATAAAATTATTTGTACATAATAAAGCTATTTTCTTCTTTTTGGGACTCTAAACAATGCATTAATCAAAAAAATTAAATAAAACCCTTGGGTCGTTCTGGTGTTACTATTTTCTTCCTTTAACTGCAGTTTTTCTAATACATACGAGGATTTCAATTTAATCTGCATATTTTTTAGGTCTTAAGTTATAATTACATAACTGCAATGAGCTGTTAAATGTGTGATACGGGTAATAAGATAAATTATTTTGAACGCTACATGGTAACAAACTTAACTACCAACTTAGATTATATAATACCTTTACAATTTCTTAAGTAATGGTCGTAAATACATTTTTAAATTTTTTACGGAACTTCATCAGGCCGTACCTTTCTAATTGGTAAAAAAAATGAGTACAATACTGTACTAGTTTTTATATTTAATATAAAATAAATTATATTTTCTCATTATAAACCTGTTTTATGAATGGTTTTAGTTTTCGAAATGTTTTTTAAACATTTCATTTGATTGGTTCTGCATTAAGTTTTTTGCCCAAAAGAGTAAGAAATCAATGGATTAAATATATTCTCAAATATATAAAAAGTAGTGTGTAATAATTTTAGTAAAATTTTTTAAAGCAATTTATCATCTTTCAGAAATGAAAAATCAACTTAAAGAAAGTCTAGAAAATCTTCATAAGAAGCTGCATACCTTAACGTGCTATAAAAAAGGTACCTCATTAAATAAATGTAATTATTTAAAATTATCCTATTTTGGACAATGTGCAATGTTTGATAGTGAGCCTGTGCATACACAACGAAAAAGAAAACCCATGTATATAATAATCATGTATCATAATCATAAATTATTGCGCGTGCGCCAACCACCTACATATTTTCGCTTGCCTATTTATTGTAAATAAACCTTCCTTCTAATATATTTTTAAGTTAATTTATTAAAATATAATTAAAAATAATTTAGACCTTCTCGAATGTGGATGATTCGAGTCGATTCTTGTGCGCAAAAATGTCCTCGTCTCTCAGGTTAAGCTAATCTGTCTTTTAAATAATTAATTTAACATTAAAGACATCGTTCTTGTGATAAGCATTTGATACTTAATATTTAAGTAATGTATTTGTTATTATACAATATTATTTTTGTTTGTACGACAAGAACAGAATTTGTACAGAAAGTCAAAATTGTACAAAAATTATTAATTAAATTAACCAACGAATTATGATTGTATTATATGTAAATTAAAATTATAATTTATTTTTATTTGTATGAAAAATCTGCTTTTGTCATTCAGTCACTATATTAAAGAAAGTATTTAATTGATCTCAAATCTTGTTAATTTTGCATTTTTGTTCCGGGACTGGCCGTACTTCAAATGTAGTTCCAATTATCTCTAAAAATGCTTCCACACTCATTCATCATTTATTTATTATAAAAACCGATCATGCTTAACAAATTACCGCATTTTTATAAGTTTTGAAGCGCGCTTGAAAATTGTTCTTCCAACTTAAGATGGCGTCTTGTTCCCGTCCTCAACCAGGGTCCAATCGCAAAAGAATCTATATTTTTGTACTTTGTATAGTTGTTTAAATTCGTGTGATAGATTTTGTACAGAAATATTTAATATTATTTTATTATTATTATTACCGCACATTTATTTCAGCCCGTCATTCTCTATTACTTAAAGGAATATGCTTCGCAATTCATAACTTGTATAGTAGATTTTAGGAATTATATTCACACGTGTTGTTAGAACCTATTTTATTTTCCCTAGATTAGTTTAAATTAATTATTTGTTATTATTTTATTGTTGATTATTAATTAATATGTTGTAATATAAACACCATTATTTTTAATATGAATTTTTTAAAGTATCTTTTGTTTTATTTGCACCTTTAACTAATGTTGACTCTCTTTAAGAGGATAGTCCACAAATCTAACATGTTGATTTTGAAATCAGGTTGATACTTGCATTTTTGGTCAGAAAAAAAATTTCCACTCAAGATTTTTCTAAATTTTCTTTTTCGTGCATTACAAAGTCTTGCAGCTATCATTTTTTATGTACATTTTGTCTTTGTTGAGTTAACCAAACAATTCGTAAAATTTTTGCGCTTTTGACTGTAAATACGATAAGACAAAAAGTGATAACATATTTTTGTGCCACTTTGAGGAAAATGCTTAAAATCAAAACTTGAAGTGTCCTGTTTTGTTTCAAGCGCTTTTATTAAGTTTTTTTGGGAATTTGAAAAACAGGCAACATTTAAAAAAATATTATTTTGTTATAAAAATACAACAAAAATACAAATAAAAAAGGACTTCTCAAGTTTAGTGTTTAATTTATCCCACAAAAACAAAAAAATGCAAAAAATAATGGCCATAAGATTTAATATACCAAAACAAGAAAATTAAGAAAAGCTTCAAGTTATGATCAAAGCCCTAACCATCCTTGGAATTTTAAAATCAACAGCTTAAATTTGACAACTACCGACTTAATTTATCTGTTTGCACATCCCAGGTAAGATAGAAACCAAAAATGATAGTTTTTTTCAAAAGAAAATGTTTGGTAAAAATCAATACTAGGTAAGTCATTTTGTTCACATTTTTTGTCGTTTTTGAAATAAAAAATTTGGTTCCACGCAAAAAAAACATTTCAAGGTTAGGTTTAAATTCCAAAAAAACCTTTTTTAAACCAAACCTTTCAAAAGAATTTTTCCATATCGGTCGATTCTTTCACGCGATAAAATATTTTTTAAATGATCACCTACGATTAGTAGAGTATTTAGGTAAAAATGAACCCAAAATTTGATTTATATTTTTTTCTAAATTTAATATGGGTGTTGTTCTATACATTGTTCCACCCTGTACAAATTTAAAGTTGTTCATTCAAGACATTGACTTATTTGTAAAAAATATTCTTCTTGTAATCGTACTCTTATGTCATATAAGTCCATCATTAAACTAGTTATAAAATCCAAATAAAGTAAAAATAACTTCTTCATAGCAGTTATAAGTATTAATAAAAAACGATAAAATATGGAAATAAAAAACATTAAAATATTAAAAAACTTTCATACTTCAATAAAAGTTTTATCTTCATTTTCTCTAATATTTAAATTAATAAAAGTTTATTTTTCCAACTAGTCAATTACACGTTATTCGAAAAGAAGAACCACAATTTTTTTCAAAAACCTAAAAAAACTCACTCATTTAGGTAGGTATTGGAAGGATGCACTAACTCATTTAAAGAACAGTGGAAAAAGGAAATAATAAATAGCAGTAATCTTCAGTATCAGGTGAGTACCCCAAATACTTACTGATCATTTTTAGGCAAAGAATTGTTACTTCTGTTATATCACGGGATTTTCAAACCTATTTTATTCCACAAAGTCAATATTTTGAATTCATAAAGAATAAATCAACATTAATCTCCAAAGCAAAGAATTGTTGGATAACACTCTCGTTTGGTCATATTCACCTCCAAATTAGTAATAGGTGAACTATTCATGTATATGGGTTACATGGGTCATTTATTTAATAGAATTACTAATTTGGAGGTTAGGTTATGGTAGGTTAGGTTAGTTTATTTAATAGAAACAATAATTTGGAGGTTATATGAGCAATTTTAATCATTTATCACTGGCAACATTCAACATTTTGTCAGCAGATTCTGAAAAACATTTCAAACCTATTTATGGCAGAAACATGGAATACGGTAGAAAAAATGGCATCTGTTGATACAAATCTTTCTAACCGGTAGATCTCACTTCTCAAATTTTCTACCGTTGAGTATCTGCTGAGCATGTCCATTATTTTAGCAATCTTCACTTTAAATAAAGCACTTGTATATGATTTTATGTTTTGCCTGGATCATGCTTGAAATATCGAAGTATCCAATCTTCATCTTATTATAGTTTAGCTTGGATTAATGAACTGGATTCGCTTGACAAGTCCAAAAATTTTGAGGTTTGAGAGGACCAACTTCAATAATCGTATATATGTAGCGTTTTCTGCAAGTATGCACCAACATATGTTACGGATTGCCCTTCGGTAATCGGCTTTGATTGACTTCTTCAATTCAATGAAAGCCGAAAACGAAAGTTCCACTTAGTGCAAGTTTAAGTAAAGATCCCTAACAGAAATGTATACTTTACTTTACCTAACCTCAACTCTAGAGAATACAATGGCCAAATTGAACATTTGGTCCGCTATATGTACACTGAAATTAATGCACTGACCATACAGTTTAGGTCTAAGCAGAAAACAACAACACTGGAATAGTTCGCACCAAAGAAATAAGCGGAATTAGACGCACTGACTAGTGTAGCACTGGTGCGCACTAGTACAATCAGTAGTCTACCCCGAAAAGGCTGAATTTCTAAAGGCCGACTTGGACAAAAGCCCGAACAAAAAAATTCCGAAATGAATATAAGGTCGACTAAGTCAAAAGGTTAGATGGGAAAAGGCCGACGTGTAGAAAAGGCCAAAATAAAAAATGTCGAATGATAGACGGTCGATGCGGACAAAAAGCCGAAGGAGAAATGGACGAACGAAAAAAGGCAGAATGAAAAAAAAAGCCTATGCAGACAAAAATTCCAAAGAAAAATTGTCGACGAAGACAAATGACTGAAAGATATTTATGCTCAAACCTAACCTAACCTGCTCTGGCTCAACCTGAAATATTAAAATATTTCTAAAACTAAGAATTGCATGAAAAAAATAATTTAAATAAAAAGAGTTTGTTCTCAAAGGGGAAACAAAATAGACAAATTTAATTTAATGATATCCAATTTTTTTTTAAATTTTTAAAGTTCTGTTTTGTGGAAAATTATGCCATTTTTGGCAAAAAATATATGGTTATCATACATCAAGTACCAAGTCATCATATACTAACATTTTATTTGAAAAAATAATTATACAAATATTTTAAATTAAACGTTTTTTTTTTTAGTTTTTGTCCAAATCTACTTTTATTATTTGTTTTTTTTTGTTTCAGCCTTTTGTGTTCGTCAACCTTTTATCGCATTTTGTCCAAGTAGCCTTTTTATCGTTCGGCTTTTTTCTTTCTGTCTTTTATTCACCTCGTTTGGCCTTTTTTCTTTCGTCCTTTTGCTAAGTCAGCCTTTTGTCCCGATCCCATCGTAGATAATTTTCATGCTCCTAACGATTTTCATTAGCATTTTGTAGTCGTAGAAAGCTAAAAACTGCTCTTTTTAATATTCTTTAGAAATTCCACCTCTAGAAGCTAAGGAAATGAGCTTTTGGTGACTTTAGTTTACCCGCACGATAAAACTGTATAATCATATTGTATTTTCTATTTTTCACAGCCCCTACAGTTGGAAAATCTCCTATCTATGATAGAAACAACATAACGGCTAATTATTGGTACTTTCCCGAGATAAAGTGGAAAATGTAAAATATTTATGTTACGAGGTATGAAATATGCAACAAAAATTAATATCTACAATATATTCTGTATGTGAAATATCGAATTAAAGGTAAGCTAGTTACTAAAGTGTAGTCACATCGTCCGGAAAAACTATAGATGTTTGGTAACTCAATCTACAGGGTGTCCCGTTCGTGGTTCACCAAACGTCAAGGTTGGAAAGTTACGCAAATTTTATCAAGAAAAAGTTACAGGGGATTGACTTTGGCATCGCCCGTTTTTGCCAGAAATCAGTAAAGGATCAATAAGTTGCTTAATAATCAATTTTTATAAGCAAAAGATAAATTTTGAAACAGTTTAAGTTTAGAAGGCTCTAGTGAGTGCATAAAATGTGTTAGGGTTTCAAAAATTTTCATAATTTCTAGGGAATTTAACGAATTTTTAGAAAATTAAAAAAAACACGCCCTTAATAGGTCAAATCTTCAAAACCTGCTAAAAAACAGTTTTTTATGGATTTTTTTTTCTTTTCGATTTTTTTTAATACTTGATAAACGAATTGTGTTTTATCATTGTTACCAATGGAAAGAGGATACTTTCAGCTTTAATATTATATTTTTTTTAAATTTATTTACAAAGTTTTTAAGCAGCTATTGATTTATTACTGATTTCTGGCAAAAAACGGGCGATGCCAAATTCAAACCCCTGTAACTTTGAAACCATAAAAGATAGACCCCTACTTTTTTGGTATTTTCTTGATAAAATTTAGTCTACTTTCTAACCTTGACGTTTGGTAAACCACGAACGGGACACCCTGTATTATTTGTCTGGAAAATATTTTTGGGTTGTATCACACTGATATTTTTCCTCTACACCAAATGTATTTAAATATTTAACAGAAAAAATAGGAGGTGAGTAGGAGTATAAATTTCCTACAAAATACTTAATTTTTTATCAAAACGGACAAATATCAACCTGTTGATTCATTTGGAAAATAATAATCCAATAATCCAATAATTTTGATATGGATCTCAAATCCAGAAGTTGCACTTATTGCAAAAATAGACACACGAGTATCACGATGATGATTCCAAATTTAGGCAAGAGAGAAGAGAGGAGAGAGGATGTCGAAAATCAAATTAATGAGGAAAGTCCAGATGAAAATTGCAGTAAAGTAGTTATTAGATCTTTTTTTGCTATGTGCCAAAAATATGCAAATTAAAATTAATCTTCGAAAAGCCTGTTAGTCTAGCCTTATGATTAGGAGGAGTTGAAAGTTTTAAGTGCGAATTTGTTTCATTAAATTATTATATTCTAATTTAAAAATGGGAGTAATTGGCAGGGAATTGAAGATGTTCTGCTTAAAAATGATATTTAATCACAGAAGGTTGTGGTGCTAAATGTATGCAAACGTTAATTAAAATTTAATTAACTAGAACGAATTTCACCGACTTTGTCGGCAATGCCCTGAAGGAAAAAATGAAGAATTATCTTTAGGCATATGGAAACACCCAAATAAAATTAAAAGAAACTAGTTTAAGTTTCACTAAACTCACTAAAGAGGAAGAATTTTGGTTTTTATGATAATGTCATTGGGTGTGGGATGTGATTTTTGGCAAAGTCAAGTGGCGAGGGTGTTTATTTAGGAGTGCCCAAAAATCATGTTCTGTCAAGAGTAAATTTTTTTCGTGATAGTAATTTATATTTGGCCTAAATGAACCGCACGCCTTCGTGCTTGTGGTTTCGTTTATCGTACCAGTTCTTTGGGTATACCTTTAACATTCAGCAGATCTGGTGTGCGAGATGATGATGATGGTGTCCTCATTTGCGCACCATGTCCGTCATTGCTGTAGGAAGCATGTCCGCATAGTTGCCAGTCTTCACCGGCCCCCGCTCGCCCCAAGAGTCCATCCGCCTCGTCACCCCACCTCACCCGGCCCCCTTTCCAAACCATCATCTCCGTGGAAGTATGTCGCGTTCCACTTCTTCCCGGCACCAAGCTCTCCGGGCCGCAGTGGCGTGCGACCTCATAATATTACACCATTGTTGTGCGTTTTTATCACAACTCAACGAGAGAAAAAACTGCTGCTCATCATTGTTGTACCTCTCGAAGAATACACCTTTGATGAATAATAAATGTAAGATGCATCTTGGTCCTCCAACATTTCTTCGCTACGAGCAGTAAACCACTAACGACCATTTATTCCATCGCCAACTTTGACCCTCGCGAGAGTTAGTGTTAACGCGGGAAATTAATCAAAGGTCAAGCCTCTAAATATATCCTTACAAATCTTTGTCTTATAATAAAAATGCGATGCCGTGAAAGCCGAGGAAAAATATCTTATTTAAATCTTATAGATTCTCATTTCTCTCACGATTAAATAATTTTATAAAGTAATAAGTTATGAATTTGTTTTATTTATTGCCAAACCATCTAGCATTTACATAAGTCAACATTTCCACGTTAATTCCCACATACAGGGTGGTGATAAATTTTGTAACCAAGGTCATAACTTCCGTAAAAAATTTTTTTGTAAAAATCACTCGGATAGGTCAATTTTTGTTTTAAAAATGCCATCTTTTGGAATGAAAAAAATATTCCTGACGTCACTGATAACTTCGCTATGACGTCATCATCAATTTTTTAAATGGAAACCCCTACTTTTTTTACACATTTTTCATAGACCTTTTTATCATATTAATGATCACATAAAAATATTTAAAAAAATTTCAACCATTTTTGAAAAAAAAAATAAATTTACTCAAAAAAAAATTATTAATTCTCAATGAAAATATGGCAAGAAAAATAAATTAACCAATTTTTAGTTTAAAAATAACAAATTATTATTGAAAATATTCGAATTGTTCTTTACACAATTGGAATTTTTTTAAAACTAATTTTAAATAACTTTTAATGAAAAAGGTAATTAAAATAAAATGTTTGAGTAATAATAAACTTTAAATAAAATTGTAATTTATTATAAATTTGAAAAAGCTTTTGATATTCAAAATTTATTGAAATAAAAATTGCCTTTATAAAAGTGCTTTAGTTGACGTTATTTTGTATGGCAAATAAAATTTTAAATCCATTTACGAATGCTTGAATAGCTTACTTCGTTTGTTTAATAATAATCAACAATTAATAAGTTTTGCGAAATTAAAAATGCCTCGTTTAAGCGAACGCGAAAGAATCGAAATTTTAATTATGGTAGGATACGGCGATAGAAAAAGAACCCATGGGGAAGCTTGTGCTTTGTTTAATGAGCAATATCCAAATAGACCGCAAATCTCAAGATCTACAGTAAGTAAGTTAGTTACCAAATTTGCAGAAACAGGATCTGTAGGAGATTTGCCTCGACAAGGACGGCCTCAAGTGAGTGAAGAAACCAAATTAAATTTATTACTTGCGATTGAAGAAAATCCCAATATTTCAACAAGAGATATTTCAAGAAATAATAATGTGGATCATTCCTATGTCGCAAAATTATTAAAAAAGGAAAAGTATCACCCATACAAAATAAAACTCATACAAGAGTTAAATGAAGATTATCCCGATCGCCGACTGCAATTTTGTGAAGAAATGATGGCGCGATGTGATCAAAATCCAAATTTTTTAAGTAGTATAATTTTCTCCGATGAAGCTACCTTTCAATTGAATGGATCAGTGAATCGACATAATTGTAGGTATTGGTCACAGGAAAATCCTCATTGGGCCGTAGAATCCCATAAGTCAAAGACAGGGAAAGTTAAATGTATGGGTGGGAATGATTGGCAGACGTTTTATAGGACCTTACTTTTTAATGAAAACCTTACTGCCGAAAGATACTTGAATTTTTTGCGGACTGATTTGCTACCAGTTTTACTTCGTATTTTCCCCAATTATGAAAATCGCAACATTCCTAACCAAAACATTTGGTTTCAACAAGATGGGGCTCCTCCACACTTTGGCAGGGCGGTGCGAGAATTTCTTAACACCACGTTTCCCAACAAATGGATAAGTCGGAGGGGACCAATTGAGTGGCCTCCGCGATCTCCCGACCTAACGCCCTTAGATTTTTTTTGTGGGGACATTTAAAATCAAAAGTTTATTTCAATAGACCTAATAATTTACAAGAATTGGAGCTTAGAATTAGGACGGAATTGCAACAAATTGACGAAGAAGCTATTAACAATAGTATTCAGAGTGTCTACACTCGAATGGGACAATGCCAAATGGTCAATGGGGAACAATTTCAACATTTTCGTTAAAATTTGTTACTTGTAAATTAAAAATTTACTTTTTTTTGTAATATTTTCATTGAGAATTAATAATTTTTTTTTTGAGTAAATTTTTTTTTTCAAAAATGGTTGAAATTTTTTTAAATATTTTTATGTGATCATTAATATGATAAAAATGTCTATGAAAAATGTGTAAAAAAAGTAGGGTCTTCCATTTAAAAAAATTGATGATGACGTCATAGTGAAGTTATCAGTGACGTCATGAATATTTTTTTCATTCCAAAAGATGGAATTTTTAAAACAAAAATTGACCTGTCCGAGCGATTTTTACAAAAAAAATTTTTACGGAAGTTATGACCTTGGTTCCAAACTTTATCACCACCCTGTAGATACTACTTGAAGGATGATACATATTTATTTGGGCTAATGCTATTTTTAATTTCTCCCTCCTAAAAATTTAGTTAATTTTATGATCTGAATGTAATACTTATTCTGTAATGGTTTGTTCAAGATTATTTTGTATTTTTCCATAAATGTTTTTTAGCTTACACTTTCTTTTTATGCAAATCGGGTTTGAGCTTAAGTTGTGAGCTCTTCATTATCCAGCACTATAACAGATGGTATTAATTATAATTTACTAAGATAAACTTTGCTTAATTTTAGTCATGTTAGTAACAAATGTGCAGTATATTTTACTTCTAAATAGTTTTAACTTTTGTAACTAGTTTCCAGTTTGATACTTCTATGCCTTACAAGAACATTAATGATAATAATTCTAATATTTATCCCGAAAATGGCGCAAGATTCAGTACGTTATTGGAGATCCTTCAGGGATACTAGTGGTTTTTCAAAATTCTTGATAATAAAGAAGTTGAATTCTCAATTTTGTCTCTTCATATCTCGGTCAATTCCCAAAGAGAATATTATTACCTATTTTTCTAAATACTTGAAGGGACCCCACCAACGTACTTGAGAGTTCTCCATTTTCGGGACACCCTGTATATTTAAAAATGTGAACACCAAAAACAGAAGTTTCGTTCCTAGCCTACAGTTAAGGATAAGTAGATTATTTTGAGTGTGATTCGCTAAATTTATCAGTTGGGTATTTGATAAACCCAATTTGGAAAACAAATGAGTCCAATTTTTTTCTTTATTGAAGAGATAGACCCAAAGGCGTAGAAGATTTAAAAAAAGGCACATAATATTAAAAGACAGGTAAAAATTTAAATTTAGTCAAAATTTGCAAACTGGAATAACTTTCGAGAAGAATAATTTGTACAATATTGTAGTTAATATAATATGCTAAAAATTGTCATGTTGATTGGAAAAACTAAACAAGATGTTTACTGATTAAATATCACAATAAAACAACATGAGTGACATAAAAAAGTTGAGATAAAAATTGACCCAAATGATCAATTTGTTGAATAGAAAATAAACAAAATCAGGAAGAAAATTACAAATCCTCCGTTAGTGCATTGTCACTGTTTACATTTAAAACGCATTAAAAGATTAAATTACAATAAAGTGCATGGCTTGAGTGCCGATGAATTCGTTTTCCGTGTTCCTTAAACAATGGATGGTTTTTTGTAGATTCTCTGAAGAATAATTTTGGAGAGCTGAGGTGCAATAAAAAAATGCGAAAATCACACATAAAAACAAACACCATTTGGCAAATAAAAATAAACGATAATTTAAAATGCGACATTAGCTAAAAACTTTCTTCTCTCGTTGACCTAGATACAAAAATTTGCTTGCATCGCTCGTCTCTGCGCGCCAAATCAAATTCTACTAAAATGATGCTGATTTAGAGTAATCCGTCACGACGAAAGCATCAGCAAGAATGTCTTTTGGATTATTTTAGCTTCGTGAGCTATTATTGTTTGTCAGTTTGATTTAATGGGTTATTCAGTCTCCTTAACAAACTAATGGAGAACTACTGTATTGGAGAAGTTGGTGGCACATAAGGAGAAATTACTGGCCTTGTTACATGACCTAGAAACTGAAGACATACATACAACTCCTCGACGTAGCCAACTATATAACTGCGGCCGCAAGACAAGGCCGCTAGAAAACTTGCTGTTTTATTTAATAATACGTGGGTTCGGATTAACTTTATTAAGTAAATACTGATATAATTAAATCACTAATAAATATTTCATTTACCATACTCTCAATCCTGTTTTAATGTATGCAATGGGATCAATTTGTTCTGGTCAACATCGATTTATATTGTTAATAAATTAATTTATAATATAAAACAATAATAATAATCATTTCAATAATTCAAAGTATTTTTAAAAATTTCTATTCTACATAAGTCAATACAAAAATTTTATTGCATGTGAAAATGCATTATTTAAAATATTTTATATACTTATACATAAATATAAATAATGCATTGAATACATTCACATTCGTATAAACTAATTTAAGCCTAAAACCAGTGACTAAAACTTGTTTTAATTTAGAATAAAAATGCTTATTAAATTATTAAAATTAAAAGAAAGTTGCATTTCTTTGATCACTCGAGCAAATATACAATTGTATTGGTACAACCTACTCCATACTTTATTACTAATGAAGTGTGTATAGTTTTATTAATTTTTATTTCAAAAACATAAAAGGTATAATACAAAATTTAGGAAGAATTATTTCGTGGGCGTACAAGGAAAACCCACTAAGTCCAGTTTTTGAAAGTTGAGTTCTATCGTGTATAAGTCCATATTAGTGTGATACAATTTTCAATAAACCTTAAGTCCACCGTGCGTTTATTAAAGAAGTTACAGACTCTTCAAAATCAAGTTAAAACTGGATTTTACACAACATTAAAATGCGTTTTTCTCGAAAGTTGCATTTTGTGACTTAGTGGGTTTTCCTTGTACGCCCACGATTTATAGTTATAGGCCAAAAAGTTTCCCTCGAAGAAACATTCATTTTTTACTGAGAAATTTTATTTTAAAAAATGTAGATTTTGATGTGATTAATACCCAGATTATGGTCAAATTAGTTAAGTTTAAAGGCTTTTAAATTTAAATTTGTTATATGGGTTGTAATGGACAATTTCCATGGTTACCTTATTTGTCTCTAATTAAAGGCCTTTAATTTTGACCAGAATCTGCCTATAAAATTATGAGTTATTTTATAAAGTTGTAGAAAAAACGCCATTTTTTAAGATCATAACGTTTTTCTGCCGAACTTTTTTAATTTTCCTTTTTTATGGGTCTGCTCAGTGGCGGATACAGAGGGGTGGCGAAAGGAGCGATCCTATCTAGACACCCGAAAATATGCAATTTTTCTTGTCTTAACTTCTAGAATTTTTAATTTTTATAGGGGATTCAAACTTCAATTTATTTAACGGTGATAACGTTTTAGGTTTTTTTCAATATTTATAGTTTTCATGGCTTATTTAAAAAACCGCTTCCATAGACCGAAAAAAAATTCATCCAGTTTCCAGTAAAATTTTCAAGAACACCAAAAACTTTTTGGATCAGGGTGCAAATTCAATTACTCATAAATTTAGGTGCCATGCATTTTTAATCAACCACAGTAGGTTTTTCAAAATTATTATGAAAGTTACTGGATGAACTTTTTAGTCAGGCTATGAGAGGAGAGGTTTTTTTTTAAATAAATCATAAAAACTAGAAATATTAGAAAAAACGTAAAACTGTTGACGTAACCGTTTTAACAAAAGGCCGATTTATAACCTTCCTAAGACTGGGGAATTGTGAAAAAGAGAGGGAAACACAGCAACCGTTTGTTATTTTAATATTTTTACATAGAAATCATAAAAAATACTAAATAAAAACTATCTGACCCTTATAATTATAAGTAGTACTTTAAGTTTTACCTAATTTTTCTTCTAAATAAAATTCTGGGAAAACGTAGAAGTGGAAATACGATGAAATGTGGAAAAAATGTGCTAGTTCCACTTCTACTCTCTTCCAGGGGCACATATTTAAAAAAAAATATGCTGGAACCCAAAGAGTTATTTATAAGGAAAGGGATCATGTAAATTTTATTTAGTTTTGTTAATGGTTACTATGCAAAAAAAAAATAACACATGGTTGCTATACTTCTCTATCTTTCTCACAATTTCCCCATCCTAAGCATAAAAGATAATGATAAAAACCTAAGAAATGAAATATATTTTTTTTAATTCTTTAAAATATAACCTTTGTTATAAATGTATAATATTTTAAACTTCATTTCTTAGGTTTATTATTCGCTATCATATCCTTTATCCTTAGTCCTTAGGTAGGTTATAAATCAGTATTTTCGAATTAGATTAGTTATAAACAGTGGTGTGCTGTAGGGGGCTCGAACGGGCTCGCGAGAGCCCCTTCTTAAAATTTTTGTAAATTTGCGAGCCCTTTGTTAAAATGATAATTTCCAAATTTTTTTTTATTCTTTATTTGAGAATTTACTTTTTGTTCCATTTTTAATCTTTTGTACTTAAAGAAAATGTTATTTTTTATAATACCGGGTTGAAATGAAAACCGGGTCACCTCTATAACTTTTTTATTTATGAATAGAAAAATTTGAAATTTGGCTATGTTCTATGGTAAAAAAACAAATTTTATGTGCATTTTTTATTTTCGAAATCACTTCCGGTTTCACCAGAAACACCATGAACTTTGTTTTTTTAAATGTAACATCCCATATTTTTATTCATGGCTTAAAATACTTTTAAAAAAGAAGTATTTTTGAGATATTAGTTTTTATTTTTTGCGAAAAAAAATTTTTTTTCAAAAAAAAAAGGTTTTCGAAGTCGGAGAAAATTACCAAAACTAATTCTAAATAATTCAAATACATAAAATAAATAATCGTTATAAAATCCTCTTTTTAAAAAGTCGAATGACCCCGCATCATTGCATTTAAAAAAAGTGAGATATTTGATAAAATCTTCATTAACTAAGTTTAAAAATTAATAGTTCAAAAACCACTTAAATTTTTTTTCAAATTACAACTTTATTTAGGTATTTGAATTATTTAGAATTAGTTTTGGCACTTTTCACCGACTTCGAAAACCTTTTTTTTTTTTTGAAAAAAATTTTTTTACAAAAAAAATAAAAACTAATATCCCAAAAATACTTCTTTTTTAAAAGTATTTTAAGCCATGAATAAAAATATGGGATGTTACATTTAAAAAAACAAAGTTCATGGTGTTTCTGGTGAAACCGGAAGTGATTTCGAAAATAAAAAATGCACATAAAATTTGTTTTTTTGAACCATAGAACATAGCCAAATTTCTAATTTTTTTATTCATAAATAAAAAAGTTATCGAGGTGACTCGGTTTTCATTTCCACCCGGTATGTATATGTTTTAATGTATTGACTTTATTTTTTACAATAAAAATAGAGAGCTACTGTTTTTATATCAAAATTGCAAAAAATGCATGTGGGGCATTCTGGGAAGTTCCTCGTTAAAAAAACACATTCTTGGAAACGCCCAAAAAATCGCGAGCCCCTTGTTAAAATTTTCACACCACTGGTTATAAATAGAAATATTGAAATTGTATACTTCGTTTCTTAGATTTATCACTATCTTCTGCTTAGGTAGATTATAAATCAGCCTTTATTAAAAGCACTATGTATTAATTTTATACCATACAGAGGAGTGAGGAGTACATAAAAAAAGAAAACTATAATCTGATTCAGTTTTTCCAAAATATATCCGAGAAATGATAGGGAACTTTTGCTTTTAAGTGCAGCATGAGTAAAAAAAATTAATAACAAGAACAATACCAGCCAATTCCGCAAAGAGAAAATCTAAAGCATACTTGTTTCTAATAAAAATATTGATAATATAAAAAATATACAGGGATTCCAAAAAATCATTAAATTTTACTATTTAATAAAAGTGCTGAAAAAGTGGGACGCCCTGAATAATTGTCTATTGTTAATTAGGATGATTTTTTCTAGAATGAAGGTATTATGACATTTATTTGTTGTAATTTATTTTTGTGCTTTGTGAGGTAAACCAAACAATTTTAAGGGACGGGAATTTGAAAAAGTTTATAGGGTGTTTTGGGAAAATTTTATACATATTGACCCTCCTTGTAGATATTATGTGGGTTTCGAATCATTTAAAAAAAATAAAATAAAGACATTTTTGCTTTCACAATGATCACAAAATAAAAGTAAAATCCATTCTACTCAGAGGTTATAATTAACATACATTTTCAAAAAAAAATCACTTTTTTAATTTTTTTATCTTTAAGATTAATATTTTTTAATTATATGATTCGATACCCACATTAGTATCTATAAACAGAGCGAATAATAAAATTTTTGTAAGTAAAAATTTTTCTATCAAAACACCTCATAAATTAATAAACATTCCCTCAGCCTTAAGAAAGCATAAAGAAAATACTTCGAGAAAATTGCGCGCCTATTTTGGAAATTAAGAAAAACAAAAGTTATCCATTTTTGTTCCACTTTGTAGAAAATGCTGAAAACTGAAAAAAACAACTTAACAGGGACCTTTTTGTTTTGCGTATTTTTGTTGTATATTTATAACTTACTTAAAAAATATTGTTTTTATAAATCTCATAAATAATACCTAATTACTTACCTTTTTTTGTAGTGCTTTTGCAAAACAAAAACGACGGTTTTAAGTTATTAATTTAAGAATTTTTTCAAAAGTAGAACAAAAATGTTGTTATCAGCACTTTGTTTTTTTTTTTTAATTTTCTAAAACAGTTTTTGCAATTTTACGAAGAACTTTTTTATTGCTCCTGTAAAATTGTTTGGTTTTTCCCACAGATAGTGATGAATTATCCATTAGGGCCATTAAGCCTTGGATTAGGGCCAAAGGGGCCCAGATTTTTAAAATGTATTCTTAATATTTTTAATAATAATAAAATTAAACACACCCAGGTTTTAGTATTGGTAATAAGATAAAAATATCAAATATTAAAAAAAACAGGGGGTATATTTTAGAGTTATAGATATATTGGCCCTTTTTACACCATATTTTTTTCTGCTACACTACTGAACATTTAAAATATTCAAATTGCTTGAGCTTTTCTTAACATTTTTGGATTTGTTAATACTTTACATCTTACATATAATACAGTTCACAAGTTATATAGTAAAAGATACGATGCTGTATGCCAATTGCCGATTTTATTTTGGACGGGGGTGTTTTTTTAATAATAATGATTTTAAGATAAAAGTTGGTAATATAATATTTTTTCCTAAAAGGCTATAGCTTTAAGTAAGACACCGAAACTTAAAAATGAAGGAATTTGTGAAAATATTGATTCTACTATGCTTTTATCTTAAAATTGGTCAGTCTTATCAGTGAGTTTTTTTCGCAATTTCTTTAAAAAAACTATCCTCGTTTAATGTAAAATTGGCATACATCATCGTACCTTTTTTCGAATAACCAGTCCAAAAATTTTGAGAAATTAGGTCCTAGGAATTTGAATGTTCTATTTAAAATTCTTAGTGGTGTGGTACTAAATACACCCACCTGTATTTTCTTCGATATTTGATATTTTTATTTTTTATCTCATTACCACCACAAATTTTAGGGTTTTTCCAAATTTGAACAATTATCAAAAACAAATAAAAAAGTTATGGTAAAAAGTTATGGTGGAAAAAATATAGAAACTTTAACCAGGGGGTTTAACTAAGGTTTTCATAAAAAACGAAGGATTTAAACAAAAACCTAATATTTCCAACTTTTATTTTAGTTTTGATATTGAAACACCCTGATGTATATTGAGTATTTCAAGAAAGTGGTTACGTTCGTGGTGATAAATGTAGTATTGGAGTGTAGAAAAAAAAACAACTTTCAATTTCAACGAACTCAGTTTATTGCCATAATATATAGTTTTTGAGAAAATAAACTTTAACCAGATTATAAAATATAAAAATTGGGAATTGCCCTATAAATATTTTAGAAACTTTTCCCAAGATATATGTTACATTATTCAGTAAAGAGGTCCCAAATTACTTCGTGGGCTTAGGGCATCAAGATACCTTAATCCTTCACTGGTAAACCAAACAATTTTAAAAAAGCAGCAAAGCAAATACTTGGACAAAAGCTTGCGACTATTTTAGAAATTAAGAAAAACAAAAAACTTTGTAATTTAAGCATTTTCTCCAAAGTATCACAAAAATGGTATATTATCAGCATTTTATGTTTTTTCCAACTTTCTAAAACAGTCAAATGGCGTAATTTTTACAAATACAAAGTACGTTTTTGTTGCTCCTTGAAAATTGTTTGATTTTCTCCAGAAAGACAAAATTTACAACAAATGATATATCTCCAAGGCTTTTGAATACTCCAGAAAAAATATTTAAAAAAACGTGGGTAGAAAATTTATTATAACCAAAAATACAAGTATATTAAATTTGGTGCCCATCCTCTTAAAATACTTTTTGTAGTCTGCAGCCTAATAAAAGAATAGGAAAATGCCAAGTGGCTGTAACTTTTATTGCCATATTTATTAGCATTTTGGATATTTTGGAAAACATTTTTATCTTGCATGGTTGTATAAAACTAAGTTAAAACCATTAGACTTTATAGGACTTTTACGCTCATCACTGACTGACTGCCTCGGTAACGCTGTACTTAAAAACTTTAGGTTCCAAATAAAAAATCGAAATAATGAAAAATTGAAATATTTGTATTTTTCAACGGCTGCCTTTCAACTACCTAGTATGGAATTTTATTAAAGTTTTTATTATCACTTTATGAAAAATGTACCAATAAATTGGCAAAATAGGCAAGGATATATTGTTTAATACCCAGTGATGACCATTTGGAATATGTATTAATTAAATTAGTTTTTCTGCAATTTTTAATTTAGGTAAAGGTCAATATACTTCTGTAGAAAAGCATAAGACCTAACAAGAAATATCTGTAAGATGAAGGATAACTATTATGAAAACCGTCCATTAAAACCTATATATTATAAAACAAAGCTTGCAGAAACTTCCAGTAAGAACTTATGAAAAATTACTGTTTTTCTTAACCCTTAACTACCATGGCTTAAAATGATAACGTAGGAGAGTATATAACATGGTAGGGTCAAATTGGACCTTGTTTTTTTGCTTGTATTTTGATACTATTTTTTTTTTTTAATTTTCAAGTTTTATTATATCATTATACAGTGATGTGAATTAAAATAGGTGCATGAATTTTTTCTAATTGAGTTGTTAAAGAATCTTGGCTATGAGGTTTTATTTATTTTGTGTGTACTAAGTTGTAACTTAGTATCAATACATTAAGATTTATGAAAATATATTTGTAACCAGGTATGAAAAAATAGGTGCAACAAACACTATTTGATTAAAGAAAGAAGTAATTTGTAATTTTAACTTCAAAAGTTAATTAATGGAATGATAAGCTAGTTATTTGAAACTTAGGTTTATCATTTGTTGCAAGACATGCATGATTTTTTGTCAAAATGGGCGGAAAGCATTGAAAACTGAAGGAAGTCGATTGATTCGAAAACTGTGAGAAATTGGTAAAACTTACAAAGAAATTAGTGATATCCTGAGCTGCTCTCAAAATATGGTGACAAACGCATTAAAACATCAAACATCACCCACGAAAAGAAAACAGGGGACGCAAGACGGAAGAGAAAATTACAGAAAAAATGTAATGCAGGATTGTAAATCTTGCAAAAAAATCCATTTATGAGATCGACTTCTCTAAAAAAGAATTTAAATTTAGTAGTTACAACATTAGCTCTCAGAAAAGTATTAATTGGAAATAAATTGCCAGCACGTAGTCCCAGAAAGGTTCCTCTTCTTTCACAGCGACAGATACAAAACCGTTTAAAATTTGCGCGTGAGCACTTTGAATTGGCTTGTAACAAATTGGACGAACATTTTATGGACGGATGAGTCCAAAGTAAATTTATTTGGTTCCGATTGAGGTAAACAATATATTAGACGGTCTCAGAGCTCAGAGTTGACTGTGAATAATGGTGTGGGTTCTATTTTTTGGATTAAAGACATTATGAATGCTCAAAGCTACGTTCATATTTTATCTACAATAATGCTACCATATGTGGAAGAGGAATTGCCTCTTAGATAGGTGTTTTAACAGGATAATGATCCTAAACACACATCTAAGTTAGCAAAAAAATGTTTTGAAGACAAAAAAATTAGGGTAATGGAGTGGCCAGCACAATCACCTGACCTCAACCCTATTGAGAATTTGCGGCGTGATGTTAAGCTGACAATTGCAAACAAAAAATAAAATAAAAATCGGGATGAATTGTGGAAAGCAGTTGAAGCATGGAAGGTAATTCCTGTTGAGCGGTATCAGCGTCTAATAGACTCAATGCGTCGTCGTTGTACAGATGTACTAAAAAATTATGGAGCTACCAAATACAAGGCAAATACTGATTTATAAAACAACTTATAATCCAATCTGGAATAAAAAAACCATAATAAAGTTTTTCCATGACAAAAATGTAACAAAGAGGCCTATTTTTTTCACACCAATATTACAAAAATCTCCTACAAAACTAAATTAACTACTTAAGAAGGTAATATATTGAATTTGAAAATATTTTTTACGTTTAAAAAAATTATGAATCCCAGTAATTAAGAAGCGCAACTACAAAACTAGCTTTGATAGGGTAAAGTTTGATGAAAGCTAATGTCCATTTTACGCCGCAAAATGATTATGTTTCTACGTTAAATTGGGGTACTTTAAGGGCCTTAAAAAATAAACTTACTGTTAATATTTTTTAAATATTTTCTTCGATTTTGCTCAATATAAATATTTTTAAATGCTATCAAAATTTGGTACAAAAATATGAAGTAGTTTATAAGTTATCGCTCACCCTGAAGCAGCATATTTAGCATACTTTAAGAATGACTATTCATTAGAAAATGTACTTACCTAAATATTTCTGTAGCCAAAAAATTTTTGATATGAATGATAAAAGTATTTTCTAATCCTCCTATATTAGAACGAACGAGTTAGATATTGAAAAATTGTAAGTACAGTATAAAGGATGAAATTATAAAAAAACTTTTAAATATACAACTTTTTATTTGTTATAATAATATTAATAAAATGATACTATATAATAATAAATGTTTACCTTTAATCTTTATATATAATAAAAAAATCACACTTATACCAACTCTTTGGAAAATTATTATAAAAAGAGTATATATACTTTCATATATAATAGAATAAAGAAAAGTAGGCATTATATGCAGCATGATATAAACATATATATCAGATCTGTAAATAATAATAAAATGGAAGATAAAACAGATGCAATATCCTACTACAAAAAATAAATCAAAAGTATAAAACAGTCTTCATTGCACCAACGTAAAAAAATGCCAAATATACATCATGCAGTTATGTTAAAAACTTCATTACAGTATCACACATTGTTCTAGATTGTTCATAAGGCAAAACACTTCAGTTCATGTTTCTAATATGGCTGTTGGCTGTAGAATTTAAGAATTTTGATTTGATAAAGTTGAATTTTGTACATAACGACACAATTATATTGAGCATTGTTTAATTTTGATCACTACTTTAAGGAAAATTTTAAATTAAATTAAAACAGTAGTGATCTGACTCAAATAAAAATTTCAACATCTATTTTATTTGCTACCTTATAGTATTTAGTATAAAATTTTAGGAGTTTGTGTGCTTGGTTTTCATTTTTAGATAAATAATGGATAAGAAAATTCTTTTCATACTTTGAAACCCTCACAAATAAAAACTTTCCGTTTACGTTAATAATGACACAAAAGGTGGTGAACAAATAACCACAAAACTTTAATCTATTTGTACTATTTTTCACATTGTTTAGTAACAATGAGATTTAGTAAAATGACCATTCATACTGGGTTAACGTAAACGAAAATGTTCCAGCCATAACTAAACTTCAATATGTACAAAGTAAAGATCCGACAAATGCTGCTATAGCTTATTCTTGAAATAAATAAGTAGAAAAGTAACATTACATTGTTTAAAATGTATTAATTCATCTATACACTTTTTAAACTACTCATTTTTAGTGAGCATCATCACTAATTTCTGGTTGGCACAAAGATACTTGCTGCAAAATTAAAACAATAAAATATTTTGTAGAAGAAAACGAATTAATAAAATTATTGCTATTATAAATTTGCCATTATAAAAATGGTAACCTATTTCTTAATTTTAAATTGACTTACTGGCTGGAGTACGTTTAGTTCTTTACAAATATGGCTATTAAGCTCAATAAGTTACCAATTTTTATTCCACCTAAGCAGAATAAAATAAAATGCACCTCTATACTTTTGGCCAACCAATTGTTACCTATCTAACAATTATTACACTCTGTCCATTTTTGTTTATTGTTACCAATTTGCCATTCCCGGCTTATTAAGTGTCATAAAGTAAATCTGACAAGATGATCCACTTTTCGCACTAGAAAAGAACACTTTGTCGTTTCTTTCGCATAGGAATTTCAGCCTTTGAGCCTTTTTGTGCATGAATACTCCATCCAAATGTCCCGATTCGACAGACCTAATTTCTATGGCTTTGTTGCCCCATCCCATTATTTGTCCAGTTCCTATATATGCTACTGATGTCGGCATTTCACCCCACTAAATAAAAAAAAACAGTATCAGTTTAATCTGAAAGAAATCCTTTTTAATTAATTAATTACCTGAAGTAAAACATTTTTGGAAACTCTTCCATAAGTGTTAACATACACTCCTTCATTGTCATAGCACAGAAGAAGTTGCATTCCATTGCTGTTGGGAAGTGTAACAATGCAGTGTGGAGAAATAGCACCCTGTGTCTATAATAATAATGAAAAATAAATGAAATGTATATTTATAAGGTTTTAATAATTACGTGTTTTGGAAGATAAATATCATAAACACTAGCAGAGTCCAAATCAACGGCATGGAATCCATCGGCACTACCGTAAATAACTTTGAGCCTTGTACCCTCTTCGACAGTTAAATCAACTAGCAAAGGTCTATGCGTTAACTCAGCGAATGATTTAAATGCCATAAATTTATGATATGGTTTAGGGGCCCACGCATAAATTTCAATACTATCTTTTAAAGCTATCACTAAAAATTTGATCCTTTCATATTTAACAATTTTGAAATGAACAGCACCTTGAAGATCACCAACATTAATCCACCCATTTCTTCTTTCCACTTGCTAAAATAATTGTTATAAAAAAGGAACAATAAATTACTTAATATATTACTTCGACAAGTCCATCAGTTCTTAAAATCTTGCTTTTTAGCCAACTGAGGTAGTACACTCGGACCCTATTCTTTTTTCCAGAAATAGTGACGAGGATATTTTGCCCTTCTAGCACCTCCATTTGCTGGAATCTTCGTCTTGATATTAATTGATACACCTTACCCTGCCCACTTCTATCCAACAACATGAGACCATGCTCAGTTCCAATAAGTAAATTAACACCTTCAAATTATTCAAATGGAATTAAAGCGATTGAAATATTAGTAATATTTTACCCCACAAGGCGGCACAAAGGATGTCACTGTTAAACCTCTTCTTGTATTTCCTTATTTCAGGAGTATCTGAAGAAATATCATGAGAAGTGGGCGTGACATTTACATTAACATGAGATTCCCTCCTTGAGTTTCCACTTCCGGCACCAAAACCGAAAGTTAGGAAGGAACGCTGTTTCTGTTGGAAAGCCAATGCGTGAATATTCATAGGTGTCGAGTTTTTATTTGGTGACTGCATAACTTGAGGGTGAACGGCTTGACGGTACTAAAATAAAAAATTATAGTTTAATATTATAATTAGTAGCAAATTTACTTTGATGAGTTAAACATGCACTACTAAATATATTTTAGTTTTGATGATAAAATACAGTTAGTGTACAATCTGCAAATATTAGAATAAAGCGGGTTAAAATCGAATTAAAAAGTTTGCAATAAATATAAAAATAATCATTAAATAATTAAAAAACAAAGAGAATAAACATTTTTGTAAAGTGAAGTTTAAGGACTAAGATTATAAGAATAAAATTAGGTCAAAAGTTTTTAATAAATTATATTTAGGAAATGTTATTAAATTTATGCTTTTAGTTTAAAAGTTTTGAAATTAATCTCATAAGATGAATATGATTTTAATACCTGCAAATTCCAAACTTTTTAAAAATATTATTTTATTTATAAATGTTTGGCATTTATTAGCAACTCATGCAAGATACAACTAACTTCATAATAAGTGCATCAATGATAGAATTAAATGGCATTAAAAAGCATACCAAAATAAATATCTGGCATTTGTCCAGGTTTAGAGAATGTCATTAAATTTTATGGTCTCAATACACATAATAATATATTCATAATTAGGTTTAATTATAATGACATTAAAAATAAAATGTTACCCTACCCTTCATAGGGTGGACATAAAAAACAAATTCTGAAATAATAAGCTCGACATGAAAAGCAATTAGGTGAAATAAAAGCCTGATAAGATTAACCCTTAAAATGCTAAGCGTGGTCCTATATTTTCTTTAATAACTTTGTAAGTAATTTTTTGTAATTTTTTTTATTTCATGTATTTTTTCTATTTTCATCGTCAAGTATTGTGGATGGTTTGTCTTTTCTAAAAACATTACAGTTAATTTGATTTTACATAAACATACTGGGGTCTCCTGGAGACCCCATATTAGTGTGCACTCATTTCTCTCGCAATAAATCGGCAGATAACGCCGACCGAACACATTCAGCAGATTCGAGTCATAAAGACATACACAGCACTGGTTGAGTTGTCGATGGTTTCGCTTTGAAGTATGTTAACTTTTTAGAATACGTCCTGAATTTATGCCATTTTCGATCCTCTCTTTTTTGGGAATACAATTACCAGTGTAACTACACAAAGTAAGTACTATAAATGATTTCAATTTAGTGTTCACTTTCTTATCTAGCAATAGTTTTTAGGGACGTAAGATGTCAAAACTGAAACGTAAAAATAACAAAAAACGCCCATTTACTCAGAAGGAAATTTTTTAACTTGGGGTCCCATGAGGACCCCACATCGTTATTTGTGTTCCAAAAAGCATACAGCATTTTAAGGGTTAAGAAAATAAAGACAAATAAGGCTTATATGCACAAAATACCTGAACAAAATATGAAAAATGATTTGTTTTTATTGTATTCGAAAAATCAAATAATCGTCATAATAACTTTATCGTTATTTAATTTGCCCAGTTAGATTTACAAGTATGTGATGAAGTTGCACTGTTCTTAAAATATATTTATATTTAAAATAAAAACTGCTTTGATTATAAAAATATTACAGTAAGTGGATTTTAGATTTCATTTTTGAAATTTGATATCTCATTCTGGATAATCATAATTTTAGTCAAAATGTAATAAAAAAATCTAAAAGTAAACACAAAAATTGATCAAAAAATTCCCTAATTTAATAATTAAAATAATAATGATTATAATATGAGTTCAATACCATTTTTTAAATTATTTTTGATCGTTATATTAAAACAACTCTACATTAGTACCTAAAAATTGCCCTGCATCTACTTTAAATTTCATGCAAATTATTATTAAGTTAAGTTCTAGTAAAAATTATCCTCTATTTTTAAAACTAAATTAAACAAGAAACTCTACACCTCAACCTCTAAAATTGTTAATAACCTATCCTAAATGTACTATGTATTAAAATGTTTATGTCTTATTATTTTATTTTAAAGGGCACAAAGAGTTACTTCGAACTGAATTAATGGTTATTTTATGAACGATTATACAAACAAACAAATTCATACTTACAGTTATAACGTTATGATGTTACCGTCGCCACTCAGTTAGGCAAAAACCAGAGAAAGACATAAACATTAGTGACAAATAACATTAAATTTAAAAAAAAAACAGTAAAACAAATCAACTGCACACAACAAAGAAAACTAGGTGAATAAAGGTATGGACAAAATTTTGTTTCTTCTTATACAAGTGTTGTATTAAAATTTATTGAAATTTAGTACGCACCTCTTCACTTTGTGATTTGTCACGTGCTGATGGAGTACCGGGACTTCCACTTGCCTGTGACAGCAAGTCTGGTAAAACACTACTTTGTCTTGTATGATCACTTCCTCTACCATTCTGAAGTTAACCAATTATGAATTAATAAGTTGTTTTGTATAAAAGATTTCAATTTTAATAGACACTTAACTAGGTACAAAAGCTACACAGCAGTATTTTTATCATTTATTAAAAATTGTAGATTGAAAAATACTAAAATAGCTATTTCAAAAATATACATAATAGACACATTATTTATGATGAGAGGAAACTTTTCGAGCTAAATTTTGGCATATTTTGAATAAATGTAGAGTAGTATAAGTTAGTTTTTGTTGCATCCAATCAACATGCACTTAAAAAAAATCAGTTTAAAAGATTCCTCCCAACCTTAAAATATTTCATCTAGCTTTATCACGGTTCTTGGATAAAACTACTAATTAAAAATGATAAAAACAAAACATGCAATCCTAAGTGTAATAGCAATTACCTGCAGTATAAAAATAAACGATTAATTTTTTTTTTTAATTCTATACTCATTGCACTAGTGGCAGCAGTGGCAGCCAGTCATCCATGCTCCAAATTTAAATTTTTATAATTCTGGCGAAAAGGACAATGTTTTAAAGGAGGATTTTTCATGCCTTCCAACACTGCATTCCATTCACAATGCTGCGCTGAATAAAAATTCCATATCTTGCACAATCTTTTTATGTTAGGTCATATTCTGTTAGTGTTTTAAGCGGCACACATTGTTATTGATTGTTAATTTATGTTATAAAAATAAATTTAAAAAAATTAAATAAAAGTAGGCAACTTGGTGTTTTATTTAACTTAAATCTTAAACTATCAATGCCTTTATTAATTTAATAATTAATTATAATTTAATAAAAAACAACAACCAAGTCAATGTACCTAAACAATTTTTGTTTTATTTAGTCAATGCAATTTAATTCTAGGTAATAGAGTATTTTCATTGTTGGAAGACATTACTGGAACGATACAATATAAACAAAAAATACTCTATTAAGATGAAAAGCCCTGTTAAACAAAAAATAAAAATAAATTAATTACCTTTAAAATTAAAAATTCATCACCACTAACAGAAGTTGTGGTGGAAGATATTGATTTAGCATCGATAGACCTAGTACTACGTCTGCGAATATTCTCCGCTTCCTTACTAAACTGTCTTTCAACCTCAAGCCTCCTAGCTTCCAGATTTTCTCTTAAACCTTTTCGGGCTTCTGTATAACGCATAACAATATCAGATTCTGTTTTTTCCCGACGTGGTTTCATTTTTTCCTCAATACTTTGTTTAGAAGTTTCTTGTTTTTCTAAATTTCGTTTTATGAAATCAGTCAATATAGGTTCGCCATTAGTTTTCATCCCAACATCTGAGCTTCGTCTGTTATTAAAAATACCACTAGATCTTGTAGGATTACGGTCTAAAAACACCGCTGAATGCCGGGCGGTCATAGGGAAAAAGTCAGAGTTTTCACGCCGGAATCCTCGTGTAAACTGACCAATTTTTGAATCACTGTCAATACGACGATGTGTTGGCGGTTTCTTCTCCTTTTCAGCCCTGTTTTGGGCATTATTCGATGCACTACTCGAAGTCGAAGATGATGTGGTGGTGTCTTGAAACTTTAAAGGAAAAAACCTAGCAATATCCCAATCTTTAAGTAACGTTGCTTCATCAACATCTTCGCCCGTTTTATTAACACTTTCTGCCACTTTACTGGCTGCCATCTGCTGTTGTTTTCGTGTTCATAATTATTATATTAATTACATAGACATATATTTTAAACAAACGAAAATGTTGCATGCAAAGCAAGTGAATTTAAAGCTTACCCTATTTCTGAGCACTAAAGTTTTATCTCCTTGAGATTCATCATCATCAGGAGTCGGAGGGAGTGGTCTGTTAGGTGCGCCACCTGATCCCGTTGCATTTGGACTAGAACCGCTTGGTGATCCTTCAGCTACTACACCTAATCCTGGCCTGTAAGAAAATTCAGGACTAACCAAACAAAAAAAAACAAAACAAAAATGGAACGGGTCATAAATGAATAATGAAAGAAAACAAAAAATAAAATGATGGAAAGTTTAACAAAACAAAAAATATGATGTTAAAAGGATAATTAAAAAGAAATAAAAAGATTTTCTTATTAGTAAATATTTTGATTCTACTATTTTATGTTCAAGTTTATTAATTATAAACCAGTTTGAACAGTGCATTATGAGTTTTTATGAATAGAACTTACAGTGGTTTTGGTGGATCACTAGCCAGAAGTGTTCCATCGTTACGTACACGACCATTATCCTCGGGTTCAGAATCTGAATCACTGTCAACTAAAGGTTCATTGCTTGCTGCAGCATGATTGTTTGATGAAGGTGTTGCAACATTGTTATTTGCAGCAGATTGAGCTTGTTTCGTGCTATTCCTATTGTTTCTAGGAGGAGCTTCAGGTTGAGAATTTTGAGAAACACCTAACTCATTTAAATGGGCTGCTAAGGCATCAAGTTCCTGAAAATAACAATTGTCATAAATTTCTTTTTGTATAATTTATTTGATAATATTAATAAGCAATTAAATGTTTTATGATATGAGGTATTTATTTATTAATTTTTATTTTGGATACGTACCTCAGGCTTTCGGTGTGGCTGCTGTCAACGAGTAATACAAGGATGGGTGTGAAAACATGAAATAAAATAAGACATATGGCTAAATTAGAAAGCAGTGCTAAACTACTCAGCAAAATTAAAAAAGAGAAGAATAGTATCTAAAATGGAAATTAAGTATGATATTTTTTTTGAATTAAGAACGTACCATAGGTTTAAACATTTGCTGTGACTGTGAATTCCTTTGAGGTTGCTGTGATCTTGATTGTGCATTTTCAGGTGGGGGCGGAAGTGGCCTGGAAATCATACTAAAAATAATTTTTTAATAAAATCAAATTAAACTTATCATTAAAAATTTTTGAATATCACAATTTAATTAAATAATGAGTTTTCAAATGTATTTAAATAAATTAATTCGTGTAGACAATTTTTTACCTTCTGGGTGCAGGAGGTGGATCAGGAACAACTATCATTCTCTGTGGTATTGGTGGTCTTGCTGGAGGACCAGGTTCTGGTATTTCTTCACGATCCTTATTTCTTCCACTTCTATGTAACAGAAAATATTAAAAATTAATCAATTGAATTTTTATATCTTTAAAAATGCAGAGTGGATTTAAGCAATAAAATAAAATAATACCTTGGTGGTGGTTCAACAGGTTGTCCTAATAATGTCCGCCCTTCTTGTATTTGTTGGAAATTTCGTCTTAAAGTATCACCTCCAGGAGCTTGAACAATACTACTTGGTTCTCCTGCAAGTGCTGGCTCTTCCTCTTCATTTTCAGATCCTGAATACCTTTATAAGAAATTTGAATAAGCAATTTGTAGAATTTTGTATTCGTAAATTTACCTATAGTCTTCCCGTTCCTTCTCCTGCTTTCTCTTCTTACACCTGTCAATGTGATCTTTAAGTTGAATACGAACTTGCCTTTCCGTAGGTTGGTCCCTTATGAACGGATGTTTGAGCAATTGCTCCGTGTATGGTCTTTCGTGGTAGTCTTTTACTAATACTGTTTCGATGAAACCTATAAATAAAAATGTTGTAATATATTTAGTCATAAAATTAATAAATATTACTTTGAAATTTTCTGTTCCATTTTTTGCTTTTAAGACGTGGAGGTGGATTTCGAGGAATTAGAAAGAGAGCTCTCATTGGATGCAGTTCACATAGAGGAGGCTGACTTTCAGCCATCTCCAAGGCAGTAATACCCAACGACCATAAGTCACTTCGATTGTCGTAGGTCGCATCAGGATTTTCGTCACATGCTATCACTTCAGGCGCCATCCAATAAGGGGTACCAATGAAAGTATTTCTCCTACCAATTGTTCGGTCCAGTTGAGCAGAAACACCAAAATCAACTAAAAATTATCAAAATTAATTGAAATTAATCTTTTTGTTGTTGAAAACTTACCTAGTTTAACTTCAGCGTTGTCAGTCAAAAGTACATTTTGGCCTTTGATATCACGATGTATCACTTTATTTGAATGAAGATATGACAGACCACGTAATATTTCGCGACAAATATAAGCTATCCATTCTTCTTTAAGACTTTGGCCCTTTGTGGATTTAACTAAATCAGTCACTGAGCCTGGAATATAAAAATAATGAGTTTGGTTTTATTTTATATTTTTTTAATAATAACTTACCAGCACCACAATACTCCATGACTAGCCAAAGTTGATCATCTTTGCCAGGAGGAGATTTTTTAATGAAAGCACCATAGTATGTAGCAATGTTTCTGTGATTGGAATACTTTTTTAGCACATTAATTTCTAGTTTTATTTCTTCCTCCTCATCTTCAGTCACATCCATAACTTTTATGGCAGCAAGTTGTCCTGTTTTTGTATGCCTTCCCTGAAAATATAATTGAATTAAAAATCTGATTTTTATTATTGCTAAATAAATTTAACTTATTATATATATTTATATTATATATATATTATATATTATAAATATTTTGATATTTAAGTAACTACCCCAGTAAACACAGATGTAACAATTATATAACATGTAATAATAACAAATAATCAGTGATCAGTGTTACATAAATGTTACATAAATATTGAGGAATCTGTCAAGTGTTAACCCAAGTAGTTATGAACTCTAAATGGTGCTGATAAGTTCTACTCAGAGTAATATTCGGTCTTGCATTCAATTGTAACAATTCAAGTCATGATTTCCACTTAATGTGGGTCATAATTAAGAGTTAGCAGTATGACATGCCGATAAGTCCTTATGTAAGGACGAAACACATGTCCATGTCATTGGTTGTTGCAGTCTCAGTCTACTTAGATATTTGTAGATAAGGAATATTCCCGATTGATACATTGGACGAATGGACCAAATTCGTTTAATTTTAACATCAGTCCACAAGTTACTTGATTTTTATATTATAGTGTATGTAAATACAATTAGATACTGTTATATATGTATGTAATAAGTATACAGGGTGGTCACTCTTACGGTGCACACCAATGAGATCTTGTGAACGTAAAGGTTACAAAGTTGCTTAAATGAGAAAAAAGTTGCCCCTTTTCAAACTCCTTTAGAATCTATTTAGAAATCCGAGATATCTTGCTCTAGTCCTGAAATATCATGAAAAATCTGAAATTTTGCATTTTCGTTTTCCTTCCATATTTTTGTAATCGCTTAACTTTTTCGATTGCAATTTGGCAGTTTTACATCATTTGACATTCTCTATAGATTGGTCTTAAGAAAAAAATTTTAGGTTGACTAGATTTCATTTATTTTAAACCAACTTTTGATTTTCTTATGGGCGCGATATTTGATTTTTATACCATTGGATAGACAAAAAAATACAATTTAAATGATGTAACACACATTGTTCTTTTATTTTAGATAAAAAAAAAAATTTAAAAAAAATATTAATTATTTATTTAGAAAATCAAGTTGGCATAAAATAACAAAAGAATAACTTTGTTATTTTATTTAAAAATAAACAGATATTTATTTTATGCCAACTTGATTTTGTAAATAAAAATTTAATATTTTCTTCAATGTTTTTTTTTATCTAAAATAAAAGAACAATGTATGTAACATCATTTAAATTGTATTTTTTTTTCTCTATCCAATGGTATAAAAATCAAATATCGCGCCCATAAGAAAATCGAAAGTTGGTTTAAAATAAATGAAATGTAGTTAACCTAAAATTTTTTTCGTAAGACGAATTCATAGAGAATGTCGAATGATGTAAAACTGCCAAATTGCAATCGAAAAAGTTAAGCGATTTCAAAAATATGGAACGAAAATGCGAAATTTCAGATTTTTCATGATATTTCAGGACTAGAGCAAGATATCTCGGATTTCTAAATAGATTCTAAAAGAGTTTGAAAAGGGGCAACTTTTTTCTAATTTAAGCAACTTTGTAACTATTAAGGTTCACAAGATCCCAATGGTGTGCACTGTAAGAGTGACCACCCTGTATAACACTTTTATATAATAAGTACATAGTAATGTTACATAGTTTCTACATTAAAAAGTAATAAACATTTTACATCATTTCTAATTTAAGTTAGTTGAGATTACCCCCTATGTGCTACATAAATTTTACATAAAAGTTGATGTACACGCTGTATAGAATTTATGTAACTGTGTTTGCTGGGAAAACTCAGCAAATTTAAAATTATAAAAATTTAATTATCCTCAAATAAATAAACAATTAGTCGATTTTTATGTGGAAAATAAACAACGTAAAAGAAAAAACACCAAAAATTGTACTAAATTTTTAAATATAACAATTTAATGGATCTTAATTGTTTCTATTTTATGGAAATTAAATTGGGTAGGAACCGTGTTTTCCTAAAAAGCTATTTGCTAATTGGCTTAACCTACTTTGTTTCGCCAAATCGGTGTTTTTACAGTATTTATCATTTGGTCATTAACCACTAGTCAATTGTAAATTGTCTTATTGTTATAGTGGCTTATATTCTTTAGCAAATATACTTAAGTAATTATGTATGTCGCAACCTATGTTATTTTACTTTAATAAATAAAATGATTAAAATAAACAATTACCTGTGGACTACCTACGTGTTCTAAGATTTATTTGTAATAAAACAAAAACTTGATGTTCTACTTGTGGCTTTTACGACAAAAAAATATTATATTGGTTTCATTTTATTGGACAAAAATTTAATAGCAAATAATAATATCCAAATGCCCTTGTCGTATTTCAATTTAATTAAATCTTTATCACTAAATAAAGTTTTGTTGGTTTTTAAATTAACGAACCACATGGTAGATTGTTGGAGTACATCACTGGTCAAAAAACTAGACCATTTTTTAATGGTAGAATTTTTTGATTTAAAATTAATAATATATATTATAAAATAGATTTATTCGAGCTAAAATCATTGGAATAATATCAGTGGAATGTGAATAGTAAAATTAGGTTTGTGTTAATATAATAAAAAAATGCTTGAAAAATAATTAGTGTATGTTTATTGTTTTAGCTTTGTTTAAAACCTGGCTTAAATAAATACTGTTAATACGGTAAAAACAGTAGTTTTACATTGCAATGAAAATTTAAAAATTGCAAATGTATGTAAGAATATATTTTAGTAAAGTTTAGATAATTTCCGACTATTCTAAAAGTCTCTTTTTACACAAAGCTAAAGTAGTTAAGTGGAAATGCAAGTTCTGTTGAGTAAAACAAATAAATAAATGTTTGTTCTCGTGGAGTTTGCGGGTGAAGAAATGTGATATGATATCGCATTGACATCAAGGCCAGGGAGTTTTTAACTCAAATAAGATTGTATTGATCAAGTGCATTTGATTTACTGCTTAATAAAACTAAAGTTTTAAAGAAACTTGATACTTTTGTTTTTTTAGCAAATGCAGTTCTCTCATCATAAATTTCCAACTTCAAGTATAATGTAAAAATAACTTTGTTTAAATCGTTTAATAATACCCGCATGATCTGTCCATTTTAAACGAAATGATTTTCAAACGGAAATAGTATTTTAATGCGCGTTGACTAAAAGCAATGCAAAACGTGCTTCCATTGTTTATAATTGTAATATACAATAAACCTAGCTCAAGCTCTGATTTAATAGTAACTTTGTAAGAAATTATGATTGTTTGATGACATTCCGGAATCTGCTTAATTAATTTAATTCATGCACTACATGTTTCGGAACTAAAGGTTTATGCATATCCTTTCAGTTGCATGTGCATTGTTAATATTAGATTATAAACATACAAAACGACATTTTAAGGTGAATGCTTTTAATTTCCTTCATTTGCTGAGCAAATTTACATTTGTATAATTAATATTTTAATTTAACCGGTTTCGGCACCATCATCAGAGCTTATCGCTAGTTTTAAATATTCGTAAATAATAGACCTCAGAATACCGACAGAAATATAATTTCTAAACGATAATTACACTCTCGTCCGCCTGAGAATTGCATGTTATGTGTTTTTGGAAATTTCCGAATAAATGTGCGACAATTGTGAACCTTGGAACAAGAATGTTAACCCCCACCCCGGATGAGGAATGGAAGCAACATGAAGAAAATCGATATGACAATCGCTTTCTTTAAATTTGACGACAATATAAGAACAAGATCTGTTTGAATTCGGCCACTACAAGAACAAAACGTCTTTGAATTCGACTACCACAAGAACAAAACGTCTTTGAATTCGACTACCACAAGAACATGACTTAAAGGAACCAAACCTCTAAAAGATCAACATCTCTCTTTGAATTCCCACACCACAAGAATAAGACCTATTTTGAACTCAATCTTCACAACATCTCTTTTTGAATTAGACCACCACAAGAACAGGACCTCTTTGAATTCGAAGGAAGACCACAAGCCACAAGAACAAGACCTCCTTGAATTCGATGACCACAAGAATAAGATCTCTTTGAATTCAACCACCATAAGAACCAGAGATGGGATTTTGTTTCTGCGGTGGATTCTAAAAGTGATTTCGAATGGTTTCTTTGGTTGGTTAGTTCTTTTTTCCCCATTGGAACCGATAGAACGAGATGGGGCGAATAACCAAAGATCGAATCTTACTCCTGAACACGGTTCATGTTTCAGTTAACCAAGCTTAAGGGGGTATTCTAGTCTAGTTTTTTGAAGATTCATAAAAAAAAGCAATTGGTATTTTTACTATCCATTTTTATGGCTTATTTATTCATATTTCAAGAGTTCATAAAAAAAAAAAAATAAAAAAAATATTAAAATTTCAGCAAGTCGTTGAAGAAAAAGCCGTGTCCCGGTCGTCATGATATCTACCCTCCAGGTCACTTGAAAAATAAAATTATGGATAATTTTTGATCAGTATAATTGCCAGTATCGTATGAACTAGAAAAAGTGAAAAAAAAATTTTTATTCGCAAAATAGTGACTACTCAAAAATTGAGGTCGATTTTCACACTAATTTTTTAACTTTCCCGAATTTATTTAAAAATATTAAAAATAAAAAATTTCTAGTTTTTATTGGTTCATAAGATTGAGGAATATATAAAGAATATTCATGCCAAATTTCAAGTAAATCGGTCGACTAGAACTTCAGATATTATGTCAACCGCAACGAAAAAAGTAGTTTCGAAAAAAATGCATCAAACAGTGTAACTGATAGATGCGTATATATAACTTGGATTTTCTTCAGCCATCCCAGCTCCGTACATCTTCTTCTACTTCATATTGCTGATTTTCAGCGTTTCTTTCCGCAAGACCTTCTTTTGAAGCATTTGAAGATCGAACTTCAGAACGTTGCATTCTTACTTAATTGCGCCTAACAACATCCATGGGTTTCCCCACTAATTTCCATCCCCATAAGTTTCATTATATTTAAAATGGGATTAAAGCCTTCATTGAAAATACTGACTGCTAAATAAGTAGCAATTTCGATTGTCTGGACTCCAGCATGGATGTGTTTGGGTTTAAACGTCCATATCAAAGAATTTAGTGATTC
The DNA here is from genome assembly GCA_963971135.1 of Stenus bimaculatus. Classification (NCBI taxonomy): domain Eukaryota; kingdom Metazoa; phylum Arthropoda; class Insecta; order Coleoptera; family Staphylinidae; genus Stenus; species Stenus bimaculatus. Next base: position 42,459,120 of record OZ020183.1, on the reverse strand, counting down.
GTTGTTATTTTGAGTTTCGGAACCCAAACAACGCTCCAATAAAGAATTATCTGACTGGCTTTCGAAAATAGGTTTTAAAACTGTTAAATCCAGAGTTTCTTGTTGATTGCCACTGAACCTCCGTTTTTTGATCAGTCTGGACGACAAGAACGTCACTAAAATGACTATAACTTTAAAAATAATTCGAATTTTGAAAAATCGTTTTAGGTAGATATTCTTGAATATCTAAACTATCGAAATATGGAAAAAAAAATTTCGATATTTTCAAATTTCTAGACTAGAATATCCCCTTAAATTGGCTAGAACCAAACGATCTAAGATGTCATTCGATGCGGTTGGTCCAAATATGACAGACCATTCTAAGAATCAAAGACTAACCAAAGCCATTCGAAACCGCTTTAAAACTCGCCAAAACGTCATCATTTGAGCGAAGAGAACAATGTAAATAATGAGGAATTGGCGGAAAACGATGACGTTCTAGCGAGTTTTAGAATCCGCTGTAGAAACAAAAATTCACCCAAGATCTCGTTAGATTCGACCACCACAAGAACAAAACCTTTTTGAAGAACAAGACCACTTTTATTTACCTCGAGCTCCAGAAGAACAACGTCTTTCTTTGAATTTGACCACCACGAGAACAAACTCTTTGAATTCGACCACCACAAGAACGACATCTCTGATAATTCCAATCAAGAGAAGAAGAACATCTCATCTTTACTAGCTCGAAGCAAGAAATAAACGAGTTATTTCGATTTCGTATCAACCTTCCACCCTTAGTTTTAAATACCGAATTTACTTACAATTTTTTTGGTACGGCCGAAATAACTCATAGGTTTGGACAAGCTTACCCTACATTGAATCCACGAAAGTGGTTACAATAGTTTTATTATGAAAGTGATGTCATAATTTTGGTTAAATTGTAACACTCGATGGCCTTTATTGCTCTCGTATTATTTGCGACAGTTTTTCATTTACTACGAATAGATTTGTTTTAGTAGGTAGTTCCAACAACTCCAATTAATCAAAGCTAATAAGAAGCCATGTGAAGTAATCCATTCTCCTGTTGCGTATAATGGAAATCCCAAAATTATTGTGTTAAATCGAGTGGATAAGGATAAGGATCGATTTATCAGGGTGAAATACCATGATATCAAACATTTTAAGTTAAAATAATTCAAATAATTTTTTTTGTGTGGGTTCTTTTTAATTTTGTGGCAAGCCTTTTGGTATTTCAATATTTTAACCTACTTGGAAAATGATAAATTGATAATTTGCACTCGTTGGTGACACCCTGTGCCGCAAAACCACACCTCCATGAATTCCGTTCATTTGCCTTCATTTCCTGAAGCGGCCTCTACAAATTCGTTTCCATGTAGACTGCGTCGTTTTATATAATTCGATATAAAAATTACATAAACGCACGGTTTTATTTTTAGAATAAAAATATTTTATCTTGATTAATTGGTGTACATTAAGATTGTTTATCTTGACTTTATTACAAAACCAATATAAATATTTTCATTGTATCATTACTACTTATGATTTAAAAGCATTTACTTAAAACTATTCTCTATAAATTTCGTCAAACGTCAAATAAATTATAAAGTATAATATTAATTCGATTAAAATTCTCGATTTTATTGGGGTTTTACTAAACCAGGCTCGCATTAAGGTCATGCCAGGCCCTGGGCAATTTTATGTCTGCCTTGACTACACAACACGCTTAAAAACTTGTAACACCTGAGACATTTCGTTTTTTTTTAATAAAATATAAATAATCCACAAATTGGTTTGATCACTTAAGCTAGTCAACTTTATAAAGCTTAAGAATACAAAACGATTTGTTTTCTACAAAACATCTTTATGGTAATGTCTTTCGTTTTGTAAATTTAAAAAAATACTCAATAATTTTGAAAATTTCAAATCACATCATTACTACTACAAATTTTTAAGTGATAGGTTTTCCAGTCGAAGTGGTGTAATTAGATAAAATTTATTATACATGGTGTTTCGGAACAAGTGTCGAATAATCTAGGAATGGATTTTTGGACCAATTTTAAGACAAAAGTTTACTCATTTTTTTTCAATTTTTTTAACATAAAATCAACATTGTTAATGATAATTGGCTCAAATTTTGCACATACCTTACTTTTGGGAACCGGAATTCGCAAATTTAAACGAACTTTTTGCCTTTTAGCGGAAAAAAATATTTTTACTTTTTTTTCTTAAAATTGGTCCTAAAATCCATTCCTAGATTATTCGACACTTGTTCAGAAACACCCTGTATTGGTCCTACAAAATCCTCGAAAAATAAAACTAATTTTTGCGTAAAATTTTTTTAAGTGGCCAATTTATCTGTTAAGATTTTATCTGTTTAAGATCAAAACAATAAGATTATCGATATCCGATCATTTTATCATAAATTACGAGCATTTTTTGAATTTTTATAGTAAAGGCTGTAGCCGAGTAAGCAATGTGCCTATGCACCGTTTTTGCTAATTTTTTTTTCAGAGATGCCTCATTAACTAACATTAAGTTTCCTCCAATTTTAGCTTCGAGATGTACATAGTCTTCTTAAAAAAAATAATATTGATTTTTTGAAAAAAAAAATTTCTCAGTAATAGTTGTTGAAAATTTTCCTGGAATGAAATATATTATAAAGATGCTAAATACTTATAAATGGTATTTTTTTACGATTTTCGGTTTACAGGAAAATAAAAATAATTAAAAATAATAATTCAAAAATAAAAAAAAATATTTTATACTAGGGGGACAATCACCATTTTTTTGTCAAATATTCCTCATATGTACTTCTATAATATGTATAATCTCAAAATTGTCCGTTGGGTATAACATAATAATATTTATAAAAGTTTGGAAAATTTTGGAAAATTTTCTGAATTAAAAGAATTTAGTTGATACATTCAATAATGTCAACGTTGTCAAATTGTTAACAAATAAGTGACTTTTAATACCTTTATTACATTTATATGTATTAGTATAAATAAATAACTATTTTAAACTTTGACATATTACATGAATTCCAACATTTTTCTAAAAATTAATATGTTATACCCAATAGACAATTTTAAGATTCATACAAGTTATAGAAGTAGATTTGAGGAATATTTGACAAAAAATGGCGATTGTCCCACTAGTATTATTTTTTGATTTTTTTATTATTTTTTTTATTTTCCTGTGAACCAAAAATCGTAAAAAATACCACTTTTAAGTATTTAGCATCTCTATAATTTTATTCCAGAAAACTATTACTGAGAAATTTTTTTTTTCAAAAAATCATTATTTTTTTATAGAAGACCATGTACATTTTGAAGCCAAAATTTGAGGAAACTTAATTTTACTTAATAAGGCATCTCTGAAAAAAAAATTAGCAAAATCGCCTACTATTAGAAAAATTGGCCCATTTTTCGTGATTTCCTGAGGTCACAAAAACTAATTAATTGAAAAGTGGATAATATTATGAAAATTAAAACTGAAAACATTTGTTTGATTCCACTTAAAATGCGAAACGAGGTAGAAAGAAGAATCCTCCTCGGCGACCTTGTCTGGTTCTTTTCTTCTATTTTTATAGTTGGGAACGAATTGTAAATAAACACGCCCCTAAAATTTAAATAGTTTTATTTTAAATATGCACGAACCGCGACGGATTGTTTCACACAGCCATGCCATTAGGCATTTTATTTATTCAGCCAAGAAATTACCATTTTTAGAGAATTTAAAGTGGCACAATTGGACCTGCGTTTCGTTTCGCTTTTTTCAGTCAAAATTTCACTTCCCAGTCTTGCACTGTAAATTTTTAATGGTTATATAGTTGGATTACTCATCTCTTCAAATATTTACAAAATTCGCGCCTACAGGCTAATACGACAAGTTTCGAGATAAAAATTTATATTACGCATGAATTCCAAGAATTAGAACACTAAGATAGAGAATAAAATTGCATTTTATTAAAATAAACAATTGCGTCACTTATTTGAAGACAGACAATACTAAGAAAGTAAAATTGGCCACTTCCGTATTAACAGTAAGTCAAGACATGATTTTCGAGTTAATAACCATTAGTCGGGAGATAAAGATATTAATCATTAATGCTAAGAAAAAAGAAAACGTTTATGGGTAATAACAATGACTCGGCTTCCAAACAAGTAAATTAACACCTAAAGCGTTTTACATGCCATGAGATTTCAACAGAAATTTCATTTATTGTAGTGATTAACAAAATCCACGTTTTTATGTATATTATTTTTGAAATGACATGGCAAATTAATGTTTACAAATCGAGTGCTCCTCCTATACCAAACATAATTACTCAAATTATCCCCAAAATGTCTACACATAAATAATTTATAAAAAGCCTTTCCAACTACTACATAAAAATGCTACTATGCAGGGTGTCCAGAAATTAAGCGGCCAAACTTTAGAAGGCGATTCTACAACTAATTTTAAATGACAAAAAACCTTGTTTTAGTCACAATAGTTAAAGGGCTGTAGCTCCCTTAGGACTCGAAATCGGACACATCTTTATAGGAAGTTTTTTCTTAAAATTAGTTGTAGAATCGCCTCCTAAAGTTTGGCCGCTTAATTTATGGATACCCTGTAAGTAGCTAAAAGTGAAGATAAATGACCGGGCTGAAGTTACATTTAAATGCATTCATTTTTACATTCATATTTCTTTTTAGAAAAAGGGGCTCAATTTTTTATATTTTGTTACAAATACAGTCCTTAGTAAAACTACACAAAAAGTTTTTTCAAAAGGAGTCAAGAAATTAAAAAAAAAATTAAGAAAATAGTCACTTTTTTAGATTTTATTTTTTTTAGCGAAAACAAAAAAATGTAGGGGCTCAATTTGTTTATGTTTTGTTGCATATACAGTCTTTAGTAAAACTGCATAAAAAGTTTTTTCAAAATCAGACCAGTTGTCAAAAAATTTAAAAAAGTATGAAAATAATCAGTCACTTTTTCAGATTTAATTTTTTTTTATCGAAAAGAAAAAATGTAAGGTCTCAATTTTTTTATATTTTGTTACAGATACAGTCTTTAGTAAAACTGCATAAAAAGTTTTTTTCAAAATCAGACCAGGAGTCAAGAAATTAAAAACCAAAATTAAAAAATAGTCACTTTTTCAGATTTTATTTTTTTTAACGAAAACAAAAAAACTTAAGGGCTCATTTTTTTTATATTTTGTTACAGATACAGTCTTTAGTAAAACTGCATAAAAAGTTTTTTTCAAAATCAGACCAGGAGTCAAGAAATTAAAAAAAAATTTAAAATAGTCACTTTTTCAGATTTTATTTCTTTTATCGATAACAAAAAAATGTAAGGGGTCAATTTTTTTATATTTTGTTACAGATACAGTCTTTAGTAAAACTGCATAAAAAGTTTTTTCAAAATCAGACCAGGAGTCAAAAAATTTAAAAAAGAATGAAAATAATCAGTCACTTTTTCACATTTAATTTTTTTAATCGAAAACATAAAAATGTAAGGGCTCAATTTTTTTATATTTTGTTGCAGATACAGTCCTTAGTAAAATTACATAAAAAGTTGTATCAAAATCAGACCAGTTGTCAAAAAATTTAAAAAAGTATGAAAATAATCAGTCACTTTTTCAGATTTAATTTTTTTTTATCGAAAAGAAAAAATGTAAGGTCTCAATTTTTTTATATTTTGTTACAGATACAGTCTTTAGTAAAACTGCATAAAAAGTTTTTTTCAAAATCAGACCAGGAGTCAAGAAATTAAAAACCAAAATTAAAAAATAGTCACTTTTTCAGATTTTATTTTTTTTAACGAAAACAAAAAAACTTAAGGGCTCATTTTTTTTATATTTTGTTACAGATACAGTCTTTAGTAAAACTGCATAAAAAGTTTTTTTCAAAATCAGACCAGGAGTCAAGAAATTAAAAAAAAATTTAAAATAGTCACTTTTTCAGATTTTATTTCTTTTATCGATAACAAAAAAATGTAAGGGGTCAATTTTTTTATATTTTGTTACAGATACAGTCTTTAGTAAAACTGCATAAAAAGTTTTTTCAAAATCAGACCAGGAGTCAAAAAATTTAAAAAAGAATGAAAATAATCAGTCACTTTTTCACATTTAATTTTTTTAATCGAAAACATAAAAATGTAAGGGCTCAATTTTTTTATATTTTGTTGCAGATACAGTCCTTAGTAAAATTACATAAAAAGTTGTATCAAAATCAGACCATGAGTCAAAAAATTTAAAAAAGAATGAAAATAATCAGTAACTTTTTCAGATTTTATTTTGTTTATCGAAAACAAAAAATGTAAGGGATCAATATTTTTATATATTGTTACAGGTACAGTCCTTAGTAAAACTACATAAAAAGTTGTTTCAAAATCAGACCACGAGTCAAAATATTTAAAAAAAAAGAATCAAAATAATCAGTCACTTTTTCAGATTTTATTTTTTTTTATCGAAAACAAAAAAATGTAAGGGCTCAATTTTTTTACATTTTGTTACAGATACAGTCTTTAGTAAAACTGCATAAAAAGTGTTTTCAAAATCAGACGAGAAGTCATGAAATTAAAAAAAAAAATTTAAAAAATAGTCACTTTTTCAGATTTTATTTTTTTTATCGAAAACAAAAAAATGTAAGGGCTCAATTTTTTATATTTTGTTACAGATACAGTCCTTAGTAAAACTGCATAAAAAGTTTTTTTCAAAATCAGACCAGGAGTCAAGAAATTAAAAACAAAAATTAAAAAATAGTAATTTTTTCAGATTTTATTTTTTTTAACGAAAACAAAAAAACTTAAGGGCTCATTTTTTTTTATATTTTGTTACAGATACAGTCTTTAGTAAAACTGCATAAAAAGTTTTTCCAAAATCAGACCAGGAGTCAAGTAATTAAAAAAAATATTTAAAAAAATAGTCACTTTTTCAGATTATATTTTGTTTATCGAAAAAAAAAATGTAAGGGCTCAATGTTTTATATTTTGTTACAGATACAGTCCTTAGTAAAACTGCATAAAAAGTTTTTTTCAAAATCAGACCAGGAGTCAAGAAATTAAAAACAAAAATTAAAAAAATAGTCACTTTTTCAGATTTTATTTTTTTTATCGAAAACAAAAAAATTTAAGGGCTCAATTTTTTATATTTTGTTACAGATACAGTCTTTAGTAAAACTGCATAAAAAGTTTTTCCAAAATCAGACCAGGAGTCAAGAAATTAAAAAAAAATATTTAAAAATATAGTCACTTTTTCAGATTATATTTTTTTTATCGAAAAAAAAATGTAAGGGCTCAATTTTTTATATTTTGTTACAGATACAGTCCTTAGTAAAACTGCATAAAAAGTTTTTTTCAAAATCAGACCAGGAGTCAAGAAATTAAAAACAAAAATTAAAAAAATAGTCACTTTTTCAGATTTTATTTTTTTTATCGAAAACAAAAAAAATTAAGGGCTCAATTTTTTATATTTTGTTACAGATACAGTCCTTAGTAAAACTGCATAAAAAGTTTTTTTCAAAATCAGACCAGGAGTCAAGAAATTAAAAACAAAAATTAAAAAAATAGTCACTTTTTCAGTTTTTATTTTTTTTATCGAAAACAAAAAAATTTAAGGGCTCAACTTTTTATATTTTGTTACAGATACAGTCTTTAGTAAAACTGCATAAAAAGTTTTTCCAAAATCAGACCAGGAGTCAAGAAATTAAAAAAAAATATTTAAAAAAATAGTCACTTTTTCAGATTATATTTTTTTTATCGAAAAAAAAATGTAAGGGCTCAATTTTTTATATTTTGTTACAGATACAGTCCTTAGTAAAACTGCATAAAAAGTTTTTTTCAAAATCAGACCAGGAGTCAAGAAATTAAAAACAAAAATTAAAAAAATAGTCACTTTTTCAGATTTTATTTTTTTTATCGAAAACAAAAAAATTTAAGGGCTCAATTTTTTATATTTTGTTACAGATACAGTCCTTAGTAAAACTGCATAAAAAGTTTTTTTCAAAATCAGACCAGGAGTCAAGAAATTAAAAACAAACATTAAAAAAATAGTCACTTTTTCAGATTTTATTTTTTTTATCGAAAACAAAAAAATTTAAGGGCTCAATTTTTTATATTTTGTTACAGATACAGTCTTTAGTAAAACTGCATAAAAAGTTTTTCCAAAATCAGACCAGGAGTCAAGAAATTAAAAAAAAAATATTTAAAAAAATAGTCACTTTTTCAGATTATATTTTTTTTATCGAAAAAAAAATGTAAGGGCTCAATTTTTTATATTTTGTTACAGATACAGTCCTTAGTAAAACTGCATAAAAAGTTTTTTTCAAAATCAGACCAGGAGTCAAGAAATTAAAAACAAAAATTAAAAAAATAGTCACTTTTTCAGATTTTATTTTTTTTATCGAAAACAAAAAAATTTAAGGGCTCAATTTTTTATATTTTGTTACAGATACAGTCCTTAGTAAAACTGCATAAAAAGTTTTTTTCAAAATCAGACCAGGAGTCAAGAAATTAAAAACAAAAATTAAAAAAATAGTCACTTTTTCAGATTTTATTTTTTTTATCGAAAACAAAAAAATTTAAGGGCTCAATTTTTTATATTTTGTTACAGATACAGTCTTTAGTAAAACTGCATAAAAAGTTTTTCCAAAATCAGACCAGGAGTCAAGAAATTAAAAAAAAATATTTAAAAAAATAGTCACTTTTTCAGATTATATTTTTTTTATCGAAAAAAAAATGTAAGGGCTCAATTTTTTATATTTTGTTACAGATACAGTCCTTAGTAAAACTGCATAAAAAGTTTTTTTCAAAATCAGACCAGGAGTCAAGAAATTAAAAACAAAAATTAAAAAAATAGTCACTTTTTCAGATTTTATTTTTTTTATCGAAAACAAAAAAATTTAAGGCCTCAATTTTTTATATTTTGTTACAGATACAGTCCTTAGTAAAACTGCATAAAAAGTTTTTTTCAAAATCAGACCAGGAGTCAAGAAATTAAAAACAAAAATTAAAAAAATAGTCACTTTTTCAGATTTTATTTATTTTTTTCAAATGAACACTTACATAATAAAACGAATCAATTATTATCAAAAAATACAATGGATGAAATAAAACACAAAAGAACTGATATTGAAACAAACAAACAATCTCTTCCTACAATAAATAATAAAAATGGGTTAATTTTATGTTCAAGATACTACCTATATAAAATAAAAAGAGGGCAAAATGACCAGCAATACATCGTTGGTAGTTTTAACGTTATTGTTGATGATCACATATTAAAAAGCTCTTTATTATACGGTGAAGACTACCAAACTCTTTTTAAAAATTCATGGATCGACGGATACGTAATTGACGGTTCAATATCAGCTTTTTTGAAAAAAAAAAATAACAATAATAAAATTGCATTTATTCCAACTTCCCTTTCAACATATATTTTACAACATCATACTCGATCAGTGGAAAAGGAATTTCCTTTGAATAAAGTTTTTCTTAGAAAATACAACAAAATTTTAATTCCATGCTTAATAAAAGAAAAATGTCATTGGATTTTATTGGTAATTGATTATGAGGAGAAAACAATAGACATTTATGATTCCCTGAATATATTTAATAAAACTGAAAATAAAAGTTTATTGGGATCACTAGAAACAAACCTCAAAATTTATTTTTATGACAGATTTACAAAATTTGAAGGTGAAAATTTTATTATAGACAACTTTAATACTTCATTACTGTCTTCAACAAACTGATGGCGTTAACTGTGGAATATATGTTATTAAATTTTTTTTGTTTTCGATAAAAAAAATAAAATCAGAAAAAGTGACTATTTTTTTAAATTTTTTTTTTAATTTCTTGACTCCTGGTCTGATTTTGAAAAAACCCTTTATGCAGTTTTACTAAAGACTTTATTTGTAACAAAATATAAAAAAATTGAGCCCTTACATTTTTTTGTTTCGATAAAAAAAATAAAATCTGAAAAAGTGACTGATTATTTTCATTCTTTTTTTAAATTTTTTGACTCCTGGGCTGATTTTGAAACAACTTTTTATGTAGTTTTACTAAGGACTGTATTTGTAACAAAATATAAAAAAATTGAATCCTTAACTTCAGCCCGGTATTATTTTATATCCCCAAAATTTCTTCACATAAATAATTTATAAAAAGCCTGTCCAATTACTACATAAAAATGCTACTATATGCAGTAAGTAGCTAAAAGTGAAGATAAATGATGGGTTATCTACAGGTCTACAAACTAAACGAAAAACCCAATAAATCTTTAAATTATATGGTGCCTGGTAATCCCTAGTCAACTTGTGGAGTCCTTTACTTTTCCCAAGTTTTTTTAGGAGTCCATTATGATGGTAGGTAAAAGAAGGGACAATTCCTTTATAAAAGCAACAGCTGGTGCATTCAAGAGATGCAACAGAACATGTTTTCGGAACTGGATAAAGTGGACCAGGTTTCAACACCCACTCATCCTAATCCCATGACTGATACGTTTGGAATTTAATCTGCGATTTTATGACGACCAATTTCAATTTGGTGAGGGTTAAATTTGGGTAAACTTATTGAAGCCATAAATTTGGAATTATCAGTCTCTTATAAATTATGATTTTATTGCGGAAAAAGTGATTTCACAAATTAATAACAAGATAAGCAACTAGTTTACCCCAAATATCATCGTATTAGGCCAATTGATAAAATTTATTTACATAATAAAATTTGTTTAATGCTTTTTAATCATGTTAATATTTACATAACAGTTCAAACGTGTACATAATGAGTTAATTAAAATCCAAAAATAAATAATTTATTTTTATTTCATCTCGTGAAAGAATCTATCCGAAGACACTCCCTTGTGAGAAGGAATACGAGTAGGAATACTCGTAACATAAGTTTGACAAATAAGATGCATTCCTGTAACCATACCAACTGTCCTTTGAAAAAAGGAATGCTTACGACATGCATAATATGACCATTAATAATCCATACAACCGCTTCGTAAATACCATAAAAGCGTGGATTATAGGAAGATCAGGAACTAATGCCATAATTCACTCTTTTTCAATAAACCTATTTTTAATCGCCATTACTTCTGATTTATTTCCTATCTTCTTTCTTTTAATTGCTTTTACTATCTTGCAGAATTTGAAAGCGGATTGTTGAGATCCATGAACTTGTTCTCAGAATTTTTCAAATTTATGAGAGCATTAAGTTTTAAATTTAGTAGATTTTCTACGATTCCTTGTCTAAAAATGTAATTTAAGAGAACTTTATAATTCATAATTTCAACGATTAACGTGTTTTTAAAACTAACTTCTAGCCAAATTTAGTATTAACTTATAAGATTGCTTTTCAAAGAATTATTTTGTATATTACAAAAAATTCCTTGGAAAGTTTTGGGAATTAAGAAACTGAAGCCTAAAAATACTTGAAAATTATTAAGTTGCGGCGGAGAAAATGTTAAAACGTGGATTTAATTGGGGTCACTATTGATTTTAGACTTTTTGCTTTATCGACAAACTAAAATTCTTTTAATATACATATATGTTTTTTCAAAGTATATTCGTGATACTAAACATTAGCACCACAAGGTTTTCAATATTTAAATTATATTTATTTATTTTTTTAATTTGTATCACAAAATAAGGTAAATAACTTTTTGTATTTTTAATATTAGTTATGTATTTTAAAAAAGTACACTATATATTCTAGGGACGTTCGAATACTTTGATCGAAATTGTTCCAACAAAAAAAAATCTGGCAAAACTTAGAAGACGAAAGAAGGTTTAGTGTAAAAACTTGTTACATTAATAAATTTGATATGAACTTTTTAATTTCTTAAGTAAAAAACTTATAATAAATTCTAAAGTATTCCCGAAATTTATCTATTATTCTGCAAATATTGATTTCTTGAAACTTGTTATAAATCAAAAATTGGAGGCTTTGGAAATAATATTTATTTTAGGTAATGGAATTGAAAATTTAAACAATGAATTGCAAACAAGGTGACAACGCGTAGTGGTAGATAAATACAGAAACTTAAGTTTTTCTAAATTCCTAAATCCTACTCCCAAGGCTGGCATCCTTCGGGAATTTTAAACATTAAAGAATTCCAGATACTAAATATTTAAAGACGAATTTCTGCACAAATAAGCCAATACTCTACAATTGTCTACTTTTATTATACGATTAAGAGCAATTTCCTAAACAGAAAATATAGTGGTTTAGTTCTGCAGTTATAAAAGCTAGTACGAACAACATTTTTGTATATTATTTTTGTAGATGATTTAGAAGAATGTACAAAAAAGAATATAATGATCTAAAAGTACCTTAACTTTCGACCCCTCTAATTAATTTTGTGCTAGGTAACTTTCTGGCAGGATGTAGCCTAATCAATTTAGATTATAAATCTGAAAAAAATTGAAAATCCAACGAGGAAAACTTGAGTTATGACTCCCAAACTCGCGCGCCCTCTAGGGATTTGCATTATCAGTTATTTGGTCATAATTTGCAAAGCAGCTCCAGAAAAGTGGGATGGATTTTCTATTCCTTGTTATTATCTCCATCGGAAAATTTATCGCAGGTGTCTAGGAAGATGCTTTTAAAATCGATCGAAGATACATAAATTATACTGTTTTTGTAGGAAATTTTTAGAGTGGTTTGGAGCGTTCAATGATACACAATTAAAAGTTACTAATATCAGCCAGAAAGTTGTATTCTGTAAAAAGCATCATTAGTGGCTTGATTTCAAGAAAAGATTTTAGTTCGTTGTAAAAAGTAACAAGGCAAATTTGTTTAAAAAATATCTTTGAAAATTTTTATTCATCCAATTTATTTTAAAGATATTCACGAAATTACAAAGATAAGAATTAAATAAATTTTTCAATATTTCAAAAGTCGTTTATTACAAATCAGCCTTGACTGATAACTATCAATCGTTAAAAAAATTGGACAAAAAACGTACTTAAAACTCATTGCCAAAATACTACATATTACATTATTATAATTGTTGAAATTTATAGAATATAACCAACTTTTAATCTCGTTTCAAAAGTAGAAAATCATAATTTATTGAATTCATAATTCGAAATCTGTAGAATGAGTTCATTGACGAAATTGATTTAATTTTTTCTTAACATGCGATGCTTCAATCTCAAGAGTTTTCTACCTATTAATATTTATTAAATTGTTCCAATATGCAAATTAAGCTCTTGTCAAAACAAAAGTAGATATTCTGCATGTGACTAAAAAAACAGACGGTTTATGATCTTTTAGGATTTTTTTTTATCTATACACTTATTTCATCTTCTTATGATAAAAAAAATCGGAATTTTGAGAAGAGCCTATTGCGACACACAACTCCTTGTATGTATAATTTTAAGAAAATCAGAAGACATGTTGTTGAAGCAGAATGATTTTTACCGGACTGAAGTTACATTTAAATGCATTCAATCTTAGATTCATATTTTTTTTTAGAAAAAAAAAATTAAGGGTTCAATTTTTTTATATTTCGTTACAAATACAGTCCTTAGTAAAACTACATAAAAAGTTTTTTCAAAATCAGACAAGGAGTCAAGAAATTAAAAAAATTTTTAAAAAATAGTCACTTTTTCAGATTTTATTTTCTTTATCGAAAACAAAAAAATGTAAGGGGTCAATTTTTTTTTATATATTGTTACAGATACAGTCTTTAGTAAAACTGCATAAAAAGTTTTTTTTAAATCAAACCAGGAGTCAAAATATTTAAAAAAGAATGAAAATAATCAGTCACTTTTTCACATTAAATTTTTTTAATCGAAAACAATGAAAATGTAAGGGCTCAATTTTTTTATATTTTGTTACAGATACAGTCTTTAGTAAAACTGCATAAAAAGTTTTTTCAAAATCAGACCACGAGTCAACAAATTTAAAAAAGAATAAAAATAATCAGTCACTTTTTCACATTTAATATTTTTAATCGAAAACAAAAAAATGTAAGGGCTCAATTTTTTTATATTTTATTACAAATACAGTCTTTAGTTAAACTGCATAAAAAGTTTTTTTTTTAAATCAGACCAGGAGTCAAAATATTTAAAAAAAGAATGAAAATAATCAGTCACTTTTTCATATTTAATTTTTTTAATAGAAAACAAAAAAATGTAAGGGCTCAATTTTTTTATATTTTGTTACAGATACAGTGTTTAGTAAAACTGCATAAAAACTTTTTTCAAAATCAGACCATGAGTGAAAAAATTTAAAAAAGAATGAAAATAATCAGTCACTTTTTCAGATTTTATTTTTTTTTATCGAAAACAAAAAAATGTAAGGGCTCAATTTTTTTTATATTTTGAAACAGATACAGTTCTTAGTAAAACTGCATAAAAAGTTTTTTCAAAATCATACCATGAGTCAAAAAATTTAAAAAAATAGTCACTTTTTCAGATTTTATTTTTTTTATCGAAAACAAAAAAATGTAAGCGCTCAATTTTTTTATATTTTGTTACAGATACAGTCTTTAGTAAAACTGCATAAAAATTTTTTTTCAAAATCAGACCAGGAGTCAAGAAATTAAAAAAAAATTTTTTAAAAATAGTCACTTTTTCAGATTTTATTTTTTTTTTAGCGAAAACAAGAAAATATAAAAAAATTGAGCCCTTACATTTTTTGTTTTCGATAATAAAAAATAAAATCTGAAAAAGTGACTATTTTTTTAAATTTTTTGACTCATGGTCTGATTTAAAAAAAATTTTTATGCAATTTAACTAAGGACTATATTATATATAACAAAATATAAAAATATTGAGCCCTTACATTTTTTTGTTTTCGCTAAAAAAATAAAATCTGAAAAAGTGACTATTTTTCTTTTAATTTCTTGACTCTTGGTCTGATTTTGAAAAAACTTTTCATGCAGTTTTACAAAAGACTGTATCTGTAACAAAATATAAAAAAATTGACCCCTTACATTTTTTTGTTTTCGATTAAAAAAATTAAATGTGAAAAAGTGACTGATTATTTTCATTCTTTTTTAAATATTTTGACTCCTGGTCTGATTTAAAAAAAAACTTTTTATGCAGTTTGACTAAGGAGTATATGTATAACAAAATATAAAAATATTGAGCCCTTACATTTTTTTGTTTTCGCTAAAAAAATAAAATCTGAAAAAGTGACTATTTTCTTAATTTTTTTTTAATTTCTTGACTCCTTGTCTGATTTTGAAAAAACTTTTTATGTAGTTTTACTAAGGACTGTATTTGTAACAAAATATAAAAAAATTAAGCCTTTACATTTTTTTTTCTAAAAAAAAATATGAATGTAAAAATGAATGCATTTAAATGTAACTTCAACCCGGTATGATTTTTAAACTTCTTGAAAAAACCATAGTACTCCTATATTACTACGAGTAAATGTTACTACACGTTTTATTTTTTGGAAGAAATTTTTTAGTTTTTCCAATTGTGATTAAAACTACATAAAGGGTGTTCTTTCATGGTTCACCAAACATCAGAGCTAGGAACTAGAGCAAATTTAATCGATAAAAAACGAAAAAGCAGGGTCTATCTTTTTTAGTTAGGGAGCTACAGCGTTTTGAACTTTAGGCCACCAATTTTTGCGAAAAATCACAAAATCGCTAATAACTTTTTAACCAATACACGTAGAATTTAAATAAAATTATCACTAGAAAGCTGAAACTATCCTCTTTCAATTAGTAACAACAGTAATACAGAAATGGTTGAATAAAAAATCGCTTAAGATGAAATAATATTTTTTTTTAGTTTTTGAAATTTTTTCCACGATAAGACCCATTAACGTTCTATTTTTTAATTTTCTGAAAGTTCTTCATATTTACAACAAATCAAGGCAAATCTGAGACTTTAGCTCTTTTGCTTCTCTTACCATAGCCTTCTGAAGTTACTTCCAGAAGAAGTATTCTGAGTCTGTTACCATCAGCAGGTGGACGGACCCCTCTTGATATAACGTATACAGCCTATTTGACAAACCATCCTCAGGACTACTTCTGATAGAAGTAGCTTCAGAAGGCTTTACTAAGTGAAGGAAAAGACCTACGGTTTCAAAAATGTCCCTGGTGTGTTGAGAATATGAATAAGTTTCAGAAAGTTAAAAAAAACATAACCGTAATGGGTCTTATCTAGGACAAAATTTAAAAAAACTCAAAAAAAATTAAGACTTATTTTAACAATTGTTTTTTTATTACTGTTATTGCCTATTGAAAGAGGATGGTTTTAGCTTTTTATGGTTTATTTTTTTTGATCCCTACACACATTGGTTAAGATGTAATTAGCGACTTTGTGATTTGTGATAAAAATCGGTGGCCCATGAACGGAACACCCTGTATACAGGGTGGTCCAACGAAAACTTGACAAGCCCTTTATTCGGTATTTATCCTGAATTTTTGAAAAAACGCTTGGAGTTCATTTACAATAATTAACTAATAAAATTTTGAAGCTAATTTTCTCAGCGAATTAGGCACCGATTTTAAAAATAACGGCACTGTTGTAAAGCTGGTTGCTTGTACTTTTTATTTTTATGCATTTTGACCCATATTGCCGTTTGAAATTATTAAGTTGATATCAACCCCCAGTTAGGGGTTGAAAGTGGGTAATTAGGTAAAAATCGTTCCCCCTTGAAACAAAAATCGACCTGTCCGAGCGTTTTTCCAAAAACTCAGGTTAAATACCGAAAACCGGGTTTGTGAAGTTTTCGTTGGGCCACTCTGTATGTAAAAAGCTCATTTGATGACTTTAGTTTTCCTAACAATATAAATTAAATAACCATATAAAGAAATAATTTATTAATTATAATGGCGCGGTTAATTCAAAATACTTAAAATTTCTAGTGTCATGCGATTTATGTACCTACTATAAAACTTAATTATTTTGATAATTTTATGTGTATAAATAATTTTATCTATTCAGTTATAATAGCAATAAAATCCAAATCCTTCATATTTTACAAACACATATTGCAATTTTAAGGAAACAGATAAATGTGGATTTATTTCTTATCTTCTAATTTTAAAAGTACTCCTATTTAAATATTTAATTTAGTTACTCATATCTTATTATTAGTATTTGTTTATTTTTTCAATTTCGCAATTGAAATCATCTTTTAATAAATACAATAAAATACGTCTTTGCAAAATAAAAATAATAATCAGGTACGTTACTTAAAATTTGCATTGTATGATGTGTTTAAAGGATAAACATTAGTTATAAAATAAATTATTAATCACGTTTATTTAGCATTTTACCTTGGTTCGTATAAAAATACCAAGTGAGTAATTTTTATCAACAATCTTCAGTGGGATTTTTATTAACAAAATTAAATTTTTATCACAGGAAAATTCAAAATAAACATTTGATAATTAATATAAACATGCATGATATACTCGATGATATACCTACTTATTATAAAAAATATTTAATTTTTTTAACCATGAAACAATATTTTAAGTGTCTACTTAAATGATGAAATAAAATTTATGATTGTATCATTTTTTGAAGTACGTATGTAAAGGTGCTACCAGCTGGAAGTAGGACAAAGAATACGCGATCGTGATTACTGGGAGCAACTGTACATATTCATTTTAACCATAAATTTTAACGAAGACTTTCCATTTTTATAGTACCAATTTTTTGAAAATCAGGGGTAAGAAAAATTAATGCCATTAAACCTCTAACCATTTTAATTATTATTATTACGATTATTAAGAAATATTTTTGCTACAAAAAAATTATCCAACTTAAAGTTTTTTTTATATTTTTTGCATTTATTTAAAATAAGCTTTTCTAGTTATGTACATAATATTAAAATAGTTTTACCATCAAATTTACCTTTTGTGTGATAAAGTCCATTTAATAAACATAAAAGTTTAAAAAATATTAATATCAAATTTGTGTAAAAATAAAATTTCTATATTTAAAAAAAAATGCCGTTTTGTTTTTCTTGTGTATTCAGTCTCTGTAAGCAAATTTTTCAATTTTAACTATAAATGTATCACTACTAAAAAAATCTGTAACAGAAAGTACTCGGAAAGTGCACTATTCTAGGTCTTGCAATTATTATGAATTTTATTATTTAAATAACGCAGGAAGTAACATTCTGAGCAATACCATAATGAGAAATCCTTAAAATTTAAAATAATACCATAAACAGCAATTTTTAAATCTCGACATAAACAGCAATTTTTAAATCTCGACATAAACAGCTGGACAAACGCTTATTATCTTATTTAAATTAAAATTCTGAAAATGTTTATTATTATTTAAAATACAAGTAAAAGGATTTCTACAAAATATATATACTAGTTAATACGTATCTCGACTTTTATAGAAAATAGACTATGGATTTTATTTTATTCAAACAACAAACAACGCAGTATTATAGGTTTGTTCCGAGAGCCTGAAAAACCGCATACGGACCGTCACAGACATGCGCAATAGACAAAACACGTTCCATCAGACACGTGATTGTAGTTAGGATGGTCGAAGTTTGTGTTCCAACCAAACTTAGGCAGTTCATGGGATCGTGTTCGGTCATTTCGGAACAGCCCAAAAAAGCAGTTAATATGTGTATGTGTCGCACTCGTTAGTGGAAACCAAACCTTCCATTCTTAACAATCACAAAACGTAAATAATCACAGCATGTGATTAAAACTTTGAACGGTAAAAAGTTGGCACAAGCGTATAAACTCGGTGCAATCAGTTTTCTTATGGTTTCGTGAAAAACTCGTTGTGGGAACAAACCTTATGTAACTAAAACTAATAACTTGTAAATGGGGCAATTTTTGGCAAAATAGAGTTCCTCGTGTAGTTCTTCTTGTACCATAAAACGATCATCTCTTCGTGATTTTTTGCGGAAGTGACTACGTTTAGTTCGAGCCAGCTTAAATTCGGGCTTGATTTGATCATTTACATGTACTTCAAATGGTAGAGGTCAAGCCAAGCCGAATTCAAGCTGCGTTGAGTTGCTCGAGATAAACGTAGTCAGTATCAAAAACGAATGCGAATTGGGCAAACCAAAATTCTAAAACCAAATAACCGGAGAATTTTTTTGATTATTCTGTAACCGAAGGATTTTTCTATGAAAACACCGAGAATAATTGATTATTTTGGATTTTTCTTTTTAAAAGAGAGTTTTGACAATTGTCCATTAATATAATTTCTTACCCAAAAAATGGCCTCCCGAAATTGATTTATGAAAATGAAGATTTTTAGGAAAAAAAGATGGTAGTAGCAATTTTAAAATCTTTGCAGAAGGAGAATTGAAGAACAAAGTGTATAGAAAATGAACCAGCAGAGCTCATACTAAAAATTGTCGGTCCAGGAAAAAAATATTAAATTAATGGAATGGGCTGCTCAATATTCCCCATTTAAATAAAACTATATCCTTTACGAGATTTTTATTGGGTTTGTTCCAACAGCCGAAAAATCGTAGACGGACGATCACGGTCATGCGCAATAGACAAAACGCGTTTCATCCGTACGTAAGACGGTCCAGGTTTGTGCGTCATCAGTTCATGGGATCGTGTTGGGACCGTCATTTCAGAAAACGTCAAGAAGAAGTTACTGGTTGTACTACAATTCGCCATCTTCCGTAAACAGGGTGATTCACATTTATGTTAAAATCTCTCGGGTGGTGATTCCTTAGATAAAAATAAGAAAAAAAGTTCATATAAACATATGTCCGATTCCGCTTCCTAAGTGAGTTACAGCTCTTCAAAGGTGTATTAAAAAAAACAACAAAGCTGAACATTTACAAAAAATTACCACGTTGTGTGATGTGGTGTGTCTCATAAAAAAATGGTACCCAGAATTCGCCAGACTTACCGACGGCACAAAAATGTATTGTCAACACTCGAGTCAACAAAACCGATGACACATGTTTTTTAAATCCATGAATGTTCGAGCTACACTACAATAAAAGTACCTACAGGATGTTAGGTGCGAAAATGGTGCCCACGTTCGGGTTGCTACCACGGTTCCCATCAGAGTTGGGAGTGGCAACAATAATTTTTATCAATTCGCTTCAAACTCGTCAACGACTAGCACAAGTTTCGACTTTATTTTGTAGAGCGGATTTGGGATTTCAAAAGAGATACCGGAGGTAACCATTTTTTAAATCTTAGTGCTTTCCCGAATACAAAGAAAACTACTGTTTCAACAAGAAACGTTTCTGTGTTATGTGATGGAGACTTTAGTGCATTCGGCTTAAAAATCTCCATATATCAATGATTGAGTCTTTTAGCATATAACGCATTTTGTTCAGGCTATAAAATCAGATCTTCTGATTCTTATCAAAAATTTAGCCTTACAGAATAACTAAAAATGATCACCGTTCATCACTCTGTACTCATTAAGACGATTTCCACTAATCGAATAAAAAAGCAAATGTGATGATTTCAACGAGAGTGCCCAAAGTTTGGGTCCCAAACTCAAGCAGCGTGTACAGTTGCTCCCAGTTGGAAGTAGGACAAAAGTAATCACGATCGCCTATTCTTTGTCCTACTTCGAGCTGGGAGCAACTTTACAACGCTCTTTCACCAAGAATCAAATCCAATGTAATCACAGTGCGCGTTGCTCCGATAGGCGTGATCTCAATTTATTAAAGTCTGCGATTAAGTTGAGGGACTGGAAATATGAAGGAAGAATCCTTCACTCATAACTTTGTTACAGTGCTTTTAGTAAATGGTACGGACAGAACTGTAAATCTAGAAGCGCCAATCCTGACAACTTCCATCCTCTTCTCTTGAAATTAACACTTATATTGGATCAGTCCACTGTTGATCCAGTATAACACTACAGTGGATCATTTCAAAAAAACCTTGGTACCAGATGATTTTCCAAAATTGATACGAATTTCGTCCCATTCTACCGATTATAAAAAAGTAATTTCCTTACTCTTTTTTTGTCGTGCGAGGCATTATATCTTCAGTGACCAGACTAATTACTCCAGTGTTCACTCTAAAATGACTCCTCTTTTATACACAAAAGAATGAGTGTGGATAGACTCAATGAAAGAATGATGAGTAGTGGGCTTACAATTTTACTTCCAAATTTGGTTATACGATGATTACTCTTTTTAATGATAATATAGAATCAGTGCCAAGTCAACTGGCCTTTTATTAAAACTTGTTGAGGTCAAAAGTGCATAGCCTGTAACCACGATATCTGCTCTTGATTTTATCAAGATACTTATCTATTCTCTCCCACTATTTTTTATCGTGCGAACTAATCTTGCTTTCCATAATGAGTAGCCTGTCAGTCAACAACTCACTGTTAAAAAAACATAACATAAATATCCGGTAGTATGGAGAAAAAGCTACCGACATTATCCAATCTTTACGATAATAAAAATATTATGCTGACCTCAACGAGAATTAAACCACCGAATAATGATTACAATGCACGAATTTTCTCTCGATTTAAAAAATGCTGAAATTAGGTTTTTAATTAAATAAAACCCGTTAATAGTTATTACAGATTAAACGTGTACTCTTAATTTAATTTACGGAGCATGTTTATAAGTCTTGAAAAATAAACAAAATGAAGAGTCTTCAGGGAAGCCCTTCGTTTTATAATGCAGATACCAGATGTCTACCACATTTGTTCCGCCCCATAAAAAGTAATTGGCATGTAGCAAGCTTACTCGACTTAATTTCATTAAAATATAATCAATTAATTCCACCATATAGCGCCCCAATGAAATGATTCTTATTAATATTTATAAAAACAAGTATAAACATTAAAATAAGTCGTAAATAAAGATAAGCAGTTCATATTCATTAATGAGTCATTCGGTTAAACAAAAAATCTTATACTACAATTCTAGCCAATTATCTAATTATCACTACCACGATATCATTTTTATTTATAAGTACGGTTTTCTACGCTTCTTCTTTAATTGTTTTTCTAGGAAGGGAAGCTTCTTTATGTATAATCTTCTACCGGGCTCAAGTTACATTTAAATGCATTTATTTTTACATTCAAAAAATGTAAGGGCTCAATTTTTTAATATTTTGTTACAAATACAGTCCTTTTAGTAAAATTACATAAAACCTTGTTTCAAAATCAGACCATGAGTCAAAAAATTTAAAAAAAAATGAAAATAATCAGTCACTTTTTCACATTTAATTTTTTTAATCGAAAACAAAAAAATGTAAGGGCTCAATTTTTTTTATATTTTGTTACAGATACAGTCTTTAGTAAAACTGCATAAAAAGTTTTTTTTAAATCAGACCAGGAGTCAAAATATTCAAAAAAGAATGAAAATATTCAGTCACTTTTTCACATTTTATTTTTTTAATGGAAAACAAAACAATGTAAGGGCTCAATTTTTTTATGTTTTGTTACACATACAGTCCTTAGTAAAACTATATAAATTTTTTTTTTAAATCAGATCAGAGGTCAAGAAATAAAAAAAAATAAAAAAAAATAGTCACTTTTTCAGATTTTATTTTTTTAGCGAAAACAAAAAAATGTAAGGGCTCAATTTTTTTATATTTTGTTACAGATACAATCCTTAGTAAAACTGCAGAAAAAGTTTTTTTTTTAAATCAGACCAGGAGGCAAAATATTTAAAAAAGAATGAAAATAATCAGTCACTTTTTCACATTTAATTTTTTTAATGGAAAACAAAACAATGTAAGGGCTCAATTTTTTTATGTTTTGTTACACACACAGTCCTTAGTAAAACTGCATAATTTTTTTTTTAAATCAGGGCAGGAGTCAAGAAATTAAAAAAAAAATTAAAAAAAATAGTCACTTTTTCAGATTTAATTTTTTTGAGCGAAAACAAAAAAAATGTAAGGGCTCAATTTTTTTATATTTTGTTACAGATACAATCCTTAGTAAAACTGCAGAAAAAGTTTTGTTTTAAATCAGACCAGGAGTCAAAATATTTAAAAAAGAATGAAAATAATCAGTCACTTTTTCACATTTAATTTTTTTAATCGAAAACAAAAAAATGTAAGGGCTCAATTTTTTTATGTTTTGTTACACATACAGTCCTTAGTAAAACTGCATAAATTTTTTTTAAATCAGACCAGGAGTCAAGAAATTAAAAAAAATTAAAAAAAAATAGTCACTTTTTCAGATTTAATTTTTTTTATCGAAAACAAAAAAATGTAAGGGCTCAATTTTTTTATATTTTGTTACAGATACAATCCTTAGTAAAACTGCAGAAAAAGTTTTTTTTTAAATCAGACCATGAGTCAAAAAATTTAAAAAAGAATGAAAATAATCAGTCACTTTTTCACATTTAATTTTTTTAATCGAAAACAAAAAAATGTAAGGGCTCAATTTTTTTATATTTTGTTACAGATACAGTCTTTAGTAAAACTGCACAAAAAGTTTTTTGTTTTTAAATCAGACCAGGAGTCAAAATATTTAAAACCACTCTAACACTCTGAAAAAAATTCTCGAAAATGGTGTACAAATTTAGCGATTTTTCGACTGACAAAACTGCTCAAAATGTATCCCACATATTTCGAGATCGACAGGTGGAAAAAAATCGCGGTTTCTATATTCCTAATCCCAATACCACCTGTTGTCTTAATTTGGAAGCTTTTTTTGATATCTCAATTTTTCCTTGTTTTTGGCGAACTCAAATTCGCGGTTTGATGTTCGCGTATTTTCGACGAGGAATTTGAAAATTATTAACTTTTAAACGGTGCGGGCTATGTCAGTCGAATATTTTTTATTTTCCTCATTACATTAATACTTATAAGTAAAAAAATCAACACTCTTAAATTTTCACCCCAACCTTCAGAAAAAAATCGAACATGAAATGTTCAAAAATCGCGCCCGGCGCGGTCGGACTTTTGTACATCTGCCGTCCACAGTTTTTAATTTCTTTTATATTTTACATCAATTCCCTTAACAGGAATAATTTCTGCACTTGATCGGCTATCTTTTGTTTTTAAATTCGAAGAGGTTGGAAAGTTATGCGCAGATTGAGTCAAAACTTTAATTTTAGGGGTTAGTGGCTCCCGCCTGACTATTTTTTAACCGATTTTCACTTTTAAAAGCTCAAACGAATGTGTTTCTCGAACCAAAACCGCCCACGCATAGGGTTTTTCGAATTTCGAAAAAATAACCAAATAATAATTTATTTAAGATTCCACTTAAAAAAGTCGCAATTTTTGACGCTTTTTGGTCTAATCAACCCCTCAAATTCTATTTCACCCCCATGTAATACACCTTTTCTGAAAGCTTTCAAGGTCCCCTTTACTACAAAAAAAGAATCACTTCGCTATATCTTTTCTCTATCGAGTTATGACTGAAAATGTGGCAAAATTATCCAAAATCTCCGTTTGGAGCAAAATTTCGGTCTGAAATTTTTCACTTTCCACAAAATAATTAATATCTTCCAAACTATTAGAACCACCGGAACGATTAATAGCTTAAAATTCGCACCGTCATCTCCCCCACCAAATTCCGTGGCATTTTTAATTTTCTTTTAAAAATTGCGCAGTCCATGGCCGTATTTGGATTAAAATTTTGCGAATTTTTTCCAAAAACTGACTAACCGATTTTCACAAAATAAGTTTCAAAATGCGTGTATCCACGGTGTTTACCTTTGGTGAAAATTTGAAATCGCTAACTTACACAGTTTTTAGGAAAAACTATAAAAACCGATTCCCATGAAAAATATCTTAAAAATTTTTTTTTTCGAATTTTTTCAAAACCGACTCCGCAATTGAAAGATAATAGAAAATTGATGAAATGTAGGGGGTCATTTGCCCTCTAGTCCCCCTAAAAAAAATTTTACTCCCCAAAAACTCAAATTTTTTTTAGGTAATGTACCTTAAAAAATAATTAAATTTTAAAAAATTTAATAAGATAATATCGATAATTTTTACAAACTTATCTGTACGAATTTTTATTTCTAAATTTTTATTATTAAGCGAAATATGAATTTTTCAAAATACACAGTTACTCTTTTTATCAGAATGCCATATTTTATATAAAAATTCATAACTTTTGAACAAAAAGTCGAAAAACCTTGATTTTTTTTACATTTTTTTCTTTATAATGGAATCCAAAATAATTAACTATCAAATTTTTAATTTGAAACGCTGGACCCTTGTTAAACTCTTAATTCAAATCACTAAATCTTCATTTAGAATTTTGCTTCATGTTCTCCAAATTTTAAGTGATCAACCATGTAGACGAATTTTCGATTCTTTTATTAGTCACCCAATTTTTGGTTAGTTCAAAGTAAAAGGGGTGAAAAGACAATAAAGGTTTAATCGGCTGTGTTTCGATTCTGCTCACTTTACAACCCCAGTTGTAAATATATTAAAATTACCCTAATCCTTTGGGTTTTCTTCCTCTCAAGGTCTTGGGAGGTAAAAATTAGGCATAGACCTTATTGCTAAGTCGATAAGGTTCACTTTTGCTTTAACGTCGAGAGGAATGGATCTATTGATACAATGTATGAATTAACTACTCCTAGCCATTTAATCTCTTAAGGTCTTCACTCTAATATTTTAATCTGGGCCTTTGGTATATCATTATAGATAAGTAGACAAACACAGTTAGATTTAAAAATTTATTAAAAAAAAAAATTAAAAAAAAAATAAAAAAAAAAAAAATAAAAAAAAAAATAAAAAAAAAAAAAATTAAAAAAAAAACTTAGTCAATAATATATAACATTTGCTCATTTTAATCTGTAAACATTAACTTGATTTTATTTGGTGACCAGTAAATTTATGAATAAATTACTCATAAATTGTGTCGGACAATACTCATTCAAAACCAGAAACAAGGTTCTCACCATTAATTAAAAGCAAGCAACAGAATAATTTAAGAATTACTTCTAATTTAATAGGTTCATTACTTGGAGTTTTCTCATAATTATAAAATCAACTTTTAAACAATAAAAAATAAATTAGCCAAAATTTAATTGGTTTACCTTGTAGACCTGGCCATAGGTCCCATTTCCAACGACTTCGATTAATTCGAAAATTCCGGCCGGATCCTGCAAAAAATCAAAATTGTAGATAAGTTGTCAATTATCTGGTGGGTTGGGAAGAAAATAAGACAAAACGCAAACCGGTCGTTGGTCCGTTCATGAGCAAAAGTGAATAGTGATGTGATAAATGTTTGCATTTAAAGGCTTGTAAAGGAGTGTGTTATTGAAAACTTTCAAAAAGGTTTGCTGCAAGAATGGGTGTGATTCATCGAACCCGTATGTTTACTTCTAGGAATTAAGGGCTGCAACCCTCGCCCGGGCAAAATTATCGCTTAAAAGACAAAGCATGGGTTTTACTTTAATCATATCGAGATAAAAAGGTCTTACTTTTAATGCGGTTAAGTCAATATCGTCCAGAGAACAATTCACCGAAGGAGGCATATTATGCGCCATTTTGAAGTCTTTTATTCAATCAAAATAACACTAAATAACACAGCACTCAATTGAATGGGTCTAGTTGCGCGCATTAATGTTCTGAATTGCAAATAACGCGGTTATTCTATCACACTAAAAGTTACAGGTATAAAAGACATTTTTCATCGAAAAGTATTGTCTGTTTGCAACACACACATCTCGGCGCACCTACAGTGTACACTCATGTACACTGACTGCTCCCCTCTCTTTTTTACTTTTTATCTCGCAGTGCCATCGCTCTTCAATGCTCTTTTTATACGATCATGCGCAAAATCCTACCGCCAAATTTAAACATTTACATAGATAACATTTTTAACCACTCTTTTTATTTGTTAAATAATTTATAAACGTTTTCAGGAACTCATAAATAAATATATTGCTCTCCTACATAATTTTTCCATTCGTAGAAAGTAAAGATAATCTACATTCTATTTTTTCATTTTCTTTTATTATATTTCTGTTCATTTACTTTTTGTGAAAATTGGCAAAAATAAAGACAATTTATTATTATTATTATTATTATTATTATTATTATAACCTAAATTTTGCTCAAATCTACAATACTTTAATCACCAATTTTTTAATGTATTGCAAAAATTATACTAAATATATAATAAAAATAATTGTTTATTAATATATTATTTTATTTAAAATTCATTAATTTATATTCAACTACAAAACTTGATCAATATGAAATACAATTTTAATTTGCATTTATAGGCAACCAAATCTACATCAATGTTTCGGGTTCGTTCCACTAAATGATTGCAACGCTCACAACCACATTTTTTTATATGTATACAGGGTGTCCCCAAGTTAATCCAGAAAAGTGACTACGTTGTTTTGGATTCTTAATTCTTAAGGCCAATTTATAACCTACCCAAGGACCTAAGAAATCAATGCAATTTCAATAGTTTCATTTATAAAGAAAGTAGGCTTGGGTTATGAATTAAAATTTTGAAATAAATACAGGGTGGTGATAAAGTTTGGAACCAAGGTCATAACTCCCGTAAAAATTTTTTTTGTAAAAATCGCTCGGACAGGTCAATTTTTGTTTTAAAAATGCCATCTTTTGGAATGAAAAAAATATTCATGACGTCACTGATAACTTCGCTATGACGTCATCATCAATTTTTTTAAATGGAAACCCCTACTTTATTTACACATTTTTCATAGACCTTTTTATCATATTAATGATCACATAAAAATATTTAAAAAAATTTCAACCACTTTTGAAAAAAAAAATAAATTTACTGAAAAAAAAAATTATTAATTCTCAATGAAAATATGGCAAGAAAAATAAATTAAACTAATTTTTAGTCTAAAAATAAAAATTATTATTGAAAATATTCGAATTGTTCTTCTTTACACAATTGGAATTTTCTTAAAACTAATTTTAAATAACTTTTAATGAAAAAGGTAATTAAAATAAAATGTTTGAATAATAATAAACTTTAAATAAAATTGTAATTTATTATAAATTTGAAAAAGCTTTTGATATTCAAAATTTATTGAAATAAAAATTGCCTTTATAAAAGTGCTTTAGTTGACGTTATTTTGTATGGCAAATAAAATTTTAAATCCATTTACCAATGCTTGAATAGCTTACTTCGTTTGTTTAATAATAATCAACAATTATTAAGTTTTGCGAAATTAAAAATGCCTCGCTTAAGCGAACGCGAAAGAATCGAAATTTTAATTATAGTAGGATACGGCGATAGAAAAAGAACCCATGGGGAAGCTTGTGCTTTGTTTAATGAGCAATATCCAAATAGACCGCAAATCTCAAGATCTACAGTAAATAAGTTAGTTACCAAATTTGCAGAAACAGGATCTGTAGGAGATTTGCCTCGACAAGGACGGCCTCAAGTGAATGAAGAAACCAAATTAAATTTATTACTTGCGATTGAAGAAAATCCCAATATTTCAACAAGAGATATTTCAAGAAATAATAATGTGGATCATTCCTATGTAGCAAATTATTAAAAAAGGAAAAGTATCACCAATACAAAATAAAACTCATACAAGAGTTAAATGAAGATGATCCCGATCGCTGACTGCAATTTTGTGAAGAAATGATGGCGCGATGTGATCAAAATCTAAATTTTTTAAGTAGTATAATTTTCTCCGATGAAGCTACCTTTCAATTGAATGGATCAGTGAATCGACATAATTGTAGGTATTGGTCACAGGAAAATCCTCATTGGGCCGTAGAATCCCATAGTCAAAGACAGGGAAAGTTAAATGTATGGGTGGGAAGTGGGAATGATTGGCAGACGTTTTATAGGACCTTACTTTTTTAATGAAAACCTTACTGCCGAAAGATACTTGAATTTTTTGCGGACTGATTTGCTACCAGTTTTACTTCGTATTTTCCCCAATTATGAAAATCGCAACATTCCTAACCAAAACATTTGGTTTCATTTCCCAACAAATGGATAGGTCGGAGGGGACTAATTGAGTGGCATCCGCGATCTCCCGACCTAACGCCCTTAGATTTTTTTTTGTGGGGAGTGGGGACATTTAAAATCAAAAGTTTATTTCAATAGACCTAATAATTTAATTGCAACAAATTGACGAAGAAGCTATTAACAATAGTATTCAGAGTGTCCACACTCGAATGGGACAATGCCAAATGGTCAATGGGGAACAATTTGAACATTTTCGTTAAAATTTGTTACTTGTAAATTAAAGATTTACTTTTTTTTGTAATATTTTCATTGAGAATTAATAATTTTTTTTTTTGAGTAAATTTATTTTTTTTTTCAAAAATGGTTGAAACTTTTTTAAATATTTTTATGTGATCATTAATATGATAAAAAGGTCTATGAAAAATATCTAAAAAAAGTAGGGGTTTCCATTTAAAAAAATTGATGATGACGTCATAGTGAAGTTATCAGTGACGTCATGAATATTTTTTTCATTCCAAAAGATGGCATTTTTAAAACAAAAATTGACCTGTCCGAGCGATTTTTACAAAAAAAATTTTTACGGAAGTTATGACCTTGGTTCCAAACTTTATCACCACCCTGTATATTTCATTTCTTAGGTTTATCACTATGGTTATGGTCTATGTGACGAACTACTCCACTTTTTTTATCTCGCTCTTACTCACCAACATTTTGCTAGGTTATAAACCGACCTTGGCCGCTTTCTTTTTACACTCTGGAGCTCTTCTGATTAACTTCAGAAGACTTTACTCCAGTTTTTTTGACAAGATCATCTGTTCTTGAGTTACTCAATTGCAGACCTACCTAGAATCTGGAGCAAGTTGTTCCAATGGAGTGGGGGAAGTAAATAAATCCACGTGATTTAAAGCATTTAAAGGTTTTGCTATAATAAACATCGAAACCGAAGGTTTAGAAAAGATAATTATCAGTATTTAATTTTCCAATGGATTTAATATTTGTATTTCATTGATTTGATAATACGGTCTATTGTCTACTTCAATACTTTAATTAAAAAATAGAAAAAAGTAGTTTAAAACAAAAGCATAAAAGTTAAGATTATATTTTGAAACACTCCACAATTGCTTATCTACTCGGTAGTGGGGATAATGCGTTAGGGGCTGTTCTTTTTAACATCCAAGGCAAACTTCTCCAGAACATTTTACTCTCAAAAAGGAAGCACCTCTTCAACGTGGGCTTAGTTATAACTAGGTTTATACCTAGATTCTGGTCAAATCATTTTAAGTTTAAAGGTCTTTAAATTTAAATTTGTTATATGGGTTGTAATGGACAATTTCCATGGTTACCTTATTTGTTTCTAATTAATACCCAGATTCTGGTCAAATCAATTAAGTTTAAAGGCCTTTAAATTTTAATTTGTTATTTGGGTTGTAATGGACAATTTCCATGGTTACATTATTTGTGTCTAATTAAAGGCCTTTAATTTTGACCAGAATCTGCCTATTATACCCAGATTCTGGTCAAATCATTTAAGTTTAAAGGCCTTTAAATTTAAATTTGTTATATGGGTTGTAATGGACAATTTCCATGGATACATTATTTGTTTTAAATTAAAGGCCTTTAATTCTGACCAGAATCTGCCCAATAAACAGATAATTATGACAGGAAATAAATGCAAAAAGTCATACTTGTGAGTTTAATACTTAATACCCAGATTCTGGTCAAATTATTTAAGTTTAAAGGCCTTTAAATTTAAATTTGTTATATGGGTTGTAATGGACAATTTCCATAGATACATTATTTGTTTTAAATTAAAGGCCTTTAATTTTTACCAGAATCTGCCCATAAACCTGGTTTTGGCTAAAACTGTTTCAGTTTCAAGCAAGGTTATCTTGAATGATCAGGTTACCAAATATCGAAATTGTTAATAATATATTATTATATTAAAGTAAAGCTATATGTACTTACTATATTTTTAATACCTGTACCTAATAATTCCTCACCGAATAAGTGTTGATTCCCCTCTATAATATTAATAATTCATATTTTACATTATACCCATAATTTTCTGACCAAAATCGATAATCGACATAAAAATTTCATAGTCGTTTTATATTTCTGCAATTCCCATAACAATAAGATGCTTAGGATAGACACAAGGTGATTTTTATATTTATATATGGAACCAAGGCGATCATGCCCAAATGGCTAGATAAAAAAAATTTGAAATTTGGTGGGATCAAATGGGAGCTTGGTACAAATATTTTTAGATGAATTTTTTTTTTATCTCGTTTTTTTTTAAATGACAAAATATGTCAAGCAATACATCAGTGAAGAGCTAATTTTGAGTATTTTATTTATTTAAATAAAATATTACTCCAATTTTAATTAAAAAAAAATTTTTTGCACTTTTTGGAAACCAAAATATTTTTATTTTGAAAGGAAAATAATAAAAAGGCTATTTTTTGTAATTTGCGACATTCCAAATTGTTAAGGTTGGATAACAAAATTCTATCAATGTTTATTTTTTATGATGTATGTATATTTTGAGTGAAATGGATAATCCTGAAATCTGAATATAACTTTATGTCGTTTTAAATTGTGATGTTTATATGCAACTTTGTTTGTCATAATCTTGGTTGCATATAAAAGAAAATGTAATGTTTCAAATGTCACAGGGGCGCACCCAGGCAAGGCCTCCTCGGTCTCCTCCAAAGGAATGTATTTTATTAAAAAAAATTTAATAAAAATGAGAAAATTCTTTAATAATTTAAAAATTTTTCGGACCTCCGTACTTATAAACGATTTTGGCGACAGTCCGGATTTTTTAATATTAATATTGATCCCGCTTTTAAAAAATTTCAAATAGAATTTTCAAAGCCGAAACGGACAAAAGGCCGACATGGACAAAAGACCGAATGAGAAAAGACTGAACGATAAAAGGCCGACTTGGACAGAAGACCGATATGGATAAAAGGCCGACGGGGACAAAAAGCCGAAAGAGAAATGGCCGAATGATAAAAGGCCGAATTAAACAAACGGTCGACGCAGACAAAAAGCCGAAAGATAAAAGGCCGACCTAGACAAAAGGCAGAACGATAAAAGGCCGAAAGAAATATGATCGACAAAAATGAAAAAATTTTATGAGCAGATTTTGTTTGGTCCGGGATTTTGCTGTTTACTGCAAATAGCTATTTGTTTATTTTATAAATATAAAATTAATATTAAACATGAAATTAATTAAGAAATTATTTGTCTTATTTGCCTTTCTTATTTAAAAACGTACAAAATAATTTTCCAAATGACCCTGGAAGATGATTATATTTCGGAAACTAAGGATTTTATGAAAAAAAATTCAAATAAACATTGGTTTACAAAGGAGAAACAGAATCAACATTTTTTTTTAATTTTGTGTTAATTTTAACTTTTCTTACCGGCCTTTTGTCCGCGTCGGCCTTTCATCGTTCGACATTTTGTCCACTTCAGCCTTTTGCCATTCGGCCTGTTGTCCATTTCGACCTTTTACCATTCGGAATTTTCTCCTTCGGCCTTTTGTCCAAGTCAGCCTTTTAACGTTTGGTTTTTATTCTTTCGGCCTTCTGTTCACTTCGGTTTTTTGTCCATGTAGGCCTTTTATCGTTCGGTCTTTTCTCCTTTGGTCTTTTGTGCTTGTCGCCCCTTTATCGTTCGGCCTTTTATCCTAGTCGACCTTTTTTCTTTCGACCTTTTGTCCAAGTCGGCCTTTTGTCTAAGTCAGCCTTTTCTCTATGGCGGCCTCCAGAAAAAATTCTATAAATATTGGTTATATATTTTAATCTATTGAAAGTGTCAAGAGTTTTAAAAATTCCTCAGAAGTGCTTAATGAAATAGTCCTTGCTCATATCCAGAGGTGTAAAAGCTTAATTAGTAATTTTTGGCCCTTAAACAAGATTATTAAATTGGCACTGAAATTATAGAATTCGGGACAAGAGTCTGTGAAAAGATTCAAGACGAAAGACCTAAAATAAAAGCAGAAAAAAATACCAAAACCAAGTTTATCAATTTTACTTCGACATTTCGCAAAATTACGGGTCACAAACAAAATTAAAATAAACTTCATCAATAAAAAAATAATATGATCCTTTACTTTATAAAAAATATTTTATAAATCGTAAACAAAAATAAAAATGCAAGGGTATACCCCAAAAGACCTACAATGACAAAAGGCCCAAAAGAAATGAGGGCGAACGATAGATGAATGAATTAGAGAAAGGAAGGAAAGACAAAAGACCAAATTGGAGGAAAACTCCACGCATTCAAAAGATTGAAAGAAAATGAGCGAATGACAAAACTCCGACATTACTAAAATGCAAAAAACAAGCCCAACCAAACCTGAAAGTTGAAATTATTTCGAAAAGTTAGTAGTGTATTTAATTAAGAAGGAGTGTTTGGTTTTAAAGAATAAACAATGGATATACCTATTTAATTTAACCTACATTTATTTTTAAATAAATTTTCGGTTTGTTTGTAACGACATTTTGTCCATTCCCCCATTTTAGCATCATGCTTTTTGTCCAATTCGTCCAGTTTTCAGTAGGCATTTTGTCTTGGCTATTTAAGAGGAATCTTTCCACGCGACGTAGCGATTTTTGGGGAAATAATTTTAGATATCCCCTCCAGTGGAAAGCAACTGTTTTAAATTGGATTGGTTCCCTCCGTTTCCTAAATTTCACGTGGAGTAACCAAAACTCGAGTGAAAGACGTACACTCCGAATAAAACAAATTATTTTCACGAAACATCACTTTGTTAATTGAATGTAGCACTCTAATTAATTAATGAGTTTGAAATTTTACACACTTATAGACAAATGTTTGTTTTGCAGTGTAGGTTACTAAAATTTTGAAAAAACTAAAATTTAAGATGGGGAAATTGTGAGAAAGGGAGAGAAGTATAGCAACCATGTGTTATTTTATTTTTTTGCATAGTAACCATTAAAAAAAGTAAAAAAAATTTACACGATCCCCTTCCTTATAAATAACTCTTTGGGTTTGCCCCTCGAAGAGAGTAGAAGTGGAACTAGCACATTTTTTTCCACATTTCATCGTATTTCCGCTTCTACGCTTTCCCAGAATTTTATTTAGAAGAAAAATTAGGTAAAACTTAAAGTACTACTTATAATTATAAGGGTCAGATAGTTCTTATTTATTATTTTTCTATGTAAAAATATTAAAATAACAAACGGTTGCTGTGTTTCGTTCTCATTTTCAAAATTCCCCAGTCTTAAGGTCCTTAATCAATGCACAAAAGTGAATAAAAATCCCGATTTTCAATAATTATGGTAATTTACTTTTAAAAAAACGTAAACCCAATCTGTATAGCACATAATCTTATTTTAGGATCGGAAAAAAAATTGAAAAATTTCAATTAATAATTGTTGTACGTTCAATCGACTAAACCTCTAAAATGCACCAAAAAATAGAGGAAAAATTGCTGGGTTTTTTCTTTCGATCATTTGCCCACATCGGCATTTTATCGCTCGACTTTTTTTCTTTTGGTCATTATTCCACGTTTTTTTTTTGTCCCGCTCCCATAATACTGGAAAATTTGTCGCATAGAAAATTCACCGACTTGCAATTCGCCGATCTGAAAATTCATCGATTCTGTTTTTATTTTCAAATAAATCATGTCCATAATATTTGTACTCCGGTGATCAAGTCTTGCAACTTCTGTAATAGCGAGAGTTTCATGGAAGTAATTTTTTGGAAAATCATTTCTTAAATAAAAAATTTGAACTACTAGGTTTCTTGATAAAAATGCATATACGTAGGTTTAAGCATTCAATACCAATGTGACAACATTTTTATTGTTCCTGTAAAATTTTCAAATTTGGCTCATACGCCCCTCTTCCATGAAATTCTCCATGTAATTTTTCTATTTTTTCTAGTTTTTTTTATCTTAACTGAGTTTTATTATACATTGTGTGATTATTTATAAGGATAGTGTTAGGAGAATTTCTTTATTTTTTGTTACGACAATGATTTTTTAAATATCATCAGTTAGGTATTTCTCTTTCCTTAAATATCAAACATACAGGGACTACAGGGTGACAAAATGTTTGATGAATTTCCGGATATATTTTATCAAGGTGGCAAAATTACTTCAATGTACTATTTTGGCTTCAATTTAAAAATAAAATTATTTTTTATAACGCCTTATTTTGTAATTTGAAACAAAAATGGAATTTTAGTTATATAAGCAACTTGCTGTAATAAAATACGGTTTTATTAGAAAACAGACTTTTTCTGTGGAGGATTGAACCATTATTACCTGTTACCTTAGAGCATAGCCTAAAACATTAAAGGTAATCAAATAGATCGTTGGCCAGATTCATTTTCACGATATTGCTCTAAAAAAAATAAGAAAATTTTTTATTTACTATTTATTTCAATTAATAATAGTATAAATTGCATATTTCTTTAATCATACTGTTATAAAATGGTTTTAAAAATAATTTTGAACCTAAATTTCTCATATTAAATAGTGAAAAATATTTTCTTTTACTATTTTTTCAGTACTCTACGATGGGGGTCCCCAACAACGTAGCGGAGAGTTGGTGCGCAATTTTAGGGACACCCTGGATTTACTATTTAGATTTTTGCTTATTACCAATGAGTATTCACTATTATTATTATTGGAATTGATCACAAATTATGTCGAATTTCAAGAAATCGCCTGATGATGCTACTTTCGTTACGAAACTTGCACCGGCGCCTTCTGCCTTTAGGAAGTCTTAGGCAATTTTGTATTTTGAGGCCCCAAAATATTCATAAGTTTTTTAAAAAGGATTTTAAAATTACAGTATAATTCGGTTATAACGAGCATCAAAAGGTACGGCGAATTTTGCTAGTAATAACCGTTAATCGTTAATATCACCGTGAAAAGGTTTTTCCCCGCTATTATTCTAATTCGAAATATACAGGGTGTTTCAAACCAAGAGCCTGTAAATCTGAAATCTAATTTTTGATCAATTTGAAAAAAAAAACAAGAATATGTGCACATAGGTACTTGTTAAGAAGCTCTATTTTAATAGTTATGAGAGATTGAAACTTTTTCCATCATAAGAGTTTTGCATCTCGTTGCTATAGAGACGAGCGGCATAGTACCTTAGGTACACTTAGGTACTTGGATTTTCTTTTAATGTTAACTAAGATTTTTTAGATTGTCAAGTAATTAAATGAATTGTAGTATTATTAAACTGATTGTTTTCCCAAAATACATATTCCTTACCTTGTAATAAGTACCTAAAGAAAATAAAGTAACGTTAAATAATGGGTCAAGTGAAACACAGCGTATTGAAATTTTAATTCTCGCTGAATGAGGAGATAGGACCAGAACTCAGCAAGAAGTATGCACTTGTTTAATGCAAAGTATCCAGATAGACCTATTAGCCAATCTACTGTCAGTAAAATTAAAAGAAAATTTAGAGAAACTGGTCATGTTAAGGAGAATCCAACTTCCGGGCGCCCCGCTAAACTTAATGAAAACACTAAACTAGATATTTTGTTAAGCATCGAAGAAAATCCTCATAGTGTTACTCGACAAATTGCAGCAGATAATGAACTTAGTCAGCGAACAGTACTACGTTTACTAAGAAAAGAAAAGTACCACCCCTATAAAATTCAGCTAGTAAATGAACTGAATGAAGATGATCCCGATCGCCGAATGCAATTTTGTGAAAATATGCAGAATATGTGTAACGATAATCCACACTTCCTTCGCCAAATTCTTTTTTCGGATGAAGCTACTTTTTATCTAAATGTCCAAGTGAATCGCCAAAATTGCCGATACTGGAGCAAGGAAAATCCTCATTGTATGAGTGAGGTACATACTCAATGCCCTCAAAAACTTAATTTGTGGGCAGGGATAATTGACAACAAAATAATTGGGCCTTTTTTCTTTGAACAATCCCTCACAGGGCAGAGATATTTAGACTTCTTAAGAAATCAAGTTTTACCTATTCTCGCAGAGATTTTTCAGAATGAAAATGATCCTGGCTTACCAAATATCGATATCTGGTTTCAACAAGACGGTGCACCTCCACACTTTGCACGTCCGGTTCGGGAGTTTCTAAATAATTGCTTTCCTGGAAGTGGATTGGTAGACGAGGACCGTTGGAATGGCCCCCAAGATCCCCTGACCTAACACCCCTTGATTTTTTCTTGTGGGGATATTTAAAATCGAAAGTCTATGTAAATAAACCTCAAAATATAGAAGACTTAAAAAATCGACTACGGTGCGAAATTCGAAAAATGAATGTTGAAGTCATTCGCAATGTTCAAGGAGAATGTGCTCACCGTTTTGCTTATTGTCAAGAGACCCGTGGATGGCAATTCGAACATTTACTTTAAATAATTAAATTATGGTTTTCCAATAAGTTAATTCTATTTTGATTAATTGTATTTAGTTCGATTATTATTATTTTTATTAGTATTAAAATGTTCGTTTTCCACTTTTGCCTATACTTATCTTTTGTTATGTAAGTACATTTTACATGCAGAAAATATGATGTACAAAAAAGTGATAATGAAATTACTTCTACATTTTAAGGTCCACTTAGTTTCAATTGAAAAAATACAGGGTGTGTTGGGAGGAACCCAAAATTTTATTAATTTTCAAGTTATAGCGTTTTAAAAATTAAAGTTGGCAATACTTTCTTAACTCTTTTCTTCGACGATAAAATGGACATGGTATTTTTATTATCTAACAATTTAAAAATCTCAGTTGACATTAAAAAAACCGTACAAATCAAAGTACCTAAGGTACTATGCCGCTCGTCTCCATAGCAACGAGCTGCAAAAAGTTTTAATCTCTCATAACTTTAAAAGTAAAAATGGTATAAAAAAATTATTTAGATAAAAGTTGTTTGTTTTTCAAGTAGCAATAAAGTTCTTTTAAAAGAAATATAGGTTTGTATTTAAAAAAACAATGTTGACCTTGAAAATAAGTTTAAATCAAAAAATAAATATTAGTAGAATAATTGTGTCTTTATATCAAACAACTTTTATCCGAAACATTTTTTCGAAAAGTCAATGGCTTCAGATTTATTGCAATTA
The DNA here is from genome assembly GCA_963971135.1 of Stenus bimaculatus. NCBI lineage: Eukaryota > Metazoa > Arthropoda > Insecta > Coleoptera > Staphylinidae > Stenus > Stenus bimaculatus. The sequence goes on along the minus strand of OZ020183.1, from coordinate 42,421,237 downwards.
TTCCATACTTTTGCCCCTCACTGTACATTTTTGTTATTTAATCCATAATAATACTCGTGATTGGTGCCGGGGCTTCGTGCCAAAGACCAAGAAAGAATGCATTAAGAAGAAGGTATTTTGCTCAAATTTTGACAAATTTTGCTAGCTAGGTTCTTAGATTAAAACAAATTTCAACATGAAGTGGGGCATCCATTAAAAGGGAATTAACGAAATTCGCCGAAAAAATATTTACTCGGTATATCCGTGAAAGGTTCGTAATAACCGTGAATTTTTAAATTGAAATTAATTGTAATCACAATATGTATCCGGAGTTGCTCGTTATATCCTTGAATTCGTTATATCCGCGCTCGTTATAACCGAGTTCGAGCAAAACAATGTTATTTTTTTTTAATTTGTTTGGAGGCCTCTCCCTTGTTTGAGGCCTTAGGCAATTGCCTATTTTGCCTATCCATTAACGCGCCCCTGGAACTTTGTTTAATAAAAATTGAAAGTTAAAATTTTAATTTTACTTACCTTTAAATTCAAAACTATTCTATTTTTTTCGATGAATTTACTTTAGTTCAGTTCAAGCTTTGGTTAAAATTTTAGAAAATTGATATTTAAGAGTTTTAAATAAATTAATTTTATCGGTAATCACAAATAAGGTTAGGATGCTTAACAGAGTATCGAGTTACCAATGTTTGATGACAGCATCTTGACTTGAAATCTATCTTAGATCTAGGCTCGCTGTCGAGGATTCGATTCCCGGAGGCCGACCAGGCTGGACAAGATTTCCTGAAGTTTTTCTTTTTCCTCCGCAAATACAGTTAGAGTACCTTGTTAGTTCTTTTACATAGCTTTGAAGCCACTTTGAAAAAAATAGAACGTCTTCCATCCCACAAGTTTTTTTTATACTTACGGGCTTCTAAAAAAGACGAATGGAGTGGAATTATTTAGTTTGCTATAATATCGAAAGTAGTATCCCATATGGATTCGAATTTCATAGACATATTTCCAGATGATAGGATAAAGGAACAGTTAAAGAAACTTTACTATTAATGATTTTTATTTCGTATATTTCGCTCATTTGGGATTTTAATATCACAACTCAAATTTTATATTTTTATATAAAAGGCTTTAAATTTTAATTAAATAAAAAAATGATAAAAATAAAATATTTTATTGTGGGCCTTTAAAAATGAACATTACATTTAAAAAAATGCATCTAGAAATTTATTTCTACCAAAATGGAGGCGAATTATAATACAAATAACACTACACAACGTATTAGAAAGAAAAAACATATAATTACATAAAACTAAGACTAGGAATTAGTGTTTTTTAAAAATTAGAGTTAAAATAATATTTAAACTTATGGTTACTGAGCAATTTGGAAACGCAAAAGATATGTGTTTATTATGACTCGAAATTTGAAAAATTATTGCTTCAATCATATTAAAAGTTAGTTTTAGGTTAAGTAGGGTTGTACAAAATGTTAAAAATAAGCAGTTTTACAAAAAAAGTAAAAATTTGAAAAAATTTAAATCTAAACATTTTTACATTTTCAGTGGTTATTATGTCTATGTTTAATAACGCCTGTAAACTATGTCTTAATAATTATTATTATTTATACTTATTTTTAAACATGTGTACTGTACACACTCCTTTCAAAAATCAAAATTATTTCGTTTTGTCTGTTATTAAATGTGCTAACACCGTCCTACTATCGCTTACAATACAATAATATGGCAACAATACTATAATTAAGTCGTTTACGGTGTTTATATTTTTATTTTTTTTTACATAATAAACGTATCTGATTGGACTACATTACGCCGAATATGGTATACTTTTAGACTTAAGTCCACAATTTAAAAATTTTAGATTATAATTTTATAATTATAAATAAAGTAGGTGAATCACAGACATTTATGAAAATAATTTAAATGTTTTACAATTATTATTTTATATCTACATTATCCACAAAGACTTATCGCTTAATCTTTTCTTCTTACCTAACTTCTATATAAATTTATTAATAAATATCATTAAAAAATAAATGGGATGTAATTTTATTCTGTAACAAGAAATATTGGCAATTAAATCATTTCTTTAATTATTATAATGATTACCAATTTTTAACCAGCAAAAATCAGCATAACGATTGTTTATGCGTAATTTTAATTTATAACTATAATGAAGAAGGATTGTATTTTTGAAATACAAAGAATCACGATTATTTTCCAACATTATAAGCGCATCAGATAATTAACGTCCACTATTAATTAGGACATTATGACATACTGTACATATTAATAATAAAATAAAATACAAGCAGTTCAGTTTTCTTTTACATTAAATAACAATTTTTATTGATTACAATCACAAAAAGATTTTTTTATATACATTAATTATAAAAAGAAAACAGAACTTTAAAAAATGGGGAAGCACTTCGCATCGGGCTTTTAAAAATTTAGTTTTTAAATTTTTAAAAACCCAATAATAAAAAAATGGCAACGCTTTAAGAATAACTTAAAATCTAAAAATATACAGTCTCTTAAAAAATAATCATAGCTATTTACAGTGCGAATGGGGTTTTCTCAAAATATTCTTTCCTTCCCAACATTTTATTTTTACAGAATATATTATATGTGTATATATAAATAGAAATTTAATTTTTTTGATTTAATAAATATTTAATTAAACGAAGCAAATTCTTAAATTTTTAATTTAAAATACTGCAAGGCAAGAGGGTTAAAGGTGAAACTAATTTTAAATTGTCGACGCCTTATCCATGACATTCGTTTAGACCCCTATAAATTATGTAAATAACACTTATTTACCCTAATTTTGTCGCTATATGAAATAATAAGTTAATACCATACGTTTTAGTTATTAAGGGATGATTTATCTATCTTACATGTGCTATTTAAAGCTTTATAGATAAATCGTTATTTTTTTTACACTTTAATGTCATGCAATTTTTTAAGAATTTATGAATATCGAAACACTAACGTTGTAGAGAGAAGTAGTATTGTTGTGATAAGGGAAGGTAGTTTGATACCAGCGGAGCCTTGTACTTCTTTGTGCACGTTTCGCTTATTTTCTAAGTCGTTCGAGTCCATTTCCGTAATTATTTCTGGAAATAAGAGAAAACATGAATAAATTATTTTGACAAGAGAGATTTTTCATATTTTTCTGTAGCGCCAATTTAGTCTCAGTTTCACGTTTTACGCACGAATGAAAAACAACAGGCAACAGGGTTTTTTTAGTTAATACGAATTTATCAAAGGTTTGTTTTATAAATTTATTCTTTGTTAAATTCAAGGAATTACTTTTTGTTTTGTAAAAAATTTATGGAATCCCAATGGGAAATTAAAAATTATAAAATTGTTCTTGACTTAGGGTTGCTTTGGCACACAATTTTTTTTCTAATTATTCTTGAATAATAACACTTTTTAATTAATCTATAAAATCTAAAACTTGATAAAAAAACGAATTTTTCTAAAAAAATGTCTCGATTTTTTAAATGACTTAAAAATATCCTTGTTTAAATTGAATTTTCTTATGGATGAAACACTTTTGATCACAATTTCATCCAGGAGTAGTATAATACAGGGTGTCCCGTTCGTGGTTCTCCAAACGTCAAGGTTAGAAAGTAGAGCAAATTTTATCAAGATAGAAAAAGTAGGGGTCTATCTTTTATTGTTTGAAAGTTACAGGGGTTTGAATTTGGCATGCCAGAAATCAGTCAATGATCAATAGCTGCTTAAAAACTTAGTAAAAAGAAATAAAAAAAATATAATGTTAAAGCTGAAAGTATCCTCTTTCCATTGGTAACAATGATAAAATACAAATCGTTTATCAAGTATTAAAAAAAATCGAAAAGAAAAAAATCCAGAAAAAATTGTTCTTTTTAGCAGTTTTTGAAGATTTTCTCCAAGATATGACTTATTAAGGGCGTGATTTTTTTTAATTTTCTAAAACTTCGTTAAATTCTCTATAAATTACGAAAAATTTTGAAACCCTAACTCTTTTTATGCACCCACTAGAGCCTTCTAAACTTACTCCTATGAGAATTGATTCTAAGCATAGTTAGTTACAATTGAGGTGTGCCTTCATTTTTGTTATTATTTAATAATACAACTGCTTCAAAAGCCATCAAAATTTAACTTTGCCTTTTAAAAATTGATTATTAAGCAATTATTGATCATTTACTGATTTCTGTCAAAAACGGGCGATGCCAAATTCAAACCCCTGTAACTTTCAAACCATAAAAGATAGACCCCTACTTTTTTGGTTTTTTCTTGATAAAATTTGCTCTTTTCTTGAACCACGAACGGGACACCCTGTATATTTAGTTAAAACCATATTTTTATAAAGCTACTTCGGCAATAGAAACTTTTAAAGGCACAAAATTTAAGGAATTGCCTCCTTTGTTAGAAAAACTTATATATAGGGTGTTTCTGAACAAGTGTCGAATAATCTAGGAATTTTGGACCAATTTTAAGACAAAAACTAAGAGTATTTTCTTCCGCTAAAATACTCCCTTTGGGAAATGCAGCGCATTGAAGTTTCCTCATTTTTTTTTTTCAATTTTTTAACATAAGATCTACATTGTTAATGATAATTGGCTAAAATTGTACACATACATTACTTTTGGCAGCCGTCTTGAGACTCGCAAAAAAAATCAGGGTGAAGTTTTTCGAGTTATTTTTTGAAATTTTTTTAACGCAAAAAATTATTCTTACTTTTCGTCTTATAATTGGTCCAAAAATCTAATCGTAGATTATCCGACACTTGTTCAGAAACACTATATATACAGGGTGATTTTTAAATTGATATTTTTTCATAGAATGTAAAATTCAATTGGGAATTTCATATAGGTAGCGCTATTTTGACATACATTTTGTAACGAAATGGAGCAATGCGAGAGTACAGGCACTTTATAGCTTTTTGGTCACTAAAACATTGATTCATAAGTACCCACACATAAACAGGTTGTCATTTATTACTCCACTACTAACTTTATCAAATGACCACCAGAGGTCGAATGTGATCTCCGAAATTAAAACTAAAACCTAAAGGTACATCCTGTCAAAAAAGTATCAACTCAAAAATTCCCCTGTATAAAAAATACAAATCTTGGGTATACATTTTTTTAAGCCTTAATGCCGAATTTTCAGCATATATTTGTTTAAAAATTATAAGCAAATTATTTGTCCAAAATCAAAAAAAGTATCCTCATAGTCCTTTTTGTACATAACCAATTTTTTTTTAATATTCGAGTTTGCTTCATCAACTTTCCAAAAGAGGATAGTCTCTAAATTTTTAAGTTGATTTTGAAACCCGGTTGATATTTGGATTGCATTTTTGGTCATAATAAATTTTTCAATCAAGTTTTTTTAATATTTCTTTTTTAGTATTCAAAAGTCGTACAGCTATCATTTGTTGTAAAATTTGTAAACCAAACAATTTTAAGAGAGTAACAAAGAGAGTAAGTACTTCGTAAAATTAAGAAAAAAAACAGAAGGTGATAATATATTTTGTTGTGTGCTACTTTGGATAAAATGCTTATAATAAAAGCTTGACACGGTCTTTTTTGGATTAAGTACTTTTATTTTTTATGGGGTTTAGAAAACAAAATAAATTTAAAAAAATAAGTTGTTATAAAAATACAAAAAAAACACTAGTCCCAAAAAAGGCCCTTTAAGTTGCCATTTTAACCATTTTATACAAATAAGTAGCATAAAAAATATATCATCACTTTTTATTTTTTGTTATTTCTAAAATAGTCACTTTTTACGATAAACTATGTACTTATTTTGTTTTCTTAAAATTGTTTGGTATACCTCACAAAGACAAAAGTTGCAAAAACAAATAATTAAAAAAATAATTAGCAAAAGAAATTTATGACCAAAAACGGAATTTTAAAATAAACCGATTTTAGATTTTCCGACTACGCACCTAGTGTACTAAGTTCCCTTTTTCGTGTCCAACTTGAAAACTTAATTATTAACAAAATTATAAAAAAAACTGAAATTTTTTGAAAAAACGTTTTATGGTTTAAAATTCGAGAACCGGTTAAATCAGTTTTTAAGTTAGAAATATTAAATTCTTTAGACCTTCTCAAATTTTGTACCACTTTGCAAAATATTAAGGGGCGGCGGGAAGCAATTTTTAATTGAGACTTTTAACAAAACTACTACTAGAACTTGATTTTTTTTGTATCAGTGATTACTTATCCCTAATATCTTTCCATTCAAGTCTTAATGAAAAATTAATGATTTTCAGGTATATTTTTACGTTTTTTTCATTTTATTCTTAAATAATTTAATTTTTGTCAGTAGAATACGTTTCGTTGGAAAACGATATGTAAAATTTGTTATTTTAGAAAATGGTTTAAATTATTTTCAAAATAATAGATCTTTCTAATGGAATTTTTAAAAAAAATGATCAAAATGTCATATTTTCAGGTACTTCTGGCCTCGATGTCACAAAGCACAGTTTGGTAAACACTGCTCTTCACCTTTTCGAATTTAATTTCAGAAAACATCAATTGTATTTAAGATATATCAATTTAATTTCAGAAGTTATCAATTATATTTCCGAAACATCAATGGTATTTCAGAAAACATCAATTGTATTTCAGAAAACATCAATTGTATTTCAGATAAATCGATTTAATTTCAGAAAGCATCAATTGTATTTCGGAATTATCAATTGTATTATAAAATGGATCAAGAGTATTTCAGAAAGCCTAAATTGTATTTCAGAAAAATTAATTCAATTTCAGAAAGGATCAATTATAAAAATATGAGGAAACCAAGAGTTTTTGGCGGTTATTGCGCAAGTAAAATCGTTAAAAGATAACTTAGGATTTCTTCTGTTATGGGTCCTGGTATCATGGAGCAATTGTTAGTTTACTTAGAAACAATTATAGATGGTGGTGTTTGTGCTCGTTTAGGTAATGCAAAATTTCTGTGGTAAAATTTACTTCGAATGAATACAATTGAACAATTCTGAAATTAAATTGACGAATTGTGATTTTTAAATGATGCTTTCTGAAATACAATTGATGATTCTGAAATACAATTGATGATTTTGAAATACAATTGACTATTCAATTTACAAGTGATTATTTTTTGTGACAAGTAAAAAGTCAAAAATATCAGCGATTATTTTGTGACGTTAATGTCATATTTCAATAAGTTTGAAGTTGGCTGTCAAAATTTGCACAAAAAAGTGAAAAATGTTCGTTAAATAGTCTCTAAATATGCACTCTTGTTCAAGTTATAAGTCAAATATTTTTCATACATTACCACTCTTGTCATTTGGGGTTAAAAATTTAACTCCTGCTACGCTAACCCCAAATGACATTCGTGGTAATGACAAATGAAAAATATTCGTCTTAAATTTCGTGATATTACATGTGATAATTCTAAAATACAATTGGTGCTTTTTGAAATACACTTCACGTTTCTGAATTACGATGGATGATTTCTGAAATTGAATTGATCTTTTCCGGACTACATTTGGAAAAGGTGTAGAGCAAGATTTGTATCTATATGATTTTGAAATAAAACCTGGATAAGATTAAACATACCTTTTTCTTCTGGACCATTTCCTGAACCTGAACCTCCTCTGACCAGGTCATCATCATCGTCGGTGAAGTTTGGACCTCCACCTGACCCTGAACCAGCTTCACCATCGCCTTGCATGTAGCTATCAGATTCTGGAAATCCAACAGCTCCAAGAGAAGACATCACCATCTAAAATTGTGATTAAACTAATTAATTTCTCTGGTGTCATCAAGAAAATAATATTATTAGGTAATTAATATGTGATAGATCCATCTAAAATTAATTAATTAGTATTTAATATTAAAATAAAAAACTCACTCTTTTTAAAGATATTTAATAAGCCATTAATTTATTATGGCTATCAATTAATTTATTTTCTGGCTTATTAAATATCTTTAAAAAGAGTGAGTTTTTTATTTTAATATTAAATACTAATATTATTAGGTGCCTAAATTTTGATGTAGATAATTAGATGCAAAATTAATTTATTACCTGATGTACATGTCTTAATTTATCTGCTAAATGAGCAACTCTTGGATCGACATTTTGAAGTATAATTGATGGTTTCACTTCTGGATTGTACTTCTGCATATCCAAACCAACATCGACAACTGTTTTGGTATATCTGAAAAAAGAGTTTAAAATTTATTTGATTGTAAAATATAATTGAAGCTAATAATTTTTAGTTATTAAATTATTTTTATGATTTTAGCTTTTAACTTTATTAAGGTGGAAATAAAAATTTTATTTTATTTTTATTAAAATATAAAAGCATGCAAAATAATGTAATAAACGTTGTAATCCTAGTCTAATGCAGCTTAAGCAAAAAATCAACAGCATAAACAGAAGCAGAAAACTAAACTAAAAAAGAGGAAATTTTATTTAAAACTATGCCAAGTAAAACAGGCACAAATACATTAAAGCTGAAAATAATTATATCAAGTTAAAACCTTTGAAACATGCAAGGTTTGTAAAATAGAGTTAGGGAGTGATTTCCACAATTACCTCAATGAAAAAGTGGAAAATACAAGCCATACAAGCAGTAAGGTTATCATAGTTTTAATGACCCTCCGTGAGGCCTATGTATAAGCTTTATAAAAAATAAATTCCAAATTAATCTTTATAATTCTTTAGATCAAGAGCATGATAACCAATTTCTATTTTCGCCAAGATTTTGATCGATTGTATAGCGTAATGATTTCCCTCGAGTCTTGGGTTATTTTTAAATCCACCCTCGATTTATTCTGAATCATTATTTATTATAAACGTTGGCACATCAGAATAAATCGAAGGCAATTATTGCAAGCTCGCGTATTTGCTATTTTTAGTTTAGCACCAGAGTGGCTACTAGGATTATTTAAGCTAAACGATGCTTTTAGTGCATTGTTGTTACGATTATTACGCTTTACAATTTTGTTTCATCATTTTAAATTGTTTCCAACGAGTTTCAGTGAAGATCTAATAATTAGTTGCGAAATGCATTAAGTTTTATACTTGAATATTATAAATTACTACAATTTCTTCGGATTAGAGACTTTATTTTAAATTCGACTTACTCTCCTATTCTTTCGCCATTCCAACAATGCTGGTCTTTTGGCTCTGCAAAACTCTCATCCTGGCATAGATTGTCGGCTAAATTTCCATAAAATCCGCGACTTTTCGCGATTGAGTTGAGGAAGTGCAGCACTGTCGTCTCCGGAAATGATGAAAATTGTCTGCTATTGGCCAGGTTTCTGCTTTTTGTAGTAGCACCAGTCTCTGTCGTAGGATCAGCCACCAGTAAAGGATCTTCTTTTTCTGATAATTTATATGGACCACATTTTCGTTTCACCTGAAATATTAAAAAATGTTTTAAATGTAGAAGATGATTTTCTAATTGATCGCATTTTAGTTTAAGAAAATTTAAATACGGTTGCTATTTGTGACTTTTTGGGTCGAAAAAAGGTGAAGTGAATGAATAATTTAAACCACATCTATTGAGCAAGAGGTTTTCAACGATTTAAAAATGAAATTGAACATACAATGATGGAATGTTAATCGAGTTTCGAAGCTGTTTCGCATCGGAAATATAAGACCTGCTAAAAATATATATAAATAATAGTTAGTTTTAGAAATAAAATTATTTGTAATTACAGTGGTTGTAATTTTATTTTGTGGTGTTGAATTACATTAAGCTCTACTTTCAGTTTATTTTGGTTAAGGTAAAAACGTAACGTTTTGTAAGGTATAAATTGCGGTAAGCTTCACGAGGTTTTCCGGTGGTGTGTTTTCCTAATAGATTGTTGGTGCCGGGGAAAAAATAATATAAATCTAGCAATGCTTCCTGGGAAATGTGGGCGTTAAGAGCGACAAAACTGCCTTGATGTGCCGTAAAACGTTTTAGAACCACTTTAAGTCGTCCGAATAAGACGGAAAAGTCTTAAAATAACAGAAAGAAGGAAAGGATTGAGTGTTTTGAAGTAACTCGCGCCCGCTAAATCTAACACCCGCTTAAAACTGTCACTGAAGAATCAAAGCGATTATTTTTCCGCCTGGCGGCTTTTCCAGACTTTCTTTGTATTTTCGAGTAAATTGTTTTACAAATCAACATTTCACTTTATAAATTCCACAAGAAATGAGTACAACCTACAATAGTTCACAACACTAATGGTATGGAAAATTTTTGATCAAGAAACACTTATGTTGAGGTCCTTGAAAATTACCAACGAATTACTAATAATTAATGCGGACCGCTAGAGCGCGCGTGTGTATTAAAGAAAAATCGAGACAATCGAACATAATATGGGAACCACGAGATTTGTTATGTCAGATTTTCAAATTTTTTTTCTGATTTATAAGCTAAATTAATTAGACCACCATTTGACAATCGTTTATATATTGAAACTTTATTCAGAAATAATTAGAACAAAGTAATTTTAGGTTTAGTTGAATGACTTTGAAATCTTCTTTAAAGAATCACTCTTAAGGCGATAGTCGGCAAATTTGAGCGCTTGAGTTTGAAATTCTCTTGATATTTGCGATTTTAGTCATATTTTTTTTTCCAGTGGAGCTTTTTTAAAATTTCTTTTTTTGGTATTAAGAAGAGTCTTCTGGCTACCAATTTCTACTTTCTTTGTTTTGGTATGTCAAACCAAATAATCATACGGCAGCAGTAAAATGGGCTCTTTACAAAAAAATTTCGCTTAGCAGCTGTTTGAAACATTCTAAAAAACTAATTGAAATAATATTTTTTTTCCAACGCTAGAAATAAGTTAAGATACAAACGAAGACTTTGATGTTGCGTTTTTTTGTTTTAAACATATTTTTAAACTATTTCCAGCATCCCTAAAATTACGTAAAATTTTATGACATTTTTGGGTTGCTGTAAAAAATTTAAAAATATATTTAAAACAAAAAACGCAACATCAAAGTCTTCGTTTATATCTTAACTTAATTCTAGCATTGGAAAAAAAATATTATTTCAATTAGTTTTTTAGAATGTTTCAAAGAGCCTCTAAGCGAACATTTTTTGTAAAGAGCCCGTTTTACTGCTGCCGTTTGATTATTTCGTTTCACTTACTAAAACAAAAAAAGAAGAAACTGGTAGCCAGAACACTATTCTTTATACCAAAAAAAGAAATTTTAAAAAAGCTCCACTGGAAAAAAAGTTATGACCAAAATCGCAAATATCAAGAGAATTTCAAACTCAAGCGCTCAAATTTGCCGACTATCGCCTTAACAGTTTACACTAAAACCAATATTCAAAATTTTTTGTTGACATTATAATTTAAGAGGATAGTCCGCCAAATGTTTGAAATGCGTACTCCTCGCTAGTAAAAATTGATTTTTTGGTGTTTGTAATAAAAAATTTAACAAAAACGCTCTTGTATTGCCTTTAAATTGAATTTATTTTTCATATAGAATTTTTGTTGTTTAAGTTTAATAAATTATAGGTGCGTAATTTTTTAAAAAATGCGTTTTTATCATTTTTTCAAAATTACTCCCTTATAACAGACTATATACATCAAAAAAAAATTCTATATGATAAATAAATTCAATTTCAAGGCAAAACAAGAGCGTTTTTGTTAAATTTTTTATTACAAACACCAAAAAATCAATTTTTACTAGCGAGGAGTACGCATTTCAAACATTTGGCGGACTATCCTCTTAAGTCGCGTTTATAATATACGTCATTGAATCGACCTTTCATTGTAATTTGAAATTGGCATGTATGCAGCAATCGTTTATAAAATTTCCATCGAGAATAAAAAATGATTCAGAAGCTTCAAATTTCACGCAATGAAAATTACGAATATAAATTCAGCAATAAATAAGCTTTAATTTATTCGCGGCAATCAAAGAAGTGTTCAAACACTCTTTGTTCCATTCATGTTTTGAATTTAATTATTTTTGTATTCCTTTTATTTGACACTTTACCGACCGCTTTTGTGATTTTGAAGATGATGTCATCAAGGAATTAATTGTAAATGCTGTGTTCTTAACTCCAAGACAATCCTGTAAACGTTTTACATAATTATTTGTACACTATAATCCAACTTAAATAATTCAGCAAGAAAAGTGCTTTGGTCGTATACTAATTTTTATGTAGGTGAATCACTTCATTTGTACATTATTCCCAAAATTTCGTCCTAAATAGTACTAAATCTTAAGACAACATACTAATTTTTTGGTTTGACTTACAAAAACAATAAATGAAAAAATTAGTAGTAACGAGAATCTTATGTGTACCAAAAAAAGAAATGTCTAAAATAAGCAAGTCACTGGACTAAAATACCTTTGGAGATAAATAAAATAAGCAAAGAACATTTCAAACTTAAAAATTCTTGAAAATGTAGCAAAAAAATGCGAAAAAACATCATAAAAAATGAAAAACAATTTTAAACTATTTGACATTTAATTTACATACAATACACAATACACAATACAATGTTAGTGTATATTGGGTTGCCTAAAATGCATTTCTACTCCATCTTTCTAATCCTTATCAATGTAAAGTGTACCAGATTGTAACCGATTTACTTCGGAAATGCACGAACATGACCATATAATCAAGGAACATAAAAATGACTTGTTAAAGCCTGTCAAGCGTCACATAAGGATGTACTTTAATGACGTTTGAAGTATTTTTCGTATTTTTTGTTTGGCCGTTACAACGCTTTAAACTTAAAAATTCTTGAAAGTGCAGCAAAAAAATGTGAAAAAAAAATCATAAAAATTAAAAACAAATTTAAACTTCATGTTCTTATTTAAAATCTTTAAAGTTACAACTAGTCAACAAAATAAGGAAAGAAATATATTTTTGGTATTTTTGGTTTGGCCAGTATAACACAGTAAACTTAAAAATTCTTGAAAATCCAGCGAAAAGATGCGAAAAATAAAAAATGAAAGAAATACCGGGTGTACAGGAAAGTAGTCATTTCTTTATTTAGGAAAATATAAAATTGAAATTTTAGTATGTTATATGGACCAAGGAAACACAATTATTGAACTATAAAAATTTACTTCCAGTTTAAAATATGTTACTGACAAAAAAATTTTTTTAAACTTTAAGAAAAAAATTTGACTTTTTTGTGGTTAACAAAATTAGTAAACTTGAGGTTTATACCGTCATGTTGGGTATCAAAGTATTTGAAAAAAAATCCTGTATCTAATTAGAAAATATTTGCAAAAAACGCATTTTGAAAATTATAAAAATTGATATCTCAACAAAGGACAAATAATTTTCATAAATTATATTTTATTTTATATATTTATACCTATTTTTTTAAAAATAATTTGAGTAGATTTTTTTAATATTTTTACCATAAAAAAATCCACAGTTTTTAATGTTTTGGAAAAAAAATTCTTTTGTCACAACATACTTTAAAATAAGAAAGTTGATGTAATTTACGTTGAATCTGGAACTGATATTGAATTTTTTAGTTTAATAAATAGATTTCTTTTAGGCCATATAACATAGTAAGTTTTCTAATTATTATTTTCATAAATAAAGAGATGACAGGGTGACCCTAGTTTTTTGAACATCCGAAATATAAACTTCATTTTCTTACGCAAAATCCTTATAATTATAACTAATCAACAAAATAAGCAAAGAAATATATTTTTGGTATTTTTTGTTCGGGCCTTACAATGCTTCAAACTATTTTTTTTAAATGCATTAAAAAAGGCAAAAAAATCATAAAAAAACAAGAAAAAAAAATTAGCTTAATTTTTTGTGTAAAATCCTCACAATTATAACTAATAAACAGAATAAGCAAAAAATATATTATTGGTATTCGAACAAAATGTGAAAAAAAAAATCATAAAAAATGAAGAAAAATATAAGCTTATTTTTTAATTGTAAAATTTTTAAAGTTATAAATGATAAACAAAACGAGCAAAGAAATATATTTTTGGAATTTTTTCATTTTTTGTTTGAAAGTTATAACGTTTCAAACTTAAAAATTCTTCAATTATTAAATAATCATAATAATAATAATAAAAATTCTTGAAAATGCAACGAAAATTTTACGATAAAAAAAATCATAAACTATGAAGAAAAAATATAAGCTTCATTTTTTAGTTTAAAATGTTTACAATTAATTAATAAACAAAACAAGCAAAAGAATTTATTTTTGATATTTTTTATTTCGCCGTTTCAAACTTAAAAATTCTTGAAAATGTAACAAAAAAATGTAAAAAAAATCATAGAAAATAAAAAAAATAAATGCAATTTATAAATAGGGTAAAGGCTGTTTTAGACGGTCATATTTTGCATAACAAAGATTTTTGGTAAGAAATAAATAAAAACATCTTGTAATTCCCAAATAAATTGTGACACAAATATATTCTAAGACAGCCTTAAGAAATAATGTATTTTTTTTACAAGTGAATTGTTTGAGTTTTGATGTTTTTTGTGAAATAAGGGCAAAAGATATTGTGAAATGGGTTATGATGGCTGCAATGCGGGGATGAAATTTAAAACATTTTTCCATAAGGTTTCAAAGCGGCAAATTTAATAAATAAGAAAAAGTGCGCCCCGGGCATAAATCAAACATGGCCACGGATGAAGGCACTTGGGAAAACATAAAATATCACGTTTTTCCTGTGCGAAGCGAGCAAGTCGTACGGAAAACAGGAGAACGGCCACTAAAAATCGACCAGATGCTCCAAATGGGTTGCGATTTCTTCCATATTTTTTAGGACTTGCGGCCAGATTATGGCCATATTTAATTCACCTTGCACTTTTTATTGATAAAATCCTTTAGGAAAGTGCCAACGTTTTATTTTATGGCGTTTTATTTAGTCATCGGCTTTTTGATAAAATCTATAGAGTTCGAGTGGGTGCTCCCGGGGCTCAGCTTGGAGACTCTTGAGGTATCGCCATTCATAAGTAGTTCCAACAACTAGAGGCTTACACAAGAGCAAATAAATTTCCCTACCTTCATGTAGGATGATAGAAAATAACAAAAAAGAAAATCCTTTGAAAATCTTTAGAAAACTACTCAATAATTACAAAAGAAAATATTAAAAATATCACAGACATTTGCAAGCATTTTTTTTTCCATTAGCATTATTAAATCTAGTTTTTTTTTGTACTATTAAAATGTAAACGCGACTTTTATGGGGAAATTCAATTATCACAAATAAAATTATATCCTTCACTTTGCTTCTACTTTTATTACTAATAATGGGAGTTTGATTACAAGTTAATTCATGTTTCCACAACAAATTTGATTTTTAAAGTAAATTTATTAATAATTGATGCACGTTCGTTATTAAACAACAAATACTGTGTGGTAAGGTTGAAAAAGAAAAACATATTTTCCATTAAAAAAATTTAAAAAGCTTTAAGAGCATCTTCCTAGACACCCGCGATAAATTTTCCGTTGGAGATAATAACAAGGAATAGAAAATCCATCCCACTTTTCTGGAGCTTCCTTGCAAATTATGACCAAATAACTGATAATTAATGCGAATCCATAGAGGACGCGCGAGTTTGGGAGGAAAAATTGTGAAAAATCATGAAATCGAGCATTAGTTCTGCAGTCATAACTCAAGTTTCCCTCGTTCAATTTTCAATTTTTTTTAATATTTATAATCTAAATAGATTAGGCTACATCTTGCCAGAGAGTTGCCTTCTGCATCCTAGCAAAAAATTAATTAAAGGGGTCCAAAGTTAAGGTACTTTTAAATCATTATATTTTTTTTGTACATTCTCCAATGTTTTTTCCTTCTGGCAAAAATTAAAGAAATTACTTCTAAATCATTTACAAAAAAAATTATACAAAAATGTTGTTCGTACTAGCTTTTATGAGTGCAGAACTAAACCACTATATTTTCCATTTGGGAAATTGCTCTTAACAAATTTTAAACTTATCGACTTGTTCAATGCATATTTCTTAATAAATTATTTAATTTATTTCGAAAAAGGAGATTTGCTTGTGATGTAGGAAAACTTAATAATTTTCTTCACAAACTTATCCTCTTTAAAATTCTATTTATGTTTATTATTTATAATACTGTTTTCTATCCTATAAACTAAAATATAAATCAGAAATTAGAATCATTTATTGAAGCTTTTCAAAAATAATAAAGGTTTATGCATATTTCGATTAAATTTATATACTAAAGGAAAAAGTATTATTTCTGCTCGAAAAAATGTTGGTTTTTGTGTCTAAATAAACTCTGAGCAAAAGGTTTAAAAATATATTTGATTGAGTGATTTACAACAACATTTGAGTAAAGACTTCAAAGGAATTTTCGTAGTCCATCGAAGTGTAAATACAAAATTACATACACAAAAGATAATTAATTTTCTATAGGATTACTCTTTGGTTTAATTTATTTTCAAAACGAACTTCATGATTTTGTAGCAATATTATCAATGCCCATTGGCTGTAAGTTTTGTTAAAACCCGCAATTTTTGACAAAAAAAGAAAATTATGTTTCCAAAAATAATTGGAAGATCTTTTATGGCATCATAGATTTTCCAATAAAATCAGCGAATGAGAAAATACGTTATATAAATTAATGAAATATAGATGGTAATAATAAACCAATAACAGTATTAAATTCTAGAATAGCAATCTAAAGTAAATTTATTTATACTATAATTATGAGCTTAACACGTCAGAATATCTTTCTGATTTATGGAGTGAATCAATTCCAACATACATAGACTTTGGAATCAATAAAAAGCTCTACCTATACATATGCAATTATGTAATTCATTCAAGGTCCCCATAGGTAACGCCGTGAGGCCACAGTAATAAAAAAGATTTAAAAAGCAAATAATGCAAGGTGAGGTTCATCGACCACTCGTAAAACCGTCTGTAATAACTCTTTTATCACCCCGACTCTACGTAGGTGCGAACTAGCCATGTAAGATTAATAATTAAATATCTATTTGTAATTTGTATTCAGGATTCACGTAAATACAAATTGATGATTTCTTAGTCTGTATAAGTACTTAAAAGGTTTGCAAGGATTTTATGTAAATACTTTACAATTACAATTTTAGTACAAGACAGTTTAATTGATTGATAACACCACTCATAACCCCTAAGGCCATTTTCCAAGCTCTAGTAGTTGTGTTTTTTTACATCTCTGGTTCAGTTCTGAACTGAATCATTTAAAAAGAACAGCTTAATAGTAAATTCTATTAAAAACTGACAATTGACATTATTTAAATTACGTTATGAATGGAGTCAAATGGAGTGAACTAACTAAACAAGTGATACACCTCAGAAGCAAGAAGAAAATCATTCAAATCCCAAGAATTTCTGGCAATTTGTGAACGAGAAAAAGAAAATAAATAACATACCTAATAATATGTACCTTGGAACAGACAAGGCAAACTCAATATCAGGATCGGTTAACTTATTTGCCAAGTTTTTCTCTCAAGTATATTCTACTAACAGTGTACCTACTCCAGTTATAAATTATAAAAATCATGAAAATTCTATAGATTCCAATTTTAATTTTCATATTGATTCGCAAACCATTTATAAAAGCATTACTGATCTTAGGTTTTCTTCATCCCACGTATGTTCCTGAAGAATGGTGTTTGTACTATATCTAAACCACTAGATATTTTGTTCAATCGTTCTCTGAATGAGAAAACATTTCCTGAAATGTGGAAATCCAGTTTCTTAACTCCTATACATAAAAAAGGCGATAGATCGGATATATCCAATTACAGAGGAGTTTGAATCCAGTCTGCAATTCCAAAACTTTTTGACTACCTTATTGCTGAACAATTCAAGTATCTGTCCAAGAATATTATTATAGAACAGCAACATGGTTTTCATTTAGGTAGATCGACGACTTCCAATCTAATGATTTTTGAGACATATGTATCGGAGGCCCTGGAGAAGGAGTATCAGGTCGACTCGATTTATACAGACTTCTCCAAGGCCTTTGATCGTGTCAATCACGATATTCTAACATCTAAATTAAGTTGCTTGGGGTTTGGGGAGGGTATTGTCCAGTGGGTTAATAGCTTCCTCAAAGGCAGAAAACAATTCGTTAGACTGAATGGCAACATTTCAGGAGAAATAAGCATTACCTCGGGTGTCCCTCAAGGCTCACACATCGGGCCTATTTTATTTAATTTATTTATAAATGACCTCTCTGACATGATCCTAAATTCTGAATTTTTTTTCTATGCGGACGATTTAAAATTGTTTAAAGTAGTGAATATCATCGTCGATGCAAACAGACTCAAGATGATTTAAACAGAATTTTGACTTGGTGTCAACGTAACAACTTAGATTTAAACATAAGTAAATGCTATCACATTTCATTTTTTCGTAAGTTGAGCTACAATCATGAATACTACATTGATGGGCATCTCTATCATTTAAATGTCATATCATTCACATAGTAAATAAGGCAGTAAAGTTGTGGGGTTTTATCTTAAGATTATGTAGAGAACTCAACATTGAAACATTGAAAAGTCTATACACTTCTCTAGTCCGTCCAATCCTTGAGTATAGGTCTTCAATTTGGTGCCCATATCAAAATTACCTTATTAAATTATTGGAAGGAGTACAGCATAGATTTTTGAGAACAGTGGCCTTTAGGAAAGATATTCCGAGAGATGCTATAATTTACGATCATTTAATGGATGAACTTAACATACATACTTTGGAATCTAGAAGGATTGTAAATGATTTATGCTTGTTATATAAAATTATTCATAGTCAAATTGATTGTTCAGAACTTCTTGGGAAGTTAAATTTTTATTTTCAAAACTCTGGAGCTACTAGGAGAAATTACCCTTTATTTAGACTAGTTTTACATAAAACTAATTACTCGTATTACAGTTCACTACCAAGAATATTACGGTATGGGAATATACAATAATACAACATGTGACTTATTTGCGACAAATGTTCATATTTTTAAGAAGACTGTGTATCAAAATATTGTAAACATTAACTTTAAAACTTCTAGCACATTGTATCTACTCAAAAATAAATTATAATTTATATGTTATGTAAAGGGAATATTCCCGTTTATATTTAAATAAATAAATAAAAAATTCGTTCGAAGTGATCCCGAAGTGATCGAGTAAAAAGAACCGATTCAAATACTAAATTGAACTGATAATATTAAGAGAAAACAATTTCCAATTGTATTTCAGAAAAGATCAATTTGATTTCAAAATAGTTAATTGTATTTCAAAATAGATCAATTCGAATTTAGAATAGTCAATTGTATTTCAGAAAGCATCAATTGTATTTCAGAGTAATCCATTCAATTTCAGAAAGTATTAATTTTCTTGCAAAATAGTCAATTATATTTCAAAAAAGATCAACTGTATTTCAGAAAGGACGAATTATAAAAAAAATGAGAAAGTCAAGAGTTTTTGGCGGTGATTGTGCTGTTGTGAACCACAACAGCATACGCATTTCATCAAAAATGTGCTTTCGAAATTTAACTTTACACCTGTAATACCAGGCTTAGGTCCTTATTCACCAATATTAATTGAACCCAATTGAAATAATCTGCCAAAAAGTTTTGGCTTCCTCAATATTTCACAAAAGGTCTTTTCTAAAACTAAATTAATTTTTCTGAAATACAATTGATGCTTTCTGAAGTAGAATTGATCTTTTCTGAATTACAATTGATGATTTCTGAAATTGAATTGATCTTTTCTGAAATACAATTGGAAAAAGTGTAGTGCATAAGTGAATCTTGAAAGTTGATTCAATAATGTCTAAACTATTTATTCTTCAGGTAAACGAGGAAAAAAAACTTGTCATTCAATTTACACAAATTGAACCCTAATAGTGTTGAAGTTTTTTAGTTTCCAAAATCGTTCTTTGTTCAGCTAAATGGGGCCTAAAAATTCTTGGGACTTTTCCTCTAACGAATTTTGCAAAATTGAACCTTAAATGGTGGTACAATAAGGATAAAGTTATATTTTGTCACTTGAGACTCTTCCTTTTTAACTAAATAGGGTTTAATAATTCTTGGACATGTTCTCCAACGGCTAACGTAAAACTGGATTTTGAGTAAGATTCAATTAAATATGTCGTGAGGCTTTTGGAGGAATAAATATAGCTCCAAGAGGTGGAGGAAATCTATTGTATTTTCAAATGTAGTGTCAAAGAACTAATACTGTATGTATACAGGGTGAACTGTTGCAAATTTTCTTTCGAACTGGTTCTGTTTTAATTAGAAAAAACAGGATGATAAATTACAGAACGAGGCATTTTGGAATAGGTCCTAATAACTCTATTCGAAAAGTATCAAAGACAGTAAATATTTCATTTGACTCGGTTCAAAAAGTACTAAAAATAGGAAAAGAAGGATTGAATTTTGTGAACGAATAATAGAAATAATTGCCCAAAATCCGATAGTTGTTTGCAAAATATTTGCTTTAGTGATGAATTTACATTTCATTTAAACGGTTTTTTCAACAGACATAACACTCGTTATTGGGATAATGAAAATACTCATGTATCTACTGAAATCCACATGCAGTTACCCCAAAAGCTTAATGTTTGGGCTGAAATTTTAGGAGAGGCTATAATTGGACCAATATTTATGGAAGAAAATTTAAATGTCCTTGAGAATATAATTGATCTTTTTATAACTGAAAATTTAGAAAATCAGAAAGATGAGCCAGATAACTTATACTTTCAACAAGACGGAGACCATCACATTATATTTTACCGGCAAGAGGAGTAATTAAATGACCGATTTGCAGGAAAAATGGCCAGCACGGTCTCCCGATCTTCCGCCATTGGATTTCTTTCTTTAGGAACACTTAAAAACAATTGTATTGAAAACATCACCTGAAGTATTCAAAATATGAGAAAAGGGAGATAAATGATGTTTGTTGGGACATATCTCGAGAAACATTTGCAAAAGTTTTTTAAAACTGTATTATAATTGTTCTTCTTTGAAAATTGGAAAATCAACAAATTTTAGCGAATTTTTATAAGTACATCTCATCAAAATTGAAGTTATTTGTATGGATCATTTTAAAATGATCACCCTGTATATGTTTTTTTTTGCAATTTTACCCAGGGTTAATAACGAAGGAAAATTTAAGTTTCAAGGGTTAATACTTTTCTCAACATACATCAAACAATTCACTAAAAAATCACGTAGAAAATGTCTAGGCCGATCCAAAGGAAATTTGGCACATCATAAATCATCAAAGCGCACATTTTCATCTATTATTAAAGTAAATTTAGATTAAAATCGTTTGTTCAATGTAGTTTACTGTAGTGATATAAATGTTGTATAATGTACAGCACGTACTTTATTACCAATTGGCTTTATTTTTAAAATGTAAAACCCTGGATTTAATTCCACATGAAAAAAATACAACCAGTTACTATTTAATTTAAGCGTATTCATAGGTCACTAAATTGAATTTTAAAGCTTTACTCGATACTAGATTTTTAATAATAAAATTTTAATAAAACGATATCGTTTTACTCAAATAATATTTTAATAACCAAAATTTCCTTATTATTATTAAAATTCTCAGTAGATACAAATTATGCGATAAAAATCCCTCATGTATTATTAAAAATTTCATTATCGAATCGAAAATGTCAAAATTAACTTTTCAAGTTTCGAAATTTTTAATGAAAATACTTTCAAATTATTGGACTGAAATATTTTCCTTCAATGCGATTTTTTATTTAGTGAAAGAACTATTTTATATCAAAAGCTTTTATGTGAGATAGTTCAAATGATATTCAAGTATTCCAAATTTTCAACTTAAATACCTAATCGATTGTCGCAATGCGTGTACGACGCTAAGTTTGCAGTTTCATCTATTTTATTTAAGAGAGCATCGGTGGTGTCAAAAAATTTGAATCTAAAAGTAGTAATCTTTAAATAGATAATTCCACCTTCAGTGATTTAAGTTAAAACCACGAAGTAGGTAAATATTTTTTTGATTTAAATATTGTTTTCCTTAAATATTTAAATATAATTCCATGAACTTGGTATTGTATTTATGCAAATTATCTAAACGATTTATTATTGGTATTCTTTCGTATTGTTGGAAAAACTAATAAATATGTAATAATTATCTATGTTAATTTAATAAAACGAGGAATAAATCTGCATTTTTCTCAAGATCCTCTTAACCTTTCCTGTCATAAGTTTAATTATAATTTTCTTATTATTTATTGCCAAAGCTTTTTCCAAGAAGATTTATTTCCTTCAAATCAATAAATAATATTAAAATTTTCAATTAATCCTTAAGTTTTTGCCATAATCTTTTTCAATCATTAATTAAATTTTAGAATCTCGAAAAACCTCACAAATAAATAACACACTTTTGAAATTTAATAATTCCTATAAATACATATTTTTTAATCTTTTTAATTCCTTCATTACAATTTAAATTGCAACAGCCATATTTTATTGATCCATTATTGATTCTTTAATGGTCACATATATCATATTTGTTGATATTACATTTTAAACAAATTTTATCAAGTAAAGCCAATTTTTATGTTTTCATAAAAATGCTTCTTTTCTAAAATATTGCAATTAGTAAACACGAAAAAACGTGAAATGACTCAAAAACTGACTTAAAGGGAAAGAATCACTCTTTTGATGATTCGTGGCTTTGGTGGCAGAGGAAAGTCTTAAGTACGACACATGATTATTTTCATCAGAGACATCCAATTTCTAAATCTACTGTCGAAAGAAATATTTGTAGATTCCTAGAAGGAGGCTCAGCGAAAGATCGGACAAGAACTGGTAGACCAAAATCTGTATCGGGTCCAGAAAAAGCTGAAGAGGTTGTTTTGTCTTTTATTGAAGAGCCTGAAAGTTTCTTATCAAAAGCCGGCCAAGTGGATGAAATTGCAAAAAGTTCTGTGCACCAAATTTTGCAGAAATGACTTCAATAGAAGACTCCAATTATATGGGACATCACATTTGAGTCCAAATTTTATTTCAAATATAGTTTTCTCTGATGAAGCAACATTTTACCTAAATGGTAGGGACAATAGGCACATTTGTCGATATTGGGCAAATATTTTAGGGTTAAATGCAATTGGTCCATTTTTTATTAATGGAAATTAGGATGGAAATAGATATCTAGAACTTCTAGAGAACAAAATTATTCTATCCATCCGTGTAGTGTGTCCTGACGATATTGATAATAAATAGTTTTCAATAAGATGGTGCTACACCAAACTTTAGTTATGCAGTCATAGTCTTTGCACGTTTCCAAACCCTTGGATTGGTAGGAGAGGTGAAATTGAATGGCCACCTAGATCTCCTGATTTAACACCTCTTGATTGTTTCTTTTGGCGGATTCTAAGAAATAGGGTGTATACAACAAATCGAGAAACAATAAATCAATTGGAAAATCGCATCTATGAATATTTGGATTTTTGCAATATCGAAAAAAGACAATTCGGAAACTTCTTGTGGTAAGAAAAAAAAACATAGGAGAATAATTTTCCGATTTTGTACTAAATTCTTTATAACTTTTGAAATAATCGGGTTTTCGGAAACGTATTTCTCTTTTTATTACCTTTAAAATATCAAACTCTATATAGGGGCTGTAATTTGATAAAATTGAGGAGCTCTTCTGGGGAAGAACTGGTAGACCAAAATCTGAAACGGGTCCAGAAAAAGCTGAAGAGGTTCTTCTGTCTTTTATTGAAGATCCTGAAAGTTCCTTATCAAAAGCGGGCCAAGTGGATTAAATTGCAAAACGTTCTGTGCACCGAATTTTGCAGAAATTACTTCGTTAGAAGACTCGAAAGAACACCCCTCAATTGGAAAAGTGCCAAAATATCGCAACATATAGTATTCATGACCTTGTACATATTTACAAATTTTCAATGTTTTTTGTTCACACATTCAAAAGTCCTTGGAGCTCTCCATGATTTTAATGGAGGCAAAGGCGAAACGAGGAATCTTAAAACGGGGGTGCATACAGCACCAAAATATTTCTTTCAGTTATATTACCAAAAAAATCATCCAGTTCCGTCAGTGAATGATTAATCTTCAGGCTAAGACGTAAGATAATAAATCAAATTTCATCGACAAAAAATATTTTTTTTAGAGTTCCAGCATTTTTTGAATTTTAGGTCATAGATTTTTGTTATCCATCCTAGTTCTATTTCTTCACTTATCAATATATTCTGAAATTAACCCATTTAATGATTTTTTTTTAAACAATTTTGGATGATTTTCAATTAGTTGTAAGTTAAAATAAAACTAACTTATTCATTTTTTTGGTGCTTTGATAAATGAAGGAAAGAAATAGGGCTCGAAATTTTCGTGATTTCTAAGGATACTAATGTAGTTTCAGAATTTGAAAAAAAAATATTCAAATGAATTTTTCTATGCGATTTTTTCAAGATTTTGTCAAAGATTTCTGTAATATTTGTTATCAAAAACCGCGATGAAAAATTTAGAGACGTCGTTAACGTTAAACACGTTATTAAAAAATATTTTCTTAAAGACGTGATCAACTTTAATGACGTCTCTAAAATTTTCATCACGGTCGTTGAATACATGCTAATAACTCTAAAACTAAAAAAGGTAGACCTCTACTTTTCTGGATTTTTGGCGATGAAATTTTACTTGATAACTCACGAACTTTTATTTAAAACAATTATGGAATTGGAATAAATTCAAATTTTAACTCAACCAATTTTTGTTGATTTTTTTATATTTTTTAAAGTTTCAACAGAAAATATACTTGAATTGAAATTGGAAAAATTAAATTTCTTGTTGATATGTGTAAAATGTATCTTAATTTTCTTAAGGTGTAATAAATAAAATGACTACCATTTATTTTAATTTCAATGTATTTAAAAAGTATTTATTATCAATGAAAGATAAATTATGTGAGATACTAAAATAATTTTTAATTATAGAGTTAATCGTAAAATTTGTAATTAACATGGAAATTTATTGGTAATAAAATACTTGATAATAAATCGTTTCAAAATTTACTGCATGTTAATTAGGGAATATGGAAATATTATTGCAATTTTTGAAGGTAGTAATAAAATTTTTGTGAAAATAGTTCCTCAAGTTGTTTTTAATTATAATTAAATTATCCTACGGCAAAGTAAAAATTATGAAGTGTTTAATTACCCTTCATAAACTTACAACTCTAATTAAAGTCCCTTTAAGTCTAATTTTATTATAATATTCATTTTTTATGAAAAGTGGGCGGTGTTAATGAGTGTAAAATGAAAATTAGCCTTGGGTGACGAATCTTTATAATAGACGAAAAAATGAGCGTAATTAATTGTTGAGACTAAACAAGTAGGATACTAATGAAGTCACTTAACGTTTCAATGGCACTAAATGTAATCGCACCGCTTTTCGTGCTCTTTGATAATTATCACACGTGCTTACAGTTTTTTACTTCCCGTCGACAAATTTACCTCTCTAAGGTTTTAAAATTCATCTGGTAAAACACGCAAGCGGGGTTGTTTCATTAAAAAACCACCTTGTTTCTTGTTTCTCGCGAACGCAGGTGTTTCCATTTTTTATCGCTTCATTTGCAACTTACCATCCGCACTGTAATTGCCCTGTCTCAGATTTACGGCCTTTCCTTGCATCACCCACCCATTATAATTTACCATAGAAATTGGTATATCCATCTCTAATTGTTTTCCCTCTAATTTTCAATTAAATTAACTCCTCTGGGATTAGTCCCAATTTAACTTGATCGTATGAAACCGATGTCTTTCCTAATATCCTCTTCCTTCACGCCTTTTCATAAAAGTCATCTTCTAAATTGATTGAGATAGATTTAGATTTACTCCAAAATTTATACCAAAATTCGTTTTTTTTACGAATTTTCCTTCCCCAATTCTATTATCCTTAATTTTCCCTATATTTTCTCACAGTTATCCTACATTTTATTGTTTTAAATTGAAGTCTTATAAACGTAATTTTAGAAGAAGCAATTTAGTCATTCAGTTTCGTATGGGTTTACTAAACTAAAAATTCTTTCGTTCTAAGAGATGACATAAATGGCTTAATTTAGTAACTTTTCTGAAAGCGTTTGTGTGTTGTTGATAATTGTTTTGTGATGTTCTGGCAGTTAGTAAAAGTTGAGAAAATAACTTTAGAACTTTAGGACACACACAAGATATAAAAATTGTAAGTCGTTATTTATGTACGTACCCCTTGTACAAATAGAAAATTTTAAAGACATAAATTTCCCAACTTAATTTTATATCCAGGAAAGAAAAATAAGAAGCAGACTTAAAGGTCATGAAGCGTATTTTAGTTGACGACGCTTGCTTCTGCCTGATTCAATCTTTACTTTGACAAACGCCGGGAAAACAAAGCGAAACGCCCGCCAGCCTTCACTTTTTTCTCTCAAAACTTTTTCCCAGCTAGATTACAACTTGTACTTTTCGTTTGGTTTTAACTAACTTTCTGTTGAACTTTAATTGGAAGATACTTCACAGGGACCACGAATCTATTATAATATTAAGAAACGCCTAAACGAATTAACTTACCAAGAGCAATTTTATGATCTCCCTATTTGCATTGAGTGTTTTTCATCCCTGTGTTTACACCATTCAAACTCGTATCTTTCGAGTTTTTCTCTTATTTTTCTTTCCTTCGATTTTGTAGAAGCTCTCACATACATACACGCGTTATTACTTTACTGCTTTCAGCAGGGGGAAGAGATTGGAACCGATCAAAATGTCGAAGTGGCTTTTATACATGTCACACAAAACTAAGAGGAATTTCTTTTAAAAAATAAATTATTTTTAATTCTACCAGAAAATGTACAATACAGAATATAACAATAATACATGTAAACACAAAAATCATTTAATTGTACAATCGAAGACACAAATGAAATATTCTGACCCAATACCAATATTTCGGGAGATCACACAAAAATTGAACAAAACGAAATGAACATTAGTCAAGATGTGGGAGCGGTCCTATCAAATTTCGTGTGATTTCGTGTTTGCGAATAGCTGCAATTTTGTGTCCTCGATATCTTTGAGCGTCATTGTACACATATTCTACAAATTTAAATTTTGTGTTCTCATTTGGAAATTCTATTTAACTATTCAATAGAAAAAAAATGTATAAATGCTTTGGTAAAATTTCATTGATGGGAATAGGTACCAATTTTTTTATAACTATCACTTCCAGATAGTTCCTATAGAGAGACATTGAATCACAATGTTTATGAAACAAGTGTTTCCGATATTATGTAATCTATTTAGACTGGAATGGTTTTTGGGTACTTTCTTCTCGTTCAAAATTCTAATGTTGGTAAATTAATAAAAATTTCTTTATCTAAAGAATTTTGTTGAAAACTTTCGGTTTTTGATTTTGAGATATTGGTGAATAATTTCATCTTGGAAAATTATTGAAAACTGAAGAAACCCTAGGTGAAAAATAAGTTTGAGGAAAGTAAATGTCTTCCAGAGAATTTTTTGAGAAGTGTTGCAAAAACAGATGCAGCATTACCTCTTTCTATTGCTATACAAATTCTTTGAATCAGAAAGGAAGTTGGTCCTGGAACTTTTTTATTTTCCCCCAAATCTTTGAAAAATTGCAAGGCCACAGATCCCCAAAGGCCAAACGTTTTAATGCTAATTTTATAAAAAATAAAGTTCCTTGAAAGATTACTACTATATTTTATTTGTTTCTCCAATTAAAGCACCTGCACCAGTGGAACTTTTGAAGTGAAGAATTTAATTACGGAAGTACCATTTTGTCAACACAAGTAAAAACCAAAGGTTTGCCCATATTCCACATGCTCAATCAATCAGGTCTGTTCCCGTCATCTCTGCTAGTTCTTAATGGTTCCAAAATGCAAGAAAAAATACCAGAAGAATTAAGAGCTCTTTTAATTACATCATTTATTCCTTGATGCCTAGAAAATCTTCAACCACTGAATTTGTAGCCTAAACCTTGTAAACCATCTTCATTAACTAAAGAACAACAAGAACAAGTATGTTGAACATAAATATAATTACCCAGACGAAAATCAATGGATATTCTATAAGAGTTATCACCCATTAAAGTACCCAAAGATTACACTGGCAAAGCAATAAGTCAAGCACCATATTCTTTAGATAATAAACCATTAATGCGAGATTTCTTTATTAAGTTATTAATGAAGAAGAAATGAAGTCATTGAACTTCAATTCCAAATGAGGAAGATGCTTTCTAAATACTTTGAAGATTTTAAAAATATATTTGTTTTTAGAGACCAAACAGACTGACCAGCTGTGACATCATCATCAGTTGTTGAAACAAAAATTGGAGGCAAGATCTCTTCAAGTTTCTTAATAGATCCGTATAAATATGAAAGAAAACTTGGCAAAAATAAAGAAGACCTTAAGCGAATTCTCAAACCACCTTTTTTGACAGGAAGCGTTGTTTGAAACCAAATATCTTCGAAAAAATTATTAGTAATTTTTCTTAAGAACATTTTATAATTTCGTCAAAACAATGAATTCCAGAAGAATCCAAGAATATTTTGAGTCAAAAAGGTTAATTTTGAGATAATCAATTCAAACTTAATAGATTCATATTTTGTAGATACAGTTTTGGTATGTACAGAAGACTTGTAGTAATTCATTAAACGATTTTTTTCATGCCAACATTTTTAGAAAAGAAAAAAAATACTCCAAAAAAATATGTTGAACTTTTACTGCTATTTAACTTAAAGTATGTTCAAGTTGTGGATGTATTA
The DNA here is from genome assembly GCA_963971135.1 of Stenus bimaculatus. Taxonomy (NCBI): domain Eukaryota; kingdom Metazoa; phylum Arthropoda; class Insecta; order Coleoptera; family Staphylinidae; genus Stenus; species Stenus bimaculatus. The sequence goes on along the minus strand of OZ020183.1, from coordinate 42,392,491 downwards.
TTTTAAATTGTGTAAATAAGTTCTTAGTTTATTGTTGGGCTAGGTTATGTTTGGTATTACCACAAAAAGTAATACCAATTTTTATTAGGTTCAATTCAGATTTAACACAAAGTTGTATAACTTTATATATGTTAATAAAATTAATAAAATTCCAAAATCTCGCCAAAATATATTGTATGATTTTCTTAATATCCTTTGTCTTATTTTGATTAATTAGTAACAGGTAACAGTATAAGTTCTGAACTCGCACTGTTCTTCTGCTCAATTCGGAAATTAGCTTTGGTCAATACCAAGCAATTTTTAAGAAGAAAAAAGGCATATGATGGTAGTTTCAACAAGCGAGGTGACATCATTTCCAAGCTGTTTGATTTTAGTTTCGAGGAATGTATAAGAGGACTGTCACTTAGAAGATTATTAAGTAGATGGCTCAATTTTGGGGCAGTATCAAACTCCGCCATGTAATCACAAACAACGGGACGTCCAAGACCCGAAATTTTAATCCTGTAGGTAAAGTCCGCCAGGCCCGTTCCAGGTAATCGAAGGGATTGACGGACTGGGCACTATAACCTCACCAAATTACAATGTACATTTTTAATTTTTTCCGCATTAAAACGTAACAAACTCTCCCCAAACCTAATCTAACCCGACCACCACAGAGTGTATTTTAAAAAACAATAACCTAACCGAATCACCTGAAATTACGGGATATTGTAAATAAATCACAAACTTAACTATTGACTAATGGGGTAATTCTGAACAAAAAATGTTAGCCGTAACAGCGATGTTAAATTTGACAGTCACCCCGATGTCAAAAAAACGCTATTCTGTAAACTTTAGTGTAACTTAACGATAATATAAAATAATATTTTCGGTATTAAAATGCATTGTAAATTTATACAGGGTGGTGATAAAGTTTGGAACCAAGGTCATAACTTCCGTAAAAAATTTTTTTGTAAAAATCGCTCGGACAGGTCAATTTTTGTTTTAAAAATGCCATCTTTTGGAATGAAAAAAATATTCATGACGTCACTGATAACTTCACTATGACGTCATCATCAATTTTTTTAAATGGAAACCCCTACTTTTTTTACACATTTTTCATAGACCTTTTTATCATATTAATGATCACATAAAAGTATTTAAAAAAATTTTAACCATTTTTGAAAAAAAAAATGAATTTACTAAAAAGAAAAATTATTAATTCTCAATGAAAATATTACAAAAAAAGTAAATTTTTAATTTACAAGTAACAAATTTTAACGAAAATGTTCAAATTGTTCCCCATTGACCATTTGGCATTGTCCCATTCGAGTGTAGACACTCTGAATACTATTGTTAATAGCTTCTTCGTCAATTTGTTGCAATTCCGTCCTAATTCTAAGCTCCAATTCTTGTAAATTATTAGGTCTATTGAAATAAACTTTTGATTTTAAATGACCCCACAAAAAAAAATCTAAGGGCGTTAGGTCGGGAGATCGCGGAGGCCACTCAATTGGTCCCCTCCAACCTATCCGTTTGTTGGGAAACGTGGTATTTAGGAATTCTCGCACGGCCCTGCCAAAGTGTGGAGGAGCCCCATCTTGTTGAAACCAAATGTTTTGGTTAGGAATGTTGCGATTTTCATAATTGGGGAAAATACGAAGTAAAACTGGTAGCAAATCAGTCCGCAAAAAATTCAAGTATCTTTCGGCAGTAAGGTTTTCATTGAAAAAGTAAGGTCCTATAAAACGTCTGCCAATCATTCCCACCTATACATTTAACTTTCACTGTCTTTGACTATGGGATTCTACGGCCCAATGAGGATTTTCCTGTGACCAATACCTACAATTATGTCGATTCACTGATCCATTCAATTGAAAGGTAGCTTCATCGGAGAAAATTATACTACTTAAAAAATTTGGATTTTGATCACATCGCGCCATCATTTCTTCACAAAATTGCAGTCGGCGATCGGGATCATCTTCATTTAACTCTTGTATGAGTTTTATTTTGTATGGGTGATACTTTTCCTTTTTTTACTTTCTGTAGATCTTGAGATTTGCGGTCTATTTGGATATTGCTCATTAAACAAAGCACAAGCTTCCCCATGGGCTCTTTTTATATCGCCGTATCCTACCATAATCAAAATTTCGATTCTTTCGCGTTCGCTTAATCGAGGCATTTTTAATTTCGCAAAACTTAATAATTGTTGATTATTATTAAACAAACGAAGTAAGCTATTCAAGCATTGGTAAATGGATTTAAAATTTTATTTGCCATACAAAATAACGTCAACTAAAGCACTTTTATAAAGGCAATTTTTATTTCAATAAATTTTGAATATCAAAAGCTTTTTCAAATTTATAATAAATTACAATTTTATTTAAAGTTTATTATTACTCAAACATTTTATTTTAATTACCTTTTTCATTAAAAGTTATTTAAAATTAGTTTTAAGAAAATTCCAATTGTGTAAAGAAGAACAATTCGAATATTTTCAATAATAATTTGTTATTTTTAAACTAAAAATTAGTTTAATTTATTTTTCTTGCCATATTTTCATTGAGAATTAATAATTTTTTTTTTTGAGTAAATTTATTTTTTTTTTCAAAAATGGTTGAAATGTTTTTAAATGTTTTTATGTGATCATTAATATGATAAAAAGGTCTATGAAAAATGTGTAAAAAAAGTAGAGGTTTCCATTTAAAAGAAAATGATGATGACGTCATAGTGAAGTTATCAGTGACGTCATTAATATTTTTTTCATTCCAAAAGATGGAATTTTTAAAACAATAATTGACCTATCCGAGCGATTTTTACAAAAAAAATTTTACGGAAGTTATGACCTTGGTTCCAAACTTTATCACCACCCTGTATAATGAATTATTTTGATCAATTATACATTAATGTATTATTATTACTTTGCTGTATATTATTTTAACACCGAAAATTTTATTTTAAATAACCGTTAAGTTGCAGTAAAGTTTACAAAATAGCGTTTTTTTTGACATCAGGGTGACTGTCAAATTTAACATCGCTGTTACGGCTAACATTTTTGTTCAGAATCACCCCATAAATAATATTATATATTCAGGTAGTAGTGTGGCGGACTTTTCCTTACCTCTTTGCGGTCAAAATTTTATGTCTGGCGGACTTTGCCGCATCGTTAATCCCTTTACCTGATTATTGGCGGAGTTTGGAATCGTCCCAATTTTGACATACATTTTGTAACAAAATGGAGGAAGATGAGTAAAGGCTTTGTTGTAAAGACTAGCGTTTATACACATAAAGATTAGAAAAACAGGTTTTTATTTATTACTCCACTAGTAGCTTTATTAAATGACCACCAGATATCGTAGCTGACTTCAGAAATAGTGAATAAGCACACGAAGCCATGAACACCATGTTAGAAAGATCCTGTATTTCAACTCTAAATTTTTCTCTTATTGAAAAAATTTGATTTCAATTGAATGATTATTATTTTTTGTTAAAGTGGTTGAATTTGATTTGATCGAATTGTGTTAAATAAAGTGGAAACACCTCAAACAATTGTTTCATAAACTAACTCATGCATCTTTATGGATGTAGAAGACAAAATCTTTTATTCATATCGTATGTATGGTTTGGTGGCGCAACATTCTACCGCCTCCACCGCAGTATAGGGAATTTCGGAATTTGATTTCGCGTTTAGCGCAGTTTCGGTTATTGGGTTATCATTTATGTATGAATTTGCGACAACTTCGATTTAAAATACCGGAGGAGTAAATTACACGTGAATAAATATGGAGATTAGAAAATGTCCAAGATGTCCGAACGAATCTGATGATTGTTGATGAAAGTTAAATAATTTTGTGATTTTAGTATCCAGTACAAACAACGCAAGTAATTAACTACCGGCAACCAGTAATCCACTGCGGGTAACTCTTCCTTGAGGACCTCTTAACGTCTTAAGTAAATATTTTGGGATTGCTTGCTTTGTGCTTTAGGAACGTGGGAACTGTTTATTGCATTTATCGTTTATAAATTAAACTTCATGACTATACCAAATTGCTACTACTATGTTATTCACGTTTATATGCACAATGTGGGAAAATAATAATATTATTTACGAGCGACTTAACACTCATTTTATTCTTAAAATGGTACTTCTCTAAATGGAAGCACAATTAAATGCTGATTTTAAGTAAATGTCCTGCAAATTAATGTACTTAAAGAAAACCAAGGTTATCTTAATAAAGAGGATCTTATAAAAAATACCACCACATCGAATTTAGTTGATTTTCAAATAAATTTCTACCCAAAATCTAGCACGAAATATCAATTTCCCCATCGTATAAATAAATTGGTTATGGATATTATACATGATGGATTTTATAGCGAAATAAAAATAAATAGTATTTTCATACTTTAATATTCATCCAATATGTTGCATATTGTTATGATGCATGGATTGTCTAGAAAAAAAAAAGCGCGGTGGTAGTTTAAAAGTAGTAAAAGCGGTAGAATTTTCCGTTTTCAGCAATTCCATGCAATTTTACTGTGGAAATTTTTATATTCGCGAAGGATGCATTTCTCATCGAGCGAGAAAATAAAAAGAATAAAGTAAGAAAACATTGTGTTGAATTTTCCTTGGTGAATAAAGTTGGCTTGCAGCAATCTGGTCACGCATTTAGCGCATTTGTACGTTGTCAAATGCGGAGTTGTAATGTTTTAGTTGCATGGTTGTTCGCATGAAGTTAGAGTCAAGTGCATGCAAGGTTTGGGGACATTACATTAACATAGTTATGTTATTCCATAACCCATTGGTGATCGTAAAACCCGGAATGCGACGTGTAATTACTCGGCTTTTGTTATTGGTAACAAGTGCCGACTGGCCGAATGGTCGACCACTCGACCAACAAATACCTAGCGACAATGCAGAGCACAGAGTTAACAGAGTACTTTCAGTTGTGCAGAGTTAGCAGACCGTCCCACACGTCCCAGCGATATTTCTTCGGGCTCATGCTGCCGACTGGACAATATCGGACAGATCCTCGCTCTCACACGTCCAAGTAAAATATTATTATTAACTCCTCAGGCCATTATCCGCTTTTTTATTGTAAATATTGCAAATGTACAACGACCCCATGCTGCAATTTATAAAAACACACGAAGTAATGCCAACCGTAAACATTTTTTCAATGACCTTAATCTTCTTAATAAGAACCGACACACGGTTTAAGAATCGTTTACAACCATTTTTCTTTGCACACACTTTATTCTTTTTTAAGGGGGCTTGAAATGCAGCTGCAATTACACATAAAAGTAACACACTAAATTAAGAGCAAGAAATCAGAGGGGAATAAATACCCATTGTTTCACATTTAAAATTATACACGGCACAAAATATAATGAGACGAATCTTACAATCGATTATACAAATATAATTTTTGCTCACAAAAAATTTGTGCGACCAACATTATATATTGCTCGTATGTAATTGATTGGATAACTATTCAAAGAATTTCCAAACGATGATTGCACTCTCGTTCGGTTTAGTATTGCGGGTTGACCTGTTTTGGAAGGTTACCAAATAATAGTATGAACCTAAAAACATGGATAATTTCTCCTACTACGGAGGAAAAACGAAAGTGCCATGAAGGAAATCGCTTTCTTTTCTTTCAAACACCATCAGAAGATGACCTCTTAAAACCCGACAATAAGAACATTGAAGGTGGTAATCTGTACCTTGCAAGAAAGAGGATCAATTTCAAGTTGTACCTGGAAATGTGAAGCCAAATATCCCGAAAACTTAATCTTCGCACATCAACTTATGGAGTTGACCTGCGACACTAATGATCATAAGTTTATCTTTGTCAAGAAATGTGGACGATGCTACACTTACTACCCCTCCCCCCTTTATAATCAAGATGTATACTGAAAAATTGTAAAGCCTTTCTTCTTACAGTTGGAGAAGGAAAAAGAAGATCATTCTCTTCTAGAAATTTTGAGCACGATCATGACAAAATTTGTGTTCTATAAAGGTAGCATGTTTAGCAAAACTGTAGATAATCCCTGCGATTGTGAATCAAAAGCTATTTGCTTTGCTTTTCATGATAATGTAGAAAATTTGGCAAATAACTGATAACGGGTAACCCTTGCTGCTTGGATCGAATTCTGCATCAAAAGAAACAATGCCCGGTGGACCAAAAAAACGCTGCATCGAAAATTGCTGCACCATAAATCGTTGGGCCAAAATATTACTGAGGGGTTATTTTTGAATCACCCGACAAGATATCGGCATCCGAGTTTCATCAGTCTGTCTTTGTCATTTACATGAAAAAATAAGAGCATGTCCTTCTAATGCGACATTGTGTCGACAATTTCAAAAATAAGCCATCTGTAATCGCGCTATTCGAAATATTGCTGCATCGAAACATCGCTGGACCAAAACATCACTACGCCGAAACATTGCTGGAACGAAAATAACTGTATGGATGCGGTACAAAGGATGAAGCGTGCAGCAGCTCTGCTTTACTCTCTCCATTTTTCGATGGAACGGTATTCGACCCAGTAATGTTTCGGCCCAGCGATGTTTCGGTCCAGCAATGTTTCACACGGGCAACACTTCGACCCAACAATTTTCGATCCAGTAATATTCGAACCAGCAATTTGCGGTCCAACAACTTTTGGATGCAGTAATATTTCGATATAACTGTACATTAGGAAGATTTTGGAAAAAGATTTTCTTACCAAAATATGCCAATCTAAAATGGCCTTAAGGGCAAAATTTTATAACGTGCGCAAATTTGTGATGTTTAATCCGTTTACCATCTTTTGTGCGAAACTTCGAATCGCCCAAATGTTGAGGAGTAATGAAGATGATGTAGAAAAACTTTCAATTTATCTCAAACCTGAACATATAATTAATATTTCTGGGAATGCTTCCATGCACTACCATTTTTGAACATTTATTGAATTTTCGAAAAAATCGTTTTCGACGAAATACAGTGCGGTCATAAAGTAAATCCCCCCCCCCCCTGCTAACTTTTGAACGGTTATGTTTTTGATTCTGAAAACTTGTCTACCTAGGAATCTAATTGCGAACTTTCTAGGTATTTTTGATTTCGTGGAACTTGTGGTTATACCGGAAGTGGATGGCAACTTTCTTATTTTAACCCAGTATATTTTTACATTTTCGTGTTCTCCATAAAAATACCATTAAATTGATCTAGCATAGTGTGGTCTACGACTAACACTTTCGGAATTACGTCCATTTGAAAATCGCATTTTTATGCAACTTCATTTACACCAGAAGTTGGACCCAACTGCCCCAACTTCGCTATTTTAAATGAAATATTTAGCAATTAAGTTAATAATATTAAATTTAAACAAAATTATGTATAATAGTAAGTTCGTTAATTTTGTTGATTAACATAACCACCTTCAACCTCTTGACAGTAATAAAATCTACAGGAAATCTCTTGGATAAAAATTTTGTTTAAATTTAATGTTATTAACATAATTGCAAAAAAAATCATTTAAAATAAGGAAGTTGGGGCACTTGGAACTTCTGGTGTAAATGAAGTTTCATAAAAATGCGATTTTCAAATGGGCGTAATTCCGAAAGTATTAATCCTAGACCACACCATGCTAGGTCTATTTAATAGTATTTTTATGGAGAACACGAAAATGCAAAAATATACTGGGTGTTTCATTTAAAATAAGAAAGTTGCCATCCAGTTTGGGTATAACCGGAAGTTCCACAAAATCAAAAATACCTTTATTAGCAAGTTCGCAATTAGATTTCTCAGTAGACAAATTTTCAGAATTAGAAACATAACCGTTCAAAAGTTAGCAGGGGGGGGGGGGGGATTTACTTTATGACCGCACTGTATGTAATTTTAGAATTGAAAACTTTAAGTTGATTTTCTAATGGGTATATCACAAAATTTTGAAATCTAGATATTGGCCATGATACAAAAAGTAGTAAGGGTACTTCGTTATCCTTGATATAAGAATAAGTTGTTTTTTTTTCGACAAAAACTTCGACAGTACCAATTACCATGAATACGGCTATGAACTACTCTTTTGAACAGAGCTTTTATGTAGTAAATTTTCTAAAAAAGGTTTTTTTTGAAGAAATATAATTGAAGACCTTGGTGCAAGAAGGAGGTAAGTCCACTTTTGGGGCAAAATGAGTTTTTTACGTCAACACTTACAATTTTAAAAGCCCAATCGAATTGTGCAAAAAGGATGTGAGTATGATGAATATTTAGTTGTTAAATTTAAATATTAACTTATCCTTAGCAGCCATTTTGAGCAAATATGGTGTAAAATGACAACGTGATAATGGGGTAAGATTAAAATATGCATCTTAAAACTTAATGGAATACTATCGTAACTTAAAATTTGAGGGTTAAGAAACTAATGAGACAGATTACACTGACGATGTGTTACCGGATCAGATGATTAGTATTGATACTATAGGGCCATTTTTTATTGCTAATTCTTGTTTGATATTTTTACATAATAAATTAATTAAAAAAAGTATTTATTTCTATGGATTTGGCAAGATTTGTTCGCCTTTTCATCAACATTTGAGATATTTGGGGCAAGAAAGAGGCAAGTCCAAATAAAAAAAATTAAAAATGAACATATTTGCTTACTTTATTATTACATAAAGGGGTATGTAAATATTTTGAGGATGAACAAATATATTGTCCTGATAATAATAATAATAATAATATATTCAAATTTTTAAAAGTAAACCGTTTTAATCAATTTTCTCAGAACTTCAAAAAGTGGACTTACCTCCTTCTTGCACCAAGGTCTTCAATTGTGAATGAAGATTTTAGAATTGAAAAATCTAATTTGAGTTTCTAATTGGTATATCACAAAATTTCGATTCTAGGCACTGGTTCTTTTTCTACCATGATATAAAATTATAGTAAGGTAAAGTAGAACTTCATTATCCTTGGTTCTTACCTGGATTAGTTGGACGGTGTTACGCAAAAAGAACCAACCTACAGAATTTTGCAAAGCTTTGGAACAATCCATCAAAGGTCACAAAACTTTACGAACTCTGAAAACTGGTATACATATAGTTAATTATCTAGTAAAGCTTTACCATAAAATATCCCAAAATCAACTTTCTCGTGAGTTGGTTCTTTTTACATAACACCGTCCAGTTTACTGAAATCGGAACATTAGGAACATATGATAGCTATCTTTTTTCGACAAAAATTTTGACAGGACTAAAAAAGTTCTGTTAAGAAAATGATCAATGATAATAGTTTTGATCAATGGTAATAGTTTTTAAATTTAAACACCACCCTAGATATTAGGAAAATTTGAAAAACACCCCAAAATACCGTTGGTGGATTTGAAAAAGAAGATTAGAACGTTATTTTACTTATCTGTTACTTGAACCTAAAAATTTTATTCTAGAAATTAAATAATTTTTTAAAAACCTTAATCTTCAATGAAGATTTTACTAAAGCGTTTCTATCACGTATTTGATGAAGCTTCAAAACGATATTGTTTCAAACCTTAAATACGTTTGATGATTTGAATGAGGTTAAAATTATTAGGGTTCAAAGGCTTTGCACTTGAAATTTCTTGTAATCATAATAAATATGTGAGGATCGGAAGAAAATGCTTTTGAGGTTTCGAGTATACTAAAATTGAAAACACTTATGCAAGACAAACTTGTACAAAGATTGCATTTCTTGGGAGTTTAATTTAAAAGAATTAATTTTTATACAAGCAAAGGAGAGAACAATTTTACAAGCTTCTTTTAATCAAAAGAGAAACTGCAATAAAAAGCGCAATAAAAAAGTGTTTTATAATAAATTAAAAGAAATTAATTTCAAGAAGAATTGGGTTCATGTTTTTAGCGAGCGCCAAGTGTGATAAATCTTATTCGTGAAGGAAAATAAATCATCCGAATGACGATTATTATTCATGCAGACTAATGTAAATTAATTAACTATCTTGATGCAATAACAACTCAAGTAGTCGCCCTCTCTGTGTCCAATTAGGCACATTCGGCTCTTCAGCATGAGCATGTGATATTTTGTCGAGAAACAATTTTGGTGTCAGCGACGTTGCTTCGAGCTGTTTAAATGTGCACTAAGTTACGGCTTCCTTAATTGAAATTAGATATGCTTGCATGGTTTGCAGTTCGTCTTTCAAATACCACTGATTTATGTCAAATGCAAATATGCTTGTCTGTTACGTTAATGTTAATTTTAAGAGATAATACTGGTTAGAAGTTTAAATAATTTCCAAACTTCAATTCTAAATAATTGAAATCAAACTTTTGCAAATTATTAGAATATCCACCAAATACCCAGAACTAGTTGAAAAAAGTATTTTGCTATAATAGGTATAATAAAGTCCTTAGATAAAAAGCTTTTTACGTATTCAAAGTCCTTAAGGTAATTTGGTACAACTTTTGTTAAAGGGGTTGTAACAGACATAAGGATATATTGGAAGGATTTGTTGGGTAAAAGTAGATGAGATTATGTTGTTTCTAAAAAATAAATTTTGTTTGAACGATAAATACACATTCGATTATCTAGGAGGAATAAAGGACTATACATAAGAAGAGATAAATATGTGGTTTGAATTGAAAGAATAGAAGAGGAGATGATAAAACGTACAAATTCAAAGGTCTTGTCACTTGTCACCTCAGGTTAGATTCTGAGCGAAACTGATGAACAATGTTTCTTCAGTAGAGTTCAAGTGAACGACAGTTAACGTGATGTGATGACAAACTTAACGATCTGTTCATAAATTCAAATCAGAATTTAATAAAACTCCAATGAATGCCAGTCAGGCCTTCAATTAAGTCCGCCTGTACTCATTCGGAGATTATTCAAATTTTAGTGTACACTGTTTCCTTTTTGACCATTAGCTTTTAAAATCCCAAATCCTTTTATCGCTTGTGGCTTTCCCCTTGTCCATTTACGTCTCCGAAATTTATTGTGAAATCAGGCCTGACACCCGTTCACCAAAACCCACAGAGTGCGCAATTTAAAGCACTAATTAATCCTAACACATTCAGCATTAATGTGCGGTGTTGAAACTTGCTAAAAAATTGATGGTCACCACGTATTTAGTGCGCAAAAATAGCCAATCAAAAGTGCAAGTGACGTGAAGTGCCACAACAACTCTATTTAAAATACAGCAATTAAGGATGTCAATTATAGTCATGATAGTTAACATAACTTAAAATCTTGACAAGCGTAATATTATCAGCTCTCAGTGCGAATTTTATTTTATACCTTATTTAAATTATTATGGTGGTTATTTCTTGAAGATATTACTGGAACGTGTTTATTGGCAACTATATTTCATATCTTATTCAATAAGTGTCCTGTTACGTTTTACACTCCAGTTTTTTTCCTTAGTCCAATACGGATTTTTAATGTCTGCATCTTCATGTGAATTATGAGCCACAAACCAGTCGCTACTACTTTTTTACCGTTTTCAACCTCCATAAAATGAATTGAAAATGATATTGGATATTATAATGTTTAATTAAAACAGTGCTGATTTACTTCAGAAGCTGGTGGTTTTGTAAAATGAACTACAATAAATGGAAATTGGAATTTTTAACTTATTTGTTTTGTAAATGACCAAAAAATAGCATATTTAATTGAAGCAAGTGAGGCTTCTGGAAGATCTAAATTTGAAAAAGGTTTATTTAATTTTTCAAATATTTGTAAATCTCCACATAACCAAAGTTTTCAATTGTAAAGTTGATTTCAGTAAATTCGTTTTATCTATCTGATTTAGAGCGTAATCTATTTAGAATTTTCCTAATTAACCATTTTTCATCAAAGCCTGGATGAAGTTCTTCTTATGGACGAAATTTTAATTCATTATCTAGATTTGATAAAGAATTACACCACAATAATTTTCTAGAATCTTATATTGAATTAACCAAAGGTTTAACAGATAAAAGAAAACTGATCATCGATGTTAGTCTACACCGTTTCCAATTTCAGAAAAGATCAACTCAATTTCATCAATTGTAATTCAGAATAGTCAATTGAATTTCAGAAAGCATCAATTGTATTTCAGGATAAACAACTTAATTTCAGAAAGTATCATTTGTATTTCAGAATAGTCAATTTAATTTCAGAAATCATAAATTATAATTCAGAAAAGATCAATTGTATTTCAGAAAGCATCAATTGTATTTCAGGATAAACAACTTAATTTCAGAAAGTATCATTTGTATTTCAGAATAGTCAATTTAATTTCAGAAATCATAAATTATAATTCAGAAAAGATCAATTGTATTTCAGGAAGCATCAATTGTATTTCAGAAAAATCAATTTAATTTTAGAAAAGACCTTTTGTAAAACATTGAGGAAGCCAATAGTTTTTGGCAGATTATTTTAATTGGATTCAACATTGGTGAATAAGGACCTAAGCCTGGTGTTACTGGTGTTAAATTTCAAAAGCACATTTTTGATTTAATGTGTGTGGTATTGTGATTCATGTGCACAATCACCACCAAAAACTCTTGACTTCCTCATATTTTTATAATTGGTCATTTCTGAAATTAAATTGATTTTTCTGAAATACAATTGATCTTTTCTGAAATACAATTGACTATTCTGAAATACAATTGATATTTTCTGAAAATGAATAGATTAATCTGAAATACAATTGATGCTTTCTGAAATACAATTGATCTTTTCTGAAATACAATTGACTATTCTGAAATACAATTGATATTTTCTGAAAATGAATAGATTAATCTGAAATACAATTGATGCTTTCTGAAATACAATTGACTATTCTGAAATCGAATTGATCTTTTCTGAAATAAAATTGACTATTTTGAAATAGAATTGATCTTTTCTGAAATACAATTGGAAAAGGTGTAGATCTTGTTGGAACGATGCCAAACAAACTGACTATCATCAGTCGAGTAACATATTCAGCGTTGAAGAACACTAAAGCTGGAGTAGAATATCTTAAGTATGGGCACTTGCTTATACCAAATTGGGTAATTTGGTATAAGTAAACTTTTGAAGAAGGTTATTTCTAGTTAAACTCTTATTTTTATATTTTTAATATGTTGTTTAAATGATAATGTACGATCCAAATATGTAGGAGTATTGCAAAATTCAACATTTTCACTGTTCCAAGAAATATTTAATTTAAGATTTTCCTTTTTATTGTTTAAATGGAAAAGACTTGATGCTTGATATTGTTTTAGAAGGATTTGGATGAAGACTATTTTTTTTCATAATAATTTTTCATAAGATTTTTAAGAGTAGAAGATAAAATATTTTGAATAGTAAGTCAATTCTTGTTTTTTGTAATTATACTTAAATCGTCAGCAAAAATGCAACTATTAGTGTTTGGAAAAATAGGTTGATCATTTTTATAAATGTTGAATAAAGTATGATCGAAAACACTATCTTGTTGAAGACCATTTTTCTGAATTCTCATCATACGCCGAAGATAGATCAAAAACAACAGCACCAGTTATTAAATTATTCTCAAAACCATCTTCAATAAGTTGTGTAAGGTTAAGGATTCGTGCTGTTTGTGGAGGTGTAAGTTGATCATCAATATTTGGAGAGTCTACGTAATAACATTTTTTCAAATAATTTGTATAAACAACATAAAAGTGAGATGAGTCTTAATTTTTTGGCATTATCAAGTAATTTACCTAGTTTTAGGAGAGCAATTATTTTGATTTTTCACCATATTTTTGGTATTCGAGCAACCAGTATTTAGTTTTTATACCAAATCTTTTTATCGGTTCATTTTTTAGCTTTATAGGTAGATTCTGGTCAAAATTAATTGCTTTTAATTAGAAACAAATAATGTAACCATGGAAATTCTGGTCAAATCATTTAAGTTTAAAGGCCTTTAAATTTAAATTTGTTATATGGGTTGTAATGTACAATTTCCATGGATACATTATTTGTTTTATTTTGACCAGAATCTGCCCATTACTGGGTGAATCTAAGTTATTCATTTCAAAGGGATGACTTTTATCTCACTGATTTTCCATTTAAAATTAGTTGATGAACAACCTGATTAGCAGAAATTGGACAATTCAGTTCAGATTATTTGGAATTCAATTCAAAGAGTTTTAATTGTACTCTAGACTGGTCTACTTGAATATTTTCAAGAGTCTCTTTCCATTTTTGTTTTTAATAGAAGACCCTGTATATAGTGTTTTTGTACATGTGGCATTTTAACTAGCAAAGATATCAAATAATACAATAGTCCAAATCGTACATACTTAAAAGCTTACGTGATGTGGACTATAAATGTTTCTAAAGACTTTCAAAAGCGGGCTATTTAGGAAAAAGACCTACGTGGCTTAGTGGGAAATTAGTTTTACACTCGAAAATAATCTCTTTTGACGGCTAGATATGTTTGACCAGAGAAATAAAATCTAACAACATTTACCGAGTGATTTAAGTTTAATAAAATAAATTGTTTGTATTTAGTGGAAAGAAACAGCATTATTTTATAAAAATTTTGATTGCTGCTTTTGTGTATTAATGAGGGTGTCATGGCGAATATACATGATAATTTATTAAAACCTTAGATCATAGACGTGTATTGTTATTGGGATAAATAGATTTCCAAAAGCTGCGAACGGTGAAAAGCTGCGCAGCGGGTTTCTTTTGATGAAGACAGTTAATTTGAATGTTAAAGCAAATTTTAATTAAAACTTCTTTTAGTTTGCAGTTAACGCTTTTCGTAATACCTTTTTGATAACTTTGAAAGTTGGCCAATGCGACTTGCTTAGCAAAACCTCTGTAAAAGTAAGAGATCAAAAGATGTTTACCTGAAATGGTCGTATGGCTAATTAAGGCAAACTTTTCGACGCAATTTTTCCGATACTAAAATTTAATCAACAAGTAATGGATAATATAATTAATTAATGCTGATATTTTAAATCCGGGATAAAAGCATGGTTAGTGAATAAATCTGCATTTTAAGTAATTAATTTAAGGCGTTGCATTTAAACTGTTTAATACTAATTATACTTTTTAAGTGGGACCTTATTCGTGATTGGGTAATAAAAATTTAACTCGTTCGTATAACGTGGTGTAATACTGAGCTCTAAATCTGCGATAAGCTCGAAACAAAAATCTGTATGCATATTCAATTAAATTGGCTCGTGTGCATGGGATTATGCATGTTCTCACTGAATTTAAACATGAATCTAAACCACCGCAGGGCACAGGATCATAATTAATATCCCACTGGTAAAGCCCATGCTTTGACCCGATCTGCTCTCTGGCTCTGTCAGACTATCCACACGGGAGGATAAATCGCGACGGATTTCCATTCAAATCCCTGACCAATCGTCAATTATTACATAGTATTATATCCTTTACGAATTACCTTTCTAAAGATGAATTCATCGATACGTACAAAACGTCCTCATTAACTCCAATGAATTTAGTGACCATGCACAAATTGCTTCATATTTCAAATATGCGTTTGTTTTAATGGCAAAGCTGCAAGCAACAATTCTAAGCTGAAGAGTGATGGGCGCTGCGTTTCGTACTTTTTAGCACTCATCAGGATCACATACTGCTTGCTTGTGTTCTTTCCAAAAGGATCGGAGGAATTGATATATCTTTAGCTATGGCTTATAATAAAGCACTACCGTGAGCTTTTCACTTAGTAAAAAAAGAAGAGCCATCTAACAAGCCCAATGAAGGCTTGTGTCGACCGATACCAACACTAGATGGCTCTGCTAATTTTCAAAACGACTGAACTCATATACTACATGTATCTATGTTTTTTTTTCAAAAAATTGCTGGAATATTTAAGAAATGCGAGTTTTCATTGATACAAAATTTTTGTATGATAAAAACTGATGATATCATTCGTATAAATAAGACTTTTAAAAGAAATAGGTACTTAAATTTTTTTAAAATATCATTTTATCGTGTAATTTTGTGTGATTGGATTTTTATACCTCCACGGTTTCTTGAACAACCGAAACAAAGGAAGAAATTTTAGATGATTTACTAAGCTTCCCCAAACAGCCTGTCGTAAAATTGATAGCGGTGTTGCTATTTATGCTCTTCCTTCCTTCGTTGCATAAATCTTGATACAGTAGATAGAACTACATTGTCAACCACATAACCGAAACACAATTAATTAAAAAAATTGAGATTTTGGAGAATTTAGGTTCTCAAACGCTATAATTTGCATTTCATCATATTAAGTTGAGTGTTTTTATGAAGCTCGTTTACATAGGCTTCCGCCAAATCGGGCAAAATGGTATGCGTTTTAATTTGGGAACATGCAATCGTGCAATTAAAATTAAACATATTTGTTTAAGTGAGTGGACATGAAAGGCGCCGAAGATTCTTTTAAAAGGCGGCAATTACTCTTGCTGAAAGCAAAATTAAAAATAACCCATCTCTGTTTAATGAAATTAAATCGCCTGTCTTCGGTTTGTGAAGATTTAATTCGTTACCTTTACATCGTCTCATTTATATTTTGGATATAATTGAGCTCAACAATTTTAGAATTTTAAAATAACGGTTTATATAATAATAAGTTTACATAATTTTTAGATAAACATATCAAATAATGAAATTATAATTGTTCTAGAAATTTTTAAATTCCTAAAATTATTTTACGAGATTAAATAACGAAAATTAGTTTTTCATCTTTTAATAAAACGTTATTGGAATCAATAAAGATTAATTAAATTCTTTCTCCTCTAATAGAGCCATTATTACCAATACCAATAGCAAGTTTATGTTTTCAATTATTTTATAAAATCAATATGATTTCATCACTATCAAATTCAAAACGATATTTTTAATTAAATTATTCATTCACTCTTCGTAACTAATCCTAAAATTAAGTTTAAGAAGATTAAATTGCGGAATGGTATTTCTTTAATGTGGTTTAAAATATTTAGAGCAAGTAATGCGGATTAATTTAAACACAGGTGCAAATCCAGGATAACGTAAGTATCTTACTTGTGATAAGTTTCACCACTGGGTAAATTAAATTTTCCAATTAAACTCTCCTCCAACACTCACCTGAAACAAAGATAATCAATTTGAATTAAAATATTTAACACTATAATTTTAAAATATCACAAGGAAAGAAATAATCAAAATAAATCAAAAATCAATTGTATTTCAGGAAGCTACAATATTCTATTTCAGGAAGCTTTAATTGTATTTCAGAACCTCCAATTGAATTTCAGAAAAAATCATTTGAAATTTGTTACTGGTGTATTGTTAAACCGACGTCTTCTTAATTTTTTTACAATTGGTCTTTTCTGAAATTACATTGATTTTTTTGAAATACGATTGATACTTTCTGAAATACAATTGAACCTTTCTAAAATTCAATTGGTGATTATGAAATACAATTGAAGCTTTTTGAAATTCAATTGATACTTTCCGAAATTATATTGATTTATCTGAAAAACTATTGGAAAAGGTATTGTTAAAGATATATACTTTAATAACTTCAAATTATCGTGATGTAAATCTATTTTACAACGAACTGCATATAAAATAGTACACGTATCTCTAAATTGCAAAAAAGAAAGATTAAATCAGCATAAATGATACTTAAAAATAAAACTCTATTTCATGTATATGTAACAAGCTGTAATGGTTTAACGATTTGAGCCGACCGAAATTACAGATAATACAAAAATAATTTAACCGCTTGTTATTTTTTAGTGACAATAAAATGAAACATTTCATGTGATTCCACGTTTAGAGCTTTTTAATATCCCTATTAAAAAACTGCAAATATATGAAATATTTATTGTTTGGAAAAACTTCAGGTGTTATTTTTCACTTTTGTAAAGGATAAATTAAATATTTAAATAAACATAGGTAGATTTATTGAAATTTAAAATTTATAAGTAATTAAAAGTTTTCATGCAGAAATCTGTAATTAAAGTTTTTTCGAGTTTGTAAATATTTTTAGTACTTTAATTTATAGGTCTAAAAGGTTTTTTGGATTAATTACTATAGTTTAATACTTGATAAATTTATTGTCATTTATGAAATATTTATGATAATTAAATTTAATCGTAATAAATTAAAAATGTAAACTCTGTTTCGTACATTTTCGTTTTAAATGCAAATGTCATAATATTCAATAAATGGTTATATTCTGTAAGCAGCAGTAATTATAATAATTAAAACAAATGATCGCACATTAATTATTGATGGTTTTTTCTCCTTCAATTGCCGGTTTGTATTTATATTTAATTAGGCGTAACTGTTTAATTATGTAATTTTATGTATAATTTATGCTTATTATACCTGTTAATTTATTGCTCTAATAAAAAAATCTAATACTGCTAAATGATACCATGGTGTAAATAACTAAATCAAATTGCATGATAAACGACCAACAATTATTTCATGATTCTTTAAAAGAGTATTCATATTTACCAACATAATAACATTAATTAACGTTCTGCGGTTGAGGTTTATGCTTACAAATCCAACACAAAACAAGTAATCAATACTAATTTTAGAAAGTTTAATGGAAAACGATTTTTTGTTTTCCAATCTAAGAAGTTTAAATATAATGTAAATTTTTCAATGAACTAAGCTTTAGAGTTTCACTATAAATGGTGGACTGAAAAACTGCTGCAGTCAAAAAAAAATTAATTAATATCTTCGTTATTTGGAGACTTGAAACAATATAAAGCAAAGTTTGATCGGTAAAAACAAATATTTTTTAAACTTTTAGAATACTATAATATTTTTCATGAATAGCTTCATTAAATCTGAGTAAACTATTTTTTGTTTTAAGTCTCTAGGTGTAATATAAACGGAGATATGATTTTTCTTATGATGGTCTACCATTTCAGTCAACCGATCGAGGATTGACGAGCTGTGAAGAGGACTTCGCAAGAAAATTCATATTATCATAAATATAGCACCTGGAGATTCAAAATATAAACCATTCAACTCAGAATTAACAAGGCTATAAATATAAAAATATTGGTGTATTCTACAAGTAAAATAAGTATTTGGATCCATCGATAAAATTTACACAATGTTTAACTAAAATAAAAAATATTTTTTTAAAGTTTTAAAGTAAAATGGTATTTTTTTCGTAATAGCACCAGTACATTTAAGTAAAATAATTTTTATTTCAAGTCTCTAGGTTCTATATTAACGAATATATATTTTTTTCAGCAAAAGTCCATCTTTTCGGTCAACGAAGCTAGGAGCTTCAAACAGTAAAAAGGTAGACCTTCACGAAAAAATTCATATCTTTATCAATATAACTCTTAGAGACTCGAAATAAAAACAATTTTACTCAGAATTATTAGTGCTATCACGAAAAAAATATTATTGTATTTTATAATCAAAAAAATATTTTTTTTGGTCAGTCAAACTTAGGCAAAGTTACATCGACATAAAATATATTTTTTAAAGTTTTAAAATGGCATAGTATTTTTTTGTGATTTCAAGTCTCTAGGTTATATATTAGTGCAAACATATTTTTTTCTGCGAAAGTCCACCTTTTCGGTCATCGAAGCAAGGCGCTACAAATTCCAAAAAAACATATCTTTATCAATACAACTCATAAAGACTCGAAATTATAAGCATTTTACTCAGATTTATTGGTGATATCACGAAAAAAACTACTCTTTTTCTTTCGGTCAAACGTAGGCAAAGTTTTATCAACAGAAAAAATATTTTTTTAAAGTTTTAAAATAACATTGTATTTTTTTCATGATAGCCTTATTAAATTTAAGTACAATACTTTTGATTTCAAGACTCTAGGTTCTATATTAACGAAAATATTTTTTATTCCGCGAGAGTCCAACTTTTCGGTCATCGAAGCAAGGCGCTCCAAACATGAAAAAAGGTAGACCTTCAAAAGAAAATTCATATCTCTATCAGAAGAAGTCGTAGAGACTTGAAATGAAAACCATTTCACTCAGATTTATTGGTGGTATTATAAAAAAAATACTCTTGAATTTTATAACAAAAATTATACTTTTTATGGTCGTTCAAACTTACGCAAATATTTTTTATGTTTTAAAATAAAATAGGATTGTTTTCATGATAGGCCCATTAAATTTGAGTATAATGCTGTTTATTTGAAGTCTTTTTTAGGTTGTATATTAATAAAGATATAAATTTTTCCACGAAGGTCTACCTTTTCGGTAGTCCTAAATCCTAGCAAGGCGCTTCAAACAGAAAAAGGGTAGACCCGCACAAGAAACTTCATATCATAGTAAGTAAAGTTGGCACATACTCAAGCTAAAAACCACCTTACTCAGATATTCCAAGTCTTGTCAAAATGCTATTTTTAAAGCAGAAGACTCACTCAATCTCAGAGATTTTTAACTATGAATTTTCTAGCCAAAACATAGATATGAATAAACATTTCTGGGTTTCCAAATAAAACGAAAGAAATATTAGTTTTATTTATAGATTATTTGCGATAAATTTTTCTGGTCAGTGAATTGCCTACGATACATTTTTTGGTCATGAAAAAATGTTTTTGCCCAAATTTTCCAATTATACTTGTTAAAGAAAATAATTGATGAAAACACTAACTTCTTAAATACCAAATTCATTAACAACACAATTTCAAAACAACTAATATAAAATAAATCATTCATTTGCATGTGAACATTTATTTATTGACCTTAATTATTTATTATTGTATTCATTACTTAATACTTAAGATTACCATTAATAAATGACGCAAGCCATTTAGAACAACGAAAACAAGAATGCGGACAAACAAATATTTTATGCAAAAGCTGGGAGACTTAAATTAATGAAGTTGTGATTAAAAAATGCAATATACGGTTTAAACAATCACTTTACTTTTTAATTTACTTCCATAAGTAATAAAAACTATTTTTCTCTACGTGATGCATTTTTTCATGTAATCCCCATTTTTAATTTAAAACTTTCAAGTGAGCTCTTCTTCGTAATTAAAAAATGGATTGTTGTAAATGTAAATACAAGTTAGTGTGAAATTTAATGAACCAGCCGCTGAAAATCGGCTTTTAATCAAATTAAGTATTTTATTTATGGAATAAATAAATAATTTGCTTTATTTGATGCATTTATCAATTGAAAACAACTTCATTCGCATTCGCAATGCACTCATTTTCATTTCAAAGAAAAGTGCGTGTCTACGCAAATAGTAGTTGTACTACAATACTATTTTTTACGACTTAATAATGTTATGGTCGCGTGCTTGTTTTAACTGTCATTTTCATTACTGATACGCGTTTGCGTTTCGTTTGAGCGAGAAGATTGATTTTCAGAATTTTCACGAGTGAATTTTCCCAGAAAAACGGATGGCTCAGGATTCACCTCGTGAAGCAAAATCGTTAGCATGAAAAATTACATCAGTTATTTAAAAAAAAATTACAGGAATTACTCAAATATTTGTTTTTGACCAACTTTTAAGAGTTAATTTTTAAAAGCAAGAAATTAAAAGTTTAATTTTTATAGTGCAACTCTAATTAACTTGGGAATTAAACTAGGGCAGAGATTTTAAATACGAAGTGAAATTTGTTGTATTAAACTATACAGTGTCCCGTTCGTGGTAGATAAAACATCAGGGTTAGAAATTAGAGCAAATCTTCGGTTTAAAGCTAAAACTCATTAGGTAGTTATGTTACATTTGGGAGGATTTTAATAATGAATATATCTGAAAAATGGAAAAGCTGTACATTGTCAGAATTTTTCAATAAACTAAAATATTATTGATTGTTTATAAGTAATATTCTAAAAATACTAAGATTAACGTCCAAAAAAATGACATTCGTACTTAATGAATTTTATTTTTAAATTAACTCAGAAATTTCCATACTTAGAGATTAAACAAAACAAGTAAAAAGTTTAATTTGTATATTTTATACAGAGTGTCCCAGAACTCGCGCATAAGCTCTCGTTGCTTTGTTCTTAATCAATTTAGTTTTTCCAGTTGCTTAAAATCGAAAATGTCACCATATTATAATTCAATTACTTCGTAAGGTTCTTTCTTGGTTTTATTTTTAAATTTCTAAACATTTTTTTCCAATTAATCATAAGAAAAAAACAATCATTATTTTTTAGCATTTTCAATCACTGAATACAGTCAAATTCCAAGCAAGGATTCTAAAAATTTACAACTTCAATGGTTGAATGGTTTTGAGCACAATGTTAAAGATTCTTGAGCACAATGTTAAAGAGATCGTGTCGTCGACGAGACTAGAAGGACAGACTCTTATTTTTTCATGTGAATGAAAAGGACAGAATGATGAAAGTCATCGACGACACGATCTCGATCGGTCCAAGAATAAGCCCGCTAGTTTCTGTTGTGTACTTCAAACTCGGTGTTACGTTTTCATTGGAGCCTCTTTTACCATTAAGTTAATTCCAACAATAGCAGTAACCTTAGTTTTCCTCCTTCATAAACTACCACTACTATCTGCTAAAAGCAATTCAAGAACACTCTGCAAATCGTAAATAATTAATTAAAAGCTATCGTCTTCGTTGGCTCTTCTTTAATCTTTTTCTTTGCCTTTTTAGCAAGCTTCTTTTCTAGCAAGATGATCTTCTTAACTTTGCTTCAAAAGTGGATCTTCTTTGGTGGAATCATATTTCTCGTTACTAGTAGCATTTTCTGGAGTTTTGTGTCCCCTATCATCTTAACCTCAAAAACTTACATTTTCCTTTAATTGTTCTAGTATTTTTCGTGTTCTTCACAGAATATTTTTTAGACGCTACTCGAGTTTTTTGTTGTTGTTTAGGTGCTTCTGTTTCGGCAAAGTGAATAATGTTTTGGTGTTTATAATCCACAAGTTTCCAGTAAGCATTACAAAGTGAATGAAATACGGTATAATCCTTCGAAAACTAAAGGGGTTATAGTTTCCACACATAAATTCTCGGTAGCTTGCTTTGAAAGTCATTAAGTAACACAGTAAGTTCTTCATGTGATGAAACGTCAAAAACTGGCCACTTAGGTATATTTTTTCATCTTCAAAAAACTAAGAAAACTTCATTCTATGATTTGTAGTTCTGAAGTTATGGTGTTTTTTATTTTTGGTCACCGATTTGTGCAACACATCAATAAATCGGGAATAACAATTAACCAACTTAGTAGAGATTAAAAAAGTATCACTGGAAATTCAATTAGTAATTTTTATCCCTACAAATTAGGAAAGTTTTGAGTTTCACCTTATTTTCCTTTACGTACCAAATCATTGTAAATAAGTTTTATGCAATTTTGGATGATTTTCAATAGGATTCAGTTAAAATAAATGTTTGTTATATTAAAAAAGGTGCAAAGTTAACTATTGGTTTAAAAACAGGGTTTTTAGTGTTCCAAAAAAGTAATTGGGCATAGACAAAATCCAAAGTATAATTCTCTGAAGTTTGTTCAAAAGAGCTTAAGTCAAAACCATCGATTCTTATACAGGGTGTCTCACTTTTTTTCCAGCAAATTTTTTTTTAAAAAGTAAATGTCATTCTGAACAAAAATTTTCCTATGAACTATTATGTTTTTTCGACTCCTTAAAAAGTTACAGCAATTTTAAAATTTATAAATTTTCATGATTTTTATGGAACATCCTGTATAATATTTTTTCTTAGCATCTTATCAGCTTAAAGATATACAAAATCCAAAGCATACTTGATTTAAATAAAAAAATTAAAATTAAATCAAATTTATATAGGGTGTCCCACAAAAATCATTAAATTTTTGAAATTTTAAAATTACTGTAATTTTTGAAGGAGTCGAAAAAACATAATAGTTGATAGGAAAATTTTTGTTCAGAATGACATTTACTATCTAAAAAAATTTTTTGCTGGAAAAAAAGTGAGACACCCTGTAGAAATTGAAATTGTGCCAAAAATCGTCTAACAAAAAAATTACAATAATCCTGACTTAAATACAAATTAGAATTGATTTAAATTAAAAAAAATATATAAAAAAGAAAATCAACAGATTATACAAAAATCTTTGCAATTGTAAAAATGGTGGTGCAACTTGTTAAAGAATCCAAAAAATATTAGATCATAGGAAATTATTAGTTCAGAAATGACATTTACTACCTAAAAACTTAACCACATATACAGGATGATTTTTATATATGGAACCAAAGCGGTCATGCCGAAATAGCTGGATAAAAAAAAAATGAAATTTGGTACGATCAAATGAGGCTTTGGTAGAAATATTTATAGATGAAAAAAAATGTTATCCCTCGGATTTTTGACACGCCAGCGATCATGAATTTTTTTAAATAGGTACATATGTCATGTAATACACAATGGAAAGGTAATTTTTAGTACTTTATAACAGTCTATATACAGGGTGATGATAAAGTTTGGAACCTTATTCATAACTGCCATATTTAATCGTTTTGAGAAAATCGCTCGGACAGGTCAATTTTAGTTTTTAAAACGCCATCTCTTGATATAAAAAAATATTAATGACGTCACTGGTGCTTTAACAATGACGTCATCAGCGATTTTTTTAAATGGAAGCCCCTATTTTTTTACTCATTATCGATAGAAACTCATGTCACTTAAACAATGATATAAAAGACAATTAAATTTTTAAACAAATTTTTGAATAAAAAATCTTTTTAATTCAAAAAAAAGAAATTTTTATTTTAACGAAAAAGGTTTTATAAAAATAAATTAAAATGAATTTGAAGTTACCAATAATAACAAAAGAAAGTAAATGTTTAAATAATGCCCATTCTAATGCAAATGTAAAATGTATTTAACAAAATTTAATAAATAGTCTTGAAAAACTAATTTTTTGATTCCATTTAAATGTAAGGAAATATACAAAAAATAAAATTTTAAATTTACCATTTATTGAAATCGGCCAAAATAAATCTTATACAACATTCAAATTTTTCAAACTTAATAGTACAAATTAATTTTAAGTTTATATTAAAAAAAATTTTAAACGAAAATTTGTTTACAAATGCAACAATTTTTTTATATCATTGTTTAAGTGACATAAATGTCTATAAAAAACCAGTGAAAAAAGTGGGGGTTTCCATTTAAAAATATCGATGATTACGTCATTGCTAAATCACCAGTGACGTCATTAATATTTTTAATATACCAAGAGATGGAATTTTAAAAACTAAATTGACCTGTCCGAGCGATTTTCTCAAAAAAATTAAATACGGCAGTTATGAATTAGGTTCCAAACTTTATCATCACCCTGTAATTATTATTTAATAAAATTTTGTTATCCAACTTTTATTTCTTTGGACTGTCGCAAATTACAAAAAATGGCCTTTTCTATATTTTCCTTTCAAAATAAAAATATTTTGCCTCAAAAAAAAAGGCTAAAACATTTTTGTTTTAAATATAACAATAAAATGTTTTTGCAGTCAAAAAATGTTTTAGACCTTTTTTGAAGGCTAAAATATTTTTATTTTGAAAGAAAAATTATAAAAATGCTATTTTTTGTAATTTTTATAAACGTTTATTTTTTATGATTTAAATATGTTATAATTTTATGGACTTTCGTAAAGTAGTAAAAATTACATAATATGTTGCCATTTAAAAAAATCAAGATGGATCAAATTAAAATATTTGTACCAAGGTCACATTTGATCCTAACAAATTTCAAATTTTTTCCATACATAAAAATCACCCTGTATATTATAACGTAAGTGGTTTCCAGTTAACTGTTATTTGTCGAATGTTGCGACACCCTGTATACATTGTTATTTTTTTGTAATAAATAAAAAGAAGAATTATTTATCAAAGCCTCATTTTTTTTAGAAATCACGTTTTAACATTTAAAATTCTAAAAAATTTATTTAAAAAAAAACTTTACACGCCACCCCTTTACTCCACTAGGTCGCCCTTTTAGAGTACGTACTCTACTGAACCAAAATTCCTGGCTACGCCACTGATGATTTAGTAATTGAAGAAAAATAACAGGAAACTCAAAATTTTCATAATTTGTAGAGATAATAATATAGTTTTTGAAGACGGTAAGAAAACACCCCTTTAATTGGCTTTGTTTTGAGAAATTGTCAAAAAACTTAAAAATTTCTTTTTCTTTGTGAATTTTTTATTCAACATTTTATTAATGATTGTTTTGTTATAACTATTTAAAAGAGGATATTTTTTGCCTTCTAGTGATAAATTTTTAAATGTCTATATTAAATTATTACCAATATTTGGCAAAAATAGGTGACCAACAATTCAAAAGGCTGTAACTCCAAAACTATAAATGATACACCCCTACTTTTTTGTTTTTTTTGACAATCAAATTTGTTCTACCTTCTAACTCAGAAATTTTATCCACCACAACGTGATACCCTGCATAAAATATTTAGGAAAATGCTGATAAATAAAAACGATAGTTTTTTTGTGGGTTTGGGCTAAATAAATGTAGTTGGATAATAAATAGTGTTTATTTGAAATAAAACGAAATATTTTAATTACAATGCTCACACAGGAAACGTTCCTAAAATAGATTATACGAAACACCTCGACCAATCCCAAATTATATAAATTACCCCCATTGAGATTTAAGTAAAACAGCAGGGCAATTTATGGCATTCCATTGAATGTTAGCTGATATTTAGGACCCTTAATAATAGGATTCGTAGTTAAAATGGGGCGTGATAATGCCCGGTGAATGTTGTGATTATTAAAGTAGGGCCACTCCGTTTTGACCAATTAATTTATATGTAAAACATTTTTCTCATTCGTAGTATTCTCAATGTAGAACATCTGGGAACGTAGTTAAATTAAATAATTAAGCATATTCAGAATGTTTAAGAATTTATGTTTTCCAGTTAATTAAATTAATTTTGCTAGGTCGCGTTGTTTGGTGAAATATGTAAGACGCAAACAAATACAGACAAAACAGCTATTAAAGCGGGCTGTTAGGAATGTAATTTAATAAATACAGGCAATTAAACGAAACACGATATTATAATTACTTACAATGGTTGGTATAAGTATTTGCATTAGATACAGCCAGATAAATTATTCTGGTGACTTGAACGAATATACGAATTTGTTGTATGATAATATTGGCGACGTAATTTGTTTTATTAAATTATACAGGAAATGTGAATGTACATGGGTACTTAAATTACTTGATAATATACCTCGTGGACAGTTGGGAATGGTAGCACAAACGACTACTTCATAACCACTAGGCGCAGTTTATACTAAATTATTTATATGTAGACGTGCAAAAACCAGCCGCCTCTAATCTATATTAGCTGTGGGATTTTAATAAAACAGCAGTTTTCTCTAAATAGGAAATTATTAATATATCCGTTTTATTTTTAATTATAATGCTATTAAGTATAATATTTAATTTCAACGATAAATGCCCTTAATACTGAAGATTCCCTACAATTTGCATTTCTCAGGTATCTCGCGTTTGTACAAAAAGACCCCCTACAATTTCCGGCTTCTGACTCATCACTGACTGTATTGTTCTTTATTCTTTTTCATTCTCAGAATGGGGAATGTAGAATGTAATTTCTCCGGTGGTATAAGCCTACAAGCGCTTCAAATTCTTTTAACAATGTCCAGGTGAGGTTTGGACCGTTGGGCGCCTAGTAATCTATAGATCATCCTCTTCAAATGGACCGCATAACTGCCATGACAACCATCACAACATCCCATCTCGCACCACGTCTACAGTTTTATTAATAATTGCATTTGTGTGACAGACTTTCCAAATTTATTGGATCTCTTTTATACGACAAAAAAATTTATGAGATAATTGCTAAGTTAAAATGGTGGGAATTTCACACTATTAAGCTTTCTTTTGAAAATATTCATCATTTTAAATCACCAGAATACAAAAAGTTTGATGATTCTGCATTCTTCTATCATTGAAGTAAACTTACAAAATTTCCAAAATTTATTACCTATTATAAAAACAGACTTCGTCTAATTTCGTCTAAAACTATATCAAGCTTTTTTCACTTAAATAATAGATATGTGAATCAACAACTAAGTCTTAAATGATGGAATCAAAAAATTGAATATAGTGCATATTTAATAATTTTTATTTTGAGTAAATTTATTTTTTTTTTCAAAAATGGTTGAAATTTTTTTAAATATTTTCTTTTTCTATCGCCGTATCCTACTATAATTAAAATTTCGATTCTTTCGCGTTCGCTTAAGCGAGGCATTTTTAATTTCGCAAAACTTAATAATTGTTGATTATTATTAAACAAACGAAGTAAGCTATTCAAGCATTGGTAAATGGATTTAAAATTTTATTTGCCATACAAAATAACGTCAACTAAAGCACTTTTATAAAGGCAATTTTTATTTCAATAAATTTTGAATATCAAAAGCTTTTTCAAATTTATAATAAATTACAATTTTATTTAAAGTTTATTATTACTCAAACATTTTATTTTAATTACCTTTTTCATTAAAAGTTATTTAAAATTAGTTTTAAGAAAATTCCAATTGTGTAAAGAAGAACAATTCGAATATTTTCAATAATAATTTGTTATTTTTAAACTAAAAATTAGTTTAGTTTATTTTTCTTGCCATATTTTCATTGAGAATTAATAATTTTTTTTTTGAGTAAATTTATTTTTTTTTCAAAAATGGTTGAAATTTTTTTAAATATTTTTATGTGATCATTAATATGATAAAAAGGTCTATGAAAAATGTGTAAAAAAAGTAGGAGTTTCCATTTAAAAAAAATGATGATGACGTCATAGTGAAGTTATCAGTGACGTCATGAATATTTTTTTCATTCCAAAAGATGGCACTTTTAAAACAAAAATTGACCTGTCCGAGCGATTTTTACAAAAAAAATTTTTACGGAAGTTATGACCTTGGTTCCAAACTTTATCACCACCCTGTACACTTTTTAGACGTTTATCCAAAAACTGGAGTCTTTAAAAACCACTGTACACCGGAGGTAATTTTGCTGTTAAGACATGTTCCTAGTAATGTTAGTGACAAATTGAAATTCAGTACGATGAAATGTTAGTAGTATTTGTTATCAAAATTTTCTATTAAGAAACCTTTTGCATCCAACTTGTTCAATAATACAGTCTAACAAACATTTTGGTGCCAGCGATTTTTAACTGTTCCTGGGTAAATTTTGAGTCCAGAATCCAAAACAGCGGCCAGATAGGGCCTATCAGATCTAGTATTTGAAACGTGCTATATTCATCTCTTTTAGAAATAAATCATTTTATTTTTTAACTTATGTACATTTCATTTTATTACTATTATTTTTTGCTCCAACTGCCAAAAACCAAAAAAATTAAAAGTATTTATTTTATAAAATATACAATTTTAAAAACAAAGCGAGCGAACAAGAACTTGTTGTGGTTAAGTTTTTGTTTCCAGTAATTTTCATTGAAGCCGAGAAAAAACTACAATTATGTTTTTTAATCCTTGTTTATAGTTGGATTTTACTGTGATCTAAAGAAATGTTTCTGGGTTCATTTCTGTCGTGCTTAGAGTTTGTAAAAAGTCACAGTTTTGTTTTATCCACTTTATACGTTTCATGGAAAACCGTCATTGGAAATCAAATCAAATTTTCATTCAAACTTTTACATTATATTAGGTTAGGTTAGATCTTTTTATAGATTTCGAAGGTTTTTTTGATAATTTTGATTTTTTCATTTTTGTGGTTTAAAAATCAAATTTTGTGAAAATTTGTTATTTTCTTATTAGTCTTATTACGACTTATCATATTTGAGGGAAATCGCCTATACAGGGTGTCCCATTTGACGTTGGACTGTATGGGTATCTTTGTTATTATTGGAGATAGAAAGTCGGTTAAATGGACAAAGTAGTAGAGATTTTTTCGAATATTAATAATTCATTTACAAAAAATTTGTATATCACATCGTTCCAACGCTGTCTTGAAAAAACAAGAAAATGCGATTTTTAAAATATGGCTATAACTTCTTTATTTTCTGTGGTGCCAAAAAACTTTTTGACAAAATACAGACAATTTTTTATGTACAATGCAGTAAAATAAATGAATATTTTTTTTTCGCTAACGGATTGACCGGAAAGGAACCAAACTTATTTTTTTCCTATGGCAGCCATATTAGATTTACACATATTTGGAATCAGTATTTTTTTCTGAGTAATTTGGTATACCATATGTCAAAAAAATTAAATTATTTAATTTTACAAACTAACATTGGATTTTAAGAGATGTACATCGTCAATAACATAAATGTAACTATTTAAAATATTAAATGTAAAATAAATCTTAACACATATATTGACAGTTTACATCTATTCAAGGCCATTTTTGGTTAGTAAAATTAAATTATTTCTATTTTTCTTAAAACATTACATATGATATATCAAATTACTCAGAAAAATACACTAATTCCGAATATGTTTAAATCCAATATGGCTGCCACAAGAAAAAAATAAGTTTGGTTCATTTCCGGTCAATCCGTTGTAGAAAAAAAATATTCATTTCCTTTACTGCACTGTACACAAAAAATTGTCTCTGTTAAGTCAAAAATTTTTTTTGGTACCACCGAAAATAACGAAGTTAGCCATATTTTGAAAATCGCATTTTCTAGTTTTTTCAAGATAGAGTGGGAACGTTGCGATATTCAAATTTTTTGTAAATGAATTATTAATATTCGAAAAAATCTCTACTACTTTGTCTATTTAACCGACTTTCTATCTCCAATAATAACAAAGATACCCATACAGTCCAACGTCAAATGGGACATCCTGTATAATCAAAATTATTTCAAAAAGCAACGACCTTACTATGGCGCTTTAATGATAATACTTTTAGATTCTTAGTGTTTTTAAAGTAATAAACATTTCATTAAAAATTGAGGAATTCTGTTTTCTTGAAAAAAAAATGATATCAAAAATTACTGAAAGTACATAAACTATAATTACGGCTTAAATTAGTTCATGCTTTGATTTGACTAATTTTTGCAATTTTATTACATGGCATTGTGATTTTAAACCATTTAAATAATTAAATTCTTGATTTTATCTCTTAAAAATCAAAACTCTTGGAAAACCTTTTTGTTTAATTTTTACTCTTTCATTGCAAAAGCAATTTCAGGTTTTACAGGTATTATTAAAATTAAAAAATTATTAATATTTTTCGAGTAATTTTGAGATAAAATTTACAATTTTTAAATTATCTCATAGTTTAAGCATTTATATTTTTTAATATATTACATATTAACAAAAATTCTGTACAAAACAACGAAATTCTTGCTTCAACCGATTTTACTAATTTTTTTTAAGTTTGTGTATACCTTTTATTTCCTCATGTAATAAGTCAAAAAATATAAATTTGTAATAATTTAATTTTTTTTTTAATTTGAAGTATTACACGTTTAAAAAAGGCAATAATATCCAATATAATTAAAATAGAAACAAGTTTAACACTCCATTAAAACCTCAAAAATTTAGGTATTAAACAGACGTTTAAAATTTATTTTTTAGTGTAATTTTGATTTTTGTAATTTTAACTTTTATCTTGAAAATAACCTATAAAATCAAGATTATTAAAATACGAGTAACATGGCACTGCACAGATAATTGGGAATTTTAATTACCAATAGATGACGCTTTTGGCCCTCTGTGGCAAATTAATGAACTATCGAAGCCAGTATTGAACCTACATGTTTCTACGTGCGAATACAGGATAAAATCGTCCTAAACCCCAGTATTATCAACAGACATTTAATTTTAAATATTTTTATGAAGTTTGAATATAGTTTAAATGACATTTAGCAGAAAAATAGGCTATATATGTCAAATTAAACCACATTTTAAATTAAATATCTGTTGATAATACTGGGGGTAAATGTTTTTTTACAAAGTTTTTAATAAATATTCTTCTAAGTTTTATTTAAAATCAATATTTATTCAAAATGGGCAAAGTTACTACTAAATCGTGAATACTTTCAGGTTATGAATTTTTAAAGTAACAAATTGGTTAAAAATGGGGAAATTAGTAGTTTTTGGAAAAAAATGGTGCGAAAGTGTGAAATATTAGTTTAAATCGCGATTTTAAGGCAATTATGACTTAAATTACAGTTCAAGCAGTAATTTGAGTGAGTTTACAATGCAAAATATACAGGGTGTCTTCCGGGGCGTTGGATTGCACTTTTACACAAGTTTTTTATTTTG
This sequence comes from Stenus bimaculatus, assembly GCA_963971135.1. Classification (NCBI taxonomy): domain Eukaryota; kingdom Metazoa; phylum Arthropoda; class Insecta; order Coleoptera; family Staphylinidae; genus Stenus; species Stenus bimaculatus. Next base: position 42,360,383 of record OZ020183.1, on the reverse strand, counting down.
GGACATACAAAATTTTTTTTTGACATTATAGAGGCACTTTTTTGTGTAAAATTCAATGAAGTAACTGATTTTTTTTCAGTAATATGGTATCTAACATGTAATTCTTATAATTCGTATAATTTTTAATAAAATCGTTTTAGAAAAAAGAATCATTCTAAAACCGATTTCTATTCTTCAAATACATCATCCTCCATAATTAGAATGATTGGGATGACCCTTTTAGTTTTAATTTTTGTTTATAGCAAGCTTTATTTATGCCGATAACGTCTTGTCCCAAGTTTGGATTTTTGCTCAAATATACCTTTTTTTAATTTTTATTGTTTATTTCGTATTTTATACAATATTCATGATATAATTTTATTTTATCGTATCATAGATTTTATAAAACAATGTCTTCTAAAAAAACGAAGATGTAAAATAATCGAACGCATTGCTCAATACAAGGAAAGCGAATGTGATTTTTAAATTTCTAATGATAGTGATCTAAGTGATGTAAAGATTTATGTATTGTATACGAACACTAATTTAACCATTTGTTGATCATACTATATAAAAAATCAATTAATTATTACTTAAATCGTGAAATATTGCATTGTGCAAAATTTACACAGCGCGCCCGCTTATGTAAAATTTTAGGGTGCGTTAATTATTGTGTTAACCTGAAATTTGATTGGATTTCGCACAGCGTTTAAGAAAAAAAAGCCTACGTTTAAAATTTTTTAAAATTAATATTTTTCACCTTTTTATTTTAAGAAACTTGAGTTCACGTTTGTATACTTGAGTATCCACAATTCTTAGGTGCAAAGTTCCTGCTTCCACGAGTCATTGACTAACTGGGGCGACTAATGATCATATAATTTAGGTGTCTACTAATAGGAAAATAGTTAGTATGCAATCATTCAGGCTTATTTGCATAATCGTGGAACTCTACGAGAATTTTAATTACGATACAGCATTGTCGACGAAAATATTCATAATGAAAAGTGATTACCACATTTTGGAGCTTCATAAATTTATAGGATTTTTTACTCAATTACCTTAAATTATATTTTAGTTTGATTTGTTGGTTAAATACGATTTCAAACCGCCCCCAGAAAATCGGAAAGTTTGATACTTTTTTGCAGGACGCCCTTTATACGTTAAGGTATATTTAAATAAGGCCAATTCCTATTCAATTTATGTTTATACGTTGTCAAAGTCGAGTAGGTTACAAAACCAGGAGCGTGTTTATGAATTGGGAATGTGGGATGATCATTGGTATAAACTTTAAACAAAACGAGAACAATTCACCACAATGAGAACAAGGAAACCGCAATGCATGGACGCTAGACAAAACACCCTTGAGCCAAAATAAAAAAAAGTAAACAAGCAAGGATTGTGCATACCATTTTGTAGTATTAGGATGATTTAAATATTTCCCTGATTTTAGTGTTTTTAGTTTTTGAATTTTATCTTTAGAGTCGAGCAATAATAATAAAGGTGAATTATGGAGGTTACTTATATGGAACCTAATTAAACCGTTTGTAAAAAGTGAGTTATGGTGTATTAAATCACTTAATGATATGTTAATAACGTTCAAAAGTTTTTCGCCTGGCTTTTTAGAAAAATTTATAGTAATGCCCGTTGGGAAATGCGAATTATTAACGTGCTTATCGTGCAATACCCGTTTTTATATTTGGCCTCTTTTGCCGAGAAAAACGGTCGATAAAGTTTCGCTTACGTTTTGCGGCCGGCGGCTATAATTAAGGCGTTTACGGACGCCGCGACTAGATCCGTCCGCGCACGGAATAAAATTAACGGCGCCACCAGAAGCTAAAATAATAAATTATAATTACTGCCCGTATCTTCCGCATAATGTGCCGAGATTTCTCATGTTTTTGCTCTGCGTACGTTATATGACGTATAAGCACTTCGTTTCCGCAATTCCTGGATTCACACGTTTAACTGCATTTAAATTAAAAAAAAAACTGCAAATAGCGCGGCTTTAGAGAAGTTGAAATCAATTTCCTTCCAATATTACATCCTGTAAAAAATAACAAGTTTTTCCAATCATCGTTACAATTTTTCTCATTGCTACCAATTCCCAACGCAACGACGTTCACAAAGCATTATTTACTGAAAGACCTCAGGAATTATAACTTCAATAAATTTTCATTAAACACAGAGAATTATACAAACAAATGATTTCACTTCAAAAACTAATCAAATACGTTTTTGGGAAAAAAAGTCAAAAAGTCACTAATTAAAGAAGCATTTTTTAAAATGGTAAACTAAAAATGTCGGAGTTTTTTAACTCCGGAAGAAGACTGAACGTAATGGAGAATACTACACTTTTTCCAATTGTATTTCAGAAAAGATAAATTCGATTTCAGAATAGTCAATTGTATTTCAAAAAGCATCAATTGTATTTTAGAATAATCAATTCAGTTTCGGAAAGTATCAATTGTATTTCAGAAAAGATCAGTTGTATTTCAGAAATCATCAATTTTATTTCAGAAAAATCAATTAAATTTCAGAAAGGATCAGTTATAAAAAATGAGGAAGTCAAGAGTTTTTGGCGGTGATTGTGCACCATAACAGCATACATATTTCAGCAAAACCGTGATTTCAAAATTTAACATTACACCAGTAGTCCTTATTCACTAATTGAAATAACCTGACTCTTGGCTTCCTCAATATTTTACAAAAGGTCTTTTCTAAAATTAAATAAATTTTTCTGAAATACAAATGATGCTTTCTGAAATGCAATTGATCTTTTCTGAATTACAATTGATGATTTCTGAAATTGAATTGATCTTTTCTGAAATACAATTGGAAAAGGTGTAGTACAAATCTTCAGAAATTTTGACCAATTATATGGATTTAATATTTTTTTCAAATAACTGTTATTTCTTTTCATCAATCACCGATGAAAGAGACATTTTTTTTCTCAAAAATAGTAAACTAAAAAATAAGTACCGGATAAAATTATATTTGATAGGGATAATCTTCAAATAACAAAGAAATATAATTAAAATATCAGCTAGTGCACTTTAGGACTTTCGTCCATCATCAGGCAATAAAAGTTGCAAATAAAAATTATGACAGACTTTTGTTAAATTTTTTTTCTTATTTTTTTAAATTTTTTACAAATGTCTGCCATAATTTTTATTTGCAACTTTTATTGCCTGATGATGGACGAAAGTCCGAAAGTGCACTAGCTGATATTTTTATTATACTTCTTTGTTATTTGAAGATTATCCCTATCAAATATAATTTTATTACTATCAAATAACTATATTATCAATGGATTATTTTATTATTAATTTAAGTACCCGATTTTTTTTTAACTCCGGTAGAAGTAATGGACGTAACTATTACCGTCTCTTCAGAAATTTTGAACAAATAGATGGATTTAATTTTTTTTTAGATAACTGTTACTGCTTTTAATCAATCACTGATCAAGGAGGCATTAGTTTTAATTTATTTTTTCAAAAATAGTAAACTGAAACATACCGGATTTTTTATCTCCGATAGAATTCGATATTACTTCCTTTTTAAAATAACTGTTACAGCTTTTCATCAATCACTGATCTTAGTGGCATTATTTTTTTCTCAAAAATAGTAACCTAAAAAATACCAGATTTTTTTATCTCCGGTAGAAGTCGAAAACTGAAAGTAATGGGCGTAACTATTACCAATCTTCAGAAATTTTAACCAAATAGATGGATTTATTTTTTCTTGAGCTTACTGCTTTTATAAATGAAGAGACATTTTTTTCTCAAAAATGATAAACTAAAAAATACCGAATTTTTTTGTCTCCAGTAGCAGTCGAAAACCGAATGTAATGGACGTAACTATTAAAAATCTTTGGAAATAATGACCAACTATGGATTTAATTTTTTTTCAGAAGTTCTGACCAAATAAATTGGAAGTTACTAAAATTGTTAAAAATGTTTCGAAAAATATTAAAATTTATTTTTCTTAGGTAATTGTTACTGGTTTCAGCAATATTTTATAAAAACATTAAAATTTTTATCATTCAAAAATAAAAATTATCAGAATTAAATCCTGCATTTTTCCATTAATTTTTCAGGAAGTACATTTTAAACTTATATTTCCGGAAGAAGAATTTGTGATGTATTTATTACTTACTTCCTTTTTTAAAAAAGTATTTAAATTTTTAATTTCGGATCCTGAGCCCAAAATCATTAATTCTACATTTCTTTATAAATACATTAAAAACTGAATGAGCCCAATTAAAAATCTAAAATTTCCCATATATTTTCAGGTAGACATTGTTTTTTGTTTAAGGTTAAAAAATAGTACAATCTTCTAAAATGCTAAATAAAAAGTAAAAATTATTATATTATGGGACAATCCATAGATATTGCCTATAGTTCATCGAACCCATTTTTTTAATGTTCGAACTATAAAACAAAAAAAGCTCGAACTGTTCGAACACATTCTTTTAAGTTCGAAATGATAATCGTACTATCATTATCGATCATGTAACTATTTGAAGTTCTAACTCAATGAAGTTTGAACCTACTGAACTGAATGAACTTAAGAGGATAGTCGGCAAATTTGAGCGCTTGATTTTGAAATTCGCTTGATATTTGTGGTTTTGGTCATATTTTTTTTTCCATTGAAGCTTTGTTAAAATTTCTTTTTTTGGTACACAGAAAAGTCTTGTGGCTACCAATTTCTTCTATTTTTGTTTTGGTAAGTCAAACCAAATAATCATACGGCAGCGGTAAAACGGACTCTTTACAAAAAATGTTCGCTTAGCGGCTCCTTGAAACATTCTAAATAACTAATTGAAATGAATTTTTTTTTTCCAACGCTAGAAATAAGTTAAGATATAAACGAAGACTTTGATGTTGCGTTTTTTTGTTTTAAATATATTTTTAAACTATTTACAGCATCCCAAAAATTAAGTAAAATTTTAAGAAATTTTTGGGATGCTGTAAAAAATTTAAAAATGTATTTAAAACAAAAAAACGCAACATCAAAGTCTTCGTTTATTTTTCAACTTATTTCTAGCGTTGGAAAAAAAATATTATTTCAATTAGTTTTTTAAAATGTTTCAAGGAGCCGCTAAGCAAACATTTTTTGTAAAGAGCCCGTTTTATTGCTGCCGTATGATTATTTGGTTTCACTTACTAAAACAAAAAAAGAAGAAATTGGTAGCCAGAAGCTCTTCTTTATACCAAAAAAAGAAATTTTAAAAAAGCTCCCATGGAAAAAAGGTAAGACCAAAATCGCAAATATCAAGAGAATTTCAAACTCAAGAGCTCAAATTTGCCGACTATCGCCTTAAGAAAGTTCTAACTCGGCGAAGTTCAAAAGTAATGAAGCTCGAACGTGATATTCTAACTTGAGAAATCTAAAAAGTACAAAGTTTAGGAAGTAAATGATTTTTTAAGGTTGGGTCTATTATGGCAAGAACCTTTATAATCCACAAAACTGCGCAAAATTAAAAAAGGTTTCTTTTCTTAGTAATATTCATTGGAAAATTACTTTTTATATTATTTTCAGAGGTAAAAGGAAAATTGAAAGTGACGAAGTCGAAGTCCATGAAGTTAGAAACTGAAGAAGTTCAAATATGACGAAGTTCGAACTCTATGAAGTTCTAACCTACAAAATTTCGTACTGACGTATGGATTTGAGAAAGTTTGTTCTGGGCGAAGTTCAAAAGTAATGAAGTTCGAACTTGAGGAAGTTCAAACCAAAAAAGTTCAAACTTTGTGAAGTCAATCCCAGTTTTGAATGAGGAGGGTCGAACTCTATGAAGTTAGAAACTAACGAAGTTGTACTTCGAACTCTATGAAGTTCGAGCCTACTAAATTTGGAACTGATGAATGAACTTGATACACTTCGAATTTGACGAAGTTCAAACTTGAGGAAGGTCGAAACTAAAAAGTTAAAACCTTGGAAAGCAAATCACTATTTTGAGGTTTGGTCTATTGTTGCCACAACCTTTATAATCTACAAAAGTGTACAAAATTTAAAAAAAACGTGTACTTTTTTTTTAAATAATCATTAAAAATATTTTTAGTGGTAATTTTAAGAGGCAAAAATTTTTCGAACAATTTTGTACAAAAAGTTCGACAGCTTACAAACATCTGGATTTCGAACTGCAGTAAGTTTTATAAAATTCGAACAAGTTTATTTCAAATTGAAAAATATACAGGGTGTTTCTAAACAATTGTCCATAACTTTGGCAATTGTTTTTTTGACCAATTTCAAGATTTAAATAAGAATACATTTATTCGCTAAAAACACTATTTTCGAAATAAAGGGTGTTAAAATTTACTCAACGTTCTTAATAATTCTGAGAATTCTGCTTTTAGCAGTAGCTTTTAGTTAAAATTGTGAATATTCAAAAACCAATTTTCAAAATTGTTTGTACGACTTCACTGTTCTTAATATTTTTTTTACTTTTTGAAACTAAAATTTACTTAGGTGCTTTTTATCTCGTTATTGGTAAAGAAATCAGTTTCCAAAGTAAGGGACACATATGTATAAAGCTCAAAGTTTTTCAGATTTAAAATTTATCACTTATTAATTTACATGTAACTACGCAAGTTAAATCATATTTTTCTTATTAAATAAAAATAAAAAATTAATAATTCTATTTTATTTAAATGGAGCAGAAAAAAATTTCTTGCAGAGCAGAAAATATTAGTGCTCATTTTTTGTGCATAATGTTTGGTGTGTTAAAGTCTCACAAATTAAATCTTTTTTCAATTAATTTACCAAAAAAAATTGAATTGCAGCAAATTTGTTAAAACCCCAATTAAGTAAATTTTTGCTCGGTAACCGCAAGAGAGATAAAATTGTGGTTTTTACCAATCAATGAAAATCGAGTCATTGAAGCGTGTATTTTTACATTATATTTAACTGCAGCAAAAATAAAATTTTTCATTTAATCTCGTGGAAAATAGACAACCTCTAACTCTACAATAATCACAAAACTGGACTATTTTGCGTCCAGTTTTATCGATAAAATAAACCATAAATAGTCACCAATGTTTATTGTGTTGCAATTGAGCAAGTTCAATTCACGAATTGAGATATTTTCGATTAATTTAAAAGCAAAGTTTGAAAATAAAGTCGTAATTTATTGATGCAAAGCACTTAAAATATCAAACTACCAAAAGGTTTTTATTAAAAAAAAAACAACTGTTACTAAAATTTTTGGATAGCAAATTGTTTCTCTTCGTACAGCAGAAAACTAAAACATTTTTTACAAAACTACAATTTTTTTGGTGTTATTTAATTTAACTAAAGTAAAATCTGTAGAATATTTTACTATATGACTAATTGAGATTAGTATAATTTAATTTGGGTTATTGACACCAATTCCTAAATGTCTGGGCGTATATTATCAGGAAATTAACAATTTTCTATTTCCTTAGGGTGTTGCATTTTTAATGCAAGATAATAAATGACTTTTTTAAATACACCCAATTTTCTAAAAAAAGATTTCATTGATAAAATCACGTCATATATTTTATATTTTTACAAGATTATAAAGAAAATTCAATTTTAGCTTTGAGTTAAGCTTTACGACAGCAATTAGCTATTAAACAAAAATAATTTTGTTTCAATGCTCCCTAAGTTTAAATTCTGAAACTAATTTAGTTGCGCATTATATTTTAAGATAAAAAATAAAACAAGAAACAGCATAATTACAGCTATAAAATGTTTAATGGCCACAAAACAACTATAACAAATGCAGTTGCAGATCTAAAAGAACATGTATTAAACATAACTTTTCACGAGGGCATTTTATGCATTTGTAAAATAAAATCTTAGTTGCATCAACCTATTTAATGTAATGTATGTATTAAAACGGTATTATATAATAAAGTTTGTTTTTAAAAAGATTCAAACCATAAAAATGAGCTTTAATGAATAAATTAATGAGAATATCCAGTTAAGGACATTTTAAAACTTTTTGTCAACTAAGTGATAATTACAATTTCCTGGGCTTTTCAGATCAAATTTATTTTATTTTTAATAAATTTCCACAAGTAGCTCAAATTTAAAACGGCGATATTTTTATTTTATATATTTTTTTTAATTAAAAGGTGTTTTACTACTAAACAAATCCTCCAAAATTCAATATATTAAAGAATAACACGTACTAACTTTAAAGCAATATTTATATATATTCATATTATAATATTTATGTAAAGTTTTAGATTTAAGGTTCAAAGTGAAGGTATTTTAAGGATAATTAGAATTTGCAAGCCTTGCAGAGCACAGAGAACCTACAGAGTTAAAACAAATCTAAATTCAGACGTGATCTGCACAATTTATAACTAAAGTAGTTAGACAATGTCCTTTTAATGTTTGTTTTACTTTTAAAGTGCTTTTCACATAAATATTTAAATAAATGTTTGCTAACTGTGGGAAAAAAATAACTTTATTCAATTTTTTTAATTTATAACATTTTAGAGCACACAGTTTTCATTTTTCTGAAAAGGCCTACACACGATCCGATTTGGTCGAACGGTCGGATACAATTTTGTCAGGTCGTACCGTCACCTTCCGAACGTACGAGTAAGTCGGACCGTGTGAACGCTGATTCCAAAAAAATTGAATGCCCCACTATTTTTGCAATTTTTAGTAATATGAGCCACGTATTTTAGTACAGGAGGTACACATAATCGGCGGTCCTAGTCGGGTGGATTCAGCATCCGATTTAGTCAGCCTATCCGATCGTGAAGGTCGTTTTAATCGGTTGGTGCTGGCCAACTGCCCACCCGACTTGGTTGGCAACACTTCTCCACACTCGCACGCGACCCGACCAAATTGTATGCGACCGAATTTAGGAAACTTTTAGGTTTCTATCTTTTAGGAAATTCACCACCTACGGTTTTGGTCTCAAAATTACAATTTAACAAGCGTTAAAATTGCGATTCATGGAATTTCTTATCACACTTTTATCATTAAATTAAATTCATGTTCATAAATAATAATTTTATACTTTAAAAAATGTTATTACATGAGCAAATTTCTCGTTTGTGCCAAGTCTGAAATGCAGTTGCGATAATAAAGTTGGCTCAAGGAATATGTTTCCACTTCCATATTTATCATTTATATTTTATAACAAGCCCCTGAATATGAATACGTTGATTCGTCTCAAATTTCAATAAAATATATTCTAAATTTCGCCCTAATCCTTGTATTTGCCGTAGACCACAAAGTACCTAATGGGTATGTTATTGGGTATGGTCTGTCTGCATTGTGAATACATATGAAACCCTTTAGGAATAGAAAAGTAAAGCGACCGTCCTTATCGCTTACCCGAAGGATGCTCCCATCCGTGAATAATTCGATCTGGCTTATAGATCTAATATAGTCCGGTCATTCCACCCCCGACGGGACCAGATTTAACCGTCTGGAAAAAAGCCCAACTCTCACATAATCACATCGCTTTTGATGCGTAACATTAGCAATGCTTTTTAAATTTAACAAAGACGTTACGTTTGCTCGAGAGCTTTGGTTTGTTACTTTGAGGAGACAATCGTATTATTACGCTATAAATCCACTCTACTATGTAAAAAGTACTTCTTCTTTGATACATTCCCACAAAAATACATAACATCATTAACTTCAGGCTTAAGAGTGATTTCCTAGACGCCCGCGATAAATTTTCCATCGCATATAACAACAGGAAATTGAAAATCCATCCTACTTTTAAGCAACTTCGTTATCAATGAATCACTGATGCGGACCGCTAGAGCGCGCGCGAATTTTGCAAGAAATCGTAATAAATCATGAAATTGAGCATCACGAGATCTCTAGTTTTCTCAGTTAGATTTTTAATTTTTTTAGGCTACTATCTATAGAATATTTACCTTCTGGACGCTTGTACTCACTTAATAAGAGATGTTAAAAGTTAAGGTTAAGGTACGTTTGCCGTTTAGAAAATCATTCTTAAGAAAAATCCACAAAATAAAAGAAGGTATATTAAATCAATTAAATTATTAAGCTAACATTTACCCTGGAAAGTTTGTTAGTTTTACGTTCGGCATCTGAAATTATCGTTTAATTTAAGTTGCAAGTTAACTTAAATATTTATGGTGCACTCTACCTTGAAGTTCACAACAAAGAAATAATAAAGACGAAATTCAGATGATAATGCAACTTAAGAAAGGATTGAGACGAAATTTGTTCCTTTTAGATAAAATATGCACTCTCTTGCTTTTAATTTAATTTTTGATCTAATGTACTTTTACTCTAGCGAACTATCTGTTAAAGGAGAATTAATCGTATCCTTCTAAACTCAAAGAGGACTACTGTACTGCAAGGACTATAAAGTATTCACAAATTGATTTTCTTAGCAAAGCACTGAATTCAGGAATTAATTAATGATTAAAAATACTCTATAAAATTAATTTCTTTTATTATTAATCGCATTTGTTTTTGAAATATTTATCAAAAATGAATTCCCAGTCTCCTTTTTAATGGTTGCTAAGACGGGATTATGTCTCAGAGGTTTCTACTCGAAAGGACATGGATAATGTTGAAATAAAATTATAACGATGATATTAATTTAATTTGTTATTCTTGTTATTACCAAGACCTTATTTGGCTTATAGCCACTTCTATTTTCGTCTTTAGTCCTTTAAATTTTAATGAAATGCTTGAACAAATAATAACTTCCAGGTAAATCTTACAAAACAACAACATCTTGAATCTATTTTTTTAATAAAATAAATGTAAACACTCCATTTGAATACCTTAAAATGACATAAATATTAGACCACTTTGCCAAACTTACAACATTTTAGGATTTTCAATTATTGTTTTATTTTATAAAAAGTTACTAATGAAGTAATCGAAGGTACACGGTCTTCAAAAATGATATTGATATTGCGTGGTAGGAAACCCAAGTTTCCTATAGTTGGCCACACTGAAATGAATGCGTTGTGCTCCGTTGGAAAAACCTTGGCGAATATTTCACGGATATAAAAAAAAATGAAATTCTACTTAGTAGTTTCATCAAAAGTCTCAATTAAATATAGCTTCCAGCTGCACCTTAAACTACTCCTACTTTACAGTAAAATTATTCAAAAACCAACCAAAGTACGGTCTTATATTTCTCTGAATGTGCTAAGCCATGGAATATGATTCGATTGTACCATAAACACGAAAACCATAAATTTTCTGACGACGCAACAAAAATAAATTCATAAAAACTCATGTACACTAGTTCTCAATTATCGTGCAAAAATTGGTATATCATTGGTATTATTTATATAAATTGGACGTTTATGTTTTATATCGATGTGTGGCTTGAGTAATATAACTGACCCTTAAGGCTGGGGGCAAACTGAAGTTTCTTGTCGCTAACGCTTGTGTTTTGTCGCTCGACGCTCTCAGAAACACGCTTTCTACTTCAAGAAAATATGTACAGTGTGTTTTAAAAAACGTCGCGACACAAACGTTTGTATGGCACCAACCTTAAGCCAAGATAAATAGCGTTTGAATACGTTTTAAGAATCGCTATCGACACGGACGATAGATACTCTGCGTTTATCGCTCAGGGATAATCGCTAACAGTTAAATCTCAAATTACATCAGTATTCGTCGCGTCGTTAAGGTAAGTTATCCTCAAACCGACTCCAGCGAAATCCGATTTACGATAATCACAAAGGAGTCCTCCTATGAGTTTGAATCTTATTTTCCTAAGCGCGACGATTGCTGGAGGAGCTAGCGTTAATTGTTGAGCGATTACAGTTGCCTGTTCTAGAGCAGTCATAATCGCAGTCGCTAGCGATTTTCTAAATTCAACACGTCTCCATAAATTGTGAGTATGAAGAGGATTCAATAAAAGTACCATGATTAGAAAATAATGACAAGAGCCATGGAAAATCATGCAGATCTTTAAAATCATCAAAATCTTTTTTAAAACGTAAATTATAATATTTTTAGAAACTACTTATTACAGCCAAGTATCAAATAAAATTCGAAATCAATATTGCAGAAAATCGAAATTTTACTGCTTTTTGAGTCACCTTAATGAAAACTAATAATGCGGTTGCATTCGTACATTTTCTATAGTCTCATAGTCACAGAAGAAGATTATCACTGAGCGATAATCGCAGAGCGATTATTACTTTGCAAAAATCACAGAACGATCATCATGGAGTGGATATTGCTAGAGTCTCTTAGAGGAAAACTCGAAGCTACTCTGGTGATATCCGCACCTCGATGGTCGCTCTGCGTTCATCGTTCAGTAATAATCGCTAGCACAAAACGCTGACGTGTTTTCCTTAAAACTTTTTCTGTGACTATAGGAAATGTATATATACAATCGCCATCATTATTAGTTCTTAAAGGAAAGCGTAGCTTTAACACTTGAGTGTGTATCATTGTTTGTAATAAGACAGTTCAGATTATCGACCTGAACACAGCGATAAAAACGCCGCGACTACATTTTTCTATCGCGGCGTTACGAACGTCAGTTCGTTCCCGGACTAAAAACGCTCATATCCACGTTTTCAAACATATCGCTGCAATCGAATCTCGTTAAAGCATAAAATCCCGATATTCAAGGTAGTTAAATTATAAAATAGTTTTGTTATTTTATACTTTAACTAGTGATTATCTGTATTAACTAGTTATTCTATAAAATAACTCTAGAGAATATAGACAATTTTATCTAAAAACCAACACTTCTCAAAATGTGAACAAATTATCATTAAAAATGTATTTTGTTAAATCATTGAAAAAATGAGTAAATTTGGATATCGATCATTTAAGCGAATAAATGTATTTTAAATCTTTACCTTGAAATTGCCTAAAAAAATCAATTTCCCAAGTTACTTGAAACACCCTGTATGATATTAATTACGTTTATTTGTGCATGGGTCAATATCATGAACCATGACACTTAGAATTGCATAGTAAATTTTTCTTCTTGTGGTGTGACATTTACATTACACACTTTCAACAAAACGCAGCCGATATTCTATAGAATAACTAGTTAAAATATAAAATAACAAAACGATTATATAATATAACTGGCATAAATCATGCTTTAACAGTAACATATATACTAAAGGTAAAGCATTTGTAGACAATAAGCCTAGTTGCTTAGGCGCACCACAACATTCGGCCTGGTTTGGTTAGGCACTCATCAGAAAGCCTAGTTGCTTAGGCGCTCACTTTTAGCCTAGTTGCTCAGGCGCCCACTATAAGCTTAGTTGCTCAGTCACTCAAGCCTAGTTGCTTGGGCGTTCATAGTAGCCCTATCGATCACAGTATGAGGAGTACCAAATTGCGTTAGTACATCTATAAATTGTTAATGGTAAGACCGTCCCATAATTTACTATGTTAAGTTTAATCATTGTAAAAATTTTTAGTGCCTGATGATGCCCTTATGAAGGTGAAACTAGTTGCACTGTAATAAATATATTGAAAAGTTGGGAGTTGAATCATTCACCTTTACCTTTAGTAATTACTCTCCCAAATCATCGTCAAGTTCTCATCTTCAGTAACATATATACTTAAGGCGATAGTCCGCAAATTTGAGTGCATGAGTTTGAAATTCTCTTGATATTTGCGATTTTGGTCATAACTTTTTTTTCAGTGGAGATTTTTTAAAATTTATTTTTTTGGTATAAAGAAGAGTCTTCTGGATACCAGTTTCTTCTTTTTTTGTTTTAGTAAGTGAAACCAAATAATCATACGGCAGCAGAAAAACGGGCTCTTTACAAAAAATGTTCGCTTAGCGGCTCTTTGAAACATTCTAAAAAACTAATTGAAACAATATTTTTTTTCCAACGCTAGAAATAAGTTAAGATATAAACGAAGACTTTGATGTTGCGTTTTTTTGTTTTAAATATATTTTTAAATTTTTTACAGCATCCCAAAAATTTCTTAAAATTTTACATAATTTTTGGGATGCTGTAAATAGTTTAAAAATATATTTAAAACAAAAAAACGCAACAACAAAGTCTTTGTTTATATCTTAACTTATTTAGCGTTGGAAAAAAAATATTATTTCAATTAGTTTTTTAAAATGTTTTAAAGAGCCGCTAAGCGAACATTTTTTGTAAAGATCCCGTTTTACTGCTGCCGTATGATTATTTGTTTGACTTACCAAAATAAAAAAAGAAGAAATTGGAAGCCACAAGACTCTTCTGTGTACCAAAAAAATAAATTTTAAAAACGCTTCAATGGAAAAAAATATGACCAAAACCACAAATATCAAGCGAATTTCAAAATCAAGCGCTCAAATTTGCCCACTATCCTCTTAAGACGATAGTCGGCGAAATTTTGTGAGCGTAAAATGTGACTCTACGGAATACCATTTTTTAGACAAACCAGTAAATGAAATTCTGTTTTTTTTTGTAGTAGTAGTTCATTAATACTTGGCATAACATGTCTATTATTTTGTTTTTGTATTTTTTTATTGAATTTTTAGATTTATAGACAATCAAATCTGACCTAAAAATGAGTAAGTTTTGCTTGCTGTTTTAAACCTTATACTCGATATAATCAGAAAAACAGAATAACACTTTTGTGAAGTTGTGTATTTAGATAAGAGAAAATTTTACAAATCTCAATTTGAAGGTCCCTTGTTAAAGAAAAATGGTATTTTCTAGGACCAAGTTTTTTTAAAAGTGCCAATTTTACTGCTGCCGTATGAGTATTTGGTGTGACTTACAAAAACAAAACCAGAAGAAATTGGTAGCCACAAGACTCTTCTGTGTACCAAAAAAAGAAATTTTAAAAAAGCTTCAATAGAAAAAAAATTATGAGCAAAATCCCAAATATCAAGCGAATTTCAAAATCAAGCGCTCGCATTTGCCGACTATCGCCTTAAGAGTCAGCGTTATGTTTGTATCGGGGCGTTTCTGTCGCGGCGATTCTGTAGCAGCGATTTTGTCGCGGCGATTTTGTCGAATGTACATAAATGAATCGGAAGTTAACAATTTATCAAATATTACGGTACATATTGTTTTTTCATTAACACTGCTTAAACATTATTTTTAAATCATTTTTGTATAGATCTCGAAATTTTGACTTGATGAATATTCGTTTTAAGCCAACTAAATTAATTCTTTAAAAATAGAACAATAAAATCTTCTCTGTTACTTCTACACTGATTCCGTTAGCATTAACATTTTGTATTTGAATATAATAATAATGTTAATATAGGTTCACATTAATATCTTAAAATTGATCTATATACATAACGTTAAACGAATTCCTCATTGAAAGATACAATGGCCATTTATAATTTAAAGGACAACTGTATTATTACAAGAAATAATCCGGAGTTTATAATTTAATCCTTTTAAAACGTGTAATTATTTATTAAAAGTAGTAGGGCGTGGTATAGGAATTTGGCAGGCGGACACAAATCAAAATTAACGTCATTACGGATAATCTTGGATTAGCGACAATGTCGACAGCATATTGAATGCAAATCATAACTTACGTAAATAAATAATAAGCCTAAAGCCTCATCCCATTACACACATCATAAATCAGAAATTCCAAATTCTTTTGTAAAACCAAACTATTCATAATTATCAACAATGATACAGTTTCTTCTGATAAATCACAAAAGATTTCCTTTAGTAATAGAAAGACCACTTGTGTATTAAATTTAACATAAAAAATATCAAAAATCTAAAAATGTCAGTGATGAAAAATGCTTGCACACCTAGATCACATTTGCATGGAGTGAAAGGAAATTACGAGCTCAGGAAGGGCGAGTGAAAAATCCACACAAATATATCGAGTTTACGGGTTAATGGACGCCAAACAAAATTTGTTGTGTGAATGCCTCGAATTTGTAAAAAGGACGAAAAGGATGAGTGAGCTTTAAACGTGGGACAACATCATAAGCTTTTATGTAAAAAAATAATTAATGTAGAAATAAACAAAAATATATTCATTAAAATGTCATGTAAATTTTTAGTTTTCTATTTGCCAGATAGTTGAAAAAAATGTTTTTTGATTTATTAAATGATGGTACAAGACGCTTTTGTCTGAAAAAGTCAATAAGTGTAATTTTATGCAAAGAAGTTGTTGTGTAACGCTAAAATTTATAAATGTTTCACTAATCTCTCTTCCTTCCCATTTATGTGATTTTTTTACTTATTATGCATATAGGAAATATAAATTTATTACTTTAAGCACCAAACTCGTTGTATTTACATTTATTATATTAGGCACTTTAAAGACGCCATCTAAATAACAAAAAGTTTTTTCCTTAATTTATTTTTTTATTGGTTAGTGTTATTATTTATCTTAACTGTTATTATAATGAGCACATTTGTTTTTTAGTAATTAATTTTAGCTTGTTTATCTTTTATTTAATTCCTGACTATTTTATGACTTTATTGGCGCTACTGGAATAATAAATTTGACTGGTTTCGATTGAAAAATCATAAATTGTTTTATTTTATTTATAACCTTTCAACTCTGCTTAATTTTTAAAACGTGGAATATTTATTTAAATTCTAGGAATTTACGCTGTGATTATTAATGTTTTCATGACTGTCTCATCTATGGTTCACCAGAGCTAGAAGAAATTTCATCGATAAAAAACTAGTAATCTATCACTTTTGTTATATGTAGTTTTAATTCTTTGAAACGGCGAATTTTGTATATAGCCTTTATGGGGTTATTAAGTTATCTTCAGAAGAGCATTATCAAAAAAATAAAATGATGAAAGCTTACATTGTCCTCTTTTTAATCAAAAAAGCTTTTCCAATGCTAATATTACACTATAAACAACCTTTGAGAAAGATCCTTTATAAAACAAATAAATTTTATAAGATATCACATAACCAAAATTAGAGTATATTATAATACTACGTTCAAGATTTTATAAAAAATTGAATAAATATATTGTATGGTGTCAGCAGCCATCTTAGTGGTTTTAATAATAAAAAACGAAAATGATGAAGAAACGTTTATGGGGATCCTTCAAAATTTGCTACAAGAACTGCCAGTAAAAGATCAAAGAAGTTACATCAACTTTTTAGAAAGGACGAAGAGACATGCCCATTTCTTAATATTAATCCTAAAGATAAAACCTTGTATTTCACGAAAAACCATGCATTTAAAAAATTCTATTAGAATTGAGGAACATAATAAAATAATAATTTTGGGTATAATCCAAAACTGCACGAAATCTTTTATAAAATATTTTATATGTAGACTAAATATATATTTTTTATTTAAATTTATTGGGCAAATTTTTGATTCTAATAATATTAAAATAAAAATACATACACTTCTCAGTAAAAACATAAAAAAGTTCATTGAAAATCATATCAAAACATTAAGAAAAAAGTGAAAATAAAAGGCACTATCCCAGAGTTTATTTTTTAATCGAAAACAAAAAAAAATGATAAAATATAAAATATATAATAATAAAAATTTTTTTTGTTTTCGATTAAAAAAATAAAATCTTAAAGCGACTTGTTTTTTAATTTTTTTTTAATTTTTTGACTTTTGCTATGATTTTGAAAAAAATTATGTAATTTTACTTAGGATCTTAGGAATATTTGTATGTGTAACAAAATATAAAATATTTTCCTAATTTTACTTAGGAATGAATGTTATTATTATATACAGGGTGTGGTAAAAGTCCTGCATAATAGCTATAACTTTTTTAATATTGGTTTGATTAAAAAAATGTTTCATATAAATGTTGTAAGGTTTAAAAATAGTCTAACTTTTATTTAATAATTTGAATTTAGATAATTTTCTGAATTACCCGCTAAAGTTATATTTTTCTATTTTGTTTCGACATAAAGTTTGAAAAATTTTTGAAAATATGTTTTTAATAAATTTTAGGTCATAAAATGCACTTTGAGCACCAGTGGCGTACCGCAGCCCCCACAGTGCAGGAGGGGATGTTGAAGTTTTAGGGCACATTTAATTTAAAATAAACACTTATGTTGTTAACACTCTTCTTCCTCTGCCATAAAATGCATTACAGGCAAAAATTTTTGAAATCTTCATGGTCGTTAATTTTTTACACCCTTAATTAATTTTAAACATTATGATTTAAAAAGATTTCTGTTTCAATTGAAAAGTTTTTCTTTAGAGATTAAAAAATAAAGTCTGAAAGCGGCTAGTTTTTAATTTTTTTGCTCGAACCACGATGTCCTATACCACTTCCATCATTCAATCCTTGTCATTCAAATGCAAAAATAAGTGTGTCATTGTCATGTCGAATACGACATCATATCGAGTGATTCAAGAATAATGCCCCTGGTCTGATTTAGAAAAATAATTATTTATTTTTACTTGGGAATGTATGTGTAACAAAATATAAAAAAAAAAATGAGCCCTTTCATTTTTTTTGTTTTCGATTAAAAACAAAAAATTTGGAAAAGAGACTGATTTTTTTACTCCTGTTCTGATTTTGAAAAAACTTTTTATGTAGTTTTACTTAGGAATGTATCTGTTACAATATATTATATATAAAAATTCAGCCGTACATTTGTTTGTTTTCCTTTAAAAAATTAAAATCGGAAAAAGTTACCGATTTGTCAATTTTTTGACTGCTGGTCTGATATTGAAGAAACTTTTTATGTACTTTTACTGTGCAACAAAATATAAAAAGCCCTTACATTTTTTCTTATCAATTAAAAAAATAAAATCTGAAGGAGAATGTTTTTTGAAACTTTTTTTAATATTTTGACTCTAAATTTTGAAAAAAAAGATGTCATTTTACTTAGGATCTTAGGAATATATGTGTAAAAAAATATAAAAAAATTAACCTTACATTTTTTTTGTTTTCCATTAAATAAATAAAATCTGACTTTATTTTAACATTCTTCCCTTTTTTAACTGAACGTATGATTTTGAAAAAAACTTTTTATATAGAAAACTTAGGATTGTGTGTGTAACAAAAATAAAAGATAAGCTCTTATATTTTTTTGTTTTCGATAAAAAAATAAAATCTGAAAAAGTGATTGTTTTTGTCAATTTTTTGACTCCTGAGGTGGAAGTCTGTAAGCTATACGATTTGCTTTCGTACAACGAAAAAATCGTTTGTTTACTAAGTTGCTTGGTGACAGATTTTCTATCACCCTTCCTTATGCACGTTTTGTATTTGTTGAAAGAAGACAAAATCCGTCACTATAGCAACTTATTCAACAAACGATTTTTTCGTTGTACGAAAATAATCGTATAGCTTACAGACTTCCA
The DNA here is from genome assembly GCA_963971135.1 of Stenus bimaculatus. Taxonomy (NCBI): domain Eukaryota; kingdom Metazoa; phylum Arthropoda; class Insecta; order Coleoptera; family Staphylinidae; genus Stenus; species Stenus bimaculatus. The sequence continues at coordinate 42,341,195 of OZ020183.1, read as the reverse complement.
CCTCTGGTCTGATATTGAAAAAACTTTTTATGTACTTTTACTGTACAACAAAATATAAAAAAGCCCTTACATTTTTTCTTATCAATTAAAAAAATAAAATCTGAAAGCGAATGTTTTTTGAAACTTTTTTAATATTTTGACTCTAAATTTTGAAAAAAAAAGAGATGTCGTTTTACTTAGGATCTTAGGAATATATGTGTAACAAAATATAAAAAAATTAACCTTACATTTTTTTGTTTTCCATTAAATAAATAAAATCTGATTTTATTTTAACATTCTTCCCTTTTTTGACTGAACGTATGATTTTGAAAAAAACTTTTTATATAGAAAACTTAGGATTGTGTGTGTAACAAAAATAAAAGATAAGCTCTTATATTTTTTTGTTTTCGATAAAAAAATAAAATCTGAAAAAGTGACTGATTTTGTCAATTTTTTGACTCCTGATCTGATATTGAAAAAACTTTTTATGTACTTTTACTTTGAGCAACAATATATAAAAAAGCCCTGACATTTTTTCTTATCAATTAAAAAAATAAAATCTGAAAGCGAAAGTTTTTTGAAACTTTTTTTAATATTTTGACTCTAAATTTTGAAAAAAAAGATGTCATTTTACTTAGGATCTTAGGAATATATGTGTAACAAAATATAAAAAAATTAACCTTACATTTTTTTGTTTTCCATTAAATAAATAAAATCTGACTTTATTTTAACATTCTTCCCTTTTTTGACTGAACGTATGATTTTGAAAAAAACTTTTTATATAGAAAACTTAGGATTGTGTGTGTAACAAAAATAAAAGATAAGCTCTTATATTTTTTTGTTTTCGATAAAAAAATAAAATCTGAAAAAGTGACTGATTTTGTCAATTTTTTGACTCCTGGTCTGATACTGTAAAAACTTTTTATGTACTTTTACTTTGAGCAACAATATATAAAAAAGCCCTTACATTTTTTCTTATCAATTAAAAAAATAAAATCTGAAAGCGAAAGTTTTTTGAAACTTTTTTTAATATTTTGACTCTAAATTTTGAAAAAAAAGATGTCATTTTACTTAGGATCTTAGGAATATATGTGTAACAAAATATAAAAAAATTAACCTTACATTTTTTTGTTTTCCATTAAATAAATAAAATCTGACTTTATTTTAACATTCTTCGCTTTTTTGACTGAACGTATGATTTTGAAAAAAACTTTTTATATAGGAAACTTAGGATTGTGTGTAACAAAAATAAAAGATAAGCTCTTATATTTTTTTGTTTTCGATAAAAAAATAAAATCTGAAAAAGTGACTGATTTTGTCAATTTTTTGACTCCTGGTCTGATACTGTAAAAACTTTTTATGTACTTTTACTTTGAGCAACAATATATAAAAAAGCCCTTACATTTTTTCTTATCAATTAAAAAAATAAAATCTGAAAGCGAAAGTTTTTTGAAACTTTTTTTAATATTTTGACTCTAAATTTTGAAAAAAAAGATGTCATTTTACTTAGGATCTTAGGAATATATGTGTAACAAAATACAAAAAAATTAACCTTACATTTTTTTGTTTTCCATTAAATAAATAAAATCTGACTTTATTTTAACATTCTTCCCATTTTTGACTGAACGTATGATTTTGAAAAAAACTTTTTATATAGAAAACTTAGGATTGTGTGTGTAACAAAAATAAAAGATAATTTCTTATATTTTTTTGTTTTCGATAAAAAAAGAAAATCTGAAAAAGTGATTTTTTTCAAATTATTGACAATGATAGTTGTTGAATGACAAAAGTAGGTATCTGTTAATTACACGATTTTTTTCTCAAGATTCTGTTTAATTTTTGAAAAAGTATTGTTGTAAGCAGAGTTCATAAAATTCATAAAATTAGTAAGGATTAGCACATTCACGGACAATTTATTTTTGATTTTACCGATTTGGGTCCCAAATTTAAAGTTAATCCTATGATAAATTTTATTAAAGATATCAGACCGTATTCAGGGACCGTGATGAAAAATTTAGAGACGTCGTTAACGTTAAATACGTGATTAAAAATCTTCATAAGAAATATTTCTTTAAAGACGTCATTAACTTTAACGACGTGTCTAAAATTTTTATCACGGGCGCTAAATACAGGCTATCGAGTTTTAACACTAGTAACAATAATTTTGTAAAATTTTATCATAAACCCCAGGTTTCTTATTTCACAGTATTAAAACTAATCCCAATTATCTAAACCAGGATAATTCTAAAAAAAATTAATAACATAATTTTTTTTGCAAAAAAATAAGTGAAGAATAGTTTCAAAAACAACTACAACTAAAAGCAAAGGAGTATAACACGGATTATATCAAGTAATTTCCAGGATACAGATCATTGAATAATATCTTACATAAACACATTAAAGGATATATTAATAAAACTAGCTCCAGGTATAATAATGAATAAGCAAAGCGTTTTAAATTAATTCATTTAATTTAATTTATATTTAATATGAAGTGAATGATGTATAATTTCCACAGCATGATCTCTTTAAAGAAAATTAAATGCGTTTTTAATGTGAAGCCTTTTTAATAAAAGCTGCAATATTAATTTAGTTTAAGATCGTAATAAATTTTGCAAATTTCGTTTTTAAAGAAATATCGCCGAGACATAAAATCGTATGAAATGTTGCGGAAAACATTAAGGAGCGCCGCAAGTGAAGCGCCTTTTAGATAAAAACAAGACAGGGCCAACCCTGAAACATAATTACACGTGATTTTCCAGGGCGCCGTGAAAAATGCACGGTGCCGCCATTAATGTTTGATGGGAAAAATAAATATAAAGTATAGACTTATTTCTACCGTCTACTTCCTGGTACCTGGTACTATTAATTAGTTCAAGTTCAAGATTACTGCAGAGGACAAGCAACAACCAGGCTTCATAAATGAATTCTGCATTCTGCGCTGACAAGTAAAGATACTACGATCTATTTGCATGTAACGTAAGTAACGTAATAACTGCTTAAGGATAACATCATCCTGCGAGGAATTACTTTCTTTTTCAATCGAGCGTGTAAATAGTTTCCCACATTTAACAGATCCAACTGTCAAAGTAAATAACTAAGCTTAAAACAAACAGTTAATTTAAAAATAACTACGTGACTATATTTTTAGAATACTTCATTCATTAATTTTGCAAATTGTAAATATAATTTTCTAATAAATTTAGGTAGGCTTAAATTCCGGGCTGGTAAAATAATTTGATACAATTATTAATGAAACGCAAACAAAAAAGTACCGCAAATCCTATAAATGCTAACACAAGCCTGGAGTTAAAATACCTGGCGCTCGGGATTATTCGAATCCTGTAAACATTCCCTTTTACAGTTAAGTATTTCAATGTTTGCACTTTAGATATAGTGAAAAGACCTTTTCCGAAATCCATCCCTCCTGATCGGTTTGGGCTGAACAATGATAAATACCTACACCTTTTGTACCTACTTGTGCGTGTGTTTTATTGTCGGTAGTCGGTAGTCGGTAGTAATAGGAATTGGAATTTTTACAATCTCCAGTCGAGTCTCATTGATCTTCAAGCTTTCGCATTGTGGAAATGGCTTTATTTACGCGAAAGCGCCGCCGAATCGGCTCCAATGAAAACCAACAATACTCAATGAGTACACATTTCAACAATGTTGTTACAGTTCTCTTTTCTTTTACGCACGGTTTTGAGGATTTCACTCGATACAACTTTTCAACACACAATTAAATTACGGATAACATTACTGTGTTCCTATGTATGCATTTTCATAAATTTATGACATAACCAAATAAATTCGTTTCATCATATTACTACCATTTTGTATTCAAATATGTAAAATATAGCAAATTTTAATACAGTGGACACCGTTTATTATAATCACACATAATCTTATCACTTTTGCGAAGGACGGTCCATATCACCGTACATAGAAAAAACATCGGATAATGTTACCGTTTTTTTTTCAGGATTCGTGATCAGACCAATGTGCCCACACACATGTCGATACATGAATGTTTAGTTCAATTCTATGAAGTTTGGTAAAAGAGGCTTAAGTCAGTTTTGGCAAATGTACTAAAGCTAAGTCTTGTCTTTATGCTTTTTCGATTGATATGAATGGGTTAAATCTAGGTATTTTGCAAGAAGCCTTTGTGTTTCAATTCCAAGATTTAGGGTACAATTTCGAACGATTTTGACATTTATTCCGAACTTCACCCTTCCGACTGTTTAATGACGGACGCGAAAAAAAGACAAACTATCAATCGGTTATTGTTATCAAAAACCACAAGTATCATTGTCTTCACAATAAGTGAAATCATCTTTATTTTCTTTTGAAACTATTACCCAAAACGGGAAAGAAAGAAGTTATCTCCTTTTGGCCAATTTATGAACATAATTGAATCGGTGAGTCCAAGAATAGTAGTTCAAAAACTTAATTGTTCCTAATGGCCGCAAGTTAACATATCTTGTTTACTCCTAAAACATTCAAAAAGTATCAATTATTGATAAACAAAACTTTTTATTTCCGAGACGAATATCATCTAATAAGGTTACACAATACTGATCAGTTGCGGAATATTTTTTAGCAGTGTCTCGTGTTTTTGGTTCAAATAAACTTAATTCTTTCTAGATTTCTTTAAATAAGATTTATTTTTTTGTAATATCTTTTTTTTCTAAAAGTAGATGAAATATCCTTTTGGTGGCAAAACTGAGGTAACTCCAACCATCACACCCATGCCACTTCATCTGGAACATATATTTGAAGATACTCTCCTCATATCAAAAAACAATTAAGGAAACCTATCAACAAGAAGATTTTCACATAACTTAAAATTTTGAATATCTCTTATGGTTTTCTCAAAACTTACTCCTTTTGCAACAAACCCTTCAATTTAAAAAGATGCAGCTTTAGTATGTACTGAAGACTACTTCCTGAAATGCTTCTTTTTATGCAAAAATTTGGACTTGATAGTTAAACTAAGATTGCTTAAATCGAACTTTTGAATGATGTGATTCTTCTTACATTAATCCGAGACCAAATTCGTGGATCGATTTATCATATATACTACCGTATTTTGACTTCCTCCTTTTTTAATGTCAATGAGCACAATTCCCACAAATTCAGGAGAAACTTGAACAAATAATTTCTCAGTAATTTCTTAGTAAAGTAATCATCATGTGAGGCAACGGAAGCTGTTGGAATGTGCATGGAATAAATTCACCTAATTAGACTTCTTTTTCTTTTAAATCAAAGGAAATAATCGAAGATGCGGTGTACACATTACAGAACACCCAATATCATCAGTAAAAAGGAATCAACTTTAAAATAATTAATAAGACCTTATGATACTTTTTTATCTTTTTTAGTCCTTCTCGGGGTTAGATCTAGTATTTCAGAAAGTTGTGTGATATTAAAACTTCAAAATTTCGCCCATAATATATTCCATGACCCTCTTGATGTCATTTGTTTTATTTTGATTAATTAGTAAGAATCATACTGTTCTTCTGGTAATTTTGGAGATCTGAGAGAGAAGTTACCTTTTGATAATTCCTAGTGTATTGTTCTTGAGTTCACTTTTTGGACTCAATGATTCAACTGGATAATCTTCTTCTAAAAGAATAGTAAAGTGTGCGCAAAAGCTACACCTTTCCAGATGTATTTCAGAAATCATCAATTGTAATTCTGAAATGTGAATTGTATTTCAGAAGCATCCCAGTATTTAAAATAAACATTCAGAAAGCATCAATTGTATTTCAGAAAGAATCTTTGTGTTTTATTCAAAGTAAATTTTACCTCATAAATTTTGGATTACCCAAATATAATATTTTAGCTATCCAACTATGTCTTCCATTGCTAAAGCAGCTACATGGCCGATTGTAGTGTTTTGTGCTACACGAGCACAATTACCAACAACAATTGTATTTTTGGCTTCATCAATGTTTCTAAGCAAACCAATATGGACTCTATGATACTAGGAACCATAACAAGAGACATCCGAAGTTTTAACAATACAACTTCAATTTTCGAACAGATTAATTTAATTGTGTGTAACATTGGTGAATGTTGATACAAATATAATGTTAAATTGCCAAAGCACATTTTTGATGAATTGTATGTGTTCACGTACACAAAAACTCTTGACTTCCTCAATTTTTACAATTGGTGCATTTTGAAATTAAATTGAGTTTTCTGAAAAACAATTGATCCTTTCTGAAATACAATTGATGATTCTGAAACACAATTGATGTGTCTAAAATACATTTGATGCTTTCTGAAATTAAACTAATTTATCTAAAATACAATTGATCCTCTGTAGGTCGATAAAATAGTTAATTTCCAAGTGATTTGCTATTGACTTCAAAAAACTCTTTAATTCCACCTACTTATTTAAACATTTTAGCATGGAACAAGGTGTTTTACATAAAAAAACTTTGATATGTTTTTTGGAAAAAAATAGAGCAACTTGTTATACACTATAATTCAAAATAAATTCTGATTTTTAAAGTATACAGTATGGTTATTTACTTTTGCATTAAAAGTTGGTCTACTTTTTTTTCACTATTGTCCATAAATTTGAATGATTAAACGTTTTTAGATTAGCAAATTGAGAGTATTACGTAAATCTAGTGAAGTGATATTAAATTAATAATTAATTATAACCGAAACTTGATAATATAATTATTAGTGAGGCAACTCTTGAACACCCGATTACAAGAAAACCACAACTAAGTGGAAGGAAACTGGAACAACTTGGCGAGCAAAAAATTTCGGTGTAACCATTGACAATATGGTTCGAGGGTGATTAATGAATTAATAAGCGCTCGTGCTAAGGTGGCTAATGACCGACCCCATACCAGTTGTAATTAGCATGAGGCGACAAGTTTGCGCCGTCATCATTTGGTTATCAACGCCTGGGGCTCCTGTAAACAGCCAAACCGCGACTTCTCAAACATCCAACCATGTCCAGCGCTAATTACCTGCAGATCTTCTCTCAATTTACAACGCACTAAATCATTTTTATTTAACCATAATTATTATTGGTGAAGAACACCATTTTTATGCAGATTAACTTGTTCAGAATTTTAATGCACGATCCACACACTTAGGTATTTCAATACCAATAAAAATCCCAACAAACACCATTTAAAAAACGAACAGATACTAATGGTGCAATTCAGTAACTCCTTACAGGAAAAACCTGTAAGGTTTGTTATATGGGATATAATGGACGGTTTCCATACTCACCTTACAGACATTTCCTATAATGATTTACAGTTTTGTACAGAACTGCACCATAAAGAAAATGAATGATTCGATCCAAAAATAAAACCAACCAAAACATCAAATCCAGACCTTCCAATATACCAAATCGGATGTATCATCCAAATTTACTATCTGATTTTTGCAAACCAACCAAAATTTTCATCCTATTTGTTTGGTCTATTATTTTGTGTACTAGGTCCTCATGAGATAGCTGACCATTCCATTCAATGTTCCGATTGGCAGAAAAGAAGAATCCTCATGGTCCGATTTGGTTAAATCAAACTTCAAATAGGACCAGAGAGTCGGATAAAATCAGACTGATTAGAAATATTAGGACTAAAATGAGCAGTAGTAATGATTGAATTAAAAGGTAATAAAAAGTTTAATTAAATTATTGTGGTTGAATTAGTGGAATTTTATAATGTAGGTCTATGAGCGTGTATGTAATTAATAGGGAAACATAATAATCATTGATAATTAATTCCATTTGAAGTAAACACCAACTAAAATTATCTGAAGATTAAAATTTCCAATTATTTATCGTCGATTGCAAATTTTATGTAAATAATTAAAATTTAATGAATGCTGGATGCGCGAGCTATAAATTTAAGCGATAATTATTTATGTTTTTAAGCGCCTGGTAGAAATTAATTTCCTCCTGAAAGTGTGTCTGTGTGATATTTAACGAGTTGCAACAGTTATAACAGTAAACTGTCTACTTATCAGCAACAACAGCTTCGCGTTTCCAGCATAAATAATAAGAAATGGTGGCGTAGGTGTTAAGTCGCGCCGGCGACAAAATCTGATGACTAACGCGTATCTCAGCAGGTATCGACCAAAAAGGATACCGAAAAGCAAAAAACTGGATAGAAAAAAAACATGTTTGCTCCATCTTCGCTTCTATACCCTTTTGCAACATTCTTGCATAAATTAAGGATGCACTTGAGGAGGCGGGATGGGGCTTTAGTCGTTGTGTCCTTCGCATTTCGTAGGTGATTCATGTGGTTCGATTGTCCCGAAGCTCAGACTTAATGAAATAAAACAGATTAAGGGAGCTCGTTCGCGCAACATCGCCTGGCTTTCTGAGTATGCCAAGTGGAATTTGCCGAAAATTCCAAGATGGCGCAAAAAAGGAAAGAATGAACAACATTCGACGTAGACGTATTGGTTTGTCCTCGGCGCTTTGTACCAGTCGCTAGGAGCGATTTTCTTGATGGATAGTACGAGGAGTTTTAAATTATCCTGCTTTTTTAACACTTATTATTTTGCTCGAATCTAATAGATCTTTCATAACTAAAAAAAACACCATTTAAAAACTTAGCTACTCCAATCTCAAATTACAAGTAAATCAATCATTTTTTTAGTTATAATCTATCTCAGATTTATCTTTTACTTTTAAGTAATAAAGTCGTATACTAATGTATATTAATCCATCCATTAATTTTGACATGTTCGTACAGATATCCTATACACGGTGGTCATTTGAAAACGATCCACCCAAAATAATTTAAGTTTGATGAGATTTATACAAATTTGGTAAAATAGGAGCTGAAATTGTTAACAGAACGAATGTGCTGAAAAAACTGTCACTGTGTTTAATGAAAAACATCCAGGCAATCATGTATGCCACAAATACGTAACAGACCTATTAGGGCATTATGGAATAGATCCTAATAACTCTATTGGAAAAGTATCAATAACAGTAAAAAATTTCGTATGGATGAAAAAGTACTAAAAATTAACAAATGTCATCCTTATAGGATGCATCTAGTTCATGAACAATGAACACAATGAAGATTATGTCGATAGAACTACTGAATTTCACATGTAGTTTCCTCAATATCAATGATTCTGCTGCAATTTTAGGAGATCCTACAATAGGACCAATATTTATGGAAGAAAATTAAAATGGAGAATGATATTTTGACATCCTTCAGAATAGAATTGATTCTCTTATAACAGAAAATTTAGAAAATGAGGAGGAAGAAAACCTGCTTCCTCATGAACAAAATTTATATTTTTTACAAAACTATTTATAATATAATTGATCTATTTGTGCCCAAAATTGTACACTAAAGCCAATAATTACCCAATTTGGTTTAACAAAGATCTGATATCATTAGTCACGCAAAAAAAAGTTGCACACAAAACATATAAAATTAGTAATTGTCAAAATGATTATAAGTACTTTGCCAATTTAAGAACAAGGTGTAGAGACTTAGCAAATAATTTGTACAAATCCTATATCTCAAACATAGATGCCAATATTCACCTAAATCCTAATCACTTTTGGAATTTTGTGAATGATCAGAAAAAGTGCAATGGTTTACCAAGTCAGATGTTTTTTAATATAAAGACTAATAGCTTTCGGAAAATGATTCAATTATCAATGTTTTTTAATGGTAAATATTCTACGGAAGGTGAATCTATAGTAAATATGTTTGCCGAATTTTTCTCTACGTGTACTCGTCAAATAATGTTATTGATTTTAATAATTATGAAAATGATTTATTAAGTAAAATTGATCTGAATCTAGTTAAGTTTGACCTTAATGAAGTCTTTGAGAGTACTGAATTGTTGGACAATAATAACAAAAGCGGCCCAGATGGGTTTTCCAAATGTCCTTTTAAAACAATGCATTTTCACAGTTTCAAAGCCTATTTTATTAATATTTAATCATTCAATACATACTTCCTCCTTTTCTGCAGAATGGAAAAAAGGATATATTGTGCCTATATTTAAAAATGGGGATAGAGCTAATGTAACAAATTATCGATCAATTTGTATCCAATCCAACATAGCCAAGATTTTCAACAAATACAATGGTCATGCAAACAAATAATAGCAGAAAATCAGCATGGTTTCTTTGCAGGTAGATCCAACTTATCGAACCTATTACAATATGTAACAAAAATTTTTGATAGTTTTCAAGATGATTGCCAAATTGATTCAGTTTATACTGATTTTTCTAAGGCGTTCGATAAGGTGAATCACATGTTCTTAATACATAAACTAAAATTACTTGGCTTTAGCGAGCATCTTGTAGAGTGGATAAAATCATTCTTAACAGAAAGAACATTAGTTGTAAGATATTCCCAATTTCTCTCTAAAACAATAATGGCTCACTCTGGTGTACCTCAAGGTACGCATTTAGGTCTTAGGTCCAATACTATTCTCATTATTTGTAAATGATATTCGTCAGAAACTCTCATCTAATTGTGTGATATTTGCTGATGACTTTAAATAGAATCACATGTCTAAATGATTGTAATATCCTTCAAAATGATCTAAATGAATTAAACAAATGGTGCAACACCAATAAACTACCTTTGATTTTGTCCAAATGTAAAACTATTACTTTTCATAGAATAAAAATCCTATAGTGCAAAACTATTATATTGCACAAGAAAAGTTAGAACATATATCCGAAATTAAGGATCTTGGACTCATTTTGGACTATATACTCTCATTTTCACAGCATATAATTTTAACAGTAAATAGTGCATTGAAGATGTTAGGGTTCATTATAAGAATTGGTAAGGATCTGTCAGAAAAATCATTAATTTTGCTATATTTTTCTCTAGTGGGATCAGTTTTGGATTACCTTCCCACAGTGTGGAATTCATTATATAATGATAAAATTAAATTGTTAGAAGGTGTTCAATGAAAATTTTTACCTACATATTGTTCAAAAGAGGGATACTTAAAGATTATCACAATATTAAAAAGATTATGCACCAATTAAATATTCGAACTCTTTATGATAGAAGATTTGAATTTGATCTTATGATAATATTATAAACGGAAATAAAAATAGTTCATTCTTGGTTAGTAAAATTACATTTTCTGTTCCTCTTTCCAATATCATTAGGTGGAAACAACATACTTTTTTGGAGGAATTTTACAAGTCAAATTATCTCATTAACAGTCCAATATCTAGGTTGTTGAGGCTGGGAAACGTTTTATTGTCTAATGATTCATTACCTATCTTTAATTCATCGGGTGCGCAGTTCAAAAGCATTTTAAAAAGAAGCAATCTCGACAAGCTATACTAGGATAATATTTTTTTAATAACTTTTGGCTTTCACTATTGTGTGTTTTGCTCATAATTTTTGTAGTACAACATGTCTTTTATATCATAGTTACTTTAACTTTTATTTTTTATAGTAATTTTGTAAAATGATGATCGTTTATAAAGAGATTATTATTATTAATAAGACGAAGTACCACATAAAGTTTTTCCGGTTATAGAGTTGTAAAATGTCCGATTTGAAGGAAGATGGATCGGACGAACAGGTCCGATAGGATGGCCAGCACGTTCTCCCGATCTTCCACCATTAACTCCTGTTTTTTTGCGGACATTTAAAAACAATTGTATTAAAAAGACAACAACATAACCTGATAGTATTCAAGGCATGAGAAGTAGGATAAATGATGGTTACATGCATGTACCTATCTCGACATTTGTAAAAGTTAGAAATATGTTTTAAAATAGACTGTATCTATTATTGTATGCATTAAAATCTTCTAAATTGAAGTCACACAAGTGTCCTAAAGTTCTAAAGAAAATTAACCTGTTTTTGGATCGTGTTCCAACGATCACCCTATGCTAGCTCTATTCAAATTGATTATTATCTGAAGATGATGACGTCACAAGTGGGATTCAGCAAAGTAGGTGACATTCCCGACTTGTTTTGATAAATATTATAAAAGGATCACCCAGTATAGGTATAGAACTACGTACATCGATTAATTCCGGATACTTTAAATCGATTAACGCTAAGCCCATTTAATCGCAATAATTTCCGATGCTTCAAACGGTTGCGAGCAATTTAATGTAAACCTTCGTTTAGTGTTTATTATCAAAAGGAGTAACTTCCGTTTGGAATTACATAAACTGGATGGTTCAGCGGATTTATGAACTTGGCTATTTGAAAGTTTGCCAAAACTATGGTAAAATTAAATTTTTAGAAAATAAACAAGGGGCAATATTTTAATAATTGGTACCTATTGCTACTTTTAATGGAATATTAATGTCGAACCAAAATGTGATGTAAATTAATCGTAAATCCATTTCCTAATTTGATTTAATTGAAGTATTTAATTAAATTTTAGAATGTTAACCAAACCCAAATGATCAAAACTTTTCAAATCCTTTAATCTCCCTATTCATTAACTAATTTTATACTTAATTACTACTGTGGTAATTAACATTATCAATATTAATGTTCCCAAAACGGGTTAAATAAAAGTTTGAATTAAAAGTGAAAAGCGTAAAATACTCCAATTAATTTAGCATTAAATAAGCGCCAGCATGTTTGATGTTGGGAAATAGTTTCAAAGTTGAAAGGAATTTGTCGCGGTAGTTTAAGCGTTTTGGGAGCTCTTATCAAGTAATTAATGCAGTATTAAAACAATATGCATAGCGGTATAGTTATGCCATTTCTACATCGCACTAATTTAGAAACGTGTTCCTCTTCATTATCATATATCTTAATATGAATAATATTATTGATCACAAAGTTTGAGATATGAAGATCAAAGCACAAGTGTATATAAATATAAAGAGAAGTCATAAAAAAGTGAAATTATTTTGGCCACCCTTGGAGAAAAAGTTAATGTACGCTCATGGTTTTAAATAAATTCTTAAAGATCCACCGAGGAATCCAAGTAGAAGCTTCTTCGTAGTAAATAATTTACTTCTACACAATTTGTATCTTTATACGGTAATGTAAGGTAATTTAGAGTAAATTGATTTATTTAATGTAATTTACAAACCGTGGCATTTAACATGAGCCAAAGAAGCATGAACGAGATATTACCAAGAGGATTTTAAAACGTCTACTGTAAATCTATCGCACTCTTAATGTCTTATATGGTAATGTACAATTATAGTAAGAGACCTCGCGAACATATTTCACACAAGTTTGCGTTATTACCTCCATTTATTGCGCTCCCGCATGTATTCCTGCTGGACGAGCCAAATGTAACGATACCTTCGAGAATAGAGGATAGCAAAACTTAAATTTTATCCGATGCGCTTGTCTAATGCGGTTCCGCTAGCAATTTACTAACTCGCCAGTTCTTGCTTTAAAACCTAATTCGGAAGATAGATGGCACTCGTGTGTCATTCCTTCGCGTAAAATTGCAATAGATGGCGACACTTAAAAACGCTTACCTTCACGTGCTGCTCCTTAATTTATAGTCTCTTATGTCGCGAGTGATGCTTACAAATTATCTTATTATAAGAAACATTTATATTTATATTCAATTTTAACGGACAATTGTTCAAGGACATTCTTTCTCGTTATCAGCCATAAAATGGCGGATAAGTAGTACACTAGTATTTCTTACCTGGGGACATATGCTCGAACCAGGAACACTATTTTCCAAAAATAGTACGTTTCTTTTGAAATTTTCCAAAAGAATTAACGAGTATTTGGCTTGACCACGGGATATTATATCCCCGCAAATGAGTATACGACCCCAGAAAAATTTTCTAAAATGATATTTTGGAGAAAAGAAAGTATGTTGGTATCTAAATTTATAATATCAGGTAAGTACTCATTTAAATTTAATGGAATACTTAAAAATAATGTGAAAACGTAAAAGAGGATACTTCGAGTAATAATTTAATAATCATATAAATTCGCAATTTCGAAGTAAATTTATTCATCGAAGCTGATTCAACCATTTCTCGTCATCCGCAATAAGGTGCACACATCCACTTAAATCTCATTTGTGTAGTGTTTGAATTTAACGACAGCGCGTTAAATTTAAAGTCAAGAGGATAAAGAATCCGCGCGGATTTCGACGATTTAATTATCTATGTTGCGACTTAATGACATCGTAAATTCTACCAGGTTCCAAATTTGCTTTTTCTCGTAGCGGCCTTTACTCAAAGAATTATTCGCGTCGTTTACGAATCGTTGAATTGAGATTTTTTTAATTACCTGCCAACTTCACAAGCAAACAAACACATAAAAAGCTCCGTTTTAATTAAAGCCCATGTGGTTTCCAAAAAAGTTTATAAAGAAAGATGTTCGTTACTTACAAACTTGTTTTAATAAAACTCTTTTAATAGTGCTTTTTCATTGAATGAATTTTCATCTTAGGCTTTTACATAAATCAATATTTTCATCCTTTACATATGTAATATAATATCAGCTGATTTTTATTAAACTAAATATAGGGTATCTGGAAAACCTCTTTAGCATGATTTTGAGCACCCAGAAAAATAGCAAAAAAATATTCTTAACCAACCCTCTTGCAGAGGCCATAAAAATACCCTATAATCTCGTTTCCGCTAAGAGCTTTTAATCGGTGGAATATGGACCCTTATTGAATATTTCAGTAAAGGTTATTATCTTTTTCCTAAGTCCTTCAATTGACACATAACTTTTATGACCCCAATTTAAACAAAAATTAGAACAATTCTCACATTCTGAAATAAAAATAGCATAGTAAGAAAAATTTTAATTATACTAGGATCGGCCAGTAAACAGGAATTCCAACCTAACTGACATTGTGTCAAATCAGCTACCCTGAATTTATCTACAATTGCTCCAGCTAGTACTAGCACTCCCAGCATTCCAACCTAACTGACATTGTGTCAAATCAGCGACCCTGAATGTATCTACCATTGCTCCAGCTAGTAGTAGCACTCCTATTATATTATTGACATTTACGGGGTAAACAAAAACTTCGGCAATCTCTATTTATTTCTAAAACGACGAGATTTGAATAAAACGATTCACATAAAAGCCGTAAAATATTACCATGACCTTAAAAAGCAGTTTTTTGATAAGGTAAGTAATACCGTTTCGAGAGGGACATACTTTGCAATAGAGTTGATTCAAAAATCCATTCATCCCTCGCCCTTTGGACACAACCCCTAAAATTTTAATAGGGATGGTAGGGTAAGTAATACCTCGTTAGAAAGATCTTTTTACCCAGAGTAACATACAAATAAAAAGTTAAATCGATCGATTCGTTTTAAAGATATTCAAAACTTAGCAAGTAGAGTTTTCATACCTTTTAAAATTGTGCTATGAACACCACGCCTTCAATTTTAAGTCTTTTGATAGGGTAAGTAATACCTCCTTGGAAAGTTCTTTTTACTACAAGTAACATACAAAAAAATAAAAGTGAATTCGATTGGTTTGTTTTAAAGAATTCAAAATAAAACAGTATTGCACATTATTTTCTATTTAACCAAACTAAACTTAACTAATCTTTTTGAAGAAAACTTAACACTTTAAAGAATCCCATCGATCCCGACACTTTCAAGGATGTTTTTATTATTTTATTAAATGTTCGAATTGAGTTCCACCAACCTCCATGCAAACGTACAAATTTTGCTCAAAGCGAATTCTTACATTTTGTAACATTTCAGCAGTAATTTCTCGGCATTCATTAATAATTCTCTGTCGTAACTCTTCTAGAGATCCTGGTTCCGTTGCGTAAATCTTACTTTTTAAATGCCCCCAAAGGAAAAAATCAAGGAGAGTAAGATCGGGAGATCGCGGCGGCCACTCCAAAGGTCCTCTACGCCCAATCCATTGCCCAGGAAACGTCGTATCCAAGAATTCCCTAACAGGCCGTGTGTAATGAGGAGGGGCTCCGACTTGTTGGAAAATCAGATGGTCTTCTAAATAACGATCGTCATTTTCGATAATATCGTCAAGAAATGGATGAACAAAGTTTTGAAGTAGATCCAAGTACATATCCCCTGTTAGATTGCCATCTAGAAAATAAGGACCAATAAGACGGTCTCCAAAAATTCCAATCCACACATTCAATTTTTGAGGAGTTTGAGTGTGAACTTCATGAAATACCCTAGGATTCTCATCTGACCAATATCGACAATTATGACGATTAACGGTTGAGTTTAAGAAAAAAGTGCACTCATCAGAAAAACAGATATTATAAAGATAATTTTCATCAGCAATTATCCGTACCGTCATCACCTCACAAAATTGCAGTCGCCTATCAAAATCATCTTCATTTAACTCATGAATTAAATGAATTTTATAGGGATGATATTTGTGACCTTTCAATATTCGGCGAATGGTTGTTCTGCAGTTGTTAGTCACAGTCTCCAGTTTTCTTGTGCTTAAAGTTGGATCTGCAGCAACTTGTCCCAAAACACCTATTTCAACGACCTCAATTCGTATTGGACGAACATTACCAGGATCGCGTTTCTTATTACCAACAGAACCAGTATTTTTAAATTTTGCAACCAACTCCAGAACGTATTTTCGGTTACAATGTTTATTTGGATGTTGTTCATTAAATAAATTAGCTGCACGATGAGCATTCTCATCGTTTTTAAAATAAAAAGTGATTAATTCAACCCTTTCTGGAATTGTATAAACCATTGCTAGCAGAAGCTTTTACAGAAGTTCACAAAATTTTAAATGTTGATTTCTAATAATTAGTCATAAACAGTTTTAACACGATGAAAATCACCACTAATACAAAATGCAACTGATAAAAAGAATCTCAATGTGGTGTTTTATGTTTTGCATTGTTTTGTTCCAGATGTTACAAAATTTAAAACAATTCCTCGAATAAATTTAAATTTGTTTTTTAAAATCTCTCTTTTGTAGAAAATGAAAATAAATTGCGTTTTACATGTTTTTGTATGTTACTTTGGGTTAAAAGATCTTTCCCAGGAGGTATTACTTACCCTATCAAAACACTTAAAATTGAAGCCGTGGTGTTCATAGCACAATTTTAAAGGCATGAAAACTCTACATGTTAAATTTTGAATATCTTCAAAACGAATCGAAGGATTTAACTTTTATTTTGACATGTTACTCTGGGTAAAAAGCTCCTTCTAACGAGGTATTACTTACCCCACCATCCGTATTAAATTTTTAGGGGTTGTATCCAAAGGGCGAGGGATGAATGGATTTTTGAATCAGGTCTATTGCAAAATATGTCCCCCACGAAACGATATTACTTACCCTATCAAAACACTTAAAATTGAAGGCGTGGTGTTCATAGCAAAATTTTAAAAGACATGAAATCGCTACTTGCTAAATTTTGAATATCTTTAAAACGAATCGATCGATTTAACTTTTTTTTTTGTATGTTACTCTGAGTAAAAAGATCTTTCTAACAAGGTATTACTTACCCCACCATCCCTATTAAAAATTTAGGGGTTGTGTCCATAGGGCACAGGGGTGAATGGATTTTTGAATTACTTCTATTGCAAAATATGTCCCCCTCGAAACCAAAGTTGACCTGTCCGAGCGTTTTTTTAAAATTTTTTATTAACTATTTTAAAACTCGTCTGTTTCATTTTCGTTGGCCCACCCTGTATGTATTACAACTGATGCTTTTGGAAAAATTAGTACTATAACTGTACCTTCTGAGGAAATAAGTACTACAACTGATGCATCTAGAGAAATCAGAACAATAACTGTTGTTTCTGAACAAATAAGTACTACAACTGTTATAAACCCTCAGGTAATAACCACATTTAAGTGTTGTACACCAACTCATTCTTAGTTCTAAGTATATATGTATAACTAGAAGGAATTAATCAACACAAATTTCATCATAAAACCTTTTATAATACTTCCGTTACCATAATTTGTCTGTATTTAAAAATTCCTAGAAGGTTTGCAGCATGAGGTCTAATCGGTCCTGGAAATCCCAGACCGGACAATAAAATTCATTATCCTTGCGAGGAATAGTTTCGATCACCGGATGCAGACTCATTTAATTAAACAATTAAAATGTACACAAGTGTGATACGAATGAAACCATTTCCAGATTAATACATCAAGAATATGAAAACGGATGATATAGGTCACGAGCCAATATCACAACTAGAACTCAGATATTAGTAATTCATGCGCAACACATGTAGTCACTTAAATTTAAGTAACAATCACAATAGCTTCAAAGGAAGAACAAAGTTGATTAATTCTCGAAGGAAACATTAGTTAATTAAGTTAGTTAGTAAAATTAATTATTTAAGTTTAATATGTGTTTATGGAACCCCATTTGTTGTTGACAGAGTTGCCTAAAAATCAGATAAATGTTCAACCCCTCTTCCAAATTTGGGAACCAACCCTCCCACTTTCGAAGAAGGGTATAAAAGAAAACGATATGTAAAATTTAGGCTCAAGTCTCTCTAATAACTCTCAAATCACTCTCTGAAGACCCTCAGCTATCATCACACACAAACACACTCTAATCTTAAGACTCCCTCTCAGCTCTATCATCTTGGTTTTCAAATAAATCGTTTCTCCTAGTATCGGTTCTTGCTTTTACCATAAACTCACCGCCCAAAGGAAAACGCTCCTAGTTTTTCCGCGCAGTTAACGTTCGTTGGTTACGTAATAACCTGGTGGCAGCATACCTAAAGAAACCGACAGCAAGGTTACAACATAAAATTAGCGGCAGCTACAACATAAAATTGGTGGCAGCGGTCTAAACTAAACCACAACATAAAATTAGCGGCAGCTACAACATAAAATTGGTGTCAGCGGCCTAAGTCACAACACAACTATCTTTCCTGAAGACATAGTATGTACTACAACTGATGCTTCTGAAGAAATCAGTTCAAAAACTGTTGTTCCTGAAACAATATGTACAATTACTGAAGCCTTTGAAGAACTGTTTCTTCTGGAGAAATTAGTTTAACAACTGTCCCTCCTGAAGAAATATTTATTACAATTGTGCTTCTGCAAAAATAAGTACAACAACTGTTTTTCCGGAAGAAATAAGTAAAATAAATTTTGTATCTGAAGAAATATATACTTTTCGAGAAATTAATACAATCAGCAGAATTTAGCTAATATTGAGCGAATTCATTTTTCGTTATAACGTTTTTCATTTGAACAATATCTTGATAGAATCTTTCTTTTTACATATGTATACATTACATATAGCGCCAAAATTTTCGACCAAAAATGGTTTTTCAAGAAATTTATTTTTGAAGACATATTGGACTCAAGCGCTTGGGGTTAAATAAGAAATTGTTGTTTTTAACGAATTTTTAACATACCAGCGTCCCAGACTATTTGAAAAAAAATAGAACATCGGCCTGGCCTAATTCCACCGAAATATAGCTGCTTAATGAAAAATAATAAGAAAAAATAATATCATTTTTCGATGATTTATTAATTTTTAAATTTGAAAAACTGATGTGATAGAAAAATATTATTAGCATATTTTAATTCATGTGCTTCATTTCGAAAAGAAATAAAGGGTACACGGGAAAATCGGCTAAGTACATTTTTGTCAAAATTCGGTTAGCACCAGCATCTTTTTCAAAAATTTCTGCTCCTTAAAATTAGTCAGAAGAAAATCTTGTTATGTCTAATGCAATGCTAAAACATGCTAATATTAAAGAAAAACAGCAATAACTCTGAAACCATTATTAGCGACTTTGCCGAACTTTTTGTATTGGAAATTTGCTATTTAAAAAAAAGTTAAATGATTATTGCTTAACCTTCAAGTAGCTTTTCATGGTCATGGTAATATTCCCAAAAAAATGCGTCACTAAAAATCGTATAATTTTTATTTGAAACAGTTTACTCAAAAACTCATTGTTTTAAAAATAAATTGGCGTTGCCGAACTTTTTGTCCACTCTGTATAATCTCCATCCATTGCTTAATCTTCCTCTGTGTATTATTTACAAGAATTGTATTCTCAATATTTATTAACTTGTGAGACTGTATAATTTCCAGTTAATACTTTAAATAAAAGCCATTTACATTCAGCTATTTAAACATAGAAAATCTTGTATGAATCTTTAAATTGGATACTCTCATAAATTGAAGTAAACGGTTTCAATTTCATACTCGTAGAGTAACAGGACTCTGTTTGATTTAAACATCATTTTAGGAAGTTTAAGATCATTAAATTCCCTAAGGAAGAGTCATGTAAATTTCAGTTTAATGCGGTTTTGGACTTTAACTTCAAGTGCACGAACTCTAAAACTGTACTGCATTAATTAATTACTTTTACAAATTAGGACGAAAAATTATATTGAGGTACTTTGTAGTGATTAAGTATTTAAGAAATGTTAAATTATATTTCGCAATTGATAGAACTTAATTTATATCGATTTTTAGATAAATTATTGTAGAAAGCACTCTTAGATTAGATTGGTAAACTCATAACTATTATTGATACTTCAAATTACTCAATGTATTACTTGGATAATCCTTCTACCCGTGCAATTTTCAATCCCAGATGAACATTATTTACTAAACACAAATTGAATACTTAGTGCCTCTGTTGATATCCACAGAAAGAATCAATAAAATGAAGTACTTAAAAAATCGGTTAAGGGTCTTTTCCTCCAAGCCCACTTTTTTCAACTACTTCAAAAGAATATACCATATTTTTACGTATGAAATTAGAGGACATCGTATCTAACTTGATATTATTGATGGGTGAAAATACAAGTCAGTGACGTCACAAGTAGGTCAGTTCAAAGCCCGTAACCTCGGTGACAACTGAAACTTTTGTGAATTCCGACGTCATCCCGTTAGTTCTGCATTTGGCCGCAAGATGGAAGCTCATAACTAGAAAAGCCAATAGAAAAGAATTGTATTGTAAGAAAATAAAAATAAATTCTGCCCTTAAAATCCTGGAGGTATATTACTTATGTATGACCTCGCATTTGTTACCTACTACCTACTAGGTGTCATAAAATAAACAAAAGATGAGCAATATCGAAATGAAAATTTCTCCTTCATATCAATCAAACTCAGAGTGCTTATATTTCACTCCATTCTTGTTTGATAAATTGCACGTTTAATTCCACCAACTGATATAAATTAAGGATATTGTAACATACACATTGTCACCTTTATGTTAGTTTATTGTTGCTCCACTCACGCAACATCGGCACTCGGTAATCGCTTTGTAATTTCGTATCGTAAACCAATTTAGCAAACTCCCTAAATGGGCCTCGTCGTAAATATTCTTCTTAATAATAAACGTTCGGTGAGTGTTAAAATTTGTTTGGAGAGCAACTTTGAAGAAGCGGACGAGCTTAGGATTTATGGCGCGCCCCAAAATCTGATCTAATCGGATTATCGCATCGAACGCGTGCTGAATTAAAATTATCGCTCGTTACGCATTTGCGGCTCGTTTTTTCGTGCGTAAACTGCTCTCAGGGTTAAATTAATAAGCAAAAATAATTAAATTCGTGATAAAATAACAGGAACTTGCCAACTCGAACGATTTATGAATAAATTGATGGCAATTAATTTATAAGCGAATTTATTCGATGTATTAATTAAATTTATTGATTGGAATAGTTATCTAGGTTACACCTAAGTAGCTTCCTTCATTTAATATGGATTATGGATAATTTTTCAAAATCAGATCTACGAGATTAAAAAACTACCAAATTTATTATACCTACAGCTCCTTGGAAACATGACAAATGGCCTACTTAGATAAAAGGCCCCAAGAAAATAGGTCGAACCATTCGCCGATATGGACAAAAGGTCGAAAGAAAAAAACCGAACGATAAAAGGCCGAAATAAAAACTTTCGATTTGTACAAAAGGTCGTCGCAAAAAGGCCTTTTCCATGCCAGCCTTTTGTTGTGTTCAGCTCATTTTCTTTCAGCCTTTTGTATCATTCCGCCTATTTTATTTTGTCCAGTTATCTAAGTATCTTCTTTTAAATTTTTGACCAATTCGACCATTTGAACAATTCGTCCTTTAATCTTTTGACCTTTTATGGAAGTCGGCGTTTTTTTCAATTCGGCCTATTACCTATGTTGGCCTTTAAGTATTTGAACTTTTGGAGTAGACCCTCTGCAGGTACAATAAAAAATTTTGGTCCACACTTAATTTCTTAGATGCAGCTTTCTACTCTGATTTTTAAGTCTTTAAGTAAAGTAGTATTTTTAGATTTTATTGTAAATTATGGAAAAAGAAACAATATGTATTTTCTGGCATACTAAAGAGAAAACTTATCAGCACCAAGTATTTGCACTCAGAGCATTGTCATCTTTATACGGTCGATAAAATTAAATTTTATGGTAATGGGAGAATATGTAAATGGAGAAAATATATACGAGGTTGTTTTAAATTCAATTCAGCATTTTTGTTTAAGAGGGTAATACTAAAATACCTGAAGATAATTGCTTTAATACAATATTATCATATTTTTGAAATTAAAACTACCTCATTATAGTTTCTACAAAGAAATATAAGCTTATTTGTAAATTTATGATACGGGACGACTATTTAGAAATTATGCATTGAACTATATTTTCGCTTTGGATCCGAATTGCAATGTCAGCGCAAGCTTTTGTAGTGAATACATTTTTGATAAAGCGTTTAATCTCAAAGCAGAAACTAATTAATATGTTAGAATAAATTTGTAATTATATACGTCGCGTGTAGTTAGCAAGATGATCAAAATTTAATTTCAACTCCTCTTTGCTTAAGTCCATGCTATTTATTTTGCGAGAATTTCATATGTATAAAACATAATTTTACTAGAGTTTGCTTGTTTATTCTCTAGAGTCTAGAGTATGAAGGAATGCACGAAGCTGTAGAACTAAACATAAAGCCCAAACTCAAAATCGTACATTGAGTCATCAACACAGTTATTTATCTCACAAGGGTCGTAACGGCAATTTTGGACCATAAAGGACAACACATTGAGCACCAAAATGAACTCTTAATGGTCCTAGGACAATAATGAATTCATTACGGAACTTCGAAATGTTCAATTGATGAGTGGTTCACACTTAAGCAGCGTTCTCACGATTCAACTTAAGTTGATCGATAATAGTTGATCAACAAGAGTTGACCGAAAACTATAGTGAGAACCTTTGTTTCATTGGAGTTGATCAACTTTTTATTGGATCAACAAAAGTTTGACCCAAACTTCAGTTGATGATTTCATGATTTCAACTGGTCATACTACGTGTATTTAATTTCGTAATTTCTAAAAACAAAAAAAAAATAAAAAGTTGTCGAAAAGTGTGATGCAAAAATTTTTAGACTTATACCTTAAGACCAATCCTCCTTTCGTGACGTCATAAGAATCGCAAATAGCGAAAACTGATTATTTGCATTCAAATTTCAATATTTTGATAGGAAAAATCATTCATATGAATTTGGGACTGTATTGGGCACTAATCTATTAAGGTATACCCCCCACTCTCTGTGCAGGTGCGCTTATAGCTTCCAGGCCTAAACAAAATTTACCTTCAAAAAGTCCCCTGTAACTTTGTTATTAATAAACAAAAAAAATTGAAATTTTGCAAATACTAAGTTGAACACATGCTCCTTCGAACGGACAGACTCCTTTTTTGATATTTTGATTTATAGTCTCTTAATTCACTCTTTAATTGTGTGTAAAATTAACACTATTTGATGGAACACATCTAACGTAATTTTAACTTTTTTAAAAATTGAGTCTGTTCGTTCGAAAGGTTGATGAATGTCCTATACTATAAAAAAAAAGAAAATGAAAAAATATTATGAAATAACTCGTCCAAGGGTCCCCAAGCAAACGTCTAAAAATGCACCGGGATGATTGCTCTTAATAACGAACAACAATTATTTTTGGAAGAACCGATAAGACAACTTCAAAAAAGTAGATGCAAGAGAAAATTCTTTGGGATCTTTCACAAAGAGATGGAAATTCCTGGTCTTACTACTACTGATCTGAAGAAGAAAATCAAGACCATTATAACAATGTACAGAAAAGAGCACTCATTGGTTTACTAATAAAAAAAAACCGAACTTCACGTACAACTTTTTTCTATTGAAACGTATGAACAAAATTTTATTCAAGGCATATTTATTCAACTTTTGTTGATTCGTGAGAAAGCGCCTTTACATGTTTTAAAAGGTTCTTTGGTTTCATTCTTGGGATTGACCAAAATTGACGTATCATATAAAATTAGGTGACTTACCTTAGTATCAATGTCCTTCTCCTTCTCCATGGCATACATGATGGCTTCAGAAACCCATTTATCCAAGTTTCTGATAACAGAATCGACGTTAACTCCCGCTTCATTGTTGTGCTGCCTCATGGCAGTTACTAGCCTTTCAATGCCCTCAACATACCCATTCCATGGGGAATCTAATTCGGCGACATACCTCGTCAAACATCCCCTCAAAACATTTAAACAATAACCCGAGCACGGTTTAGGTTCCTCCTTCAAACCTATACATTTGGGGCAGTGTGACATTTTCATCAAAGCATCATGGCATTCTGCGTTGGATTTCCCGTTATCTTCGATAATTAAAGTATCAGTAGCATTAAGCACTTGTATCCCAACGCCGAAAGCTTGAAGTAGCTGGCGAGTGGCGTCCAGACTTTTGGATAAAGACTGTCCCACTTGTCGGGGAATGTCACGGAACGGCTGCACCTCACTCATCGTTTCGCGAATACACTGCTTGTATTCGAACGAGAAGTCTTTTGATGAGGGGAGGTTTCGGTGATACATGAGAGGAAACATGTCTGTGAAAAAGCGCGTCACCGTTGAAACAATGTCTATGTTACCCGAGTAGGTGATAATAGCATCCTGACTGTTGTTTATTTGTATATAACGTCGAATATCCGCGTAAAAGTTGATAATTGGATCCTTTGCTAGCACCGACTTTCTCTTGAAGACTTGTGTGAATAACAGCAGGGTGTTGTTTTGAGATTGTCCCGCCAATTCAATTACGTGGTCTGAAACAAAGGTATACATTACCAACAGATCCATAACAAAGCATAATTTTACCCAATAGTATAGAATATTAAACTCATACCGAATCTTACATAATACCAAAATCCAATACCGTTTTATTCAAATTTTTGATAGTCTTCTATCTTTATATACAGGGTGTCCCGAAATTAAGCGGCCAAACTTTAGGAGGCGATTCTACAACTAATTTTGAGAAAAAATCTTCCTATAAACATGTGTCCGATTTCGCTTACTAAGAGAGCTACAGCCCTTTAAATATTGTGACTAAAACTAGGTTTTTTGTCATTTATTTGAAAACGGTTTGTAATATAGATTTGAAATTTGGTGTGAAGACTAATACGTTTAAGATATAATTTCTCAATTTTTTTCAGATTTTTTGAAAGCTCTGAAATTTTTTGAAATTTTTTGAAAGCTTTCAAAAAATCTGAAAAAAATTGAGAAATTATATCTTAGACGTATTAGTCTTCACACCAAATTTCAAATCTTTATTATAAACCGTTTTCAAATGAATTACAAAAAACCTAGTTTTAGTCACAATATTTAAAGGGCTGTAGCTCTCTTAGGAAGCGAAATCGCATACATGTTTATGGGAAGTTTTTTTTCTTAAAATTAGTTGTAGAATCGCCTCCTAAAGTTTGGCCGCTTAATTTCGGGACACCTTGTATATTGAAGATCCAATCAATTTTTTGATAACTTAAATTAAATTTTTGAATATCTGACGTCATTGTTCGAATTTTCTAGACCGGCAACGTTGTTAGTGTCCACCGCAAAGCGCTATACTTTTGTTTTGACAGATGGGATAAACACAAGTCAAGCAGTCCCGAGCTTTCACGACTGAATAGTATTTCAAAGTAAACAATTTAGTTTCAGAAAGTATAAATTGTATTTCAGAATAGTCAATTTAATTTCAAAAATCATCAATTGTAATTCAGAAAAGATCAATTGTATTTCAGAAAATATCAATTGTATTTCAGAAAACATCAATTGTATTTCAGAAAACATCAATTGTATTTCAGAAAACATCAATTGTATTCCAGGAAAATTAATTTAATTTTAGAAAAGCCCTTTTGTAAAATATTGAGGAAGCCAAGTTTTTGGCAGATTATTTCAATTGCGTTTAACATTGGTGAATAAGGACCTAAGCCTAGTGTCACCGCCAAAAACTCTATACTTTCTCAGTTTTTTATAATTGGTCCTTTTCTGAAACTACATAGTTTTTTCAGAAACACAATTTATGCTTTCTGAAATACAATTGATCTCTTCTGAAATACATTTGAGTATTCTGAAATACAATTGATTCTGAAATTGAATTGATTGTTGTGAAATACAATTGATGCTTTCTGAAATACAATTGACTATTCTGAAATCGAATTGATCTTTTCTGAAATACAATTAGAAAATGTGTAGTACATTCATAGAAGCTTTATTATAACATAAAATTAATTAAAAATGTTTTTATTGTAGCCTATTATTTTCCCAAAATAATAACATTCATAATAAACTTTTCCAGAGCTAGGAACAAATTTGACAGTTTTCCTCTTTGGGTAGATATCTGGTCGTACTATTTTCAGGATTCAGGATTGATAAGTAGATTCAACTATTTTTAAAATTTCTTTGGAAATAAGTGTTGACTTTTTAAAGCGTGAAAAAGGTCATTATCAGAAATTATGCATCAAAGAATATAGTTCATAGTAACGCTTCTAGTGGTATAATTTATAGCTCCCGAAAGATTTAATTCAAGTAATAAATAATTCAACAGTTTCCACGGAACAAAAAATAACTACTCCTAACTTAAACCGTGATTGATGCAGAGAAAAAGTAGATCGGCATGTTACTTTAAAGGATCTAATTACAGTAGGAAAAGACACCTTGCTTATCGTGATTGATTGATTACGACATGGTACAACCTCAGATCTGCAATTCATAGATTATTATTAAATTATATTTATTCCCTGTAATTTGTAAATAAGCTAAGTATATCTGGGCTTATAATCGCCAATGAAGTAATTTTGAACATAACGTATATAGCTTGAAACCAAATTAATTCCATTCAAAATTTGAATTGCTGAATTATTCAAAAGCTACAGGTAATTGCAATAAAATACGATCAAATACTGCATTAAATGTCATTAAGTTTTGCCCTAATTTTCGAGTAACCATGGTATTTATCTACGTACTCGTGGACTATCTTATTCCTTTGTGCTTCTTGAAAGAAAAGAATAAAAAGTTTCATTGTTAGAAGAGCGTGCAAATCCAGAGCTTTTTTGTGTATTGTGTATCGTCTGAAAGGCGTTGTTATTTTTTCACCACGCTTTTTCATCCCTTGATTTTTCAGCAGAAAACACCTCATATTTCATAACAGAATTTTAGCTTTATAACATTTTGAAATCTCCAAGGATATTCAGGTAATTGATAACTTGTTAGGAAAGATTCTAACTGCAGTAATTTGGCGAGTGCTAAATGTATTCTTCTAGTAGCAAGATAAATAATTGAAAGTAAGGCAATCTTCGCGGGAATTGGCTTTTACAGAGCGACAGTTATTGGTGCGATGAGATAGATCTGGTCAAAGTAATAGCTTAGTAATTGGATATCTCGTTGGGCTCTAGCTGTGAATTAAAGCCTCAAGAAGCTGGATCGTTAAAAGAAAGTACTTGAAAAACCTTTAAATCACAATAAAAATATTTTCTTAAATTAAGATTTAGCTTACTGCAGAGGTTTGCAGAAAATATAACCTCTTTATGTTTTGATATTTCAATAAATAAAAAGTTATTATTATCATTACTAATGCAAAATGATATGATGTTTTCTTGAATTGAATTATTAAAATAATTTATTTTAATGACGAACTTTAATTGCGACCTATTTAGAAATAACGATAAATTATGTATAAATGGTGGGTTAAAAAGAAGCTTATAAAATAAAGTAGAATAAAATGTGATAGGAATAATCTACATTTAATGAAAGTAATTTTGGAAAATCGATAATTTGTGAAACTGTGTGTGCTTTAAATCCGATAAGTATGGAATTGTTCCGTCAATTTGACCGCATCATTAAACGTAATCCCAACGCAATAAAACTTTTCCAAATTCCTTTTCTTCCCTCCAAACTTATTCGTAAGCTGTTTATTCAACAAAAATAGCTCTGCATACCCCATTTTCTCGCAGATAAATTATTCATACAATGCGTGTTTAAAATTACTGTCCCAAATAACTATACAACAGAACATACAACTAGAATTGGTTTAAATAATTAAATTGGGCCTTATTTAGTGTTAGTCGAAGCTTTTTTATGCATGAGAGGGTTAGACGTCTTATTGTAGAACTAAGGCTATATATGCATGAATAAATAAACAACCTTGAATTTATCGCAATCCAAAAGAACTGGACATTACAGTAGATAATATTCGCATATGCAGACGCTTGCAAATGGTACAGAAATAAACTTATGTTCACATGTGTTACTAAGGTTACACTTTCGTGTGCGCTCACTTTCGGATCTCGGATCCGCATCCAGCAGGAAGTTTGCCTTTTTGTTTTATATGGATTGCCAAATCTGCAAAGCCGGCAGGATTGTATAAGTGAGTCAACTCCTGAAATCTGACTCTCGGTAACAATGTTTATAAAAGGCTTTAGAACCTGTTTTTTATTCGTGTTTGTTTAATTTTGATTATCTTCATCACAAATTTATAGAGCCTAGTGAATAATTAAATTTAATTAGAACGCTTTAGTAGCTCAAAATTTGGCTAACACGAGCTCAACTAAGATAACACAGAAAAAGTTTACCAATAATGACGATGACGAATGACGTTAAGATTCTAAAAATAAAATAAACTGCTTTATTATTGGTCTCTTGTGGCCTAAAATGGTTATTTTTATGGAACCACTCCCCAATCAAAACACGTTTCGCCTAAAACATAAATTTATGAAGTTGTTTGCTCAATTAAAAAAACGTTTTTATGTGATTTATGTTGTATTTTCAACAAACGCATTGTGAACTGGGGTGAAAGATGAAGAGAATTTACAATATTTAAATTATGCATAAACAAACCTAACGTGATTATATTTAATGAGATACCTTTTGACCTTAACATTATTAACTATAATTAAATCGATTAAAATAAAAAATTACTCCAGCAAATAAAACCACACGAAAATATAGTACACCACTATAAAACTACATTTTCCATTTATTTAATTTTGTTAAAATCGAATATATAGCTTTTTAAAACTAATGTAACATAAAACCACTGGTTGGATTATATTAAAAAAATATTAATCTCATTTAAGTCACTGTGGTGTTGTAAAATTTAATTAATTCTGGTTGTTCATTTTTTAAATATTAATTAAAACCTTTATGGATATAAAAAATGCGACCATTCAACAGCGTCGCACTATACAAAATATTTTATTAACTAATTGTGGTTCATATTTTGTTTGTATACCACTATAATTACAACATTTTCAATTATTTGGTCATGTTCAAATCAATTTTCCCGCTTTTCAAATAAATAATTTACAACCAAAACCTCCCAACCTTACAAATCCATAAAAAAAAACTATAATTTTTTTAATGTGATTATACTTTAATCATGTTAAATTGTAAGCTGTTCTAGCGGTTAGTTTCGGTAGTATTAATTTAAACCCATTATAACCCAAAAATTGTGTAGCAACAACACGCAAAGAAAAATTGTAATATTTCAAGAACCAATCGTGACATATAATTCATTTTTATAGCAATAAAAAGCTACTTTTTTTTAGCTATTTCATGAAATTAAAATTAACCCTATGGCTTTTTAAATAAAATAGTTATTGAGCAAAAGCTCCTGAGCTTACAAAAACTTTCAACAAACTTTTTATACAAAATTACTACCTGGGTTTTTTTTAAATATTTTTTTGTAAGCTAATATAAGTAACTAAAGTCGTGTAAAATAAAATATGTTCTAATGTCTAGTTTTTAAAATATTTATTTAAATCGTTGAGGAAAAATCCGTCCGCTGAAAAACGTCGCTGCAAGCACAAATGTTGTTGCCTAGTAAATATGGAATATTTCAAGAATTAATTGGGGCACATATTTCGTTAATACGATGACGTAAAGCTACTTTTTCCTGTTATTTGATGATATTAAAATTAATCCTCTATCTTTTTTAAATATTTTTTATGAACTAAAAGCTCTCAACCTTTCAAAAAAATTAAACCCCTTTTACACAAATTATAATTTTTTTAAATCTGATTTTTTGTAAGCTACAAGTGATTATAGAGATGTTAAATTCGATATTATCTCGGTGGTTGGTTTTAAAAATATCAATTAAACCGTTGAGGATATAAAAATCCGTTCGTTAAAAATCGTCGCTTCCAGTAAACACGTTGTTGCGTAGGAAATCTGGAATATTTCATGAAATAATTATGGCACAAGTCCTGTTTTTATACCGTTGTAAAGCTACTTTTTCCAGTTATTTGGAGGTGTTAAAATTAACTTTATAGCTTTTTAAATAAAGTTCTTATTAACCAAGAGCTCTCAACATAAAAATAAGTAGGTAAAATATTTTTTTGTCAAAACTACTTTTTAAATTTTTTCAAAAAAATAATTTTTTGTAATCTAAATCAAATGACTAGACCCAGGTAAAATTTTATTTTATTTCGGTAGTTAGTTTTGAAAACATCAATAAAATCATTGAGGATTTTAAAAACCCGATTCCAGTAAAAAAAGTTGTTGCGCGGGAAATCTAAAATATTTCAGGAAGTAATTGTGACATTTATTTTGTTTTTGTACCATTGTAAAGCTACTTTTTCCAGTTATTTGGAGGTGTTAAAATTAACTTTATAGCTTTTTAAATAAATTTTTTATTAACGAAAAGCTCTCAACATAAAAATAAGTAGGTAAAATATTTTTTTGTCAAAACTACTTTTTAAATTTTTTCAAAAAACTAATTTTTTGTAATCTAAATCAAATGACTAGACCCAGGTAAAATTTTATTTTATTTCGGTAGTTGGTTTTGAAAATATCAATAAAACCATTGAGGATTTTAAAAACTCGATTCCAGTAAAAAAAGTTGTTGCGCGGGAAATCTGAAATATTTCAGGAAGTAATTGTGGCATTTATTTTGTTTTTATACCATTGTAAAGCTACTTTTTTCAGTTATTTGGAGGTGTTAAACTTAATTTTATGGCTTTTTAAATAAATTTTTTATTAACCAAAAGCTCTCAACATAAAAATAAGTAGGTAAAATATTTTTTTGTCAAAACTACTTTTTAAATTTAAAAAAAAAAATATTTTTTTGTAATCTAAATCAAATGACTAGACCCAGGTAAAATTTTGTTTTATTTCGGTAGATGGTTTTGAAAATATCAATAAAATCATTGAGGATTTTAAAAAGCCAATTCCAGTAAAAAAGTTGTTGCGCGGGAAATCTAAAATATTTCAGGAAGTAATTGTGGCATTTATTTTGTGTTTATACCATTGTAAAGCTACTTTTTCCAGTTATTTGAAGGCGTTAAAATTATCCTTATAGCTTTTTAAATAAATCGTTTATCAACCAAAAGCTCCCAAACTCAAAAAATAATTAAAATATTATTTTGGCCAAAACTACTGTTTAATTTTTTTTCAAAAAAATCATTTTAATATCTTAATAAAATGACTGAACCGAGATAAAATTTGATTTTATTTCAGTGGTTAGTTATGAAAATATAAATTAAACCGTTTGTGATATTAAAAATCTGTTCTCTAAAAACGTAGATTCCAGTTGCGCAAGAAATTTGGAATATTTCAAGAACTAATTGTGGCCAAAATTTTATTTTCATACCATTGTAAAGCTACTTTTCCCAGTTATTTGGAGGGATTAAAATAAACTTTATATCTTATTAATTAAATTGTCTTCATAGCTTTTCAAATAAATTGTTTATCAACCAAAACACTCAAAATCAAAAATAATTAAAATAATCGCTCCTAGTATACACGTTATTGCACAGGAAAACTGGAATATTTCAGGAATTAATTGTGGCATATATTTTGTTTATATACCATTGTAAAGCTACTTTTTCCAGTTTTTTGGGGGTGTTAAAATAATCTTTATAACTATTTAAATAAATTATTTATCAACCAAAAGCTCCCAACTTCAAAAATAATTAAAATAATTATAACTACTATTTATTTTTTTTTAAATATTTTTTTGTAATCTAAATAAAATGATTAGACTCAAATAAAATTTGATTTTATTTCGGTAGTTGGTTTTGAAAATATCGATCAACTGAGGATATTATAAATCCGTTTCCTAAAAACGTCGCTTCCAGTAAACAAGTTGTCTCGCAGGATATCTGGAATATTTCAGGAACTAATTGTGGCATTTATTTCGTTTGTATACCATTGTAAAGCTAATTTTTCTAGTTATTTGGAGCCGTTAAAATAAACTCTATAGATTTTTAAATAAATTGTTTATCAACCCAAAAAAATTTAAATATTTTTTTACCAAAACGTTTTAAATTAAAGATAGATTTTGAAATCTAAATCCAGTGATAAGGTCCAAATTGATTTGCAATTCTGGAATATTTTATGAACACATTGTCTCTATTTATTTATAAAAAACTACAGGTTAGAATATTTTGTAATAAGTACGATCTTAAACCCAATTTTGATATCTAGAAGTGTACTTGAATTACAGTTCGATTGCTTCGATGATTTCTCTGATATTAATGATATTATTTAAATGAAAAAAAAATGGTTGACTGGTTTTTATTAAATAAATTTAAAATCTCACATACGAATGAAAAATTTACAATTGCAAGCAATAATATTTTATTGAGACATAAACTAAAAATGTACATTATCAATCGTCCAATGTAATAAAAATGTTTAAAGTATTAGTTTCCAATTTCACACGCAAGGGTTTAAAAGAAGCGTAATAAATTTCGCAAACGTTCAATAAATAAAGATTAAATCTTTTTTCAGTTCAAAGTAGCCCAGATAAGTTAAAAAGATTGATTACCTAAATAGGTTAAATCAATATAAAACGTAAAAATAATTTTTGCTTTAAAAATTTAATTTCTATACAAATATTACATATAAAATAATAAACAAGTCATTTTATAATATTGTGCCATAAAATCCTTTCATCTTAGTTATAAAGGAATAAAATTAATGAAAACAACTTAATTAAACTTAAACAAAAATCATTGCTTATTGTGCTCATTTATTGTTAGCAATATAATATTTTTCTTTAATAAAAGAGCTTTTAATTTATGATGAAAATATAATTTCGCATTTATGAAGCGTTTATAAAAATCAGAAATTATTTTTTTTATTTAATGAATATAATAATGAGGAAAAATTAAAAATAAGAAGAGTTATAAAATAGTATATTATAAAATGATTACTGTTGGATACTTATCAAGAAATATACAGGGCAATTTTTACGTTGATATTTTTGTTTTGACAGGATGTAAAACTCAATAATGTAAGTCGTTTGGCAAAATATTGTGTATATGTATAAAAGTCTTTAAATAAGAAAGTTATTTTAGTTTTACATTAACGTGTTTTGTTCACGCTTTGCTAGGTACTAAATAAAAAATAAAAAAAAAATGCACAAAAAATGAAGTAAAAATGACGAACCTTCAGTTTACTTCTTTATATGAAGACTTTTATATACAAAATATTTTTTCTTCAAACGTCATTATAGTACAGCCTTCCGTGACGCTTGACAGGCTTTAACAAGTAATTTTTATGTTCCTTGACTCTATGGTCATATTCGTGCATTTCCGAAGTAAACCGGTTACAACCGAGTCTACTTTGCATTGACAAGGAGTAGAAATGCATTTTAGGCAACCCAATATACACTAACATTGTTTTGTATGTTGTATGTATATTAAATGTCAAATTTTAAAATTATTTATTATATTACTATTTTAAAAATTTGAAGAAAAAATTGCAAAGTACTTCTTTTACTCCTAAAAAACAGTATACTATTGCCATTTTATTGAGTTTTACATCCTGTGGAAAAAAAGGAAAAACAAAAAAATCACCCTGTAGATTTAAGCCATCGTACTCTACTAATGAATTAATAAATCATGAAACGTAATTTTATTTTTCAGTGTCATAGAATTAAAAACAAACAAGTAAAAATATTGGGGTAAAAGTAGGAATAATTTATGTTCCATTCGTGATTTTGAATTTACAATTTTCATCATTTTAAACACGTAAACACTTAACATGGTTTTAAAAACAAAAGTGTTTGTGTTTTTATGTAAAAAGCAAATATGTTTATTAAAATAAAAGCGACGAAACATAAATTTTAATAAAACCGCGTCATTTTTGTCTTTAATTAACAATGTTTGGGCACCCTTTTGAATCAAGCTTACAATGTTACAAGCACGGTTTTACCCCAAAGTTTTAATTTACAAATAAATTAGCGTTGAATATTGTTGTTAACATGCTGTTTGTGACTGTTATTTCAGGTAAATCAATAGTTAATTTTATGCAATTGTCTCAGAAACTATTATTATTATTGAATAATCTAAGGATCGAAAATTGTAATGAACATTCCATTGATAATATGTCATGATTATCATGTTTCAATTAGTTAATGCGTTATGTCTGAGTGCACTAAAGAAGATTCTCCCGAAATAATTTTGGGAATTCAAGCAAATAAGGTCCGATGATAAATTTTCCCCGAGAGCACAGTCATGGAGTTCCCTAACAACACAACAACAGCCCCATTCTCGTTACTTTCCTTTTTTTTCGCCAGCATTCGTTGTTAACTGACATTTCAAACTTCCAACCCGCATATACCTCCGACCTTACCATTTGCGATTAGAAATTATCAGAGCACAGCCATCGATTCTGATAAATATTGCAATACACTGCACGCTATCTCTAACAGAAAATTCAAATAAATACAACAAAGCAAGAGTTTATTACACGCTCATGTAATTAATTTTTTTACTACATGCTTATTTTTTAATGATTTCAAGTTTTGCTTCCATTTCCAAGTCGATTTTTACTGAAGTTAATTAAACACCAAAAAAAAACAATATTTTTATGACTAAGCACTTTCTGATAAAAATGCCCTTCAATATTTTGAAGTATTCATAAAAATTGTTCAAACTAATAAGTCTATGATTTGAAAACTTGCCTTTTTTTTAAATTCTACTTTTGTAAAAATTTTTGCTGAAAAAAAGATCACAAATTAATCATTTGTTTTTTTTATTATATCAAACGTCTGCCATTAAATATCAAGGATTTTTTAGCGTGGTATTCTCACCGTAGTATTGTGGTATTGTCAAGGGTAATATCACAAGTGATATTATCGATATTCTCATTTTAATCCCAATCTTAGAAAACTGTCGTTGGGATTAAAATTCGTCTATTTCTATAAAAATTTCGATAATATTCTTACCACTTGTGATATTCCCTTTGATAATATGACTCAAAATATTGCATTACAGCAACAACCATGACGTTAACATTCAAGAAACTAAAATTAAGTTAATTCAAATATTACATGAAACCCATTCTTACTAAAATTTTAGTTATGTTTACAAAATAAGTGAGTTATTTAATAAATTGCTTTGTTCTATATTAAGAAATTAGGTTTTTCTTGCATCATAACAATTTTCATTTTATTTAATGTAGGTGCTGACAAATGTAAGAATCTTCGCACTTAATAAACTTGACCGTGAAAATTCAGGTTCAATGTTTACATATTCACAAGTTTGTTTTGGTTTTAGAGATTTTGATGCAATAGTTTGGAAAATGCACAACATAATTTCATCACCTTTATGTGTACCAGGAGCACTATTTAACTTACATAACTTGCAAATTGCAAAAGAATGGAAGATAATTTAAATTTGGACACGATTATTATTTTTTTGAAACAATTTGAATAAACATGATTTTCAACAACTGTGCATGTATAATTCTTAGGCATGGTCAAAATTTATAAAAACTTTCTGCTTTGGAAATTAAAAGGATGGAACAAAATTACAGGAAGTTTATATTTTTTTTCATATTTTCAAAAATTTGATGCCCAAAACCTAACGACCATTTCTAGCTTTTTTCAGGAAACGGAATTTAAAAATGAACATTTAATGTAATGATTGTAATTTTAAACAGTAAACCAGTATGGATTAAAATATGTATCGATTATGAAAGTAAAACCATTTGAATGAACTTGAAATTAAAAAAAAATTAAAAGAATTTCTCATTTCACTGATAAATTTACTCCAATCAATTTTTTATCTATTTTCAGCGGAGTTCCTGGCTTTAATCCTGCGTAGTCCTATTTTAAAATAGTTGGAATAAAACTATCCAACTCAACCAACTTTTTTAATTAGAAACTTTAAATTACTTTGAAAATAACAAAATTAAACAGAAACTCGATAATTTATAGAATAAATATGTTATATAAGTTAACACAACTTTTCAAACTTTATTACACTGTCATCATATCGACCTTTGAGAATACTTTAATTAATAAATATGTTTTATCGGCTTATAATAAAAATCTTTCTAGTTGTTTTTTTTTTTGGATAAAACTCAGTCATTAAAGTCAACGTGGTTTAAATTTTTTCGTGTTTATTTCGTTCAAAAAATAAAAGTAATTAGATGTATTATTAGTGTTAACTAAAATGTATATAAAAAATTACAAATGTTTATCGTTTAATCCTAAAGAATTAAAATACTTCTTGTGTAATCAATAACTCTTCCAAAGCAGACAGCTTTTAATACAGATATAAAAGGTGTTTACCTCCAGGGAAGTAATCACCTGAGACTGATATTAATTATAATTGATGTTTAGCTATTATAAATAAAAAAGGAGGCAAATTTTTCATTTGGCTGATGTATTCTTTTTTTCTAATAATCCCATCCCAAGAGATTAAGTCTTTTTCTTTATTTTCGTTCTTATTTTATTGATGAGGTTTTTAGACACGAGTTTTAAAGATAGCAAAAATGTATACAATGTTACAAAGTTTATTTACATAAATATACTTTTTTAAAAAGTTATTGAATACTCATTAGTCTGTTTATTTACTTTTTATCGTGCAAGTTATGTTTTGATAAGATAATAAGTGTGGTGTAAAAGTGAACGCATCATTCGCAATTGAAGGTCAGAACCGGACCCAAGCGAATGTTTGTAAAATTACTTTAAGCATTTTTATCCATTATATTTATTTTAACCACTGCAAGTACAAGCTACATAAAACTAGTTTTATTCTTTCTCATATTTTCTCCAAAGATCTCAGAATTAGGAAAAGCTGTTTTTAAATTGATGGAAAGTAATCTTAAAAATAGGGTCTACCCCAAAAGGACGACTAGGACAAAAGGTCGGAGGAAAAAAGGCTGAACGATAAAAGATTTACATGAGCATAAGGCCGACTATAACAAAAGGCCCACAAGGACAAAAGGTGGACGTGAGCAAAAAGGCCGAAAGAAAAAAACCGAACGATAAAAGGTCGACTTGGATGAAAGCCTCATATGGACAAAAGTCGAAGGAGAAATGGTCGAATTAAACAAAAGGCCGACGCAGAAAGAAAGTTGAAAGAAAAATGACCGAACGACAAATCTGGACAAAATGCGCAAACTAACAAAATCTAACCTGACCTGACCTGATTTGAAGCTACACAAAAAAAGGTGATAAGCCTGTTAAAAAAAATTTCAATTCTGCCATCATTTTCAAAAGTGTTTGAAAAAACATTACATCTTCAAATTATAGATTTTTTTCGAAAATATTTCGGCCTTACGAAACATTTTTTCAGTAACAATGCTATAGTTACATTTATAAAATTTTCTATTGCCTGGTTTGAGGAAGGAAAATATTATTTATCAACATTTTGTGACCTTAGTAAGGTCTTTGATTGTGTTTCTTCGAAGGTCATGGATTTGATGATAATTCTTTGAGTTTAATTAAGTCTTATTTAGAAAATCTGTCAATAACATTAGTAGTACCCTAAGGAAGTATTTTAGGGCCAAATTTCGGTCAATATAATTTAATATTTACATTAATGATCTACATTGCCATTTTCCTGATGCAGATATTATACACTTTGCAGATGACACAAATATAGCAGTGAATGATGAAAGTTTTGATAAGGTTATAAATAAAATGAATAAACTTTGATTACCTAAAAAACTGGTTTACTAGCAACAATTTGATTTTAAACACAAACAAAACTGAACATGTATTAATTACGTTAAAAAATACCACCTTCGTTTACCGATCTGGAATTTTCAGATTTCTAGGAATAGGCATTTTATCGTAGCGCCTATTATCCAATTCGGCCATTTTCAATCGGCCTTTTATCCTATTCGGCCTATTGTCCGATTCGGGCAGTTGTTCAAGTGGCCCTTTTATCGTTCAGATATTTTTCTTTCGATCATTTGGCCACATGGGTCTTTTTTCGTTCGGCTTTTTTCTTTTTGGTCATTATTCTAGTGCCAGAAGTAGAAAGGCAACTTAAGGCTTACAATGTAGTACCAATAGTTCCGATTAGTTCTGTTCACCGAACCCGAACCTTTTCAGTTTCGAACTTTAAAAAATAAAAAGTTGGAACAGTTCGAAGCCGTTCGACATAATAATAAAAGTTCGAACTTGATAAAGTTCAAACTTGATAAAGTTCAAACCTGATGTAGTTCGAACTCGATAAACTTCACTATCATGCCATTTGAAACAAAGATATTTGCAAAAAAAGAATTGTAAAAATTATAGAAATTAGTTTCTTAAAACGGTCTAATGAATTTCATAATTTACAATTTACTTTAGGTATTTAAATTAGTTAAGAGTAGTTTTAATAATTTTGTTAAAAAATTATCAAAAAAAAAAATCCAAAATTTTTTTTGAAAGTTTAGAAAATTTTTCTTTGTCATAATCATACTTACAACTTACCAATGTTTAATAATAACTTAAAAATAGTAGGGGATGCCATATAACATGGTAAAATTTCAAATTTTTGTTTTCATAAATAAAGAAATTACAGGGGTAGCCCTAGTTTCGTGGACACCCGGTATATGTTGTACTCAATTGCCGAATTCGGCCGAAATTTAATTATCAAACTTTTTCCGAACTTTTTTCGAATCCGAACTTTTGGTGAGGTCGAACTTTTCCGAACCCGAACTTTTTTCGAACTCGAACTTTCTCCGAACCTGAAATTTTTTCGAACTTTTGCATAATGTTCGAACTTTTGAATAAAAAGTTCGATCTTAAAAAATATGAAGTTCGTACAACACTAGTTCCGATAAATAAGTTTAAATTAAAATTGAAGGCGTTACAGCTTCTTTCCTATTTCAAACCTTTTAGTCGTCATATAGGACCTCCACTGAACCCTTCGGTACTACATTACGTCTATGACCGGTAAGTAACTTAACTAAACTAGATATTATGCGCCCATAAAATATGCATGGATCCCAATAATACCTGTTTCTGCATTTCGGCATATAGATTTTTAACGTCATTCCTGAAACAGATTTCAGGAATTTTTTTTAGTTAATTTAAGATGGTATTGGATAATACTCCCAGTATGCCGATGATGATGACGGTGACGCTGAAGCTTGTTTTGTATTCCAGGCAAGTATTTACTAATCTATCAAAAGGTCTTTATATTTATCTCGTTTAGTTTCGCTTGGACATGAAATCTCTATAACCACTAATTTTTTCCTTTTGTGGTCAAGTAAAACCATACCATTTTTATTGGTTGCAACTAGATTGGTCTTCTTCGCTGGGTATACTGTATACGGACTCTGTTTGGGTTCATCCATATTTGAATCTGAAATGGTAATAAACAGTTCTCTTGGCCGTATTATGCCTATTGATTTAAGATTTAGGGCATACTTTCTGCAACCAGATACGATCATAGTTTCTACTTGTTGTTTACAAATTGACATTCCAAGCACATTGTTCAGTATGTTTAGTGTGTCAAAAACTCCGTATTGACGAAATTATAAACCCTTCCGTTTGAGATCGAAGGCCGTTTGACTTTAAAAAGGTAAATGTTAATTAGATCTTTTGATACTTCTTCTTTTTCCAGGTGTCTAAAGAATACTTCATGCAATGGTTTGAAAGTATGTTCATCTCTTAGTTTTATCATTTGTAGTTTTCCAACTTCCTATGATCTATAGGGCTCTAAGTCTTGTTTGTGGTTGCCTGGTATTATTAAATACATATAATCTTACTTTTTCTGCAGTTTTTAGGAAGAATGCGATATTTCTTGCGAGTTCGTATTGCTTTGCAAAGTAATGGAGCTTTCATGAGTTGGGTTGCCTATATTATTGTGGACTAGTTCAATACCTTGTAGTCTACGCCCTTCTTCAGATGTACTTAGGTACTGCAAAGATTTGTGCAAACTCCTATTTTCGAAGAGAACTTTAATGGTTTTCCTAGCAAGATCCTGTAGTTCATTTTTGATCCATTTCAGAATTCCATATGTAAATGATACGATTGGAACTGCTATGATGTTAGTAGCACTTATTTTATTCCTTCCTGTCAACTCCGATTGCCAGATTTCTTTTAATATTTGATATATATTTTAGCGATACCTTTGTGTTACCACTTTTTCCTCGTGAAAATCTTGCTGCTCAATACCCAGGTAAGTTTAGTTCTCATATATTTCTAATCGTTAACCTTTTCAGGTAGGTACTAATATACTAATATTTTATTCGGAAAAAAAAATATACAAATTTTTGAAATTAAAGAACTTCTAATATTCCTTTTTTTATCGCCTTTTTTTTGCTTTTTTTTTCTTCCAGTCTTCTGTTCACGTCGGCCTTTTATCTATATTGACCTTTTTGCCATTCGGCCTTTTCTCCTTCAGCCTGTTGTCCTAGTCGGGCATTTGTCCACGTGAATATTTTATCGTTCGGTCTTTTGTCCATGGTTTGTCCCGATCCCTTAAAAATATTTTATTGTCTGCAGCAAAAGACCAACTAAAAATTTGTTGCCAATTTTCTGTGGGCTAGTCCAACACTGTTTAAAGCTCATGATATTTAAAAAAAATATTTAATGGATGTAGATATTACCAAGGCGTGTTTTACTTAAAGTAAAAAAATAAATATTTATATCGTATTTTGATTAAGTATGAATATTTGTGCAAATATTTATAAAGTTCTTGTTGACTTACTTTTCAATATTATTAAATTTTTTATTAGCTTCTTTAGAAAAGTTGAATATATGATCATAGACATTTTGAATTCGACAAAGACTTTTATAGGCACTTTGACTTGGAGCACTTAACTCTCCAATGTATTGTATTGGAATTTTAAGAGTATGTCGTGACGTTTTATAATCAAAGAACGTAAATGGTGGTTTAATAATTGTTCTTAAATTCGTGTGTTTACTTGTGAAAAACAGTGGTACTAAAAAGATTTCCACCTCATGTTTTGGCGTTAGGATAAGGTCCTTATCCCACGGCGGATCTAAATGTCGTGGGAATGAGGCTTTAGCATGAGTTTGTTTTGTGAATATTAGGTTTTTTGTTTAATCAGTTATGATGGAAAGGGTAGTAAAAGCAATTTTCCAGCGTTTATACAAAAACGCAAACAAAGCAATTTACTTTGTGGAAATAATTTAGTCTGTATTCACACAATACTAACAGTGAAACAATAAACGAAACAGACGATCGCAGGTCGATTATAATTCCGTTCATGTTAGAGACAAATCTGGGTTGTTGCACGCGCCGTTTGTGCAGAGGCTGTCGAAATTAATCCAAAAAGGAGAGAAGAGTTCTGCTGGCATCCTTCCGTTTGAATCCGCCTTAATTCACGCCGATTCATGCATTAATGCCGTCATAATTATTACCGCCGCTTTATTTTAGCCTTTCTACCGGCAGCGCGAATTAAAACAAACAGGAGGCGCGCTCGCTGGCAGTTTTGATAAATGATGATTATCTTGTAGCAATCAAAAAGAAAAATTGCAATTTGCCAGCAGTGAGCTTTTTTAATTGTGAACGGGCGGGCACGTTTTAAACTCGCCCTTCCACGTTTTCCACACCGCATTCGCGACTCTAAAATGGAATATCTAAGGCCAAGCTTTTTATTATCATCGTCTCACCCAGGATTTATTCGCGAATTTTAGAGCAGGCCAGGAAAGGGATGCATGAGAAATTTAAGGCGCAGCACACTCGTAAAAGATAATTTAAGCATTTCTCTGTGGAAATTTTGTAGTTAATGTGGTCTTGTTGCCTTGCCAGACATTTTAACCTACTTGCCTTCCAACTTTTTAAGTCCTCGATTAGTTTTTAATTCTAAATCGATACAACTCCCAGACACGTTATAATTCATACTTTTATTGGATATTTTCCGCTTTAAAGGACCCGGTTTTATTTTCTTTTTATAAGTTTCGGGCCTTTTATTAACATATTACGTTTTCAATTTTCAGCAGTGAGCTATAAAATTGCAAAACGCATGACCTTATAAAAACTTTTATTAACGAAAACATGAACGTAAATAACGTAAATTATCTAAATTGCACCAATAATCGTAACTTTTTACTGCTAATGTTTCTTGTTTGGCGCTACTAGGCTTCTTCTACCTATTCCTAGCTTTTGTTCCTTCTATTTACATCGATTTCTTGATCATCATTTGTAAAAGATATTATTTTTGTAGCTCCAGGAAGGCTTTTCTAAGATATAGGTCAAGATTTTACTCATTCTACCAAGTGGAAGAAATATGAAGAAAAAACTGAATATCTTGGAAAATAGGTCGAACGGTAAAAGCATAACATCGACAAAAGATCAAAAAAAATTGGACAAAAATCCGACCCAGAAAAAAACGCCAAATAATAAAATGCTGATACAAATACACCGAATATTTAGTTTACAAAAATTTGGATAATTAACACATGTAAATCAGTATTTCAAATTCAAGTAAACTTGAATGAAAATCATCCTGTATTTTCTTGATTCGTGGCTTTGGGGACAGAATAAGATCCTACAATTAGATGTGGTAGGTAAGTGATTAATGATTACTTTCACGAATTTTTAAATCAACAGTCGAAAAAACTGATCTGATGTTTCAAGAAGAGTGATCGGTGGAAAATCGATCAAGCAACAACTCCACAAAAAAGGAATTTTTGTTCTTTATTATTTATTAAAGATCCTTAAAGTCATAAAGTCGGTTAAGGCAAATGCAGTTTTGTTCGAAGGATATTGAAGCTTTTGAAAAATTGATGATTTAGCAAAAAATTAATGTATGGGCCAGAATTTTGGCATTAAACACAAATGAGCCATTTCAATGAAACATTTTCTAAACCACCTGATTTATAGGAGAGATACATTTGAATGGATCTTACACCACAAGATAGTTTTTCGTTCTAAAATTTGTAAAAAAATGAAGGATACGACTTCGGTTTTTATTGCTTTTAATACGAAAACACAGTTTACGTTTAATGTTTAATTCCAGTAAAAAATGAATATCATGAAAATCATCCCTTCCTTTTGTTTATTCGTGGCTTTGGAGGCAAAATAAGTATAATTATTAATGAAAGTAGAAACAATGAGGTGATTAATGATTACTTTCACGAACAACCCATAATTTCTAAACGAGCTGAAAAATTATTCTAAGATTTCAAGAAGAGTGGAATATCGATCGAAGAGAAAGTGTCTTTTAGTAAACATCTTTAAAATCATAAAATCTGTTAAGGTAAATGAAATTTCAAAAATTTTGGTACGAAGGATACTAAAGCTTTTGGAAAATTGAGGATGAAGTAGAAAATTAATGTATGGGCCAGAATTTTGGGATGAAACACAATTGGAACATTTTAATGAAAAGTATATCCATTATAGTTTATCCTCTGGAACCGAACACATTTTAATTGAAAATTATTTTCATAAAAAACCAAACTCTAAAACAAAAAATGCTTCAGAAATATCTGTCTTTTTTTATTGATTCAGATTCTATTAAAAACTATGTATGGGTTTTCATTTGAAAAAACTGAGTTGGGGTTAGAATAACCAAGGAGAAATCCTTTGGATGAAAAATAACTTTTCCCAGTCGGAGGCTCCTTTCAAACTAAACAATTTTTAGTTAATTTTTTTCTAAAACTCTTATTTTTAGAGATATGTCCACTCTTCAGGTTAAATGGAACACCCTGTATTTTCACTTTACACAGGTTTCGTCTGCATTTTTTCCATGTGGACCTATTGTTCAATTCGCTCTTTTTTCTTCCAGGTTTTTGTTCAACTCGGCATTAGGTTTTCGGCGTATTGGTATAGATTTTTCGAAAATTATTCTGACGAAAGCCCATTTCGAGAAATCCCAATATGGAACTTCTATGATTGTCAAAGCCAAAAGGAACAGCTCAATTTTTTTTGTAACTAGTTTGTTGCTTTTTGGGTATAAAAGCATGATACCACACAAATAGCAGACCTAAAGATTAAGATAAAAAAAATATTACAAGAAAATGCATTACTTAAAATCTTCATCTAATTGAATGTCAAGGAATAAGTCCTCTAGGTGAAAGATAACTATGTCCAGTCTGAGGTTTCTTTCAAACTAAACAATTTTTAGTTAATTTTTTTCTAAAACTCTTATTTTTAGAGATATGTCCACTCTTCAGGTTAAATGGAAAACCCTG
Source organism: Stenus bimaculatus (assembly GCA_963971135.1). NCBI lineage: Eukaryota > Metazoa > Arthropoda > Insecta > Coleoptera > Staphylinidae > Stenus > Stenus bimaculatus. The sequence goes on along the minus strand of OZ020183.1, from coordinate 42,296,688 downwards.
TATTTTCACTTTACAGGTTTCGTCTGCATTTTTTCCATGTTGACCTATTGTTCAATTCGCTCTTTTTTCTTCCAGGTTTTTGTTCAACTCGGCATTAGGTTTTCGGCGTATTGGTACAGATTTTTCGAAAATTATTCTGACGAAAGCCCATTTCGAGAAATCCCAATATGGAACTTCTATGATTGTCAAAGCCAAAAGGAACAGCTCAATTTTTTTTGTAACTAGTTTGTTGCTTTTTGGGTATAAAAGCAATGATACCACACAAACAGCAGATCTAAAGATTCAAACCCAAAAAAATATTACTTAAAATCTTCATCTAATTGAATATGAAGGAATAAGTCCTCTAGGCGAAAGATAACTATGTCCAGTCTGAGGTTTCTTTCAAACTAAACAATTTTTAGTTAATTTTTTTCTAAAACTCTTATTTTTAGAGATATGTCCACTCTTCAGGTTAAATGGAAAACCCTGTATTTTCACTTTACAGGTTTCGTCTGCATTTTTTCCATGTTGACCTTATGTTCAATTTGTTCTTTTTTCTTCCAGGTTTTTGTTCAACTCGGCATTAGGTTTTCGGCGTATTGGTATAGATTTTTCGAAAATTATTCTGACGAAAGCCCATTTCGAGAAATCCCAATATGGAACTTCTATGATTGTCAAAGCCAAAAGGTACAGCTCAATTTTTTTCGTAACTAGTTTGTTGCTTTTTGGGTATAAAAGCAATGATACCACACAAACAGCAGATCTAAAGATTCAAACCCAAAAAAATATTACAAGAAAATGCATTACTTAAAATCTTCATCTAATTGAATATGAAGGAATAAGTCCTCTAGGTGAAAGATAACTATGTCCAGTCTGAGGTTTCTTTCAAACTAAACAATAGATCATCCTGTATTTTCTGTTTACAGGTTAGATAAGGTTAGTTCAGCTTTTTTCTTACTTTCGTCTGCCTTTTTTTCCATGTCGGGCTTTTTTCTTTCAGGTTTTTGTCCAATTTGGCTTTATTTCCTTGGGCTTTTTGTCTATCTCCGGCCTATTGAGGTAGACTTTTGCAAACAATTCTAGGAACTTCTATGAAAACCAAAATCAAAACGAACAACTCCATTTCCTGCTTCTATTATAAATTAATTTTTTTCGGTAATTTTTCTTTTGTAATTGAATAAAAGCATAAAATAGTAGGTCTGTAAACTTCAAATCTCAAAGAAAATTCCTTACTTAAAAATTTCAGAAAACTTCTTGCTTAAAGATAATCCTTCTTAGAAAAGAACTGGGAATACAAAATAGTAGATTCGGAAGATAATTCCGCAAATGGTATTTTTATACTAAAGATTTTGATGATATCTGAAGGAAACGTGCCTACTACAATTTTCTATTTCCATGAACAATTTTGATATTATTTATTATATTAAAGAACATGATGAATTAATATTGTAATATAAAAATTATCTAAAAATTTGGTTGGTCGCAAGCAGTTTGTTTTATTTACCCAGTGATGTAACACCAACCGTTTAAGGACTTTCGTTTAGAAAAACTTTCATTTTCTACTATAATTTTATGAAATATGTAGTTTCAAGTGCACTAAATTCTGTTTCCTTGAAAATCTTGATTGGATTTAGGAAACGACATGTTTTTATTAAAGGAGCGGATTTAATAAAGTGAGAAGTAAGTAATGCAGAATAATCATGTCCTATAAAATGTTGCTTCCAATTTATTGCATGTTTTCAATTTTTGAGATGCTGACACTTTCAATTCGCGACAACGTACACTTAATATTATATTAAATTTGCATTTAATTATAATTATAATAGGTGAGTAAAGTTTTAGAAATTAATCAAACAAGAAAGTTTGGGGAGTTTGCAGTTTGCTGGAATTATTTAAAGTAATAGGAAGAACTATGAACTAATTGGAATTATGGACCAATTATGAGTCAAAAGGAGCATTGTAAATTACAAAAATTGCACTTAAAATTTACGTAATCCTGAGATATTCTTATAAGAGAAGATACAGGTAGGGAGATAAATTTTCTTGCAAAACCACTTGTAAGACCATCAAAAATGCAGTAAGCTACACCTAACTATCGAGTTTAAACCACAAAAGAGAGTGTTTAGGCTAAAGTTAACAAAGTTAAAGCTTTTAATAGGATTGCTCAGGTTAGCGCTCAAGGCACAGAAATATCAAGTTGGGCTCAAGTAGCGTTTCCAAAGTAAGTAATCCGATCTGGTATGCAATTATAGCTCGCGCTTATTATCCGTGTAATAATTATCGTTGCAATTTGTTTAATGGCGTGTATTGCAAATTAAAAACAAAAAGGAACGTGCCAGTTTCCTCGAGCACTCTCAACAGTTCTTCTCAGCTGTGCAACAGACAACAGCTACGCATAATGATCGATGACCAAGTTATGGTTATTGAAATTGCTTCAGGATTAAACGACCTCCTATAATCTCACCACTTTTCTCCGATTGGAAACGTAATTATTGCCATTCCGTCTACCAACAAATGATACACATTTTGATAGCTTCAATTATGGATATAGGCTCGTGTTTAAATACGCACGTTAACATGCGAACTGAGCTGAAAGCAAATTAGCATTAATTACGACCTCTATTCTCTTAATTGTCCAAATTAATTACTGGTATTAAAATAATTTAGATACGCACCAAATAATAGTTATTTAAATCAGATTATTGGTCCCAATTATCAACTTAATTGTTCAAACAAAAATTATCTATATTTTTAAAGAAATGTATTTTTGAACGAGATTGTTCTAGTCCAGTTATTGGGTACTTTTCCCTTGCAAAAGGTCAAGGAAAGTTTATAGTTTTTTTTTAGTTTAAGCTGCCAATGAAAACCCCCAGTTTGCAACCTCGTCAATATCCCGCCATCTTGGAAAATTTTTTGGAAATAACTCGTTTTGCTACAATTTAGAGCAAAACCAATTATTACAAAAATTATTACTTTTCTTTGAATCTTTTTCAATGGATATGTCCCAGATGTATTATTTCTTTCACGAGCATTTTTGATCCAATTTGCTAGTACACTACTTGCACTCCTTCCAGTACGAAAAAAATAAAAAACCACCATTTGTTCCTAACATTTAAAGAAGTAGTTCCTAAGATGATTGATTCTAAACCACAGATGAAGAATCTAGTTGAGCAGGAAAAGGAATAGCCAAGTCAATAGAGACAAAAAAATATTACCTAGCAAAAGGTCTTGGGAAGCTGATATTTGTCAGTTTTATTTAGTTTGGAGTGTCCTAATGAAAAGTGTGCTTTCTCCAATTTGTAGTAAATAGAAGAGTTTAAGGATGCTCACGCGCACACACACACTTCATCAATTGTAGGTAATGAATAATTGTTAGTTCTCTTTTACACTTACTTCTTATGGTACTCAGATGAGCCAGGTTGGCTTGTGCCTTCTTGGATATCTTTAGGATCTTCTCGAGAATTGGTTATCTTAACCTAAACTATTCATTCTAACTCAAACATTAATGTTGATCATTTTTCTAACATAGTGCCATCTTCATATTCCTCGTCCGCAGTCTATCGAAATACTTGAAATTTTCGTAAGAGTATCCATTGCAAAGGAGTAGTTTAGACCTTCGTTCCTTCACCCACATGCCGAAACACATCCTTTTTTGTACTTACGATTCATTCATCCCAAATCTACCGGATCTTTTGTAATGCATTTCATGATTGTACCTGGTGATAATGTCCGAAACGAGTGTTGTAAAATCGATTACAAAAACTAAATGTTACCATCTACAAAAGAAGCTGCACGATAAAACTCGTTTCGGGTATACCATCAAGTGCAAATATGGAATGGCATTATAAAAGTTCCGGTACAAAGGATATGGAAGAAATGTAACCTTGGTCTTGCACCAGTTACAACCACAAAGGTGTTCCTGGTGTTTCAGCATGCGGGTACAGGAAGGTAAAATTATCAAAAATCATGTTTGAGAAAGAAGAAATTGTTGAGGTCCAGATAATCGATATTTTAGAAAATCCAGAAGATATCCAAGAAAGCACAAGTCAACGTGGCTTATCTGGGTACCATAAAATACGCGTTAAATGGAGGGTAGTAGTAGTAGTAGTAAAGGTGATACTACATTAAAAACTCATCTATTCCTCTTCCTCCTCAATAAGATTTGCAATTTCTTCATATGTGGTTTAGAATCAATCATCTTAGGAACTTATTTAAATCTATTCCTAGTATGTGGTGGTGAGTAATTAGAATCATGATCTAATCTAAAAGCGACTAGGTGTAGAATTTTTTTTTGGATTTCCTCCATCAATCCAGTCATATTCGCGTGGTATGAATACGATCGATTCGTATTCTAATCTCGATCTGACCAAGGAGATAAAAAGTATTTTAAATGTGGAGATGCTAAAGTCTTTGCTGGATCTATTAATGAAACCTAATGTTTTGAGGTCTGTGTTGGTAATTTTGGAGATGTGCTTTTTAAAAGACAGATCTGCTGGGATAAATATCTTTAAGTCGTCAGCAAAAAGTAAGCAATTACAGTTCTTAATGTGGTGTGTATTGTCGTTCACAAAAAGCAGAAATAGAACCAGAGTGGAATCCCTAAGGGACACCCGACGTCTCGTTAATAGTTTTAGATGTATTGTCTCCAATCATAACACACCGAGTCCTGTTCAAGAGAAAATTTTAAAGTCAATTAAATTGGAAAATCCGATAAATCTTAGCTTCTCCAAAAGTCTAAGAAAGTCAACCCTATCAAACGCCTTGGAAAAATCCGTATATATGGAATCCACCTAACAAGATTCCTCCAAGGCAGGAAATAAGTACTCATGAGAAGGTTTGAGACTGGAAAGAGATTACTTTATCCAGAATTTTGGGAAGGTCGCCTCACATAAATATTTCGAAAATAGTAAGAAATATGAAAGGGCTTCGCGATAGTAAATTTGCGGTTTTTTAAAAACATGTTGGAAATACCATCAGGACCTACAGTGAAAGCAGTGTATTGGAAAATTGTATCAAAAACGTTTGTGAAGGAAATAATTCATCTGGGACATATTCATTGAAGAAGGTTCCAAGAAAAGTAATGCCGTGCTGAAATTGAAGTGAAAGAAAAGAATTATTCGTTGGAAGTAAACAGTCATATTTGAATTATGTATTTTTGGTATAGGTATAAATATGAAGACCATTGAGTTTAACCTATATTACTCCACCTAGAAGACATTTACAACCGTAACTTTCAAAATCCATAAATATAGACAAACAACTTTAAATCGTTTCCATCATCTCATACAACTTTCATGACTGAAGTTGGTGTTCACGTTAATCGAACCGGGCTGGGTATGATATCTTGTCGGTTGCGTAACGGTGCTTCCAATACCATTTAAGGTTGCGCCGAGTTTTATCATTTTCACATCGATCTTGCCTCCCGCCGCACCATTTGCGTCACTTCAATTTATGCCATCTACAAGGGACATCTGTTTTTAATTTTATTAAAACAGAACGATCAATTGTTGAACACGGTGTCATCGAATAATTAAAAAAATTTCCTGGAATTAATCAAGGACTTCCAAACGCATTAATTCCCAGGGAAAATTCGTGATTAATGGCACGAATATATTTATTACATGCATTTTAATGCACATTAAAATATTAAATTAAGGAAGTATCAGGATTATAATTTCTAGCTTCCAAACTTAAAAAACTAATATCTTTAAAGACTCGTATCCTGTTCGCAAAATTTCCATAATAGACTATTAATTATAATAAATGTTAGCATTAGCAACAAATCTTTCTTTACAAAAAATTCTCTACTCAATACAAATAGCAAATAAATCTTTTAAAATACAAAAGACGTGTGTTTAGTTAGCTTTACCCATTACTTTAGCTTGGTATTCCTTTGTTGCTTGATTATAATCAAGCGTGCAGCAATGAACCGTATAATTTTCCCCCTGGATATACTAAATATTTTTGTAAACAGCATTGTTTCAATTTAATCTTTCTCTTCCTGCTTAATACTTTCTGTAGATGAATTTAAATGTGTTTTATGACGTCTTAAACTTTTATGAAAAAACTTTTTTTTCTTCCAAAACAAAATCACCGTATCTTTCCCAAAAACGTGTAATGCATATCCTGACAGGTTAATCTAAAAAGACACGAAATAAGACAAAGCACTAAGGAAAAATACGATATTTAAATAATACGATTGTTGAATTGAAAAATCTATAGAAGGATTGGGAAAGAGGGCGCTCTACATGTTAATAAACATGGCGGAAGTAAACAAGCGGAATAAGACGTCGAGTACTTCACTGATGTGTTCACTTGTTTGCCGCTAGAGGGCGAGCAAAAGGCTAGAATATGCAATTGGTGAAAAACTTTGTAGCCGTTAAAATTATGCAACAATTTTATGATAAAAGTAAATATTTTGAGAAATAAATAAAAAGTTGTTTTGAAAACGAATGGAATTTAGTTGGGCGCCAATTTTCCTGAAGGTTTAGTTTACTTACTAATGTTTTATTAAAGGTCTGATGATTTGTAAATAAATTATGGTATTGATAAGATACCTTACGTGACGAGACTTCTTTCGATTGCAGCCATATACATTCATAAAATATGCTCATTACGTCTTAATAAATGATTCTCATCAGGCGTGACAGCATAACATTTAGATGAAAAATGTTAATCCGTAATAAATTATTGAGGATTAGCTTTAATAACTTAACTTCATTTTAAATACCTCATTTAAGTGTGTGTGTTTAGTTTTTATACGAATTACAAATGTATAATTATTAATAAATTTATATGACTTAATTTATTGCTTTAATAATCAATATATTAATTACCATCTTATACAATGGAAATTAGGTTAGTTTTTCTTAAAAATGCAGTAAAAATATTTTATGTGGTAATAAAAATTCCGCGTTTCGCTCTAAAATACTAAAATAGTCTGACGACAAGCGGTCCACCGTTGAGAGATTTGTTGGTCCGCATCGATGATCGTATTTACATATCGGAAGGGCTTTTTTGTTATTTTGCCAACCAAAAATAAGCCAGCAATTTTTTAGTATCACATATCAACACGGATACGGCCGGTACTTTTAACATTGAGAATACCAAATATTGACTCAATATATGAATATTTCAACTTTACGAATGTTAGTTCTATTACAAACACTCAATCCGGAATTTATGTGGTTTTACTGATATTAGGAAGGTTGGACTCTGAACAAATATTTACCAAAGATTTGCTCAAGATCTGATTTTATAGGGAAAAATTCACATGCGGTGTTTTACCTTTCAGAAAGTCAACGTTTCTGAAATATTCGTTTTTTAATTTGTGAAAATAATAACGTTTTTCGTTACTAAATTTTTTTTTTCCTACCAAGTTTTTTTGTTAAATAGTAAATATCAGAATTCCAAACAAAAATGTCCTAATTAATATTTTTTTCGACTCTTTATGAAGTTAAAGCAATTTTAAAATTACAAAATTTTCATGAATTTTATGAGATACCCTGTATAATTTTTTTCTTATTATCATTTTTTAAAATACATCAATTATGGTTTGGTTTTTGTCTTTTATCAACTGCTTTGTGTGTTCCACAAAAATCATTAAAATATTGACTATATTTTTAAGGAGTCGAAAAAAATATATGTTCATAGTACATTTTTTGTTCAGAATGACATTTACTATCTAAACAATTTATGTAAAAAAAGTTGGACCCATTACAAAATAATTTGGAGATGTTATAAAATAATTTGAATGTATGCAGTTCTTTTGTATGTTTCCATTTAGTCATTATACATATTTGTGTAAAGGATTTTTTGAAGCTTTATTTCTGTACCCACTTCTCAACAGAAATGAAGACGTACAAATTTGTTTGAAACAAATTTGGTCTTATTTCAGGCTGGATATGATACCCAGCCTGACTTAAGACCAAATTTGTCTGACCAGATCATACAAATAAAAACTCCAATTTTCAGGACAAAATTTTGAAGTAGATAAAATTATGTGCTTTACACGATATTTTTTTTAAATCAAGTTTCTGTCCAAGCCCAGAAGTAGTCCTTAGGTACTTGAAGAGTAAAACATCTTTTTTACAACACCCTACTTTGAGATTTTCCTAAAACTGACTAAAATTGAATTAACCTTAAAGTACACAAGTATATTTACAATTACATTGGGCTGCAAGCCAAAATGTATGTTGAACCTAAAGAGTTTTTCCTAATCTCCTGCAATTTTGGTAACCTTACAAAAAGATGCGTACTTTTATAAAGGCAATTTTTATTTCAATAAATTTTGAATATCAAAAGCTTTTTCAAATTTATAATAAATTACAATTTTATTTAAAGTTTATTATTACTCAAACATTTTATTTTAATTACCTTTTTCATTAAAAGTTATTTAAAATTAGTTTTAAGAAAATTCCAATTGTGTAAAGAAGAACAATTCGAATATTTTCAATAATAATTTGTTAGTTTTAAACTAAAAATTAGTTTAAATTATTTTTATTGCCATATTTTCATTGAGAATTAATAATTTTTTTTTTGAGTAAATTTATTTTTGTTTTCAAAAATGGTTGAAATTTTTTTAAATATTTTTATGTGATCATTAATATGATAAAAAGGTCTATGAAAAATGTGTAAAAAAAGTAGGGGTTTCCATTTAAAAAAATTGATGATGACGTCATAGTGAAGTTATCAGTGACGTCATGAATATTTTTTTCATTCCAAAAGATGGCATTTTTAAAACAAAAATTGACCTGTCCGAGCGATTTTTACAAAAAAAATATTTACGGAAGTTATGACCTTGGTTCCAAACTTTATCACCACCCTGTACATCGAACTGCAAGCAAAAATGTAATTAGAGCCTACAATATATATATGGGGATTTTATACCTAATCTTCCGCAGTTCTGGTACCTTTACAAAAATACATGGAAAACTGGCAAAAAATATGTAGGTACCGACATTATACATAATATGTTAATGATGCACTCTATGGATTTAACAGGTTACTACGAGGTACCTCCAAATAAGATACAATACCGAAGCTCAAAAAATAATAATAATAATAATAAAACAAAAAAATTTTTATTGTCAATCAATTTTTTGATTAACGGTCATATTTTTAAACTTTTTTGCCTGACGATGAATTAGTCTTAATTCGAAAGTGCGCTAGCTTGTTTATTTATAAAAACGTTATTTGTATACAGATACACCTTTATTTATTTATAATAAATTTATTAATACAAATAACTACATAATGGATTATTCAATAATTGAATTACTTTCGCTTTGTTGTTATCTGTATCTGAGAGCTTTTGCGGGACTCATCCAGCCAATTTTCACTCCTTGTCGTATTTTTTGAGATGACGATTCATTAATTTTAAAGTTATCAGCCATTTTCCTAGTGGTGCAACTTTCGTCCTCTTCTACAGAGGCAAGAAGGGCCTGCTGACCCTCTTCCTGATAATACCAGCATCACTAGCTGTGAACTGGAAGAAGCCCTCGCCCTTTCGCTAATCGTACTTTCGCCAAAAAGATCGTTGAGATTGTAAAATAACTCTTTCCAGCTAAAATAAGTGTCATAAAAACTCCAAAATGAATTTCATCAAAAATCTGGGAGTAGGTCAAAATTTTGCAAAAAAATTCTGATACAAGATTAATATCTTAAAATGTTTTTATGGTCGATACAAGAAACATAATTAACTAACAAGATATTCTAGTATAAATCCAAAATTTGATCTTTGGTACTACAATACACTCATAGGAATCAACAATTTATTACGATGTAATTGATTATAACTGAAAGTTGAAGTACGTAAGGTATTTGTATTGAACTACTTTTGAAGGATTGGAAAAGAAAAAAAGGTTCTAATGATATACATTAAGTAACTGTTCTGAAGCGCAGTGGAAACACTCAATTATTGAAAACCAGTTATAAAGAGACTAACGAGAATGATACATAGCTGCTGGGTTTTGGTGGTAATAGAAGCAAAAATAGAAACAGTGTGGGGGATATAATAACATAATTGAAGAGCACTTAAGATAGTTATTAAGTGCAGTGGCTACGCCAGACGTTCGGACGCCTGAGCTACTTGTCCAAGTGCACGCGCGTACTCGAACAAACGAAATCCTTGCAACTCGTTGAGTCAGGGGTACGAGTTGGTACCTTGGTACGAGTCATTCGTAGTCATCAATGGAATGCGGTGCTACGAGCACCTTTCCTTCCACCCTGCAGGGGCCTATGCACAACACCGTCCTTATCTGACGCCCACGTTGCGAGGAAGGCACCTTAGCCTCTTTATATCACGCGCGACTCAGAGCATACGTGCGAACCTTTCCCACGGACGACTTTTTGTAAATTCCAGTCTCAAAAAGTACCAGTACCCGTCGCCCCACCAACCACCAGACATTCTTGCTGCGGGTGTTTTCCTCTCACCTCCACGAACCACCAACCAATCCACCCATCTTTATCGGAACTAATGAAGGAACACAAAAATATGTGCTGCTGGCAAGAAAAGAACGCACACGAGGCGGTTTAGACAGGTAGACTTCTCGTCTGAGTTTCAATGGGTTTAATCGTTCACGAATTAATAATTTAATTAATTGGAATTATCTTAATCTTTTTTAATTAAAACCCAACCAACTTCAAAATATATTATTTATCAACTTTTTTATACCAACCTCCTCTATTCTTGAATGTCTATCACACACACAAAATTAATTTGCCAATTAAAATACAAGGATACCTACAATTTTAAAACCTACCTCCAAACCTCAATACAATGACAACCACAAAATTTGATTTAACAAAACAAGATCTGAATGAAAACTGATGGACCTCGAGGATTATTTCATCCAATCGTACACTATCCCAGTATTTAGAGTTAATTTTTGGTACCGGAGACTGATGAAGATGAGGATAGAAGTTTAGATTGGAAGGAATGAAGATTGTTTATAAATGTGTTTGGTGGTAATTATAGTTTTGGAAGCCAATTTTGTTGATGAATCAGAGCTAACCTTAGTGTGGGACATTAATTTGTCCAAGACAAACTAGGTACATGCCATCTATTTCTGGAAGAGGATAATATTTCAAGTTGTCCGTTAGTGGCCTATTAGAATGCTAGTTTGGTGTGATGAAGACATTAATTAGTGAGAATACGAGCACGGAGACCAAATCCCAGATGCTCATAGCCTTGTGGACGATTTACTATGCAAGCAGAACACTTTGTTAGGCACGCACCAACACATCGGTACATTAATGTGATCGCAGACACAGTGCGAGATTGCACGTAGTTTCTTCCAGTAAATCTTCATCTTCACCCTCCACCAAAATACCCATTCGCGAAAATCTCGTATAACAATGGGATTTTAATTTAATTAAACCCCTGTCATGCCAGGAACGCTCGTATCGGAAAAACATTAGATGTTAATATTTTATGTTTGCAGGTTTGAAAAATTGATCGTTAAGATTAAATTAAAGCGTGTTTTATCGGCGCTTTGATTAATTCAAGGGTGTGGCGTTATAAATTTGGCGATGAACCGACGAAGCTAGCGATGAATTGATGATCATTATTGGGAAGCCATTCCTCTCCTTTTCAACCATCATCTAAACATACCGTTTCGTGGCTCGTTGCTCCTCTCGATTTATTGCAAGCATTCAATACCTTCATAAATATTCACCCTTAACCACCAGATATTTTCATTAGAAAAATGCAAATTTCTACAAAATCACAATTAGATTACAAAAAGGGAAATAAACACAGCGCTTTCAATTATTCTAGCTTTGTTATTTATTTTCCACATAACTGAAGAGATTCTCATTTCACCGACGATTGCTGAATTTACGTTGTTTTTTATGTTCATAAAATAAACTAAAACGACTTCCACATCATTCCAACCAACAACTTCGTAATTAAAACCACCACAGAAGACCTATTTACCCTAGTTGTTATCTTCGTAATGTATTTATTATGATTTCAATTAACTCGTGTGCTTTATTATATTATTTTAATTAACTTTTTATCTATCAAATTTATACGAGAATAATCAAGTATCATGTCACTGCTACAAACCAGAGATCACCACCATAATTATGACGACTCTAACACGACAACTCAAAAACAGGGAATCGCGCTTAACGAGCCAGAACAAAGTGATAATTTAAAAGTCTTCGACGGAAATGATAATATTTTTAAGGTGAGGCTCGAAACGCACGATTATTCCGATTCATTGAGCTCTTAAATTGTAAACATTCTCGATGTTGGTATTGATTGTCAGCACAAAAACAAATACTTCCTACGAAGAAGACGACAGGAATCGAACGCTCCTATTTCCATAAAAGCTAAATTTATTGATTATTGCTTTTGATTAATAAAATATTAGATTTTAAATACCAGAAAAATTAGGTTAACATTGATTTAAAAACCGAATATACCTATCATAATTTAAGAAAACAGACAGTTTTATTAACGTACGTTATTATGAATTTGGAAGTGGTTTAGGAAACTAAAATATGAATAGAATTAAAATTTCCACGATTTTTTTGAAACTTACCAGGTTGATTTATAACCCATTACAAAAAGTTTCAGAATATTATATAAAACTGCGAAAGACTCCTAGATTAGGATATTAGAAGAGGGTCACTTTGAATTAAAGGTCAAGTATAGATGGCAAATATACCAGAGTACCAAAAGCTTCTTCTGAGCACTTTCTTGGATATAGAAGGAACTGTTGATACAGGTGACTGAGGTTATCTACAAGCTTCTTCTAGGCACCTTCCTGGATATATCAAAGGACGAGTTTCTGTTACAGGTGACTGTAGTTAGGAGTAATTTTATCATCAGATGCTTCTTCTAGGTACGTTCCTGAACAAAGAAGCAGCTTTTGATACTTGTGAATGAGACTATCCACAAGAAGTAATTCTATCAACTGAAGCTTCTTCTAGGCACCTTCCTGGATATATCAAAGGACGAGTTTTTGATACAGGTGACTGAGGCTATCCACAAGGAGTAATTCTATCAATAGAAGCTTCTTCTAGGCACCTTCCTGGATATATCAAATGACGAGTTTTTGATACAGGTGACTGGGGCTGTCCACAAGGAGTAATTCTATCATCAGAAGCTTCTTCTAGGTACCATCGTGGGCAAAGAAGGAGCTTTTGATACTTGTGACTGAGACTATCCATAAGGAGTAATTCTATCATCAGAAGATCTTCTAGGCACCTTCCTGGATATAGAAGGAGTTTTTGATATATGCGACTGAGACTATTCACAAGGAGTAATTATATCATCAGAAACTTCTGGGCATCTTCCTGGATACATTAAAGGAGGAGCTTTTTATATAGATGATTGAGACTATCCACAAGGAATAATTATCTCCTCAGAAGCTTTTTTTGGGCATTTTCCTGGATATATTAAAAGACGAACTTTTGATACATGTAGCTGAGGCTATCCACAAGGAGTAATTATATCATCAGAAGCTTCTTCTGGGCACCTTCCTTGATAAAGAAGGAGATTTTGATACATATGACTAAGATGGAGTAATTCTATCATAAGAAGCTTCTTCTAGGCACCTTCCTGGATAAAGAAGAAGCTTTTGATACATGTGACGGAGACTATCCACAAGGAGTAATTCTATCATCAGAAACTTCTTGAAGGCACTTGACATAGCTTCTATCATCACTCTTTTGGAACCTTGTGAACTTTTCACTTAGCTACGTTATTTTTAGAAAGAATTTGGAATGCTTGAGAGCACTATATCTCAGAAAAAAGAAGCCCGAAAAGGTCAATCTTGAATGAAAAATGTGAATGGTAAGTCAGACTATTAGCAACTGACTTATAGTCCATATGTGTAAGTATTCACATTAAATTCTCACATAAAATTGCATGGTAAAAGCTCCTGCAAGACATCCGCAATTTACTCATAATCTTAACTTCTTAAGCATGACGGGTTTTATCAATAATACTTGATGTTATCGATGTTTTCGTGGCTGGAAAGACGTTTATAAAAGGTCTGAGTGATTTGAATCCTTTCCTTGATGAAGAAAAAATAATTTCACAAACAAAGGAGATTGTAATTAAAAAGTTTGTATTCTTATTCAACTTTTTATTAAAATTACTTTTACGGTTATAATTACAGTACTATCTTTGTGGATAATAGAAAAAGATAAGTATTCCCGGGAAATATTACCACAATAAAAGCTCCAGACATGTGTGCGAGATTAATCACATGTTTAAAAACATTCTGGGTTTATTTATCCCGCTGGTAGTATTACGAAGATTATAAACTTTTATGTACGTTTTTTATTATTATGGAATTTATATTTGCTTATTAACGTGCATTTAGAGTGTGTAGGTGTTTATATTTCGAAATGTACCAACGTGAGAGCACACGCCATCGAAGAAAAAAACGCAGAAATAAACACATGCACGCAGCTGATCAAAGTAATGTTAAATCCGATGTTCTTGAATGTTGGGTGAGGTTCAGGATATCGCAAGTACTTGTAAGATTCATTGTGAGAGCAAGTCTTTCTTCAATTTTGAATCCAAAAAAGAGCTCATCAGCTTGTGTGGGAGTACAATGAAGTAATACATTATGCATTATATTTTTTTCGGCTGGGACGCTATTAATATGCAAATGTGTTATTAAAAAAATATTATTTATAACGAAACAAAAGAAGCTGGCGCCTATAAGCTTTTCACGAGCCGCGGTTACGGTTTCGGTATGTTGCGCAAGTAACAACATTAGCACATAAACGCTGCCCACGATGACCCATCTGAACCCAGCTTTTATGATGGGCATAAGTCTTATAAAGCGATTTCCCCCAAGGCCTTAAAAACCCATTAATGCAATAGAATGAATAATTTTTATTTTAACCATTGCTCGACGAGGAAACACAAAAGCGATCCTATAAGAACATTAATTTTACCTCATGTTGAACTAAGCATTTAGGCATGGATCATAAAGTTTTAAATGAAGAGATCATAGGTTTTATTTCTTTTACTTCCATACCTTAAATAACCACCACTAGAAATACACATGTACATACTACGATTTTTAGAAATCATTACTACTTCCTTTATTGTACAGGATGCGTCAGACACTCCTTGAACCCAATGACCTACAAAGAACTGCTTGCACTTTTGGATCCAAGAATCTTAAAACTATTTTTGGTTTGGGTCAATTCTGGTAGTAAATGTAGGGAAAATAACTCAAATATTACATGATGGAATTGTTATCATTTGAAAATATATTCTCCCCAGCTTTCTGCATGTATGCCACGACAATCCTATAAATAGGTGATGTATATAATTTTCCGGGCAAATAAAGTCTCTCACTAAGTGCATCGCCACGACTTACTTGACACACATATTTTCGTCGGGAGCTAAAAGCTGCGACAGTATTTATTTAAAGGATAAATTAGCCAGACAGGCGCAGATTTAAGGTGATATTACATTTGGATTAACCAGAAGAGGTCAGAATAAGAGTTTTTGGTAGCATGTAGAAATTCCACCCGCGACTTTTGCCTCAAGCGCATGCCAAGTGTTTTTGGCAGTTGAACTGAATTAAGTCGTGTCGTCGAACTCTCTGTAACGACTTTTCGCGACGTCTACTTTTATATTCGTTTGCGTGCATTGCATGACCTTATGAATTATATATGGGCTTATATTTTTAAACTAAAAAAAGTAGAAGGTCTTGGATCGTTTTTGTGTCCTAAGGCAATGCAATAAAAAATTATTATACAATACTTGCCTGGAATAACTAATTTTGAGGAAGGCAAAAAATACTAATCAGTTTCGGTCAAGGGAACTCAGTAGGTAGGGACTTCATAAACATTACATTCATAACTTTTTTGAAAAAAATCTCTTATCTGGTCACCCTTCTGATAAATATTGATAAGGTATATAAATCCAAAATATATCAAAGGAAGGTAAATTAGAAAATAATTTCAATGCATTGGACGCTGCGAATATTTTCTTATAAAATATAGTCCCTTAGTATTTCCTTCCATAAAGTTGCATAGTTTAAAGTTTGAAGAAAGAAAACTTTCCTGAGGGTATACATATTATTTTGGTAAAAATTATAAAACATGTGAATAGGAGACCCGAAGTTATTTGATCCCAGAAACTTGGTGCTATAAATAAAGTCCTGTTTATCACATAATATTTTAGTGTTAAAAATTAATCCCGGAGTCTTGGAAAGTTCGCAAACACTGGAACAAACAAAATTCGGAAGTTCCCCTTCTCCATAACTCGACAAATCGTTTTGCAAAAATTTATTACCTGACAGCATAAGAGGCTGCTTAGTAGTTAATTTAATATTTAAAAGGAGGCTAATAAATTTCCCGGTTTATTTATCGGTAAAGTTCATATAGACTATTTTCCTGGCCATCGTTTAAAATTCCTTCACGCACTGACAGCTGGTTTAGCAACGTTCCAAGCCAAGTTGGCGATCGCTAGCTACTGTTTACATAAATTTATTGAAAATCGGGAGAAAAAAAAAGGCGAAGATAAACAGAGATTTTCTAATAATAAACAGACGAACTTTCAAGGTGCCGATAAATCCGAGTGCGTAGTTAATGAAGCGCGCAGCCCTCGACGTTCTTCAAATTATTGGAATGTTTGTTTATTTAAGCGACTAATCGTAAAATTATTTGATTGAAATGAGGTTGAATGTTTTAGAACGAGTGATTGATCAAGTTGTTAATAGTGATATTTGATAGCTGGTTCGTTGGTTCACTGCAAAGGGACCCGCCTTTTAGTACACGACGACGCTTATAAATTTATTAAGTGTCAAAATCTGTAGTCGATTGGACATTGATTGAGATGGGTAGGTAAATGGAAAAGCTGAGCAATTTAGAAGACGATAATGTTTTCATGTCCACAAATCTCACTTTATGAGTTCTCAGCTACTTAATAACTTTGGCAATATTATAATCAACACATTAAGATGTTTATTATAAAGTAACGAAGTTGAGAGTACAACTTCTTCGCTTAAAACTAGAGAATAGGGCTTCATGAAGTAGTTATTAAAACTACTTACTCAATTTAAGTAGATTAAAGTTTTAATCCTTAAATTTTATTTCCTAATGCATAATTTAAGTAGTCATTATTTTATTAAAACGTATTATCAATAATCCAGATTATAGGATTAATTAGGTTACTATCTAATAGGATATGACATAATTTCCTAAAACTACTTTATTTATTTCATATCCTTCCTAATAATAAAACATAATATACATTTATATACAGGGTGCTCCATTCATGGTTCTACAAACTAGACCAAATTTAATCGACAATAAAACAAAAAAGTGGGAGTCTAGCTTCCTTAGTTTTTGAGCTATGGTCTTTGGAATTTTAGGTCACCGATTTTTATCACAAATCACAAAATCGCTAATTACATTTTAACCAATGTTTGTAGGGATTAAAAAAATATCAATATCAATAAAAAGCTAAAACCATCCTCTTTCAACAGGTAATAGTAATAACAGTCGCTAAAATATATTCTTAAAATATAAAAAAAAAATCAAAAAGTGTAATATATAAAAAAAACTTGATTTTTTCAGTATTTTTAATTTTCTGAAACTTCAACTTAAAAAAATACTACCTTAATAAGATATTGAAAAAAAAATTCAAAAACTGAAAAAAAAATTATAACTTCTTTTTTTGCGATTTTTTATTCAACATTATATCAACCATTTCTGTATTACTGTTGTTATCAATCGAAAGAGGATGGTTTTAGCTTTCTAGTGATCATTTTTTTTTTTAATTCTACGTATAATGGTTAAAAAGTAATTAGCGATTTTGTGATTTTGGCAAAAATTGGTAACCTAAAGTTCAAAATACTGTAGCTCCATAACTAAAAAAGATAGACCACTACTTTTTTCTTTTTTGTCGATTAAATTTAATCTAGTTCTAACCCTGACGTTTGGTGAACCACGAACGGAACACTCGTAGTATAAAGTAGATGACCAAAAAATTGCACATTCAATTGTAGCAAGTGAGACTTGTAGAAGATCCAAATCTGAACAAGGCTATTTTTAAAGTTTTTCAATATAACCATTTTTTATTAAGACCTGGAGGAAGTTATTCTTTTGGAGAAATTTTTACAATACTTTTCTAGTTGTTTCTTCCTTTCCCTCATACTTGCATCTGAATGCCTAATTCTCTAATGACCTTTCCCAGTTAAAATATTGAGGAAACCAATAGGAGTGAGTTAAAGACAACCAGTTATAATTCGACGTATCTGATTTAGAATTGGATCTAGGTATTTGGCATGATTTGAACCTTCCCATAATGATGCTATTCCAGTTTTTTAATTTTTTTTTGAAATTTTGAAAAATTCCGAGTACAAAAATATGAAAAAAACTGGCACAAGCAAATTGATTACACCCTAGATTTGGGGTATCAAAATCTTTTTTTTTTGAAAAATCAAGTGACCCGGCGTCTTTGAATTTAAAAAAAACCTTACTCAAAAAATTCATAAGATAACACTTCAAAAACTACTTAAATAATTTAACAACATACAATTTTCGTTAGGTATTTGTATTATTTAGAATGAGTTTTGATAGTTTTCATTAACTTCGAATTAAGGAAAAAAATCTTTTTTCAAAATTAAAAAGAAATTTTAAAAATTATCACAAACATACTCTATTTATAAAATAATTTCATATAATATATTATATATAATTTTATATTCTGAAGAAAAAAAATGGGTGAACATTAAAAGAAATATTAAAAAAAAAATTAGTGTCGAAAATGTGGTTTCTTGAATCATACAACATAGTCAAATTTCGAATTTATATTTTCATAAATAGAGTATAGAGGTAACCCGTATTTCGTTTCCACCCAGTATGCCAGTATATACCGGGTGGAAATGAAAACCGGGTCACCTCTATAACTTTTTTATTTATGAATAGAAAAATTTGAAATTTGGCTATGTTCTATGGTTCAAAAAAACAAATTTTATGTGCATTTTTTATTTTCGAAATCACTTCCGGTTTCACCGGAAACACCATGTACTTTGTTTTTTTAAATGTAACATCCCAAATTTTTATTCATGGCTTAAAATACTTTTAAAAAAGAAGTATTTTTGAGATATTAGTTTTTATTTTTTTTGTAAAAAAAATTTTTTTCAAAAAAAAAAAGGTTTTCGAAGTCGGTGAAAAGTACCAAAACTAATTCTAAATAATTCAAATACCTAAATAAAATTGTAATTTGAAAAAAAATTTAAGTGGTTTTTGAACTATTAATTTTTAAACTTAGTTAATGAAGATTTTATCAAATATCTCACATTTTTTAAATGCAATGATGCCGGGTCATTCGACTTTTTAAAAAGAGGATTTTATAACGATTATTTATTTTATGTATTTGAATTATTTAGAATTAGTTTTGGTAATTTTCACCAACTTCGAAAACCTTTTTTTTTTGAAAAAATTTTTTTTTTCGCAAAAAATAGAAACTAATATCTCAAAAATACTTCTATTTTAAAAGTATTTTAAGCCATGAATAAAAATATGGGATGTTACATTTAAAAAAACAAAGTTCATGGTGTTTCCGGTGAAACCGGAAGTGATTTCGAAAATAAAAATGCACATAAAATTTTTTTTTTGAACCATAGAACATAGCCAAATTTCAAATTTTTCTATTCATAAATAAAAAAGTTATAGAGGTGACCCGGTTTTCATTTCCACCCGGTATATAACTTATCAATATTTGGAGAGAGTCTATACATATAATAATATTCTATCAAATAATTTGTATAAATAAAACATAAAAGTGAAATAGGTCTAAAATTTTTGGCGTGATTCCTCCGATTTTGGGATAGCAATAATTTTGGTTTTTCTCCATAGCTTTGGTATATTCTCTTCAAATTATTAAAAATTTCCAACAACCATTATTTAGTTTTAATACCAAATAGAATTACTTGATGAGGAACTTGATTAGCAGAAATACAATTCAATTCAGATTGTTTGAAATCACTACAAAGTTTCTTAATTGCGTTGTTCAGACCTTGAAAGAACAGAGATACCATGAACTTTCGGCATAATATCTCTCTAATGCCCGTTTTCACCAACGATTCCTAAAATTTAGGAAATGCTTATAGCGCTAGTTGCTAGGTTTTATTTATATGTTGATTATTAGAAAAATTGTTAAAAACTTTCTTACTGTAGAGACATCTTTTAAACAATTGCTAACAAATATTAAAACTACTTGAAAGGCAGTAAACTAATTTAAGAAAAAATCTAAAATTTCATTAATTTATTTGTAATGATGTTATAAAAAATTCAGATCTTGGAGATTAAAAGTCTCAAAGATAGATACTTAGATAATTTATTTCATAAATGTTTCCTGTTTTTGTGAACACTTCTAAAAATAAATTAACTAATATTAATTTAAAATTAGACGAAGAAAAATACAACGTAAAAAATCGTTTTTCTTAGTAGATTTAGATTTTAAAAGTATAAACACATGAAAGATAGTATATTGTTTTATTAGGAGTAAAAAAAGTACTTTTTGTAGTGAGCATGTAGGTTTGCGGGAGGAGCACTATTTTTTCTTCAAACTTCTTCGAAATTTATAATATAGTAATGTAAAAAATAATTTTCAAATTTGACATTTAATTTACTGCAATACACAATACAATATTAGTGTATATTGGGTTGCCTAAAATGCATTTCTACTCCGCCTTTCTAATCCTTGTCAATACAAAGTATACCCAATTGTAACCGATTTGTTTCGGAAATGCACGAATATGACCGTAGAGTCATTGTTTAAACCTGGCAAGCATCACAAAAGGCTTTACTTTAATGACGTTTGAAGAAAAAGAGATTTTATATTAATTTAAAAACAGCAAAAAGAGCATCTTCATAGACACCCGCGATAAATTTTCCGCTGGAGATAATAAGAAGGAATAGAAAATCCATCCCACTTTTCTGGAGCTTCTTTGCAAACTATGACCAAATAACTGATAATTAATGCGAATCCCAAGAGGGCGCGCGAGTTTGGGAGGAAAAATTGTGAAAAATCATGAAATTGAGCATTAGTTCTGCAGTCATAACTCAAGTTTCCTTCGTTAGATTTTCATTTTTTTTCAGATTTATAATCTGAATTGATTAGGCTACATCCTGCCAAAGAGTTACCTTCTGCAACCTATCACAAAATTAATTAGAGGGGTCCAAAGTTAAGGTACTTTTAGATCATTATATTTTTTTTTTGTACATTCTCCATTTTTTTTCCTTCTGGCAAAAATTAAAGAAATAACTTCTAAATCATCTACAAAAAAAATTATACAAAAATGTTGTTCGTACTACCTTTTATGACTGCAGAACGAAACCACTATATTTTCCGTTTAGAAAATTGCTCTTAACGTAATTAAATATTATAAAAGCTTTAGTTAAGATACTATTAGTAGGAATTCGATTTTGCTTATTCTAGTAGAAAGTTAATTTTGAACATATTAGATTCTTAATTAAAACTTTAGATACTTTAGTAAACATTCAGGAAATTATCTTTCATGTAAATGTTTTGCTAAAACGAAACCTAATTATAAAATTTTGAACGCAAACAACAATTTATAACCTCATTTTTAAATCATTATTTGCTTTTACTTTAAAGTATTTTGATCCAACAACAAATAAATCCCTAATAAAGTATGTGTGTTCTTAAAATTGTTTATGTCACTTGTAATTTAAATTGGTTTTTTACTTAAAAATCCTTAATCAATTTAAATGTTCGTTTGAAATTTACAAATGTGTAATAACGATTTATCAAGGGAAAATGTAATTTCGCGATTCAGACAAAAAACAACCAAGAAATCAATGTGAATGTGTCGGATCTATTGTTACGTATAACATACTTGGAAATAGTCCAAAAACAAAAAAACCAATAAAGTCTGCCATCGCATTCTACAATAGTTTGGGCTTAATTAAAAGTAAGTTGTTCTTTCAGGCGCATCTGTTCTTTCTGAAACGATGGCACGTGTTCAGCAAACATTTTCGAGTGAAAATTTTGTCTGTCGCTAAGTTTTCCTATAAAACGTGCGTTACATAACTTCAAATCGAACATTAAAAGGTTACTAATTTACCGATAGTAATTTATAACATCATAAATTTTGTTTTCTAAACAATTGGGTTATAGTTAGTTAGTATCTGGCTTTTACAGCCAGTGAAAGGTGTTAAAGTATGACTGTTTATTATTTGTCAGTGATAATTTATTTTATCGCGTGCATACAATATGCCACAATAAACAATTATTTGAAAATAGGGTAGTAATTTTTTTATAAAATCACATTGATTTTTATGTTAACATTTTTCTTCGATTTAGAAAATTTTTAAAGAAAAGAAAGGGTCCTGTGAATGGATTCGGCATTCTTGGGTCAACATTTTTCTAGGTAAGTGCCGGCAGTTTCCGGGAAAATCTTACGATATTACACTCATCCTGTGTGGTGCTTGTCGTTCCGGTAATGGTAAATTCGATCTGTTCCTCCTCATCCTGTACTGATAAGTTGATTAGGGCCACCCGATAGCGGAAGTGTACATTAAAACTGATTAAGCCCAAGCACCCTTCACAACAACTAATCGCTCACATTAAATCTTTCAACTACAAACCTTTTCTGCAATTGATAAAATTTATAGTGTTAACGTTTTTAATGTTGTGGCAGAAGCAACGAGTAAGTAATTGTGTTTCTAGGGTGTAGTTATTGCATTATTAGTGCCACCCACTGCAGTATTTAACCAAAAGATGGAGGTAATACAAAGTAATAATACATACATTTAAATATTCACGCCTAACAAAACATTCCAACATTATTAATTTAATAATTTATTTTAAAAAATGGAAAAATATCTTTAAAACAGAAAAAACTTCTAAGGTATGTACATGCACAACTTGCAATGCTCATCACTCTTTAATCATTAAGACGATTTAAATAAGAGTGACCATGCTCAAGCCTAATAATAATAATAAATGAAAATTTACATGAATAAAAATCCAGTAAAAAAAATTAAAAGAAACCGCTTTAATATTTGCTTTGGTAGTCATAACATTGAATACTTATCAAAATAAGTTCAAGGGTTTTCTTAAAAGCGGAGAGTAAATGAAAATCGAAGTCAAAATCGATAGGATATTTCGAGATATTGTAGGAGAAATACCTTTTGAATAATTCTGACTTAAGGCCATTTTAGACGGGCACAATTTGTTACCAAAATTTTGTTCCCAAACCGACTCAGATGCAACTGCGCAATGTGCAGTTGCATCTGAGTCGTTTTGGGAACAAATATTTGTTCCCAAATCGACTCATTCTAGCACGTCTAAAAAGGCCTTTATTCTTGGTAAAGTAATCTTTTTCTAAAGTTGTTATTGGGCACATCAAAATCGAATTTTGTTGTACAAATAAAAAATACATTTTTAAGATATTATTATAAAAAAAAAACATGCAGTTTGAAGAAGTCGTCGAATGTACATATTTAGCCAGTGGGGCGGCAAATTTCTGTCAAATATATTTGAAAAATTACTAATTTATACAGGGTACTGAAAAAATCGCGTACACACTATGTTGTAAAGAAGCACTCCTTGGTTAAAGGAAAAAATTAAAAAAAATTCTTCTGGCAAGATATGAGTGCTCAAAGTTAAAGAAATTGTTCATAAATTTCTAGATATTTTTGCTCAATGTAGTACAAAATATAAATTTATTGTTAGAGTTAATAATAAAGCAGATTGTATTTTGTCTAATTAATCTTTCCATTTTTTATTTGATTTCAAGTAATTTCAACATTGCCACCTTAGTAGATTGTAATAGTAACTTACCAATACCTTGAATTAAATCTAAAGAGATAATGGTAACTTCATAATCTACTTTGATAACAATTTTGCCAAGTTTACTTTATTAAAAGATGCCAATTGGCTTTTTAAGCAATAACCCTCTTGAGGCCGAACGCAGAACTAATTGGATGACGTCAAAAGTGGGTTAATTGCCATCACACTGTCATGGTTGCCACATAACTTTCAGTTGTCATCGAGGTTACGCTGCTTTACACTGACCTACTTCTGACGTCATTTTTGTAAGGAGAAATAAATTTTAATCGTCTATAACTTCGATATTGTACCCTGGAGCACGACTATTTCAGCACCTTGAATACAGGACGTATATCACTTTCATTTCAGTATTTTTTAGATATTAAAAGTACAAAAAAATCCGTTAAACTAATATTTATTTCGACTTCTTAAGAAGTTGGAGCAATTTCAAAATAAAAAACTATTATATGAATTAAAAAAAATTAACTTATTGGCTAAAAATTCAGGGCAAATTTATACAGTGTTCCAGAAAATCCAAATTAGTTCATACGATTTTCAATGCAAAAATCTGGATGAAAAGTAGGATCACCTGCATGTTCCCATTATACCGGGTGGAAATGAAAATCGGGTCACCTCTATAACTTTTTTATTTATGAATAGAAAAATTTGAAATTTGGCTATGTTCTATGGTTCAAAAAAACAAATTTTATGAGCATTTGTTATTTTCCAAATCACTTCCGGTTTCACCGGAAACACCATGAACTTTGTTTTTTTAAATATAACATCCCATATTTTTATTCATGGCTTAAAATACTTTTAAAAAAGAAGTATTTTTGAGATATTAGTTTTTATTTTTTGCGAAAAAAAATTTTTTTCAAAAAAAAAAAGGTTTTCGAAGTTGGTGAAAATTACCAAAACTAATTCTAATTAATTCAAATACTTAAAATAAATAATCGTTATAAAATCCTCTTTTTAAAAAGTCGAATAACCCGGCATCATTGCATTTAAAAAAAGTGAGATATTTGATAAAATCTTCATTAACTAAGTTTAAAAATTAATAGTTCAAAAACAACTTAAATTTTTTTTCAAATTACAATTTTATTTAGGTATTTGAATTATTTAGAATTAGTTTTGGTACTTTTCACCGACTTCGAAAACCTTTTTTTTTTTGAAAAAATTTTTAAAAAAAAAAAAAATAAAAACTAATATCTCAAAAATACTTCTTTTTTAAAAGTATTTTAAGCCATGAATAAAAATATGGGATGTTACATTTAAAAAAACAAAGTTCATGGTGTTTCCGGTGAAACCGGAAGTGATTTCAAAAATAAAAAATGCACATAAAATTTGTTTTTTTGAACCATAGAACATAGCCCAATTTCAAATTTTTTTATTCATAAATACAAAAGTTATCGAGGTGACCCGGTTTTCATTTCCACCCGGTAGGGGTGGCAGGAAAATTCATAGAACATTGGCAGCAAAATTTTGAATCCTTTGTATACAATTTACACTAAGTTGGTCTAGATCAAAATGCAGCAAAGTTGTATGTTCGCGAAATCTTAGATTGGTATCAAGTTGTTAAATTTATTTGGCTCACTACTGATTTTTAATTTTAAACCATTTTCAACTGCATATCTTTTGATTTTGTAGTCAAATACCATAACATGAGTTTTAGATGTATTAATAACTAAACAATGGTTTTCTAAAAAGTCAGCAACTTTGGCAAGTTTCTGGTTGATTAATAGTTCAGCCTCATCAATAGTGTTTGATTTAAAGGGGTACAGTGGCGGATTAAGCCATTTGGAGGCCTGAGGCGCAACCTGATTTTGAGACGTCTATTTTTTAGAAATAAAATAAGATGACCTTTTTAGTTGACATCAGTTTCAGAACTAACCCCTGAAACGTCAGGGGTTAGTTTAAGGAAAACTTAGAAGTACAAAATTTGAATATAGCGCCATAGATGAAATTTTAAAAAAATGGCAGGTCAAGCATTTCCAGATACTTTGGAAAAACATCTCGTTTTTCTCTTTTTCAAAAAATTTCATGGAATTAGATGAACTGTAAAATATAACCAAAAGTTAAAATTAAAGAAGAAACTAAATTATACAGGGTGTTCCAAAAAGAAGTGTTCAGAAGAAAATCTTAATTGACAGAGTTTAATGTGAAGTTTTACGGATATAAAAAATGGTACCTTTATGGGGCTTGTTTCAAAGATAGTGAAAATATCAAGAAAAAGGTGAAATCTCGTTAATTTTTTGAAAGAAGAATTTTTTTCGATCAAAACATTCTTCTGATGATATTTTTTAACTTCCAGCCAAAGTGGCATTAATTAGCTTGACTTTTCAACTTATTTCTTTTAAAATGATCAAATAGTTTATGAACTACAACAAAATTTCGAATTAACAACATTTTTTGTAGGAACAAAATTCAATGACCCATCAAAAAAGCTGGTCCTGCCTATTAGTTTTCTTGTTGATGATACCTCGTCTATTGTCTAGGATTTTCTTCTGAGCACTTCTTTTTGGGACACCCTCTATATGTATAACTGGTTCGTTCGAACCAACAAAATTTTAGAAGGTGGGTCTCAGAAATTTCAGAAAGAGAATCTTTTTTAAAGTCAACTTGTCTGGAACTGGAAAGAAAAACTCCTTTGTATAATTAGTTTGTTAGGTTTATGGTTTATTTGAATAGAAGTTTTCAAAAACGACCATGACTGGTAAAAAAATCTGACTGCATAATTTTTTTCAATTTTTTTGAGGCCGGTTCAATTAGGAGGCCACAGGCGCGCGCCTCATGCGCCTGTGCGATAATCCGCCACTGAAGGGGTACAATAGTTGAGTACCATCTACATATAGGTGATAAGTGATAAGAGCACTTTACTGACATTAGGATATTCGTGTAGAGGACCCAAAATAGAACCTTGATGTACCCCAGCATATTGATACGTTACAACTAAATCCAGGTTGAAAACCAGATTGTGAATCAGGCAGAATATTATAGTTTTGAATATGTTCACGAATTTGGTTTTTTCAAAATTGTTCTCATAACTTTTGACAATGGAGGAATAGAAGAGCAATTGAGTTGAGCTTCATCTGCATTTGCAAGAGCATTATTCGTGTAGGTAGATTGTGGACAGTATAGGACACAGAATAGAGCTTTGATGTACCCCAGAATAGAGCTTTGAGGTACCACAGAATATACCGAGTGTAAATGAAACATAAATTTGAATATGTTGTGTGGTTCAAGAAAACACATTTTTTTCAATATCACTTTGTTTTGCAATAACTCATTTTTTTGTTCATATTTTAAGACAATTTTAAAAAATAAGTATGTTTGTGATTATTTTAATTTTTTGAAAATCTCATTGTAAATAGTAACTACATACTACGTAAATAAAATTGTAATTTTTAAAAATATTCAAATGGTTTTTGAAATATTAATTTTTGAACTTTTTTTAGGAGCATTTTTGCTAATAACTGTTTTTTTAATGCAAAAATGGCGGGTCACTCGGATTTTAAAAAAGTAGATTTTATAACGATTATTTCGGTATCCCATATACAGGGTGAGTTTTTTGTGGGAAGTTATATCTTTTATTTTAAAAGATACGAAAAATTCCATTTAAAAAATAGGTAGAATAGCTTTTGCTCCAACTACAAAACACCCTTTATAGACAAAAATAAATTCTGTTTATACACATCCATAAACCATGCAATTTTGTAATTTTAGTTTTTTTCATATCTCTTAAAATAAAAGATATATCTTCCGACTTCGCACTAAACACTCACCCTGTATAGGCACGTACCTATTTTTCATATTTTTATGTTTTCATACTAAAAATTTCAAAATCCACACTTCAATTTTGTAGATCAAATTCTTAAAAAGCAAGTAAAAATTGACAAATTCAACTATTTTTGAAGATTTACATTCCAATGTAATTTAACAAACATTTTATTGGGCATAAATTGTAGTAGGTACCATAAGCAAATAATATAAAATGTTCATAATAATAAAAATGTTATCAAAATTCACGATTAAGATACGAAATATTTTACAAAATCACCGATTTTTCATCAATTTATTGAATTTTTTGGCGACAATATTAGGTACAATTAACACATATTTCTCTGCAAAATTTGGTAAAAATATTTACAATAATTAAAAAGTTATTAACAATTTTTTAGCTTAAATTGCTACAAAAATGAGTGATGAGCGGTGCGGATTGCTAGTTGTTCATGTCCATACGCTAAGAATTCTTAAATCATAGTTAATTTTGATGATTGCATAAGAAAATTACCTTTTTAAAAATAATTCTCAGTTCTGCGAAAAAAATATAAAATTGAAATTGCGTTTAAAGAACAGTAAGTCATAAAAATGTTTAATTTAATAAGACATAAATAAAATGAATGTTGGTATTAGTGTTTTTGCAATCTCCGAGTATGAAGAAAGTCATTCTAGAAATCACGCAATGCTTCAAGTTCTTTTTAAATTCCGTGTCCATAGTTGTTTTTGCGGGAATTATTTTAATTTTATTGTTTATTGAGATGGGATGGATTTTCTTTTATTACATCAACCGCAAATTGCGGTTGTAATTGTAAATTTGTTAAGGTAATATAATATAAACGAAATGACATTGATAGTTAAAATATAATCCACACGTATTTTCCTTTTTGATTCATCTCACGAATCTGCGGCAAGTCAGATGAAACCACAATTTAATTAAAAATTAATTCAATTTAAGTGCAACTTTATACATAAGTCAAGCACCTGTTCCACGATTACTGCAAAAATCTGCATGAAATCACCTGAAAATATTTAGAATTCAAGTTGATTGCGCCTTTATCACTCAATTTAGGTCGTGTTTTGATGATTCAAATTGTGCGTGCAATTAATTATTGATTAGAATTTATCGCTTTTATAAAAGCGCATGTATGACACGTTTCTGATAAGTTGACTTTCACATGTTGTACACAAGACAAAATAACATGATAAAATGTAAATAATGCACTATAACAGGAAGATAAAATAATTTTGCTTACACTTGCACTACTACATTCCCATGATCCAAAAAAGTTGAAATCATTTTTGCGGAATCAACTTACTATCTCGTAATTAATTGGTACAAATTTTTAGCCAAATTAAAAATTGGTTTACATACGCGTATTAATTAGTACTTTTATTTTTTTACTTTTCATTTCATTAATTACATCCTACTTTTGAGTATGTATAATTAAAGAGCAAACACGGCCCTTGCATAATGGTTTATTTTAAAAATTAAAATTTTAATCAAGACTAAAACGTTAACGTCCAATTATTTTTAATCATGGATTATTAATTTTAAAACAAGTCCTCGAGGTAAAATTTAATCACGCCGGTCTTACTACTCGTAAACCACTTTAACCATGATTCATTTCTATTAACAATCACATTTTTTGCTCAATACGAAAAATAATATATAATTTGTGCACGAATTATAATCTTCGGCTAAACGCCGTTAAATTTCGATTTACTTCAGCGAAACTGGACTATAATTTATAATAACTGGATAAATCGTGTTGAATTGGTTTATGGATAATTTATTGGTTTACATAGTCATGTATTATTATTACCCCAATTAAAATAAACAACTCAACATTAAGTAAATCAAAAGAGATCAACATTTTAGAACTGGGAGAAACATCAAAATTTGGTCAAAAAAATTCCTCGGTCTAAAAGAATAAAATAAGTGTCGTAGAGGGTTATGTATCAATATCAATAATTCGAATACTTTTGTTAAATAATTTCATACGATTAAACCACAGTGTATGTGGCGTAATCAATAAATTATTTTAGATAATCAAAATCGTGTATTCTATGTGACTAAATCCGTTTTTAATGAGAAATTGGTTGTAACAGATTAAAAGTATTAACATATCCAATTGCGGATGTAGATTATACAAATACTCGAAATGTCAGCCTAAATAATTTTCGATTAAAAACTTTGTAATGGCTTTATTGAAGTACCCACTTGTTCTTTCTGTTATATAAATGAGTAAAATATTACCACAAAACAATTAAAATTTATTTCAAATAGTAATTGAATTATTCTTAAAATTGGGCTAATTTTGCTCGGTGGGTTTTGATTGTTAAATTAAAATGAGAAAGGTTTTTGGGTTAAGTTAAATTATGAACACATTTAGGTTGATGAAAATACTTCAGCCCATGAAATTCTGTTTACTCCTCCCAAAATAAAACAAGCATAAAACAAGTCGAACTCAGTAAAGTGCCATGGCACTCGGTTTCGGTGAATACATAGTTATTAGGCGCAATTTTAAAAGCCCTCTTTGATGTTATAAACCTTTATCTGCCAATACTGAAACGGCAGGCGGGAATGATAAAACCAAAATCTACGGAATTTAATTATTTCCAACAGCATCCTCTTTTAGGTGCCGAATCAAATGGGATTTATTCGAAAAATTTCGATTAAGTATGTGAAAAATTTACTTACTTTGAAGGGTTGTAGCTGTGGAGTTGAGAAGTCCCTGCAGTGAACGCGAGTTGTGACGCAACATGGTAGCGAAAACCTCCTGGCCCTGTTTTCTCAAAAGGGCTTCCCCGTCTGGACCGCAACATTGACCCCCACATATATTTCCTGAAACAAAACATATTTCATTAGGAACGAAAGGGTTTCGTAATAATACTAAAAACAATACGTTATAAAGAAATACTTGAATTTAGAATTTAGATTTTTGGTTACTAAAGTTTTTCACCAAAAGACCATTGTAATGATTGAATCCGGCAAATCCGGAAAACTAATCATTTTAGTAGCTTTTTTTCCTCGATGGGTCCTGTGTTCATCTTACACCCAGTCTGTCATATTTGTGCCATAGGAGGTCCTTCACAAGATGAATAGAAACATCTTTGGGCTTTATGACTTCCCAAAAATGCTTTGTCTCCATCCCCCCAGGGCTTCCTTGTTACATAGTCTGTATGAAAGGTATCCATCAAATTTTGCGTCATGTATCCTGTGAGTAGTCCTGTTGAATTCTGAGTTGTTTTCAGACTCAACAGCTAAGCTAATCGGTTGTTACAGGATCTACTGCAGAGCTCATTACTATGATTTTGTCCTGGTATGTCAGATAATATTTATCATGTTCATTGCGAATCCAGTTGTCTAGATACAACCCTATTGATAGTTTTCGGCCTATGAAAATCATTTCAGATCCCATTCTAGTGAGTTCCTCCACTTTCCCTTTGCCTGCCACAATGTATTGGGACAAAAAGCAGCTTGACTCTGTTGCAAGACCTCACCGCACTGATCTAGAAGTGCAGCTTGAATGTCTGATAAGATGAAGGAAGATAGCTTACCATTTTAAGCTCTTTTCGTATTTTCCCATGCACATTGAAGACTTGCTTGGGAAATCGTCCCTACGGGAAATCTGATCCCTTTCACCATCGGTCTTGGTCACGTCGCACAGTGGTCCGAAATCCCAAAAAGCTGGCCAAAACCCCTAAATGTACTTGAATTTTGATGAAAATTGGTATACATGTGTTTTTAAGGTTGCTAATATCAAATTTAAAAAAAATAAAAAAAAATAAAAAATAACAAAATGGCGGACTTAAAATACAAAAACACCGAATTCAAAAACCATAAATGTACTTGAATTTTGATGAAAATTGGTATACATGTGTTTTGAGGGTTACTAATATCAAATTAAAAAAAAAATTAAAAACAACAAAATGGGGGACTTGAAATGCAAAAACACCGATTTCAAAAACCATAAATGTACTTGAATTTTGATGAAAATTGGTATACCTTTGTTTTTAGGGTTGCTAATATCAAATTTAAAAAAAAATTAAAAAAACAAAATGGCGGACTTAAAATGCAAAAAAATTTCTTTCTTTCTAGAGGGTAAAAATTTAAAATTAACCGAAATCTACCTTAAAATGAAATTAAAGATTTTAATCCATTATTGTATTTAAAGTCATAAGCAAGTATTCAGCGACCGTGATGAAAATTTTAGACATGTTGTTAAAGTTAATCACGTCTTTAAGAAAATATTTCTTATGAAGAAATATTTTTTGATCACGTAATTAACGATAGCGACGTCTGTAAATTTTTCATCACGGTCGCTGAATACACGCTATTGAAAATGAATGATAGTAAAAGAAAGTATCACCAAAAAAATTATTTAGAAAATCTACCTCTTGCGGTTGTAAATTAAGTGTTGCATGCCATGTCCACTACTGAAGAGTACAAAACTCGCTTCGCGCAGCGCGATACAAAAAATTGAATTAAAAAAAAGTGCATGGGTTGGAGCAGCCAATTTTTTGATGCCCTAATAAAGGATAATTTGGGGAACACGACACCATTAATTTCAGAGTGCGGAACCGTGGGGAAATTAACTTATTCCATTTTAAACATAAATTTCTTAAAACAGAAGGAACAAAAAATTGATGTTTTACATGCTTAATTTCACTATTAATTAATAAATTTTAATGAATATAAATTATACAGTAAAAAATACTTACTTTCAAGATGAGAATACATTTTTCAAAATCAAAATTAATTAAATGTAGAACACACAATAAACAATTGAAGCGAGCACTGTTTTTAATGAAGAGCGAGGTAAAGATGCAACTTGGAGAAGGGTTCAAAATTAATTTTAAGACAAGGTATCGCCCTAAGGGTCATATAATCTATTAGATTAGGTGCTTTAGATAACTATTAAAGGATATAGGTCAAAAAAAGTTTCAATTTTTAAACTTTATTTTTGGCCAGCTTTTTGGGATTTCGGACCACTGTGCGTCGGTATACCAAATCAAGCTTCCAGGGTGGATATCCTGAATATTTTAATCAAAGGCTCTTCGATACTTTAGAACAGGGTCTCCAAACTTTTAGGTCCAAGACTTAACACAATCAGGACTGTCAACTTTTACTAGAGTGCTAGAGAAGGTTATTTTCAGAAGTCAAAAGCCGTGTCTACCACGAACAGAATTGATAGTGCTTGCGGGCATTAGTTTTTAAATCCCTGCTTTAGAACTCCCTAAGGCTTATCGGTGTGTACTCTAGAAGTCATTGAGTCTAGATTCTATCCATATTTCTAGAATAGGATTCTTAATTGTTCATATAGATCCTGCAATCTCGCGTAAATCCGGAAGTTCCTTCTGAATTCTTTGGAATTTTAGCTTTGTCACCTTTTCTATTACCAAGTATAACGAAGGAAGTTCCCAAAGGCCTCCATAACTGTTATGGACATTGTTCCGATGGCCGTTATACAAAGACAGGCAAGTATTTGTACCTGGCTCAATCTTTTCATCGTTATGTCCTGCGTAACCACTCTGGTATAAAGCCGGTGTAGCATTTTGGGATTAAGACCTAAGATTTATCAAAGTTTCATATCACTACTGCAAGAGTAATCACCGCCTTTCTAATAATCTCTTTTCCAAGTAAGCTTTGAGTCTAATGTATTATAATGCCAAAGTATTTCACCTCATTGAACATAGTTACTTCCTTATTACCAAGGTATATGGATCCTAGGTTTACTATTCTAATTTGTTCGTATCAGTCTGCATTAGTAGATAGCTCCACTCGTTTTGAAAATTGGCAGAGCTAACTAGTGTTGGTGTAGGTCTGCACAAACCTTCATTGGGCATGTTAGATGGCTCTTCTTTTTTCAAGTAAGTGAAATGCTCTTATTGTGCTTTATAAGCCAGAAATGAAAGGTATAGCAATCAACAATTCAGTCCGATCCTTTCGGAAAGAACTCAAGCAAGCAGTATGTGATGCTGATGAGTGCTAATAAGCACGAAACGCAGCGTCCATCACTCTGCAGCTTGTGTAATTGTTGCTTCACAACTAAATTGAAGTCAGGTTTAAGGAATTATCTTCCGATTGATTTATTTATCGTTTTCATTGATTGACTTATGAAACACAAAACGCATGGTCGTAAAGTAGACTAAAATTTCACAAATCAAAACGATCAAATTTGACAATGGTTGAAATAAAATCTATGCGGTCTTTAGGTATTGTAATTTTCGGTAGTAAAACAATTAGGATTGGGATAGCTCGAAATGATCGGAAAATTTTTCTTGGATTATCAATTTTCTGCTGAATAGGATTAATTGATATTAGAAAGGAAATTTTTAAAGAAGAATGCATTACAAACACCCCAAAACCCGTTTATTTTGAATAGGTCACGTATTTAATTTATTTCCAATTTCTTTGTTCGGGGGGTGCGTTTTAGTAATTTGAATGAAAGAGTCTGTAGCCACTATAAATTATTCGTACAGCTTAAGCATTTAGTAAATGTGGCAACAATGGTTCGCAATACAATGAAAGGAAAATGTGCCTGAATTTAATTATAGATAACTTATCAGGAGGAACGATCTAAATCGGATTTATTGCATCACGATCGAATATTTTCATTTTGGACGAAACTATAAATTATCTGACGTGTGCGCTACAAAGCACCGGTTTAATGTTTCGACAGGAAGTAAAGAATGGTTTTGTTCTGTCTCGCCAGTTTTCAAGAAAAAATGTCATTTTTCAGAA
This sequence comes from Stenus bimaculatus, assembly GCA_963971135.1. Taxonomy (NCBI): domain Eukaryota; kingdom Metazoa; phylum Arthropoda; class Insecta; order Coleoptera; family Staphylinidae; genus Stenus; species Stenus bimaculatus. The sequence goes on along the minus strand of OZ020183.1, from coordinate 42,262,387 downwards.
CGAATGCACAATCAATGCACTGGTGTGCAGTTATGAAACGTCAATGTACGTTCGCTTCGCAATTATTTAAACTCGTGCTATAAACACCAATAGTTGCTGCCAATTAAACTCCATTTATCATATTTAAAATCCATTAGGGACGATCTAAATCACGTTTTGTCTTCTCGAGTCTACAGCAGTTTTGTCACGTACGACTCACTTTTGTAAGGATATTTTATTCGCCTTTTTATTTCGCGTTAATCAATTAGACGCATGAATGCATATACGATAATGAAAACATTAAAACGTGTCAAGTCTGTTTGAATTTATTAATAAGCTTTTAATTAATGCACTCACATAATCACTACTAAAATGACACAGGCAATTATGCACTACGGGAAAAGAAATTACTTTGGAACTACAAAAATGCACGAGAAAAACTTGTAACAGGTGTGACTGCAAAAAGTTTAATATGTTTACAAATATTTTTTAATCGTTTGTTTATGCTAATACTTACCTTTAGTTCTAAGTACATAGTATTAGTGTAGTTTTAAATTTAAATAAATTACTAATTAAGTCTTTTTATTTCAATTTGAATTTCGCTAAAAATATCTGCATACTTCAGTGGGTTTTTTTAAAACAATGATAAGAAAATTTTCCTATACATAATTGAAATATTATAATACATCATCGTGAAATGAAGTATAGGTTGATGAATAACGAAGGCACGCCGGGTATAAAAAAGGGAAATGATAAGTAGAACCAAAGGGAAAGAGGGTAGCTTCCAAAAAAATTCCATTAACGACATACACTCCATTTTTTAATTTTCATTCAGATTACACGATTACATGAAACCTTTGCAAATGTCTCCTTTTTTTTCCTTTTTTCCTTGATTACTCCAAATTACTTTTCACTCTTTTGCCAGGGGCTACAAAATTGTAAATTATTCAGTTCATTTAAAGTCATTCAAATTATTTCAATTTATTTTTCTGATCCATCCTAAGGGTTTTTATGCTTCTTGATAATAATTTTCGTTTTTAATATTACATTTTTGACTTTATAATACGGTTCATCTTAAAATTTATTATTATTACTTTTTTAGCCAATTTTTGTATCCTTCATGCGTTTCTTGAATTTTACAAGGATTCACGATATAGGATCAAGGACGACAACTCCTCACTAATGTAACTTAGATTTTTCATATTTTGTAGTCATTCTAGATAAGAAATGAAATTTTAGAAAAATAATATAGGGAATTATTTTGAGAACCAGTCTTCCAAAAACTAGGTAATTTTTTAAGAATCTGGGTCTTTTCAAAAGAATCCTATATTTGAATCGGAAGTTTAAAGGACGTGGTTTTCTTTGGCATGTGATTCATTAACATAGAAAAATTATGAAATATCACAATAATCTGGTTTTTGTCTTTAGATGAACAGTGCTTCTGACACTTCAGAAAATCTGAATTGGTCGAAAGTTTTATTAAGCTTGTATTCAACAAAAATACTCAAAACTTTGTATCAAGAAATATAATTTTGGTTCGATCCAAATCCTATAAAGACTGATTGGTCTAATACATTGGGCATTTCTATATTTATCTCAGTCCACATAATTTATGCAGAGGCAAAGAGGCGAAAAATCTGTAATAGACAATTTTATTTAGCATTTTCTTATACCCGGGAAAACAATATTATGGAAAGTTTTCCAACTTGAAGCAAACATTTTCATGGAGGACAAATAAGTTTATCTTTAGGAATAAAATTATGAAATGTGCCAATCGTCTGGTTTTCGTGTATAGATGAACATCTGACATCTCAGAAAATCTGGATTGGTCGATTTTTGTATTGAGCTTACATCCAATAAAAATACTACAAAACTTGCATTGCTGGGATTTTTTAAGGTTTATATAAAAAAATATAATTTTGGTTTCATCTACATCCTATAGACTGATTGACCTGATAATTTGGGCATTTTTATATTGAGATAATTTATGCTAAAAAATAAAATGCCAAAAATCTATAATAGAAAATTTTATATTGTTTTCTTAGTATCTGGGAAGGGAAAACAATATTGTGGAAAATTTGGCAAGTTGAAGCAGACATTTTCAAGGAGGACAAATATGGTCATCTTTGGGAATAAAATTTCTTTGGAATAAGTTGGTGGCCATAAAAATTCGTCCATTATTCAACATTAAAAAAATCTAATGAAACCTTCAGAATTTCTATAAGGTTATAAAAACTTTATCTTAATAATTATAGAAAGAATCTACATTATCAATTATTGTTGAAGGACATAATGATCTTTATTAATAACAGAATTCCTTTGAAAAAAATTCATGGCTTTAAAAAATCTTGACATTCCTGAAGATTTATTGAAAATATTGATACAATCTTGCTATTTGTTGGATGTGGGTAATCTAATTGGACCATAATGGATCAAAATTTAAGTACAATAAAGAATGTGGGTCTTTTCAAAAGAATCCTATATTTGAATCGGAAGTTTAAAGGACGTGGTTTTCTTTGGCATGTGATTCATTAACACAGAAAAATTATGAAATATCACAATAATCTGGTTTTTGTCTTTAGATGATCCGTACTTCTGACACTTCAGAAAATCTAAATTGGTCGAATGTATTATTAAGCTTGTATCCAACAAAAATACTCAAAACTTTGTATCAAAAAATATAATTTTGGTTCGAGCCAAATCCTATAAAGACTGATTGGTCTAATACATTTCTATATTTATCTCAATCCACATAATTTATGCAGAGGCAAAGAGGCGAAAAATCTGTAATAGACAATTTTATTTAGTATTTTCTTATACCCGGGAAAACAACATTATGGAAAGTTTTCCAACTTGAAGCAAACATTTTCATGGAGGACAAATATGTTTATCTTTAGGAATAAAATTATGAAATGTGCCAATCGTCTGGTTTTCGTGTATAGATAAACATCTGACATCTCAGAAAATCTGGATTGGTCGATTTTTGTATTGAGCTTACATCCAATAAAAATACTACAAAACTTGCATTCCTGGGATTTTTTAAGGTTTATATAAAAAAATATAATTTTGGTTTCATCTACATCCTATAGACTGATTGACCTGATAATTTGGGCATTTTTATATTGAGATAATTTATGCTAAAAACTAAAATGCCAAAAATCTATAATAGAAAATTTTATATTGCTTTCTTAGTATCTGGGAAGGGAAAACAATATTGTGGAAAATTTGGCAAGTTGAAGCAGACATTTTTAAGGAGGACAAATATGGTCATCTTTGGGAATAAAATTTCTTTGGAATAAGTTGGTGGCCATAAAAATTCGTCCATTATTTAACATTAAAAAAAACTAATGAAACCTTCAGAATTTCTATAAGGTTATAAAAACTTTATCTTAATAATTATAGAAAGAATCTACATTATCAATTATTGTTGAAGAACATAATGGTCTTTATTAATAACAGAATTCTTTTGAAAAAAATTCATGGCTTTAAAAAATCTTGACGTTCCTGAAGATTTATTGAAAATATTGATACAATCTTGCTATTTGTTGGATGTGGGTAATCTAATTGGACCATAATGGATCAAAATTTAAGTACAATAAAGAATGTGGGTCTTTTCAAAAGAATCCTATATTTGAATCGGAAGTTTAAAGGACGTGGTTTTCTTTGGCATGTGATTCATTAACATATAAAAATTATGAAATATCACAATAATCTGGTTTTTGTCTTTAGATGAACATTACTTCTGACACTTCAGAAAATCTGAATTGGTCGAATGTTTTATTAAGCTTGTATCAAGAAATATAATTTTGGTTCGATCCAAATCCTATAAAGACTGATTGGTCTAATACATTTCTATATTTATCTCAATCCACATAATTTATGCATAGGAAAAGAGGCGAAAAATATGTAATAGGCAATTTTATTTAGCATTTTCTTATACCTGGGAAAACAACATTATGGAAAGTTTTCCAACTCGAACCAAACATTTTCATGGAGGACAAATAAGCTTATCTTTAGGAATAAAATTATGAAATGTGCCAATCGTCTGGTTTTCGTGTATAGATGAACATCTGACATCTCAGAAAATCTGGATTGGTCGATTTTTGTATTGAGCTTACATCCAATAAAAATACTACAAAACTTGCATTGCTGAGATTTTTTAAGGTTTATATAAAAAAATATAATTTTGGTTTCATCTAAATCCTATAGACTGATTGGGCATTTTTATATTGAGATAATTTATGCTAAAAAATAAAATGCCAAAAATTTATAATAGAAAATTTTATATTGTTTTCTTAGTATCTGGGAAGGGAAAACAATATTGTGGAAAATTTGGCAAGTTGAAGCAGACATTTTCAAGGAGGACAAATATGGTCATCTTTGGGAATAAAATTTCTTTGGAATAAGTTGGTGGCCATAAAAATTCGTCCATTATTCAACATTAAAAAAATCTAATGAAGCCTTCAGAATTTCTATAAGGTTATAAAAACTTTATCCTAATAATTATAGAAAGAATCTACATTATCAATTATTGTTGAAGGACATAATGATCTTTATTAATAACAGAATTCCTTTGAAAAAAATTCATGGCTTTAAAAAATCTTGACATTCCTGAAGATTTATTGAAAATATCGATAAAACCTTGCTATTTCTTGGATGTGGGTAATCTACTTAAAGTCAATAATAGTTATTTGTGCCATAAGGATCGTAATGGTAATCAAAACGTATACCAAGAAGAAATTGAAATTTATTGACAGTATTACTGATATTAAGTTGACTACCGTAAAAAATCATTATAGTCCTTGGACCATAATGGAGCAAAATTTGAGTACAATAATGAACTCATCGTGTTGCTCTAATTGATGCATGTTAGGATGATGTTATTGTGGAGTTTTGTAAATGTAGAAATCAAATCTTTTGGTTTATTGAGAATCCTTCCAGGTTCAAAGTTAATTAATTGAGTGTAATAAATAATCAATATCAACTTAATTGTACATGAATATGCATTAGAAATTAGAATTCAAAACCAGATCATACATGAAAAATCAATACACTATACAATCTAATTTATGCAAAACACACATTAGCAATATAAGATTAATTAAAATGAGCCCTTGTGCTCTTTGTAATCATGCGTGTGCATATAAGTTTATTAACGTAAGGGGCGGATTTGTGATGGATTAATTAATTAAAGGGTTCCCATTAATTAAAGAGCGCTGGAGCAATAATTTGAAAGAAAAGCGCGCTGTCCCTGATGGAAAACTAAACGCGTGCACATTTGCATTGTCTCTGATTAATTATGGTCAGATTAACTGGATTAAAGTTAGCAACGTTGTACATAATACGAACAGTATCTACTCCATTTAAGGATAAGATTGATTACGTCTCACCTTGCGCTTATAATGAGAATAGTGTATTCAGCTTTGTGCTCAGAATTATTATTTATTATCCAGGGTTTGTTATGTACTTTAAAGCAACCTTATTACATTTATTTAAAAATTAACGATCTATTAATAAGCCTCTGACATATCACGCCTTTATAGTGTTACAAAAAACTAGAAAAAAAATGTTAAGAATACATACGTGGTAGAAAGGATAAAGGATAAAGTTATTTTCTTACTTCTTAATTAAGTTCATTGTTTACAACTATAAAAATCACTTCGATAGTAATAAATTTTTATTTTATACTATAAAATATGATATAAAATAAATCCATAATCTCTTTTCTAAGAATTTAATGGTATAATTTATGTTACGATGCGTGTAGTAAATTTTCATGATTTTCAAAACTTTAAAAGATTTAGTTGGAGTAAATCTAAAAATATAAACATGCGATATGTACAAATTACCATAGTAAAGGGGGGTTATAAATAAAGCTTATTTTTGCAGTAGAGAGCATCTTCTTGAATATTTAATGGTAAAATGCGCGAAAAGGTTATAAAATGTTACAACTTTATTTCTCGATGTTTTATAGCATGCCAAAGTTATCCGGGCATTAAAATATATAAGTGCAGGAATACATAGGTTAATGTGAGAAGACGATTAATTCCAAGTTGAAAGGAGATCGTAAAGAAGGGCGAGTTAGAAAAGAACTCGAATTGAAAGCACGCGGAAATGTGCCTGTATTAATCTTCGTGGTGAAGAATCATCACGTTTTATGCACAAATTAACATATGCACGCGAGTTGTGATATGTGGAGTGGATTGGGAACCTCGAATTCCTAAAACAATGCGCAATTGTATCGGTAATCAGCGATGAAAGCTTTTGAGCACAATTGGAGCTAATTAGGAGGGTACTCTATATTCGATAGTTTGTTGTTGATAAAGGGATGAGAATTATTCTGAAACTGAGACTGGTTTTTTGAACTCAAGACGCTTCAAGCTGCTTTTGATTAATTCATCGAAGAGGAAAGTTTTGATGAAATTTAAATTGGTTTAAATTTGGACAAAACAAAAAAGTTTGAGTTATCCTGTATTATTTATTTCCCTCTGCGCAAAAGTTGCGAAAAAACTTAATTTGTAATTTTAATTTTCATTTTGGTTAATAAATAAACGTCATGGCTTGTTTTCCACTGAAATAACCGAGCAGTTGTGTGCACTCAATTCTGGACTCTGAGACAATTTTTGTTTTCTTCTCTTCTACTCTAGAGACTACACGTAAGCGAATAATAGAGGTAGAAGGCAGGAATATGCAACAGTTACGATTCCACGCTTTCCAGGTTGAGGTGCTTTTTGAGAGATGCATAATGCAGATTCCGTTCTTTCTAAAGTGACGGAGGCAACATCTGCAACGTTGATAAAACACATCCACTCCTTTTCCATTTGTGCCTACGAATGACGGATTAAGACTTTGCCGTACATTTTCCAATGGATTTTTAACGAGCCCTAACGAAGTTTATGGGCGTAGTTTCAGGAAAACTCGGCTATTTGAATATGCACTCCCAGCTTTCGACCGAATCGCATAAATTTAATTATTTAAAGCATCATGTTTTATGAAAGAAGACAAACACCTTCTTTATCATCCTTTTTTCCTAATAAAATTATTATTTCCTTCCGCACTTACAGATTTTTTACTAAGATCTGAGATGAGAGTTTACTCATTAAATATTAAATCTTGTCTACATTGAAAACAAATGTAGTTTTATTTGCTCAACTTTATTTCTATGTTTACATCTTCATCAATACTCTAACAGGTACTAAACGTGTTAATGTCCTCACCATCCATTCATTTTATACAGGATCTCCCGTTCGTGATGGTTACCGGAACAGACTTCATCATCAAGAAAACTAAAAAAATCTAGGGATCCTTCTTTTATGGTATTGGAGTTTTTCTAATTTTTGGTCACCAGTTTTTCCACACAACAGTACATCATGATGAATATATAAATTATTTCTTTTAAATCCTAACCACGTTGAAATCTTCAGAATTACCTACAACGATGGTATCTTTAGTCACAGATGTTTGCCTCACATCAGTACATCCAGAGCCGTCTTAAGGTGTAGTCTGACCCTGGGCACCAATATGTCTTAGAACACCCCCCCCCCCTCCCCCATTCAAATGAATAACTTTATCTATAGTTTATTTATTTAGAAAACCACCTTTTCAGCAGCTATTATTTATTTGGCCAACTTGGTCAAACTCGTCAGCGGTCTCGTCCCCCGATTCCCTACTCCAGCATACGTGTCCCACCAAACTCTCGCTCAGCCGTCCAATCATGAACGACAGGCAGGTCACGTGATTATTAAGCGCTGGCATCTTAGTGCGACCAATTCTCCTGCGAAAAAGGTGGTTTTCTAAATAAATAAACTATAGTACTTAAGATTTTTTGTGGCGCAACCGGGTTTTTTAATTTTAGGTCAGCGATTTTTGCAAAATATTAGTTCTCTAGTCTAGACAGCTAAACTCAATCTTTAATACAGAAATCCTTACCAAATTTTTGAAAAAATATCGCTAGGAAAACAATAATAATTTTTTTCTTCCGAAACCAAAATATTATCACTATAAATCGTGAAAATTCTGGCTTCCTAGTTTTTTTCTTTCGCTTACCAAGACGCAAAAAAAGAATCAAACAAATTTATTGTATTTTACCTTAAAGCTTATTAAAAAATCATCCAAAAGATGATAAAACAGCTACGTTGAAAATGTTCAATAAAAGAAAAGAACTGGGAACTTAAAATTTTCTAGATTTGTAGGGATGATAATAGAAGACAAAAAAATACTCTTAATTCACTTTTTTTTAAATAATCGAAACCCTGAAGAAAAAACAAACGTTGATTTTTTAAAATGTTTTTTTGATTTCTATATTACTATTTTTACCATTTGAGGAGGATGATTTTAGTTTTGTAGTAATTCTTTGGATCTTCAAAAATAAAAATATAGATCCCTACTTTTTTAGTTTTTTTTGACGATGAAATATGATGTATTTTTGTAAGTTTGATCATTCATGGACGGGTAAAAATTTTTTTTTGTAACAAATTTGAAAGTTGTATTTTGTAATTCCAGGCACCCCCCATTTAAAATTCCAGGTTTCGCTGCTGTTTTAATTCAATAGGTATATCACATACCGGGTGTCCACGAAACTAGGACCACCTCTGTAATTTTTTTATTTATGAAAATAAAAATTTGAAATTTTACTATGTTATATGGCAAACGAAAACTCATTTATTCATAATTGATATGTACCTTGTACCTACCTATGTATAAATAAAAAAATGTGTGATGAGCAATTGGGAAATCTTAAAACCTCTTTTACTAATAACAAAACAACAGAAATCCAATGGCGATCCCAGGATTTTCCACCAGCATGGTATTGGATAGAACAAAACGACGCTGTACATCCAATAATTTATTAATAGGAAAAATAAATTTAAAATTTTGGTATTGATAAATTTTGTAGTTGTCAAGAAAATTATTAAAATATAACACTTAAAAAATATACAGGGTGTCTCACTTTTTTTCCAGCAAAAATTTCTTTTAGATAGAAAATGTCATTCTGAAGAAAAATGTTCCCATAAACTATTAAGTTTTTTCCACTCCTTAAAGAGTTACAGCAATTTTAAAATTTCATAAATTTAATGATTTTTGTGGGAGACCCGGTATAAATTTCATTTTATTTAAATCAATTATTCTTTGGATTTTGTATATCTTTAAGCCAATAAGATGCTACATTTTAGCTAGGGAAATTTAACCTCGTCGTTCCATTAATTTAAATACAGTCAATAATGTTCAAAAACATCAATTTGGCAAGGAAATAATCCAAATAATAATTGATTTAAGTAAAAAAATATAATAAGAAAGAATATTATACGGGGTGTTCCACAAAAATCATGAAAATTTATCAATTTTAAAATTGCTGTAACTTATTAAGGAGTCGAAAAAACATAATAGTTCATAGGAAATTTTTTGTTCAGAATGACATTTACTATCTAAAAAAAAATTTTGCTGGAAAAAAAGTGAGACACCCTATATAAATAATGAAATCTTAAAAAAAAACTTTAAATTATGCTAAATAAACCAAAGTTTTAGTCAAAGTTTTCAGTCAAAAAAAGAACAATAAAAATGTCAAATTTAGTCCAGAAATTTTAGATTTTTCAGAAAAAAGTTAACTCCTCGAAAACCATACGGGGTATAAAAATGGTTAAGAGCTCAAAATTTAAGGAATGAATTTTATTTTCCGATCATTCTAATAAAATGTTTGAAAACCTTCAAATAAACTCTCCAGGGCCGGATTTGTGTACAAATTTTAGAAAATATTTTGTGATTTTATTTTGGAAAAACCAACTGACCGATTTTTACTAAATATTTTTTAAAATGCATCTACGCATGTAGATGTTTCTGGTATAAAATTTTGATGATGTTTTTTAATGTCCTTGATCGATAATGTTGTAGAAGGTAATGGGTTGAGGACAAAAAAAAATTTTATATACTCTTTTTTTTAGCAGAATAAAGAGGTAAAAAAAAGAGTATATAAAAAAAATTTTTTGTCCTCAACCCATTACCTTCTACAACATAAAATTTTGATGTTGATAACTTTTGCAGTTTTCAAAAAAATTATTAAAATCTAAAACTTGGAAAATATTTAAATAATAAAATTAAAAAAAAAAAACAACATTACATTCACTAACTAAATTAAGGTTTTATATGTTTTTGGAAAGGGTTTTAGATGAGTTTTCACCCAAAATAAGAATCATTTTTCGTTTTTGAGTTCTGGACAAAAATGTTTCAAATTCCACATTCAAGTCCAGAAATATTAGATTTTTTCAGAAAAAAGTTGATTGCAAAAAATTTAAGGGCTGAAAATTTAAGGAATGAATTATATTTTCCGATCATTCTAAAAAAATGTGTGAAAGTTGAAAACAACTCTCTCCAGGGCCGGATTTGTGCCCAAATGTTGACAAATATTTTCCAATTTTATTATGGAAAAACTAATCGACCGATTACCAAATATTTTTTTATCATATGTAGGTGCTATATGTTTCTGGTATAAAATTTTGGTGTTGATAACTTTAATAGTTTTCGAAATATTATTGAAATCTTAAACTTAGAAAATATTTAAATAATAAAATTAAAAAAATCTTTAAATTTACTTATTAAAGTAAAAAGTATTATATGTTTTTGGAAACCTTTAGATAAGTTTTTAACAAAAAAAAATACATTTTTGTAATCACTTTTCGTTCTGGACAAAATGTCAATTTTAGATTCTTTCCACCTTCCTTTGGATACGCCACTGCAGAAATTAATGAAAATGTGTTAAACAAATTTAACTGATGTGGATTCTGGCTTATAGGATTCAATATAAAAAAAAATCCTATAAGCCAGAATCCACATCAGTTAAATCATTTTTGGGATAATAACTAATATATTGTTAAACAAATATTTCACAAATAAAAAAAATTGAAAAATAATTTATGTTTTAAATTTTCTGGCTATTTCTGAAAATAAAGCCAATTAAAAGGGTGTTTTATTATTGTTTTATAAAACTACATTATTATTCCTAAAAATCATGAAAATTTTTAGTTCCTAGTTATTTTCGTTCACCTAAATCATTGTCAAATTTACCCTTTCAACTTTGCATTTCATGAAGTTTTTCTTTTAATTTTGGATGATCTTTCAATAGAATTACTGAAATAAACTCCTTTTATTTCAACTTAAAACCTAATGCAATATCATCCAATAACATGACAAACGAGTAGACATAAATTTAAGGATAAATTTAATTTGACAATGATTAAGTGAATTTTCATGATTTGTGGAGATGTAATCGTGTAAAGAAAAAAAAACCCGTTAATTGACTTTATTTTGAGAAATTGTCAGATACTCATCAGATTTGGGGAATACAATTCCTATTGGAAAACTTAGATCCCTCTCCAATCTTTTTTTAAAATAAGAAATTTTAAATGAATTTGTTTGAAGGACAATTTTTTGCTGCAAAATAATGCAATTCTTTCCGTAAACAAAAAACATTAAGAGAGGTTTTATTTCCCATAAACTGAAATGTTAATTTTAGCAACTACTTTCTTCCACCTAAAAACTTAAATGTCACCTTTTTCATAAACTCTGTAACATATGACTTCCCATAAATAACATTAGTGCAAAATAACTTTCCGGTTTAAAGACCGCATTAAATTAGAAATAAAATTGAGTTATTATCGAACATAAACGAAAAGTTAATAACTATTAATCGTAATTTATAATTTATTGACGTGTCATATTTTCCCCTAATATGTATTTGCTTTATTAAAGCTAATTATTGCTTTAAAATCGTTAGATCACACCTCTTACTCATTTCACAGTTTTAAAAAACATTAATAGCACTTTACAAATAAAGAATGTAAAATACACGTAATTATGCATGTCATGCAAATTGACTAAGCTAAGTTAATGCTTATTTTTTGCGAATTTGCGACGCAATCTTGCCATAAAATAGCTGGGATATCCATGTGGGAATTTCCTAAATCTTGCACACGACATTGCTCGCATTTTTCCCCGTTGGTACGTGCATATTTTTATCAGACATAATCCAACTTTTTCCAATAAAGAAAAATAATTTATTAAAGCAAAAAACAAACATAAAAAAATAATGACATGTCTAACATTTTTATAATAGAATAATTATAGGTAAATAATTACTGCATAAATAAAATGGTAAAAATAAAACCACCTGTACAATCCCGCATTTTCTTCATTACTACAGATGTATAATTTATTTATTTTAATTACCGACGTTATAAAACCCCTAAAAAGTTTACAGATAAAAGTTTAAGCTCGTTATAAATTTTTCAGCTGGTTCCGACAAGCCAAGGCAAATTTAAAAAGTTAATCTGCAAACATTTCGGTTTGCTTTTAATGTGTGTAAAATTGTAAAACAAAAACTTTATTTAAATTCTGTTTTTTATTTCAGATAAAAGGATTTTACTAAGGGAATTATACCCCAATGAACAACACTTTGCTCTACTTTAATTGCCAATTCATTACGCCCAATTATGCACAGCTCTAAAAAGCATTTTCCACGATATTGAATCTTTTCTTTTTTTCCAATTAAGAAGTCAATAAACACTTTTTAAAGCAAAATTTCACACAATTAAAATGTTACATAAAAAAGTTTAGGAAAATTTGATCAGAAAATTCATATTAGTAATATTTTTGTATTTTTTAATTTCCATGTGATGAATTTTGTATGAGCCCTACTAAATAATAAATAATATGTGCTTTATTCAATTGAAAATACAATTTTGATAGCGCAATAAATGCATGATTTTTAATAAAGCGAAAATGGAATAAAGTTACAAATTGTCATCAAAAATAAATTTTGCAATTAAAACTTCATTAAATGTTATAACGAAAGTAGCATTGTTATTGTTATTATTAAATCGACGATAAAAAATTACAGCACATCTAAATTAGGAAAGTTGTTTAATAACAAAAGCGCATTGTTCATGGGAAATATTAAAAGTGACACTGGCCTAGTGTTAAAGATCAAAGGAGAATTCAGGTATACATCATTTATAAAACCGTGCTTCATTTGTTTGACATTTTAGAAAAAATCTACCTCTTCCAGTAAAATTAATCTTATACTCTCTGGTGGATACCTATAATTTTATTCAAGGTTGAAAGTAGTGAATCCAATAATAAAATTTTGGTCGAGGCGAAAATCATGATTTTAATTTAACATTAATGTATTAAGACAAAGCAATTGAATAATGAAAAATGTACTTTGCAAAATTTATCAAATGAAGGAAAATTAGAAGTTTTTGATTATCACAAATTTTTACAAAGAATTAGTGCCTACGAATTTTTTGTGTACTAAATTATTCTTTGGAAGACCTAACAATATAAACTTAAAATGAGCAATGTAGCAGATGAAAAACAAAAAAAAGCTAAAAGACCATTTACTTGCTGAACCTATTTTTAAAGGAACCAAACGACATTTTTAGAAAAATGGCATTATTGCTGCAGAATTATTCTGGAGTTCAATTATGTATTGATGAATAGAAACCTCCAGAAGTTTGGTTAGCCATCATATAAAACGTTGAGGGAAAGGGTAAAGTCTTATTGAAACACCAAACGTGTTTCCCTCAACGTTTTATATTCAATTATGTAGTTTGGTGCCATAATCCCATTTTTCTAAAAATGTCGCTTGGTCCCTGTTTGATAAGCATGGCCCAATTGGTACTACTGTACAATCAGTATCTTTCAAATAATTGAATTTTTGGACTACAATCTAATTGTTAGAAAAATTGAATTATTGCTCCAGAATTATTTTGGAGTTCAATTATGTATTGATGAATAGAAACCTCCAGAAGTTTGGTTAGCCATCATATAAAACGTTGAGGGAAAGGGTAAAGTCTTATTGAAAAACCAAACGTGTTTCCCTCAACGTTTTATATTCAATTATGTAGTTTGGTGCCATAATCCCATTTTTCTAAAAATGTCGCTTAGTCCCTGTTTGATAAGCATGTCCAATTGGTACTACTGTACAATCAGTATCTTTCAAATAATTGATTTTTTGGACTACAATCTAATTGTTAGAAAAATGGAATTATTGCTCCAGAATCATTCTGGAGTTCAATTATGTATTGATGAATAGAAACCTCCAGAAGTTTGGTTAGCCATCATATAAAACGTTGAGGGAAAGGGAAAAGTCTTATTAAAAAACCAAACGTGTTTCCCTCAACGTTTTATATTCAATTATGTAGTTTGATACCATAATCCCATTTTTCTAAAAATGTCGCTTGGTCCCTGTTTGATAAGCATGGCCCAATTGGTACTACTGTACAATCAATATCATTCAAATAATTGAATTTTTGGACTACAATCTAATTGTTAGAAAAATTGAATTATTGCTCCAGAATTATTCTGGAGTTCAATTATGTATTGATGAATAGAAACCTCCAGAAGTTTGGTTAGCCATCACATAAAACGTTGAGGGAAAGGGTAAAGTCTTATTGAAAAACCAAACGTGTTTCCCTCAACGTTTTATATTCAATTATGTAGTTTGGTGCCATAATCCCATTTTTCTAAAAATGTCGCTTGGTCCCTGTTTGATAAGCATGGCCCAATTGGTACTACTGTACAATCAGTATCTTTCAAATAATTGATTTTTTGGACTACAATCTAATTGTTAGAAAAATGGAATTATTGCTCCAGAATCATTCTGGAGTTCAATTATGTATTGATGAATAGAAATCTCCAGAAGTTTGGTTAGCCATCATATAAAACGTTGAGGGAAAGGGAAAAGTCTTATTAAAAAACCAAACGTGTTTCCCTCAACGTTTTATATTCAATTATGTAGTTTGATACCATAATCCCATTTTTCTAAAAATGTCGCTTGGTCCCTGTTTGATAAGCATGGCCCAATTGGTACTACTGTACAATCAATATCATTCAAATAATTGAATTTTTGGACTACAATCTAATTGTTAGAAAAATTGAATTATTGCTCCAGAATTATTCTGGAGTTCAATTATGTATTGATGAATAGAAACCTCCAGAAGTTTGGTTAGCCATCACATAAAACGTTGAGGGAAAGGGTAAAGTCTTATTGAAAAACCAAACGTGTTTCCCTCAACGTTTTATATTCAATTATGTAGTTTGGTGCCATAATCCCATTTTTCTAAAAATGTCGCTTGGTCCCTGTTTGATAAGCATGGCCCAATTGGTACTACTGTACCATCAGTATCTTTCAAATAATTGAATTTTTGGACTACAATCTAATTGTTAGAAAAATGGAATTATTGCTCCAGAATTATTTTGGAGTTCAATTATGTACTGATGAATAGAAACCTCCAGAAGTTTGGTTAGCCATCATATAAAACGTTGAGGGAAAGCGTAAAGTCTTATTGAAACACCAAACGTGTTTCCCTTAACGTTTTATATTCAATTATGTAGTTTGGTGCCATAATCCCATTTTTCTAAAAATATCGCTTGGTCCCTGTTTGATAAGCAGAGACCAATTAGTACTACTGTACTATCAGTATCTTTCAAATAATTGAATTTTTGGAGTACAATCTAATTGTTAGAAAAATGGAATTATTGCTCCAGAATTATTCAGGAGTTCAATTATGTATTGATAAATAGAAACCTCCAGAAGTTTGGTTAGCCATCATATAAAACGTTGAGGGAATGGCTAAAGTCTTATTGAAAAACCAAACGTTTTTCCCTCAACGTTTTATATTCAATTATGTAGTTTGGTGCCATAATCCCATTTTTCTAAAAATGTCGCTTGGTCCCATTTTGGTAAGCATGTTCCAATTTTTAATACTTTACCATCAGCATCTTTCAAATAATTGAATTTTTGGAGTACAATCTAATTGTTAGAAAAATGGAATTATTGCTCCAGAATTATTCTGGAGTTCAATTATGTATTGATGAATAGAAACCTCCAGAAGTTTGGTTAGCCATCATATAAAACGTTGAGGGAAAAGGTAAAGTCTTATTGAAAAACCAAACGTGTTTCCCTCAATGTTTTATATTCAATTATGTAGTTTGGTGCCATAATCCCATTTTTCTAAAAATGTCGCTTGGTCCCATTTTGGTAAGCATGTTCCAATTGTTAATACTTTACCATCAGCATCTTTCAAATAATTGAATTTGTGGAGTACAATCTAAATTTTAGAAAAATTGGATTATTGCTCTAGAATAATTCTGGAGTTCTCCTATGTAGTTTGGTGCTATAATCGCATTTTCCTAAAAATGTCGCTTGGTCCCTTTTTGATAAGCGCGGTCTAATTGGAATACTGTACCATCAGTATCTTTCAAATAATTGAATTTTCGGAAATGTTGGGATTAACAACTTGATGTTTGTGGTTGTAAGTAAATGTGGTTCGATGAGTTTTTTTTTGGTAAAGGATAAAAAAGGCACCTTTTGTGAATTTGGTTGGATGAAGAAATAATTAGGTGTGATAAATAGTTGGGTGTTGTAGATTGAAAACGAAAAGTGTGAAAAATGTGGTAAACAGGAATCTAAAAGAGAAATTGAGTAAATTTAATCAAAATCGGGCATCGTCCTTCCCTCTGTTGGTGGTGTAGGTATGCGGGACGGTGTAAGGCCGAAAGGAATGCACCCGAGAGTCTGGTTGGTATTTTTTTGACCGGCTGATCGGGGCCATTCCTTACTTGAAAGGTCAGTGCTATGCGGCGGCGGATAAAAAGGTACCCCGAAACTGCATCCATATAAACCGGACCGGCCGCTTTGTATTTCGTATTGGTTAAATGACCGCCACGAGAGGCGAATTCTCTTTTTTAAGATGAAGAAACAGAAACCCTTAATGCATGCACGCGGTCGCTATCAACGTCGTTAAAATTGTATGGCCGCAATTTAAATTAAAACCGCAAACTGGGAATGGATAATTAATCATAACAGGTAGAAATGAGGATACCAAGTACACGCATATATCTTTATAAATCATTTAGTCCCACTAATGGAAATTAACAAGGACATTGTATTTCTAACCCACAGTTTAATACCACTTCCTAATCAAGATTAATAGAGTTACTAACAAAATTTTTAAAATATTATCTAATACATATATTGCAATACTAGTATGAACAACCACCAAAATTAATCTTCAGCTTTGGTAAAAGTACTGATTACCAAACTCACGCCCAGAAATTTTAAATCCAACCCTATCCCTAAACTAATAATTTACTCTTTCCATTTCCTGACATCTTTGTAACATAGGAATGTAAATCGATTGTTTTATCAAATTAAAAGCAATTTTGACCAACATCACTCAATACCAACTTTAAAAGAATTTTCATCAATCAATACATATATATGTTATTTAATTATGGTCCTCTTGTTTTTTTCAGTTTGTTTTAATCCTCTTGCCTACTCAGAAGCAATTTAAATGAACTAAGCTTTTAACATTTTTGGCATTAAGTGGTTTTAATGCGGAAATCCCTTTTTGTACAGATTAGAAAATTGATTTTCTTTCCTCATAAAACTAAAGATTAGTAAACTTTTACATAATCAAAATTTATTTCATACACGTATTAAGATATGAAAACCTTTGAAACCAACAAACATTGATGGTGCTCAAAATTAAACAAAAATCAGAACAAATAAAAAATAAACGAAAATTTAAGACTTTTGGAAAATCTCAAAACTCCAAAAAAATGAATCATATTTTGATTCATTCAACGAAAACTAAAGTATTTTAATTTTTTCTACTTTTTGAGGTCTACGTTAAGTTTAAAATTAATCCATTAAATCTATTCCTCCTCGGGATAATTAGGCTCCGAAAATTCATAGATCTGTTCCTCCAAACATTAAAGTAAAAGTGAACCTTATTGATTTAGTAATAAGGAGAGGAAATAATCCAGGGGACCAAGGGTAGTTATAATATATTTACAACGGGGGTTGTAAATTCGGAGGAATCGCCAAGCAGCCTTTTTGAATTATATAAATTATTTTGTGGGTTTAATCATAAGTTTGTATTAGTATTTCCCCAATTTTTTGGTATTGCTCATATGCTCATTTTAAAAGTGTAAATCAGTTACTAAAGTATTCTTTAGATGAGTTGATTTATGGATTTGATTAATTTGCACAAAGCCATGGGGTATTTATTTAAAAGGATATTTTTTCAGGAAAAATTTTTAGGAAAAAAATGCTTACCTACTCAATCTCTATTGAAATAATTTGTGCCAAACAAAAAAAGGGTAAGTTCAATAAGCAAAACACGTGTTCTTTATTGGACGTTTTAGTAAACATTAATAACTTTTATGGAACTTCAAAAATCCCCTTTTGTACAGATTAGAGAATCGATTTTCCTTCCTCAAAAAACTAAGGTTAACTAACAAAGATGAGATATTTTCTTAGTCAAAATTTATTTCATAAATACTCTTACTGTGATATAGACGTTTTTGTAAATATTGAACACTAATGGTGCTCGAAATTACCCAAAAATCAGAAGAAATACAAAAAAGATGTTTGGAAAATCTCAAAGGCCCTAAAAATAAGTCAATCACAACTAATTACAAAATATATTTAATAAATGCTCTTACTAAGATATGAAAACTTTTGAAACCAATGAACAATGATAGCACTAGAAATTAAACAAAAATCAGAACAAATACAAAAAAGGATAATTTACGATTTTGCAAAAATTGAGTCATATTTCGATTCATCCAACAAAGACTGAAGTATCTCATTTTTTTGCACTTTTTAAGTTACATATGGTTATTTATGCAATAAGTGCAAAAAGTGGATAATATTTGCACGAGTTGCATGCACTATTTTTTCAACCATTGAAAATAATAAAATTCCATAAAAACATGAAATTAATGACAGATATTGACATTTCCAAATTGGTCATTTATGATCAGTTGTCAGTGCATAAAATCATGCTTTCTTGCACGAGTGCAACTGATAAAAAATGGCCTACTTTTGGCACGATCGTAGAAAAAATATTTTGTGGGTTGAATCATAACTTTATAATAATACTTCCCCAATTTTTCGCATTGTTCATTTTAGAAGTGTAAATAATGTGTTACAAAAGTCTCTCTTCGATTCGATTTATTGATTTGATGAATTTGCTCAAAGCCATGGTATTTATTCAAAAGGATTTTTTATTCCTGAAAAGGTTAGTCCCGACTTACTCTTTTTCAGCGGAAATGAGGGTAAGTTTAAAAAGCAAAACACGCGTCCTTTATTTAACGTTTTAGTAAACATTAAACTTTCATGGAGCTCCAGAAATCCCCATTTGTACAGATTAGAGAATCGATTTTATTTTCACATAAAACTAGTAAGTAAAAAAGACGAAATATTTTACATAATCAAAATTTATCTCATAAATACTCGTATTAAAATATTGAATGGAACAATAATGATGCTCGAAATTATAATATAACAAATACAAAAAAAATAGATGTTTGCGAAATCTCAAAGGCACTAAAAATTAGTCATATTTCGATTCATCCAACAAACACTGAAGTATCTCATTTTTTTGACATTTTGAGATATATAAATTATTTTGGTGTTGCTTATTTTAGATTTTCTCAGAAGAGTAAATAATGAGTCTTAATTCGATTAGTCGATTTATTGACTTCATGAATTTGCTCAAAGCAATGGTATGTATGAAAAATATAAAAAAAGGCGTGGGTTATTTATTGGGTGCTTTAGTAAACATTAAAATTTCATGAAGCTCCAAAAATCCTCATTTGTATAGATTTTCTTTAAAAAGTGTGAAAAAGCTTAAAGGTTCTGAAAAATTGACTCATATTTCGATTCATCCAAATAACACTGAAGTATCTCATATTTTTTTGCACTTTTTGTGTAATTTTGCATTACTATTTAAGATTTTTGCAAAAAAATAATGTGGCTCTTTGACCACCCTTAAAAAGCTGGCTGGTTATCAATAGATTGTTTGTGTTCACTTTGGTGATAATTTTTTTATCCCAGGCTCAATCGACAAAGCGTTCAAGAAATAAAAGGAAGGAATAGGTGGTCTGAGACACCCGGTATATTTAGAAGAAAATTTTATACCTGAAAAAAGGAATAGTAGTCACGTATTTTCGTTTTTTGGAAAAGAGCTCTTACTCTTTTAAAATAATTTCTACCAAAGAAAAAAAAAATAAGCTCAATAAACAAAACACCCGGTCATTATTTGACGTTTTAGTAAACTTTTTTATCTACAAAAATTTGCTGTATTTCGTTTTCGTCTTAGCTCCAAAAATTATGATTGGAGTCCCGTTTTTTATGATAAACTAAACCCAGATTGTCTATAAAATTGTATTCAAGGATTGAATATTGATTAATTTATCAAACTATAACAAATGTTTTTACATTTTATACAAATAATAATATAATTTATTAAGAGTGTTTTCCTAATATCCAAAATAGCAGAAAAAAAATTGGAGAATGTATAAAAAATATAATTACCCAAAAATATCTTTGGTCCCTTATAATAAATTCTGCATAAACTTGCAACACAAAATCCGTTGACCAGTTTTAGTTTAATTAATCTAGTTTAGAAATCAGAAATAAATTTGAAAATCTGGCAGAAAAAACTTGAGATACAGTGGCAGGCGTAATGCTCATGATTTTTCACAATTTTTCCTCCCAAACTCGTGCGCTCTCTAGCGATTCAGAATTTGTTGTGCGCGTCTAGGATAATGCTCTTAATTAATATATTTATTTGAAACTTCTTCGTGTACTTTTTTAATCATAATTTAGATTATATGTATTTGTGTGAGAGAGAAAATTAATTTGAACAAAAGTATGATTTTTGTTTGATGTTTAATTCTTGAAACTCTGACAGAGCAAAATTAATTCGAGGTAATTAAATTAAAAAATCGAAATTAAAATCCTGGTCGAGATTTAAACAAAAGCTCAAAATATGATTACAAAAGTCTGGGTAAGTTCGCTAATAGGTTTTTTTATAAAGAAAATGACTCTTCATTAAAGAACAACGCCTGATCCGTGTGGCCGTTTGATTTAATTAAAAAAGGCTCGGAGCGCTAATTAAACCGGCTGGAAATCTATGCAATAAAATTTTTTCTTAAGGCCATTCGTCTTGGATAAAATATTCAATATTCACGGCGGATTTGCGCGCCCTGTCGAGGACTGCGAGTTTATCGCACGCGGGACTTAGAGTAAACATAACCCAATTTCACGGCCCTCGCATTCTTCCCTGGAAGCCCCCGCGGCCCGGTAAATCCTCATAAATTGAGGGAGTGATTTCCCTCGACTGTGAAGTACAACTGAAATTGAGTTATCCGCTTATTTCTTGTATCGCAACTGCACGTTCTTACTTTTGCTTCAGTAATGGCTATTCGACTTATGGAGATGGAGAATGGAGAACTCGCTTTGACAACTTTTTTATAGAAAATCTAGGGCACAGTACATCTTATCGCTTACCACTTATCGATTAATAAACATTTTGATGTTGTAGAAAAATAACCAAAGCCAATTTACTCATGTTGTTTATAAGATTAAACTTTTTGATAAAAATTTAGTTTCAGGTTTCAATCTAACATCTTTACTTAAAATACTCGCTGTTACCGAATATTTGATTAAAAGATAAGGCGAATTTATGCATAATTTGTGCCTCAAGTGTCGCACATCGCGCTACTGTGACCTCTTCAAATTCCTTATAAATGTCCTTAGGTGAATATTACCTAAGAACCAGAATACAATGATGCATAATCCTTCCTCTACAAAGAAAAGTCCCACTATTAAAAGAGGATACTAGAGAAAGAAATTCTTGGTATAGTTCATATAAGAGTCCTGAAATATTCCTTCTAATCTTCTTTTATGATAATTCCAGTATTGTTGGGTTAAAAGGGAAAATGCAAGTCAAGTTGGTGCAATCATGTCTGCAGAACGAGGCTCCCTTGTTACAGTTGTTTGTTGTATGAGTGCAGGGGGGAATTTTGTGCCAACTATGATGATATTTCGTTAGGAGAGGGGTACCATCAGGATCAATTGGCAGATGTCATGGAGTTTTGTGCCAACTTCTTTCCTAGGTAGTAGGTCATATCACAAACAAGTCAGCTTTTGTATCTCTCACCAAAAGTATAGGACCCAATCTTGAGTGGTAATGAAATGATAACGTGACTTACTCGTGTTGTACATTTTAGTTACCCTAATCCCAGAAATGGCGAAAGGATAGGATAATCATGTAGGACTACTTTTTCCACAGCACCACAAGTGTCATCTTAAGACGTGAGGAGTTGGTAATCCCACAAAAATAAAGAAACGAAGAATCCATGAAAAAGTGATTGTTAGGACCATAAGAATTACCCTACAACTTTTATACCTTGGAAATTAATGTACAAATTTTAACTTTTATGGTACTCCAAGGAAAGGAAAATTTTCAGATTTCACGAGATACTAAACCGAGTACTAAACCTTTTCCAATTGTACTTCAGAAAAGATCAATTCAATTTCAGAAATCACCAATTATTGTAATTCATAAAAGTGAATTGTATTTCAGGAAGCATTAATTGTATTTCAGAATAGCCAATTTAATTTCAGAAAGTATCAATTGTATGACGATGATGGTAATGTGGAAGCACAACACTGGGAGAGTGGAAACGTTTCCACGCTATACTCAAGTCTCAACTAAACTTGTAGTGCCTACTTTTACTTTGGGTCGGTTTTAGAAGGAAGATCAAGCCCAAGAGAAAATTGAAGAATTACGATCAAAAATCTATGATGAAAACGGTAGTTTCCTTCATAGAAAAGAAGATGGGTTTGAGGAAAGCTGTTAGCCTACATCAAGTCCCTCAGATGACTTTTCAAAGATTTGTGATTACTGGTAAAACACCTAACGACCTAAAAATCGGGAGGATTTCTGTTTTACCTGTCAAATTAGAAGTAGAACTTAATTAGTTTTTTATTTAATTGAAATGGATGATCGTTTCTATGGTTTAAGAATGAATGATGTTAAAAGACTATTTCACATCCATTTTTAAATAAAACAGCAGAAAGGGTCTGGTTTGACTTATTTATAAAGCGCCATCGTAAAAAACGAATGGCTTTAATAAAGAAGCAGTTGACAAGTTCTTTGATAATACGATAAACGTCGTTACATTGCTGATCGAATATTTAATTTGGATAAGAAAGGATTAACTATGGTATAAAGCAAGATACCACATATTGTTGGGTTAAAAGGGAAAATGCAAGTCATGTTGGTGCAATCATGTCTGCAGAACGAGGCTCCCTTGTTACAGTTGTTTGTTGTATGAGTGCAGGGTGGAATTTTGTGCCAACTATGATGATATTTCGTTATGAGAGGGGTACCATCAGGATCAATTGGCAGATGTCATAGAGTTTTGTGCCAACTATGATGATATTCGTTATGAGAGGGGCACCATCAGAATCAATTAGCAGATGTCATGTGTCTGGATGGATGCAGACTGAACTATTCAGAATGGTTTCACTACTTTCTACAAAAGACACGTCCAAGTGAAGAGTCTCCACTCCTGTTAATTCTTGATGGACACAACATTCACACAAAAATCTTGAAAGAATTGATCTGGCTCGTTAGAATGAAAATTGTCAGCAATGCTCCCCCACATACATCCCATAAAATTTAGGCTTTGGATAGCCCCTTTATGGGACCATTGAAAACTCATTACAATTTTTGCGATACAATAATCGGCATGTAGGCTCATAAGACATCACTGAACTTTTTGGTAGGGCTTAGCTGCAATGTCAAACAGGAATAATTACTGCTAATGGGTTCAAAGTTGCGGGAATCTACCTTTGTGACTGTTTTCCAGGAAGTTGATTTGTTCCCTTTAGATTCAACTATGTCTACACCATAGATCAACAATCATGTTCTTCTTTGCCTGTCCAATCAGCGAGCTCTATTAGTCCTCGAGTCAATGATTCTCATTGTTCTTCTGTACTTGCTCGAGAAGCTAGAACATCATACCCGTTCCGACCCAGTGATATTGATTTGTAAAAAGCTGGTCCCATTGTTTCACCCAGGGACAAAATTCCAATACCAGCACCAAAGAATAAACGATCAAATAGATGAAGAAAACCTTTGCAACGGAAGAGTTGATTTCAAGACATCATACGACGAGGAGAATCAGTTATAGAGATGCCAGAAGAAGATGAGCCAACTGTGGATAAGGTGATTATTCTAATTAGTTGAGGAGGTTTATACAGATTAAAAGCATAATAACAGGGTTTCCACATTTGCACCACTTGCTACTTTCTGAAATTAAATTGATTTATCTGAAATTCATTTGATGCTTTCTGAAGTACAATTGGAGTAGATGTAGATCATAATACTAATAAATACCCTCTCGAAATTCGAGTAAAATTTGAATTTAAGTTTTAGTAACCTACGCTTACTGAGACCATTTGTCATGGTAATCCTAGCTCTTGAACCTATGAAATGGTGGTAATTTTGTGGTTGAGCTGGTCGATGATTTATTTATTTATTTCTGAGAAACATATTCATCTTTATAAAAATACTAATTTAGGGCACACAATACCAATGAACCTTTTTCTGTAACATCATTGGTGTAATTCCAGTTGTTTAAAACCATTAAAAAAGTTGTTAATAATAAGATTACAATTAAAATTTGTTCGTTTTATGTTTTGTAGAAAAATGTAGCCTTATTCCATAGAAATAATAAAACCACATGTGGTAGTTATAGGCATCAATAAAATGTTTTTTTTTTATTTTTGGTATAAATGTAGAACATGGCTTTCGAAAGAGTAAACAGTCTATTTCAATCCCATTTCCCACAAAATGTAATCAATGGGAACATAATTTCCACTTTTATAAATTTGTTCAGCGGCAAGTGTCTTAATAAAAATCAAGTTAGAGCGTTATATGCTCGAAATGGTCAGAAAAACATTTTCTTTTATGGACGACTATATTCTTTATTATGTGTGCATTTTATTTTCTTGTTTTCGTTTCGTAATCGGCGAAAGCTATTATTTTTATAATTAGAAATAATAAGAAGTAATTAATTCCCTCCAATTAATTAATTAATTGAACAGGCGAATGCTATAAAATAGAATGATTCTTAATTTTTATGGAGTATAAATAAATTTATTTGTAAGTAATTAAAATTTATTGATTATAGTACTTAAAGCATGAAAGATAATCAATTACAAACAGAAAACTTTTTTATTATTTCATTCGTATATCAAAAATATGAAACTCAATTCCAAATTTATTTCTTAAACCTTAGTAGATGCTTGAAGTGGATGAAAAACAAAAGGAAAATTCGTTCTAATTTCCAAAGTGGTCTTACAAAATAAAGTTAGTCGGGAAAAGTGAGCAATTCCGTGCATTTCGACGCTGGAAACTTCCCATATTTTATCCGTATTTACGTAATAATTTGTACTTTGAGAAGAAACCGGATTTCCAAGAGCAAACCTTGCGTCGGTGACGAGTTGAAGCAATTTCTGTTTCAATAGGTCGTTAGGTAAAAGGAGTCTTAACTTATTCCTAACGGTTCTGAGAAAATGCGGTAATAATTATTGTAGATGAGGAATAAAAGGGTTGCTTGCAACTTTAGCTTTTATTCCAGATTTGGTATAAATTAGGGATGCGAGGTCGAGGATTTGGTGGTTCAGTCGACGACTAGGCGCCTTGTTTATTGATTCCCCAATAGCAAGGACGCTAAAAACTTCGCCAAGTCCGACGACGAAATGCTACATAAATTCAAGACCAAACAACAAAAAAACGGCGATTTTTTCATAAAACATTTCTCTCAAAAATCCACGCTTACAAAATAGTCTACCTAAACTTATTATTAAATTTCTCAGATTGTTTATTGCTCATACACCTTTTCCTTTTGGTAATCATCCCTGAAATATGTTGCAATTTTACGGAAACGTATCCTAATTTCACTTTACGCGCAAGGAAGAGGAAATTTAGCTTCACTGCGTTTTTCTTCCGTACCTTCACTGCCTCCCAAATTGATTTCAAAGAGGAGATGAAAACTTGTTTTAGTGCAGATTTATGGTCAAAGCACTTGTTATGTGGAGGATGTGTAAGTTTTTAAGTGGACATGAAAGGATGAAAAATATCTTTATTTTTTTGCGCCAGAAAATTTATTTATCTCTCTTGTTCTTAATGTTTCAATAAACTTACTACAAAAAGATTTATAAAAAGACCAAAAAACTATAATGGAGTATTTTTTTAAATAAAGGGAGTCCCACCGCTGGGAGGAAGTAACATTACTCTAAAATGAAAAAAAGTATCGACAAAATATACAATAATTTTCACACTCTAATAATATTTTGATAATATACCGGGTGACTAGTCCAAGATGGCCCACCAAAGTTACGTTCATGAAATTTTCTGAAGAAAAAGTGGTAAATATGGTGTAGGCGATTGGTGAAGCTAAAAGAAATCCTCTTCCGATTATCAGAATTTATGAAGCAGTTTATCCAAACCCCAAACAAACAAGAATTGACGCAATGAAAAAATTGATGGAGGATTTTGAAAATCCCTGCAGTGAGTTTTACAATAAAAATTGACTAATCAAAGTATTACCCCCAATTCTGTTCTAGATGTTTTATTGTTCGTTGAAGAAAATGTCGATTAGTACCAGACTGATGTTTCAAAATATTCAATCAACCACATTTTGAAAAATATTGGTTTCATTCATATCATGTTGAATTGCACCAGATACTGCATGGTAATGACTTCGAGAAGAGAGTGGAATTTTCTTTTTTGATACAAAACATGATGACCGCGGATGTAAATGTAATAAACAAAAATTTGTTTATTGACGAAGGCACCTTTAACTGCCCAAAGGCAAAATATGCAACGGAAAACACTTGTTGCGCAATATTGATCAACAAAATAAATGGTCCTTAAATGTTTGGGGAGGAATAATAGGCAATTGGCCCTCACATCCTTGAAGGAACCCTAACTGGGAAGATGTACCTCGAGTTTTTCAAAAATTCACTACCATTGTTGTTTGAAAAATGTTGATTTAGGGACAAGGAGTGTGGCTTCAACAAGATGGAGCCCTTGTGCGCTTTTATCGGATTCTTGGCTACCTGGACACTGAATTGGCAGAAATGAGCTGGTAAATTGGCCTGATAGATCTCCCGACTTAACCACTATAGATTATATTTTCTTTGGGGCCATGTAAAATGTTTAGTGTATCAGAATCAACCCACAACATCTGATGACATGATAGACCGAATAAGACAAGCCATTTTAATCCTCCAAATACAAACATTATATCAATAGAAATCTTGTAAAAAATATACAGGGTGTTCCATTTAAAAATTTCGTTCAATTCATGAGGCACCCTGACAAAAGATTCAACATTTCTTAATTTTTTTATAAGGAATTCAAAAATGTTATAATATACTGGGTGTTCCATTTAAAAAATGCATCTTTAGTCCCGAATCTTGGAATTGATAACCGAAATATTATTAAACATTATTAAAATATTTTTAGAGTGTGCGCCTAATAGTTTGGTATATTCTGTTGAAACCGCATGTCGATATCTTTTTTTCTGTATGATAAAAAGTCCAAAAAACTATAATAGACTATTTTTTAAATACTTGTAAAAAAGGTTTATTTCAATTCACTGAACAGCAATTACCACTTTTCATGATAAGAATCAACATTTTACAAGTCTTCCTCGTATTGTAATCCTTACAAACAGTAATTTAGTTAAGACGTTCAATTATTCTTAACTAGTACATTCACCCAAGTAGAAAAGTGAAGATAATCCCTTTGTTTAATTTAATTTCGCAAGAAAAGGATGTCGTAATATTTAAATATAAACAATTATTTAAATAGAGTAAATTTGAATTAAGTTAACTAAGATGACAAATGGTGTATGTTTAAAATCGACGAAAGTTTCCTAATTCTATTTCAACATTGTTGATTCTTATGTATATAACGTTTCCCCATATTTAAGTTGGGAACAATCAAAAACAATTTCACTTGAATTAATTTTAGAAATACATTAACCTAATAAATATATCATTTCTCAAGTCAGCAATCTTTCAAACATGTCACGAGACACAGAACAGAAATAAAATAAAACAAATCCAGCGCCATCCAGTTCTACATTTACTTCCATATCTTGGAAAACACGCGAATGTTTGCAGTTCTAAACCGTTTTCTGACATCTACACGTAATAAATTTAATACAGTTACACAAAGCTAATTAATTTTAACTCCAGCTCGAAGATGTAATTAATCGATATGGAGGAAGTAACGGAAACTTTCGCACCATCTGAAAACAATAGACTAATTCTGACTTATATTAAAAT
Organism: Stenus bimaculatus; assembly: GCA_963971135.1. NCBI lineage: Eukaryota > Metazoa > Arthropoda > Insecta > Coleoptera > Staphylinidae > Stenus > Stenus bimaculatus. The sequence goes on along the minus strand of OZ020183.1, from coordinate 42,234,186 downwards.
TAGAACTGAAACAATTTCGAGTGATTGTACTTTCGTTTATTAGATTTAATTTATTAATATCTCACCTAGAATTAAAATAGTAAATGAGTGAGCACATTTTTCCCGCAAATTTTTTTTAGATAGTAAATGTCATTCTGAACAAAAAATTTCGTATGAACTAATATTTTTTGTCGACTCCTTAAGAAGTTACAGCAGTTTTAAAATTTCAAAATATTAATGATTTTTTGGGATATGTATAAATTCATTTTATTTCAATTTTTTAAATTTAAATCAAGTATGCTTTGGATTTTGACATTATCTGTAAGCCAATCAGATAGGTTAATTTTCTTGTCAAAAATTTTAAATGAGTCCACTTATTTTAAAAAACAGCCAATAATGTTCAAAAAGGCAAGTTGGGAAAGACAAAATCCAAACCATAAATCTTTTAAATAAAAACATGATGATAAGAAAGAAAAATTATACAGGGTGTCAAAAAATCGTTAAAATTTTTAAATTGCTGTAACTTCTTAAGGAGTCGAAAAAAAATATTAGTTTATAGGAAATTTTTGTTCACAATGACATTTACTATCTAAAAAAAATTTTGCTGGAAAAAAAGTGAGACACCCTGTATAATAAAAACTGGTAAATGAAAATTGTTCAATTGATATATTTTTTTTATAATTATATTCTCGCTAAAGGAATTCTTGTCATAAAAAGGTGCAATCAAAATTAATTACTAATTTATGTAATTAGCTATTATAGAGGCATTAAAGCACGAAAGGACTTGAAATTAACGACCAAGCATCTCAAATATTTCATCTATCTTATTCTAGAAAAAAATGAATAAGTGCAAAGTATAACTTAATCTACACCACTATTATAAAAAATAAGGTCAAGTTATTTATATTATTGCTTTAGTGTAGCTTAACACTGCAAGGCTCTTTTCCCAAGGCGCAAAAAATTTACCAAACTTAAAAATGAACAAATAAAAATTGAAAAAAATGTTTGCTATAAAAGTGGGCACATTACTTTTGCACTCGGGTAATAAAAATTTTATAACGCGAAAATGGATCCTATTGAATAACTGTTTAAGAGTGAACGTTTTTATTGGATTTGTAGGTGCTACGATGCCATGTCCAAAAGTGGTACATTAATAGCTCGACCAAATTTCACGTGCATTTAAGCTAATTGAAGGAGGTGAATACACGATTGTCGTACCTATTTTTACAATTACATATTATTTCACCTCTCGTATTCATCAATAATTCTATAATAATTAATGTTAACGAATGTCGTTAATGATTAATGAGTTTTTGAATTAATAAATTTCTGTTTCGATGGGGGATATATTTGCAAGTGCTCTTAACTAGTGAACTTCAACTTTTAACCCGATAATGCAGACTCGTCATATTTTATAACGTGACATGAAGAACGAGCCAACGCGATGTTTGATAAGAGGCGATGAACGGTCGGGTTATCCACATAAACATGGCGCTAAATGTAATGTTAAATTGTAATCCTCGTCCGCAAAATAGGCTGATTGCTTTATAAAAACTGCCTTGCCCAGAAAATAAAATTACCAAAAAATTATTGAATAATATTTAAGGGCGAACGACGTTTCCAAAATGGGACACGACACCTTTGCGCTCGGGTAAAAAAAATTTCGTAATCAGACACGCGAAAATGGATCCTATTAAATAATGTTTAGTGCCAAACGAAGTTTCCAAAATGTTATCTTTGCGCTCGAAGTAGCCAGAGGGTGATTTCACCCCCTGACAAGTTAATTAATTTAATTTGTACCCAATCAACATTATCCTGAAAAGTCTAAAATTTCAGAACTAAGTTTCGCTCAAAAATTGGATTTTGCACATTTTTGATAACAAAATGATACTTTTTTGGCCAAAAATTTATCTATAGCCGTTTCCAAAATTATACAGGTTGTCCCATTTGACGTTGGACTGTATGGGTATCTTTGTTATTATTGGTGATAGAAAGTCGGTTAAATTGACAAATTAGTAGAGACTTTTTCGAATATTAATAATTCATTTACAAAAAATTTGAATATCGCATCGTTCCAACGCTATCTTGAAAAAACAAGAAAATGCGATTTTTAAAATATGGCTATGATTTCTTTATTTTCTGAGGTACCAAAAAAGTTTTTTAACATAATACAGACAATTTTTTGTGTACAATGCAGTAAAACAAATGAATATTTTTTTTCGCCAACGGATTGACCGGAAATGAATCAAACTTATTTTTTCTTTTGGCAGCCATATTGGATTTACACATATTCGGAATCAGTATTTTTTTCTGGGTAATTTGGTATACCATATGTCATATTTAAAAAAAAAATAAAAATATTTGATTTTACAAACTAACATTGGACTTTAAGAGAAGTAAATTGTCAATAACATAAAAGTAACTATTTAAAACATTAAATGTAAAATAAATATGTATTGACAGGGCATTCAAGGGCATTTTTGGTTAGTAAAATAAAATTGTTTCTATTTTTCTTAAAATATTACATATGATATATCAAATTACTCACAAAAATACACTAATTCCGAATATGTGTATATATATAATTTTGGTTCATTTCCGATCAATCCGTTGGCGAAAAAAAATATTCATTTGATTTACTGCATTGTACACGAAAATTGTCTGTATTAGGTCAAAAAAAAAATTTGATACCACCGAAAATAGCGAAGTTACAGCCATATTTTGAAAATCACATTTTCTTGCTTTTTCAAGATAGCGTTGGAACGATGCGATATTCAATTTTTTTGTAAATGAATTAATAATATTCGAAAAATTCTCTACTACTTTGTCCATTTAACCGACTTTCTATCTCCAATAATAACAAAGATACCCATAGAGTCCAACGTCAAATGGCACCCTGTATAAGTTTTTTTAAGACTTATTATTTATTATACAGGGTGTCCCAATTTAATTAATCCAGCTGAATATCTTGAAAACGAAGCGATTTCCTTAAAAATGTTTCAGACAAAAATTGTAGCGACTCGAGGGGGACATTTAATAGTGCCATGGGTTTTTAATTATTATGGGGTTTTATGGGAAAACATTTTTTTTCAAGTGGGAACACCCATTTTTTATTGTAGATTCGTAATCTATGGAAAATAATAAGAAAGTTTTGGTTGAAACTTTTTTTTCTAAAATTTGAATTTTTAGCTATATTCACCAAAATGAACACAAATTTTGGGATTTTCGATACAGTTTTACTAAAAAACTAAAGGTCTATAAGAAAACTCGCAGGAGTCAAAAAGTGCATAAATTAAGGCAAGGATTAATAAAAAATATTATTTTACTTTATTAAAAAAATAAATTTAAAAAAAGTTTATTTTATTTTTATTATTTTTTAAGAAAAATATTATTTTTTTTTACTTATAAAATTTAAAATAAAGTCAAAGGTAATTAATTAATACACTTAAAGATATTTGGATCTGTTCTTAAATTACGAGAGCTGGTCTAAATAAGATGTTCGAATATTCCTCCATTTTGTTCAATACACATGTTTACTTGTGTGCGAAAAGCCAATGATACATTTCTCAACATTTCAGGAGTGATACTTCGAAAAGCGTCCGTAATTCGTACCATAATATCCTCTCTAGTTGTAGTTGGTCGTTCATAAACCTTATCTTTTATGTAACCCCATAAAAAATAATCCATTTTTGTAAGATCCGGAGATCTTGCTGGCCATTCGTGTACTTCACTACCAATTCCAATCCACATATTAGGGAATTGGTTATGTAAAAATGTTTTAACAATTTTGGCAGTGTGGGGTCTAGCTACATCCTGTTGAAACCACATTCGCTGTCTTAAATCTAGAGGTACATCTTCTAAAAGAGTAGGCATTTAGTTTTGAATTATATTCAAATAAACGTATTGGTTTAGATTTTCTTCATAAAAAAATGGTCCCACAAGATATTCATCCACTATTCCAGCCGAAACGTGTATAGACCAACGCCACTGTAATCTATGATCTCTTTGCCAATGTGGATTATTTTCGGAATAATAATGAGCATTATGAAGATTTACTCCACCCATGTTGTCAAATTTTGCTTCATCAGTAAAAAGTACGCGATTAAAAAAAAGGGGATCTCTTCTAACTTGATTCGTAGCCCATATGCAAAAATTAAGTCGGCGGATGTAGTCATCTTCTTTAATTTGTTGGGTTAAATGAACATGATATGGGTGTGATTTATGGTGTTTTAAAATTCTGTTGGCAGAAGATTTAGGAAGTCCATGAAGACGCTGAATTTTTCTTGTAGATGTATGTGGATTTTCATTTACGGAAGCTAATGCTATCAATGAAAGGAGCATCTTAGGACCAGTTTTACTACGTTTTCTTCTAAGAGAACCGTTTTCCGCTCTTTTCACGAGCCTCCTGATATTTGTATGATTTAGATGACGCAATTGTGGAAACCTCTCAGCATAAAGACGTGCTGCGTGCCGATAGTTATCATGGCATTCGCCCAAAACTTTTATAATATTCACGATTTCTCTAGGTGAATAATCAGCCATTTTATAAGAGAATGATTTTAAATAATCACAGTGGCTTCAATAACAATGAGCTTCTACAAAAAACTAATCTGTCACAATATAACAATTATGTACGAAACACAAAGTAGGTTGAAAATGAAATTCCTTTATTTTTAGAAGCCTTCTTCCTGAATTGAAAAATATTATTTAACATATTAAATTGCAAATAAAATTATAAAACCGTTTTGACACCTATTGTTTCCAACCTTTGACTTTATTTTAAATTTTATAAGTAAAAAAAAATTAATATTTTTCTTAAAAAATAATAAAAATAAAATAAACTTTTTTTTAAATTTATTTTTTTCTAATAAAATAAAATAATAATATTTATTAATCCTTGCCTTAATTTAAGCACTTTTTGTCTCTTACGATTTTTCTTATAAAGCTTTAGCTTTCTAGTAAAACTGTATCGAAAATCCCAAAATTTGTGTTCATTTTGGTGAATATAGAGAAAAATTCAAATTTTAGAAAAAAAAGTTTCATCCAAAACTATTTTCCATAGATTACGAATCTACAATAAAAAATGGGGGTTCCCATTTGAAAAAAAAATGTTTTTCCATAAAACCCCATAACAATTAAAAACCCATGGCACTATTAAATGTCCCCCTCGAGCTGCTACAATTTTTGTCTGAAACATTTTTGAGGAAATCGCTTCGTTTTCAAGATATTCAGCTGGATTAATTAAAATGGGACACTGTATTTATTTTAAAATTTTAGATTTTAATAATTTTCTGGAAATCACCAAAATTTTATACCAGAAAAATGTATCGCCTAGATGTATTTTAAAAAACATTTGGTGTAAATCGGTCTATTAGTTTTCCCATAATAATGTCGTTATGGATTTGCTAAATTTTTATAATATTCGGAAAGAACAATTCATTCTTTAAATTTTAAGTCCTTGGACGTTTTTGTACCAGTTTTTAACCAATCAACGTTTTTCTGAAAAATCCAAAATTTCTGGACTAAATTTGACTCGAAAGTGAGATTTTACACACTTTATTCAGAACTTAAAAACCAAAAGTGATAACAAAATTATTATTTTTTTGGCTGAAATTTATTTAAAGCCAAAAAATGTATGGTTTAATTAGTAAATTTAAAGTTTTCATTATTTAAATATTTGCCAAAATTTCAATTTAGATAATTTGCTAAAAGCTTGAAAACTTCCAAAGATATTAATAAATTAATGGATGGACGAAAGTGAATGTGATTTTTATGCCACTGGATCCTTGATACTCGTTTCAATTTGTAATTGCCAAATAATATTTTTTTATTTTCCAAAATTGTCCTTCGCTGCTGCTTTTCAAAAAAATCAGCATTTTCCAATAATTTTAGAGTCAAAATTCGTAAGCAAAAAATGACAAGATATTATCAAATTATGCGTATTTAAATTTTTTTTTTGGATATAAGTATTTTTGAAAAACTATAACGTTTTAGGAGCTACCTAATTTTCGAATTAATAGAAAAATCAAATAAAAAAAAATTAAGAGAACATGAGAAGAAATGTGTAATTTAAAAAAAATTTTTTGAAGCTTTTCTGTAATCTTTGCCGAAAAATGTTTAAAGGAAAGAATAAATAATCAGTGGTAATATAAGTTGGTTTTATTTTTAATTCTTGATTTCAGCATTTCCAGACGAAACAAACAAGAGTGAGCTCCACTCGATCCTGTCCGAAACGTGTCGAGACAGGATTTCGCCTTAAATTCCATACTAAACCGACAAGGTAAGGAACAGAGAAATGTTGAATCAGTGTCTAAAAATATTTGAAAACAATGTAATACTTGAATGCAACTGCAAAACAATACTAAAATGCTAATATTACAGCTTTTCATCTAAAAATAAGCCAATCACTCATCACTTTTAGAATTTAATTAACAGGAAATGTGTGCCAAATATTATTTTGGGTACAACAATTTTCAAATATTTATTTTATGGCAATTTATAAATATTTGTGTTTACACACACGAGTTTTATTAAAGGAAGAATTCATAAACATTCAGCAAATCTTGTATAAATGAAAGTAAGAAAAAAATAGTGTATTTCTCTAAAATAGTATATTCCAAAATTATTTATATTTACCTTAATACCAATGATTTAAATTTTATGTAAAGACGTCTGGGGTAAGCTCACCTGAAATAAAAAAAATATTTTAGTGGCTTAAATTTAATCACTCAAACAAAGCATAAGGAATGCAAAGGTTTACAAGGTGTAATAAAACTAAAAGCTTCAGGAAATTACTTTATTTAATTTTATTTACCCGTTTGATGGGAGGGTAGAAGTAGAAAGGGTTACACCCAAAGATTACATTCCGAACGATAAAAAAACCTTCAAAAATTTATTCACTAAATTCAATTAATTTATTTGTAATCTGTTAATATTTATTTTAAGAACTTCAGGTACGAAATGGGTGGGTTTAAAATGTTTATAATTTAATTAGCTTTTATTGAAGAAGTTTTGGGCCCTCAAGCAAATAAAAGAGTAATTACAAGTTCTAGGGATTTCATATTTTATTGAGGTAGCTCAGACAAGTTTAAATCCAAATTACTTTATTCGAGGAGCCAGGAGGTACTATACGTAAGTGATCGATAGCTACAAGAATAAAATTACTTTAGTTTTTGAAACAAGTTTTATTACTTTAAGATATGAAAAGCGTCACATTTAATGTAAAATTGATACGCTCTCAAGAAAATACAATATTATACAAATAAACTCAGTAGGAAAGAAATTTCAGGAAATTTTTAGCTTTCATATCACATCCATTAATGGCACAATTTAGCACTAAATTACTAATCAACAATAAATGTTTGGTTTGAAATTAAGAGTTTACCCTTTTCCTTCATCAATTTGATTATGAAGAACCAAGCTCCTAGGGATTTTGTTTATTCTACTAAATTATTAAACTACTTAAGGAGCGAACATCGGGTTTTTTCGTTTACAGTTCGGCTATTTGTAATAACATTTTTGTTTCGTCCTTGATTGAATTGGATTACATTGTACAACAGTGGCGATGTATAATAAAAAAGGAGGAAATTTTATCATCATCAATCTTACTTGTAGTCTCTTCACACATGTCCGCACTTCAGTAAATGCATACTTATTAAAACCACCCTTAAAGATTCATTGGTGATAAAAAAAGATATCCTGAAACTATAATAAAGTTGAATCATAGAAAATTTAAAAAATTTGAAGAGCTTTTATTGGAGTTGTATTCTACTGGTAATTTAAAAACTAAAAGGCACCCTACCTTTTATGTTCATTGTTCAGTGATATGGCAGGTTGGTAAGGATAAAGGCTGAAGCGAAGGAGGCGTAAAGGAAGTAAACCACGGATGCTTGTTAAAAACATTAAAGGTGGAATGGTGGAAAAGGACGTGTTGATGAAATTGGGGATCCAATTGCTTGCGGCGGTTTATTTACGATATTCATTTTTTTTTCCTAAATAAAATTGTTGGAAAATATTACAATGCGCTATAATATGTACCCTAATTAATTTCAAATTTGTATGCATGGACGAATAAAGCGATTTAAAGTGAGTTCAGTAGAAAATAAACATTTGCACCGAAGGGTTAATAATTTTACTGCAGTATATTTGATCTGATTTTTTTATTTTACTGTTTGCTCTATGCACAAGTCTAACGAAAATATAGTTTTTTCTACATTATGAAATATATCGTTTTAATTTTAAATAACCCCAGGCGCATTTTTTGCGACCGGGAATTTTTTTGATCTCGTTGCTTCAGACACGTTACAATTTAAATGTAAACATTTTTTATTTAAAAATATGTTCGTGCTCTACAGTAATAAAGAAAAAGATTTAAACTTCGTACAAAGAATAACATTTTATTCAGCACAAAGTGTTCCCGTTCTTTGAAATAAAGCAGTGAATGGCTTAAAGTACTATCTTGGACATACAAAAAAAAAATGAAAATTAGTTTTTACTTTAAATATCAAAAAATGTAGCAGTAAAGGCGTGTACCTGCTGAATAAAAGATACTGATACACAGGGTGTTCTATAATTGACTATAACTAATGCTACTAGTGTACAGCACGAATAAACGTTACCTATCTCGGTTTTGACTTTTCTTGATGAGTATATGCCATTAAATTTTATGGGAATACCTTTTGAAAAGAGGTCCCGTAGGAAGTCCAGTCGTAAGCCTCGTTGCGTAGGCTTCAAAATAAGATTTTCAAAACTGTTTCTTATGATAAAGGTTTGTAGTTTCGTCAATCGAGGTTAAAATCTTACAAAAAGGTTTGGTGTCCGATGAAGTCCAAGGAAGTCCTAAAGGAGTTCGTAGAAAGTCCTCTCCTGGTTTTCCAATGTAGCGAGTCCTTATACACGCTTATGGAATTTCAAGAAAGTCCGAAGATGTTCTAAAGAAGTCCTGTCGTACTTATCGGTGTGTAGGCTTTAAAAGAAGATTTTCAAAACTGTTTCTATCCTTAATATGATAAGTATAGTTTCAAGATTCAAATCTTACAAAGAAATTCGGTGTCTGATGGAGTCCAAAGAAGACTGAAGACGAGACAGAAGAAGTCCTGAAGGAGTCCGCAGTACGACTAGGGATTACAATACCGGAATTATGTCCATTTTTATCCGGTATTATAAAATCGGTATAGAAAAAAAAATAAATGTGAACAAAATGAATGAAGTAACTTTTTAGTAGATCATTTGTGCCCAAAAATCACGCCAAAGACTACGATTATCAAAATTGGTACGACATGATATAGCAAAAGTATGGCATAACATTGTATATAATTGTGTCCCAACTATTACATAGAGTGATAAACCCTTCGGCTACGATAGACAATCTCGAAGATAAAATAAAACTTGTGCAAGGGTATCTAAGAACAATTCCTTCAACTAGTGTAGAGTTTGAAAGCATTATCAAGTTTGTCACAAATCGGGAAAAAAATTGATCTGGTTTAAATGACGAAACAATAGATACTTTATGTTATTTAAGAACAGATTTTAATAAAATAAATTGTAGACACACGAGGAAATCCTTGTACACGCTATTAAATTCTAAGGAAGTTCGAAGAAGCCCTAAGAATATCCTGACGTACCGTAAATACAGATTTGTAGTTTCGTCATTGGTGTTCAAATCTAGACAAAAATTTAAGTGTTTGATGAAGTCCAAAGAAGTTCTAAGAAATCCTGTCGTACCTCTCGCTGCGTAGGCTTCGAAATAAGATTTACAAAACTGTTTCTATCCTTAATATTAAAAGCTTGTAGTTTCGACATTGGGATTCAAATCTTACAAAAATTTTTGGTATCCAATGAAGTCCAAGGAAATTCGAAGAAGTCCCAAGGGAGTCTCAGGAAATCCTGTTTTGGTTTTGCTGCGTGGTCCATAAGAGGGATCTGGTCATTGCATGCAACTTTTTATTGAGAATGGCCGTAAAGATCATGAAGAGTAGGAAATAGTAAGATGCATCAAGAATCGTATGTTTATATATCTAATCAAAGCGCAGAGTATATTATTTTTAAATTCTTGGCAGGTGGCATCTCAATTTGGACACTTTTGGTAGAAAAAGATACTCTCCTCGGGACAAAATATTTAAATAACCAAATAACGAAATTTAATTTTTTTTTCTAAATTTGAAGAAGATGAATACCATAAAATGCTCTCGATGTGATTTTGTCGTTTTAATAAATGTGCAATAATTCACAATGACTTTAAAAACACCTAATTTGACCATATTTGGTAAGGAATATTTACCATATTAAAAAAAATAAGTAAAAAATCGAGACGAGAGATGTTAGCTTAAAGGGCAATATTTTTAAATTTAAAAACCGATTTTAGTAGTTTTACCATTATCATTTACATGGAATTGCATATAAATATATTCGACTCTTAAACACACTTAAGGATTTGCAAGGTCCAAAGGATGTCCTATCATAAACCTCACGTCTGGGCTTCAAAATAAAATTTTAAAATATGTATCTATCCTTGATGTGATAAAGGCTTGTAATTTCGTCAAATCTAACAAAAAATTGTGTCTAATGAAATCTAAAGGAAGTTAATCCTTGTAGACACATAAGGAATTCCAATTGCAAGGAAGTTACAAGGGAGTCCTAACCTGGTTTTGCTGCTTAGCGAGGAGTAGGACACGCGATGAAGTCCTTTTGTACTCCTAAATCTTAATGGAGTTCTCAGGAAGTCCTGTCCTGGTTTTGCTATTTATTGAAGAATACTACACGTAATAGAGTTCTCAGGAAGTCCTGTCCTGGTTTTGCTATTTATTGAAGAGTACTATACGTAATGAAGTCTCTGTATACGCTTAAGGAATTTCAACGAAGTCTGAAGAAGTCCTCAGGAAGAAATAAGATTTTTACAACTATTCCTATCCTTGATATTTATTTATTTAAACGATATAGGTCTTTTTAGATAATATAATAGTCGATTATCAAAACACTTCAGCAAGCCATATGTTGTAGAAACCAATGTTATACAGGACTCGTCGTAGAATGAATAAAAACGATATATTAAAGTTTTCAAAAACTTATTCTAAACTTTCTCGATTTGATACTTAGCAGATTTAAAATGGAGACCAAACAATTGAGGCAGTGATTTGAATCACATTATCAGAGCTTATACAGAGAGTACTTGTTACAAAACACTTTACAACTCTTTAAACAAATTGGAATGTACATGCTCATTAGTCATTAGTATTAAATTTATAGTCAACTAAAATACCCTGATCTAATATTCGATTCATTGAGGTTAATTTTGTATTATCCATACTCTGTCTTACCAGTGATTTGATTCACATTATCAGAGGTTTTACAGAGAGTTCTTGTTACAATACCCAACACTTTACGACTCTTTGAACAAATGGAATATACATGCTCATTAATATTAAATTTATAGTCAAATAAAATACCCAGATCTAATATTCGACTCAGTGAGGTTAATTTTGTATTATCCATCATGTACCTGAAGTCCATTTTATTATTTAAGCTACGTGTAAATACTATACAGTTACACTTTTTCGGGTTTAAATATAATTTGTTTCTTTTGCACCAATTATTAATACAGTGTAGGTCTCTTTGTATTATAGTATGTTATTCATCTATATTATTAATCGCGAGAAAAAGTTTTAAGCAAATTCATAAATAACGAGAAGAAAAGTATTGGGTCACAGGAACCACGGAGATCACTGATATTTCCGTAGATATGTAATTATTAATTTTAACATTTTGTGATTTTCCAGTAAGACAACTTTTAATCAAATTAACAATAGATTTGTTAAAACGTAAAGCTAATAATTTTATTGTAGTAGCTCATGATCAACTCTGTCGAAAGCTTTTGGAAAATCTGTATAGAATGCATGCTTTTTACAGTTGCTTGGATAATATTTTATCCAATCACTTGTGGATAGCCTATTGCTTACATATCCCTCTATAGTTTGAAATTCAAATCTGTTTAGTACCCCTTACGCCCCATAATTTATATGATTAAGTTGTAGTTTCGTCATTGGGGTTTAACTCTAAGCAATTTTTTGGTGTCTGTTTAAAGTCCGAGGAAGTTTGAAGAAGTCCTGTCGTACCCCTTATTCATCATTGATGTTCAAATCTTGCAAAAACTTTTGGTGTTCTATAAAATCCAAGGAAGTCTGAAGAAGTCATAAAGATTTCACGAATTCCTAGACTGGTTTTGTTGCATAGCGAGGAGTACAACACGCAAAGAAGTCCATGTACAATATACTCTACCTAGATGTGGGACTCAAAATAAATGTTAGTGCCAATAAGAAACTTTCGTGTGGCTTGAATATCCCTTAGTTTCGCCCACCGCTATTCAGTAGTTTAGTGGTAATGGACAGACAATCCTTGACTGTGTACTGTGTCTTTCCGAAACCAGCATCGCATTGTGAGTAATCAAGGAGAATTCTAAGAAAAGTTATTTGAATCCCCAAGTCGGGAAGTGCCTTCATCTCACCACCTTCTAAAGGTGGGGTGAGATGAAGGGATGTTCCAAGCCGCACGAAAGCGCCTGCTTAGCATTTCGTTGGTGTCCCACATCTAGGTGGAGTATATTATACATACTTAAGGAATTCCAGGAAAGTCCTGTAGTAAGCCTCACTACGTAGGCTTCAAAATAAGATATTGACAACTGTTTTCATCCTTGATAAGATAAAGATTTTTAATTTCGTCATTGGTGTTCAAATGTAAGCAAAATTTATGGTGTCTGATGAAATCCAAAGAACTGCGAAGAGGTCCTGTCGTTTTAGAAATCTGTTTCAATCCTTGACATGATAAAGGCTTGTGATTTCGTGATTGGGGTTCAAATTTAGCAAAAACTTTTGGTGTTTTTGTAGTATTTATGAAACCTTATGTATTCCATTAAAAGTTTTGAAAAGACCTTATGAAGCTTTTGTGAAATAATAGAGGATTTATGGGTTAGCAAAAAATGGTTGTTATCATAGGTCTCCTCGATGCAGGATGTATGATGTGGTGTAATAATGGGAAAAGAAAATTAATTTAAAAATAATGTCAGTGTCACTTAAGTCTTTGAAAGGAAGTGAAGTTCGCTTTATTTCATTCTATATATAAAAGGTAATACGTCGGAAGATTAATTGTCAGCACGGTTATCTAGGAGTGTGACATCTCATCTGGGGGCGATGTCGCTCCCGGCCGCCAGTGCTCGATTAGACGTGACTCTTGAGGACAATGCGATGCCGCAGTGGATAAAAGCTGCCGCCCCCGCTTGGTGCTGCCTTCCGTACCATCTGTTCCTTTTTCTACGCGTCAAAAATGAATTTAAGCCATCGCTGACCGGTCGCAATCGTAACTACAGCGCACTCCTTTTTTATTTGCTGTGAAAAGCTTCTCAAAGCTGGTTTCGTAATTAACAAATCGTTAAGTTCGCCGCGGGTGGATCGCCCACGCGTTTTCCGGCCCGTTTCGAAACCTGCCACAGGATAAAATTTCTAACGAGATGAAGTAAAGCCGCGTTAGTTAAATGTCCATAATAACGTTCAGATATTATAATTAATAGTTTAATTAAGTGGACGGTTTCGATTTCACGCCGCTTAGAAGTGCGACGGCGCGGTTTCACGTTACGAAACTGCCCCGACCCCTAATTAAATTTCGGCGCCCTACAAGTAATTGGTTTACGCCAGGTTTAAATGCCATCGTTCAAGCTCGATGGAGCGTGATACCTTACTTTTGTTCATCTTTTTTAGAATTCACCAACTCCATTTATTAGAACCACCTGGGACACAATTCACTACCGAAGATCTCATCTTTTATTCAATTTCACAACATTTTATAATTTCTCTGAGAGTTAATTATTTTCAGATTCTTAAGGCAGGGATGTTTCAATCAACCTTTTATAACAAAAATATCGCACGGAAACTAATATTTCTCATCGACTCTTGTAGTACTTTCAAACTCCCACTAGAGGCGCTATACATCGCACAGGAAACAAAAGTACGCAAGTCACTTGCCTGGGGAGTTATACTTGAAGTACTCGACGACAAGGTATCGTATACGATATGCCAAGGACGCACTCATGTTTGCATTTGAATGACAAAGGTAGAATGATGTATATAACATCGAGTAGAGTGGTTCGAGCATATGCTCCCTGGGACCATTTTAAGACCGGGCGCGTACCAAAGTGTTACGCAATAAAGTGGCAAGTGGCACCTCCAAAAGAGTTTATAACAAATACAATAACGTTAACTAAAGTCGCAACGCAGTGGGGTGCCACAAGACAAATGCCACATGCCACCCGCCACCCCACTGCCTCACCACTCCAACGAACGTCACAGTACCCGTTGTAAAGGGTTCCAAAAATGCCACTCGCCACACCATCCCAGTGCGTGCCCTACCGAGGGTTATTTAAGATTTTTTTTTAAGAAAAGCAACAACTACAACTACTTATCCACTGGCGAGCCTACGTACTGGCCAACAGTGGCAACATTTAATAAAATTATACAAGAAGCAGTGTGGCAATCAACACCTACTACAAGAAGTACGCAAATTAGCCAAGAACTACCAATAATAATAAAAGAAAAAATTGCGCAAAAACGAAGGCTGAGAAGGATCTGGCAAACGAACAGATTCCCACAAGACAAAACAAGCCTAAACAAGTCACTTTTCAACTAAAAGCCTTACTAAAGAACTATAAGAACAACGAAATTCAAAATTAGCTCCGGGAACTAACAAATTCTGAGAACTCGCTATGGAAAGCCACACGTAAAATAAATCAACCACAAACATCCAGCCCACCTATACTCAAAAACACAGGACTGTGGGCAAAAAGCCACAAGGAAAAAGCCCAAGCATTCGCGGAACACCTAATTGAGGTTTTTCAACCATATCCACCAGAAGACAATCATAACGTCGAAAATGAAATCCTGCAATATCTAGAGTACTCATACCAACTAGAACTACCGCCAGAAAAATTTACAGTAAGGCAGGTAAATAAGGTAAGCAAAACGAACCTAAATCAGAAGAAAGCTCCAGGCTATGAACTTATTCCATGAAAAATACTCAAAGAACTGCCGAGAAAAGGAAATGTCTACATAACACAAATATACAATGCAATCTTAAGAAGAACACATTTTCCCCTGGCTTGGAAAGTAGCTACAATTATTCTAATCCCTAAACCAGGGAAAAAGGCTGAGGACGTAAAATCCTACCGTCCAATAAGCCTACTTCCCATAATGTCAAAAGTCCTAGAAAAGCTTATACTGTCCAGACCAGAACCGCTCCTAACAGCAAGTAAGCTAATTCCATCCCACCAATTTGGGTTGAGACCACAACATGCAACCACAGAGCAACTTCATAAGATATGCAAAGAAATAAACCAAGCAATGGAGGACAAAAAATACTGCTCTGCAGCATTCCTGGACATATCGCAGGCCTTCGATAAAGTATAGCATACTGGTCTCCTATATAAATTGAGAAAGGCCCTACCCTTAAATTACTTCCTAATCCTAAAATCTTACCTCCAAGATCGGTTTTTTCTTGTAAAACATCAAAACGAGCATACGTCACTATTCCCAATAAATTCAGGTGTACCTCAAGGGAGCGTCCTTGGACCTGCTTTATACCTGATTTATACAGCAGACCTGCCCACGAACAATCAAGTGACCACAGCAACATATGCAGACTATACAGCAATACTATCAACACACCAAGACCCAAAGATGGCATCTCAGAAATTGCAAACTCACCTTGATAAACTATAAACTTGGTTTAAAAATGGCGCATTCAAGCAAATGAAACAAAGTCAACTCATGTAACCTTCTCCAATCGAAAAGGTACCTGCCCACCAGTTTTAGTAAATAACAAACAAATTCAACAAAACGAAGGTGTTAAATACTTAGGTATGCACCTGGATCATAAGCTGACCTGGAAAAAACACATTTTCACAAAAAGAAAGCAACTTGGTATCAAACTACAGAATCTATACTGGCTTATTGGACACAAATCACAGCTCACAATTGCAAATAAGGTCCTAGTATACTAAACCATCTTGAAACTATGGGGAACGGAATCAGTCTCTAATATTGAGATTCTGGAAAGATTTCAATCCAAAGTCATCCGTATGATAACAAACTCACCTTGGTATGTTCTAAATAACATCATCAGGCACGACCTCCGAATACCAACTGTTAAGGAAGAAATAGTTAATTCCTCCCAAAAATATGAAGAGAGACTACAAGTACACCCTAATAAACTAGCAACCACCCTGATGAGGATACCAGCAAAACGTAGACTAAACGCCTAGTGACCTACCGTCAAGATTTTAAAGTAATAACCCAAAATTAAATCAATTTTATATAATGTATAAAATCAGAATATAACAGAAAGCATTCATAGGACTACTCTCTCCAAGTTAATTGTTTGTTATCACAGCATTTACTTATTGTAATTTACTAGATTGTAAATATATTAGGAAGTTACATAAAAAAAATTCAATAATACACCTAGGCGACAGGTGACAGACAAATTACGAGATTTTCTAAAAATTTAATCAACAATGAAACGGTTATCGATAAAGAGGTTATATCAATGAAACGTCCTTATCGATGAAAAGGTAGTATCGATGAAACAGTTTTCAGAAAAGGTAATGTTGATGAAACGTCTGTGTCGATAAAAAAGTAGTGTCGACTGTCGATGAAACATGAAATACCCTTGTCGATAAAAAGGTCGGTAGATCAAGCGAACCTTTGATGGTATTGCATTTGATGAAACGGTATACAACACCCGAGGAATATTAACGAAACAAGTGTGCGCATTAAAAATAATGCGTAAGTCCTGGGAAGTGGGAAGTCTCAAGGTTTTTCAGGAATGCCGAAGAGGTCTTCACGAAATCACGAAAGCAATCGGGAAATACTTTCGGTAGATTCATGGTGATTAAATGTCTGATGGGCACCAAGTGTAAATAACACTGATAGCAAAATCCTAGAAACCGAGATATCTTCATAGCTAGAGTAGAAGTTGGAGGTCTTAAACAAAGACGAGGTCAGTGGAAAGACGTAACAGCAATGCATTTACCATTGTTTCCGAATTTGACTTTAGTATTCCAAATAAATATTTTTAAACGGAACTCAAGTTGGAGTGGCATCATCATATATCCAAGATTCTTTTTTGGTAGCTGACCTGAGAATTAAGAAAATCACATCTCTGAAATCGATCGGAATACGAATGAACCAGATGTCATTAAAATAAGGATTGTCTCTAGATTCATGAATGCTTTGAAACATCAAGATCATTTAATGAAGAGTTTAAGATGTTATAAATGAAGGCGAATCTATTTTTGAGTATTACTGTACATGTAAGTCTCTGGAGCTAGTACGCTTGAAACGTTTGCTCGAGTAGAAACTATTTTTAATACTTGGGATACGCTCGAGATGAAGATAATGTACGTTATTCATTGCTTAAATTCTTGCGAACTGTTCTTGGTTAACAAAGGTTATAGTAAAAGTAAACTAACTTCTTGTTTCTACATATACTATTTTTTGTTCTATACCCACACACACTTGTCCACATAAAAGTACCTATTTTATGAATATTATATTTTTTAAATTTGTGACCTAAAAGCGAGTTTCCGGAATTGATGCAAATTAAGACATTTGATCACCATGTTTTTATATATGTATATTCACCGGGAATTGATTGGAATTAAGCGAAATTATTTTCCCATTGCTTTTGTGAGGGGTTCTTTCGGAAGACGGTGATTTCCGAATATTTACGCAACAATCACGTGCATCAAAAATAATGCGGAAGTCTCGGGAAGTCCTAAGTAATTCTGAGGAACTCTCGGGAAGTCCTCAGGAAGACTGAAGAAGTCCCAAGGTAATTTCAGAAGACGATTTCCGAATTTTTACGAGTCATCCACGTGCATCAAAAATAGTCCTGGAAAGTACATTAAAAAAGGAAGTCCTTGTACAAAATTTTCTACCGTGTCGTACCCGTCGACAACATCAAGTGGAGCTTATATATCTTTTGAACTGGCTTCTATCTTCTTGAAGAAACTCGTCCACGTCACCACAAAAGAACAGTATCTTTAAGATGCCAATATTGTTAAATCCTCTACAACTCTCCAAATTACAAAGCCCAACTATATTTTCAACATGTTAATTAAGAGATAGCTTATAATCAAAAGTCACTCCCAAATCCTGTATACTATAATATCTTACTATATTTTGATTATTTAGAGTAAATGTGTATAAAATTGGACTTTTTACTAGTATAGGTTATAATATTGAATTTTGAAACCTTTAATACTTCATATTGCAAGATAGTGCAGACAGTCTTTGAATATATCTTTATACAAAGTTTCAGATGATCAAATAATAATTTTTCACATTTGATTTTGTCGCATATGTCATCTAACAAAAGCTGACCTAAATTGGACCCTTGAGGCACTTCAGATATCACTGGATATGATTGTGAAATGTAACCGTAATATTGTACAACATGCTTCACCGAAAACTGGTACACAAAAGAAATGCTAGCGCCAATACCCACTTAACTACTGAATAGCGGTGGGCTAGACTAAGGTATACTCAAGCCGCACGTAAGCTTCTTATTGGCGCTAGCATTTCATTTGTGTACCAGTTTTCGGTGAAGCATGTTGTACATACTGCGGCTTTTGAAAAATCCGAAGAAAAATCCGCAAAAATCAGATCTACTTGTTTTCCACCATCAATGGAGTTTGCCAAAAATTGTGTTATCTACACACTACAAAGTTTGAAACAAGTATTCAGGAACCCCCTGTATAACAATATTATGATTTTGATTCATATTTTTTATTTTTTTTCCAAAATATTAAAAGTAATTATACATAACAATATTACATAATTTATTTGGAGACACATGAAAAAAGTTTACAAAAATGCTGCCTGCGGCGTTAGATCCGACTTCCAAACTTTTATTAAACACGGGGGGTATTTTTTTCATATTAACTTTTTATTAAATCCAAACCGAAAGTTTTATAAAAATTGTGCGTAAGTAAATTCTTCGTGTTATTTCAGAAATATGTTCACTTTCATTTATCCGCTCCTGTCCTGGGCGTGGGAGGGAATTTATTTCTGGTCAAACCGCAGCACGTATGTGTTGGTTTTACCGAGCCGATTTTTTATGCTCACAACTTGAATCGTTTATTTTTTAACGTATGCAGCAAAAATTAAGCCAAGTTTATTTATAATCAACACCGAAATTTAAAAATTTGGTGACAGATTTATTCATCTTCGAATTTAACTCACAGGTTTTACATTCTAAAATAAAAATGGTATTTATGTTAGTAGTAATGATGATAATTATTAGTTTTAAAACAATCATGTACAAATCAATATTATTAATAATAATTTAACAAACTGATATTACAATAATGTCATAGTTTCCAATTGATTCAATTAATGGTTCAGATAAACTTAACCCTCAAGGCCTAATTGAACAAATTACACTTAAGAGCAATTTCCTAAACGGAAAATATAGTTCAGCACTCATAAAAGCTAGTACGAACAACATTTTTGTAGATGATTTAGAAGTCATATTTTTAATTCCTGCCAGAAGGAAAAAAATTGGAGAATGTTCAAAAAAAATAAATGATCTAAAAGTACCTTAACTTTCGACACCTCTAATTAATTTTGTGCTAAGCTGCAGAAGGTAACTGTCTGGTAGGATGTAGCCTAATCAATTTAGATTATAAATCTGAAAAAAAAATTGAAAATCTAACGAGGGAAACTTTTCACGATTTTTCACAATTTTTCCTCCCAAATTATCATTTATTTGGTCATAATTTGCAAAGAAGCTCCAGAAAAGTGGCAGGGATTTTCTATTCCTTGTTATTGTCTTCAAGAAGATGCTCTTAAGCTTCAAGCGACACAAAAAATTGACAGAAATAAAATGGAAAAGCTGTCAGTTTTCCTGTTTTTTTTTAAGTTTTCATTGTTTCCTGTTAAGTTTTGAAATTAAGTGTTTCTTAATTTTTTTAAGTGGAAGTGATGCCATATAAGGTTTAGTTACAAACAGAAAGTAGAAGTGGAAGTTTTTTGGAAACCATTAAAAATTGGTTTTTGTGTACAATCACGCTCATAAGTTTCGAGGACACAAATGAAATGTTCTTTCTCACTTCTCACTCTTTGGCACTCGTTCCTCGTGCAATTGAACAAAAGCCATTAGTGCCAAAGAGTAGGAAAAACATTTCTTCTGTGTCCTCGAAAATTATGTGCATGATTGTACGTTGCACAGGTTATTTTGTCTTGCTTCCATTTAACAAGTTCGTCTTTTGTCGTGTTTTTAGATAATTTCACTGCCTTCTGAAAAATTTTCATAGATTTATATATAGTTCTCAAGAACTTCCTTGAAAACCTTTTTAAGTTTAGAAACAACTTTCATGACTACATAAATGGTTTCCAAATCCATTCATCGATATTATTTATTTCTTTTTTAATTAGGAATTTTTTTATGGAGGTCCTTGAATTTTCTCAATTTTAATAAAACTTACAACTTACTTCAAGTATCTATGAGATATCTCTTTTTTGAAATCATATTTCTGAATATTCCAACAATTTTTCTGCGATATTTACACGTCAGACATTAATCATGCAAAATAAATGATTTTTATACTTTCCACAATTATAGAAAGAAGTGCAAGTTTCTTATTAATGGGTAGCTTAATAGCAAAATCAATAAATTAGGTCAGCTGTAAGTTAATTGGGTGTAATCCTAGAGAAGTCAATTAGGAATTTCAATCTTTAATACCACTTTATTTCTAAAATAATCACTAATTGCTTAAATTGTGGATGGGTATTTAAAGTTAATGGAATTATAAAAATTTTAGCATATGCAATAATAAAGCGCCTCATTTGGTTAAAAAACTATTTATTAGTTAGTCTGTCCTGGCAATTTAAAAATAAATTTTAGTGGTCCAATTTGTTTCGTTGGTGACACGAGACAATAGTTTAAAATTTAAAGGTCGCTTGGGCGCGCTTATGTCATCACCATTTGACTGTGATGTCAAAATTATTTATACATGGCTTGTTCGTAATTAAATTTATTAATGGCGCATGATAAGAAAAACACAAACATGCCAATCTGCATATTTTCATTCGTCACTCATCGCAGATATATTTTGCGGTGATTTACGCGAAAAAAGTGTTTATTTGTTTGTTGACATTTCCTCAACCAACGCTGGTTAATGATCTCACGACTTATCTCATTTTTTCTTTAGGAAAACTAAAAGATGTTGTTTGTAATGACCAGCGAAAATTGCACGTGTGATGACTATGATGTTCCAGACGGTTTATTAGTCAGAGATTTTATCAGTACATGTAATACCTCGCGTAATTTTCTTGTAATGCTGATTTGCAATCATCATCCTTTATTTGGTTAACGCTGTTACATTATTGGTAAACATTGCAATCTTCTCATCATTTCATTTTAGATAATGTTTGTTTTAACTAACAAAAAATCCACCATAATTGCATTGGAGGCGAAAAGACTTAATAACTTTTCCCATAAGGAAGATTAAAAATTTTGATTAAGTTAACCAGTTTTGTTATCATTAATGGCGGAAATTTGATATTCTAAAATATTTTAAAACATCAGATTTCCATGAATTAGTGCCAAATACCAAAAATTTTAAATCTCGCCAAGGTAAATCAGATACAGAGCACAAATCCTCAACCTAACCCAACGTCTTGAAGACGGTTTTGAGAATAATTTAATAACAAGTGCTGTTTTTATTAACCTCTCTTTGGAGTATCATATGATTAATCATAGGTATTGTCTTGTCTAAAAATAAATTAATCTATTACAAAATAGACGATTTCGAGTAGAATTAGATGGTAAACAAAGTGGATGGAGTTTTCAGAAGATTGCTGTTACACAAGGTACCTACTTTATTCAACATTTATACAAATCATCAAGTTACTTTTCCAAACACTAATAATATCATATTTGCTGACGATCTAAGTATCTACACAAGATAAGATAAAAAGGCAAATCTCAAATTAAATATTTCTTGGAATGGTGAAAATGTTAAATTTTACATTGCCAGTACATATTTAGGAGTTACCCTGGATCGTACATTATCATATTAGAAATTTGAAGAATAAAAGTAGAAATAACTTTCTACAAAATAGGGTGCAAAAGCTCATACATTAAGATGTTCTGCTCTAGGTTTAGTGTTCTCCAAACCTGAAAATGCTGCTACAGTTTGGGAACGTTCAAATCATGCCAAATATCTAGATTCAATTCTAAATTAGAAACGGTTGTCTTAAACCCACTCCTATTGGTTGCCACAATATTTTAAGTGCAATGGCTCCTTCGAATATTGGGAGAGCTGTTGCAAGTATGAATGATCAATTCGATTTCAAAATAGTCAATTGTATTTCAGAAACCATCAATTGTATTTCAGAATAATCAATTTAATTTCAGAAAGTATCAATTGTATTTCAGAAAAGATCAATTGTATTTCAGAAATCATCAATTTTATTTGAGAAAAATCAATTAAATTTCAGAAAGGATCAGTTATAAAAAATGAGGAAGTCAAGAGTTTTTGGCGGTGATTGTGCACGTGAATCATAACAGCACAAACATTTCATCAAAAATATGCTTTCGATATTTAACATTACACCAGTAACACCAGGCTTAGATCCTTATTCACCAATTTTAAACCCAGTTGAGATAATTTACCAAAAGCTCTTGGCTTTCTCAATGTTTTAGAAAAGGTCTTTTGTAAATTAAATTATTTTTTCTGAAATACAATTGATGCTTTTTGAAATACAATTGATCATTTCTGAATTACAATTGATGCTTTCTGAAATTGAATTGACTATTCTGAAATTGAATTGATACTTTCTGAAATTAAATTGATTGTTCTGAAATACAATTGATGCTTTCTGAAATACAATTGAGTATTCTGAATTACAATTGATGATTTCTGAAATTGTATTGATCTTTTCTGAAATAGAATTGGTAAAGGTGTAGACTAAAATCGAGGAAAAGTTTATAAACTATGAACCATTTAATGATATGTGAAAAATTAAATCTACCTTGTTTAGATTTGGATCTTGCATAAGCCTCATCAGCTGCAATTGAGTGTGGTACTTTTTGGTCATCTAGTATGGACATGAAATAAGTAAATAAAGTAGGAAATTGTTGGACAACATTTGGGATGAAACCTAGGAAAGTAAATAAGTGATGATTGATAATTGAAAACACAATATTTAAAAATAAAAATTGGGAAGATCCAGACAAAAATAATTGACTTGTAAGTTTGGAGCCACTTAAAAGTTACATCACGTCGTTTTAAAGCGTTCTCATTAACACCTCAAAGAAGATCAGGAAACATGTCAAGGATAAGAGTTTATTATGTTTACAATTTAATTAAGATTATAAGTAGGGAAAAATAGGAAAGACCGACAAAACCTGTAATTTTTATGATTCAATTTTTTGTACCCAAAATTTATGTTAGAAGTTTAATGAACTCGTTTGTGTCATCACCGTGACCAAACGTTTGATAAATATTATGTTAGTTAAGTAAGAGGAGGCGACTACCAATTTTCCCTTCATTATTTGGCGGATTAGGTGTCTGGGATTATTGTGTGTGTTGTGTGCAGACGAACCGGATAACTTTGAGGCCCCTAATCCTAATCCTCTATTTGTCTATTGCGTTGAAGAAGCAAGGACCTACGGTAACAAAAACAATTGTATAATTTGAGTTGAACTATTAATAACCCTAAGGAAGATATGCTTAGGTTGCGGAGCGATGTAATTGAATTATGTCTCCAAATTCTAAATCAATTCCTTATCTGACTTGGAAAGTTTTTGGTGTTATTCTAATTAATTAAAACGTTAAAATAATTTATAACTTGGAACTTTATGAAATTTGAGTAGTTCTTCGAGTAGAAAATATTGAATTAAGTTTTTTCTGTAATATCAAGTCGTTTATTAAAAGTTTGAGTTATATTTTATAAACCCAGCGTGGTTCATTTTGTAAATTAGGTTACTTTTTCAATTTCCTCCCTGAAGTTGTTTTCACCTGGGTGAAGAGGGTTCGTAAGCTGGGATCGAACGTAATTCAAAGGTGCGTGTAAATGAAGCCATTATCGTTCGAAGCTCGTTTTCGATTGGAATGAACTTGCCCACCACGTGTAGTTCAACCCCAAAACGCGTGTTACTGGGGTGTAAAAGAATCCGCACTCTACCCCAAGGGTGCGTCACGTTCACGCACCTTGCTCCCACCGGCCAACAGCTGTCCGTTATCATCCTCTTTCCTTACCCTACAAACCCAGCAGTTGATATCATAAATTACCCTTACGAAGGACCTGTAAAAACATTATACACCACAAAACAACGTGCGATAACTACTAAAAATACCGTAAAATATAATTCAACTCAAAGCCACCCCAAGAGGATATTTGTTTTAATTTTTATTTAAATCAATGAAATGTACTTGAAGACGAAAGGCCGGTAGTCCCAGGGTAATATTTAACTTGCAGTAATGACATGATTGCATGTTATTATTTTCTATCAGCATTGCTTCACGTCCTGTGAAATAGCCGCGCTTGAATCATCTTTTTTCATAATTACAATAATTTAACATGATTACTATTAAAGTGACAACTTACTTGCTTTTTATCAACTCGACATCAAATCATTTCACCTCACACTAAGCCAAACTACTAACCTGGTTATTTTCAAGAATTATTAAACACTTCAAAAAATGGAGGAGAACTAATACATCAAAGTTTTGTCTTCAATCACATCTTCAGATCTCTTCAATTCAATTCAACTACAATAATTGTGTTGCCCTCATATTCTAAAATACTTGGTGGAAGAAATATTTCCTGAGATTTGGAAAGAAGTTTTAGTAACTCCTTTAGCTAAAAATAACAAACCCTCTTCTAATAAAGAGTTGAGACCTATAAGCCTTCTTCCAGTTTCTCGAAAGTAGTTGAGAAATCAGCTCATAATTTCTTAGATTTGCATAATATCTAACACTATAATAAATCTGGTTTCCAAAAACGGTATAGCTGCCTAACTGCGTTGACCTCAATTATTGACTATATTCTCCGTTACATTGATCAGGGTAAACCAATCGCTTTAATACTTATAGATTTTTCAGCAAAGCATTTGACACCCTAAATCATGATCCACTTAAGTCAATTGAATTTGAGTCAAAAACTGTAGACTCCTTCTTCTTTGTGAGTGTCATTAATATTCAGAAGATATTTCTTGTCTTTGAAGAGAACTACTTAAAGAATGCTGATCAACTAATAAATTTGGATATGAAAAACCTAAAGAGTTTTGCTGAAACTCACCAACTTATCATTAATCCAAATAAAACTGAGTTCATCCTTTTTGGTCTTAAAAACATACGTTCTCAAATTTGGATGATGTATTACTCCTGTCTAAAGATTGAGTCAACAATTTGGGCATTGACTACAAACTTAAGTTTCCAACTCATGTTACTACGTCTCACCAAACTACTGGGGGTATTCGTTATGAATTTAGGTAACATTTATTAGTTTGGTATACTACTATATCGGGTGTATTATGCTGTATTGTTCTGTCCGTTAATACTAATCGATCCCAGTATAGTTTACCAGTTTTTGTTTCCAGGACGTCATCAGATAAGTATTTATAATAATCTTTTCTTTAGCTCCTATTTGCTACGTTGTTATGTCTGCCGATGAATTCTTTACGAGCCAAAATTTTGCATCAACTATTAAGGTATTCTATATTTTCTGTATGCTCATCACACATTTTGAAATTGTTACAGAGTTTCTTTGATGATGTATTTACGGTAAATGAGAGTTGGTATGACCTGGTGTTACATAGCAACTAGGAAGCCTTCAGTTCAGGAAATAATTTTCCTTGGAAAAGCCAATGGTTGGTTGGTTCTGTGATAGAAGAGAAGCATATCGCCCATCAATCTGTTTGCTTTTCCAAGTTTCAAGTTTATTCTTTTTCAGGTGTCTATATCGTTCTTGTCTAATTTTATGACAGCACGATGAATATCACTGAGATCTTGTCATGAAGTGCTTGTAGGTCTATTACACCCCTGCACCTTTTTTTCGATAGATGAAGTCGTTCAACAGAGCTGCGAGGGTGGTGCAAGCGGTATCTGTATCCTAACAGAGGCATAGACAATGCGTTTATGGCCTTGGGTTTATATATACCTGATAGTTTGGTGTTTGTACTTCAGCACAGCTTTAATTCTGTTCATTAACTCATCGCTTAGCATGTTTTTGGTCAATTCCTCTAGCTTGTTCGAAACCAAAGTATTTATAGGTTTCATTTTCTTCCTTGCTAGGTATTATTGTAGAAGTTGCTATATAGAGATATCAATTTTTAATTTCCGTAACACATAGCGTTAGTACGATATATGTCAATTCAAAGTTCATCTATAGCCTGGGAAATTGTGAAAAAGAGAGGGAAATACAGCCTCAGTTTGTTATTGTACCATTTTTGGATAGCAATCATAAAAAATAATAAGTTAAAACTATCTGACCCTTATAATTATAAGTAGTTCTTTAAGTTTTTCCTAAATCTTCTTCTAAATAAAATTCTGGGAGAGCGTAGAAGTGGAAAAACGATGAAATATGGAATAAATCGTGCTACTTCAACTTCTACTCTCACCCAAAAGCATACAGGGTGGCCCAGATTTTACTTCCCGGGAAATATCTCAGTTATTTGAAGAGATAAAAATATAAATCAAAAAGTGCTTTGAAGGGCAGCACTTATATACCTCATAATTTCATTCTAAAAAAATATTTTTATTTACCACTCTTAAGACGACATCATCATCTTTTTTTTCTTTAATGGGACACCCTATTTTTTATAGTTGATATTGCATCTACAATTAATTCTAGAAACAGTGATATGCTACACTTAGTATTATAAGTACATTTTGTGAATAAAAAAAAATATATTGATCGAAGTAGTATGCAAAATTATTTATTTAGTATTTTTTAAGAATTTTTTTTAAATCTAAACCTACTTAACTTAACCTAATCTAACTAAACCTTACTGTAAATTACAAATTTTGTTAAAAAAACTAAATAAAAAATTTTACATAATACATACTTCGATCAATATTTTAATTTTTGTATTCACAAAATGTACTTAAAATACTAAGTGTAACATATCACTGTTTCTAGAATAAATTGTAGATGCAATATCAATTATAAAAAATAGGGTGTCCCATTAAAGAAAAAAAAATGATGATGGTATCTTAAGAGTGGTAAATACCAATATTTTTTTTAGAATGAAATTATGAAGAATAAGTGCTGTCGTTCAAAGCACTTTTTGATTTATACTTTTATCTCTTCAAATAACTGAGATATTGGCTGTGAAGTAAAATCTGGGCCACCCTGTATATTTAAAAAAATATGCTGAAATTATTATACAGGGTGGTGATAAAGTTTGGAACCAAGGTCATAACTTCCGTAAAAATTTTTTTTGTAAAAACCGCTCGGACAGGTTAATTTTTGTTTTAAAAATGCCATCTTTTGGAATGAAAAAATATTCATGACGTCACTGATAACTTCACTATAACGTCATCATCAATTTTTTTAAATGGAAACCCCTACTTTTTTTACACATTTTTCATAGACCTTTTTATCATATTAATGATCACATAAAAATATTTAAAAAAATTTCAACCATTTTTGAAAAAAAACATAAATTTACTCAAAAAAAAAATTATTAATTCTCAATGAAAATATGGCAAGAAAAATAAATTAAACTAATTTTTAGTTTAAAAATAACAAATTATTATTGAAAATATTCGAATTGTTCTTCTTTACACAATTGGAATTTTCTTAAAACTAATTTTAAATAACTTTTAATGAAAAAGGCAAATAAAATAAAATGTTTGAGTAATAATAAACTTTAAATAAAATTGTAATTTATTATAAATTTGAAAAAGCTTTTGATATTCAAAACTTATTGAAATAAAAATTGCCTTTATAAAAGTGCTTTAGTTGACGTTATTTTGTATGGCAAATAAAATTTTAAATCCATTTACCAATGCTTGAATAGCATACTTCGTTTGTTTAAAAATAATCAACAATTATTAAGTTTTGCGAAATTAAAAATGCCTCGATTAAGCGAACGCGAAAGAATCGAAATTTTGATTATGGTAGGATACGGCGATAGAAAGAGAACCCATGGGGAAGCTTGTGCTTTGTTTAATGAGCAATATCCAAATAGACCGCAAATCTCAAGATCTACAGTAAGTAAGTTAGTTACCAAATTTGCAGAAACAGGATCTGTAGGAGATTTGCCTCGACAAGGACGGCCTCAAGTGAATGAAGAAACCAAATTAAATTTATTACTTGCGATTGAAGAAAATCCCAATATTTCAACAAGAGATATTTCAAGAAATAATAATGTGGATCATTCCTATGTAGCAAATTATTAAAAAAGGAAAAGTATCACCCATACAAAATAAAACTCATACAAGAGTTGAATGAAGATGATCCCGATCGCCGACTGCAATTTTGTGAAGAAATGATGGCGCGATGTGATCAAAATCCAAATTTTTTCAGTAGTATAATTTTCTCCGATGAAGCTACCTTTCAATTGAATGGTTCAGTGAATCGACATAATTGTAGGTATTGGTCACAGGAAAATCCTCATTGGGCCGTAGAATCCCATAGTCAAAGACAGGGAAAGTTAAATGTATGGGTGGAAATGATTGGCAGACGTTTTATAGGACCTTACTTTTTTAATGAAAACCTTATGCCGAAAGATACTTGAATTTTTTGCGGACTGATTTGCTACCAGTTTTACTTCGTATTTTCCCCAATTATGAAAATCGCAGCATTCCTAACCAAAACATTTGGTTTCAACAAGATGGGGCTCCTCCACACTTTGGCAGGGCGGTGCGACTACGTTTCCCAATAAATGGACAGGTCGGAGGGGACCAATTGAGTGGCCTCCGCGATCTCCCGACCTAACGCCCTTAGATTTATTTTTTTTGTGGGGACATTTAAAATCAAAAGTTTATTTCAATAGACCTAATAATTTACCACAATTGGAGCTTAGAATTAGGACGGAATTGCAACAAATTGACGAAGAAGCTATTAACAATAGTATTCAGAGTGTCTACACTCGAATGGGACAATGCCAAATGGTCAATGGGGAACAATTTGAACATTTTCGTTAAAATTAGTTACTTGTAAATTAAAAATTTACTTTTTTTTGTAATATTTTCATTAAGAATTAATAATTTTTTTTTGAGTAAATTTATTTTTTTTTCAAAAATGGTTGAAATTTTTTTAAATATTTTTATGCGATCATTAATATGATAAAAAGGTTTATGAAAAATGTGTAAAAAAAGTAGGGGTTTCCATTTAAAAAATTGATGATGACGTCATAGTGAAGTTATCAGTGACGTCATGAATATTTTTTTCATTCCAAAAGATGGCATTTTTAAAACAAAAATTGACCTGTCTGAGCGATTTTTACAAAAAATTTTTTTACGGAAGTTATGAACTTGGTTCCAAACTTTAACACCACCATGTATGTTATTTATA
This sequence comes from Stenus bimaculatus, assembly GCA_963971135.1. Lineage (NCBI taxonomy): Eukaryota > Metazoa > Arthropoda > Insecta > Coleoptera > Staphylinidae > Stenus > Stenus bimaculatus. The sequence continues at coordinate 42,204,634 of OZ020183.1, read as the reverse complement.
AGGAAGAGGATCATTTCAATTTTATTTAGTTTTTTTAATGGTTACTATGCAAAAAATATAATAACTAATGGTTCCTATACTTCTCCCTGTTTCTTACAATATCCCCATCTTGTTTAATCAATTTATTTAGATCCTCTTTTCAGTTGCTATTAATGCAATATCATTCATGATTATTAAGTGTTTGATTTTTGCGTTCAGGTAGACTGAAGCCTGTATTTGTTGATTTTAGTACTGACGAGATTGGGTTCAAAGCTAGACAAAACCATAGTCTCCTTGGAATTTACCTTGTTTTATATTTTATATCGATGAACATTTTAATTTCGATATTTTCATGATTTGTTTTAGATCATTGTAGATGAAAGGGTTGATTTTATAGATTTCAAGAACCTCAAGGAGCCAAGAATTATCGATTCCCTTTTGACAATCTATATATTCCGTATAGAGACATATTTTTTTCTTTTTGGCATTGTTGGCTATCACTGCGATTATTCCTTGCATCCATGGCTTCCTTTCCTACAGCCATTCTGTTATGTAACAACTTTGTTGTTTTTATCTATATAGATAGATGTTCGTAGATATTAATGCAGATGGTACCTAGATGTGAACAGCTTATATGTATACTGTAGGCAGGTCAGTATTTACATTGGTTTTTACTGCTGGGTTTAGTTTTTGGAAGAAGGTATGTAGAGCCAGTTGTGAAAAACTCAGGTGTTTCTTCAAGATTTGATTATTCCCATTAAACTACTTTTAAGTACATATTCATTTGGGGCTTGAATTACAAATACTTTCGTTGCATTGCGATCTTCGTTATGATGTGACAGTAGGAAGGGGGAAAACCTGAATGATGGCCTTATAGGTTTTATTCCTTGCAATTGTCATAACGAAGATCGCTACGCAACGAAAGTGTTTGTAAATACAGGCCCAAAATTCATCAAGGTTCAAACCTGAAACTGCAAAAAATTGTAGGACCACCATAAGAATAACCTTAGAAAGTATAGCGTTTAGTAACAGTTGTTATTTTTATTAAAAATTATTGTTAAAATTCCAGGTAAAAATATAATTAATACATTTTTTGCTTGTTTGGAGAAACTTATTGTAAATTTAGATAATCTTTGTAAGAAACAAAAACATGGGTAATAAAAAATGAAGTGAAGTAAAAAAGGAATGAAGAAACCGTGAGATAAAAAGATCTTTTCGGTGTGAGTGGAGAGTCGGCCATCCAAATTTTTAATACGAGGTTCGTCACCTGAACGATCGAAAAGAAGAGCGCCCGGGGTGGTAATAAAAGTTGAAAACTGACTTTTATATGAGCACAACGACGAAAATATTACCTGAGCTCCACGAGCGGCCTCGCATAATTTATGCATCCACTTTTAATTCCGGATGCATTCCAGACCCAAACGGCATACAGGAAAAGGCCCTGGCATGAAAATTGCTCGATTTTCTAAATTTTCTTCTGCACTCTGTAATATTTATTCATTTGTTTTCTTTCTTTCGTAACGTAAAATTATACAATTTCGTTAAAAATACAAATTTAATCCTCTAATTTATAGGTGCTAGGTTGCGAACGTTCTTTTAGCTCATATTAGGTAATACAGTTGACATAATTCTGGGTAATTTATGTTTATTAACCTACTAATTTTTACATTCATTTAAAATCGATATTTTATGGAAATCTTAGATTTAATACGAAGCTTTCCTTGTAAGAATTTATTACGTTCCAATAATTTATTTAAGAATTTATAAAGAAAAACTATCAAATATTAGTAGTTGTAAAACAACCATTTACCAATTTTTTATTGATAATAAATGTTTATTCCTGGTTTGTTGCTAGGTTGTAAATTATGTAAAGGTTGATTTCATATATCAGAGCCTTTTATTTTCTTTCAATTTTGCCTGTAATTAAACTTTATAATTGTTTATACTTGCGTTTATTTACTCATTTAAGTGAGCAATACAATTATAATAGTACATAAATATTATTAATCGTTTGTTTTTGCTATATAAGGTTAATTTAATTTTTTTATAATTTCACGTTTTTATTGAGAGAAAAACAAACTATAATTAGAAATTATAGTTTATAGGAAAAATTTGTATTTATAATAAAATAAACATGATCAAAATTTTTGGCTTGCATTGTAATTTTAAAATTCAATTTGCTCTTCTATAATAAAACGAACAACTAAAATTTTAAGTGACTTTTATTAATTACTCGTTGTAAAATTAATTACGTATGAACGTACATTTTTGCATTTCAAAGTTTAATTTAATTTCTTAATTACATGTGCATTTAATTTTAATAGCACTTTTTTAAAACTTAATTTAAATTAGAATGCGAAGTTAAACAACCTGTTGTTCCTTCTACTATTTTTTTCTATTTTAAGAGAAGTTGTAATAAGAGTGACTTTAATTACTGTCTTCTCAATTTATTAAACACGTTTTTGTGGAAAATAAAAAACCTTTATACTCTAAACAATTTCAATTTTCTTTCAAAAATATCAGAATAATTATTATTTGCTAAATCTTGCATAATTTCTTAAATGTTGTTTAGGTTTTACGAAAATATCTAAATTTATTAATTTTCGAATTTTATTATCTACTTGTTTCTTGAAATTTCGTTTTTATTTTCTGCCAAAATGTAAATTTAACCCTAACAAAAATAATTTTTTTATCAAATGTAAAGAAAGTCTTTTGATTAAAAATCGGTTAATTTGTTTTTCCTGAAAAAAAAAATTTTTAGTTCATTTTGAGAATCTTGAACAACATTTTGTAACTCAAGTAGTTTTAGAGGTTTTTATTACTAGATCAAATTTTGGTCGAAAGTGATTTTTTTATCAATATTGCTAACTAGCTATCTAAATCAATTTTAAGCAAGGGAGTAAAAAGGATTCCAAAATACCAGTAGAAAAAGTTTCCCAAAAATTTCTATAAAACTTATAAAACCGATTTTTGAAAATTGTATTATTAAAAAATACAGGTACAATTTTTCGAATTTCAGAATATGTTTAATATGACCTTTAGACATAATTTGAATATATACAGGGTGTCTCACTTTTTTTCCAGCAAAAAATTTTTTTAGATAGTAAATATCATTCTGAACAAAAAATTTCCTATGAACTATTATGTTTTTTCGACTCCTTAAAAAGTTACAGCAATTTTAAAATTGATAAATTTTCATGATTTTTGTGGAACTCTGTATAATATTCTTTCTTATTATATTTTTTTTATTTAAATCAATTATTATTTGGATTTTTTCTTGGCCAAATTGAATTTTTTGAACATTATTGACAGTATTTAAAATAAGGGAACAACGAGGTTAAATTAAAATAAAATGAAATTTATACAGGGTGTCCCACAAAAATCATTACATTTTTGAAATTTTAAAATTGCTGTAACTCTTTAAGGAGTCGAAAAAACGTAATAGTTCATAGGAAAATTTTTGTTCAGAATGACATTTGCAGGGTGATGATAAAGTTTGGAACCTTATTCATAACTGCCGTATTTAATTGTTTTGAGAAAATCGCTCGGACAGGTCAATTTTAGTTTTTAAAACGCCATCTCTTGATATAAAAAAATATTAATGACGTCACTGGTGCGTTAACAATGACGTCATCAGCGATTTTTTTAAATGGAAGCTCCCACTTTTTTTTTACTTATTATCGATAGAAATTCATGTCACTTAAACAATGATAAAAAAACAATTAAATTTTTAAACAAATTTTTGAATAAAAAATCTTTTTAATTCAAAAAAGGAAATTTTTATTTTAACGAAAAAGGTTTTATAAAAATAAATTAAATTGAATTTTAAGTTATCAATAATAACAAAAGAAAGTAAATATTTAAATAATGCGCATTCTAATGCAAATGTAAAATGTTAAATGTATTTAACAAAATTTAATAAATAGTCTTGAAAAACTACTTTTTTGATTCCATTTAAATGTAAGTAAATTTACAAAAAATAAAATTTTAAATTTACCATTTATTGAAATCGGCCAAAATAAATCATATACAACATTCAAATTTTTCAAATTTAATAGTACAAATTAATTTTAAGTTTATATTAAAAAATTTTTAAACGAAAATTTGTTTACAAATGCAACAATTATTTTATATCATCGTTTAAGTGACATAAATGTCTATCAAAAACCAGTGAAAAAAGTGGGGGTTTCCGTTTAAAAAAATCGATGATGACGTCATTGCTAAATCAGCAGTGACGTCATTAATATTTGTATTATACCAAGAGATGCGATTTTAATAACTAAAATTAACCTGTCTGAGCGATTTTCTCAAAAAAATTAAATACGGCAGTTATGAATTAGGTTCCAAACTTCATCATCACCCTGTATATATTTGAAAATATATGCAGATTTAAGTATTTCTTGCCGATTTTCCTCCTTTTAGGTAAAACCTCAGTATAATCTCTGGATACATTATTGAAAAAATATTACTGTGTAGGCTCTATAATGTTACCTAATTAAGGACAACCCAGTTCACCTTTTCAAGAATTACAGGAAACTGGATAGAAAAGTTTTCTTCCCAAAATTATCCTATCTAGGCTATCTTTTAGAGTTAGACTCGGAGTTAGAGCATGTTGAAGTCTTATTCTTCTTTAAAAATTCCGTTGGGTGACTTGGTGCTTTATTTAGATAAATCAGTGCTTTTGGTGAAAGCCCAATTGCTTTATAGTAAATGTCAAAAACATTGGATATTCACGTTTTTGAATATCTAGGAATTGGAATTGCTCGTACACGTTATAGAGATTGTGCTTCAAAAATTGTTAAAGTTTTTCTTGGTACTATTCCAAAATTTCCAAAGGTTTTCATAGCTTTTTCTGTCTTTTCGATAACCAACGGTTTTAATTTAATTTATGTTGACCAGTTGCATTATAAAGATTGGATATTCACGTTTTAGAATATGTATAGGAATTTAAATTGCTCGTTGATGTATTGGTATATTCACGTAATAGAGATTACACTGCACTTTACAAAATTTTAGAGGTCTTCTTGGTAATCTTCCAAAATTCCCAAAGATTTTTATGTATTTGTTCACTTTCCCATAACCAACGGTTTTAATTTATGTTGACCAGTTGCATTATAGTAAATGCCAAAAACATTGTACATCACAATTTTTTAGAGTTTTTCTTGGTACTCATTCAAATTTCCCGAAGATTTTCATGACTTTTTTGTCTTTCCAACGGTTTTAGTTTATTGTGTAGTATTTTTTATAAACATAAAGTACTTAGTACTCATTAAATTTGTTATTTTACTTTTAGAACTTATAAAGAGCAATTTCCTAAAAGGAAAATATAGTGGTTTAGTTCTGCAGTCAAATACGCTAATGCGAAAAACACTTTTGTATAATTTTTTTGTAGATGATTTAGAAGTTATTTCTGTAATTCCTAACGAAAGGAAATAAAATTTGAGAATGTTCAAAAAAAAAATATAATGACTTAAAAGTACCTTAATTTTGGACCCCTCTAATTAATTTTGTGCTAGGTTGCAGAAGGAAACTCTCTGGCAGGAGGTAGCCTAATCAATTTAGATTATAAATCTGAAAAAAAAATTGAAAATCTAACGAGGGAAACTTGAGTTATGTCTGCAGAACTAATCCTCGATTTCATGATTTTTCACAATTTTTCCTCCCAAACTCGCGCGCCCTCTAGGGTTTCGCATTAATTATCAATGATTCGCCGATAATTTGGAAATAAGTTATTATCTCCGACGGAAAATTTATCTCGGGCGTCTAGGAAGATGCTCTGAAGAAACGGTTTCATTTTGCTTTTTTTTATGAAAATCCTTGGAAAATTGTATGGCTCCTAAATCAATTTTTGAAAAAAGAATATTACTTCTCCAATTTTTAGACTTTTTCTTGATGCTCCTATAAAATTGCCAAAGATTTTCGTGTTTATTGTATATTAAAATTTTCATAAACAGAAAGTACTCATTAAATTTTCAAATTTTCTTTTAGAAATTATGAAAAAAATCAAGTTAACGATTCTACAACTAATTTTAAGAAAAAAACTTCCTATAAACCTGAGTCCGATTTCGCTTCCTAAGAGAGCTACAGCCCTTTAAATATTGTGACTAAAACTAGGTTTTTTGTCATTTATTTGAAAACGGTTTGTAATATAGATTTGAAATTTGGTGTGAAGACTAATACGTTTAAGATATAATTTCTCAATTTTTTTTCAGATTTTTTGAAAGGTTTCAAGAAATTTCAAAAAATTTCAGAGCTGTCAAAAAATCTGAAAAAAATTGAGAAATTATATCTTAAACGTATTAGTCTTCACACCAAATTTCAAATCTTTATTACCAACCGTTTTCAAATAAATGACAAAAAACCTAGTTTTAGTCACAATAGTTAAAGGGCTGTAGCTCCCTTAGGAAGCGAAATCGGACACATGTTTATAGGAAGTTTTTTCTTAAAATTAGTTGTAGAATCGTCTCCTAAAGTTTGGCCGCTTAATTTCGGGACACCCTGTATAAACCCCAAAAAAGACAACAGATTTTCTTGTTTTTCAGTTTTGATGCTCCTGAAAAATTTGATAAGTACTGAAAAATTCTCGGAAAAATTAATAAACCGAGTCCAAAAAATATTTTATACTAATAGAAACTAGAAACAATTTCTCCAAAAATAACATTTTACATATTTCGAATTTTGACCGTTTATTGCTTTTCAAAAATTTCGAAGAAAATTCTAAAAAATTATTCAAAAACTGCATATTTTCTAGAAACAATTTTTCCAAAAATATCTTTTCTTCAAATCTTGTCCTTTATTGGTTTTGTCAAAATCCGAAGGAAAACCTAAAAAACTGCTGTTTCCTCATTCAATTGAAAAAAAAAACATTAAGTTTCTGAAGAAAATCCATTCATTTTTTATGTTTTCCCAGGTGATGAAGAAAAATGATGAATTAATAATCGTCTACAAATTTTTTATTTGACACTCATGAAGTTTTTGGAAATATTGAGAAAATCTTTATAGACTAGATTTTCATGAAAAATTTGAAGGAAGAATTTTTTATAAATCCTGAAAAATTAATGAACTAGAATACCAGAACATGGACATAACTTTTTCCAAGGCTAAGACGTAATGGGGAACGACGAGTCTTCGGTATGTATTGGGTTTTTCCTATTTTATTTCCGAAGGCATTTCAATAACGATTGATTTTCCACGTATTTGAAAAGAACGCAGAAAATAATACACTGAAAAGCAAGATATACTAAAAAATATATTATAAAATGTGTTTAAATTTTTTTGTCATTTCAAATAAATAAAAAAAAATAATAGATCACTAGTGACTTGATAATTTATTTATATTTATACAGCTGAATATAAATAACATGATATTTTAATAATAAAATATAAACGTATGCAGTCTTATGAAAAATGATACCAAGACGCCTTATCTGCAGTATGTGAAATATCGTGCAATGACATAATACAGAAAAAAATGCGAATTGAAATAAAGCGCTCCTTATTATACATTTTTAAATTTAAAAAGCTCTTTATTTTCAGCTTTGTTTAAAAGAGAAAAATTAAAGCAATTTTCTAAAAAAAAGAAGATTATTCCAAATAATTTCACAGTTGTTGAGGAAAAATCGTTGTAATTTCATCGCATCAGGATTTGTAAAAGATTTAATTAAAAGCCATAAAGTAAAAGCCGGGATTAAAAATTCGACCGAAATTTGAACAAACAAACAGATGAATGTATTTGACGTTGATGATATATTCGATTTATAAATTTGAAAAGTCCGTTATTTTGAGCGCTAAAAAATCGCGCAAAAATGTTGCGATGTTATCAGTTTTTGCTATTGGTTTCATGTGTCGGTTGATTAGAAAAATAATTAGTAAAGGGTTGTCGTGTTGGTGCTTCTGTCTCACCTTTGGGGGTGTCGGTGTGACGCAAGGGAATATTCCTGGCTTGAAAAAAGGGGCGCACATTATCACAACTGTTTTCGGTGGTTCTTTTTTGGCGTGAGTTTTCCACGTTTCTCGTATGCACAGCACAGACACATAAAGCGATTAGAATTAGGGGGTGAAAGTAGGTGATGTTACGCCGGTGAGACATCGCGACGCGCGGTTCAGTGTCGGTCTCTCGTTGATTGCGAAGTTTTCGTGGAGGAAACTCACGGACCGGCTTTCAGCGTTTCAGAGCGTTACAGACTCTACCATCTCTCGCACCGCACTGAATAAACCGAAAGCACGAAGTATGAAGCATGAAACACGAAGCTCGAAAAACGCTGATTCGCCGCACGATGTTCTGATGTTCAGGAGCGCGCGGTTGAGGGTCGAGGGTGCGCGCGCCTTTACATCATGCAAATTGCAACGCGGCTCAGGTATCAGGTGGAATTGTTACCTGTTCACTCCATTCAATATGCAACCAATTTTTCACCCACTCCACACAATCATGCACTATACAGCCCAACAATGGTTCAGCTTCATAACATCTTCCTAACAAATTTCAGAAAACTTTGGTCAGCTAAAGTTGACAACTTTCGCTATTCTTTACGACGAGTATTTGCAAACATCTAACTTTTCCTAGTTCATTGATTGGATTTACCAATGCCCGAATTCTCCACTCAACATGGACATCGACACTCGACCATATAGGTTCGTTCCGGCAGCCCGAAATAGCGTACATTGACGATCATAGTCATGCGCAATGTACAAAACGTGTTCCATCAAATACGGTCCAAGTTTGTGGCAGATCATGGGATCGTGTTCGGTACGGTCTTTTCGGGACACGCCAAGAAGCATTTACAGGCTGGACTGACACGCACTTCAACTGTGTACATCTTGCCACGTTATCTGAAACCTAACCTTTCATTCACCGCATATGCATAAAACCGTTCGAACAACGCCGCTGTCTTGTGAGATAGACTTCTGACGGTAACAATCAGTTTTGTTACGGTTTCATGACGGTTGGAACAAACCTCATTTCATCGACGATCTACAACCGTTTCTTCGATACATTGTTTTCCATAACTATAATCTTTATCAACAAAACCGTATCATCGACTCCACCTCTTCCATATCCGATAAGGTGCTACCATCTCATCAGAATGGGTCTTTCATTGAAATTATCCTATTCATCGATACTTCGACATTACTGTTACCTGAATATCCGACAAGACAGTGAACTTTTTTACTGATATTACAAACTGATAAAACCATTTTCTTCTAGGGTGAAAAAACCTTCAATCGGTGAACAATGGGCTATAAAATGAACGGAAAAGATTGTGTTGATGAAATGAAGAATCGATTTTATCGATGAAAAGCAGTGTCGATCAAACGGTAGATCTCAAAAACGTATTGTCAAAGGAAATATAAAATGATGAAACCGTCGGGTCGAGTGTTGATGAAAAGGTATTGTCGATCTACCTATGTCCTTGTTTAAGTAAAAGTAGTGTCGATGAAATGGTTGTAGATAAGAAGCTGTAAAAGGTAACGCTTGTACTTGTGGAAGTAACGGTTTGTCGATAAAAAGGGATGTTCGACATGATTGTAGTCGATTTGTAGATAAAAATGGTGGTATTGATGAATGGGCTGATAATATGGATGTAAAATGTAAACAAGATCGTATTGTAAATGAAACAGAGTATAAGTCAAGGTAAATTGGCCAAAAAAAGTTGAACCACTTTTTGTTCACACATCAGTTTTAATTTGAAAGCAAAGATGGGAGCGAACTTGACACTTAACTGAAGTTTAGAAGTTTCATCTTGGACCCAGATGGTGAAATACTCACTTAAACGATAAAGTTTGACTGGATCAAACTTTTCTCGAAGATGCGTTCTCATGAATCAAGTTTGATTGATCGATTATATCAACAAAAGTTGAATGAAATCTCTAGTGCGAACTTTCGTTTGATTAGAGTTGATCAACTTTTCAGTGGATCAAGAAAAAATTGTCCCGGTACAACTGTACCCTTCATGTGATGAATATACAGGGTGTCCCAAAACGTACCAGCAATATTTCAAGGATGAATTCTAGAACTTATTTAAAGTTGAATAGTCCATATAAACATATGTCCTAAACGTAACCGTGAACGAGTTATTGATTGTTGTACAATTTATCTGGGTAAAATTTTAATTCAACGATTTTTTTTTAATATTTATTTATTGATTACATCATTATTGTTTATCACAAGAAATGTTCAAAATTATTGCACTGCACTGCACGACGCAAAAGAGATCGTTGGGTTCCCAATATGGTTACCGGGTTATTCCTAATAATATCGCCAGCCTGCTGTATTCTTTGGCGTAATTTTCAACTCAGTGCAATTCAGTTGCATAAACAATCTGTTTCATGTGACCCCAAAGATAAAAATCTAATGGAGTCGGGCCCGGCGACCGTGGTGGCCATGTAACGGGTCCTCCTACACCAATCGTATAAATTCTACAACAATCAATAACTCGTTAACGGTTACATTTAGGACATATGTTTATATGGACTTTTCAACTCTAAATAAGTTCTAGAATTCGTCCACGAAATATTGCTGGTACGTTTTGGGACACCCTGTATATTAAACTTTTTTGATCAACTATAATTGATCAATTACACTGTATCATCAATCATGAGAACGCACCTTTATCCTATAAATAGTTAATCAATTCAATTGAAGCAAAGGTTCTCAGTATAGATTTAATTCAACTTTGGTGAAGAACTCTAGTTGGTAAACTTTATCAGGTAAAAGTCAACTTGATTCGTGAGAACGCGACTTTAAAGAATGTGGAATAATAAAAAGAAACAAAATCGCTTTGTTTCCAGTGAAATTTTATGTAATTATATTTAATTCTTTATCAATAATATAGTATCCGATACCTGAATAGAACTAATAGGTTTTGGGGACCTGTAGTAAACCAAATTTGGGTATCCGGAATATCCGCTTTTCCTTTGCTTTTAGTGCACCTACCTAAACCGCTTTTTTGGGAGTAAAATGTTCGTAGTGTAATCTGACTGTTCTGAAGAATTTGCACTATGACATCAAGAAGAAGAAGATTTTAGAGAAGGTTTCTTTTTATGGTAATGAACTGTTCTGAACAGTTCAAACATTTCAAGAACATGTGAGCACCCGAACTCTTTTGGGTAATTCTAATTTTACCAATTCATACAAAGTTAGTATAAAATTCAATCAAACAAACATCAAACACTCGCTTGTCTACAAACGCCCTTGGCAGGAACATCAATCTAAATATTGATATAAAATCAACCATGAAGAGGAGCGAGCACTTAGAACCACTTATTAGGAACACGCGTATAGAAAACTCATAAATTCAGAAATGAATTACGCCTAATTGTTTATTATTGTAAAATTAAAAGTAATAAATTAAATTGTATCAAACGCAATATCGCCGGTTGCAAATCTTAGCGATCCAGAAGGTCAAGGGGGAGTCTAAAATATAAACATTCACAAGCTAAAAAAATTATTGATTGGAACGGATCAAAAATCTAATTAAAATAAGGACCTCCAGACTGAAAATATGAGTCAGTTTTGATGGTCCAGAAAAATCCAGAAGTCTTCTACCAGAGCCAATGTTAAGACGAAGAAGCCGTTCCAAGAGAAGACACTAAATTCTGGAGCCACCAGGAGCAGCCACCTACAGCAGGAGCTTCCCGTCTTCAAGATGCTTAAAGCGCTTCTAAAATCTGGAAGTAGTTGCACTTTTATAGAGGAGAATGTAAATAATGTAACATTGATTGTAGATTGTGGCTTATTTGTAAGGAAACACGCTAGCGTTCGTTGTTTCGTTGGATTTTGATGTCAGACTGCAAATTTTTCAGATCAGATCAGGACAGGATTTCTTCTGATGGAATTATTTTTAAAATTCTTGCTGATGGCCAATGGATCGTTTTAGTAAATGCTGTTTATAACGTTGTTTATCCGATAGTATAAAGGACAAAGGAAATTTTAATCCATAAAATGAATGATTTATTTAGAAATACTAAGACAGTGGCGTCGCGAATCGAGCATTTCAAGGCCCGTTAGTAGATTAGATAATAAATCGTTAAAATTTCTTAAGTTTTTGAATGAACCTATTTATTTAATCTCATCATTAAAAAATCAAATAAATATTCATATAAGTTTATAGGCGTGAGCCTCGGCGTGAGCAGTCTACAGCGAAGGTCACCTTTAAAACAAACTACATTTCTGGAAACACTATTGTTTTTTAATTTAAATGTTGCTTAAATTTAGAGGTTAAGCCGGACCATTCGGATCTAAATCCCAAGAAAGCAAAGACCGAGTTATAACTTATAACCTAAGGATAGGGTAATGATAATTAAGGTAATGATAAATGTAAGGGTATAGGGCACGGACAGACTTCAACTGAGCAAGAGTCATAAAATATTTTGAAACCCGTACGTTATTTAAGCAAACTTATTAAATATTCTGTCAAAGGTATACGTTATCTGAGCAAATTTTGTGTTTACGAAAATCGACCTAATGGATTTGTTCGTAAGGGCTAAAACCTCTTCTGATTTCTGTCCTACCTGTCACTTATCCTTTGCTCAGAAGAAGTGTTCCCTTAAACCTGGTTTACATTTGTCGAGTAAACGGGCGAGTAACGTTATATTAGTCCAGTATATCTCGGTTTTTGAACTCGCCCACTTACTCGCCCGTTTACTCGACCAATGTAAACTAGGCTTTAGTAATAAAAATTTAAATATTTTAGTATGGTTATAAAATTTGCTCAGTTGAAGTCCATCCTAGGGCATAGCCATGACTCATCTCGCTCACCGCTGTTTAAATATGCCTGGCCATAGCGAGTAAGTTCTTTTATTTCCTGTTTTAAACGCCTCAGCTCCCATATGGATCGCAGAATTCAGTAAACTTCAGGCAATCAGAGAGCTACGCACTGTGATAACATTGCAGTAAAATCAAACCGATTTGATTATTCAAAAATGAGTCGTGAGCATTGCTAGATCGGTATGTCCACATCCTTAGGGTATAGCCATACCCTCATTGATGTGAGCCTGACCCAGCGGTCTTTAAACATGCCTGGTCATTTACTATTTTTGGTAATTCTGAGCTCAACTGAATCGCTTGCTTAAAATAAACAAAAATCATGTGAGAGCGAACGACCAATCAGAGTGCTGCAAACTTCGATTGCAGTGCCTCAAATAAGTATCTCAGATCTCAGACCGATTGGATTCTTGGGCAAGGATCAAGGAGTGATGAGTGAGCATCGTGCTGCCCAAGTATGTTTACTCTCATTTAAATCAATGCGTTTGTTTTTTCATTCATTGGTAAGGATCGTCTCAATCAGTCGTGAGCACCCATGGAATGAAATACAATATGTACTTACACATTACACAAGAATTTCTCTAACCCTAGAGTTAGGTTTGACTTTAAGATCCAGTCAAAACGCATATACGCTTTTATTTTTCTAAAAAACAGTAGGCATTAACTTTTAAATAATTCAAGATTTGTAATACTGCCAATGAATCACCCTGTATATTAAAAATTATATTTATAAACGTCACACGACCGCCATCTGTTAAATTTCGTATGTACTTTAACGAGTATGTTTGGTTGCCTGGTGAAAAAATATTTTAAAATTTGATGATATTTTTAAAAGAATTAGTATAAAAGTTGATTCAAAATATTTTAAAAAATTTAAAAAGCGATTACGAATTTAGTAAGGGTTGTTTTTTTTTTAATCTTGAGTGCTGAAGAATGAAAAATGTCAGAAAGTAAAACAAGTTACTTATTTTAAAAAATCTTGACACAGTCAGTTGATTCGTCAAAATTTCCGTAAAAATAAAATAAAACCCTACATTTGCATTAATAAAATTAGGATTGCACACTTCAACTGCCATTTCATTTCATTACTTGCGTGCGGCGACGTCCATTTTAGACCAAAGTTGGCGCAAGCGTGTTGTAGAGCAGTAGTGTGGACTGGAATCGCGAATCAACGCCTTTTGTGCTTTTGCCAAAGAAGCTGAATACTTTTAGATTAGGGAACTTTACCAGTGAAAAGTTCTAATCACGTACTGATTTTTAGTAATATGAGTAATGCACCCAATCACAATGGATCAGGTCTAGAGCAGCAGGTTAGTAACTACCGATCAATTTAACAACGCAGTTCTTTATTTTATCATCTATGTTCTTCCACGTTTTGCCGACCCGGAAGGCAAGCTAATGGAGGTCGAATGTGTACGATTCTTCTCATTAATACATTCAAGTTCAATGTTCTATAAAAGGCTTGCTAAATCCCAATTTCAATTGATTTCACAACTTTAACACATCTTCAAACCCATCCTGTGTTATCTCATATCCAGCCTCCAAGTTTCTTTGTTCACCATTTAAATAATAAATTGTCTTTAAAATTGATTTTTACCTAGTTCGTTAGTGGGTTGTTATCTAATATCGAAATTAATTTATTTTGCCTAATTATAATACTTTTGGGTTTTTAGTTTGCTGGTCTGGACTTGCAGAGCCGCGATATTAGCAGCAGCGGCAGGTATATTCCACCTCATTTACGTAATAAACCCAGTGCTCCCAGTGCCCCTGATAGCCGTGACAAGGATCGTGGTGAAACTCGTGGGAGTAACCGCAATTACAGTAGCCGTGGCCAAGACCGTGGTTCTGATAGCCGTGGAAGCAATAGGGACAGAGACAGACAAGGCGATTTTTCAAGTTTTAACACAAGGTATATTAATGTATAAAATATTGTAATCTTGGTTTTTTATCTACAATTTGAAGTATCTAATTTGTTTAAGTATTTGTAATTTTGTGGGTCATTTACCAGATATGATTTAATTGTTTTATTTGTATTGTAATTTCGATGATTTTTTATTCTTATGGCGATAGTCGGCAAATTTGAGCGCTTGATTTTTAAATTCTCTTGATATTTGCGATTTTGGTCAGAACTTTTTTTCCAGTGGAGCTTTTTTAAAATTTCTTTATTTGGTACAAAGAAAAGTCTTCTGGCTACCAATTTCTTTTTTTTTTGTTTTGGTAAGTCAAACCTAATAATCATACGGCAGCAGTAAAACGGGCTCTTTACAAAAAATGTTCACTTAGCGGCGTTTTGAAACATTCTAAAAAACTAATTGAAATAATATTTTTTTTCCAACGCTAGAAATAAGTTAAGATATAAACAAAGAGTTTGATGTTGCGTTTTTTTGTTTTAAATATATTTTTAAATTTTTTACAGCATCCCAAAAATTTCTTAAAATTTTACTTAATTTTTGGGATGCTGTAAATAGTTTAAAAATATATTTAAAACAAAAAAAACGCAACATCTAACTCTTCGTTTATATCTTAACTTATTTCTAGCTTTGAAAAAGAAAATATTATTTCAATTAGTTTTTTAGAATTTTCAAAACGCCGCTAAGCGAACATTTTTTGTAAAGAGCCCCTTTTACAAAAAAAGAAGAAATTGGTAGCCACAAGACTCTTCTGTTTATCAAAAAAAGAAATTTTAAAAAAGCTTCAATGGAAAAAGAAATATGACCAAAACCAGAAATATGAAGTGAATTTCAAAATCAAGCGCTCAAATTTGCTGACTATCCTCTTATCGAATGCGTCTTGACAATTGAGGAAAACATGAAATGATTTCATTATACACTCTGGTTAAATTCTCAAAAATCATAAATAATACTTTTTTGCTTATGATTTGAGAATATTTTTAATCCATTTTTTTTGTTTCATTCTGGTGTGGTGCAATGATGTCCTAAATGATGTAAGTGTTATTTTAAAAAAAGTATTGGGTGGAGAAGGAGTATTAAATTTAAGCGAAATAAATAGCTAATTTTGGTTTTTTGTTACAATAGAAATAGAAGAGATAATTATCAAAATGGCGATGGTGGTGATAGGGATAATTGGGGCAGAGGAGGTAGCCGATTTCCTGATAGGGATCGTGATACCCCAAGAAACAACGATAGGTGGCAAGATCCTCCAGAGAAACCCCGCAATGACCGTTGGCCCGACAATGGTGGCCAAGAAAGCCGAAATAATAGATGGAACGACAACGGTCGGGATGGAAATAGACGCAACGATACTGACTGGACTGTCCCTTTGCCACGAGATGAACGAGTCGAATTTGAACTTTTTGGCTCTGGCAATACTGGTATCAATTTTAGTAAATACGAGGATATACCCGTCGAAGCAACTGGTGATAAAGTCCCCAGCCACATTACATCTGTAAGCTTTTACTCATAAACACTACTTTAATCCAATTAAAATTAACAGCCTTTCTTTCCTCTGTTTATAAATTAATTTAATATAAAATATTTGAATTTATAATTTAAAAAATAAATTAGAAATTTCTTTAAGTTCAACTTTATTAATAAAGTTGGACTTAAAGAAAATACATCACAAGTTTTTCTAATTTATTGAAGCAGTCCAAATATTTGTGTTCTCCTTTAATTTATTTATAATTTAAAACTGTAATAATTTCAGTTTGAGGAAGTACAGTTGACAGAAATCATAAGGCAAAACATTGCATTGGCTCGATATGATACCCCTACTCCTGTACAGAAGTACGCTATACCTATTATATTAGGAAGAAGAGATGTGATGGCTTGTGCCCAGACTGGATCAGGAAAGACTGCTGCTTTCCTTGTACCAATTCTTAATCAAATGTACGAACACGGACCCCCAGTGATCTCCCATAGTCGCAGTTATCGGAAGAAGCAGTTCCCATTAGGCCTGGTATTGGCCCCCACCAGAGAACTGGCTACACAAATTTACGATGAGAGCAAGAAATTTGCCTACCGCTCAAGAGTCCGCCCAAGTGTTGTGTAAGTAATTTATACCCAAATAAAACAACACCAAAACTTCACATTTGTTTAAAAATAGTTATGGAGGATCCAATGTGTTTGATCAAATGAAAGATTTGGATAGAGGTTGCCATCTCTTAGTAGCAACTCCAGGTCGTCTCTTGGACATGATTGATAGAGGAAAGATTGGTTTGGACCATTGCAGGTTTTTGGTCCTAGATGAAGCAGATCGTATGTTAGACATGGGTTTTGAACCTCAAATTCGCGGAATTTTAGAAAAAGATTCTATGCCCAGAACCGGAGAAAGACAAACACTTATGTTTTCAGCCACTTTTCCCTCCCCTATTCAAATGTTGGCCAGAGACTTTTTGGAAAACTACATTTTCTTGGCTGTTGGACGAGTTGGAAGTACTTCCGAAAATATTACCCAGAAAGTAATTATATTAATGTAGCTTAATTATTGATATTAAGTAATTTTATTAAAGGTTGTTTGGGTTGAAGAACATGATAAGCGTTCATTTTTATTGGATTTGTTGAACGCTGCCGATTTAACAAGCCCTTCATCAGAAAGTTTGACTCTTGTATTTGTTGAAACTAAAAAAGGAGCTGATTCTCTTGAAGAATTTTTACATATTGATGGTTACCCTGTTACTTCTATCCATGGAGATAGAACTCAACGTGAAAGAGAAGATGCACTCAGACAATTTAGGTAAAATATTATCTACAAAGTTTTTGTATTAAATTAATGTAATTTAATAAATTTAGGTCAGGTGCAACACCAATTTTAGTAGCAACTGCAGTTGCTGCAAGAGGACTCGATATTCCGCATGTGAAACATGTTATCAACTTTGATTTACCTTCTGATGTTGAAGAATATGTTCATCGTATTGGACGTACTGGTCGTATGGGTAATCTAGGTACATAACTTAAAATTAATTGGAATTGAGTTTAAAATTAATAAATATTTTTATCTAGGTTTGGCCACTTCATTTTTCAATGATAGAAATCGTAACTTGGCTAGTGCTATGTTGGATTTATTGGCCGAAGCCCACCAAGAAATCCCATCCTGGATAGAAAGTGTTGCTGCTGATGGTCGCCAAGTCAGCTCCGGTAGAAGAGGAGGAAAAGGTCGTTTTGGTGGTGGCGGATTCGGTGGAAGAGATTTCCGTCAACAATCTGGAGGCAGTGGTGGCATGTCGCGTAACCGATCATCAGGAGGAGGAAGCTATGGCGGCTCTGGAAATGGCTATGGTGGTAGCGGTAAGTTCTCTTAAAAATTTAATAAATTATTTAAAGTTTTGCCATTTTTTTGTTTTATAAAAGTTCCTATTTTTATAAGGTTATTTATCATATTTACAAAATAAGTTCTGTTTTCGCATCATCACATACAAAGTAATAATTTTCTTGGTATGTCCAAAGCCTAAATAGGTAAATTTTAGTTAGTTTAGAGATATTTAAAAACATTCACAGGACCGAGGTGTAGTATTTTTTATAGTAGGGCTCTAAAGTGTCCCTTACATGATACAGGGAGGTTTCTTGTTGAAACAGTAGTTTTCTTTAAATTAAGCAATGTACCATCATTTTATTATGCTGAAAGTACAGGGTGGGGTAGAATGGAAGGGCTGTTTTTGAAATAAGAATAATTGGTGTTTTTTAACTTAAAAATATCAATTACAAAAAATGAAAGCTTACATGTTACCATTGAAAAAGTGAAACTATATTTTGAAAATGATTTCGGGCAGATTTCGGTCGTTTTCTGCAATCTATAGACGTCCTTCAAATTTCTGCATCACCCAGCATGTGATGGTTTTTTATGAGGACACCTAAAAAGGTGAAGGTAAACATCGATAAACCTAGAAATCTCCAAGAGTTGAAAAAAGCCACCAAAATAGAAGTTAGGGCAATTGAAATTGACTTGTGTGATTGTGATATGGACTTTGAGTAACAACTACAGCGGTAAATTGCAAAAAACGGACTGATATAATTTTCAAAACATAATTTCACTTTTTCAGTGTTAAATGGTAGCATCTAAGCTTTAATTTTTCATGATTAAATATTTTTTATGTTAAAAAACAGCTGAGTTATTCTCATTTCAAAAGCATCCTTCCATTCTGTCCCACCCTGTATTATAAAATGGATACCTCCAGTAACTCTTTTGGAACCCCAAATATAACATAGTCATAACTTGTGCCGGTTGGTGAAGAGTTTCAAGCAAGTTGATAAAAAATTCTGTTGCCACCCCCTACTTTAACAGGAACTGTGGCAGCAACTTGGAAGTGGGAACCGTTTTCGCACCTAACAACAGTTATAAAACATAAAGGTACTTTTTTTGTTAATTGTTGCTCGAACATTCAAGGACTTAAAAAAACATGCTGCCATCGCTATGGTTGACAATAAATTTTTGTGCCATCAGTAAGTCTCGCGAATTCTAGGTGCCATTGTTCAACTTTATTGTTTTTTTAAGTTCATAAATATTCAAGCTACATTTAACAAAAAAAGTAACTTTATGTTTTATGATGGATGTTAGTGTTAGGTCTAAAAATGATTCCCTTTCTTTGGTTGCTGCCACAGTTCCTGCCAGAGTGGAAGGTGCCAGCACATTTTTGATCAATTTGCTCGACACTCTTCATCGACTTGCACAACATTCGACTTTATGTTTTATAACGGATTTGGGGTTTAATATAAATAAATACAAAAAACATCTCTATGTTATGATAGGGAAACTTCGATGCAGTCAGTTCTTGTGTGGCAGGAAAAATTTTAACAGAACATAGGGTTTTTTTGAAGCCATAAATTTTTGTGTTTTAATTTACAAATTTTTCTGGGCTAAATACAAGGCTCTAAATGGAATTTGATTGTTTATTTCAGGTGGTGGTTATTATGGAAATGATAGAGGAAATTTCGGTGGAAATTACAACAGCAACAGTAACAGCGCCGGCGGAAATACTCGTGATGATTGGTGGGGGGAAAATTAATTCATTTTAAAATCATACCCAAAACTATCAATATTAAGAATAAACTTTTTTTAATAGATGTTCATCCAGGATTTTACTGTCCCCCTCTTTTAATTCAGAAATAAACGATTTTAACATTAAATTTTCTTAGGGCATTAGTTTTAAATATTTTGTATGAATTTTCTTTTCTATAAATTAATGTTACTTGTTGATTACATTTTAAATTAGAACTTAAAGTAATTACTCAATTGTTGTGTCACGAATGTAACCTGGATGCATCTTCAGATTTTTGAAATATTTGATATGTAGACAAATTAGGAACATTAGTAGAAGTTATTTTAAGATATTCATTCACATTGAGGAAAATTATGCAGATATTTACTGTTTTCAGTTCCCTGTAATATTAAAAATTGAGGATGATTTTCTCAATTTCCCTTTTTAATAACCAAAATATAGGTTTGAATAATTTAACTCGACTGTGAGTCTTCGTCTGTATATTAGTATTTTTTGCAATTTAGTTTTGCTATCCCGAAATAATTCTGGCAAGTCTGCCATCGAATAAAGCGCACTTTAACCAAACATCAACTATGACTATATTATATTGTGACATGGTAAAATGGAACTTAAAGCCGAATTGTCATTTTATTGTGATTATCTTGTACCATATGCTATGTTTAAGGGGGGTACATTACAGTGTTTCGCAAAAGATTGTTGTGAAATATTATAGAAGGCGGATCTAATGAGGTGTACATGACATAGCGTGTTGCAGTTACAGCTGTTGAAACGCTAAGAGTATTCTGTTTATACGACTGTGATATATTTCCAATCTTAATGATACGTATAGTTATTATTACGGCACAAAAATAATAAATAAGTATTTCGAATATTTATTGTAAGCCAGTTTGGCAGTCGTTTTTACCATTAATAATTTGGTGAGAAATAATCTTAGCGGATATAATTTTAATACATATACATATTTATTAATGTACGCATATGTATATTTATTCTGACATATTTAATGTATTAACTTTCATAGTTTTTATAGTGTAATGTGTGTAAATATGACTCATGCTAAAACATTTTTCGATCAAACAACTAGAAAACATTGACCAAAAATCTTTACCATTTTTTTTTATTTATTAACAAACTAAATATGTTATTAATATAATCCCTTTTTAGTGTTTTATGTAATTAGCTGATCAACACACATTTTTGTACAAAACAATTTTTTTAGTTGAATATTCTTTTCAGTTTAAATTAAATAGTTCCTCACTACATCTAGTTTTACAAGCTTGTCTTTATTTATGTCTTTTAAGGCTAGAGTATTGTATTGGCTGATCTTTTTTAGTGGCCCAGTATGGCATGTGAATAGAAAAATTCTCATTTCATTTCATATTTGTATAGTACAAAACAATTTTATGTACTAGTAATATAGAAGTATTTATTTTTATTTATTTTATATACTCTAGTTTTGACATTGTGTAACTTTTATATAGGTTTTTAAATGTTTTAAACCCTGTGATAACAGTTAGAAACTTGTGCCTATTAAAAAAAAAGGAATGTAATTACATTCCGCAATTTTGTGACTTTTATCACATTAATATTAACAAATTGAGCTGTGACTGCAACTTTCTTCGAAAAAGAATATTTTTCTGGCTAAATTAATATCTAGCACATATGTGAAATGTTACTGTTTTAAAGAACAATAAGCAGGGTATGAATCTTGTTAAGGTATGTGCAACTTCACGTGCTAGATGATTAGCGTGATCATTGTTATTTAAACAAATTTAATAGGAAATCTTATAATGGGATGGCAAAATGCTATATACTCTCTTGTTTGTTTTTTTTATTATTATTTACCCTAAATTTTTATCAATGAGAGTATTTATATAATTTGATGCATTTATTAGATATGTTGTGGTAGTCATGCTGTCATAGCATATTGAAATTAATAAATTCATTTAAAATGTAAATTTTTACGTTTTTTTATTTCCCAAACCAATCCCATCGACTGGAAAATTGAAGGTATGTCCTTAAAAAACTGATAAAAACCAAAATTGGAACTGAATATTTATTTACAAAAGTCGGACGAAACAAAATATGTATATCTAAAATAACTAAATATCTAAACTAACTAAATAAATAAAACGAAAATCTTACAGTTCCTCTTCACTCACTTCTTCTTCATAAGTAACTTCAGGCACCTCAACCTTGACTACATTCGTACTGGATGGATTACTTTTGCTTAAAAAGAAACCGGATATGTTATTTAAGTTAACTTTGGAATAATTTGATTTCTTCAAATATTCCTGTACAGCATCTTTCAATAAATTAAAACCAGACTCCACTTTGGGGTTATTTATTTCTAAAAATAAAATTATAATAATATTAAAGCTGATTATTAATTAAACTACTTACTTTTTTCCATTTTGGTAACATCAAAAATATGTTGATAATACAACAACTGCGTATACAATTCCCTTTCTGTATAAACCTGATACATAACACCTTTATGGCACAATGTACAAATAGGAAAATTTCCAGAAAATGCTTGTGGAAGCCGTCTTGTTGAATGTGGACATGCAGGGTCTTCACAAATAAGTTCATATTTGTAATATTTCTTGACATAACTTCTCATGTTTAAAAGCAGTTGCGTTTTTATGCCAGTAATATAATCAATAGGAGCAATTGAGCACTCAACATTGCCACATTTATCTAACGCTGTATGATTCATAACATCAGTTATATTGTTTTCAAATTTGCAATAATTGCATCGGAAAGTAAATGGTTTAACATTTCTGAATTTAATTTCAGTTTTTTTAATGTTTTCGTAACTAATTTCTTCAGTCTTTTTAGCTTGTGTTGGTTTGAATGATGTGGCATCTAAACCAAGAAGTGTGGCAATTCGATATGCATCTATACCTTCTATGGGTTCACATATACGTGTAATAACTGGATGAATTTGTTGTGCTAAATAATATTTTGTATCTATAGTTAATTCTTCGGAATTCTTTAATTCATCCACCAAATACGCTCTCTGCACAGCTGAATTTGTAGTTCCATCATTACAAATTACATAATTAACTGTGTCTCCTGCTTTAAACTTTTTACCCTTAAGTTTATTATTTCTTAAAGCTACCTGGACGTGTGGAAGTGTGTTTTTATCAGGATATAAGTGTGGATCTTTAGTTAATTGTTTAGTTATAACTAGAAGCATTATAGGTACTCTATTGGTTTCAATATCTTCTTTCAGTTTTGTTAAGTGATTGTTTATATTTTCAATACGTTCATCCTCCGTTTGATTTGATAATATTTGATTTAGGATGAATTTTCCAGCCTCACATGACCATCCAGACCAATCCCTTCTAACAATATCCAACCCTTTAAACTCCTGCACCTCTTGTAATTCTCCATTTTTACTTCTAACCAAAGAAACAGCTGCATATTTTTTCTTTTTTAATAATAATAAATACTTGAAGACTCCATCAATATCCAATTCAACTTGTTTATACATTTTATTAATTTCAAACTTTATAGTATGCCCAATTTTAAAAACTTGATCATAATCTAAAATATTTGTGTTTATCATGATACTGTCTGTATCACCGTAGATGACATCATAATTAAGTTTAATAACCAAGTCTCGGGTGTTGGTTAAAATTTCACGCCCTTTTTGAGTAACGAGTGCAGCCAATGATTTCGCAAAAAATCGCGAATTTGAGAAACCTAAACATCCGTACATACTATTCGCTGTTAATTTCAAAGCCATTTGTCTGATATGATACTGCATTTTCAAATCAGAAGCTAAATCTGGATTTTTCATTAATTTTTTAACTTCACGACGACTTTCAACTAGTTTACGGATTTCTGTCGGTAAAATACCGGGTGGTAAGCTTTTATCCGGCAGAGCAATTTCTTCGGCATCAGTTTCTAATATTGTTGTGAAGCAAATGTTGTATTCTTGGATGATGCTTGGGTACAGAGAATTGAAATCCATGAGAAGGATTAGGGTTTCATAAAAGCCTACTTTAGGATCTAAAACTAAACCTCCCGAATACGTTGGTTTTTTACGCGTCGGGTTAGGTGCAGTTTCTTGGACTTTGGATTTAATTTGTTTTTCAGGCACTATGTAATCTTTTTCATAGAATGCGTGGAGGAGTAAATATTCGTTTCTTTCAGAACGACCACCCATCAAAGTTCGTGACATAATATTTCCTAAAATTAAATAATTTTACCAATGTAATTTACTTGATTTCTTTGTGGAAAACTTTTTACATGAAACTAGAATTAAACATAATATATACTTACCAGCAATGTTAGTTATCTGTAATGCCAATGGAATAACGTTTAATTCATACAGGATCCTTAAGATATAAGACGTATCCTGCATAGTAATTAATATAAATTTCAGAAAATCTTGCACTGAGACATACATTTTAGCAACATCTTCTGGCTCCACTTCAATTCGATGTGCCTCAGGTACTTTAAGAATGCTTTGACATAAAGTATCCAAATCAAAAGATCGGGACTTGATCAACTCTTTAGCGCTTATTTTTATATCACAAACTAAGCGACCAGAAAATAAAGTACGATCAAGCATAAATTTTTTTAATGACGCATTATCGCGTCTGATCCTGGAAAGTCGACT
The DNA here is from genome assembly GCA_963971135.1 of Stenus bimaculatus. Taxonomy (NCBI): domain Eukaryota; kingdom Metazoa; phylum Arthropoda; class Insecta; order Coleoptera; family Staphylinidae; genus Stenus; species Stenus bimaculatus. Next base: position 42,180,307 of record OZ020183.1, on the reverse strand, counting down.
AATATTAGGAGTTCCTATTGTAAGCAATCTATTTGCAAGTACAGATAATTGGTATCCAGTAAGATCATGCCCTACTATCAAGTCTGGATCAATTTTTGAGAACTGTGTAAGAAATATGTTGAGAAGTGCACGCTCGGAATCTACTTTATGAACGCGTGTTTTTTTGAATTTAGATAAACCAATATGTAGGTTTAAAGGTAATCTTTGGTCACTTAAATTACTCACAACTAAAAAAATACAATTGGTACAAGATATTTTTTTTAAATAATGTATTACTTACTACAAAAATGGTCTTGAAATCCTTCCTTACTCACTTGTTTATCAACATAATATTTGTTATTAGTCAAACAAGATATCATAGCAATTTCATTAGTTTTACCAGAAACATTTGCCACTTTTATATTTAGAGTTAGTACCACAAGTGGTGGAGGAGGTGGTAATTTCACATTTTGCAAAACAGAGACATCACTGGGTTTTTCTGAAGCAACTTCAATTTTCGTGTAAGAGTATGGATTACCGACAATCTCAGCATTATTAACTGTCAACCAACAAGGGCCCTTAATTTTACGTTCTAATAAAATAATTTCTAAAGGTGTACTGTGCACCCCAAATACATGCGAAATTGTTTTAAATACTTTGTCTTCCAAATCAATGTGACCCTAAAAATATTAATCAACTAAAGTTATAATATTAGTTCTAGTTCAGTCAATTTATGGTGCTCAAAAACCCTATGCGTGGGTGGTTTTTATTCGGGGAGTAAAAAATGACCGCTCACCCCTAAAATTAGAGTTTTAACTTTATTTACGCATAACTTTCCAACCCATTCGAATATAAAAATAAAAATTATCCTATTCCTTATAGAAATTATTTCTTTTAAGGGAAATCAAGTAAAATTTTAAGTTCTTTAAAAACTGTGGGCGCCAGTGGTAAAACCATTCGACCGCGTTTTGAGCAATTTTATAAACATTTTACGTTCGATTTTTTTCTGAAGCCCAGGGTAAAAAATTAAAATTGCTGATTTTGTTGCTGATAAATATAAATGTAGAGAGAAAAATAAAAAATATTCGACTGTCATACCTGTACCCTATCAAAAGTTACGAATTTTCAAACTCAGTGTCGAAATAACATGAAAAACTTTGAGGGCACCAAAACTACAGAAAAAATTATTATATCAACTCCAACTCCAAAAACGTGGTAATAACGTGTAAGTATACCAATTTCAAATAAAAAAACCGCGATATTTTGGAGGATTTGAGTGTGCGCACCCGCACGCAAATTATAGTATTTGAAACTTTCAAAGGGTGCAACTCGAAAACGGAAAAATACCGCCACTCAATTTTTTTCCACATAGTTTGAATTTCAATAAACTATGATCTAACGAAAAAAAAATCAAAATTAAAGGTGATAACAAAGTTATACGAAGATTTTAGTGCGCCCGAGCGTATATTTATAGTATTTGGAACTTTCAAAGGGTATAACTCGAAAACAGAAAAATACCGACACTCAATTTTTTTCCACATGGTTTGTATTTCAATAAACTATGATCTAAAGGAAAAAAAATCAAAATTAAAGGTGATGCCAAAGTTGTAGGAGGATTTTAGTGCGCCCGAGCGCATTTTTATATTATTTGGAACTTTCAAAGGGTGTAACTCGAAAACAGAAAAATACCGCCACTCAATTTTTACCCACATTGTTTGTATTTCAATAAACTATGATTTAAAGAAAAAAAATCAAAATTAAAGGTGATAACAAAGTTATACGAAGATTTTAGTGCGCCCGAGCGTATATTTATAGTATTTGGAACTTTCAAAGGGTGTAACTCGAAAACAGAAAAATACCGACACTCAATTTTTTTCCACATGGTTTGTATTTCAATAAACTATGATCTAAAGGAAAAAAATCAAAATTAAAGGTGATGCCAAAGTTGTAGGAGGATTTTAGTGCGCCCGAGCGCATTTTTATAGTATTTGGAACTTTCAACGGGTGTAACTCGAAAACAGAAAAATACAGCCACTCAATTTTTATCCACATTGTTTTTATTTCAATAAACTATGATTTAAAGAAAAAAAAATTAAAATTAAACGTGATGCCAAAGTTGTACGAGGATTTTAGTGCGCCCGAGCGTATATTTATAGTATTTGGAACTTTCAAAGGGTGTAACTCGAAAACATAAAAATACCGCCCATCAATTTTTTTCCACATTGTTTATATTTCAATAAACTATGATCTAAACAAAGAAAATCAAAATTAAACGTGATGCCAAAGTTGTACGAGGATTTTAGTGCGCCCGAGCGTACGTTTATAGTATTTGGAACTTTCAAAGGGCGTAACTCGAAAATAGAAAAATACCGCCGCTCAGTTTTTTTCCACATTGTTTCTATTTCAATAAAATATAATCTAAAGAAAAAAAAATCAAAATTAGAGGTGATGCCAATGCTGTAGGGAGATTATAGTTAGCACTCGCGCGGCATAGTAATAACATTTGGAACATTCAAGGGGTGTAACTCGAAAGTCAATTTTTTTATATATTATTTATAATAGCATAAGAAAACATATTTAAAAATAAAATGTAAAAAAAAGTGAACTTATTTTAGGGATGGGGCTATTTATTGGGTTGTTTTTGTCATACCCTGTTAGAAGTACTTATAACATCATACATTAACCAGTTTTTCTTATTTTTTTTGCATATGTTTTAAAATATTAGTAATTGCTGTAAGCTATGTCTAACTTCACACAAATCAAAAATTACGCCAATTTTCAACTAGCGCTTGAGCCCGAACGATTCGTCGGAAAAAAACCTAGATTGTTAAATTTGTAGGAAAATTTACGAAAACTTGATAGTTTCCGAGATATAAGCAAAAAAACCGCCAAAAATTAGATTTTTTGCAGCACCTCAAAAAAACATGAAGAATGGTAGACATCAAAACTACCCCAGAACTTTCCAAGTAAAAACACAATTTGACTGGACTATTCTAGATTTTTTAAAAAGGTCTTAAAAATGAACTTACATCAAAACGAACTTCTAGGTATTCACTTTCAAGGGGCACATTAGGATTAAATGCATAATTTTTAGTGACTTTCCTGGATTTAAAAGTCGAAACACCACATTCTTCAATAAATGTTTTAAATTCCTGATAAACATCCATAATAGTAACTGGTTGTGCAGATTCCTCCTTATTTTTAGGATTAAAAACCTGTAAATATTTCTCCATTAAAAACTAGCAAAAATTAATAAATTTTATCTTACATGTTTTCTTGGGAGGAGATAAATTTTACTTTGTATATTTTTTACTGTTAAACAACAGCTTACATACTTTTTTTCTACCTCACAGAATTTTTTACCAAAAAATAGTACAGTGCCCGGTTGTCTTTTTGGATTTTCGTAAGCATCCCACCAGAAAAATTGAAACATCTAAAACCAAACAATTTTACACTTTAGTGTTACCATTTCATAAAGTTATTTACGCCTTCTTCTTTGCAATGTGAAGATAAATCATCTTCTACAGTTTCAATTGCTTCTTCCCCGTCAACTGTGCTGGTCCAACCATTAAAAAGCTGCTCTTCAGTAAGTTCGAGTTTAATATTCTCTTTTGCCCCAGCTTCATCAAAAGATGCATTTGAAAGATCTCCAAAAGCATCATCATCAAAATCAATGTCAGCAAAATCATCATTCTAAAACCAATTTTTCATGAAGATTTACATGTAAATTTAATTATTAAAATTTTACAAATTCTGCAATGGTTTCTTCCTCTTCCTTAATTTCTCTTTTCGGTGCATCAATTTTAAATAACAATTTTTTTTCTAGAGGTTTTGTAACTTTTGTCACCTGCACTTCCTCTTTAACTTCCGTTCTATTATCACTTTCCATTTCCATATTTACATCAATTTCATGTAATGGCTTAGAAGTGGTGGGTTCAGGACTGTCCTCTTCCTCCAGTACAATTCTTTTAGGTACCATAGCTGGTAAGGATTTTCTAGTCGACTGCATGCTTTTTATGTAATTTTGTGCAGCTTTTTTTTCACTCAAAGTTGATTTTCCAAATAGGTTTTTATTTTTGGAAACTGCAGTACTCGTTGAAGCCTTTTCTGTATCTAATTCAGAAATAAGTTCGGACAAAATGTCATCATCACCAAGCTTTTCCTCTTCCTTCTTTTTACTTGGCATATTAGAAAGCAAAAACTGTAAATTTCCTTTACCAGCGTTTTCTGAAACTGCTTTCTTTTTGCGTTTATTTCCCCGTTTTTGAGCAGAGCTTGAAGCCTGAGCGATTGACTCGGTATCAAGATCATCATCAAATATTTCTCGGCCATCTTCAATGTAACCACTTCCATCTGAATTAAATAATAATAGTTTAATTCAAATACACTAATAAAAAATTAAACCAAAACTCAAAATTTGGGAAATAATTGTTCCTTTAATTAAGTTATAATTTTTAATAGTAAAGATTGGTATTGAAACTAAGCATTTTTTACTTATAAAGTATTGCCCAGAAATGCTTCCTTAAAAAGTTACACCTCTTCAAAAATTTAAACAAAAATAGTTTTTTGTAAATAAAATAAATATTACAAGAGATATTAATTTGAAATTTTGGCGATAGTTTTTTCACATAAGGATACACATTTATGACCAATAAAAGTTTTAAAAATATTTTCAGGGGCGTTACATTTGGGGGGGTCATCAACTTTTTTTGATCATATCTTTTGTTTCTTTACGATTTTGGTAAATTCCTGAGACCTGAGAAATAAATTCGGATGCATTTGTTTTGAAATTTTCAAAACTCAATAACTTATAAACCGAATAAATAAAAAATAGAACTGCATATTGCTTTTATACAGGGTGTCCCGGAATAACTGACAATTTTTTTGTGGTGATAGATGCTTCCTCAAAAAGTTATACCACTTCAAAAATTTTCAAAAAAAATATTTTTTTGTAAATAAAACAAATATTATAGGAGATATTAATTTGAAATTTTGGCCACAGTTTTTTCACATAAGGATACACATTTTCAGCCAATAAAAGTTCAAAAAATATTTTCAGGGGCGTTACATTTGGGGAGGTCATCAACCATTTTTGATCATATCTTTTGTTTCTTTACGTTTTTGGTAATTTTAAAAGTACTAAAATAATCCTTGAGCAATGTTCTACAGAAAAGGTACTCTTAATTTATGTCGCTCCGGTGCTTCATTTCAGACTAAAAGTAGATTTTATAATTTTTAGCTAAAAATATGAATTTAATGTGGGCTGCTCCATATGCAAGATGCATGTCTGGTAATTCCACATTTGAAAATCTATACATTTTTAATATTTCAATAATATGACTAACTATCAAACACTAATTAGAAAATATTAAAGGCTGCTTAGAACTTAGAATTAACAAAATATTGTAATTCACCTACTTTGATATTTAATATTTATCTGTTTTCAGATAAATCACGAAATTTTCATTAAAAAGCCTAATTTGATGATGTTTTTTAAATTCATATTTTTAGATTAAAATTATAAAATCTACTTTTACTTCGAAATGAAGCGCCGGAGCGACATACAATAAGAGTACCTTTTTTGTAGAACATTGATCAAGGATTATTTTAGTACTTTTAAAATTATCAAAAACATAAAGAAACAAAAGATATGATCAAAAAAAGTTGATGACCCCCCCAAATGTAACGCCCCTAAAAATATTTTTAAAACTTTTATTGGTCGTAAATGTGTATCCTTATGTGAAAAAACCATCGCCAAAATTTTAACTTAAGATCTCTTGTAATATTTATTTTATTTACAAAAAACTATTTATTTTTTAAATTTTTGAAGTGGTATAACTTTTTAAGGAAGCATTTCCGGGCAATACTTTATAAGTCAAAAATGCTTAGTTTCACTTTCTCTATCACCCCTAAGAAATTGTCACAGTTATTCCGGAACACCCTGTATACAAAATTTACTTACCATCATCGACAATCCAATCATCATCTTGCCGATCGAGCACTTTTTTAGTATAATCTTTTTCATCCACAATATCATAAACATTTTCAACCGTATCTATATTACATTTATTCTTTGAGCCTTTTAATTGTTTCAACCTTTCAAAAGCAGAAGCCCTTCCATGTTTATCTTTTTTTTGCCGTTTTGCCCTTTGTTGCCCTTCTGCTGCAAAATAAGCTTGTATAAAGATTATGAAGTACAGTAAAGTTGTAATAATATAAACTTAATCATGAATTTAAAATCTTATAGGTCCTAAGCTTTAAAATTTAAAAACATATTTGAAAAATACTTTTTCAGTTTTGATTCGAAGTATCTTTTATGAAAATTAGCAAATATAATTCTACTCACCACCTTCCATTTAGTAAAAAACTTAAAAGAAGAGTATAAAAACAGTAAAAACAATTTATTGAACGAATAAATAAACAAAATATAACGAAAAATATTTTCGCGCCTTATTTGCTCATAACCTCAAATTATCATAGACTGTTATATCATAGACAAATTTATCAGATACCAAGTGATTCAAAAATTTGTTACTCCTGATATTTACAAAAAAATGAAAATGTATTCATTTAATAATCTATTATTATAAAATTATTATGCTTTTTGAAATTATAGGGAAAGTTATTAAGGAATAATTACTGGACGTAAAAAGAAAATCACCACCAGATGTCGCTATGCAAATTAAATTTTACTCTATGGTTCAGTGGTGCCAACTGAAAATCATAACGACCACAGAAAATCAAAATAACATTTCTTTTGATTACGCGTTTTGTGTCACGGTGAGTTGTTTGTGTAATTTCTTAAAAATCTTCAATCATCCGACTTATTTTAATAATTTTCAATAAGTTTTCCTTCCTATTTTCTTGCAATAATTAATTTCCACATATCCCACAATATATTTTTGTATTTATTATCATTTTTTTCTAGTTTAATATTTGTGGTTATGTATTTTCCCTATTTATATGATGGCAAATATGCGAATTTTATTTTGTAATTTATTTCAGTAATTTATAATGGGTCGTGTGATTCGTGCTCAGCGTAAAGGTGCTGGGTCAGTCTTCAAGGCTCACACCAAAAAAAGGAAGGGAGCACCTAAATTAAGATCCCTTGATTTTGCTGAAAGACATGGATACATCAAAGGTGTAGTTAAAGATATTGTCCACGATCCTGGTCGTGGAGCTCCCTTGGCTGTTGTACACTTTAGAGATACCTACAAATTCCAAACGAGGAAGGAATTATTTATTGCCCCCGAAGGCATGTACACAGGCCAATTCTTATATTGTGGAAAGAAAGCCACTTTACAAATTGGTAAGCGTGTTAATAATATTATTTCATTCTATTTTGATTAGTTTTTTTTGGTATTAGTCTTAAAAAAATGATTTGTTTTGCAGGAAATGTTTTGCCCATTGGAACCATGCCTGAAGGTACGATTGTCTGTAATTTAGAAGAGAAGACTGGAGATCGTGGTCGTTTAGCAAGAGCATCAGGAAATTATGCCACCGTCATTGCTCACAATCCTGATACTAAAAAAACTAGAGTAAAGTTGCCTTCTGGAGCTAAAAAAGTAATCCCATCCAATAACAGAGCCATGGTTGGTAAGTAGAATTTTTTAAATTTAAACAATGAGTTTTTACCATGATGAATAATAAATCTTACCTACATTATATGAGAATGTTTGATTAAACTTTATATTAACTGATAAAATTATTGGAAAATTAATTATTAGTTTGTGTTGGTTAAGGAAATTAATTAAAAGTTAATTTTTATAGGTATTGTTGCTGGAGGTGGACGAATTGACAAGCCTATTCTTAAGGCAGGTCGTGCCTACCACAAATATAAGGTCAAGCGTAATTGCTGGCCAAAGGTACGAGGTGTTGCCATGAACCCTGTGGAGCATCCCCATGGTGGTGGTAACCATCAACATATTGGTAAAGCATCTACAGTCAAAAGAGGAACATCAGCTGGTAGGAAAGTTGGTCTTATTGCTGCCAGAAGAACCGGTCGTATTCGTGGTGGAAAAGTCACCAACAATAAGGACGATTAGAATAAAAATTAATTTTATTTGGTTGACATTATATTTTGTAAGTAATACCCTGTTTTTGATATTTAATTTCTTATAAAATATAATCTTGGCTAATTCTACTATTGTGTTTTTATTTTAAATCCCGATTACAAAAAATATTTAATCAAATTGCAAATAATTTTTGAAATGGTCTTAATAGTTTATTGTAAAAGTAATAGAAGTACTTTTTGTGGCGAGCATGTAGGTTTTGTGGGACGAGCTTTGCGAGTCCCAAAAAGTTCTTTTACTCCGAATAAAACATGCTATTTTTTTCTTCAAACGTCGAAATTTTTAAAATAGTTATGTAATAAATAATTTTAAAATTTGACATTTAATTTACATGCAACACACAATACAATGTTAGTGTATATTGGGTTGCCTAAAATTCATTTCTACTTTTTTAAATTATAATTTAATGTTAATTCTAATTAACACATTGTTTAATTTCAACACGACATGTATATTGGGTTACGGAATGAGCGGAGTAGAAATTTAATTTCTACTCCTAGGCAGTACAAAGTGACCATAGAATCAACGAACATAAAAAGTGACATTTTAAAGCCTGTCAAACGTCACAGAAGACTGTACTTTAATGGCGTTTGAAGAAAAAATATTTCTTATGCTTATTTTAAATTTACATTATAATTTCTGAGGTTTTTAAGGGTGCGTCCCAAGATTTTACCAGCTTGTTTGACTTATTTGAATAAGGAGGAGTCAATATATTAGAGGGGACATAAGATAATGTTTGTACATTTTCTAAAAATTAAAAATACAGGGTGATGATAGTGAAGAACAAAATTCGTAACTGCTGTATTTAATTTTTTTGAAAAAATCGTTTGGACAAGTCAATTTTAGCTTTTAAAATCCCATCTCTTGGCATAGAAAAAATATTAATGACGTCACTGGTGATATTGCAATGACGTCATCATCATTTTTTTTTAAATGACAACCCCCACTTTCATGTCACTTAAACGATGATATAAAAAATCACAAAAGCGAGTAAAAAAAGTGGGGGTTTTCATTTAAAAGAAATGATGATGACGTCATTGGTAAATCACCAGTGACGTCATTAATTTTTTTATAGCATTTTAAAAACTAAATTTGACCTGTTTGAGCGATTTTCTGAAAAAAATTATATACGGCAGTTACGAATTTTGTTCCAAACTTTATCATCACCAAGGGCTACTTGATTCTAAAATCTTCCATTTTTGGTCAAAAAAAATTCCACCGAGGATTTTTTTTAATCTCTTTTTTTCGTGCATTAAGAAGTCTTGCAGCTATCATTTGTTATATCTTTTTTCTTCATTGGGTAAAATAATTTTAGGGGTGCAACAAAGAAGAACTTCGTAAAAGTTGCGCGCTTTTTACCGGTTTAGAAAAAATGATAAAACAAAAAGTTAAAATTATCCTTTTTTGTGCCACTTTGAAGAAAATATACCTTAAATCAAAACTTGTGCTATCCTGTTTTCTTTTTTTAAGTTTTTATGGGAATTTGAAAAACGGGAACAATTTAAAAATTATGTTGTTTTAAAAATACCACATACATAAAACAAAAGAGGATAAGCGCATAGCACAAGTTTTAATTTGAAGCATTTTCTTCAAAGTTGCACAAAAAAGAATATGTTATCATCTTTTGTTTTATATTATTTTCTAAAACAGTCGAAAGCGCGCAACTTACGAAGTTCTCTTTGTTGCTCCATTATAACTGGTTTTCTTAAAACGTCATTAAAGTACAAGTAACGAGCAAAATTCGAGGTCTCTTGATGCTCGTTATAACCGAGTTCGACTGTATTTTTTACATTATTTTATAAATTTTGCCGTTTCAAGAAAACAGCATGTTTTTATTTGGATTTAGAACTTTTTTACTCGTAATAAAACAATACACATTTTTCGTCAGACGTCAATAAAGTACAGCTTTCTGTGACCTGACGCTTGACAGGCTTTAACAAGTCATTTATATGTTCCTTAACTCATATTCGTACATTTCCGAAGTAAATCGGTTACAATCGGGGCTACTTTGCATTGACAAGGATTGAAAGGTGGAGTTGAAATGCATTTTAGGAAACCCAATATACACTAACATTGTATCGTGTGTTGTATGTAAATTAAATGTGAAGTTTGAAAATTGTTTATTATATTACTATTTTAAACCTTTGGACGTTTGAAGAAAAAATAGTATGTTTTATTCGGAGTAAAAGAACTTTTTGTGGCTCGCATGTTTCCGCAGGGCTCGTGCCGCAAGCCTATACATGTTCGCCACAAAAAATACTTCTTTTACTCCTAATAAAACAATATACTATTGGTTTACCCCACCGATAAAAAATAAAAAAAATAGCCACAATAATTTTTGTACATCAAAAAAAGAAAATTTGAGATAGCTTTAGCAGAAGAAAAGTTATTACCAAAAGTGTAGGTTACGACGGAATTTTCAAATCAACCGCTTTAAATTTACCGACTACCCACTTAATGCGCATGATCCACGATGCCCTTAGTAATTTATTGTACATTGCACATTTTAAACGCATTGGTTCATGTTTTTGAGCTTTACTGAAGCTTTAAATAATAAATATATTTATGTTTTGTTGAATTTGTAGTTATAAGGTACAAGAATGCATTTTAAACATACTTTTAGACACAGCCAAGTACCGAATATCCTCCATTGTATATTTACGTAAGTAAAATTCCCAATAAGAATCAGTACATTTTTGTGGATTCATCTATATTTGCAGAACGGTAACTAGAATTTCTTGCGTTGCTTATTTTTCTGGGAAGAAAGTCACTACCATTTCTGTTTAATATTGAATCACCCTGTATACAGATTTTGTATATTGTACTCTACATCAAACTTTACGATTCTACATAATATATAAAATTGGCAACGTTGCAACACCTAAGGTGGTTCTATGAAACTAACGTTCTATTAAATAACCGTTGGTTAAAATTGACATTTGACATCATCTTTTACCGCCAAAATATCCACCGGATGCGTGCATACAATCCCACATACGTGCACTAGTATAATTTTTTTTATATATTGTTTTTAATTTAAGTAGCCCAAAATGATGAAACAAGATTATGATAAAGAGAGGGGTATGTGTATCTTTATTATCACAAAAGCCAAAGTCTTACTAAAATCAATAAAATTATAAGTTATACCTATGTACTTATTATTGGAAACAAAAAAAAGAAGCAGAATGTAGCTTTTATTTCTGTAGGTAGTTTGTATTTACTTTTGTACAAGTGGTTATATATGTTCCGTAAACTTTTTGAACCATTTATCCTCTTATCGACTCAGATTTTACTTGGTTGTAGTAACGTCTGATTTTTAAAGAGGTAGAATAAACGAGAAGAAATTCCCTTTGGTAAACCAGTTTCATTGATTTATCATCCTTGATTTCGTCTACAAATTAATATGAGTATACTAAAATTATCGATTTATTTTAAAATATCACAATATAAAAATGGAACACGCCGTTTTATGCAGGGCTCGAATTGTACCGTAACTATTCAGAACGCTGTTCCGGTTTGATAAATTTTGAATGTATGAGAAATTATTTAATATTTTAAAAAGGAGAATTAAAGAAGGTCAAAACTTTTTTTTATTGGTTCTATTTAGCGGTCCAGTTCGTGAACATTTCAGTTTCGGGCCCTAGTTTTATTAAGATGATGTGGGTATAAGCGTACTCCTTTTGGGACTTATACCTAAGCTACAAACGGAGTGTGTTTAAATTTGTTCTATTCCATCGTATAATTTAATTTATAAGAATTTGAAATAAGGAATTTTCTTAAATTATTATACAATTTTGTTGAATATTCTGAAACTGATGTATGACAAAATATTATTTTTAAGAATCTCTAAGAACTTTCTTCATGGAATTTTGCACTCAAGATATAACCGGAGCAAAGCACTTTAAGTACTCAGCTCAACTGACCAAGCTAGCCCATCGAGAACAAGTAGCTATGTATGTTGAACTCGATGATGTCCATGAATTTGATTCAGATTTGGCCAAAAACATTAAAAATAACACCAGGAGATACACTACAATGCTTTATGAGCTCGTTCAAGAAATGTTACCAACTTTTAAAGTTCACGATGTTATTGCCAAAGATGTTTTAGATGTGTTCATTGAACAAAGGTTGATGTTGGAAGGCCGCATGAGAAACCAAAATGAAAATAGAGATCCCAATAATAAGTTTCCACCAGAACTTATGAGAAGATTGTAAGTATAGTGGAGGAGAATCACTTTTAATTTTGAGTTTTGTAACTACGGTCCTCTTATCGACTCAGTACTTACTTTTGATAGTAAGGTCTGATTTTTAAAAGAGGTAGAATAAACGAGAAGAAATTCCCTTTGGTAAACCACTTTCATTGATTTACCATCCTTAATTTCTTCTACAAATTATTATTTTCTATAATACTAAAACCGTAAGAAACGTGGAAGGTATTTCTTTTCGTACACAGTTGAAATTTTGCAGGTGGAAAGAGGAGAAAATTTTAAGACAAAAGTTTAATTGTCTCTTAAATTTTTTAAGATCGCATTTAAGAAAGTAGCATTTTTATTCGAGTTTCGGTCTAATCAACCCCACAAATTTAATTTTGCCCCAACGTTATGTACATTTTCTGAAAGCTTTCATGGTCCACTTTACGACAAAAAAAGAATCACTTCGCTATCCCTTTTTGTTATCGAGTTATGGCCGAAAATGTAGCAAAAATATGCAAAATCTCCGTTGGGACCCAAAATTGCGGTTTTAACTGTTTAACCAAATATTTTTTAAAACGTGTCTACCTTTGGTAAAAATGTAAAACCGCTAACTTTTATAGTTTTCGAAAAAAACAATAAAAATCGATTTCAAGCCCGTAACCTTAATATCACAAAAAAAAATTTTCGAATTTTTTCATAATCGACCCCGAAAATAAAAGATAATAGAAAATGGATGAAATGTAGGGGGTCACTTGCCCTCTACACCCCAAAAAAAAAATTTTACTCCCCAAAAACTCAAAAAAATTAAAATAATTTTATGTAATGTACTTTTTTAATGTACTAATTTAATAAGATAATAGATAATATCGACAATTTTTACAAACTCACCTGTTCAAATTTTTATTTCCTAATTTTAAGTATTAAGCGAAATATGAATTTTTCAAAATTTTTAATTTGAAATGCTACACCCTTGTAACATTACTAAATTAGTATTGTATTGCAATTAATTAAAAATAATATGTTAAAAAAAATGAGCTTATTTAAAAAGGTTTTATTTTTTAGTGAAATTTATATAAAAGATAGTGGCTTGAATAAAAATCAACCAATTCGTGAAATTAAAGCTGATAGTATTGGTAAACTTGTTACCGTTCGAGGTATTGTTACTCGAACAACTGAAGTAAAACCCATGATAAGTGTGGCAACATACACTTGCGATCAATGTGGGTGTGAAACATATCAACCTATTAATTCTCTCACTTTTATGCCATTAACTATGTGCACTACTGTACCCTGCAAAGTTAACAAATCTGGAGGAAGACTGTATTTACAAACAAGAGGAAGTAAATTTATTAAATTTCAAGAAATTCACATCCAAGAGCATGTAAGTTTATCATTTAATATTGAAAGAAACTCATTTTCTTTTTTGGTCATTTTTTTATCGTAATTTCTATTTATTGAAAATGTTTTATTTCTTTATTAGAGTGATCAAGTACCTGTCGGACACATTCCACGCTCTTTGACAATATTTTGTAGAGGTGAAGTTACTCGTCTTGCTAAGCCAGGTGAACATGTTGCAGTTACTGGAGTTTTTTTACCACTGATAAGAACAGGATTTAAACAAATTATTGGTGGTTTGATATCCGAAACTTACCTGGATGCACATGTAAGTGGTATTTGAGTCAAAATTCTATGCCAGAAATTCCTTGATAAAAGTTCTTAATTCTACAAGAACCAAAAATGTTTTAGCAAACTTCTTTTGTTTGTAATTCTTGTATATTTAAAATTTTGATCCTCTAATCGACTCAGATCTTACTTTTTATAGCAAGGTCTGATTTTTAAGGAGGTAGAATAAACGAGAAGAAATTCCCTTTGGTAAATCAGTTTTATTGATTTACCATCCTTAATTTCTTCTACATCTAAATTATAAAAACGAAAATCTTAACTTAAAGTAATAATTGGTTCATTAAAATACACCAGAAAAAAGTATGAGCTCAATAATTCTAAAATATAAAAGTGAATTTACGATTTTTAGAGACTAATTTCGCTTAATAAAGCTGCTGAAGATGAAAATTCTTCAGATAAGTTATCACCTGAAGAACTAGAGAGTTTTAAAGAAGAGGATTTTTACACTAAATTGGCCTTGTCGTTGGCACCTGAAATTTATGGTCACTTAGATGTAAAAAAAGCTTTATTACTTTTGCTGGTTGGTGGTGTGGAGAGAAGACCTACTGGAATGAAGATTCGTGGAAATATCAATATTTGTCTTATGGGAGATCCCGGTGTAGCTAAATCTCAATTACTTGGATTCATTGATCGTCTTGCACCCAGAAGTAAGGAAACTATTTGAAGGCTTTTTGTGTGCTATTTTTAGTTTTCCTGTAATATTTTTGTATTCTTTCATTTTATCGTTTTTCAACTCTACGGAGAATTTTCGTCTATCAAAAATGTGAATCGAATTTATGTTTCTGTAGGTCAATATACAACAGGAAGAGGTTCTTCTGGTGTAGGTTTAACAGCAGCAGTGATGAAAGATCCATTAACTGGAGAAATGATGTTGGAAGGTGGTGCTCTTGTATTAGCAGATGAAGGTGTCTGCTGCATTGATGAGTTCGATAAAATGGCGGATGTAGATCGTACAGCTATACATGAGGTAATGGAGCAACAGACTATCAGTATTGCCAAGGCAGGAATTATGACTTGCTTGAATGCAAGAGTTTCGATATTAGCAGCTGCTAATCCTGCTTTTGGAAGATACAATCCTAAAAGAACCATTGAGCAAAACATTCAACTTCCAGCTGCCTTACTGTCACGTTTTGATTTACTTTGGTTAATACAGGATAAAGCAGATAGAGATAATGATTTAAGACTTGCCAAACATATTACTTATGTGCACCAACATTCGAAACAACCACCATCACAAGTAAAAGCTTTGGATATGACCCTTATGCGTAAATATATTGCCTTGTGTAAATTAAAAGAGCCCGCCATTCCTGAAGACTTAACTGATCATATTGTTGGTAAGAAAATAATTTTTGAATCAAAATAATTAACTTGTTAAATATTTTTGTTTTAAATAGAGGCGTATGTACAACTTAGAGAAGAAGCTCGGAATTCCACTGACATGACTTTTACTTCACCCAGAAATCTCCTTGCAATCTTACGTTTAGCTACCGCTTTAGCACGACTACGTTTAAGTAATGTTGTTGAAAAAACTGATGTAAAAGAAGCTATCAGATTAATTGAGATGAGCAAGGATTCTCTCAATCAAACCTTTGATGTTAAAGGAGCAAGGTACTGTTTTGATTATTATCATATTTATCTTCAAGTCCTTCTAAAATAAGAATGAAATAAATACTTCTCCTCTCAGTGGCGGATACAGAGACAGGGCGATAGGGGGGATCAATTTAGGCGCCATGCAATTTTAAGCCCTTGGTTTTCCAAAATTATTATGAAAGTTACTGGAGTTAAAAGAAAATCATTGATATTAAAAAAAATATACTGGAATTCCTAAAATCACCAGTTGTAACACACCAAAAATGAGCATTTTTTAAAATAAATTTTCAAAAGAGCTCCTATGACTAAAAAATACTTAAAAAAGCCTATTTTATAGGAAATAGTCTAAATTTTATAATGGAACTAATTTTGTAAGTCTAGCTTAAGTGGAAATGTCATTTTTTGACTTTCAAAGTGCATACAAACTTTTCATTAAAAAACGTGAGTTTAAATAAAAGCGTTAAAAAATTTTAATTGGGATTTCAAAAAAGTCCCCTTTGCGAATTTTTTTTTTGAAATGGTCCATTTTATAAAAAATTAACCAAATTTTATAATAAAATTTATTTTATAATCATATCTTGACCATAAATACCCTTTTTAGGTAATTAAAGTACAATTAAAAATTTCCCCAAAAAATATCTTTAACTGCAATTGGTTATATTATATTTATTTTTCGGCCCATGATTGATTTTAGACTTTTGTACTATAGATTATACTCTAATCTTTAATTTAAAATCAAAAATGTTGTTATAATTTTATCGAAAATAGCACTTTTTAAGTTTTTAGAATTTCTTTATATACCAAAACTGAGTATTTTTATAATCAATTTTCAAAAAAGTTCCTTTGTGAAAAATATTACTTAAATATGTTTATTTTATAGGAAATTTTCTAAATTTGTTAATGAAGCTAATTTTGTAAGTCTAACTTCAGTGGAAATGTCATTTTAGGGCGTTCAAAATGCTGTAATGTTTTAATAAAAAAAATAAGAATTTTTGTTATGAATGGCATTTACTATTTAAAACAAGTGCTGAAAAAAGTGGGACACCCTGTATAATTGCTCATACCCCCCCCCCCCCTTGAAATTTTACTCTAGATCCGCCACTGTCTCCTCTTATCGACTTACTCTTTACTTATTATAGTAAGGTGTAACATTTGAGAGGTAAAACAATTTAGAAGAAATTCCCTTTGGTAATACCACTTTTATTGATTTACCAACCTTAATTTCATCTACAAAAATATCTTATTAATAATATACAGCTAAACGTCGTTTTACGCCGGGGTTCCGTTCCGAGAGACACCAGCGTAAAAAAAATCGGCGTAAACTGAACACACATTTTTCGTGCTTTTTTCGCACAATGTTTGGTTCTGAATCACTATTGTCTTTTTCTTAAAAACAAAACGAAAACTAACTCGGAAAATCCCACGCCGGCACCAACCGGCGTAAATCGAACCGGCGCAAAACGACGTTTACCTGTATTTATCTTTTCAATGGGTTGGCAATACTGCTCAGTGATTAATGAAATCGCCCATAATCCATTGCTCATTACCCAAAGGGTTGGCAATACTGCAGCTTTGTGATTGGTCCATTGGTCCGCACACGGTCCAAGCATGTTGAATACTGTCAAAAATTTAATATTGAATTTCATTACTTATCAAAAAATTCATGTGTAATGAACAATTTATTCAATATTCGTGGAAAAATCCTTTTTTTTACATTTTTTTTGCAAATTTTATTCCAGGCCTCCAAATGTGAACGACAAAATCTTCGCTATAATCAGGGAAATGGCTGGTGAAAATAAAACTGTCCATTTAAATGATGTCAAAGAAAAATGCGTTGGAAAAGGTTACAAGCCTGATCAAATCGACACCTGCATTGAAGTATATGAAGAACTGAATATATTCCAAATAAACCAATCTCGTACAATTATAACTTTTGTTTAATTTTTCTAGAAATAGGTAATTAATGTTAACTGCATCACTAATTAATATAATAAACATTTGTGCCTATTCCGCATTCTCCTAAGGGCAGATTTCTTTCATGAAAATAAGAAAAGTTCGCTTTACAAGGAAGGTACAGCCATTTTAAAGGTGTTAGTGTCAATTGTAGGTTTTTGTTCGTTTATTTTTTTAAATTTTTTGCATGTTTTAAAAGGGTATATTTATATCTAACTAAATCATACAAAATTTCAAAACTACTTCAATTTGTTTTTAAATAAACGAACAAAAACCTACTAATTGACAACACCTTTAAAAGCCTGTAGCTCAATTGTGAAGCAAGATCTGAAATGTTTATGTTTCTTCTTATTTTGATGAACGGAATATGCCCTTAAGAGGGTGCGGAATAGTTTTGAATCACCTTGAATAGACGTACTTTTTATATTTAATCGTAAAATTGATTGTTATTTTAATGCTAAGTAATTATTCCTGTAAGAAGAAAGAACTTATTTTTTTAAGTAATAAAGGTATTAAAATAAAAACATTTTATTAATCAAGGTCCAATTTAGTAAATGAAGGCTCGGAGTTCTAACTGATTAAACAATAAAATATGTTGGAGCTGTTGTTTACCTGGCGGTGTTCACTAAATTCGTTTGAAGTGTCTTTCAAGATCGGGGCGGTTTCGCATAAATAACGGCCAATTAGGCCTAATACAACCGTCGACGTCTTCGAATATAATTAAGCCGTGATTCATTAACGCAAAACACAATAGAAAACGTAATAGAATCATAAATTAGGCAGATTACGTGCTAAACTTGGAACAATTTGTTAAATATTCAGCTTAATTAGATGACCGGTGCATAAATTACTGACGGCATCTTGATGAAGACAAAACCATAGAGAGAAACTTTCGTGGAATTTAAATTGCCGTGTTTACGTGCACGAGTGTGTGTTTTCCGAGGATATTTTATTAATTCAACCCAATAAATTTAATCTGGTGAACTCCCTGGGTTTCTGTTATAGCCAATTAAACGTGTTTACTCTTCCCCGCTCTTGCTTTGAAATGGCGTTCCATGCAACGCCTCTCGCTGGATTAAATTAATCTTTGGATAAATTCTTTTATTGTTTATGGATAATCAATGATTTTTTATGGTCTGCTTATAATAAATATGACTCTTTATAAAGAGGTCATGTTAATTGGACGTAACTAGTACATTTCTTCCTTCATACCTCCTACAACTTCAATAATTATTATTGCCAATATTTTTTTAATTTGTTGATTGTGAAAGTAAATGTGCATCTCCCTTTTCTTATCTTTTCTGAATAAATTATTCAAAATGACTTATTAAAGTCGCAAGAAATTATTGTTTATTATCCTATATTAATTCTTTTTGTTTAATTGTCGAAACAACCATATGTGCTATTAAATGTGTTTAAGAACCAATTTATATTAGAAACAAAGAACAATGAAGGCACTTTTTAACAACGAGAGCTTTTCAAAGAAACATCGGGATACATCTAAATTTTCCACCGACAACTGACATGATGCATTTCATCGGTATGGAAGTTACAATCGTAGTTTCGATAATACCTTATATTCTATTGAACTCTTAATAGAATTCTATGTTTATTAAGAAAAAAATCGAAGAGTGAAGGAAATGTTGATAAGACGACCAAGATCAATCTCATATTACTGACAATCGGCAATATTTTCATGACTTAGGTTATAGTGGTCGACATTCCGATTAGAAGAACAGCATGGTTGATTTTAGATTGGTTAGCAAATGCGCAACTTGGCGAACAATTAAAATCTTGAGTAAAATGAGAATACCAGGCAGTTTTTGAGCAATTTCATCACATGGTTACCTTCTGAATGGAAATCTGAGATATTTAGGCAATTTCAGAGTAATCAATTACAATCGAATTGGTCCTTGAATGCTTAGGAAAAACTGATCGATTCGATTGATCTGCTTTATTAGTGATTTTCCACATGTTCTGATTTGATCTCGGTTGAACAGATCGAAGAAACAAATTCGATGTACCTATCACCCGATTTGTTCCACAAACCACAAATTATTTTGTATAGTTGCAGGTGTTCTAATCAATCAATCTTCCGTATGGTGCAATCACTTTTATTATGATTTTCCATAATATGTTCCGATTTGATCCGTCCGACAGTAGGATTGACCAACTTGGATGTATATTAACATCCAAAGGTTCCGACTTATAGGGTCAGACGGTCGGATAGCTGACTTCTGACTAAATCGGATGTGCACCTCTTTCACTAAAAACTAAAATATTAATATAATTCACTTTTGATAATTGCGTTGAGATGCTATCAACATATTTTTATGTAATTCCTTCCGTTTTAACAAAACGGGTGGAACGGGAGGAAAATAAAAGTGAGTAAATAATAGTTAATAGAAAAAAATAGAGCAATGAGCAGTTCTTGCAAGTGGCTTGTGGCTTGAACCATTAAAAATGGCAAAAATAGTGGGCCTGTTGGACGATTAGAATTTTGAATTTTAGCTTACGATTTTTATCACAAAATTGCTAATTACATCTTCACCAATGTGTGTAGGGATCAAAATAAATTATCATAAAAAAGCCTGCCGATGGTAACAGACTGTACTCAGAATACTTCTTCTAGGAGTAACTTTAGAAGGATACAGTAAAGAGAAGGAAAAGAGCTATGGTTCCAAATTTTCCCTGATTTGTTGTAAATATGAAGATCTCTAAGAAAAGAAAAGAAAAAGTACAACCTTAATGCGTTTTATCTTGGAGAAAAACTGAAAAAAATATTTGTTTTGTCTTTGCGATTTTTTATTCAACATTGCATCAACCATTTCTGTATTGCTTTTGTAACTAATTGAGAGAGGATGGTTTCAGCTTTCTAGTGATAATTTTCTTTTAATTCTACGTATATTGATTAAATAGTAATAAGCGATTTTATGGCAAAAATTGGTGACTTAAAATTCATAATGCTGTAGCTCAATAGCTAAAAAAGACCCCTAATTTTTTCGTATTTTCCTGGATTAAATCTACTCCCCAACCCTGAAGTTTGGTGAACAGGTGAACAACAAACCACGAGCGGAACACCCTGTATCCTGTATTGCTTTAAAACCCAAAAGATTCCATTATTCTCTAACACTGTAACTGTAGTCAGCTTATTGAGGGTTTATTTGGAAAACCTCTGCCTCTGCTTGGTCCATTTGAGTTGCAACAATAAAAAACGCGTGTTTCACATGTCACATGTGATCGTACTCGACTTTGATCATTCCAACCCTTACCCGAAGATTTAAAAGGTAATAAACCCGTAGCCCAGAATACAACTCAGCATACAAAACTCGGAGAGGTGGTAACCCTGATTGGTCGAAAGGAACCTCAAGTCTCCCCGCAGCCTCGATTTTAGGTTCGTACGGACACAAGGCAAAAATTAGAAACTGGGCCCCATAGATGTGAGCCCCCGCTGCATTTTAGAAAAAGGTGGCCTTACCATTCTTCAACAATGTCGTTTAATCGACACTGCCTTTTTATCGATGAGGCCGGCGCTTCATCGACAAATACATGTTTCATTCCCAAAGCTTTTCATGGCCAATATGGTTTTATCGACACAGATATTTAAAATATTTTAGAATGTGCGGGAAATGTGAAATCGGTAAACTACGAATATGTTTTTTTAAATTACTAAGAAAAAGGGAGTTCGTTAGTTCGAATGTTTTTTACATTCGAACTTACGAACCTTTTTGCTTCTGCCCTTTATTATACTATTATAGTATCGATGAACCGTCCTTACAAAATACTTGTCGATGAAACGTCCTTGTCGAAGATAAGATTTGTCGATGAAAATGCAGTATCGATGAAAAGGTAATGTCAATGAAACCTCAGTGTCGATGAGAAGGTAGTGCGGACGAAACGTTCTTGTCGAAGAAAGATAGTGTCGATGAAACGTGTCGGTTTCGATGAAAAAGTACTGTCCATGAACGTCCATGTCGAAGAAAAGGTTTGTGAAATGTAATGTCGACGAAATGGCTGTCGATGAAAAGGTAATGTCGATGAAACGTCGGTGTCGATGACAAAATAGTGTCTATGAAACATCCCTGTCGAAGAAAAGGTTTGTCTGTGATAAGGTAATGTCGACGAAGTGGCTCTCGATGAAAAGGTAATGTCGATGAAACGTCAGTGTCGATGAAAAAGTAGTGCTGACGAAACGTTCTTGTCGCAGAAAACGTTTGTCGAAGAAAATATAGTGTCGATGAAACGTGTCGGTTTCGATGAAAAAGTACTGTCCATGAACGTCCATGTCGAAGAAAAGGTTTGTGAAAAGGTAATGTCGACGAAATGGCTGTCGATGAAAAGGTAATGTCGATGAAACGTCGGTGTCGATGACAAAATAGTGTCTATGAAACATCCCTGTCGAAGAAAAGGTTTGTCTGTGAAAAGGTAATGTCGACGAAATGGCTGTTGATGAAAAGGTAATGTCGATGAAACGGGTGTCTATGAAAAGGTAGTGCTGACTAAACGTTCTTGTCGAAGAAAAAATAGTGTCGATGGAATGGTTGTCGATGCAAAGGTAATGTCTCGATGAAACATGGGTGTCGATGAAAAAGTAGTGTCTATGAAACGTCCCTGTCGAAGAAAAGGTTTGTCTGTGAAAAGGTAATGTCGACGAAATGGCTGTCGATGAAAAGGTAATGTCGATGAAAAGGTAATGTCGATGAAACGTCGGTGTCGATGAAACGATCATGTCGGTATAGGTATAGGTATACAACCACCTAAAATTGACCGAGCCCAAGGCAGTTGCCTCGGTTAACTTGTGGAAAAATCGACCCTGTCTCTCCACGGTCCCGACGCTCGAACGACCGGAAGACGCCGACCGTTTTCATTTCATACCTTCCAATCTGACCAAGTACATTCGATTGTTTCATCAAATCGGATTGTGTGGAGGCTCCCTTACTATACGATTTGGTCAGTTAGTTATTTTGTATAGATGGTGGTTGTCGAGTGACTGGGCTATTCGACGTGGCTGGGAAGAAGAACAAGATTCATCGATCTATCCATAGTAGCCAGACACTTTTAGACAACAGATCGACGGACCAAATTAGATGTTGGATCCAGAGCCGTTCCGCTCCGACTTATCATTCGATTTGGTCGGTCCATTATTCGGTATAGTTGGTGGTCGTTTGACGGCGGTGCTATCCAGCACGTAACAAGTAAGAAGGCTAGTGCTCGATCGATCCTAACTCCAGCCAGTGAGCTAGTTACTGAAGATTTATAATTTGATAAACTATTTATGTTTAGGAATTACTAAATTATTAAAAGTTATTATTCCATAACACCAGTTTATGGCAAGTAAACATGTATTCGATTAATAGCGCATTACGCGAATTATCGCCGCCGGCTGTTCGACTTGTTTAGTTTTTTTTTGATAGAGAAGGGGCCCGTCGTACTGCCGTACGGAATGGCAAAGCTGATTGATACGAAAAGATAATTTCGCTCCTCCCAAAGGTGTAGCGAGCTGATATCAGGGCCGGCCCCTCGACCATCTCACCTGGTAGTGCAGTGTGTGCGCAACAACACGCACCTGTGCACACCTGGCTGACTTATACCCTCAAGCTCGAGCGCGGTAATTGTCGACGTTGTGGACGCTTATCTTAAACTGCCGTTTTTGTCTTATCACGCGCGCGCGCGACTATTCGACCCATTACTTCTTATGATTGACAGAGTTTGTGAATGTGGAGGACCTTCTTATCTCGATTTTCTCAGTGGGATTTTTTAAGACTCTTAAATTTCCAGGATTTGGATTAGCAAACTACGGTAAATACAGTTGAATTTGCCGGTGTTTTATCTAAATGATCAACCCTTTTTACATCAAAATTATCTTCTGAAAAGATCTTAATATTTACAAGAACTTAAATAACTGCTTTTTACTTACCGGCATTTTACTCAAACATAAACATTATACAATGTTTACAAGTTTACAAGGCCTTGTATTATTTATACACCAACCAACTCATGTTTAAAATATTTTTATTGCTGTTATTTAAAATATTAATAATACGAATATAGTTCCACCCAAATCTAAATGGAATTAATTTAATGACGACGAATTCGTTTTTATGTTTATTGAGCCACCCTGTATATCTACTGTGTTATTGGCTACAGGGTGTTCCACTACTTTAAAATTTTTCAATAAATGGAACTGCTCAAATTTATTGCCGCCATAACTTAGAGCAGTTTTTGTAATAATTTCCTAAATATTCTTTTAACAAATAATAAATAAAATTTTTAAAATATTTTATGAATTATGCCTCCCTACTTAGATATTGTTTTTTAAATCTTTATTTTTAACAGTACCTTTTCTGTACAAAGGTGTAAAGAAAAAACGTAATCAGAAAAAGTTGGGCATCTTCATATTGAAAAAACAACACAAAAATTTCAAATTAATATCTTTCGTAGTATACTTACAAAAAAGTTTTTTCTTGAAAAAATTCAAAGTATTTTCAGAGATATTTTATATTTAAAAAAAAAGTTTAGTGTCACTCCCACTATCACCCCAAAAAATTGGCACGGTTATTCAGAGACACCCTGTGGATGATTTGTTTTAAAACTTATACCGGGTGTCTCATATCGTTATATTAGAAATGATGGGAGAGTTATAATTCATAATTCTAATCTAAAAATATATAAAAGCAAAATGCAGTTCTATTCTTTATTTATTCGGCTTATAAGTTATTGAGTTTTGAAAATTTCAAAAGAAATGCCTGCGAATTTATTTCTCATAAGGCCTCCGAAATTTATTGACTTAAGTTGAAACTTTTAATATAAAAAAAAAACTATTTTTGCCCAATTTGTAGGGCGGAAATTTTTACAATAAAAATTATATATTTTTTGGGGTGTTTTTAGAAATGATCATATCATTTAAATATTGTCCCCATGTTTAATAGCTCCAAAAAGAGCATTACAAATTAATTCTCGTAGTGCAAAATCTTTAAAGAATTTGTCTAGTCCTAAAATATTATAAAAATGGAAAAATTTAAAAGTTTGTTATCTAAGCGGTTATATACAGGGTTTCTCGCAGGACTAATTGCCATCTTGAAAAAAAAACGAGAAAATTCGATTTTCAAAATATGACTATAACTCCTTTATTTTGGGTTGTATATTTTGTCAATAATTATAAAAATAACCACCTAAATGATTACCACAATTAGAATATACAGGGTGTCTCGTGGAGTGCATGAGTATCTTCGCTATTATTGGAGATCGAGAGTCGATTAAATCGATAAAGTTGGCGATTTTTTTGTAAAATTCGTTTGTTTTGCCTTGGAAATGGAAAAATTTCCGGGAATTTAAAGGAGAGCTTTGAATTATTCTTTATATTTTAATTTTGGAGAAATTTTCATGGATTTTTAGGATAAGCATTTTTTGTTAAAGTGATACTCTCACAAAATTAAAAAAGTTCTACATTTTATTTAAATCTAGGTGTATTTATATCATGTTATTTTTGCTTAAATTTCAAGAAAACTAATTAAATGTACAGGGTGTCCCATAAATGACGGGAATCTCTTCTATACTTTATTGGGAACCCTTAGAATAATAATAACGTATTGAATATCTTTTTGGTAATTTTTGGAAAATCCTGTATAAAATCACATCTGTACAAGTACAAAATTCACTAAATGCAATACGTTTGGTGATAATTTTAAATTGTAAAAAATGTTTTATTTTTAGAAATTTACAGATAGTGTAGATTTTAAATAAGTCTTATATTGAAAACAAACAGAAAACACTACATTTATTGGTGGCCCTTTTTGAAAGCGGGCCCTAGGCCACGACATTTGGGTAAAACAGCTCTGGTTCTTTATAGTTTGTAATTAGAAGTACATTATATGTATATATTTATTTTTATCTTGTAGAAAGGAAAGTATTTAATTTTGGAGATTCATGCCTAAATTTTAGGAATCATTGGTGAAAACGCGCATAATTGTTCAAAATGAGTTTTGAGTTTTAAACTTGAATCAATGATCAAGCCAAGGTACTTGAATTTATTCTCTTTTTCAAGTTTAGTGTTATTTAGAAAGACATCACCATCACCTACTGCTTCAGTTTTTTTATTTCATATGATCATGAGGCAATATTTTTTGGGCATTCAGATTTATAAGAAATTTCTGTTGCTCCATTGTTCAATTAGTTTGATATCACCTTTTAATTGATTTAAGGTTTACCTTTTTGGTCCATTGTAAAAATCGGTATATAGTCACCATAGACGTTGATGTAGCCTTTGATGTTGATTTTAGACATGTCACTTATATATTTATATCAGGAATAGCATTTGGCCCCAGTATCGATTCTTGTGGGACTTTTGGCATTGTCAATTTGAACAAATTGTTGTCTGTTTATTAGAAAACTGCTGATAATTTAGTGATTAATTGATTGTCAGCGATACTAAGACATTCAAGTTTTTTTAATAGTATACTACGGTCAACTGACTTGAAGGCTTTCTGAAAATCAAGAAATAAACACAGGACTTGTTGTTCCTTTTTATCAAAACTTGTGTTATAAAATTTAAACAAATTGCTATTGCAGAGTAAGAATTTCTAAAAAAATAGACAATTTGCTAAATCTGAAATTCAGAAATCAAAAGTTTCTCTAAAAAATACTAATTTTTAGTTATTTTTTATTTTGTAGTTCGGAGTTGTTATTCATGAGCGGAAAACCACTTGGGAAATGTAAAAATATCCACGCATGGATAGTTTAGCCAGTCAATAATAAGGGGAGCGGGACTTAACGCCGAATGACAAAAGGTCGACATGAAAAAGGCCGACTATTACAAATGGCCGAAGGAGAAAAGACCGAACGATAAAAGGCCAACTAGGAGAAAAGCCCGAACGATAAAAGGCCGATAATAAAAGCAATTTCCTAAACGGAAAATATAGTGGTTTACTTCTGCAGCAATAAAAGCTAGTACGAACAACATTTTTGTATATTTTTTTGTAGATGATTTAGAAGTCATTTCTTTAATTTTTGTCAGAAGGAAAAAAATGGAGAATGTACAAAAAAAATATAATGATCTAAAAGTACCTTAACTTTGGACCCCTCTAATTAATTTTGTGCTAGATTGCAGAAGGTAACTCTCTGGCAGGATGTAGCCTAATCAATTTAGATTATAAATTAAAAAAAAAATTGAAAATCTAACGAGGAAACTTGAGTTATGACTGCAGAACTAATTTTCATGATTTTTCACAATTTTTCCACCCAAACTCGCGCGCTCTCTTGGGATTGGCATTAATTATCAGTTATTTGATCATAATTTGTAAAGAAGCTCCAGAAAAGTGGGATGGATTTTCTATTCCTTGTTATTAACTCCAACGGAAAATTTATCGCGTGTATCTAGGAAGATGCTCTTAATGTGACCAAAATTAAAAAATTATATTTTTCCTTTGAAAACAAATGTTTATTTGAATTTTTTTCATAAAATCCTTAGTTTCGGAAATATTTTCATCTTTCAGGTTATGTGACTCATTCTCACCATGTACAGGGTGATTTTTAAGTTGATATTTTTTTTCGACGGGATATAAAACTCAATATATTAAGTCATTTGGAAAATATTTTGTAAATAAGTCTTTAAATAAGAAAGGTATAATGCGAATAGGACAAATAATTTTTTAGTTAATTTCCTTATTTATTATTAATTTTATATTTATAAAATAAACAAATAGTTATCCGCAGTATACGCAACAAAACACCCAGATTAAATAAATTATGGGCACAAACATCTTTAAACCTCTTTTTTTCGTCGGCCATTTTTCTTTCGGCCTTTTGTCCAGGTCGGCCTTTTTTCGTTTTGCCATTTCTTCTTCGGCCTTTTGTTGTTCGCGTCGATCTTTTCTCATTCAGCCTTTTGTCCATGTCGGCCATTTGTCCATGTTGGGGCCTTTTGTCCCTTTCGTCCTTTAGGGATTCGGTCTTTTGTGGTAGACTCCAATATATGAGAGTGCTTCTTGAAGTCTCTAGGAACGTGTTTTTCAGCCAGTTACTCTATCATTTATAAATAATGTCAAAGTGGAAATCTACTACGTGTTTTTTATGTCAAGATTTAGAACAATTTTTTGACAATTTTTTAGACATGATTTTGTTTAAATAATAATTTAAACAGACACAAATCTCACTCCTTGCTTTGTAATAACATTGCTATTTCCTATGGATTTCAAACTACTAAAAAGCCAGTTTCTACACTTGCATTATCATCTACAGGGTGTCCCATTTTAATTAATCCAGACAAAAGTAGCCTTTCGAAGGGGGAATTTAACATTTTAACGCAGTTTTCTTGTGGTGAAATAATATTGAGTAATAGTAATATTATTTAGACATGTTCATGAGAATAAATCGGTTCTGTTGGCTTCAAATTCCAACTCGTATGAAAAGGTGCATTTTTCTTCTGAAGTAATAATTTAATATAGTATAAATATGTTGACTGAGGTAACGTAATCCTATAATGATAAATTAAATATTTATAAAGAAAATCCTTATTAATAGCAAGAAATACTGTTGTAATATGTAATTTATTATTTTAAGATAATTGGACTAATACGTGTTAACAAACCACTTATGATAAATTTATTATAAATGATTTAAAATCTAAAGGAGAAATAATTTTCAATAAATTCTAATGCACACAAATAAACAACTGCATGATAAATTAACATCATGCAATCTGGGAATTAGTTGCAAAATTTCAAAATCCAATTTACTGGCGTTTATTCGCAGAAATAAATTAGATTTTCTCTATTAATTTTTTTAATTACCCATATGAGCTTTATGGTTTATATAATAAAGCAATTTAAATTTTAAATATATGTATATTCCATTAATAAATAGTATTAAATTTAATTATAAAAAAAATAAACAATAAATTATAAGAAAACCCCCTGATTTATTACTTGTGAAAACATAAAATAAATTAAATAATTATTAATATTATGTATGAAGTTTTTATATTTATAGTTTTTAAAAACGCAGTAATATTACTTAAATAAATATAATGTCCCTTTGATTAATGAAATTTATTTCATAATATATTTCAACATTTCAAACTCGTTTATGCTCATTTATTTATTACATTAAAAATTCCTACCTAATATTTCATTTTTATCGCGACAATGCATAGAAATATTAATTAGAATAAACGACATGTAATAATTATAAAACAGTAAATGCGGGTGATTATTAATATAAAAGCAATTTAAAATATTAAAATAGCTTAGCACGTTTATTTATCTTATCACTTAGTTTTATTATTTAGACCTTTTTGTATTTCACTTTTTTATTTAATTAATTTTTTTTAATAAATTCATGTGATTTTATCAGTAATATTTATACAGGGTGTCTAAAAAATAAGCGAGCGTTCCAGGGGGGTTATTCTTGAATCACTCGACTCGATATCGTTTATTACATCACGTCGAGTGGTTCAGGAATATGCCACCAGTACGCGCTATTTTGTTTTAAGTACCTTGGCTTCCTAAAATGCCAATGAAAATCCTAAAAATTAAAAAAGATGAAGAGGATATATTTTAAATGATTTCTAGGTTTATTTTTCCTATTTACGTAGGTATGTGGATACATAATAAAGAAAATTATATTCATTATCCAGGGGTAATAAATCAAAACGGGTTGACATTTAAAATTATAACTATCTATTGCAATAAACAAATATTAACGTCACATTTGTTTAAAGTGCGTTTAATTAGAACGGTCGCACAATTTTGTACATAATTTATATTTAGTTCAGAGCATTACCAGCAACAACCCACAAATGAAGCCTCATTTGCATAAAATATACGAATACATTATAATTATTATGCACTTTTATCGTAACTACTTTATTATTACCTTATCAACTTACTTACGTGTATGTCGGCGATTATTACATTTCTTACATTTTAAAATTCTCGTACCGTTTATTTATTGTATCTATTTACTTCTTGTTATAAGTACTCATTCGTTTAAAATATTATATAAATTAAGTTGTTACTTTATTTGATTTTATAAAGTTTAATTCTATGTTTCATTATTAACGCTGGATAATAATTGTAATTATACAAACCTTTACAAAAATTGATTTAATTACATTTTGATTAAGTAGAATGATTGTAATTATCTTGTGCATTCAATTAGTATTCAGTATTATTATAATTAATATCAAATTTTAATTAATCTACCAGTCAAAGATTTTAATGTATAGTAGTGAAAAAAAGTAGAGCAACAATTAACGCAAAAATAATGAGCAGTACTCGCACGTGTCTCGTATCACTAAAAATTGCATTCGAGTGAAGTATTCAATTTGGTCGGAATCATCGTCCACACGATTCAACTTGGTCGGACGGTTGTATGGTGCCTTCCCAACTTGGTTAGCAACAGTCCTTTACACGTTTCGACTTACCGCGCGATTCGACCAAATTGTATCCGGCCAAATCGAGTCGTTCCAACCACCAAACTTTCCAACGTGGTTGGCAACAAGCTTCCACACGTTTCGACTTAGCACACGACACGACCAAATTGTATCTAACCATCCGACCAAATCGGATCCGATCGTCTGTAGGCCTTTTTATGTGAAAATATTTCCTCAGTATTATTTTGTTAAATATGGCATATGGCTTGTGATGGTCAAAAAGAGCAATAAACGATCAACATAGCGATGTTAAAAAATCAGTTTTAGCAACAAAATATCTACAAATTTGTTGTATCGCGAGTAATTACAAGGTTTAGGGGAAGGGGTCATCTTCAGACGATGAAGAAGTGTGGACGGCAAAAAAACTATTACATGTTTGGATTGAGCAAGTTTAAATAAACCCAGAAACTGGTACTGGTCCCGAATCCTTGATGTTGAAACTTTAAGTTCGAACTTTATAAAACCTTGAACTGTACGAACCCATTCTGTTTAGTTCGACATAATAGTTGAACTTTTCGAGCTTCAGGAAATTCGAAAGAGGCAATGTAAGAACTTGAGGAAAGTAGAACCAAAACTGTTCAAACTTTGGGAAATAAATGACTATATTGAGGTTTATTCTTGCTGGAGCCTTCAAAAATAATTATTTTTCTTAGTATGAAAAAGGACTTTAATCTAACTTCTTTCGAAATCGTACTACTTTTGATCTTCAACTTCTTTCGATCTCTAACTTATTACGAACTCGAACTTTTGCTTAATTTTCGAACGGATTGAACACTGCCAGAAACGATCCATTTTTGTCTTTTGTTCGTATTAGGGTACAATTTGGGAAAACCACGGGAATTTTTGTAACTTCTCGTGCAATTAGACATATCTGATTGAAGATGAATTGTTTGGAAAAAAACCTGCTAAAAACCCACTTCTTTCAAAGAAAAAAAATCACAAATCCTGATTTTTGGTTTTACTAAAGAACGTTGAACTTTTTAGTTTTGAATCGAAGTCGTGATGGAATTAAGTATGTTCCTTTCCTTCGATGTCCGATAGGCAAAAAACTCAGACCTTATTCTAAGAATTTTTTCCAACTGCACAAATCTGAAATCCGGTGAGGGGGGGGGGGGGGGTGTCGTCGTCTCTCAGATTTTTTAGTTTTTTAGGTTTTCAAGTTTTCAAGATCATGCATTCTGCCTTCGATTTTTGATTCTCAATGCTTTTCTTTAATTCTTAACTGCACAATTTTATGATTCCCACTGCACAGTTTAATATTCGCTCTCTATGCTCCATCTATAATCTGTCCGTTTTGCAATTAGGATTTTCTATTGCACTCCTACACACTGCTGGTATACGACCTGCTTCTAAGTACAAGCATGTAGAAGCGAGAGAAAAATCATGTCTACAAAACGGACAGACCTTACCATGGTCATTTTAACCTACTTTCTTAAACCCCAAATAATCTATGTAACCATTTTGATCGCACTATCTAAATACATTGATGACAGCAAATAGTTGGAAGTACTTTAATTCAAACCGATAAATTTTGTTCTTGGTTTATGTATTTAATTCAATTTAATAAAAATAAACGTTATTCTACTTTTTTCCACAACTGTAGGTATTCTTAGCATAATATAGCGTCAATCGTCAACTGGGGTAACTTTGACCTAAATCTTGAAAAAATATAGTTTGATCTACTGCTAGTTACGAGTTAGTATTCTAATACTAAATGAAAGACACAATTAAAATTGAAAATACTTAGAATATGTGTTAAATGAAAGTTGGTAACTAACAGTAGATCAAACTAAAATATCTTTTTCCAATATTTGGGACAAACTTACCTTAGTTGACGGTACTATGAGTATACAAAAATAACTCCAAAAAAGTTGATGATGAAAACTACTCTAAAAATTTCATTTGTTTTTTGTCTTCTCTAAATTTCTAAAATCAGATGAATTTCAGTTGTAGAAGTAAATATATCAGTATTTTACTTCCAAATCTCTCCAAGTCTACTTTGCTAAATGGCAAAAAAAAAATAAAATAAATTCTACCGAATTGCAATTTAAAAAATCCCAGTGAAAGTATTTAACGTTTCTCAATAAAATCCATTAAATATCGTTAAATTATTTAAGAACGTAAATATTATAAGGTATTTTAAGTTTTTTAGAAGACTTGACTAGAAAACTATAAGTACTGTATATTAGTATTATTAGTGAATAGTGTATTGTGTATTATATCTAATATTTAAGTTTTCTTATCGGTTATTATTATAATAATTTTAAAATTACAATCATTATGCATAAATAACTGCCGTAAATATTTGTCCTTTGAGCTTTAGTTGAACACCAATTATTAGGCTGTTTTAGTTAAATGTGATTAAAATAAATATAATTAGTTTAAATTTTTCTTCTTTCATGCATACAATTTAGTAACTGATAAGGACGTGTTTAATATTTAACTTTTAGTTTAGATTTTGCCACTAATGGATAATGAGTGCGCGGAAATGGATTTAAGCACACGACCAAAGGATGTCCATCAACAGGATAATTGCAAGATGCGAGTGGCGAAATCCGTGTTTTCCATCAGGAGCTTAGTGGATTTACAGGATGGAGCTGAAAAACTGGAGGATATCGATAGAATCCACATAACAGGTAAGACTAATCAGATAATTCCAATATACAACATTGTTATTTATCGTTAATCATAAGAATTGATATTTTGGTTCGTGAGTTATTAATAGCCGAAGCATGAAAAGAGCGAAGCTCAGGAAACTCAATGTGTGAAAAAATTCAAAACTACCGAACCGTGAAATTACATTAAAGCCTGAAAGTAATCGATCGTAAAATATAGAGTGAACAACTCTTATTAATTTATTTGCCTTATTATCTACTAAACACAAAAAATAATCAAATTGATTGTTTTTGCATATTTTTAATTAAAATAAATGTGGGATGTAGGTTATTTTATTGGATTAAAAAAGGTAAAATGAGTTGGTACAAAAGGCGGCTTGATTCAAATATAAAGTTAATTTTAAACTAGACGTCGCATTAAAATGCGAAACGTCGGCAATAAATTCTAATCAAGCCGAAGAAATAAATATAAGCGCCGAGGGCGAGACGCCAATTAGTCCGCGATTGGTTGGCGGAACTGAAACAAAAAGGAACTTGCGCCAGCGCCATCTTGAATCATAACACGCTTTATTTGCTGGTATCACCCGCCTTGATTTATGGCATTACCCGAGAATTTGATTAGCAATTAAAAAATCTACAAGCACGCACAATTAACCAAATAAATAACCTGATGGAAACTAATTAGGCCCAGGAACAATTACATTTACCAACAAACTTTAACAGAAACCATACAATATAATTAGACCTAAATCATGAAGACCCAGAACCTAAACCTAGGTGATATGATATAGCTGTGAATTCACAGCTAAATTTGGTTACTTTTACCTACTTACCTAAAATTCAGGTGGACGGTCTAGCAATGGGCTCTCCACTAAGCCCTCTTATGTCAGAGATTTTTATGATGAAAGTTAAAGATACTTTATTTAAGTCAAATAATGCGTCAGTCGCTAAAATCTGTTTCTGGAAAAGATATGTGGATGACATCCTTATCATATATGAAGGGGATCCTAATAGCACCATGGACTTCCTTAACTTTGTTAACACCCTACATCCAGCCATCAAATTCACTTTAGAACTTGAATCTAATAATCACATCCCATTTTTAGACATTGACATTCAAAGACAGAAACAATTTAGAATTTAGTATCTACTGTAAGCAAAGCTTTAATCATTAATTACAACTCAAATCACCCAATGAGTCATAGTTAGGTTATTCAACATCCCCATGAGTCTGAGTAGATTTTCGAAAGAAATTAATACACTAGGCAAAAACAACAATTTTACTGATTATGTAATTAAAAAAGTCTTGGATAGAACAAAATTGAAACTCCTGTACGATAACTCGTATTCTCAGTCAGTTCATAGTGATAATACAATTATCTCTTTCGCTTGTTTTCTATACATTAATCCCTTTGGGTACAAACTTTCACAACTTTTCAAAAGGTACCACATCAAAATATTCTTTAGAACTAACAACTCAATTTCCATTTTCAAAAACAATAAAGATAAAACGCCGATAATGGCAAAAAGCGGAATTTATAAATTAATGTGTAGTGACTGTAATGCAGAATATGTTGGGCAAATGAAGAGAGCTTTTGATGTTAGAATCGAAGAACACGAAGCAGCAATTAGACTAAATAAATCAAAAAAGTCTAACTTTGCACATCACATCTTGGAGCACAGTCATAATTTTGAGAGAACTAAAGGAATAGAAATTTTGCACACTGTGAACTATACCTCTTCGTTGAACTACTATGAACAGTTTGAGATTACAGTTAGCTTAAATAATAACTCAGCCACCAATCTTAATGTACAAACAGAAGTGTTTCATAAATCCTACTACGAAAACTCAGAAATTGGGCTTGACAAACCTTAATTTTTGTTTTATTGTAAAACTTTCCCAACCAACTAAGTCTGGCAAACTTAGTTAGTTACACGTAAATAGTGTCCAGGTACCTAGATTAATTCCAATAAATATTTGTTTTCATTGATGTAAGTCTAACAAACTTATTTTTCACATAACATACTGATGTACATGAGGTGGTATACCCATATAAATTGATATAATACGGTTAGATGTTCTTAGTGATCACTGATCACTCTTTGCGTCACACGTCAAATAACAGCTGTAAAAATAACAATGTTGATCTAAAATCTAAAATATCTTTGAACACCGACTGTACACCTGGTAAGTCATTTTATTGCTCATCTAATTACGCATATGTAACTTATTGAACTCCATAGATAATGTCTTGATCTGCTGCACAATTTTACTAAAAAGCTTCCAACTTTGATTGATAAGCATCTTAATTAAACTATTTATTCACCTAGACTTCAATTTATTGGACGCCCAATGAAAAAGAAAAGTTTTCATTAATGTGATTTAACGGATGTATTGTAAGTATCTAATGTCTTATTTTAATCAATTTACTTGATAAATAATTTTTGTTTTAAATATTACGCCTGAAGATGGTAAATTGTTTACCGAAACATGTAACGTAGCAAAAATTATCTGTATGATATTATTAATTAAGTTGGAAAATAAGGAATCATCACATCTACCAGTTATTTAAAAGTAAAATTCTTTAGACCAGTTGCTAATCACCTTGTAGATAATTTTGATAATGACCTATTTTTTTAATCCGGCCGAAGTCGACAATTTCTTTTAAATGACTACTATTTTCGCAAAATTTTTACAAACGCCAAATGCTGCTCCTGTAGAAGAAATATGAATTTTAATATTTGAAGTGGAGATTTTTAAAACCGTAACAAAATTTCTTAAAAAAATTCTACTGTTACGATATAAATGTTTTTTTATAATTTATAGTAAAAAAGTCAAAAGCTTTAATTAAGAAAAAACCCAAAAATTATAATTTTTCGATTTTGATTTGTTAATATCGATTCAAGAAGGTGGAAATTTGAGGTGATTCATACTAATATAACACTAAATATCGCTACGTATTTTTTAATCCAACTGAACTTTCTTTAAATTGGAGCTCCTAGTTTTTCGCAGAACTTTTATTAACAGCAATTGCGATTTTGCCTGTTTTAGTAGCGTGACATAAACGATCCATTAGATTTGCAAAGATACGAATTTTTTAAAATTCCTCATTTTTGCTACATTTTGCAGAAATATGAAATTTTAATTTTTTTGGTAAAAATGTTTGATATCGAAAAAATTTTTCTTAGATAAGGAAAGTCTACTGTACAATCACGTGCAAAGATTTCGAGGACACAAAAGAAATATTCTGATTCAATATCATAACTTCGCAAATAAGATATCACACGAAGTTCTATTCATTTCTTTCAAAATTCGTATCACCTCGTGTCTTCGATAGCTAGCTATAGCGTCAGGATATTTCTTTTGTGTGCTCGATGTCTTTGCACGTGATTGTACTCTGATACTAACTGAAAGACATACTTAAAATATGTGTTAAATGAAAGTTGATAACTAACAGTAGATAAAACTATCTTTTTTCATAATTTGGGCCAAAGTTACCTCAGTTTACGGTAGTTTCGTGTTGATTTGAGGTTATGCACACTAAAGAAACACTAAATATCGCTATGTAGTTTTTTGAATCCTTCCTCAGGTGATCATTTCTTTCAAATTGGAGCGCACACTTTATTCCCAGAATTTTTACCAACACTGATTTCAGGTTCTGTTTGCTTTAGTGACATGGTGTATACGAACCATTAGATTTGCCAGTTTTGAAAAATATATTTTCAAAAGAGACAACTTTAAAATTGTTACAACTCAAATGACTTCTTCCCAGGTGGGACCAAATAAAAAAAAAACAAACGCGTTTTATTTGATTGCTAATGGCCAATGCCAATCTAATAAAA
Source organism: Stenus bimaculatus (assembly GCA_963971135.1). Lineage (NCBI taxonomy): Eukaryota > Metazoa > Arthropoda > Insecta > Coleoptera > Staphylinidae > Stenus > Stenus bimaculatus. The sequence continues at coordinate 42,143,949 of OZ020183.1, read as the reverse complement.
GGCGTTTGTTTTTTGTTTGATCCTAGGTCCTACCTGGGAAGAAGTCATTTGAGTTGTAAGATTTAAGGACGTTAGATAATTAGGTACATTCTTGATTCAAAATTTTCTAATATTAAATAATAGTAATTTTTCTACAATTTTTCTGAAGACTCTGATTTTTGGTTCCAAATTTTTGATATGAAAATTTTTTTTAGATAACTAATTTCCACTATATTAATGATTTTTTTAATATTTCTGGAACGCGAAAAAACAAAAGCATTCGATTAAAAAAAAAAATCCAAAAAATCGCCTAAAAATTACCATGTTTCGATTTTAATTTTTCAACACCCGTTCGTGGATATTTGAGGTGATGCACACTAATGTGCCATGTGACACTAAATATCCTTAATTTTTTTAATCAGGCAGGAAGAATTTCTACTTTCTACCCGTACTTTCTTCAATTAATTTTTAGCAAAACCAGAGGCTTGAGTCTGCTTTAGATCTGCAAAGATGACAAAAATATTTCTTCCCTAAAATTGTTATTTTCTAATTAGTCTTTTTTGAATTTTGAAGAAACATGATTTTTTTAGGCCAAAAACGTTTCATATTAAAACAAATTTTCCTAGATATGGAAACTCTACTGCGACAACTCCATATTTTGGTGAAATGTTGAGAAATCGAAAAAAGCTGTTTCATTATGTTTGATTTTCAACCAAAATGAATTGGATTTGTCTACTTTTGAATCTATCTCCATATTTTGGTAGAATTTTTCGAATGTTTTTTTTGGATTTTCCAATATTATTCTAGCGTACCGGATAAAAACGCTAATATTTTTACCGAAATTGGATTTGTCAGGTTTGAAACTCAGGATTCAAATATTTCCGCAACGTGAAAAACAAAAAGGCAATTACTAAAATATAAATTAAAAAAACAGCCTAAAAATGCATGGGAATATAAAGTGATACTTATACCAAATTTAAGGCAGGTTTTAAAAGTTTTCATTTTTTTTTATATTATTTACTCCTAGTATTTATTAAATGTAAATTCTTTTTCAGAATATAGATCAATGGTGATATCTCACGAAAAGTGTGTAATTTAGCCAAATAGTTCTTCACCAAAGACCTAATTTTTAAAAGCTGATAACAAGTCCGCCATAGTTATTCGATTTTTACGGTCTGTTCCCTAATCCATTTTCCTTGGGAAAAAATTTCGTTGAAGCCTATTTTTAGATCTACATAGATGAGAAAAATATGTCTTCCCCAAAATTGTTATTTTCTAATTAGTCATTTTTTGCATTTTGCAGAAACATGATTTTTTAGGCCAAAAATGTTTTATAATGAAACAAAGTTTCCTAGATATGGAAACTCTACTGCGACAACTCCATATTTTGGTGAAATGTTGAGAAATCGAAAAAAGCTGTTTCATTATGTTTGATTTTCAACCAAAATGAATTGGATTTGTCTACTTTTGAAACTATCTCCATATTTTGGTGGTATTTTTCGAATGTTTTTTTTGGGTTATCCAATATTATTCTAGTTTACCGGACAAAAACGCTAATATTTTTACCAAAATTGGATTTGTCAGGTTTTGAAACTCAGGATTCAAATAGCCTAAAAATTCATGGGATTTTAAAGTGATATTTAAACCAAAATATCGATCATTGGTGATATCTGACGATGGGTGTAATTTAAAAAAATAATTCTTCACCAAAAAACCTATTTTTTTAAAAAGCTGATAATAAGTCCGCCAAAGTTTTTCGATTTTTAAGGTCTGTTCCCTAATCCATTTTGTTTGGGAAAATATTTCGTTGGAGCCTATTTTTAGATCTGCATAGATGACAAAAATATTTCTTCCCCAAAATTGTTATTTTCTAATTAGTCATTTTTTTGCATTTTGTAGTAACATGATGTTTTCGCCAAAAATGTTTCATATGGATATGGAAACTCTACTGCAAAAACTCCATTTTGGTGGAATGTTGAGAAATCAAAAAAAAAACTGTTTCATTATGTTTGAATTGGATTTGTCTACTTTTGATACTATCACCATACTTTGGTGGTATATTTCGAATGTTTTTTTTTTGGATTTTCCAATATTATTCTAGTGTACCGGACAAAAACGCTAATCTTTTTACCAAAATTGGATTTGTCAGGTTTTGAAACTCAGGATTCAAATATTTCCGCAAAGTGAAAAACAAAAAGGCAATAATTAAAATATAAATAAAAAAATAGCCTAAAAATTAATAGGAATTTAAAGTGATACTTAAACCAAATTTAAGGCAGGTTTAAACATTTTTTTATATTATTTTCTCCTAGTATTTATCAAATGTAAATTCTTTTTGAAAATATCGATCATTGGTGATATCTGATGATGGGTGTAATTTAAAAAAATAATTCTTCACCAAAAAACCTATTTTTTTTAAAAAGCAGATAATAAGTCCGCCATAGTTTTTCGATTTTTACGGTACGTTCCCCAATCTTTTGTTTTAGGAAAAATTTTCATTGTGGCCTATTTTCTCCGGGATTTATTTGGATTAAAAATGTAATGTTTTTTTCATTTTTAGAATATTCCTTTAAAAATATTGTAAAAAATTACCTAAAGCGTATTTTGTTTATTGTTTAAACGTAGATTGTAAAAATTTTCCATTCTGTATTTTTAATTAAAGTTTAATACTTACCATATTTGTATAAGTGGTTGATAAGATTAAATAAATATATAATTTTATCCAATTGGTTATATGTATAGCTTTTACCTTGAAAATTTTAAAATTCCAAAGAAATTAATTTCGTACTTATGTATATTTTAGAATTGTCTTATTTTTTACATTAGGTACTTTTTGAATAATTCGTAAATTATTCACGAAGATATTTTTATGTAAATTACTCCTAGAAATTCCATTTATTAATTATGCTTCGAAGTACATATAATAATTAGAGTAACAATTATGCACTAATTTCTATTAGTTGTGTAGTTTTTCTTTCATTGTATATAAACGTCGTATTTTACATCGAAAGAAAATAAAATGATGATTTTAAGCACATCCTAATGAGTAAACAAACGTATATTTATTGAAAATTATTTGTTTTACAAGCAAGCAATTAAGAAATTCCAAAGGAAGTAATTTAAGAATGTTAATTTTTGAATAATTTTTCCTCACCGAAAGTGAATTTATTCTGAAGCCTTAAATTACGAGTCAAAATTGTTATTAAATTTTATAGGAGTCATATTTAATAAACGAATTATTAAATATAATTTACTTCGAAAATTATTCGAAAAATCAGTTGTAATTACAAAGGTATGAGGCGTAATAAATTTTTCAAGCGTCAGTGCAGAACTTTTATAAACTCAAGCTACTAAAAAACTAGTTAATTAATTATATTACGTTTTCAGATTAAATTTTGAAATTTTCTTCTTTTATGGTCGCCGTAAAAATTAAACGGGAATGAACTTTAATCAATGTTAATCGCACCATAATGGCTTTATACAGCCAATTAAACTAACCAACTTGTTATCATAAAGCATTATAACAGCTTGTCGGCTGGTGCTTAAGGCAATTGTAGCATCTTTTAATAAAAATCTATTTCCTGCAATATAAATCCGCTATTTGTTTAAAGAAATTTAATTAAAATATAATTACATCTATCCTTTTATTATACAAAAATTAAAAAAAAAATATTATTTAAACTACTTTGTAATTTATTTTTTTCATACTTGGCGTAAGTAAGTATTACGTGATGTAATAAACTCAAATCGGTAGGTCGTAAATAACAATTAGGTATGGAATTATTAAATGAGGGAGGAGTGAAGTTTGGAAAAACTATGTGCTTTAATCAATGCTGATTATTAAAGTTATAATTACCACGATTGCCTTTTACTTCGTTCTTTTTTCCTAGGATTAATACAAAATAATAAAACTATGTCGTTAAGGAAGTTTAGAAATTATCTATGGTAATTAACTTAATGTCAAAGGAAGCAGTTTTAAATTAAGTTCACAATTACTATTTTAATTCTTAATTACAAAAAAAACGACTTTAATCTGAAAATAATTAAAATATAATTATTTTAATGACAATATAAAATTTACTTGTTTCTATTCAACGCAAGACTTCAGCACTTTCAGAGATTTTACTTCCAAGTAATTTCTATTAGCAGGGCATTAAATTAATTTCAGTTTTAATGTGGTCGTAGTTAAAATTTTTAGATGAAAGCTTTATTCAAGAATGTAGTTTCTTTCTCCAAAATATCTACAATCATTTGTTTATTCTTCTGGTTTCTGGAACATTAAAGACGACACTATTTAGTTTTGATATGATGAGGATTTGTTGGAACGTGATGGCCATACTGTTTTCTCAAATTCAGAAAATCAGCTTGGTTTCTTTGTAGGTAGATCCACCTTATCGAACCTATTAGAATATGTAAGAAAAAATTTTGATAGTTTTCAAGATGATTGCCAAATTGATTCAGTTTATACTGATTTTTCTAAGGCGTTCGATAAGGTGAATCAAATGTTCTTAATACATAAACTAAAATTACTTGCCTTTAGCGAGCATCTTGTAGAGTGGATAAAATCATTCTTAACAGAAAGAACATTAGTTGTAAGATATTCCCAATTTCTCTCTAAAATAATGGCTCACTCTGGTGTACCTCAAGGTACGCATTTAGGTCCAATACTATTCTCATTATTTGTAAATGATATTCCTCAGAAACTCTCATCTAATTGTGTGATATTTGCTGATGACTTAAAGATTTTTAATAGAATCACATGTCTAAATGATTGTAATAGTCTACAAAATGATCTAAATGAATTAAACAAATGGTGCAACACCAATAAACTACCTTTGAATTTGTCCAAATGTAAAACTATTACTTTTCATAGAATAAAAAATCCTATAATACAAAACTATTATATTGCTCCAGAAAAGTTGGAACATGTGTAGCAATCAAATATTAAATGATTCTATTTATTACAATAAAATAACAAATACAACTGACACTTAATTAAATAACCATAATAATAATTCTCCTTAGTTACCTAAGTGTACTTGATTTTTATTGACCCCCAATAATACTCCCCCCCAGAGAGCGAAGTACAACGATAGGGAAAATAAAAATAAGTACATAACTTGATAAAAGGAGTGTAAATAATAATATAAAATGATACAATTATTTTAAAAATCAAACAAAATTAATAGATGAAGTTCTAAATAACAATTTAACAAAATATACAATTATTAAAATTTCAATTAAAAGAAACACGTTTAACGGCCGCAAAAGACAGAACATGTTCCACTAGAGCTGGCTTGATCCTGTCCAATGATACATGATCTTCTCGTCCATCAGAAAATAAAACTTTAAAAAATTTTGGAAAACGTTCCAACACTTTATAAGGACCAACATAAGGTGATTGTAATGTTCCTTTAATTTTGTCATCTCGAATGTAGACATGTGAACATGTGTGTAAAGCATCTGGTGTATATGACTTCCTGCAACCAACACGAGGAGGTTTGTATTTACAATGTTTGAAAAATTCTCTTAAATTGATTATGTAATCATTATTAGGAGTGTGAGGCACATCTGAAATTGAGTTGTCAAAATATTGACCAGGAAGTCTTAAAGTTGTTCCATAAACTAATTCAGCTGAAGTACAATTTAAATCTTGTTTCAAGGTGTTCCGTAAACTAAGTAACACAAGAGGTAAAATAGTAACCCAATGTTTAGCATCCTTATAAGTGGTTAGAGCTACTTTTAATTGACGGTGAAAACGTTCTATTAAACCATTTGAGGAAGGATGATAAGCTGTTGTTCTAATAGACTTGATACCAAACAATTCAACAAATTGTCGATATAAAGTAGACAAAAATTGTGCCCCCCTATCAGAAGTCACAGTTAAAGGAATTCCAAAACGAGAAACCCAACCAGAAGTGAACGCTTTGACAATAGAAACTGCAGAAGTATCTTTTAAAGGAAAAACTTCCGGCCAACGAGTAAATCTGTCAATACAGGTAAGCATATAAGAATTTCCTTCGCAAGATGGTAATTTTACTAAATCAATATGAACATTTGTAAAACGACCACTTGGAATTGGAAATGTAGAAACTGGAGTTTTAGTATGTCTGAATACTTTGTTAGACTGACAAGAGGAACAATTGTTTACATAAGTTTTAATGTCCGTATTCATTTTAGGCCAAACGAAAGATTTTCTAATTAAATCACGTGATGCTTTAATGCCTGGATGCGTCAAAGAATGTAAAGAATCGAAAACTTTTTTACGTAGTTTAACAGGTATAAGAGGACGTTTAATGCCTGAAGAAATATCACACCACAAACAGTGTTTAGAATTCGGCAATGTTTCAGCAATTAGCTTTAACGAATTGGATTTACTTTTAATAAAAAATTGTAACTCTTTATCTAAAAACTGCTCTTCAGCTATTGTACTAAAATCTACAACATTTATTAAAGAAGATATAGTAGAATCGTCATTCTGAAACTCAATTCTTGATAAAGCATCCGCAACAACATTGGCATTACCTTTAATATGATTAATATTTGAAGTAAATTGAGTAATGAAATCAAGATGTCTATTCTCGCGCGGATTATGAGAACCTGAACAATTTTTAATTGCAAAGATAATTGGTTTGTGATCAGTAAAAATCGTGAAATCACGACCTTCTAAGAAAAAACGAAAATGTTTAATTGCACAATAAATAGCCAAAAGTTCTCGTCCAAAAGTGCTATACTTTGTTTCAGTATTACTAAACTTTTTGGAGAAAAATGCTATTGGTTGAAATTTTTTATCAACCTCTTGTTGTAAACAGGCTCCCATAGCCACATCAGAAGCATCAACTAACAAACTGATATTTGTATTAGCTATTGGATGAGTTAATAAAGTAACCTTAGCAAATGCCTCTTTGATAGAATTAAAAGATCGGATATGCGAAGAATTGAATTCTACAGGATGACTTTTACTTACAGAATGATTAATTAAAGCATTTAAGGGTCGAAGTAATTGAGCGCAATGAGGAATAAATCTGTTATAAAAATTAATCATTCCAAGAAATAAACGAAGTTCGCTTTGAGACGTAGGTTGAGGAAATTGTGTTATCGCTTCAACCTTGGTTTTTAATGGAAATATACCTCTAAAATCCACTTTATGACCAAGAAATTCAATTTCTGTTTTGGCAAATTGGCATTTTTCTAAGTTAATTAAAATTCCGTATTTAGATAAACGTTCGAAAATTATTTTAATATGCTCATAATGTGTTTTTAAAGAGGAACTAAAAATCAAAATATCATCCAGATATGAAAAACAAAAATCTATATTAAACAACACTTCACTCATGAACCTTTGGAAGGTTTGAGCAGCATTTCTTAAACCAAAGGGCATCTTAAGGTATTCAAATAAACCAAAAGGAGTTGTGATTGCTGTTTTGGATATAGAATTTTTCTCAATAGGAATTTGGTGATAAGCTTTTTTTAAATCCAATTTAGAAAAAAATTTAGCACCAGCTACTTTTGAATTAAAATCATGCAAATGTGGTAATGGATAACGATCAGGTTGTGTTATAAAGTTTAAAGCCCGATAATCTCCACAAGGTCTCCAAGAAGAATCTTTCTTAGAGACCATATGAAGAGGAGATGACCAGTTACTATTTGATCGACGAATAACACCTTGTAAAAGTAAATCATCAAATTCAGCTTTGGCAGCTGATAAACGATCAGGAGCAAGTCTTCTACATTTAGAAAAGACTGGAGGGCCAGTAGTCTGAATGTGATGAGTAATATTATGTTTAACCGGAACTGAATTAGTTGAAGGAACAATTACGGATGGAAAACATTTAAGGATTTTTTCAATATTTGGATCAGATTCAGTAAAATGTGCCACATGTGACTTTTCATTAAGTAGTAAACGTTTGTTACGCAAATCAACTAATAGATTATAATGATGGAGAAAATCAGCACCAATAATTGAACATGATACGTTTGTTATTAAAAAAGTCCATTTAAAAGGCTTATGTTGGTCTAAATAAATTGTAAAGGAACGCTCACCTAAAACTTTGAGAGATGTGCCATTGATAGCGCGTAGATCAGTAGTGCACGATGCAGGTTGAAAGGTATTAACGAAACGACTTCCAATAATGCTCCTATCAGCACCGGTGTCGACCAAAAACTTCAAATTTGATTTCGAATCAGTAATATGGAAAGTGTGACTTTTTGAAAATTGACAGTCAGCGAAAGATGTCACAATTTTCCGCCGACAACTTAGTTTTCCGAAAATCTACACGGAGAAATGCATCGATGAGCCTTGTCACCAAACTTCTTATGAAACCAGCAAATACCATCTCGTAACCGACTTTGAGAAGAAGATCTGGAAGTTCTGGAGTTTCGATGAATCAAATTCGATGTACTATTTGTAGAAGGAGAACTGGAACGTGACCAGGCTTGTGAAGAACTATTCCTTGAAGTGGGAGAAACATTCCTCGAACGTGACGATGTCAAATTTATAAGTAAAGCTTTGATATCATCTAGTGTAGTACTTGGAGTTGATTTGATACCAGAAACAACATTACAAGATGTGTTTGAAACGGTCATAATATTATCTGCGAGTTTTGCTAAACCTTCTAAGGGTGTGTCAGGAGATGCAGCTAAAATGCGTTGAACATGGACAGGAAGTCGTTGAAGAAAGAGTTCTTTTAAAATAGTTTCGTCCATAACTTTGTCACCGAGTAAATTCTTCATAGCCCGCAATAATTCGGTAGGTTGACGATCACCAAGTTCTTCTGCTGACATGAGCCGATGAAGTTTCGCTTTTTCATTTATGGACGTGCGGGAAATCAATGCCTCTTTAAGAACGTCATAGGGATTGTTGACAGGAGGATTCAAAATTATATCCTTGACTAAAATAGCCGCTTCAGGAGCTATTGCCGAAACCAGATGGTGATATTTGAGTTGTTGGTTAGTTATCCTTTGGACGGTGAAGGTTGAATCAACTTGAGACAACCAAAGTAACACATCTGTGGACCAATAGGTGGGCAATTTAACCGAAATAGCACCAATTTTTTCATCTACGTGCGGTTCTGCCATGATTCGTCGGGGTCACCAAATTGTAGCAATCAAATATTAAATGATTCTATTTATTACAATAAAATAACAAATACAACTGACACTTAATTAAATAACCATAATAATAATTCTCCTTAGTTACCTAAGTGTACTTGATTTTTATTGACCCCCAATACATGTATCCGAAATTAAGGACTCATTTTGGACTATAAACTCTCATTTTCCCAGCATATAATTTTAACAGTAAATAGGGCTTTGAAGATTTTAGGGTTTATTATAAGAATTGGTAAGGATCTGTCAGAAAAATCATTAATTTTGCTATATTTTTCTCTAGTGAGATCAGTTTTGGAATACCTTCCCACAGTGTGGAATCCATTTTATAATGATAAAATTAAATTGTTAGAAGGTGTTCAACGAAAATTTTTACACTACATATTGTTCAAAAGAGGGATACCTAAAGATTATCACAATATTGAAGAGATTATGCACCAATTAAATATTCGAACTCTTTATGATAGAAGATTTGAATTTGATCTTATGACTCTCCATAATATTATAAACGGAAATATAAATAGCACAATCTTGGTTAGTAAAATTACATTTCCTCTTTCCAATATCATTAGGCGGAAACAACATACTTTTTTCGAGGAATTTTATCATTTTATCAAATTATCTATTAACAGTCCAATATCTAGGTTGTTGAGGCTGGGAAACGTTGTATTGTTTAATGATTCATTACCTATTTTTAATTCATCTGATGCGCAGTTCAAAAGCATTTTAAAAAGAACCAATTTCGACAAACTATACTAGGATACATATTTCTTTTAATAACTTTTGGCTTTCACTATTGTGTGTTTTACTCATAATTTTTGTAGTACAACATGTCTTTTATATCATAGTTACTTTAACTTTTAATTTTTATTGTAATTTTTTTAAAATGATGATCGTTAATAAAGAGATTATTATTATTATTATTAAATTCATCTTCCTAATCTTTATTCCCAAAAACGATAGGATTGGTGAAATATATAATCATAAAGAACCTAATAAAATTTAACTCATTATCTATATCATATACGGAATTAAATCACAATCATTTTCTGGAATCTAATATTGAATTATTTTCCTCGATTTTAGCCTAGATCTTGGTAGAATGATACCAAACAAATAGTGTCTATAATCAGTTAGTTGTTTCTTCTTTTTCTTCAAACTTGCAACAGAACGTTGAGCTAGAAATTTTATGCTGCTTTCAATTTTTAATATACAGGGTGTCCCGAAATTAAGCGGCCAAACTATAGGAGGCGATTCTACAACTAATTTTAAGAAAAAAACTTCCTATAAACATGTGTCCGATTTCGTTTCCTAAGGGAGCTACAACCCTTTAACTATTGTGACTAAAACTAGGTTTTTTGTCATTTATTTGAAAACAGTTTGTAATAAAGATTTGAAATTTGGTGTGAAGCCTAATAGTTTAAGATATAATTTCTCAATTTTTTTCAGATTTTTTGAAAGCTTTCAAAAAATTTCAGAGCTTTCAAAAAATCTGAAAAAAATGTAAAAATTATATCTTAAACGTATTAGTCTTCACACCAAATTTCAAATCTATATTTCAAACCGTTTTCAAATAAATGACAAAAAACCTATTTTAGTTACAATATTTAAAGGGCTGTAGCTCTCTTAGGAGGCGAAATCGGACACATGTTTATAGGAACTTTTTTTCTTAAAATTAGTTGTAGAATCGCCTCCTAAAGTTCCGGTTAATTTCGGGACACCCTGTATAGTAAGTAAATTCTTATTTTGTGTAATTATACTTAGATCGTCAGCAAATATGAAACTATTAGTGTTTGAGAAAGTTGGAGGATTATTTGTATAAATGTTGAATAAAATAGGAGCGAGAACACTACCTTGTGGAATACCATTCTTCAGAATTCTCTATCTACTTTGTTTACCAAATAATTCTACCCAAAAGCGTGAATTGTCTAATTACGGATAATTTGAACTAACTTACATTTTATTTATCAGTATATAAATTTTAGACAAGACAATTTAAAATTTTCCAATTATTGGTGGTCTTTTAATAAATAAGCACTTAAAGTTGAGATGGGTTGTTAAGTAAAGCATATAGCACACCAATTAGGTGCATAAAAGTGATGATTTTAAGAAGCTATTTGGGGATATCAAAAGCACTTTTGAAGCAACTAATATAATGTAAAGGTGGCCAGTCTGAGTGATAAGTGGGCACGCGACAAAGCCAATTTTATTATCTTGCGCCACTCCAGTGATGCCACTTAGGCTTTTGTCATTAAATAGTCGCCCAGATTGATACCGTTCATCTCTCTTAAACCAATTCCATCCATACCACTCATCCTTATTTCATCTAATTTATTACATTAAACGCAGATTACCATATGCTTTATCCGACTCGATGTAAATGTTTCTGTAGACGATATGTAAATGATTCACATTTAAAGTGGAATTACTTCGGAATTCTTCGAATTGTTCTATATTTACTCATCCTAAAATGTTTTATCTTCATCCTTCGTTTGATATTATTTTTAATACACACAGGACACACTGAATGCACCAAAATATCTGGACTTCAAACCTACTATTTAATTCTTCCATAAAAAATAATTTTTGTTTATTTTTCATAATTAGGTATATCAAGATTTTGGTAAAATCAACAAAAATTCACCTTTTGCTTGAAACATGAAAACTGATTATATTTGGAACAAGATTTAGTACAGTAGACTTAAGATTAAAATATTTTAGATGGCGTCCAAATTTTTAGGAAAAAACTCCAAATGAGATTGATGGAAATATATTTTTAAGGACATGTTACAATCCAAAGCCTTATAAGTGGTTAAAAGCTTCTGGATAATTCTTTTGTAATTACTTATTGATTCCCGAGAAAATTTAAGGCCACTTCTATGAATGATTCCTAAGCTGGGATTTCCAGATCACTAAGTTTTTCTTTTAATATTTCATCCCTCATCAATAACATGATTTGTGAACCTATAAATATACCCTCTTTAATCTCGGCATCACTGATGAAATTTATTATCTTTGAAGTATAAAAATAAATCCAGCACCTATTGCTTTCACAAAGTTTTTCATAAGGCCAAGTTTTATGTAGAGATGGTAAAAATATATCATCTGGTTGTTAATCGAAATCCCAAAAGGTCTGCCTGTTGTTTGAACAAATTTAAATCTCAAACATAATCATTGAGATCTTTTTGATAGTAGATGTGGCCCAATAGATGAGGAAGCTTCTTGAAAATCAGGATCAAGATTAGATTAGATAGGAGGGCGATTGGCTGCAATTGAACCTTATCGAACTGCGACAATTTGATCTTTTGTTCAACCCTTACTTTCGTGAAGTCCTTGGATGTCTAAATGCTTAATAAAGGCATAGACATAGTTTTGACTTCGTTTGGAATTATTGCGTCGCAATCGCAGATGATGTACTCCGAAGTTTCATCTTCCAGGCCACAGAATCTGAAAGTTTAAATTTCTGAGTTGCCCATTAGGTTGAGATGATACCTCAATGGGTAGAGTCCAGTTAAAAGGTCTGTGATGAGCCTCAGTTCGTTCCTGCTTAGACCGAGAAGCTTCGTGGCTTTCTTGGGCTAGTACTCAATGAATTTCTTGGGCTGTCTTTAACCTAAAGTATGACTGCAATGGGACATTATACTATCCCTTTCCCACCGCAGGATCTCCTCCCGTAAATAGGTCTTGTTTAGCCCACAGAACGGTTCTGGACCATTCGGTGTAAGATTTGAGGCTGATCAGGATCAAACATGATGTCATCTTCTTCCTCTGATTTAACAGACACATTGGAGCTTTGAGATGATGGTATAGTTAGTAGTTCTTCGCCGTGCGGAATCGGTTTTTTAGCAGATGACACATAAGGATACTTAACTTTTTTTTAGTTTTTATTGAAATACCTTTTGTATCAGTAAGACAAAAATAACAATTTGATGGGTTCTATCCAAATCTTAGGATTTCCGAAAAGCATAGATAATATCTTTTTGCCCATCCAGTAAGAAACCCAAACCAGATCCGCAACACAAAAGATGTGAGGAAATGCTCATATATTTTTTTTTATTAATGGCGTGAAATTTCTTCATTGAGTTTTAAAAGTAATTCACCACCAATGTAACAAATCCTGTCAGCGTCATTTTTACACTTTCTGGACATTACTCCAAGAATGACTTAACTAGGCTTTTAATTTTGACCAGATCCTACTAACTTCCCATATTAGAAGGATACGATTTTTCATGGTACTTACTGGTTTCTTCTATATCATCGACGTCTCATTTGGAACATCAAAATATTACATTTATTCCATAACCAAAAAACCTCTTTGCATTTGCATATTAGTAATCTTATAAGTATACGAAGAATGAATTCCTACCGAAATTTTCAAATTCAATTTAATCCAAAAAATGATATCTTCCCAGTATTTTCTTGTTAATTTTGCTCCTAATACAAAGAAATCAAATAAAATCTGAAGATTCCTAATTTTTTATATGCAAAAAATCACATTGAACGTTGTGTCAACTTGGTCAAATAGGAAAAAAATCCGAATAAGAATATTTATTGTTTTGAGTCATGAAGGAAAGAAAGCTATTGAAGCATAGGAAGTAATTACCAAAAATGGTGATATTTTCGAAGGAAATTACGCGTGACATAAATTAGGAGGTGATAACTTCTTTGTCTTTAGTTTTTCGTGCAATAGGTCGACAAGCCGCCTATATTTATGATTATGATACTTAGTAATTCTAGATAAATGTTAATTTTGACCGTGAGTGACAATAAATTATACGGCTGGGGCCAGCGCTTTTTATGAACTCGTTTGAATCCGCCGTGGAGGGGCCATAAATTATTATTATTTTCGGTTTTCGGGACGTCCTTATCAATTCACCTTAATGAATTTATATTATTTAAATTGTTTGCTCAAACCCACATGCTAATGATTTAATATAATTTATCGTTTGATAGCTATCGTTAAAACAACAATAAAATCTAATAATAATAAATTTAAGAAATTTAGGGAAATTCCTGACAAGACCTTTTTAACCTTTTCTTTACTTTACGCAAGTAACTAATTATTATCATAAATTATTAGTTAGAAAATTTGATAATTAGGTAATGATATAATTTGGAAAATTTATAAATGGTATTATGAAACATCCTACATAGATTGATTACGATTCTTGCGGTAATTATGTAATTATCAAAAAGATTATGTTGGATAATTAGGAAAGGTTTGGAGACACGCTTCGTAGCAATTAACTAAAGGTGCCATGTCGGCGGGACAATATAATATTGATTCTCCAGTTTGTGGAGGTCTGATTGTCAATAATAAACGAAACCCTCGACGAAGCCGGCCCTCGCGTACCTGCACCGACCGCCTTGTTAGTCCCAATCACATGCCGCAAATAATCCAATTTCCTTATTTATTACTAGACCCCGTGTCACTAATAATACTATTATAACTAACCCCAAAATAAATTAAAACCGTAAAATTGTCAGCGGAACCAACCATGTGCTCCTACAAACGATAAACTAACCACACCAACCCTTTCTAAATTGATCCTTTTAATACCAATTAAATTTTCAATAGAATTTGTTGAGTCATTAATTTATAATTTCCATAATTTATATACTTACTTCAAAATCCATGAAAAAAATACTAATTAATAATATTCCAAGGATTCACGATTAATCATTCTTTCATCATCCCGGATCACATATACTTAGTTATGATTTCAGAAGATTAAATTTGTGATAATTTGGGATTTTGCCATACCCAATTGCCAACGCTTAGATTTGTATTTCAAATACCCCAGCCCTCATTCAAATCGCTGAAGATAGAACACGTGAAAGCCAGAGGCCATCAAAAGATGAGATTACGGAAAAATCAAACCTATTTGGTTTTTGATCCTCCACTTTTATTAAGGAGCGTTGAGTGATGAGCCAAGATGACGCTGCTTTGGTATGACCACTTTTATTCTTCATTTTATCAGTTAGAATAGTCTTAATGAGTAAAGAGTGATGAGCATTACTAGTTAGTTGGTCATGGCTATACCTTTCAAAACTACTACAACCATATTTTTGAATTTCGAAACCATCCCCAGTATGCTTCAATCATCAGTATCTTTTTTGAAAATTGAAAGACCTAAACATAAATACATTTTTGTATTTCGAAATCATTCACAATACGGGACTGCTATACGAGTCATCGGGCGTGAGTCTTCATTTGTATCCCAGAATTTAGTAAAGACAGAACCCGTGAGATTAAAACACCCCTTACCAAAGAGATTTCGGAAAAATTGAACCTATTTGTTTTTCATTCCTTCATCCTTATCAAGGGGCGTTGAGGAACGAGGGAAAAGGACGCTACTTTGGTATGACTACTCTTATTTAAATTATCTTTTTTCATTCGATCAATTTCGATAGTCTTAATAAGTAAAGAGTGATGAGTACAGAGCATTACTAGTATGGTCATATGTTTCGAAACCACTAGGACTCTATTTTTGAATTTCGAAACCATCCTCAGTATGCTTCAATCATCAGTACCTTTTATGAAATTTGAAAAACTAAAACCTAAATACATTTTTGAATTTCTAGTATTGTCAATAATTATAGATTTTATTTGGAAATTAGAACTTGATGAAACGAGTATTTACAGGATTTGGGATAGGATTAATTTGCTTCACGTGATGTTATTGTGCACATTTAATAAATTCATTACGGGTATAAATTATCATCAAACCAGTGTAGAACCAGGAAATATGATTTTTGTAGACTTAATTTTTTTAGCAAGAAATTCAAAGGACTCCAAAAATTACTTGAAAAATAATTTTCCCAAGAGTTATGCCCTTGCGGCGATGATATTTGAGTTTTTATTACTTAGTACTTATCAAGGAATGTTGACTGATGAGAGAAGACAACGCTTATTTGGCACAACCACTCTCCTTAAGGTGATAGGGAGTCAAATGTTGAAAAAAACGACGTACTTATCTTTCATGAATTTTTTAAAGTGTTTCGAATTGGAAAGTCAAAAATATAAAGAAATACCAAACTTAAGTAAGAATTTTACATTCATTTGCAATTTTTGTTATTTATGTATCTAGTACTATATTTGTGTAATTTTGCAAGAAAAACTTCTATATTTATATTTTTATTTTTGCAAAACTACGCTCAAATAAACCTAGATACACAAAAAACAAAAATTGCGTATATAAGTACAATTCTTACTTAAGTTCGGTATTTTAACATTTTTTTTTGTTTCCAATTCGAAACACTTTAAAAAAATTCGGGAAAGATAAAAACATCGGTTTTTCAATAAATGACTCCCTATCACCTTAAGGACGAATTGTCTTCTTCATTAGATCAGTGAGGATCGTTTTAATGAGTAAAGAGTGATGTATGGTATACGTTATTAATTGGTCTTAGCCATACCCTTAAAACTCAGAAAAAGTCTATTTTTGAATTTCGATACCATCCCCAGTATGCTGCAATCATCAGTATTTTTCAAACTATTTGCAATGTGGTGCAAAGATCTAATAAAAAACTTGAACTTTATCCTGTAAATAATAAATTTCCTTCTCGTGTGTTTTGTCTTGAATGTAGAAAAATTAAATTATTTAAAACTCTTCTTAAAAATTAAGACAATCACCTCCAACAATTGGCTTCATCAATAATTATTTCTAAGTAAACCAAAATTAGCTCCATGATACCAGAAGCCATAGCGTAATATTGTTTCTGGTGTATTGTTAAATTGACAAAGCACATTTTTATTGAATTGTATGAGTCTGTTCATGTGCACAATCACCGCTAGAAATTCCTCAATTGTTACAACTTGTCCTTATCGATATACAATCCTTTCTGAAATAAAATTGATCCTTTCCGAAATTAAATTGATTTATTTAAAATAGAATTGATGATTCTGAAATAAAATTGATATTTTCAGAAGTTAAATTGAATTATCTGAAATTATTTTTGATGCTTTCTGAAATACAATTGGAGAAGGTGTAGTAGAGACAAGAAGAATTGAATTGGTTTAGAAAAATCAATCTGATGCATGCATAATCTTCTTCATTACAAAGTTCCCAATCTTTTAGTTTTGAATCCTGGCTAACGTTTGATAACGTTTGAATTTTGAAATAAATTCTGATGTTTGCACCATATTATGAATGCTTCAGATGTGTATGTATGTTTTAATATGTTTTTTTGTTTTGAAAAAAGATACAGATAATTGCAGCATACTGGGGATGATTTCGAAATTCAAAAACTGACTTTTAGTGAGTTCTAAGGGTATGGCTACGAACAACTAGTAATGCTCATCACACATCACTCTTAAGATAATCCTCACTGATCGAATAACGAAGAAGTATTTATACTGAAATCAATTCTTACTACAACTTCTGTATCTCCATCTTCGCTCCAATCATAATTCATCAAATGGCTAAGGTTACTAATATCCTTGTTTTTAATTTTGATCTCGTGCTTTCAAATATTGGCGATTCATTCCTGGCGAATTAACTTCATGGCTTAAATTATGTTTTTTAATATTTTCCAAAGGTTTTTTTTCCAATGAAACATCTAATATAATATCAAATTGGGTCTTAAGAGGATATGGAGTCTATAAAATTATATGGGGTTTTCCCTTTTTGTATATTTCAAACTACGCGAATATTTATTGAGCTATATACAATATAAAAATATCATACGAAACTGGAACCTCTGCTTAAGACTTGTATGCGACAGTTTTTTTTAATATATTATATTCAAAATGGCCAAAAAAATCATTAAAAATACGTAAAATTTGGCCTATTTTAAACTTATTTTTTGGACTTAATAATTTAATCTTTCAAAAAGTCGTCGTATAGAAGTCTAGCAATGAATGTTATTTAAACTATGCAATTATAAAACTTAATGTTATTTACAAAATATGGTTGTAGTTTGAAATAATTGCAAGGCAAATTTCGTAAATTTTGAATGCGCATTTTAACTGTAAATCCAGCAAATACCTTCGTAGTCTAGGTGATACAAATTTTAAAATATAACAGAAATGAAGATTTTTATTGGTACTTTCAGCCTAATTATGTGGGATGTACTTTGGGTCAAAATTTCTTCCCCAAATACACGTTTACTATCGGAGCGTGGTTCTCTCTTAAGAAGTCATGAAGTGAATTGCTCTTTCTGTCATAATAAGCTTCCAGAGCTAGTTTAGAAAGATAATTTTGACTTCTCATTGATTCAGCAAAAAACGCAATCAGAATATACATATCTGTCCAATATACTACTCTTCCCAGTATCTAGAAGATAGACCAATGCATCAATATATTGCCAGAACTTAGTCTTAGTTAGGAGGGGTACTAATGTATGATTTGGATTTAGAAGAAAATTGTTGCTATCAAAAGATTTGCATGATTCAGATAACTGATCATCCAATTTCTTGAGATCGTCAATCAAACTTTTAGTAAGTTTTGTTTTACCAGCCCCAGGTGGACCCTAAAAAACAATAATTTTGGAATTTTTGTCGATGCGAGTAGTTAGTTAAATAATTATGAATAATAAATGTGTTTTCTTTGTAGCTCCATGGTGGTGGGTTGTTCCCAACATTTGGATCTGCATCTCTCATAACTTTGCTGCTGATACTTAGATAGATAATTGTGAGAGATTTGGATGTGATTATAATTCAGTAAAAACTGAAAGTGGGTAACCATTCAATATTCGACGAGATTTCTTGTTAATTCGAAGAGTAAGGATAGTCTTACTAAGCGAAGAGTGATGTGAGATGATCATTAATTACTACTATAATCATGGCCATACCCTCAGAATTCGCTAAAAGTCTGTTTTTAAATGTTGAAACCTCCAAATTAATCCTGTAATTATAAGTATCTTTTTTTTTAAATTAAACATTCAAATCCTAAATAAATTTTTGAATTTCGAAACCATTCACAATATGGTGCAATCAATTTATTTGTAAAATTGATCAAATTAATATTTGCAGGATTTGGGATCAATTTGCATCTCGTATGTTTTGATTTTTTAAAAAATCATTGAAGTTTTTAAATATTTTCGTGTCATAACTGACTAATTTTAAAACCATTATTCAAAAAGACATTTGCAAAAATGGCTTGAAAAATGATTTTCGCAAGAATTTTGTCCTCAAGGCTTATGATGAAATTTTTAATAAATGCGTTTATACTCATATTCATATTCATTAAGTTACAGCTGACAGGTTTAACTCTAAACAATTCACCATCTGCCTACACCTTGTATATTTAGTACCTACAATTACATCTCATTTGAAACTAATAACATAAAGTGGTTTGAGTAATTGCACTAATTAAAATCGCTAAAAATTGATAGGACGTTAAAAGTGCGGGTAATACGTTAATTCTCGTAAAAAACTTCCGGTGCATTTTCTGACAGCTCCTGCAAGATTTTAATAGGAATTTGCATGTGGGTATAATTACCCACATTTAGAAATTATTAAATTAAAAGTTTTTCTATGACTACTTTTATTAGATAAGTTAAACGCGACACTTTTTAATATCCACACATATTTGACAGGTTTTTTACATAAGGCATTAAACTGTAACAAATAGGTACTTTTTAAAGCAATAACCAATCATTTTGAAATGCGCAGTATTAATACAGCAATTTGTTTTTTAACACAAATACCAAAAACTTGCAATTAAATTGATAAAATATAAATACTTGGTCATTAAAATACTTCAAATGTATTTAAATAAGAAATTAAAATAATTATTTATTGTGGATAAGTAAGGATAATTATTAAGACTGAAAATGTTAATTAGATTCTGATTGCATTTTAATTTACTGCAAAAATTCTTGTATTTTAAAATCATCCTTACAAAGCTCATTTATTCTTAATTCTATAAAGTAAATGCATCAATCATAACAATAATATCCATTAATTTTATTAATAAATTGCATTAATATTCTAAAAAGCATTTGTTCACAGTAAACAAGAGAGCTTAATGAAATAAAAAATTCTGGCTAAATCACCATTTTAACCTTTATTGGGACATTAACGCATGCAGATTTTATAAGAATATTTGTAATGAAGGTAAATTCAGGGTTTCATTTACACGTACTTCAATGAATAACAAGGATTAAAGTAAATTATTGAAGATGAATTACTTCTTTATTAAAAATATGAATGATTAATTTTGCGAAACGATGGGTTTGAATATTTTAAGGAAATAATTTGTGGTTTTTTAATTTAAAAAAGTTATTAAGATAAAATGAAGTAATTCTTTGTGTATAAATTTTTCTTGAAATAAAGGAGCATAAAATGAATATTCAAATAATTAAGTAAACATTGCCTATTATAAATTATTTAAATTCAAAACATGCATTTTTATGGGTAGTTAATGGTCCTTAATAAATAAGTGTTGTTGTTCTTCTAATCCTAATCACCATTAATAATTATTTCTAGAAAGATGTTTTATGTAACGGAAACGTAGTTTGAGTTTTCATTTCCTGATCCCGCGTGTCGGTGTCATTAAAGTAGTTTCCTCACTTATTGACGTAGTTTTTAATAACGATATAATAATTGTGTGAATGTACAGAAGCTGTTGTAATTGAAATAAGACGCTTCCTTTTTTTAGAGAAGATGTGATTTTATCTAATGGACATATTTATAAACGTAAATGAATGCTGACCAAAAAAACCTTTCCCAGTTGACAGTTGTAACAAAAATACGGTAATTGGGACTATAAAAAAGTTGATAGTTGCCACTGGTGTTTTATTTCGTTTTACGATTTCATTTCAACAATTTTTTGCTAATCGTACTTCAGCACTTACATTATTGTTAATTTCAAGCATTCTAATTACAGAAATGTATCTCATTTAAATATAATAAAAACGAATATAAAATGTTTAACTAAAAACTATGATTAATAACATAACATTTTTAAAGTTTTACTGTAATTTAGTTAATTAGTCTAGCCTTAAAAAATGTGGTTTAAAATAATAAAAAATAACGTTGTATTGTTTTAAATTTTTTAGGTAAATTATTTTATATATGCAGTCTAAATATAACAAAAGCAAAACATTTCATTCCATCCTTATTTTGAATTGAAGGTAGAATTGAACGCTTATTAAAGATACCTATTTTATTAGCGTCCAAATATGCCTATAATTACAATTCCTGCTCAATTACAGCTCCAGAATTCAATGATTGTTTTTCAAGTATGGTTTCACATACAACTGTCATTACATCAGTTCCAGGATCAATATAAATCCCAACCTTGCAATCTTTTCTTTTCTGAAAGTAGTGCATCCCTAATGCCCGTTTTCACCAACGATTCCTTAAACTTAGGCATTGCTTATAGCGCTCGTTGCTAGGTATTTTTTGTTAAATGATTAAAAATACCTAGCAACTAGAGCTATAAGAAATGCCTAGATTTTAGGAATCGTTGGTGAAAACGGGCATAAGTTTTTTTATTTAAATCATTGCCTCCAAACAATATTAGAAACTCGATTAATCAAATAATACCTAAATCTAGTAGAGATATCTATGGCTTGAATACCCAAATCCTTTTTATTTAATGAATGTTTAAACACCGGAGTATTTCCATAAAGTTTAAAAATAAGCAAAGTTATTCCAATAATCAAAAATGGGGGGTATAGGAATGAAGTCGGAAATTATAGGGCCATTTCTCTTATACCCATTCTATCCAAAATTTTTGGAAAACTACTTAAATACTTACCAATAATAGATTTTGAAGACAAAACGGGTTTAGAACTAAATAGGGGAATAACTCTTCTATCTTCTAACCTAAAAAATATACAACAGTTACTGATTTACTGATATCCTTGACAACAATTATAGTTTGTGTAAATGAAATAAATTCCAATTTAACAGTAATTAACCAAAGGGTGCCTCAAGGGTCAGTTTTGGGCCCTCTACCCTTTTTGATATTTATTAATGATCTTGCTGAACCTGTTCCGAGTTCCGAACACTAAAGTGATACTTTTAGCCCACGTTACCCCTTACTAAATAAACATGAAATATTAATATAAGGTTAATACCCAGATTCTGGTCAAAACATTTAAGTTTAAAGGCCTTTAAATTTATATTTGTTATATGGGTTGTAATGGACAATTTCCATGGTTACCTTAAATGTTTCTAATTAAAGGCCTTTAATTTTGACCAGAATCATCCCATTAAACAACCTTTGCTCAAATTCGCCGAAATTAAAACTTAAAATTTTTCTAAGAAAATCAGAAAATTTTTAATAATAATTTAACCAATGTGCGTAGAATTTAAAACAAAAACACTAGACTACCATACTTCTTCAATTGGTAACATTAGTAATTCAAAAATAGTTGGTAAAATGTTGAAAAAAATCGCAAAGAAAAATTTTTATAAAAATGTGTTTTTTTATTTTTGCAAAGTTCTTTCAAAATAAGACTTATTGAGGTTGTGTTTTTCCTAAGTTTTATGAAACTTCTTCAAATTCGCAAAAAACAGAGAATCGATTAAAACTCCTATAAGGCCCGGTTGCACAGTTCAAGCTTAAGCTTCAAGTGACACTTAAACTAAAAATATGATAGAAATACAACAGGAAATCTGTCAATTTTTTAGTTTAAGTATCGCTTCACGCTTAAGAGGATTGGGAGTCTAAGTAGAACCGCGCTCCGATAGTAAACGTATATTTTGAGCTTCTTCTTGAATTTGGGGAAGAAATTTTGAACCAAAGTACATCCCACATAATTAGGCTGAAAGTACCAATAAAAATCTTCATTTCTGTTATATTTTAAAATTTGTATCACCTAGACTACGAAGGTATTTGCCGCTTTTACAGTTAAAATGCGCGTTCAAAATATACGAAATATGCCTTGCAATTATTTCAAACTACAACCATATTTTGTAAATAACATTAAGTTTTATAATTGCATAGTTTAAATAACATTCATTGCTAGACTTCTATACGACGAATTTTTGAAAAATTAAATTATTAAGTCCAAAAAATAAGTTTAAAATAGGCCAAATTTTACGTATTTTTAATGATTTTTTTGGCCATTTTGAATATAATATATTAAAAAAAACTGTCGCATACAAGTCTTAACCACTGGTTCCACTTTCATATGATATTCTAATTTTGTATATAGCTCAATAAATATTCGCGTAGTTTGAAATATAAAAACAGGAAAAAACGCATATAATTTTGTAGACTCCATATCCTCTTAAGCTTCAACAGGTGCAACCGGCCCTAAGAAGTGTCTTGAGCACACTTTGTAACGATTAGCAGAAAGACAGGCATGAAACTATTATAAAATCTTAGCCTTCCATCAGGGTGTTACCTACAGTCTACTTGACAAAATATGCATCCTTTTTGACAAATTATAAAGCCTACTTGATGAACTATGCTCAGGACTACTTCCAATACAAATAAGTAACTTCATAAGACTTTAGTAAATGAAGGAAAAACGTCAGGGTTTCCAAATATTCCTAAGCTTCTTGATAATACGAAGAAGTTATAGAGGAAAAACATAACGTAAATAAGTCTTATCTTGGAGAAAATGTCCAAAAATCGAAATTATTTTTATTTTTTTTTTCAAGATTTTATCAACGATTCCTGTATTAACGTTATTATCAATTAAAATATAGTGTTTTTAGCTTTCTCATGATAATTTTTTAAAGTCAATCCTCCATTTTTGAAAATTTGAAGAAAAAATCCCGCCTCGAAGTTCGCATTTTCGGCCCCATTGAAATTATCTTCCAATTTTCCAGTGGAGAAGCTAACTAAAATACTTTTTCAGTTACTTATAATAAAAATCAATTAAGTGGTGTCTTTGAAAAAAATCAAAAGTTTTTGAAAATTTGAAGAACAAATCCCGCCTTGAAGTTCGCATTTTCGGCCCCATTGAAATTATCTTCCAATTTTCCAGTGGAGAAGCTAGCTAAAATACTTTTTAAGTTATTTATAATAAAAATTAATTAAGTGGTTTCTTTGAATAAAATCCAAAGTTTTTGAAAATTTGAAGATCAAATCCCGCCTTGAAGTTCGCATTTTCGGCCCCATTGAAATTATCTTCCAACTTTCTAGTGGAGAAGCTTGCGAAATTAAAGTTATCACATGTCGCGATTGGTCAAGTAGTTTCCGATCAAAATTCCACCCAAGAACTGAAATTTTCAAAAGTTTGACACATTTCGGGCCATAACTCCGGAACGAATAAAGATATCGACACAAATCTTCTTACGGATTAAAAAAAAATCGATGAGCTTTCATATGAGCCAAACAGCTTTTAAATACACCTAGAGTGAATGCAGTAATTCTTTTCTAGAAATTTCCTCATTTTACAGAATCTTAAGAGGGTAAGATTTTATATTTTTAAACCGAAATTTGAGAATCCCATGCATAGCGGGTAAAAGCCCTTAAAATGCTTTTAAATACATGCTGATCGGAAATTCGCTCAAAAATAGCCTTACGCAGATCGACAAAAAGTCACAGCCCGAAGAAGAGTAAAAACTACTTTTTAGAGATAAAAACGCGCCAACGCCAACTCCGCACGTTTCTCATTTAAAATAAAAATGTCACGAATGAGAATTTTCCTTCGGCCCAGGTTTCCCATTAGTTCATAAAACTGTTTCCGTTTTTCCGCTAAAAAAGAAATATTCGGAGACACTTCTATTTATTCCGGGGAGTGGCAAAACTCCCGCAACGTAAACTGAGGTTGAGGTAACTTTGGCCCTTAAAAGGTAATTTTGAAAATCCGGCAACGCTGCGATTATTCAAAGTTGCAGGGCGTTTTTGAAAGTGTTCCAGTGGTTCAAGAAATTTCTGATTCCGTTCTTTGGGTAAGAAGAACCTAAAGAACCTCTTTAAGAAGCGACCAGAGTTTTGAAGAGGGATAATTGGGAAAAAAGTTATTCGGGTTTAACATTTTGAAGATCCGTAACCCAGACGTTTGGTGAACTACGAAAGGAAGATTATGTATTTATATCTCTTAAAATAATATTTTAATCTTGAAATAAATTCAATATTAATATTCGGTATAAAAAAGTAGGTAAATTAATTTTGTTATAATTTTTAATTAAATATTTTCTAAAAACCAAAATTAGGGTACGTACTTTTTTTTGGATTTTTATAAAACCTACTGTAGCTTAAAATGTGGTTTAAAAAGAAATATTAATTTGAATTTGAAGTTGAAGTAAAAATTAAAAATACAAAAAAAAGGCCAAAGTCACCACCCGGGCGCTCCCTCGGTTGGTAGTATTGATGCATTTGGTCATAGAATTGTAAAGTTGAATTACCGAGTGGCATCAGACTTCCGAAGGGGTCGGTTCTTTAAAATCCTTATAAACACAAAATTTGCCACCCAACATTTAGTAGTGACAATCAACAAAATACTAAATAAAAACGTAATTAAAGAAAAAATAAAATATCTAAATTTACAAAAAAATTATAAAATTTTTTTAGAATATTTGAATTAAAGTGATTTTAAGGTTCATAACGTATTTTGTAAGATTAAAATATAAATACGTATTAAAAATTTTATTTTATAGTATACTTTTTAATATAAAAAATAGTAATTTGAATCAAATCAACTTTAAAACTGATGAAATTAAATTGAGAATTATATTTTTTATTTTTTAGAATAGCAGTATTTGATGAATGAACACAAAAGTAACTACAAATTTTAAAACATTTTTAGTTTAAAATAAAGTATATTTAAACTATGTGATTATACAAGGTGTTGCGTTTGTGGTTCACCAAACATGAGGGTTAAAAATTAGAATAAATTTAATCGACAAAAAACGAAAAAAGTATAGGTCTATCATTTTCAGATTTGGAACTACAGCTTTCTGAATTTTTGTAAAAAAATCAGAAAATCGCTAATAATAATATAACCATTATGCGTAGAGCTTTAGAAAAATTAACACTAAGAAGCTAAAACCACCATTTTACAAATAGTAGCATTAGTAATTCAAAAATAGTTGATCAAATATTGAAAAATAAAATCTTTTTTTCAGTTTTTAAAAAATTCCTTCAAAATAAGACTTATTGAGGTTGTGTTTTTCTTAAGTTTTTTTTTTAATTTCTTCATATTTCTAACAAATTAGGAAAAGGTTTGAAACAGTAACTCTTTTCCTTCATTTACTAAAGCCTTTTGAATTTACTCCTTTAAGAAGTGACATGAACACACTTTGTTACGATTGGCGGAAAGGTAGGTATGAAACTCTTATAAAATTTTAGCATTTCATCAGGTGTTATCCACAGCCTACTTGACAAAATATGCACCCTTTTTGACAAATAATAAAGCCTACTTAATAAACTATGCTCAGAACTACTTCAAATACAAGTAACCACAGAAGGGCTTAGTAAGTTAAGGAAAATATTTAGTGTTTCCGGATATTCCTTAGCTTCTTGATAATATGATGAAGTTTTAGAAAACTTAAAAAAAAAACGTAAATATGTCTTATCTTGGAGAAAATTTTCAAAAATCGAAAATAAATCTTTACTTTTGTTTCAAGATTTTATCAACGATTCCTGTATTAAAGTTATTATCAACAATTAAAAGATTGTTTTAGCTTTCTATTGATAATTTCTTTAAGTCTATTCTACATTGGTTAAATCATTATTAGCAATTTTTGATTTTGACAAAAATTTGCTTTATTTTCTAACCCGGACGTTTGGTAAACCACGAAAGGAAGATCATGTATTTATACCTTATAAAATAATATTTTAATCTTGTAATAAATTCAATATGAATATTCTGTATAAAAAAAGTAATTTTTTTGTAAATTTATTAATTTTTTAATTGGTGTATTTTATTTTTAATTCAATACAATATTTGTTAGCACTATTACTCGAAGTGACCCAAGTTTTGTGTATATAAGCCACCCGAAGATCATCCCCTGTCGGAGGTCCGAAGCCGCTCGGTTAACAGGTTGATTGAATCATAAAATGCGTTGCTAAGGAACCAAAGTAATAGTACGGATAGTTGCCGGGTGGCGGCTATGGCCTCTCTTTTGATATTTTTTTAGAAAAATAAATTGGTAAGAAATATCATAAAAAATATGTAGTTACCAGCTATTTAATACATTTATTGGTAAACTTTATATGTTATAAAATTTTAAACAAATCAAATAATTTCTTGCTAGAATATTGAAAAACGGAAAAAAATATTTAAAAAAAGTTATTTAACTTTGTCATTATTTTTACTTAATAAGTTCGAAAAACCAAAATTGAGGTACGTACATTTTTTTGGATTTTTATAAAACCTAAAATATAATAAAATATTATAAAAAATTATTTAGTTACTAGCTAATAAATTGGTAAACTTTATATGTTACAAAATTTAAAAAAATCAAATTATTTCCTGCTAAAATTTTGATAAACTTAAAAAAAATATATTACAAAAAAGGTTATTTAATTTTGTCATTATTTTTAATTAAATATTTTTGAAAAACCAAAATTAGGGTACGTACTCTTTTTAGGATTTTTATAAAACCTACCCTAGCTTAAAATGTGGTTTAAATAGAAATATTAATTTGCATTTGCAGTCGAAGTAAAAATAAAAAATACAAAAGAAAGGCCGAAGTCACCACCCGGGCGCTTCCTCGGTTGGTAGTATTGAAGCATTAGGTCCGAGAATTGTAAATTTGAGTTACCGAACGGCATCAGACCTCCGAAGGGGTCGGTTCTTTAAAATCCTTATATCCACAAAATTTGCCACCCTACATTTAGTAGTGAAAATCAAGAAAATGCTAAATAACAACGGAATTAAAGAAAAAACAAAATATCTAAATTTACAAAAAATTATAAAAAAATTTGAGATTATTTGAATTAAAATGATTTTAAGGTTCATATCGTGGTTTGTGAGATTAAAATATAAATACGTATTAAAAATTTTATTTTATAATGTACTTTTTAATATAAAAAATAGTAATTCGAATCAAATTAATTTTAAAACTGATGAAATTAAATAGAGAATTATTATTTTTTAGAATTGCGATATTTGTTGAATCAAAATACAAGTAACTATTTTAAAATATTTTTAGTTTCAAATAAAGTATATTTAAACTAAACTATGTGATTATACAAGGTGTTCCGTTTGTGGTTCACCAAACATTAGGGTTAGCAATGAGAACAAATTTAATCGACAAAAAACCGAAAAAAGTGAAGGTCTTTTTCAGATTTGGAACTACAGCTTTCTAAATTTTTGTAAAAAAATCAGAAAAACTCTAATAATAATATAACCATTTTGTGCTTAGAGATTTAGAAGAATTGTCACTAGGATGCTAAAACCATCCTTTTACAATTAGTAACATTAGTAATTCAAAACTGGTTAAACAAATGTAAAAAAAATCTTTTTATCAGTTTTTTAAAATTTCCTTCAAAAAAAGACTTATTGAGGTTATGTTTTCTTAAGTTTTTTAAAATTTCTTCATATTTCTTTTTGAAAAATTATTAAGCCTACTTAATAAACTATGCTCAGATCTACTTCAAATACAAGTAACTACAGAAGGCGTTAGTAAGTGAAGGAAAATAGTTAGGGTTTCCGGATATTCCTTAGTGTCTTGATAATATGAAGAAGTTTTAGAAAACTTAAAAAAAACGTAAATAGGTCTTATTTTGAAGAAAATTTTCAAAAATCGAAAATAAATCTTTATTTTCATTTCAGGATTTTATCAACGATTCCTGTATTAAAGTTATATCAATAACTAAAATGGGGTTTTAGCTTTCTAGTGATATTTTTTTTAAGTCTATCCTACATTGGCTAAATTATTATTAGCAATTTCTGATTTTTGACCAAAATTTGCTTTATTTTCTAACGTTTGGCAAACCACGAATGGAACATCATGTATTTATATCTCATAAAATAATATTTTAATCTTGTAATAAATTCAGTATCAATATTCTGTATAAAAAAAGTAATTTTTTTGTAATTTTTTTGTAAATTTATTAATTTTTTAATTGGTGTATTTTATTTTTAATTCAATACAATGTTTGTTAGCACTATTACTCGAAGTGACCCAAGTTTTGTGTATACAGGGTGTCCCTAAATTAAGCGGCCAAACTTTAGGAGGCGATTCTACAACTAATTTTAAGAAAAAAACTTCCCATAAACATGTGTCCGATTTCACTTCCTAAGAGAGCTACAGCCCTTTAAATATTGTGAATAAAACTAGGTTTTTTGTCATTTGTTTGAAAACGGTTTGTAATAAAGATTTGAAATTTGGTGTGAAGACTAATACGTTTAAAATATAATTTCTCAATTTTTTTCAGATTTTTTGAAAGCTTTCAAAAAATTTCAAAAAATTTCAGAACTTTAAAAAAATCTGAAAAAAATTGAGAAATTATATCTAAACGCTAAAAATGCTAAAACCATCCTTTTACAATTAGTAACATTAGTAATTCAAAAATGGTTGATCAAATGTTGAAAAAAAGTCTTTTTTTCAGTTTTTGAAAATTTTGTTCAAAATAAGACTCATTGTGTTTTTCACATTTTCAACAAATTAGGAAAAGGTTTGAAACGGTAGCTGTTTTCCTTCATTTACTAAAATTGGCATGCGGTCGCAGTTGGCTCAAGGGTGGAAAATTTTGGAAAAGTTTAAAATTGTCACAAAACTTTTCCTAAATTTTCCACCCTTACGCCAACGAGGACCGCATGCTAATTTTTTATGGAGGTTTTATGACACATACTTTAATACTTTTCATTGGCATGCAGTATGAAAACGTGGAAAATCATATTTTTTCATTACAAGATCACATGACATTTTGAGCTCTTTGAGACCGTGGCAATTGCATGCTTATAATTTTTAAGACCTTAAATTATTTTAACTGTCTTTTGTTATAAAGGGGATAAACAATATTAAATTAGAGAAAAACCCAAGATTTTTATGAAAATGGACATGCAATTTTCCATAAGCTCGAAAAGCGTACAGGAGTTTAGTAACCGCTTTTCTTTGTAAGAAATCGAAGACCAAAAACTGTCACGAGCTCCTGGTCAAAAAGTGTTTTTACATTCTAAAAATTTCCAAAAAAATAAATAAAAATTATAATAATAATGAATTTAAAACATGGATCTGCAAAAATAAATGAAATGTTATTATAAGTATGAACATTTTTTTACACTTTAGTGATTTCAGTAAATAATTTAGTTATAATTTCCGTGAACTGAAAACGTAAGAAGTCATAACTTCAATAGAAAAGCATCAAAGCGCAAAGTCCCAATAAAACATTCTAATTAAACACTTTTTCAAGATCGTTACGGGTAAGAACAGCTAAGTTCATTATCGATCAAAGCTTATAATATCAAGAGCATGAAAAGCGTTTTTCCTTTTCCGCACCGGAATTAGTTAAGCGAATTACGTAAGGTGGAACGAGACAGAGTTTACCACTTCTTGTCTTCGGCTCGTTACAACCAACCGCAACGAATTTCACCGCTAAAACAATCAATTTTTAACGCGACCAATCAGTGAACTAAATCGTATTCGTTTTTACCACGATTTAATGATCTCTACAAAATAAAATATCCGGAAATTTTATTAGTAAAATCATCTTGAAATCATAAAATCAAGTCCTCGCGTTTTTGTAATGGTCACAGATTAATGATTTTTAATGCTACTAATTCTAAAAATTTTTAATTTTTTATTTAACAAGTTTTTAAACATGGTAGTATCAAACCGGATGACATAATTTTCCGTAATTGGATATACGACTACATATAATTTTTTAAAATCTTCTTTTTCCACAAGAACTTTTAATCAAATTATTATTAATAATAGAAAATATAAATCTAAGAAAAATAAGTATACTAGTTTTGGTTTTTCGAAAATATTTAATTAAAAATAATAACAATTTTAAATAACTTTAAGATTAGAATAAACTAAAACAAATTTTTGTCAAAAATAAAAAAATCGGTAATACTAATTTTACCAATGTAGGAGAGACAAGAAAAATATCTCTTTCAATTGATAAAGAATTTAATGCAGAAATCGTTGATAATATGTTGGAAAAAACACGCAAAGAAAAAATATATTTTCGGTTTTTGAAAACTTTCTCCAAGATTAAACCTACTTACTTTATGTTTTCTTAAGTTTTCTAAAACTTCTTTTTATTTTCCAAAGCTAAGGAAAATTTTGAAACCCTAGCTTTTTTCATTCCTTTATTAAAAAAGTAAATTTTTAAATTACTTTTGCTATTTTTTTTTCATCATGATATTAACTATTTTTGAATTATTATTAATTGAAAAAGGATGGTTTTAACTTTCTAGTGATAATTTTTTTAAATCTCTATACACATTTGATAGCGATTTTCGGATTTTTTTACAAAACTTTAAAACGCTGTCATTCCAAAATTAGAAAAGATAGACCCCTACTTTTTTCGTTCTTCGTAGATTAAATTTGCTCTAGTTTCTAACCCTGATCCTGATGTTTGGTGAATCACGAAACGAATCCTCTGTATAATCACATAGTTTAAATAAACTTTTTAACCTAGGTAAACCTAAAAATATTTAAATTCAACAAATATTTCAATTTAAAAAATTAAATTAAATTAGTTTTTTTACAAATAATATTGAACTCTTTTTAATTTCATTAGCTTTAAAATTTATTTGATTTAAAGTCAGGGGCGGATTTAGGCCTTGGGGGCCTGTGTTAAAATGCCTTTAGAGAACCATCGAGAACAAAAAAATTAGTCTAATCCTGAACTATCAGCAATTTTTTTAACATTTTTAAAAAATTTCGTATTTTATTTAATTCAATAATTCCTAGACAATACATTTGAAAAAATAAAAATATGTAATAAAAAAATAAATAATAAAAAGCCAATTGTTGTGACCCACAAAATGTAAATTTTCTCAGGATCTCAGGAAGCACATTTTTATCAGAAATTAATCTTAAAAATGTTTATATAGGTTGTCCCGAAATTAGGAAAGAAATTTTAAGAAATAAACTTCCTGAAAGTGAAGAATTAAAATTTATTTTTTCTTGTCCAAAATAAAATTTTCCAATGAACAATGTGCTTCTTGTTGTACAACAAAATAAGCAGTATTATGGACACTACAAAACTATGCGTTAGATTGGTATCTGCACAATCAGTGCATTTTTCTCCGAAACGGTGCATTCAACCGATAAAATAGAGGTACGATTTTTATGTAATTTTTTTATGGAGAATGTTATTTTCAAAAAATATAATTTCAAAGTTCAAAAAATTCTTGTCGGTTCATTCAAAATGGGTTAGGACTATAGATGATAGGACTTGTACCAAATTTGACCATAGATGCTAGGACTTGTGACTTATACCAAATTTGAAAGCTGTAGAGTAAAATGTTTTCAAATAAACTTGT
The DNA here is from genome assembly GCA_963971135.1 of Stenus bimaculatus. Lineage (NCBI taxonomy): Eukaryota > Metazoa > Arthropoda > Insecta > Coleoptera > Staphylinidae > Stenus > Stenus bimaculatus. Next base: position 42,111,558 of record OZ020183.1, on the reverse strand, counting down.
AATAACCTTTATTTTGCAAAGGGGGCAGCTCTCTTATAAAGCAACTTTTAGTAAGATGTTTTTCTTCCAATCATCTTCCTTAAATATCCATCAATCGTAAACACCCTGTACAATATGTTTTAAAATTAATTATTTCTCGTTCTTTATTTTTTAAATTAATAAATTATTTTTTAGCAAAATAAAAAAAAGGTTAAAACAAGTGTTTTTTATTAGTCCTCAGCCCAAGATCTTAACATATTTATATATATATATATATGTTCTATGTCAAATTTACATTATGTGGGTTACATTACGTTACATCAATTGACTTTTCATGTGTCGATATCGTCGATATAGTGTCGATATGTTAAGTATGAGTGACATCACAAATGTCACGAATACACCAAAAAATTCACATTAAATAGTTAAAGTAAAATGGTGCCTCGCAATATTTTTCAAAATTGTGTTGTTTGAGAGTTAATGAATTTATTCCATACTTTATGAATATAATTACAGTAGATAATATTCGTTAGTTTTCATTTTAAATAAAAAAGTGGAAAAATAAATAAACATAAACAAATATTATTAAGTAAATGATGATAATTCCAAATTTTTACTTTTATCTTCTTTATAAAAAATTCGATCATCAGTCGGCCTCCGCAAGGTACCGGCCCCTCGGGAATTTTCCGATTTCCCGGTGGGCCAGTCCGTCTCTGGTCTTGCCATTACAAGGCTTTAATCTTAAAAGTTCTTGAAAGTGCAGCAAAAAGATGCCAAAAAATCATAAAATATGAAAAAATATAAACTTGTTTTTTTATCAAAAATCCTTACATTTCTAACTAATAAATAAAATGAGCAAAGAAATATATTTTTGGTAGTTTTTATTTGGCCGATAAAACGCTTCAAACTTAAAAATTCTTGAAAATGGAGGAACAAGTTGCAAAAAATTGTAATTTTTTTTTAAATATACAGGGTGTTCTAATTTGAGAATAATTTGAGTTGCATTACATACTCAAACTGGGGATACTCAAAAAAATATTTTACAAATTGACCGAGACTTAAAAAGACAAAATTGGGCATTCAACTTCTTTTTTAGGGTGAATTTTGAAAACTCGTTAGTTCTATAAAAAAATGGCTTCTCCTTTAGTGTAGTTATTAAAATGCGATTTAAATTTAATTTACCCATTACTTAACAACAAAAAAGAAGCCCAAGTTTACCCCTTCATCTCGGTTAATTAAATAAATAAATAAATAATTTTTTTTTAAATATTTTTCTAAGGATCCCTGAAGGTTCCCCAACAACATACTGGAGAGCTTTTGCGCTATTTTTGGGACACCCTGTATAAACCTAATTTTTTATGTAAAATTAAAACTAAATAAGAGAGGGAGGCATAAGCATTCACAAAACCGACCGATCAAATTAGGAATTCGCTGTTTGCTGTTTGCTGTTTCCTCGAAAAATGTGTGTACCTAATTAATATTTTCTAAAAAAAATTTATTGAACGGGGTCCTGGGCTGCAGCCCATAAACACCATGTCTAAAAATTACACCTTATTCTAAATATAAAATTCCTCATTTAATTTAAGTAACAATTATTTAGGACAAAATATTGATACTAAAACCAACGTTTCCTTTTTTTATATTAAAAAATATACTATAAAATCAAGTTTTTAATGTGAATTTATATTTAAATCTCATAAACCATTGAATAAACCTTAAAACAAATTTCATTTAAACATTCTCAAATTTTTTTGTAATTTTTTTGTAAATTTAAATATTTTATTTTTTCTTCAATTATATTTTTATTTATTTATTTCTTAGTTATCACTGCTAAATGGAGGGTGGTAAATTTTGTGCTTATAAGGGTTTTAAAGAACCGATCCCTTCGGAGGTCTGATGCCGTTCGGTAACTCAGATTTACAATTCTCTGATAATGCTTCAATACTACCAACTGTGGAAGCGCCCGGGCGGTGACTTTCACTTCGTCTGCAAATGCAATTTAATATTTTTGTTTGATTATTCATAGTTTTTAGTTGTATTAATAATTTCTTTCAAATTTGGTTAAAAGAAAAAGATTTTTTTATTTGAATGAATTTCTTGCCATAAATTTTGGTGGGAGATAATAACAGTACAAATTTTTTTCAGGAAAATTTAATTTGACGATTTACCAAAATGGAACACACTGCTTATATAATTTTTTCAAAAATCTTAAATAGAAGTAGTGTTTGTTACAAAAAATATACATATACCCTGTACCGTCACCGAATCGTTAGGGTAAGAAAATTGATCAAATTTCATCATTAAAAACCAAAATAAGTAGGATCTACATTTTTTAGTTTTCGAATTCTAGCGTTTTCAATGTTAGGTCACCAATTTTTGCTACCTATAGCTCTAATAATAATTTAACCAATGTACATAGATATTTTAAAGTATCCTAAGAAAGCTAAATACACTAGCCTGTATTCAGCGACCGTGATAAAATGTTTAGGGACGTCGTTAAAGTTAATCACGTCTTTAAGAAAATATTTCTTATGGAGAAATATTTTTTAATCACGCTATTATCTTCAATTGTTAACAATAGTAATGCAAAAATCCCAAAAAAATATTAAGAAATCGCGAAGAAAAAAAGTTAAAAAAATCAAGTAAATTGGGGTTGACACGATAATTTGGAGTAATGTTAATTAGAAACAGAGAAATATCTGAAATATAATAAAGTTGGACTTAAGAAGTTACATTTGAGATTTTTCTATGTTTCTAATTTAAAAAAAAAAATCAGTTTTTGGATTGTTTCTAAAAAACCCAATTAAGAGAAGAGAACTACAAATCAAGCTTTTAGTTATTTTTCTTTATTTACCAAACATTCTCAAACTATACTTCATTCAGTTTTAAGATAGAGTGACTGACAAGAAATTCATGTCCACGTCACCTTCTACAAGATCGTATTTAGCTACCAAGTGTTATGCTACTCCATAGGCGCCAACACTGAGGAGGGCTAAAGGCAAAATTTTCAATTTCATTGTCGGTATCGGTGCTCGACATTTTTAAAAAATTAAACAAATAATATTTTTCCTATTATGGATTTAAAATTCTGTTAAACTGACTGTTGAAGGGCAAACATTTCTGAATACGCTTCTGAAAAATACAACGACCAATCAAATTCATTTCTCCATGTGACACTTCGTTGTCAGTGACTCTATCTTAAAACTGAATGAAGTATAACTCCTTTGATGAGTTAAAAATTTTTGGATGATTTTACATTGAGTTGTAAGTTAACATACAATAAATTTGTTTTTTTAATCTTTTTTCGCTCTTTGGTATTTGAAAGAAAGAACTGGGAACTCAAACTTTTAATGATTTATAAATTGGAAGTATAATAATGTAGTTTCAAAATCCGAAAAAAACAAAATTATCAAATAACTGAAAAAATCAAATTATGTAACTCAAAAAGCTCTGTAGATTATAGATTTTTTAAATCTACAATAATAGGTGACCTAACATAAATTCAAAACGCTGTAACTCAAAAACCAAAAAAGAGGGACTTTTACTTTTATGCTTTTTGGTTTTTGACTAACACTGAAGTTTGATTACTCACTAACAGGACATCATGTATATTTATTTAAGTAAAAGTTATCGTCATACGCAGGATCCTTTATTTGGATAGGCGGATCTGATGAGAAATCTGGTGCTGCATATGCATATGCAACGAAATACATTTTTTCATTTGTTCTTTTATTCCCGTCCATCACCCATCAAAGAATTTTCCTCTAAAGACTTTCCTTGAAATTTTTGTATAATTTTCTTCTCTCGTGAATACGATTCTACATTTGAATGGATTTGATTTCTGTAAAGCTCGGTACAAAGATTTTCCTGAAAATTGGTAACGCAACTTGTGGAAGTGGTAGAAATTTTTTATGTGGAGTAAATAATGATTTTATAAGTAGTCTGGTTTGATAATTATATAATTTACTTGGGTCTCACGTTATGTTTTACCTCATTCAGAAGGATCATTTTGGTAGTGAAATTATTAAGAGTGTTCGTGACAAATGACATCGGTAATAATACAATAAACGAAGCATTACAAAAATGAACGATGCCCAATCCGCCTCACTAATTTGTCGGCGTTTCGGAAAATATACACCCGATTTTAGTTAATAACAACTTAATGATGATAATGCAAACCCTATTATGAGCAACGGACTGTCGGTGAGTGTTGTTTGTGGTGTTATCTCAGTATACAGTAGTTCCATCGGAACCGCTGGCCATTAAAGATAGCCATCTCACTTGCTCTCTCACGGCTGTCGACACGTAAATCGCTCGTTTAGGAACACCTTACGTTTTAATATTGATGCATGCACAATTTACTTATATTAAATCGAAATTATATACCCAATTTAGGACTAATTTAAAATAATCGCCAAAGTAGCTTCTTTTATAATTAAAAAAAATTCTCACCTTGGAACTTGCCTATAAATTAAATCAATCAAAACAAAACTATTAATTTTTATAGTTAAAATAAAATTTTATAACTTCTATAAAAATTTAGGAATACATACAAAGTATTTTATTCGGTGGTTTACTTAAAAAAAATTTAATATGCTCGATATACATAATTTGATGTTATCGCAAATTTAAAAAATTTACCTAAAATTAACTACCAAATAAAACTATTATCGCTTGCATTATTCCAAACGGCGATAATTTACTACTTATTAGTTGCCCTCCTTCCTAATTAATGTAAATTATGATATTTTAATTTAACACATTATTAATTATTTATATTATTTTCCGCTTTATTTAATTAGTGTGTCAAATTTTGAATAATATGAATAATCCTCGAATTAACAAACATGTTTTTCCAAATTTAATGATCAATAGAAATTTTTATTTTAAACCTCGCTAATTTAAAACAATTTACTCTTTTAATTTATTAAGATAAACTAAAAAGGGCATGGACATACCCGACTAGCAATGCTCACCACTCATATTTAAACATTAAAATAATTTAGATCGAATGTAAAGGCAAATACGACCATACCGAAGTAGCGTGATCTTCGCACATCACTCAACGCTCCTTGATTAAATCGGTTTGATTTAGCTGTAATGTGATCAAGGTGTTTTACGCACTCCATTTCCTATGCTTATTAGTAAATTCAACGATTCAGCTAAGCGTTGAGAGACTTACAGAAACGAAAAACGAAGCAACCTAGTGCTTAACGAAGCAAACTTTAAATTCGAAAGTCAAAACTTCAATATAGTCGAATAGCAAAAGTTTGAGAACATAAAATGTTTGAGTTCACAAGAAAACCGAGTTAAAAGTTCAAAAACGGAGCTAAAAACAGATGGAGTTCAAACTCGAAAAAAGTAAGAATTTGCAAAAAGTTCGAGTTAGCCAAAATGTCCTAAAACTAGCTAATAAAGTAAAGTTCAAGTTTTTAAAATGTTCGAACTTTTTTAACTAGTCCGAACCTTCTTGAACTACACATTTTCTAATTGTACTTGAAATCAATCAGTTTAATTTCAAAATCATCAATTGTGTTTCAGGAAGCGTCAATTGTATTTCAGAGAAATTAGTTTATTTTCAGAAATCATCAATTGTATTTCAGAAAGGATCTATTGTATTTCAGAAATGACCAATACTAAAAATTAAGGAAAAAGAGTTTTTCTCAGTATTGTTAAAAGACAACTTGAGATTTCTTCTGTTATGGTTCCTGGTATCATGGAGCAAATGTTGGTTTTTTACTTAGAAACAATAATTAATGAAGACAAAAATTACCTTCTGTTGGTGGCGATTGTGCTAGTCCAGTGCCACACTAAAATTGATCATAAAGCTGTTTCAGAAATCGAAGACATAGCTGTTGGTTAATAAAATATTATATTTAGGTAATCCAAAATTTCTTACTTTGTATGAAACACAATGATATTTTAAAATATTTACATTACTTCTGAAATGAAAATCTCACGTTCTGAAATTAAATTGACTAATTTTCATTACTAAAGAATGTTACTCCAAATATACATATAAACAATGTTGAACACAAATTAAACAGTAACCAAAAAGAATTCTGGAACTTCTTTAACGAGAAGAATAAAGGTGTAAACATTTGAAACTGTGTTGATAAGTAATTGTATTTCAATCCCTATCTCTCGAGTTTACTATGTAGTATCTAGTCTGGATACGATTTCTTTACACCATTCGTAGCGAGTGAGATGAAAAATACCCAGCAGCGCCACACCACTAGCAATGCGCCAGCGCGCGTAACTATTTCATTCTTGTTTGGTGTATACGAGAGTAAGGACACAAACGTGAGCGAGTTAAAAGTCCAAAGTAAGATGGGTAGATCAAATAAAAGGAAATATTTAGATGACATTAAGGATTTAGAGAAGAAGTTAAAGAAACTTAAAAAGAAGGGTAAAAGGGAACGTGAAATCGACGTCGACGATAATAGATCGACATCAAGTAAGTTTTAAGTTTCATAACGAAGTTTTTAATTTCAGATTAAACTTCAGATTAAGAGGGTCCTTATATATTAGTTAATAAACTTTTATATTTAAAAAATTGGAATATATTCTAATTTAAATGGGTAATTATACCCGTTTATTTATTGAGTAAGGTGAGGTAAATATACCTAGCTATTTTTTGTGTAAATATACACAATTATTACACCTAACGACAAGTGTAAATATACACTAACTATATCAATAAATTCATATGCTAATACATTGTTTTATTTAACAATGTAGGCACGCCGATTGGGCATGATGCAAGAGATATTGTAACACCGTCACCCCCGGTATCTTTGTTCGAGCCAGAGTCGCTGTATTCAGGAAGTTCGGCGTTGGAAGGGGAGGAGACAGGGGACCATATTCCGAGGTGTGTGTTAACTGCGTTGCAAATGCGTAGCCCGCTGCACCAACTGGAGGACAAAGAAAACGACGATCCTAGTACAGGCGCGTCAAAAATTCAGGTTCTGCAAAACATTTCTTTTAATTCTAATGCGCAAACAAATGACGCAGGCACGGATAACGAAATTTTAAAGATTTTGGGCGACGATGGTACCCAAAAAATTAATTATGGACCGCCAATTCACCAAAAACTGGCTAATAATTTAGAGTTTATTCTAAAAACCGGAATTAAATCAGAGGATATTTCCTTAATGATTAATAAACACGAAATTCCGGAAAACTGTAGCATGTTCGAGCCTCCGGTTTTAAATCCGTCCATTAAATCTGGTTTATCGGAGGCTCAAATTCATAAGGACAACAGGTTGATTTTATCACAACAAAAAATTTCGGCTGCCTTATCAGCTACAAGTACGTGCCTGTCAAAACTCATTGAATGCAATGATAAATCGCAAATAAAATTAATTGATTCTTTAAATGACGCGGTCAGAATCTTATCTAGTATTCAATATGACCAAAGCCTAGTGAGGCGTTCCTTATTACGTGTGAATATAAAAGAATCGTTGAAGGACACACTTAATGCCGCCCCTATAGACAAATTCCTTTTTGGCCATAACCTAGAGGAAGACATTAAAGCGGCCCAGAACATATCAAAAGTGTCGAGGGAGTTGATTATTAACAAACAAAGGTCGGGTTTCCAATTCCCTAAACAAAAGGAGCCAAAAAACTTGAAGGCCCCACCTGTATACAAGTACAAACCTCGGCAACATTACACAGGTGGGAAAAACCAAAGGCAAAATTGGAGGGAGGCCAACAAGAGGAATTCTCAATGGCGTCCACGTCTCAACAACCAATCCAATTTCAATCGGGCCCAAAGACCATAGATTGTATTAACAATGTAAGTCATTCCGCAGGACGTGTTAGTTTTTTCTTTAATAATTGGAAAAACATTACTTCCGACCCTTTTATTTCATCATGCGTTCGTGGTTATAGGATTCCAATTTGTAGTCGTTTGCCTAATCAAACGTTTGTACCAAAAGAAAGAGTTTGGTCAGTCAAAGAGAAGAAGGAATGTAAGAATCATATTAACAATTTACGAGATTGTGGAGCAATTACGTCTTGCGAGCCAGTCATAGGCCAATTTATATCTTCAACTTTCTTAGTACCTAAGTCCGATGGATCGTCTAGGTTTATTTTAAATCTTAAAAATTTCAACAAATATGTTGAGGTAGACCATTTTAAAATGGAAGATTGGAGGTCGGTTGTAGGATTATTAGAGAGGGGTATATTTATGGCCAAAATTGATTTAAAAGACGCATATTATTCTATATCTATTAATAGACGAGATAGAAAATACCTGCGCTTTCAATTTGAAAAGAATTTGTTTGAATTCACATGCCTCCCTTTTGGGTTGAGCTGCGCTCCATATATTTTTACCAAACTTTTAAAGCCAGTAGTAGCACATCTAAGGAAAAGGGGTTTTTCCTCAATAGTTTATTTAGATGATTTTATTCTCTTTGGTCGTTCTGATACAGAATGTTTAAATAATATTACTCAGACAATACTTTTATTGGAATCTTTAGGTTTCACCATAAATTATAAAAAGAGCATATTAACCCCAACGACATTTTGTACTTTTTTAGGCTTCAATTTTAATTCAATCAATTTAGATATCAGTTTACCGAAGGAAAAAATTCATAAAGTCCAGGATTTGATTAAGCAATTTAAGGTTGGGGACCATATCAAAATCAGAGATTTCGCTGGCCTTGTAGGCACTTTGGTTTCGTGTTGCCCGGCTGTGAGATTTGGTTGGGCTCATTTTAAATCTTTCGAAAGGATTAAATTTCTTGAGTTAAAGTTAAATTCAGGAAACTTTGATGCAAATATGACGTTCCCAGATTCGTTGGTTGAAGATTTAAATTGGTGGAAATCAAATTGCTTAAATCCCAACCCTGTTAGGTCATATAATTATGCTTTAACAATTTATTCTGACGCGTCAAAAAGTGGTTGGGGAGCTTATTGCAAAGGTGAGAGAACTCACGGTTTTTGGAATAATTCTGAAAGAGATCTCCATATTAATTATTTAGAATTGCTGGCCGCTTTTTTCGGTTTAAAATGTTTCGCAGATAAATTATTTGACTGCGAGGTACTTCTTAAAATAGATAACACAACAGCAGTTGCTTATATCAATAAATTTGGGGGCACAAAATACCCAAGTTTAAATAAAATTGCTAAAGATGTCTGGTCTTGGTGTGAGAAGCGTAAGATATTTATTTTCGCAAGTTACATCCCTTCAGGAGATAATGTAGAGGCGGATATACAGTCTAGGATTGGGGAGAAGGAGACCGAATTCGGTTTAGCAGAGTACGCCTTTAAACAAATTACCACAGAATTCGGTTCTCCAGATATAGATTTATTCGCTTCTAGGATAAACACAAAGTGTAAGAAGTATGTTTCTTGGCACCAAGACCCGTTTTCTTACTGGGTGGACGCGTTGACTATGAACTGGAAATCCTTGTACTTTTACGCGTTTCCTCCTTTTTCTATAATTTTAAAAGTTTTAAGAAAGATATCTGAAGAAGGGTCGGAAGGTATTGTGGTTGTACCAAACTGGCCTACACAGCCTTGGTGGCCATTATTTATCTCTTTAATAAAGAAGGGTCCAATAGTTTTCAAACCTAGTAAAGATTTACTTATTTCTTCCAGCGGAAAACCCCACTCCAGGTGGAGCAGCCTTTCCCTGGTTTCGGCACAGTTGTCAGGGAAGCGTTAACGTTAAGGAATTTTCCAAAGGAATCTTTTAATATTGTCATTGCCTCATTATCACGGGCTTCGCAAAAACAATATGAAAACGGACTAAGAAGATGGTGGGATTATTCAATCTTAAATAAAATAAATTTTTATGAATACTCAACTGATTGTGTTCTAAGGTTTCTATCTTTAGAATTTGACAATGGAAAATCATACTCATATATTAACTGTTTAAGAGCTTCACTCTCTTTTTTATTGGGACCTGAGGTAGGCGAAGATTTTAAAATTAAAAGGTTTTTAAAAGGTGTATCAAGGTTACGTCCTCCTATGGCGAAATATGATTCTATTTGGGATCCAGATGTAATGCTAAGATACATTAACGAAAGACCAGAAAATTCTAAATTAAATATTAAAGATTTGAGTTCCAAATTAATATTTTTAATAGCAATAACAACAGGGCACCGTATGCAGACTTTCGCGTTAATTAAATTGGAAAATATAAGTATAAACGGAAAAGAAATAATAATAAGAATTGACGATTTAATTAAGACCTCGGGCCCAAACAAAAGACAACCAAAATTGGTATTACCTTTTTTCGAGAATAGTAAAGTCTGCCCGGCCAAGACGTTGGTGGACTATTTAGAACGAACAAGAAAGTTTAGACTAAATATTAGTTTTTTATTCATTTCTCTAAAGAAACCGTTTAAGCCGGTAACGTCTCAAACTCTAAGTCGTTGGACTAAATATATTTTAAATAAAGGTGGAATAAATACCTCAATTTTTAGTGGATACAGTACCCGTCATGCTAGTACATCTGCTTTAAAAAGAGGAGGTATTAATATTGAAACCATAAGGAAAACAGCCGGTTGGTCCAAAAATTCAGAGACATTTGCTAGATTTTATAATTTGGATCTTACAGATCATGACGTTTTTGCTAAAGCTATAATTCACTAAATATATTATATCCTTTTGTTTTTTCCTTAATTGTTCATTTTATAATGTTAGAATTATAATTTTCTGTTTTATTTTGTATTATAATAAGGATTTATACTTTTTTCTCCATAATGTTTGTATCTATGACAAAGTTTAATATAGTTTTGAATAAAGATACTTTATTTTTATATCCGTAATCTGCTTTAAACATCTACATAGTAAACTCGAGAGATAGGGATTGAAATACAATTATATGATTAAACGAACTTACCTTGGTAAGTGAAGTTCTGATCATAATTGTATGATATCCCTATCTCGAAGAGTTTACTCCCACCCTTATCCCAAATTATAAATAATTTCTTCCCAAAATAATAGATTACGGATGTACCTACTCTAAACGAATGAAATAGTTACGCGCGCTGGCGCATTGCTAGTGGTGTGGCGCTGCTGGGTATTTTTCATCTCACTCGCTACGAATGGTGTAAAGAAATCGTATCCAGACTAGATACTACATAGTAAACTCTTCGAGATAGGGATATCATACAATTATGATCAGAACTTCACTTACCAAGGTAAGTTCGTTTAATCATATAATTCTTGACAATTATATATTGATATCCAATTTATTACTTACCAAGAACTTTTTGAAGAAATCAGTCATCTTCCAGTTAAGTGTTCATCTGGACCTAATGGCATTCCTAATTATTTAGTGAAAAAATGTGTTTTTTTTACAAATTCACTTGTAATCTTATTTAATAGATCTATCAGCGAAATGTCCATGTCCTTTGGGACGTGCTGGAAAAGTAGTTACATCAGTCCTATCCTCAAAAGCGACAAAACCTACGAGGTTACTAATTATAGAGGGATCGCTTATTCAATCATCAATTCCTGAAATTGTTGATAGCTTTGTAAGCCAGCAATTGAATTTTTTTGTAGACTCAATTCAAGACCAACAACATGGTTTCTCAAAAAATAAATCATGTTGAAATGATAGAATTAAAGAAGTTCTGTTTTAATAATTCTTTGTGTAAATAGATAAAGGATAAAGAGCTACCCAGATAGTTATCTAGAATCTAGAACACAGATTGTAAAGGTTCAGAATTAAAAAAATCTATGCTTGGTCCGATGTTCCTCAAGGCTCACTCCTTGGTCCACTTCTCGTCAACATTTTTATTAACGACATCAACAGCTGCTTCAACACGATCTTAATTAAGTTGTAGAGTGGTCCAAAAGCAATGGTCTTATGTTAAATCTAAAAGAAGTGCACTAAAATTAGTTTTTGTAGAGGTTATAATAAAATTCAACACTCCTATACCATGTATGACCAAATTATTTCTAGTAGAGATGAAAGTAGTGATTCAATTCCAAGTTAAACTTTTAAGTCACATTACTTCAATTTGCTGTAAAGCTTTTTGAGTCGTAGATTTTATGCAAAGAAACTGACATGAATTTCAATATAGTTAGGTCAATTCTTGAATACGGTTCAATAATTTTTTCACCTCACTACAATATTCACATATTAATAATAGAACGCATTTAGAATAAGTTTCATAAATGTGCTTATCGATCTAAAATTGTGGATAAAGATAATAATATTTAATACATTTATCAGAAACTATCTACACTTTCCAACGTTTCAAGAGAGGAGAACAATATTGGATATTTCATTATTTCGTAAACTTATAGAAGGTCAAATAAATTTCCCGGCTCTTCTAAATGCAATTAACTATATAATATATCATGGGCTAGCAAGCAAAAGTCACCAAGTCCAAAATAGATAATATATTTTGGTTTAATATTTACTATTGTAAATAAGAATTAAATTCAATTAGTCATCTAGATTAATAGATTCTAAATTAATGGGAGACAACTAATTTAAAAAAAAAAACACTTTTTTGAATGCTATGAAGCATGAAAATTCAAAATTTCGAAAATTCAATTTTTTGACTTATACCCAGATTCTGGTCAAATCATTTAAGTTTAAAGGCCTTTAAATTTAAATTTGTTATATGGGTTGTAATGGACAATTTCCATGGATACATTATTTGCTTTAAATTAAAGGCCTTTAATTTTGACCACAGAATCTGCCCATTAGTGCCTTTTACTTGCTAGGCGATGATATGCAGGGTGACCCAGTCATATGCCCACGGTCTACAGCTTCTTTGCTATAAAACATATCGACTTGCGGTTTTCACCAACATATAGATACATGCATGCCCCACAATTTAAAAATATTTTCGATATATACAGGGTGTCCCATCATGGCCTACTGAACCAAAGTTATATTTTTTTAAATGGAACACCCAGTATATTATGACATTTTTGGATTCCTTATCACAAAATAATTATACTCTGTATAAACTTTTATGGGTCTATCATCACTCGTTTTGCTGATATTTGCCATTTAAGCCAAAAAAGATCAATTTTTGAAAAATCACTACTCTAAAACAGAAGAACATGTTGGCTTGAAATTTTGTCATAAATTTTTCAACATCGTCTAGTCTACAACTATCATGTCAAATTTAAGTTTGTGATATTTTTTTATCAGGGTGCCTTACAAAACGCAAATTGAACAGTTACACGAAATTTTCAAGTGGAACACCCTGTATATTTTAACGTCAGTCGATGGCATTTTTTACAAGCTTTCTATTGATATAATGTTTGTATGGTCGCTTATCAATGGTTTAGGAGATATTAATATCCAAACTGAGAAACAGTAAAAATAGACAAAATAGCACTCTTGGTGAATTTTTTTCAGGATTTTTTTTTAATTTGCCTAAAACTTATTTGTGTCTTTCTCTATTTTGATTTTTTAATAATGTTGTTATAGTACAAAGCAGTTTTTGTTGCTTTACAACACAAATATAATCGAAAGTTGCAATTATCAATTTTGGTTTTCTAAATTTCAGTATGTTTTCAAAATTTAACAACTGATGTTACCCAGGAAACCCCTATTTTGTTGAATTTCGTTTTTACGCTCTCTTCTGATAGCTAGAAGCGGATTTCTTTCAGCTTCACCAAGCGCTTACAGCATATTTGCCATTTCTTCTTTAGAAGAGTTCACTATATCGGTTTAGTTATTGCCATAAGTACGGAAAAAGGCGTTAAAACAAAACTCAACACAATAAGGGTTTCCTTGGTAACATCAGTTGATAAATTTTCAAAACATACTGAGACTTAGAAAACCAAAATTGAGAATTGCAAATTTCGATTTTATTTTTGTTATAAAACAACAAAAACTACTATTGAAATAAAACAACATTATAAAAAAAGCAAAATAGAGAAAGACAGAAATAAATTATAGGCAAATATTTAAAAAATCCTCAACAAAATTCATCAAGAGCTATTTTTCACTGTTTCTCAGTTTGGATATTAATATCTTCTAAACCTATGATAAGCGACCATACAAACATGATATCAATAGAAAGCTTGTAAAAAATGCCATCGATTTATGTTAAAATATACAGGGTGTTCCATTTGAAAATTTCGTTTAATTGTTCAATTTGCGTTTCATAAGGCACCCTGATAAAAAATATCACAAACTTAAGTTTGACATGATAGTTGTAGACTAGGCGATGTTGAAAAATTTTTGACAAAATTTCAAGCCAAAATGTTCATCTGTTTTAGAACAGTGATTTTTCAAAAATTGATCTTTTTTTGGCTTAAATGGCAAATATCAGCAAAACGAGTGATGATAGACCCATAAAAGTTTATACAAAGTATAATTATTTTTTGATAAGGAATCCAAAAATGTCATAATATACTGGGTGTTCCATTTAAAAAATATAACTTTGGTTCAGTAGGCCATGATGGGACTCCCTGTATATATCGAAAATATTTTTAAATTGTGGGACATGCATGTATCTATATGTTGATGAAAACCGCATGTCGATATGTTTTATAGCAAAGAAGCTACAGACCGTGGGCATATGACTGGGTCACCCTGTATCTAGGAACTGATCGTGTACTCTAAGAATTTTATAATAATTCTTATTTTCAGATAATATTACTTTCTGCAATTAAATTGGTTTCTGAAATACAATTCACGTTTCCGAATAACAATTGGACAATGCTATCAAAAAGGAACCAAGTGATTTTTTTAGAAAAATGGGATAATGGCTTAAGAATATTTCTGGGATATGCTGCCATAATACCATTTTTTTAAATGTCGCTTGGTCCTTTTTTTATAAGCATTGATTAAATTGATCTTTTTTAAAATTTCCAATTATTACCAATTTTCAAAAAGCTGTATTAACAGTCACATAGCAGCAGCGAGTAAAGAGTGATGACTGGTGATCGTTGCTAGTTATGCATAGTCGCGTTGTAAAAAATAAAGCAATTACTTGAGCTACAGAAAATTAATCCATACAATTATATTTATGACACGTTTCATAGTATCTAGTAAGTATATACCTAGGATATATTTTGATAATCACAAACGATTGGCTTCTTATAGTTGGTTATAACTTATAAATAAAAAGATTTATGGGCCAAGATTGTCACATTTAAAAACAAATCTAAAATAAGAGATGTAATAAATTTGTGTATTTTATTAACAAGGCGTAATGTTTTCCACTCGAAGCATGACAATAAAATCCTTTGTTTTAACAGTTAACGTAAATAAACGTATTATTTCAAAGAGCGTGGGCGCAAATTTAATTGTTTCTAGTAAATAATCAAACGCGTGGAATTTATATAATTAATAAATAATTTATACGTGCCTTACATGCATAGGTATAATTAGCGTTCATAATAAATTAACGGTGCAAATTAATTAAGGTAATAATTTATTTGCTTATGCAAATTGAGTATAGAACAAACACCGACAGCTTAGATTATCTTGCTGTAAAATTTGTTATGCGCCCAAATAACGTGATAATAAATACACATCCAGGAAGGGTTGATTTCTCAATTTTCAAGATAAGCCACATTGTAATAAATGGCTGGAACAACCAAGGTGTGCATGAAGTTGCAAAATATTTTAAATTTATTTAAAAATAATTTCGTACTTAAAAAGTCGTAAACTGGGTCCCCTTTTTTAATGGGGCTTTTCGTATAGCGGAACTGTAAGGGGTCGGTTAGGAAACCGTGTATCCACATTTGTAAACATTATAAACAATTTAAAAATCTAAATGTTGAACAGATTGACATAAAACAGGCATCAATTATGGCTGTAAAATATTTCCCACTGTGAGTATAACCATATTAGCAAGATGTTGCTAAGGGAGGACGCGATTATGGTCCAACTGGTTTCCCATAAGATGAGTGAAATAATACCGATAAAACAGCTTGTGCCCGAATGTGAATGAAATTGAAATGTCAACTCAGAATTTTATGAAAGCCGAGCCGTAAAATTAAAGTGATAAAATATTCTTGCTCAGTGTTTCAATTCATTAAGTCTTGTCTTTATATTTTGCAAGTACCTTAATTTACTTTTTACTCCACCATAAATATTAAGTATATTAAATTGCTACCCTCGTTTAATATAATTACCAACGCTATGTAAATGTCACGAATTTACCACATAATCGTTTACAATTTGTTCACGTTTACACCTCAACTTACGATTTATTTTGAGGCGGTCAATTAAAACAGGTTCAAAAGTAATTAGGATAAATTGCATTATAATTTTCATAATATATGTTTATGTTCTTTCCAATCATCGCTTGATGACGATTTAAAACCATTCGATTTTTAATCTTTACTAAACCTGCATAATATTAAAATAACATAAGTAATACCCAAGAAGGTTTTCTCAAAAACAACTCGAATCCCAAATTTGCTAGCATGAAAAATTATTAAAAATAAGAAAATTGCAAGATAATTCTATGCTAATCTGTAAGCCCTTACAGGAAATATCTGCAAGGTAACCATGGAAACAAACCCATATAACAAACCTTACAGATATTTCCTATGAGAACTTTCAGATTTGCACAAAATTGCACCATTAGGTACAAAATGTCATTCTCAAATTTCTTATATGATCCCATTTTTTTCGTCTTCCTAAAGAGTTACAACTCAGCATTTTATAAACTCCATTTCCAAAAGTATTTCCTCACAGGAATCCTATATTATAATTTCGTCGGTTTCAAGCTAAAACTCATCAAGTACCAATTTTACATTAGGGATGATTTGAGAGAAAACAAGAATTTTACCAATGAGTATCTCTAAAAAAATGAAAATTTGCAAATTATATTTTAGTTTACCAAAAAATATGCTGATTTCATGAGTCTCATTGTTAAAATCCTTGTTTTCTCCCAAATATAAAATTAGTACTTAACGAGTTTCACCTTTAAACCGACGATTTTTCCAAATTTCAAAAAAAATATAACCACAAGACCTTAAGTACACTAAATAAATTGAAAGGCGTCTATAGGGAAAAGTTATGACCAAAAATCTTAGAGTTACGCGGAACACACTTTGGTAATTACTGGAATAGGTTTGTAAACCAATTTGGAGCGTGTTCGAAAAGTTCGAGTAAACAGTAAAACGTTTTTCTTAATCTCCTATTTGGACAATGGGTCGTTTGTTAGCCGACTCCACTTTCGGAATAGGTTGAAATCCAAAGAGACAGTATGGGGTTGTAAAATCTATTTTTATTTCAACTTGCGCTCATTGTATTTCGTTGTGGAACACCTAAATAAGTTTAAAAGCATGGATTAAAAAACGGTCACATGTCCAAGTTTATAATCAGGGTAGAGTGAATGAAAGGCCATGTGCCATGTGACTTTAACCTACCTAAACTACGCAAACGGCTATGAATGGCAACTATCAATTTTTAACTATTTTTGCTTTCAACTTGTTTAATGGCTTAAAGGTTAATTATAAAATATGTTAAAGTGAAATTTTCTTAGAAGCCAGGAAAAAGGGAATTGCTTCAGATGCTAGGTTTATCTGTTTGAATTTTTGCATATTTGAATGTATGTTCTAAGTATATTAAATTGGTTGTGTTCTTTTTAGCAAATATTTCATTTTATCCAAAGGAACTATAAAGAACACAAATTTTATATTTTGTATTAACTCCAGATCCCAGATACCAGGGTGGCTCTAATCTATCACTGTGAATGTTCAAACACTCTCCAGAGGTGATGTAAAGTCATGGTAACTCCAACTTCTTCTCCTTACCATGAGTTTAAAGAACACCCGAGTGAGCCCAAGGCCCAAGCATCCGCACTAATAATTTTCGTCTTAAATCCCGCATAACGTAAACATTACCTAGAATATTGTGTTTTAAGATTCACGGATGTTCTCTATCTGTGACTTATTAAAAATGCCTCAGTTAGTCGTTTCCTAAACTCATTGTCGTAGTTATTAATGGTACCGTCAACTGGGGATAACTTTGGCTTTTAGGGTAACTTTGGTCCAAATCTTGGTAAAAGAGAGTTTGATCTTCTGTTAGTTACCAGTTAGTATTCTGACACTAACTAAAAGACACACTTAAAATACTTTGAATATGTGTTAATTGAAAGTTGGTAACTAACAGTAGAACAAACTATTTTTTTCCAAGAGTTTGGCTAAAGTTATCCTCAAGGGTCAAAGTTACCCCTGTTGATGATAACGACGAATTTTTCCTTGATTTCTTAACAAATAAGCAGAAAGTTCACATGACTTCCCCATTACCACATTGAACCACCCCAACCCTGACTTTAAGAACAAACTCATTGAAAAACAGGCTATAATATTCAAAAAAGCAATTGGATGTAGACTAAAATATAAAGTATACTTGACTTAAATAAAATAAAAAAAGTAAAGGATGCTTCACAAAAATCATGATTTTGTTAAGTAACTTTTTAAGGAGCCGAAAAAAATAGTGTTATCTATGGTAACCTTCTTCTTTTATCAGTAAAATCCAGTTTTACAAAATAACTTTATTACTAAAATATTAAGTATTTACAATAATTAAATAATAATATTCTCTTCCTGAACTATCACTATTCTTCGCTGTCAAAACTCTCATTCAGTGTTGCCAACACTCAGGTAACCTGACAGCTAGTTCGTCCTCTAACTGCAGCAACCATTTTTCGTCTTTCTTTAACATTTGTAACTCGATCAGATACCCATCCTTCTCTTTCCTCATCGTAACTTTCTTCTTTATTTTTGTCTTCTTCAGTGTGTGTTTCTAATATAATCTCTGGCTCCACTTCTATTTCTATGACGGATTTTTCATCGGCTTCTTCGTCAGTATCGTTCGGATTATCTTCATGGTTTCTGTTGATTTTCAATTTTCAACTGCGACGGCGCGGTGGTAGAAAACTTTGAAACATCCTTCTGCAAGAACTTTCTATGTCTTGGTTGCAATTTTGTTGAATTCCCTGTTGGTATCCATAATCTTTGCATGACAACAATGTTTTCAACGTTATAGCTGACTCCCTTGTCTCTTTATACTTGTGTTTTTCCGTTTCTACTCGGTGTTACTTTGTAAAGTAAATCTTGTTTATCAGTCTATTCTTCGTTAGCGCCTGCTATTACAAAATCTTCAAGAGTGGGTTGGTATCAAAAAACACCTTCATCTATTCGTAGTTTTAATAATAGCTATATTTATATTTATCTCATGAATGTTTAAATCTTTATCCCAATTCTGATATCCTTATTTTCTCTTCAGTAATATCAAGATTTACAAAATAACTCAACTTTATACATAAAATATTACTCCTAAGTAGTTACAATAATAAAATAGGGGTTTTCCTCTCTTCGATGTCAAAACTCACTCAATATTGCCAACAATATACAACATACGAACTGTGTTCAGAATGGATTTACTCTCTAAAAAATTGCTCTAAAAATGCGGGACACCTTCGTCGTCAATGACAATATAAATATTTACAGGAAAAATGTTTCCGCCGAAAATGGTTATTTTATTGTTTGTTGGTAATTTGCGATAAGTTTTGTTGTTTGTTATAATAATCTAGTTATCTTAAAAAAAAAGATATATAAATGCCATAATAACTCAAAAGTTTGTACAAAATACACTTATTTTAGAAAATAACAATTATTTTCTTTTACAAATAATCTTTACCCTATAATCCATCAGTAATTTTTTAAAGAGTGTTTTTGACCTATACTACGGTGTAAAGACCCACGCGCATACAAACAATATTATCAAATTTTAGAATATTTATATTTATCATCAAACTGGAGTTATTTATGTTGAATCGTAAATTTTATTTTATTAGTTTTAATATTTCTATAAATTTTAATCTAAAGTTTCTTCTCTAAATTCTTCAGATTTTGGTCTATTTTGTACCAATTTTTAAAACGCTGTACTTTAACTATTGTGTCGCATTAATTTGGCTTCATTTGTTATATGCAAACCCAAGTCTATAGAATAGGACCAAAAAAATGGTAAAATTGATTCTTTAAAGACTGGATTTTATTTATTTATTTTTCCCAAGAAATTTAGATAGTAACAGTCTTCAGTGTAAAAGACTCTTAAAAGAAGCTTTATTCATCTTTTCAGGTCAATACTCCAAATTTGATATTTTGTTTTTTTTCTCGCAATATACATCAGATTCCTTCTTAATATTCGCGATTTCGGAATTACGCTCGCCCTCTGGTGGAATTTTTTAAACTACTGAAGTGAGGTAACGTCAAAAAAAATACGTTTAAATTATACATTAACGCTTATAAAAAGCGAAAATCACCTGTTTTATTAGTTTCATGAGCTCAAATCATTAAATCACGGGGTTTTATGTAAATTATAAACAAAATAAATAAATTTTTACCACACTTGGATCAGCGCCCCCTACAGGTAATCGAAATCGCGAATATGTACCTAATGTTGGGAATTGATTTTTCGACCAATTTCAATATAAAAATTTTCGAAAATATGATGTTCAAATTTTAAATTGAGCTTAGACAGTAGTTTTGTCTAATTGTATCAAAATTAATTTTTTTTAACGAATCCTAGAAGATTTTGAAGTAAATCTTCATATATGTTATTTTTAAAGTTCCAGTGCCAGAAAACTAATTTTTATTTAGGATATTCAGCAGACTAAAATTTACAAAAGCAGTTTATTAGAATTTCATGAAGGCCAAAATAAATTTAAATTTTTTTTCCAATTTTTAGAACGCTGATGTATTAATAGATATTTTGTTTCTACATCTTAAACTAGAAAATAAGTTTAGTAGTTGGACTCATTTTGAAACTTGTACTTTTTATTGATTTTTTTCTGTATCCAGATTTTTTTTTACTTTTAGTAACTATTAAAAAAGATCGAAGTAAAATATTATTACCTAGTAGTGATTATTTATTATTAGAGGATGTAGTGTACCTTCATTAAAAAATTCCGCTTTTTTGCTATTAATACCTACATAATAATTACCTGACGAAACGTGTCTTAATTCTAATAATTTAAGTTAATTAGACTAATCTAATTTGTCTAATTTAATAAAACAGACAAAATTATGATCCTCCCAATACCTCGGAATAGTTCCAATCCAGTTTAACTTGTAGAGAGCACGGAGCAATTCCTTACACGCAACCCTAGAAAAAACTAGGAAAATAACTCTATAATAACTATAAATAAATTCCTAAATAATAGGGTGCGCATAAACATCCACAATACTTGAAATGAAAAGAAATTTCCAACAAGTCAATTTTGGGGATTCACGCGATTTCTTTCCCCAAATGGGCGGATATTTTAAAATTGGTTGTGTTCTTTGGTCTTAAAAGTTTTTTGTTATACTAAAGGGGCATGTAGCATTCTTTTATTATAAGTAAGCTGCTGATAAAGTTAAATTAGTAATATTTTATTTACTCTACTAAATTGCATGTTGCACGCGAACCAAATCTAAATTTCATTATTATTTGAATCTAATAAGATTTCTGCAATTTTAACTAACTTGTTTATGGTTTACTCTATAATCACTTTATAAAAATAAAACTGCTTTAATTTTAAAACATCAAATTTTTAATTAAGTATTTTAAATATTATTACAACTTTTAACTAAAATTTTTTGTTCGCCAGGTTTTATTTTCATAAATTTTTTGTTGGTAAAATTAATTTGTAGTTAAAAGGTTTTCTTTTGTTGTCTACAAACAATAAACTTGTCACCACAGAGGTGAATATTTAGAAAATTAAGGCTCAAATTATTGGCTTCGTATACAAAATAAGCGTATTTTAAAATCCCTGGCTGTATAAAATTATCGTAAAGTACAATAAAATTTACCATTACATTAAAAACGTCAAATATTTAATTTACCCTACATAAACTCTTCTGATATAACGTATAAACAAACTCATTATCCTAGAAGATAATTACACAATTACCTACTTAAGGGAGTATATCTAGTTTAATTAAATGGACTAAAAGTTATTAACGATTATGAATTCCGGCCTTGTTAAGTGCATCGCGAGGCATAAATTAACATAATTTCTCAATATTTTGGATAGATGAAGGGCAGTCCGGTTTTCAATTAAACGCCATCGGCGAGTGTACCTAAGCAATTAATTCCAACCCCCATTAAGAACTATAAATTTAACAAAAGAATAATTAAAACAAAGGCCTCGTTGATGTCTACAAGTAAATGAGATATTTATGGTGTTTT
The DNA here is from genome assembly GCA_963971135.1 of Stenus bimaculatus. Taxonomy (NCBI): domain Eukaryota; kingdom Metazoa; phylum Arthropoda; class Insecta; order Coleoptera; family Staphylinidae; genus Stenus; species Stenus bimaculatus. The sequence continues at coordinate 42,089,447 of OZ020183.1, read as the reverse complement.
TCCTTTTACCGGTTAAAAAGTTTAATTCCCAAATGAGGACTGTTTACCTGATTATACGCATTATTTAAACATACTTAATGCACCATAAAATTTTCATCGCTCATTTTTTATCAATGCTAATATTGTAGTTATGTACATTAGCTTAATAGTATGTAATGAATGGTAGATACATCAACTTATTCATTCATTATCGATGTATTAAATCACATTAGTTACACCACCGACATTTCCTATTACCGACCTTCTAAATTGCCACCTATTAATATTTTATTTTGAGCTAATTTATAAGGAACATATGTTATTTTATTAAAATATCAATCCATAAATTACTTTATTGACACTTTGATCATTAGAGTAAAAATACCAATAGTTTAGAAAACAACCTAAAAGTATAATAAATGTTTCAGAATTCAGGATCTTTGGAAACTACCCGTTTCTTATGTTTTAATATTTGTAAGATATAAACACAATGAATAATATGGATTTTATTTTCAGAAGTCTCTTTTACAGTTCTATGAAGTTCAAGACAGATAACACTAACTCAAACAAAAATAATAACAACTTTCATAATAATCAACTCACTAGATTTTTTCATTTTTAAATTTCAATCTAGAATATTCAACACCAAGATCCTTTGTAGTTCCCTGTTTTAGTACAAAAGTGGTACATTTTTATAAAACTAATAAAAAATTGATTAATTTTTGACATTTTCACAATTAATTGGATAATATTGATCGTGAATAATTTGTTGTAAAACTAATCAAAATAAAACTCGTTTTGAAAAAAACAACAGAAAGCTTTACACCGGGAAAGTTTTGTTATAGCAAAACTCGTTGGGGGAAAACTACACTGGAAAAAAAAATTTTATGAAAATTGTTTAATAAGTATAGTTAGTGTCTTTTAGAAATATTAGTGATACACTTGATCTCACCCAGATAATACGCTTAATTATAGGTCACCTATTTTTGCCATACATCAGTACATAGGTAATAACAATTTACCAAAAGTCTGTAGATATAAAAAATTTCATCATATTTCAGTTAGTCAAAACAAAACAAAAAAAAACTATAAAGAAAAAAATTTAGAAATAGGTAATTTAGGTTTTTCGGTTATCTAATAATTTCTAAAAATAAAGCTAATCAAGGATGTGTTTCTTGTCATCAAAAACTACATTATTATCTCTTTATTTTGCATTGGACGCCTCAATTAATAAAATTAAAAAGTGAAACCTAGCTCGTAGAAAGTATTTAAGATCTAGAAATGATGAGGACAAAGTTGAATTTAGAATTGTAATTCCTAAGAGATGACCAATGTTGAAAAAGTCAATTATATTAAAGATGCAGAAAGTAAAACGAATACAGATACGAGTAACTTTTGGTCGTATAATAATAATATAAAAAAAAAACCACAAGAATTCCTGGAACTATGATGTAGAATGGTGATATTTTAATTGACCCAGTAATAGTAGTAATAGTCAACTCTTTTGCTAATCATTTTAAAAGCGTAAACGTAAAGATAAATCTTGATGATGCCCACTCTAACGATCCACAATCCGGGAATAGATACCTTGTCACCAAGATCACTCTACAATTAAAGGAAGAAACTAAAAGATCTTTAAATATGGGAATAGATTCCACCTTTAATTCTGCAGGATTGTTCTTCAGTTTTAGCTAAATCAACAATATTTTTTCTTAATCTAATTTTAAAAACCAATATTCCAAGCAAAACGGAAGGAGGTTACAGTCGTTCCAATTTTTAATTCCGAAGATAAAAAAAGACTTCTTAAATTACCGCCAAATTTTTATCCTTAGCAACTTTTGAAAAGTGTTTGAAAGTATTTTATGTGATATATGATGAAATCTATTCCAAGTATTTCGGAACCCCAACATAGTTTTATTCGAGAGCGCTCAATATTCAGTAACTTTTTAAATTTAACACAATTCATCTCTAAAGACAAGATATAAGATCGACTCAGATGGTGCTGCACATTGCGCAGTAGTCAATCTTGAACAAGATTTTGGTACCAAAATGTGCTCGTCTAAATGGGCCTGGTGATTCATTATATGATTATATGGTGTGGTACATGTAGAAAAATGAAAGAGTGTACTGGACCTTATACCGGGTGGAAATGAAAACCGGGTCACCTCGATAACTTTTTTATTTATGAACAAAAAAATTTGAAATTTGACTGTGTTTTATGGTTCAAAAAAACAAATTTTATGTGCATTTTTTATTTTCGAAATCACTTCCGGTTTCACCGGAAACACCATGAACTTTGTTTTTTTAAATGTAACATCCCATATTTTTATTCATGGCTTAAAATACTTTTAAAAAAGAAGTATTTTTGAGATATTAGTTTTTATTTTTTTTGTAAAAAAAATTTTAAAAAAAAAAAAAAGGTTTTCGAAGTCGGTGAAAAGTACCAAAACTAATTCTAAATAATTCAAATACCTAAATAAAATTGTAATTTGAAAAAAAATTTAAGTGGTTTTTGAACTATTAATTTTTAAACTTAGTTAATGAAGATTTTATCAAATATCTCACTTTTTTTAAATGCAATGATGCCGGGTCATTCGACTTTTTAAAAAGAGGATTTTATAACGATTATTTATTTTATGTATTTGAATTATTTAGAATTAGTTTTGGTAATTTTCACCGACTTCGAAAACCTTTTTTTTTTTGAAAAAAATTTTTTTTCGCAAAAAATAAAAACTAATATCTCAAAAATACTTCTTTTTTAAATGTATTTTAAGCCATGAATAAAAATATGGGATGTTACATTAAAAAAACAAAGTTCATGGAGTTTCCGGTGAAACCGGAAGTGATTTGGTAAATAACAAATGCACATAAAATTTGTTTTTTTGAACCATAGAACATAGCCAAATTTCAAATTTTTCTATTCATAAACAAAAAAGTTATAGAGGTGACCCGGTTTTCATTTCCACCCGGTATACTTTATTAAAATATCACTTGACTGGTTTCGGCGTGGTTGCCATCATCAGAAGTGAACGTCAGAAAGAACATTGTAGAAACTTGGAAAGAATTTTTCATGTAAAAACACAATCATTTTGTAGAAGTATTTAAAATATCAAAAAAAAATTTTTTTTTTGGAAAAACACTTGACTTTTAAATTTATTGGTTATTACCAAAAGTTGAAATTTAAATAAAATACTTGGATGCATGAGAAAATTATTGTTGAAATTATAAAATAAAAATGGAGCTACGTGTGTTGAAAGTTTGATGAAATGATGATGAATCAGATTTGAAACACATTTTAATCAAATTTTCAATAAACAGAAAATATCGTTTTATTCTTTAACTTAGTGTTAATCCAAATATCAAAAAATATACAGGGTGTTCGATTTTAAAAAAGGTGGAATAGCCTCTCCGCTCCAACTACGAAATACCCTGTATAGACAAAAATAATTTCTGGTTATGCGCATCAATAAACCCTCCAATTTTGTAATTTACGTTTTTTCCTTATCTCTTAATATGAAAGATATAGCTACTGTTTTTGCACTAAAAACTCACCCTGTATAATTATAACAGACTATTAAAAAAAGACTTGTAATTGACCTATAGAAATGATAAGATTTCAAGGTACTATAACCCTCCAATTTTGTAATTTACGTTTTTTCCTTATCTCTTAATATGAAAGATATAGCTACTGTGTTTTCACTAAAAACTCACCCTGTATAATTATAACAGACTATTAAAAAAAGTCTTGTAATTGACCTATAGAAATGATAAGATTTCAAGGTACTATAACCATTTTCGAAAATGCACAAGTAAAATGCACCAACTCAATAACACAAACTCAAAAATTCTAGTAAAAATATTTATGAATACTTTTATGTAATATTTCTTATGTTGAACGATACAAATCTATAATTTATAATAGCAAATCAAAATTTTAATTTACCTTATCCAAAATGTACCTTATGTAAAGTGAAATTCTATCATTTTATAGCTTGGTAACCCAAAAGCATGTATTCAGCGACCGTGATGAAAATTTTAGAGACGTCGTTAAAGTTAATCACGTCTTTAAGAAAATATTTCTTATGAAGAAATATTTTTTAATCACGTGATTAACGATAACGACGTCTCTAAATTTTTCATCACGATCGCTGAATACGCGCTAAAGTCTTTCTACAAAGTGGAATTTAGATTATCTATAAAAATATCCATGGAGCTTACGCAAGATCGTAAAATATTTCTAATTCTATAGGCATTTGACTTTAACTTTGACTTTACTTGAGTTACTTTGAAGAAAATAAACCTTCCTGAAATTATTAATAAGGTACGTGTCCAAATTCTAGCTGTGGCGCAAACGAGTGAGGAGATTTGATGGTTTTAGGGCCTCTATAAGTGCAAATTAAAACTAGCCCAAACCATTGTATCCATACTCCATGGTTTGGGCTAGTTTTAATATGGACACATTGTATCCATACTCCATACCCAAACAGTATGCAGCTTTTAAATATAAGAGATTCGAGTTAAGCTATTAGGAGTCAAGTTTTAATTTTGCATTATTATGGTCTCCCAATTAGGAAGAAATACTGACCAAAAATTTAATTAGCTAAAATTTTGGCGCCCTTTTTTACTTGGTGCCCCTAGGCGATCGCCTAGGTTGGCCTAATGGATAAACCTGCTGATATATCAAATTCTTTTGATCAAACGAAGTCTTAAGGGTACATAGTTACAAGTGATTGTATGCCGCAGGGATCTAATCTAGGATCATTGCTGTTTGTAATATTTATTAACGATCAAATTAATAGGTCCATCTTATTATATGCGGATGAAGTCAAAATATACAGAACTATCTGATTGCATGGAGCTTCAAATAAGTTATCTCGATAATAATTTGGATTGGTGAGCAAATAATTGTTTAAAATTAAATGTTGCGTTATGTCTTATAGTCGTAAAATTAATTCATTATTATACAATTATCTCATAAATAATATTTTTCTTAATTTGAAATTAAGGTCAATTTCCTAGAAGAAAAATATAGTGGTTTAGTTCTTCAGTCAAATATGCTAGTGCGAAAAACATTTTTGTATAATTTTTTTTAGATGATGTAGAAGTTATTTCTATAATTCCTAGCGGAAGGAAAAAAATGGAGACTGTACCAAAAAATATAATAATAATAATAATAATAATAATAATAATGCTTTATTGAGGTTGACAGATACATACATCTTTAACACATGTCGGAAGGCAAGAAATATTGTAAAATATACAGATTATAATAAATATACATACGAGACATAAGTATTAGATACTCTAAAAATTGTAAAAAAAAAACACAAAGGGTATTATTAATAAATGATAAATATAATGACCTAAAACTACCTTAACTTTGGACCCGTCTTATTAATTTTGGGCTAGGTTGCAGAAGATCCGCTAGGATGTATCCTAATCAATTTAGATTATAGATCTGAAAAAGAATTAAAAATCTAGCGAGGGAAACTTGAGATTTGACTGTAGAACTAATGTTTAGTCAAAGGTAATGGGGGTTGGGATCTATAACCAAAAACATTTTTGTTAGAATTTGTAGAACTAATGCTCGATTTCATGATTTTTCACAATTTTTCCTCCCAAACTGGTGTGGCCTCTAGGGATTCGCATTAATTAATTATGATTCGCTGATAATTTACAAAGAAGCTTCAGTAAAGTTGGAAGGATTTTCTATTCCCTGTTATTATGTCCGACGGAAAATTTATCTGGGACGTCTAGAAAGACGCTCTTAAAGAGTGCGGAGTTGACTATGATCGGCTTATACAAAAGCTTGCAAATCTTTGTAAAATTCTAGGCTTCATAACAATGAATACAAGAAACTTTAGTATTGACTCCTTTGTTATGTTATGTATATCCTACATTTAAGGAGTTTCAATTCTGGTACTGATGTGTGGCGAAAACTCTGTAACTCCAAAACTATAATGGATAGACTCCTAGTTTTTTGTGGATGAAATTTATATGACCTATAAATTCTAGTGGCTTTCGATTCTTTATATTTTATAATATCGTCTTTAATTTTTCCTAAAAATTTGATTGGATGATAGAAAAAACCAAAAGTGGAGATTATTTTAGAGATTTTGATTGTCAAAAGTTTTGCTCTTGTGGGTTTGAAAAAAATAGCATCTAATCAATGATTTTTGCTGTACCATCGTTATAGGTAATTCTGAAGATTTCTTGTGGTTAGGATTTAAGAGCAATAATTTATACATCCATCATGATATGGGAAATTGTAATCCCATCCATAAAAATTATAATCAATTCTTGTTATGTTTAACGAGAGTAATAACAAAACGTGGGTTAGAATCCACAAGTTGATTACGTGATTTTTTCGAAGTGGTAATAACAAGCAGACAGTCTGTTCGCAAATGACAATGATCGTAGGGTTTCGTGGCGTGATTTCAACCGCAATGCACACGCGTACTATGAAACGGTCACTTCTTGTTTGGTATTATTAGTGCTACAGATTGATTCAACACGAACAGCTTACAATATTGGTTTTGCTTTTTGTGCCTGAGACAAGCTTTTTTTGTTTCGACTCCGATATCCTGTGCCTGCGGTCGTCGAAGAGATCACTTTTTTCAACACGGTGCCACCGCTAATTTATACTCCGATTTCTTTGCGTCGTCTCGCTTCGTTTACAATTTAATCATGACAAAGAACAAAATAAATTTAATCCACTTTAAATAAACCGTATTATACTTTAAGTTGATAAATCCTCACCATTAACCTTTTATCAAGCGTAATTTACTTTAGAGTCTTCAGACTTTACGTACATGCAGTAATACGATTATCCTCTTCAATTTAAAAAAAAATCAACGCTTAATTAACACCTTCGTTTTTTTAACCACGTATGCATAGCCAAATAGAAGTTTTTATTGCGAAGATAATCAGAAAATTGAAGGAAAAAGTCGACAGTCATTCTAATACCATTAAATCCTTAAATTGCTGTATAATGGAGATTATATTGATACATTATGTGTCAACAATGGAAGACCATATTTGGGACATAACAGGTAGCTTTTTGTCTAACTCATCCTTTGTCTGTTGGTTTGTTTTATTTTTATTGAACCACAAAAACATCTATTCCTTTATAATCTTCATATATTTAAATAAAATTAGAATAAAAAACACCAAAATGGTATCAAATACATAAACGGTATAAAATTGGTCAGATAAAACCTACAAAATTTGAAAAACCAAATCGAAATTTGATTTGGATAAATAAAGATCTTTTTTGGGCAGAATCGGTACATAGAATACAGATTACCATACCAACATTTTTTAAAGCTTTATTTGTTTCGAAGAAGAGAAATCATCAAACCATAAAATTCCAGAAATTTAGGTAAGGACTGTTTGTACATATTCGCCATACCTATAGGATAATGATCAATAATGTGGATATACTCAAGGATGAATTCGTTAACCAAAGGATCCAGAAACTTATTTTTCTTAAATTACCCAATTCTTACGAAAAACTGAAAGAAAATAAAAAAACGGTCAATAAATTTCTATTCGATTGATTCATCCTAAATTTAGATGAACTCAAAAGTACTTCAATACTTCATAGATCTATTCTAATCTAAAATCTCCAAAAAAATTATTTTTCATTTTATTCCTAGGAAAAACCATGGAAAAACATAAAACTTTTATGGTGAAACGATCGTTTTGAATTTTCAAAAATATTAATTAGTAGTAACCTATGGAAAATCTGTTGACTAGTGTTTCTAAGGTGCCTTATAATTGAGTTTTAGATTATTCATTCAAATATTCTATTACAACTTTACTTTTGGTTTCTATAAACTAAACTTTTGTCCAAAATGGTGGTGGTAATATTTTGTGTGTATTCATTGATTACCCATCTTGTAACACAACTAAATTTTAGCCAACTAAAACTCTGGATGTATTGAAACGAATTGAATCTCAAAAAGGCGTGTTTGGAGTAATAGTACTAAATTCAGAAGGTATGTTATTTTAATAATACTTTATAAATATAACAAAAAACTTAATATTTAGGAAAATCGATTAAATCAACGATAGATAAGGGTGCAGCTGATGAATATGCGTCTTTTATCACTGCATTTGTTACGGACACTCGTATTGGTTTACGTGATTTAGAACCAACTGACGATTTGGTATTTTTTCGAATAAAAACCAAGAAGCATGAACTATTGGCGTTTTCAGAAAAAGACTTTGTTCTTGCAGTGCTTCAAGCTTTAACTAAATAATTACTTACATATTACTTCATTGACAATGATATAAATAAAATATAGTATGTATAGTTATTTCATTATTTTGATGAAATCATTTGGGAATATAAATTATCTGCGAATCTCTGATTCTCTTTAAATCGAAATAATAATCGAATTAGTATCTGAATTTGTAGTTATTGCTATAAATTGGGAAAATACCTAATTTCCTTCAATGATTTTGAAGAACCAAGTTCCTAGGTATTATGTTTATACTATAAAAAATATTACACCTTTCCGTCATTCGTCATTCTATGTAAATTGGTGATTTTTCGAAAATTGCTTCGTTACATGAAGATAGATATAATTTACAAAAATTGTTCAAAATGACAGCCAGGATACATGTATCAAATTACCTGATTGATTGGCGAACTCGTTCGAAGATTCCAAAATTGATCCACGGAAATAAAGCGATTTTTGGAAAATCATCAAAAGTATAAATTTTCATGAAATGACCAAGGAATTTTGCTATTAATAAAATTCTTTATCTCTACTCCACCAATTGCTTTCATTTTACACTGTCGATTTTTTTATACTTTAATAAAAAATGTAAAAAAAAACTACTTTTGACCAAAATTTCATAGACACATTTTTGAGAAAAAGATAATTTCACACAAATTTCTTGGCCAATTGAAATTTTTTCAAGACTCTAAATTTGGAGTATTTTCTGTTATATCGGATACTATGTATTTCAGATAAATAAATTTAATTTCAGAAAGTATCAATTGTACTTCAGAATCATCGATTGCATTTCAAAAAGCAACAATTGCAGTTCAGAATCATCAATTGTATTTCAGAAAAGATCACTTGTATTTCAGAAAGCATCAATTGTATTTCAGGAAACCCAATTTAATTTCAGAAAGTAAAAATTGTATTTCAGCATCATCAATTGTATTTCAGAAAGCATCATTTGAAAATCAGAATTCGTCAAGAGTAATCAATTGTATTTCAGATAAAATCATTGTCTTTTATTCAAAGTAAGTTTTGGATTATTTAAATATAAATATAAATATAATATTTTAGTTACTAATAGCCATGTCTTGCATTTCTAAAGCAACTACATGATCGATTGTAGTATTTTGTGCTCCCTGAGGACAATTATCACCAACAATTGTATTTTTGGCTTCATCAAGTTTAACATTGGTGAATAAGGAAATAGGTATTACTGCTGTAGTGTTAAATTGTAAAAACCCATTTTTGATGAATTGTATGTGTCTGTTGTGGTTCGCGTGTACAATCACCGCCAAAACCTCTTGGCTTCCTCATTTTGTTACATTTGGTCCTTTCTGAAATTAAGTATATTAATTTTTCTGAAATACAATTAATGCTTTCGGAAATACAATTGATATTTTCTCAAATATAATTGATTATTCCGAAATACAGTTGATGCTTTCTAAAATACAATGATGCTTTTTGAAATTAAATTGATTTACCTGAAATAAAAATGATGCTCCTACCACAAAATACAGGAAATATTGTTATTGGGACTCCAAACCCGGTTATTTCCAATTTTCTGAACTTTTACAACTCGGTGCCGATTTTGAAAATGTACATAATTATTTTTAACTTCTTCATCTTTTTTTACTTCAGCGGCGTTTTTACTAAATTTTTTCAAAAAATTTGACCATTTCTTTTATTAAAATTAATACCAGTTTCGGAAGTATATTTTACCTAAATTAATTTTATGCCAAATTGAAAAAAGAAAAGGTTTGTACCTTTTTTATAATAATTCAAAAAATAATTAGGTATTTCTCTGAAAAATTATATTTTTAATTTTAAGACTAATTTAGCAATCTAATCATTTAATTGTTTAAAATTTGTAGAAAAAATATCAAAATTACTTTTACAAGATTGTAAATTCGCAGAATTTGTGCTCAAGTATTGACAACTTTTATGATTCCAAATATGACTTTTTCGATTTCCAAAATGCGGAGAGCTTTTGAAGAAAAGAAACAACATTTTATTGGCGTTTTTCTTATTTTTTTTTATCTATAAACTCTAAAATTTTATTTTTTTTCCCATTTTGTGGCTTCCACGAATTGTTTTAAAAATTATGCGTTTTGGCCTCCTTAAATTTCATAAAACATGTTTAGTGGTGTAAGGTGTTTATTACTTTATTTTAAGACTGGACATGTGTACGTTTTTTTTTCAATTAAAAAAAATAATAAAAAACGATCATTCAATTCAGTGAAAAATTATGAGAGCGTATTTCTGCTTTTAACTCTTTTTTATGCCAAAATGGCTTATTTAAGAAGTCAGTAGTCTTTTTAAAAACAGTTTAATTTGAAATATTAATTTGTTGACCTGCTACAACTTTTTAAAATTAGCAGAAGCAAAAATAATATAATTTTGAATACAAATCTACTGATTAATGTGTTAGAAAAAGAATTTTTGTACCAGAAAATAATAAATACAATTTTATCGGATTAAAAATCCATTTAACCAAAAATAATGGTAATTTTTCTGCTTTTGGAGCAGAAAGAGTGAAATATCATAATTATAAAATTTTTGAGGTGGTACTGACATTTCTAATGATTATTTTCCGAAATTTTTTACGGATTTTTTTTTGTTTTTTTTGTAAATTTTACCAAAAAACTCGGTTTTCTACAAACATTAAAGTATAAATAGTATAATATGCCTTAACATTAATTGGAACAAATTATTTTTTAATTAAAATTAATAGTATGCCCGGGGAATAAAATACATATCTACTAATTTACATGGATTTATTACATCACAGAATTAAAATATTTAAAAACCTTAATGTTTTATAATTAATTGAATAAAACTCCCAATTACTTATTAAAATAAGGCAATTATCTTGCACTTACCTATAAAAATATACTCAATTAGTTTGACAAAACGTAAGAAATGTAAATTAAAAAATCCCTGCCGTAAAATTTTATTTCAGTAATAAAAAGTAGTTAATTGGCTGTCGTGGTAAACATTGAGGAAAAATTGCTTTGGCTACCAGTGTTGATCACATCAAATTAATAAATAGTAACACTTGCGCATAACAAAACTCCATTTAAGTTATAATCACCGGCTTGTAACGTCTGGGAAGAAAAAGAAGACTTTTATTTTTGATTGATGAATATCCAGTTTTGATAGCCGCCCTGGCACAAATTAAAAACTGTTCTTTTAAATGGTTATTTACATACCATGATCTTTTGATATCGTACAAGAAGAGTGTAATTACTTTAAAAAATCATCATCCCGAATGATCCCTATACCTTAAACCTGATTAATTTTATCACCCAACTAAATTTGGTTATTAACTAGATGAGCAGTCTCAATTATAAATCTTTAAATTTTTAAGAAGCTTATTTCAATAATGATGATGCTACGTGAGAACATTTCATAAACTGTTTTTTAAGTCATAATTCAATCAATTATAAAGAAAATATCGAATAATTGGTGCACCTCAAGACAAAGAGTTTTTGATCCAAAAATTGGAGACTGAAGAGGTATAATACATTTATATTTTATTACTTGTTTAAAACGGAAATCCGAGCTGCAACATGCAATTACTCATAAAAAGTGAACTCTAATTTTGAAAACAAAAAAATGCATGCAATAAAATCTTGGTGGAAGAGGGTCTAATAATCACCTATGAGGAGATTTCTTGCGAGTCTGAAACCTGCATTTAGTCGGGGAATGGATATGTCACAGACGTCACCGGAAGCACTAAGTACCATTAGGAGAAGCCGACGATTACAGGGCCACCCGCACCGGACCACTCCGGGATTTTTTTTTGTTAGATTAATTATTGTCAAAGCTGCTGACAAGTTGTGCAGATTTTATGTCCTGGATAATATGCCGAGAAATGAGATACATTAAAGAAGTATTAAAAATGCATTAGTGTCATTGTTATAAATATGTTTAAAAATACTATTGGGTTTAGAAATTTATCAACTATAATTAAAATGCCAAGTTACACGAGAATAAGTTTTTATAAATTTTTTTTTCAATAATTTTAATTGAAATATTTTTAGTGTTTTTTAATTAATACCGCTTTTCAAGGACTCCTATGGAATTTTTGATATGTTAATGGGTTTTCCAATTTGCAAAATATTTTTCTAAATTACCATGCATGAATTTAAAAACTTTTTAGAAAAATAACCTTCTTCCAAACAGGCGCCAATTATTAGAATTTTTCTAAATTTTAGACCATTTGAGAAGAATTCCCTATTAATCACGAAAAGATTATTTGCAGAAAAAATCATGAAGAAATCACGTTTTTTGAACAAATCTTGATATATTACCATAAAAAAATTCCAATGGAAAAATTCATCAAGGAAAATTCATAATGATAAATCCGAAATAACTAACCTTCTGATTTATCAAAATTATCTGTCACTCAACTTCTCCAAGGAGTTTGATACAGTGAATCATATTATTGGAAAAATTAAAGTCCTGGTCTATCTGGATGGTTTGGAAGGTTTTTAGTGGCCGTAAACAAAGCTTTGAACTCAATATTGGTCTATCAGCAGAATTTGACGTGTTTCAGGGATTCCTCAAGTTTCCCACTGGGCATCTATTTTACTTAATTACTTTGTCAATATTTTCTTTAATAGTACTACAAGCTTAGACTTCATTCTTTCTCCTGATAAGTTTTTTCCCAATAATCAATTTTTTTGTACCAACATATTAAGATATCTGTTATTAAATAAGAATAATAGTAAAGTGGCGTATAGAAAATCTATTAGGAGTATTTTATTAGGTTTTTTTGAAGATAATTTCTCTTTGAACTGTGGGTAATTTATAATACGTTGTGGATCAAGAGCATGACGAGTTTGAATCTTGCCTCCTCCTCAAGCGTCACTAACCGAATTGGCGCCGGTTTAACTTTATACCTTCGGATTAAAGTTGCATGCTTCTTACTCCCGAATCAAATTTCAAACAAAAAGAAAACGTTTGAGTCGCTTAACCGTAATTATAATTTCCCATTTTATAATAATTACTCTTTAATAACCTTAAATATTTCGCAGCACGGAGTTGTACAAATTGAATTTGATATGATTTTAATTGAGGCATTGTAATGCTGCACAAACGACGCTTTGGACTTAATTATTCGTGCTCTTCCGCACGTGTGGGAATTATTAATACGCTCACATTTTTATTTTATTTTTCCCTGGGTAATTACGCCTTCTTCTCACCACGTCGATCTAATTGTCATTTTGTTTGTTTTATTTTTGTTAATAACTCGCCCATCAAATTACCATTTCTCAAATTAAGCCCAGCTTTTAAGAGATTTAGTTATTATACACCAACCAGAAAATTATATGAATTCATTTTTATGCTCTGGATAGCACAATCACCTTTATTTGCATTTACCACAAAATTTTACAATGAAAATTAATCACAATCTTTGTTCCAAATGCATTTTCATTTCCATGCCAACCCTACACTATTGGTAAAATACTACAAAAATTATTGGGTGGGCTATATCAAAATTTGGACAATTTTTCATAAAGCACAAAATTTCAAAAAAGGAATATAAAGAGCTTTGGGAAATGAATCAAAAAAAGTAACTACAAAAATTGCAACCAATAGGACTTTGTTCAAGACCAAAAGATCCTTATTTGCATTTATCACAATTTCTCAATAAAAATTAATCACAATCATCGGTCTAAATGTATTTTCATTTTCCTTCCAATACTACACTATTGATAAAATACAAAAATTATTAGGTGAGTTGTTCCAAAACTGCGATCATTTTTGATAATGCAGAAAATTTAAAAAGAAAGTTCAAGTCCTGTAGACTAAATTTGAAAATTGGGATTTTCAGCTTTAGCTCTATCTTCGTTGAAAGTGGTTTTGCTGTGTTCAATACAGGAAAACTGTTTATTCTTTACTTTAGACCAAACGAGATCAAGTTTTCGAAATGACCAATGCCCGAATTAAATTAAAAGTTTTGGAAAAATCAGAGTTTTCCGTGATTTATGGCTGTATGGATTTTGGTCAAATGATGTAATTATCCATCACAACCTTTGGTCATTTAATCCATGTGAGTACATACTACTACTACTACTTCATCTGCTTTTTCGTCGACAAGACCAATTTATTGATAAAGATGTTTCGTCGACAACGGTTTTATATACAGGGCCACTTCTTCGATCAAAAAGTTTCATCGAGAATCTTTTCATGGGCATTACTTCTTCTTGGACAAGACTGTTTTATCAACAATACCATTTCATGGACAGAAGGTAATTACTAATGCCCGAATTAGATTAAAAGTCAAAGTTTTCCGTGTTTTCTTTCTTGAAAAGTGATTTATTGTCAAAACCAAGAGTTTCAAAGATGAAATTATCCAGTAAAACCTTTGCTCATTTAAACTATGTGATTGCATACCAAAAATAGTATTATATCAATGGATACTCGAGTACTACTACTTCATCTAAGGTCTATTTCATCGCTCAGCTTTTTCATCGACAACAGTTTCATCGATATGAACATTACTTTTTCTTCGACTATCGATAATACCATTCTTAGAAGATAATGTCGATGAAGCGGACTGTCGATAATATTGCATTCGATTAAATGGCTATGTTAATTAAGAATTATTGTCGTTGAAACGGTATACAATCCTCAAAGTTTTGTAATGAAAAGAGGTTATTTGGCAATTCTGCGTTGTTATTACGTTGTAAGGAGTTTCTTAACTTGAGAGCATACAATTTGATCAAAACCTTACAAAAATCTAAAATTAGATTAATGGCCTAACTATTACCAAAACCTATTCTCATAAAAAACAAACAACAATAGTCATTATTTCTTCTTTGTTTTTGAAAAAGACAATTAAATTCAATTAAAGGCCCGAAAGTGTTTAGGAAGAACTGTCTTTGTTTTAAATATAAAAGTGGAACCACATTAATCGTAATGGCCGACCTCCGCATATAAACAAAGAAAATAAGTATAATTAAAATTTATTATCAATGAAATATGTCGTTAACCTTAAATATACCACAAGACTAATCACCACCCATTTATTCCTCGCCGATTAGATGAAATTAACTAAAAAAGCTCGAGCAACAATCATACTCTATCTCGAACAATTCAACCAATTAGAAGGTACAAACATCGGCATTTCAAACAATTAGCTCCCATATTAATGTTTTCATAATCTATCGTTTCCATTAATTTCGAGTTGACTTTGAGCCCGCCTTCGCTCTTTTTCCATTGGAAGCTCAGGAATAACAAGGCAGGTAACAGGTGTGCCATTGGTTTGACCATAACTCAGGTGTAGGTACGGTGAGCTTTTCGAAAGGAGAGAGAAACAGTTGACTACGATCAGCAGGCAGTAACGCTTGTTATATCACCAAATTCGAGAAATATCGTTTGTTTTTTTACTGTAGTGCTCTTTTTTTCTGATAAATGCTTGTGTTTTGTTCGATCTAAAAAAAAAACGTTGTTTGCGTTGGAACTTTTTTTTTTTCGTGCTTAAGTTTACTATAAAACAACGGAGCTGGGTGAGTTCCCTAATACATAGTTATTTCGGAAGATAATTTTTGAAATTACCTCTTTTTTGGAGTAGATATGGAGAAAATGTTGTATGACCAATTCTTCAATGAAGATGGTTATAGTTGTATTTTCAAAAAAATGACATTTGTATTTTTAGATAATAGAAATTTGGAGATGGTCCTAAATTTTTCGTTACGAACTTTAGTTTTTATTACGAAATTGAATATTGCCGAAGGAGGATAGTCGTATCAATTGGGCCATTAAGCACTTTAAACATATTTTGACTACTGATAGCAGATCTCACCAACACGACTTAGGCCCCTAAGTGGTACTTACATTTTGAATTTACAAATTTTGTACTGTGTCAATTTAGACATTAAATTTTAAGTCGTCTCGGTGATATCGGCCATGAATCATTAACTACTAAAAATTAAAGGAAAACTTATCAGAACCTTTAGAAAATTACAAAATTCCGGAAGAAGAATTACAAAATTTGTATTTAGATTAATTAATTTACTACTTCTTCTGTTTTTCATGAAGAGTTATAGAAAAATAAATTTTACAAAAAGACCCCAGTTATTACCAAAATAATATTTTTATAAATTTTGCAGTTTGGAAATCTTCCTCCTTCTTGTTGCGGTTTTTGAAAATACTTTTGTAATCATAAAATTAGCATGTCTTCGAAAAAATAGAAATTGACCTACTGCAAAGGCCCCAGAATGGTTTAACTCCGGCGGAATATTAAAACGGTTATTATAGCATAGCTTATAGCAAAATGTAAAACGCGTTGCATAAAATAAAAATATTATTAAGTATAATTATACATTAAATTAGTTATTAATAAATAACTTGTGATTTTCCAGGTTGTAAAAATAACAAAAAATCAAAAATCAAATATATTCTGAAATTTTTGTACGTTTCTTTGTATGACATAATTTATTTGGTATTTAATATAAACAATTTTATACCCCTTAATATTGTGCAGTAAATTATAATGTGGAAAACATAGTCATATTATTTATTCTACAATAATAGGAAATATTTTTAAAGTATGTAGTTCATTTTATGGAAAATTATATTTGAAATATTAAATATTTTAAAATGTTATCATTTAAATCTATAATTTCATATTTGCGATTTTTTAATTATAAGTTTTTAAAGGAGTACAAAATTTTATTAAAAAAATAGTTTATTAGGAGTATTTTTTTCTTCTATTGAATCATTTAACTTGATCCAAATATCAAAGAAACTAAAAGGTTTTGAAAAAAAAATAAAATAAAATTTGTTAGGTTTAAGGGGGGAAATGGGTGGTCTTAATATTTTTTTGATGAACGGTCATCTTTGTGTTTATTTCAATGAAAAGCTATAAATTTTTTAGCAGTTCAAAAATAATAACTTTTGCCTTAATGAATGGTATTTCAACCTTCAAAGTTTTTAACTATCATTTTTTACCTTTTTGCTAATATTACCGGTTTTTTTTTTGTTTATTTAAAAAATCGCCCCCATAACCTGATTTAAAAGTCCAGTAACTTTCATAATAATTTTGAAAAACCTAAGGTGGTTGCTTAAAATTGCCTGGCGCCTAAATTTATGAATAGTTGTAATTACACGCTGAGCAAAAAGTTTTTGGGTTCTTGAAAATTTTGCTGGTACATTGAGGAACTTTTTAATCAGTTTTTTAATAAACCATAAAAACTAGAAACATCAGCAAAAACGTAAAAATGTTGACAGTTAAAAACTTTGAAGGTTGAAACCAGCTTTATCAATTTTTTTATTTGGCAGTATTTTAATTTCAATAATTAGAGTTCCATAACAAAACTTGTACATACCCATTTGTCCAATTTATACTATAAAAATAGTAAAGCAGAAACTACGAAAGTTCGATTACACTGGTCTAAAAATTTTTTTAGAAATTTCAAAAATAACAAAATATTTGATTTATTTGGATCTCAAGTCATTATTTTAGATCTTTCTTTCTTTAAATTTTTATTGAGTCTAATTATTTTATTTTATTGATTTTTTTATACATATATTCATTTATCTAATATTCATTTAAAAGACTATAAATTTTTCGAAAACTTCAATTAGGAAAATTGAATAATCTGAACAGATTTCCAAAAAAATATAGTAGTTCAAAACTGTATTCACAACAGTTGAAATTTTTTATTATCTGAAAACGAAAATAGTTTATTCCTTTTTTCATTATTTTAATTTAAAATTTCACGTTTTTAAACAAATATTGAGTCCACACCTTAATTACAAAATCTCAGCAAGAGATCTAAATTTTTCAGTCTTCATTCCATATAAATTAATTAAAAATGCGAATTTGGATAATTGAAAAATCAAAAAACTAATTAATTTTACAGTGTTTCTAACCATGTAAATGTAAGTATACGCAAATTAATTTATAGATCATTCATTATTCATCAATCCTAAAAATCTTGGAAGTCTAAAGTCTCCATTTCCATTCATTCCAAGTGGTTTCCTATTATTAAACAAATTTAATTAAAATTTAATTATCTCACCAGTCCATATAAATCAACATTAAAATATGTAAAGTATAATTTATATACTCGGCACTCTTTTTTTTAGGCGCATCGTTTATGATTCAACAAAAACATGCATATTTATAAGCTTTTTTCTATGAATAAATATTTGTTTAGATACTCACCCAGTACTAAATTTAGCCGAACTATCACCGGATTGATTGATTCGCTTTTGTTTAATGGATGTAATAATTTTTGGTCATAATATTTACATACGAAGGATCACATGACATTAGTCTTAACTTAGGCGAAATTTATTATACTTATTAGGATTTTCCAAAATTTAATCATAGAAAGAGGAGATTGGTTTACATAAATACATAAATTATATTGATTATTGAGTTAACTTGGTGTTTGGTAGTATTTTAGAATTGGATATACCTCGGAATATACATAAGTGTGGGCGGCGTATAAATTACTTAAATTTACCACAACTCTAGGTACAGGTGCACCAATATCACCATTTTTAGTTATTTGCATAATTTACAACAGTTCCGGTAGAAATTAAACTTGAAAACTAGGTAAATACAAGGATGTTTAGGAGCTGTTAAATTATTTCATATGATCCACTTTTATAAACTTGTTTCTTATCCTGGTTTTCTAATGATTTTATGAAAAAAATGTAGCAATTGGTAAAAATTCAAAATTTCCTTAGGATAATTCCAAAATGCCCCTACTGGTCTTTCTTGACCTTTCCAATAGATGCTTTTGCCGTAATCCTATTTTTTTGGAAATCCTAGGTAATGATTATTTCGACCCCGATTTGGACTGTACCAAAAAATTTAGTTAGAAAGCTTTTTCTGACATTTAAGTAGAGAAAAAAAATTGACCAAATTTCATCAAAAGATTTTCGATTTTTCACTTTTAAAAGATAAAATATGATTATGATGGATGACCACTAGAGTCTAGAGTCAATGGAGTCTATATAGTGGTAAAAAATGCTGGTGTGAAATTTAATGTTAATTTAATAAATTTGCAAATTATCAAACTAAATAGCAATTTAAAATTTTGCATGGTTAAAAAGCGGTTTACCAATTTGCACACTTGTGCAACTTTATTAAATAATTTTTGATTGAAAGCCCAGAGGCTGATGCATGCATCTGAGAGTAATGGGGCTCATCCAGCCAGTCTCATTTACATTACGACTCGTCAAATTAATTTAAGTTCCATATTAGAGATGCAAATTAACCCGAGGGTTAATTTACTTACAAGAGATTGCATGTCTTCAATTTATGAACATAATTGACTCTGACTCTATTTGCGTATGTGCTTTATTAGAATTTCAAGAATTTTTTGTGGACTGATCCGTCAAGCACTTCTTAAAATGAATAATTTATTAAACACGATTTTCGTTGAACGTGATTGTACTACGAAATTCATGTTCAAATTCAGTTTCTTTTATCCTTATGATTTTTCTAAAGGCCATCGCATTTACAATTTAATTAACACTTCAACTTTTACTTTGAAATTCATGACATTATTTTAACTGAACATCTCAAAATATTTTACTTGGTATTAACCTAGGTCCTCAGATTTCTTCATGTTTCATATATTTTTGACATTATAGTTTATATCTATACAGGGTGTTTCATATTTATGTTTGATGGTGATGAATCAAAATAAGAAAAAAAAGTTTCTATAAATATATATCCAATTTCTCTTCCTAAGGGAACAGCAGCTCATTAAAGGATTTGGCAAAAAGAAGTTTTTAGTATTTTTTCCTTTTAATGCATTTAAATTTTGCACAGCGCCTAATTTAAACTTTACCTACTTCCATATTTTTTTTTAATTTTTGCATGATTGTAAGTTGTAAGTTCTATTTTCGGAGATTGTTGGTGTTGAAAACAATACTAAATTCTTCAGCAGAACATTTTTATAAGATATTTTTTTCAAAATAGTTTTCCCTGAATAAAATTTCTACAAAAAATCTGATAGAAAGTGTGGTTTGGACAGTTGATTCCAAGAGCTGGCAAATTGTACCGCTTGATATTTGCGATTTTGGGCATAATTTTTTTTCCAGTAGAGCTTTTTTAAAATTTCTATTTTTGGTACATAGAAAAGTCTTCTTGCTACCAATTTCTTCATTTTTTGTTTTTGTAAGTCAACCAAATAGTCATACGGCGAGTAAAACGGGTTCTTTATAAAAAAATGTTCACTTAGCGGCGTTTATACTAAAGATAAAAAACTAATTGAAATAATATTCTTTTTCCAACGCTATCGAAAAGTTAAGGTATAAACAAAGAGTTCGCTTTTTTGATTTTTGTTTGAAGTTTATTTTTAAACTTTTTACAGCGCTCCAAAAATGATGTAAAATTTTAAGAAATTTTTAGAACACTGTAAAAACTTTAAAAATTTACTTAAAACAAAAAACGAAAAAGTGATCTATTCGTTAATATCTTAACTTTTTGCTAGCGTTGGAAAAAGAATATTATTTAAATTAGTTTTTTATCTGTGTTATAAACGCCGCTAAGCGAACATTTTTTGAAAGGAGCCCGTTTTACTGCTATGACTGCTTTGACTCACAAAAACAATAAATGAAAAAATTAATAGCAACAAGATTCTTCTGTGTACCAAAAGAAGAAATTTTAAAAAAGCTGCACTGGAAAATAGTTATGACCAAAATCGCAAATATCAAGCGACTTTCAAAATCATGCACTCAAATTTGCTGACTATCCTGGGACCTAAGTTTACATCACTTTTGGGAAAAAATTCATCTATGGTTCAGATATAAATATTGTTTAGGCCATAACTTAAAGAAGTAGGAGGTAAATGTATGTTTATATATTTATATATAATTGGATATTTCAAGTCCAGGTGGTGCATCAATATTGGCTTCTTTATGGACTGGTCCAGGTATTTCATGTAGATTTTTAGTAGCATAGTTTATTATAATTTTATTTTTATATGTCATAAGATTTTGTAATTTTATGTCGATTTCAGAATGGTATATGCCTACAGCTTGAAAGCATTTGTAATATTGCTAGATGGCCTTTGCATATCATCTTTAAAAACCTCAATAAATTTTCCCTTTTTCTTGTCCTAATGGCTTTTACTCTGAAAACTACAATGCCCAACGAATGCAGTAAATGAGTAAAATGAGGAGGAGAAAGTTTTAGAATACTTATTTAGTTATCAATTGTTTTCTTTACCAGTTCACAAGATGTCTGAGAAATATGTTCATCGACTACCAGTAAAATTTGACGATCTATTAGGATGTTCTACAAAAAATATTTTTGAAATCAGTTTGAAAAAATTGTTGTAGTCATTCAACATTTTTCAGAAGTTGCAAATGTAGTCTTATTCAAAGAAATCATAATAATATTTCTTTTGAATTTTGTTAGCTATTGTTTGTCTACCAGCAGAAAATATAGTTCTGGTACATTTTGAACCGACTTTTCCAAAAATTTGGTTTAGGACGGATCACTTGAGAATGAGGTTTCGTTATAATTAAATGTTAGTTCAGTCTTATTTTTTAGATTCAGATCTACAATCGTTTTATCTAGCAAATTTCAGAAGCAATAAATAGTCCAAGGAATGTATAATTTTTTCCTGGCAACCTTCGTACCTTGCGGTTTCTTGAGTGAAAAGTTTTTTCCTTTAGAGAAATTCTGGAACCACTCTTCTTCTAGATGACCAACTTTAAAATTAGTTTTTCTATTATTTTTCTTGAGTGAAACCAAATATATCGTGGGCGTACAAGGAAAACCCACTAAGTCACAAAATGCAACTTTCGAGAAAAACGCATTATAATGTTATAAGGCCTGTGTAAAATCCAGTTTTAATATTTAATACTCAAAATAATTTTCTTTAATAAGCGCACGGTGGTCTTAAGGTTTTCTTGTATAAGTTGTATCACACTAATATGGACGATAGAACTCAATTCTTTCAAAAACTGGACTTAGTGGGTTTTCCTTGTACGCCCACGATATTTTCTTTAGATTGCCTTTATCTCCAATTCTGCATTTGAGTCAAAGTATAAACGACTTCTTTCTCAGATTTGTTATCTAACATTTGTTTTCCTCCTCCGCCAAAATATTTTTTTTGTTGGCTGAAAACTCATCTAAAACCCTTTCAAAAAAACTGCAATTTAATAAGATTTTTTAAGATTTTATTTCTTAAATATTTTCCAAGTTTACGATTTCACTAGTTTTCTAGGAAACTAAAAGTTCACGACACGAAAATTTTTGTACCAGAAAAAATATTTGAGGAAAAAAGGTAGATTAGTTTTTCCATCTTTAGAGAGCTGCAGATTTCTTGGGAAACAATATCGGACATTTTTTTATAGGGACATAAATATGAAACACCCTGTATACCAAATCCAATGGTTATTCAAAAAAATAGCTTCATGTATTTTATTCCCTTTTGTGGTTCAACTAATAAAAATAAATTTAGCAGGATATGGTTGGATAATGAGGTGTAACATATTTTTATTTTTTTGTAAAATTTTCGAATAATTTAAATAAATAAACTGTAATTTTTATGTATAGATGATGATCTCAGGAGTATTTTATGTAGTCCTTGAATAAACATCGTCCTAATTTAATGAAATATAAGTTGGTTTTTACAAACCAAATATAAGAATAGTAATTACAAAAGTTAATTACCCATAATTATAATTTTGGCCACTCCCCCATAATTAGTAATAATTGCTTGTTATTTCTCCCAAATTATATCTTTATTGCAAAAATTAATTTCGAATAATAAAGCTGAAATATAAAATCTTGGATCTTGATAAGGCGAGTAAAAAATTAGGCTCATTAATAATTACTTCCACGAAAATTTAATTTTATTTAATTAAACGCAGCGGGTCGTACTAAAGAGCATTTCTTTGTTTGTGTTAAAAATGTAATCACGTAATAACGATAATCGAATTAAACACAAACACGTTATGTGTATATAAATTCATACATTCATGTTCGTTCCAAGTCGGAGGAAATCCCATGTTATACAATAGATCCGCGCTCACCTAATTATAATTTAATTTCACAGATAAAATCTTAATGTTGTATTTTAATGTACGTCGAAATATTAATTCCATAATTGAACGGGTCCTGTGTTATTAAATGAATTAAAAATAAGAAATAAAACGGACGAAAACAAGCGTCCGACAGGATCTCAAAACGCTTTTAGTCTTCACCTTTGTAATACAAAAAGGTACTAATTACTAAATTAAGAATTAATAAAAAAAACCAATACACACCAAGTAATTAGGGCTTCATTAAAGTTTTAGTGTTAGCATTAAAAATTTTAATGGCTGTAATATTTTTTGAAATTTTAATTAATATTAAAGGTGCGTTTAATCAATTAATTAAATTAATATAGCGGACGTTATAATTCATAACGCCCGCTCGGCCCTTCTAAGTAAAAAACAATAAAAAATATTTAATTTCTTAATTTTGTATTAAAACTAATTTCAGGCGTTTATAAATTAGTTAAGGTATTTATTTGTTAATTAAAAATTGTTACATGTTGACACTTTACTAACTTTCGGGCTATTTGAGTTTTACATGCAGCCTCCGGCCTGCAATTACCTTGCTAATTATCGCCTTGTCCGCAGCTGCAAAAAACACACACGCAAAATTTTAATTAGCCTCTCACCAAAACGAAAGATTTTTTTAGTATTAAAACATGACAGTTAGTTCTTTATGGTTTACAAGTATTAATTAAAAATTGAGAAAAAATATTGTGGGAAAATGAAACTTGGCGCAAGATTAGAAAAACGTTTAAAAAAAATTATTTTAATTATTAAAAATTATAAAGGGAGATTTAATTTTTATTAAAAAAAATATTACGAATGTAAAATTTATTAATGTATTACTTAATAGACTTGTTATATTTTATTATAATATTTAATCTGTAATAATATTTTTATCATTTGGTAATTGTTTAAATTTTTATTGCTTTGATTGTGGAACTGGCTTCTTTCCAATAGCGCTCGTTATGTTGCACTTATAGTTATCTGAAGAAACTAATGGATCCTTTATCATCACCATGTCCATCCACTTTAAATTGCCATAATGGAGAGCAACATAAAATAATAAATGTTAAAAAATGCGCCCGATATATATTAATTTATCCCTCTTAAATTATTAGAAATCAATTCAAAAATTATAAATTTAATGTGTGTTTCCTGGAATTAATTTGTGTATAAAAAATGAGCACTTTAAAATGAAGCGATAACTTAGCTGCAGTAAACATTCCAGCTTTAAATTTTATTAAAATTTATTGGAATTTTTAGCGACGGTTATTTAAAATGAATCATAATTTAACTCGAGCCTTCACGAGATTCATTTAAGTTTTATACTATTTTATCTAAGTATTTGGATTTAACAACCCAATAAACAGTCACTATAGCTCAGTCGTAAATCTTAATCAATTATTTTAATAATTTAATCATAAATCTGCACCACATGCAATAATTACAATTTATCATTTTTAAGGGTTTTGTATAACTGCTATGGTCAAAAGTTGAAACACGACCAATTCTTGGTTTGTCTATAGTCAATCCTGTGGATTGACCAATTGCCTTGGACAAAACCGGTTTATTTAGAAGCACGAATGAGCAAACTTGGGTTTCAAGTGACTACTTCTTTCCAATTATTACCTAGGATTGATAAAGCAAAATCCAAAGCGTAGTTTCTAGTTTTTACCTTTGACCACACATGCTAGCAATCCTAAATTCGACTGAAACTTTAGTTTCAGCAAATCCCTAAGGATTTGATGAAGACATTTGGTCAATTCCTAGGATTAAACGTGGCTCGGCTTTGAGCATAAATATCAACTAATTCAGAAAATACTTCTATAATGTCATTAATAAAAAATTAGTCAAGACATCTAAGGTATCTATTCAATGAGCAGACTTGAATTTCAAGTTTGACTACTTATTTCCAATTATACATACTTAGGATTGACGATTGACAAGGCAAAATCCGAAGCGTTGTGTTTTATTCTTTACCTTTTACCGCATCTGCTAGTCAATCCTAAATTCGACTGAAACCTCCTTATTCAAAAACCGACACTTTAGTTTAACCAAGTCCCTTGAAGCAAACCCCCAAGGATTTGATCAAGG
This sequence comes from Stenus bimaculatus, assembly GCA_963971135.1. Taxonomy (NCBI): domain Eukaryota; kingdom Metazoa; phylum Arthropoda; class Insecta; order Coleoptera; family Staphylinidae; genus Stenus; species Stenus bimaculatus. Next base: position 42,064,107 of record OZ020183.1, on the reverse strand, counting down.
CAATTAGTCAATCCTAATGATTGTCCACGCAAACCTAGGATTAAACGTACTTCGGCCTATGAGCATAACATATCAACTAATCCAAAAAATACTGATACAATGTCATTAAGAAATTATTCAAGAAATGTAAGGTATCTACTCAAAAAGTAGCTTGGATTTAAAGTTTGACTACTTCTTTCCAATCATACGTAAGTAGAATTAACAATAAAAAATCCAAAGCGTGGTTTTTAGTCCTTACCTTTAACCACAACTGCTAGACAATCCTAAATTCGACTAAAACCTCCCTATTCAAGGACCGAAACTTTAGTTTAACCAAGTCCCTTTAAGCAAATCCCTAAGGATTTGATGATGCCAAATGGTCAATTCTTAGGATTGTCTACGCAAACTTAGGATTAAACGTGCTTCGGCCTTTGAGCATAACATATTAACTAATTCAGAAAATACTGTTATAATGTCGTTAAGAAATTAGTCAAGACATCAAAGGTATCTAATCAATGAGCTGACTTGGATTTCAAGTTTGACTACTTCTTTCCAATCATACGTAAGTAGAATTAACAAGAAAAAATCCAAAGCGTGGTTTTTAGTCCTTACCTTTGAGCACAACCGCTAGACAATCCTAAATTCCACTAAAACCTCCCTATTCAAAAACCGACACTTTAGTTTAACCAAGTCCCTTTAAGCAAATCCCTAAGGATTTGATGATGCCAAATGGTCAATTCTTAGGATTGTCTACGCAAACTTAGGATTAAACGTGCTTCGGCCTTTGAGCATAACATATTAACTAATTCAGAAAATACTGCTATAATGTCGTTAAGAAATTAGTCAAGACATCAAAGGTATCTAATCAATGAGCAGACTTGGATTTCAAGTTTGACTACTTCTTTCCAATTATACATACTTAGGATTGACGATTGACAAGGCAAATTCCGAAGCGTTGTGTTTTATTCTTTACCTTTGTCCACAGCTGCTAGTTAATCCTAAATTCGACTGAAACCTCCCTATTCAAAAACCGACACTTTAGTTTAACCAAGTTCCTTTAAGCAAACTCCTAATGATTTGATCAAGGCAGTTAGTCAAACCTAATCATTGTCTACGCAAACCTAGGATTAAACGTGCTTGGGCCTTTGAGTATAACATATCAACTAATGCAAAAAATACTGATACAATGTCATTAAGAAATTATTCAAGAAATGTAGGTATCTACTCAAAAAGTAGCTTGCATTTAAAGTTTGACTACTTCTTTCCATTCACACATAAGTAGGATTGACAAGGAAAAATCCAAAGCGTGGTTTTTAGTCCTTACCTTTGACCACAACCGCTAGACAATCCTAAATTCCACTAAAACCTCCCTATTCAAGGACCGACACTTTAGTTTAACCAAGTCCCTTTAAGCAAATCCCTAAGGATTTGATGATGCCAAATGGTCAATTCTTAGGATTGTCTACGCAAACTTAGGATTAAACGTGCTTCGGCCTTTGAGCATAACATATTAACTCATTCAGAAAATACTGCTATAATGTCATTAAGAAATTAGTCAAGACATCAAAGGTATCTAATCAATGAGCAGACTTGGATTTCAAGTTTGACTACTTCTTTCCAATTATACATACTTAGGATTGACGATTGACAAGGCAAATTCCGAAGCGTTGTGTTTTATTCTTTACCTTTGACCACAGCTGCTAGTCAATCCTAAATTCGACTGAAACCTCCCTATTCAAAAACCGACACTTTAGTTTAACCAAGTTCCTTTAAGCAAACTTATAAGGATTTCATCGAGGCAATGTTTGTCTACGCAAACCTAGGATTAAATGTGCTTGTGCCTTTGAGCATAACATATCAACTAATGCAAAAAATACTGATACAATGTCATTAAGAAATGATTCAAGAAATCTAAGGTATCTAATCAAAGAGTAGACTTGGATTTCAAGTTTGACTAGTTCTTTCCAATCATACATACGTACGATTAACAAGGCAGAATCCGAAGTGTGGTTTTTAAATTTTATCTTTGACCACACATGCTTGTCAATTCTAAATTCGACTTAAACCTGCTTAATCAAAGATAGAAACTTTAGTTATAGCAAATCCCTTTTAGAAAATCCCTGTAATTGGTCAATTCTCAGGATTGTCTACGCAAACCTAGGATTAAACGTTCTTTGGTCTTTGAAGATAACACATCCACTAATGCAAAATACTGCTATAATGTTATTAACAAATTATTCAAGACATCTAAGGTATCTACCGTGGAAAATTATAGCTATCAGGTATTTGCTTACAATATTGGGAATGACAAGTCGCAAAACAATGATAATAACTACACCACAAAAAATTTCTTATCACTTAACATTCCTTAATAAATGATCATTAAAATTACTTAAAACCAAATAATACAACAACAAAATTTCAAAAAAATTTTAGTCCCATATTTTTAATTGGTTATATTTCTACTAGTACTTTTCACCAAATCTGAACTTTTTCATGTTCGAAATTAACCTTCGAACTTAATTCGATTTCCAAATAAAACATAAAACGGTCGAATTTTCGGAACACATTTTTTGTTCAAGATAATAATGAAAATTCGAACTTGTTGATTTTCGTACTCGATGAAGTTTGAAAATACTTAACTTTGAACTTGATAAATTCGAACTCGAAAAATTTAAAAAATGACGAATTTCGAACTTGACGGAGGTCAGAGAGTTCTAATTTTTTGAAAACAGTAAATGGCAAAAATACAATAAACTTTCCAAGTTCGAACTTTCTTTGAACTCTACCTGTTTTTGGAACTTCTTTCAAAATCGTACTTCATTAAAACTCGAATATTTTTCGAACTTTTGCTTATTGTTTGAACGGTTATATTGAAGTTCGAAGTTTTGAATGAAAAGTTCGAACTTATTTGAAGTTCGCACGAACCGTAGGTACTAATTTCTAGATGATAACAGATTTAGGAAAGGATAGATCAGAACAAAATATCACTTCCTCCATTATATTTTATTCAGAAACTACTTGAACCACCCAATTTTCGAAAATCCACGAAATTATACAACTACTCTCTCTCTTGGCTTTCTAAAATTATCTATCTAAATTTTGGGATATGGTCGCCCAAAAAATACTTTTACCTACATCTGGATGAATCAACTTTATAGGTTTTAGGTGTATTTGGTATTCGTAGGTTTTGTATTGAAATTATCAAGGGAAAAGGCGAGCGGTAATTGAGTAAAGAATTATATGTCATTAGCGACGCACTTCCTCGGAACGCAGATAATATAATTACAGCGCAATTAAGATCTACGTATGAAAAAGCGTTTTATCTTTTATTTGCTTTTAACTCCAAAAAATGTTAAATGGGAATTTCCGCGCTCTTCATGAATAACGGATTCATTAGGCGAAGCAAAGCAGTAAACAAAAATGTCATTAAACAAATGAAATATGATTACTTCATTGACTGTTATGTTGGAACTAGTTAAATAATTAATCCTGCATTATAAGGGTTTTTAGTTTTAGTAGTGAATGTACTAGAATAATTATTAATTATACAACTTTCTAGGTTAAATTATTTATGACTTAATTCGCATTGCTTTAGTTAACAACGTTGATATCTGTTGGAATAATTTTTCTTTTTTTAGTATTACCAAGAATAATTCAAACTATTTCCTTGCAAAAACTCGTCCGGTTGTTAAACCGTGGTAGTGTCTTTATTTACAGAGTGCTCAATACGGCTTAGGACTGATTTCAAGTCAAGAGCTCAATCAATTTTTATTGCAAACTAGCGCCTTTTTTACCTCCATTAAATAAACGAATAGCTCCATTATAATTAAACTCAATGGTCTTTTTTCACATTACAAATTGAAAAGTTTATTTGCAATAAGAAGAAGTTCCGTGCTGCATCAATTATGACAAATTACGCACTAACGTATAAGTAATGTAAGTGTCGAACTGTTTTAAAAGCAAATTTTCCAGAATTCATCAATGGCACGATGAGAAAATTTTTTATCTTGTGTGGTCAGGTACTTAATGGATGTTTTTTTATCATTGCCTTCTATGACGGTCGTAGATTTTCACTTACTTTCATTAATTACCATGCCTGAAATTGCATCTTTTTTTGGTGATTTCAGGTTTTTTAAATGAATTTTCTTTCAAATTATTTCAATCAAATGTGATTTCATTGTAATCAATCTCTAATGTATTTCCAAAATAAGGCTCCTAAATTTTATTGGATAAAATTCGAATTTCAAGTTTGGTTATTTTGAAAAAAAAACAAAAAATTGCAAGAATTTTGATAGCGTTGTTAATGTTTCTGAGATTACCGTATTTAGAGGTCCTTCGTCCCCAAGAAACCAATGTCAAAGGTTGAAAATTTAAACACAAACTCTTAAGATATTAGAACTCAGTCTGGAATTGTAAATTGTTTCAAAAATTGGATTTATCCTGAAGAAGCCACTTAACAAAAAAGCAGCTGTGAATTTTCATGTTTCCTTCAAGTTAATCTTAAACAAAAACATAAGAAAATAAAATTCGTGGTATATTTTTAGGTCAAGAATATGGTTTCTTGGTATAGTTGCTAGAAAAATGGTAATGTAATAAAATATATGTTGATTTTCCCTAAAACTACTAAAGAATTCATTGTTAAGCATTTTTTTCTGCAATTTGTCGTTTCAAAAGTATTTTCTTCCTTCATGATAGTGACTATTCTTGTATTAATATACATATTTTAGATCATAGAAGATAAGCAATAAGAAAATTTACTTTGTTTAACTTGAAAGGTCGTTAAGTTTTATTTACTGTGGATTCACTACACTGTGAATAATATTTGTTACGCGTCGTTACTTCATACAAACCATTTAGCTAAACATTGTCTTCAGATAGTAACATAGTAAATTACCATCTTGGGTGGTAATAAAAATAGTATAATTATTTTCCAATACATTAAATAATTTAAATAACAATATTTTTTAAAGTTTTTATATAATTTTCTGAGAAATTATCCAAACAACAAAAAATCATGAAATTAAAAGTTTGTTTCAAACGCTTATTCAGCAATGGTGTGAGTTTAAAATTTTTAATTCCAAAAGGTTTTAATCCCTTTTGAAGAGAGTGCTCAAAATTTGAATGATGATTGAGAAAAATCTGTAATGTTTCTTATAGTTTTATAAATTTTGAAAAATCTGCCATTGTTTTCAACTATTTATTTGAGGTACAGGTTTTACTTTTTTTGAAGAATTTTCAAAAATTAAAAAATATTTAATAAATTCAATTGAAATTATTGAGCAATAAACCATTGATTATGGACAATGATAAGAATATCCACACATTTTATCGTTAATAATATAATTTCAAAAAGTTTCCATTTGTAGAACAAGTTATATTTTTGCAAATTTTTTTGGATTAAAGTCTCTAAGAAATTAGATTATTATGTCTATGAGACGTTGGAAATGAAACTAGGGCCACCCCTGGCATTTTTTATTTATGGAAATAAAAAATGAAAATTTTAGTATATTATATGATCTAAGAAAACAAATCTTATGGATCGAATAAATTTTTAATTTTACTTCCGGTTTATCAGGAAATGGCATCCACTTTCTTATTTTAAATATAACCCCCTGATTTTTTCTACGTAAAATCAAACATTGGTTAATTTTAAGTATGTTTATGACAAAAAAATATTTTTTTTCAAAACTTTAAGAAAAAAATTTGAATTTTTTTTGGTAAAAATTTGAGTAAAACCTACAAAAACTATTTTTAAACATACATATGGGATATCACAGTAACCGGAAAAAACCCTCTATTTAATTAGGGGGTGGCTCTTATATCATCCCATTTAAAAAAGTAAAGATATTTCCAAAAAACGCTTCTTGAAAATTTAAAAAAATAATATCTCAAGAACTGTGAAATAAATTTTATAAATTACAATTTATTTTACGTATTTGTATTATTTAAAAATAGTTTTTGTAGGTTTTACTCAAATTTTTTACCAAAAAAAAATTCAACATTTTTTCTTAAAGTTTTGAAAAAAAAAATGTTTTTTGTCATAAACATACTTAAAACTAACCAATGTTTGATTTTACGTAGAAAAAATCAGGAGATTACATTTAAAATAAGAAAGTGGGTGCCATTTCCTGATAAACCGGAAGTAAAATGAAAGATTTATTTGATCCATAAAATTTATTTTCTTAGATCATATAAGATACTAAAATTCTAATTTTTTATTTTCATTAATAAAGAAATGCCAGGGGTGGCCCTATTTTCATTTCCACCCGGTATATTTTTGGGGGATTTTTGGAAATAAAAATATCGTAATCAGCAACTTATAGAAAAAATCTATAAATTCAGTCTATTTTTTGTTGATACAGAGTAAAATGTTTTTGCAAAAAGTTACAGTAGAAAATATCAGTTCATTAAGGCAAAATAGACCAAAAATGATTTTGAAACAAATACTAACATTACTACAGATTTATATATTTTCCTCCCCAACTTTCATTTGTTTTTCTATTTATTTTTGAAAAGATATCGTTTTTCTTAAATTCAAACCAAGTCATTGAATTTTCCATTGAAATTCAAAAATGTTTAGGAAAGTTGAGGAGCAAGCATAGCTGGATTGAAAGCGATGTTGGCCTGAGGCTAATAAAAAATTAGGACTAAAATAAATAATCCTAATTTTTCTTTTATTAATATATGGGGTGTCCCGAAAATGGTGCAATTGCTCTCCAGTGCGTGGACACTTCAGGGATACTTAAAAAAACTTTTCGGAATTTAACTTCTTTTTTAGGATGAATTTTGAAATCCAGCTTATTTTCCTGTAATCAAAATTGGCTTCTGTTATCCTGTTCGTTGAGTCTATGGTCATGTTCGTACACTTCCGATGTAAATCGGCCACAATCGGGTATACTTTGTACGTCCTAGGAGATATTAAAGTATAATATGAATCTCGACATTTTTCAGAAAGGCTGGATTTTTGAAGGGCCGAATTTTTGGAGGACCTGAGGCTATAGTCTCATTAAGGTTCATAAAAATCCGGCCCTGGGAGTAAATATTGTCTTTTAAACTTACCAAAACTTACACATAATAGACCGATTTAGACGACCATATTTTTGTTTCTAAAGGTCTTTTTAAACGGGCTAAAATGTTACCAAATATTTGTTCCCAAACCGATTCAGATGCAACTGCGCAATGTGCAAACAAAATTTTGGTAACAAATTGTGCCCATCTAAAACGGCCTTAAATCTTCTACAAGATTTGATACAAAATATTTGTTGTAATATAAAGACTAATAGCTTTCGGAAAATGAATCAATTGAAAAATGTTAATTGTTCAATTGTGTCTAACTGGTTGATGATGATAATAACCATTATCGATTCTCCCAATTTAAGACAGAACTGAACATATTCGAAATTTGGTCCTAGGTAGTGTAGTGGTTATCACACCAAACATGAGATTTGGTTCGAATCCTGGCCAAGGACATTTTTCAATTTGTTGTAATGTAAATTAGCAAATTAGCAATTATCAACTCAAAGCAACATAACATGTTCTATTTCCGAAACAAAATTCTTTCATTATAATTTGTGATATAAAATATGATTGGAATGAAAATTGCTAATATACACTCAATCCATCAATATTTTGTGACAAATCTTGTACAAGATTTGGGAACAAAAGAATGCTCATCTAAAACGGCCCTATTTCTTACAACAAATCTTAGTTTTTAAACGTTGATTAGAAAATATGAACAACAAATCAGGTTGTTGTCAATATAAACTACATAAAAATATGGAGAAAAGCTACAAACATCTACAGCTTTTCCAGTTGTATTTCAAAAAAGATCAATTCAATTTCATATATCATCAATAGTAATTCATAAACGTGAATTGTATTTCAGAAAGCATACATTGTATTTCAGAAAATCCAATTCAATTTCAGAAAGTATCAGGCATCCGAATGAATTGTATTTCAAAGAGCACCGTTTTCAAATCAGAATTTTTCAATTTAATTTCAGAAATTAAGAGTAGTGTGTTGTGCTACACAAGCACAATCGCCACCAACAATAATTGTAATTTTGAGTTAATCAATAATTGTTTCTAAGTAAATCAACATTTACTCCATGATACCAGGAGTTAACAGCAAAAATTCGAAGTTCTATTTTAACAATACCACTTTAATTTTAGAACAGATTATTTCAATTGGGTTTAACATTAGTCAATAAGGACAAGCCTAATATTGTTGCTTGTGTAATGTTAAATTCCCAAAGCACGTTTTTGAATAAGTGTGTGTGATGTGGTTAACGTGCAGAATCACCACCAAAAATTTGGCTTTCTCATTTTTTACAATTAATCCTTTTTGAAATTAAATTGATTTATTTGAAATACAATTGATTCTTTCTGAAATATAATTGATCTTTTCTGAAATACATTTGATGATTCTGAAATGCAATTGAAGCTTTCTGATATGCAATCGATGATTCTGAAGTACAATTGATACTTTCTGAAATACAATTGATGCTTTCTAAAATACATAGTATCCGATACAACAGAAAATACTTCAAAATACTTCAAATTTTGAGTCTAAAAAAATTACAATTGGCCAAGAAATTATCTTTTTCTCAAAATTGTGTCTATGAAATTTTAGTCAAAAGTAGTTTTTTTACATTTTTGATTATAATTCGAATATTAAGAGTTGTAGAAGATTCATTCTTTTGTATGAAAGGAACGTATAAAAAAATCGACAGTGTAAAATGAAAGCAATTGGTGGAGTAGAGATAAAGAATTTTATGAAAAGCAAAATTCCTTGGTTATTTCATGAAAATTTATACTTTCGATGATTTTCCAAAAATCGCTTTATTTCCGTGGATCAATTTGGGAATCTTCGAACGAGTTCGCCAATCAATCAGGTAATTTGATACATGTATCCTGGCTGTCATTTTGAACAATTCTTGTAAATTATATCTATCTTCATGTAACGAAGCAATTTTCGAAAAATCACCAATTTACATAGAATGACGAAAGAAGGTAGCTCTTGAATTTTTGACATATGTTTAGTAACACCATGTAGATAAAGGCTGCACTAAAAAGAATGGAAACGATCGAAAAATGAGGACTAAAAAATATTGTTCAATTTTATGAAAACCATCCTGTAGATTTTTACAAATAATAAACTTCTTCATTCTTGTCTTATTATGGTAAGAAGAATCTGCAGATAAATTCCATGTAATTGTCCATAATAATTTAATGAAAATAGTTAGTAGGCCTGTTAAATGTTGGGTCATTTAAAGCCCTCAATTAAATCAAGTTTAATAATTTTCGCAATTAAAAACCTTTCAAGATCCATTAAAAAATAAAATGATCTGCGTGGCGTTTCTGCGAAGAAAATTATAAACGAAACATGCGAGGTGCGGAATGAAATGAACGCATTCTGTGTGCTTTTCTGAGAAGACAAAGCGCCCCCATTAAATGTTGGTGCGTGGCTGGATTCCGTCACGTCAAAAAATCAGTGCTTTTAGAATGACATACTAAAATTAATGCGAAATTAATTACTGAGAAGTGCGGCTTGGTTTACTGACGAATTTTTCGTTTGTTCTTTCCAGTCGTAAAAATACCACTATCAGGAGCGTCGCACCCGTTAAACACGTCCTTACCAATTGCTAAATTTTTAGAGACCATAATTGGATTACTGAATTTAATTCTTGATTAATAGATTGCACCTAGCACTTAGATCAGCAGTATCTTCATGGCCGGAAGTTACATGCACTCAAAGCATTAAGGAAATTCAAATTTCCTGCGTTTAATTACGTTTACAGCTCAATACAGGTATAATTTGTAATTTAATTATTAGAAAATATATTACTGAACGTCCACTTTAATATTCATTTTCTTAAATTATTTATGCTCATGTGTCAAGTTTTAATCGATTAATTGTCAACATCAATTATTTTTCTGCTCTCATAATTACCACCTCAAGTAGCTCTTTAACAGGATCTTCTTTAATGAAGCGAAATTATCTTTAATGCTTAAGCTTTTAATACATCTATTGGTCATTCAATTAAATATAAGTTTATCACTTGAATTTATGATGCGAATTTTAGAAGAAGAGATTAACTTATACTCACAATTTCTGTTTTTTCTAAATTATATGCAATTAAATCCCGGATAAGTAATGTTTAATTGATATTTTAGTTATTATCAAGATTTACTACGACAAGCTGTTTTTAAATTTTTTTTGGACATAAATTTTTTTTTGTAGTATATTACTAATTATTTTAATCTGATACTATGAACATTTAACTGTTATAATTACCAATTAAATATAAAAATTATTATGAAATATTTGTAGGTATTAAATTCAATCATAATTCAAAAATGTTGAATATAATTCGATTTATTTATTTTAGTTAAACTGTACATGCAGATATAAAACAAATATTTTATCTTGATTGCGATTTTATACCTCTAGGTAATTATAAATGTATTAATAAATTAATTAAGTCATAAATGTACCGCTTAATCAAATTCCTGTTTATAAATTAAATGATTTTTGCAATTTATTTAAAACCCTAATAAAAGTTTTTTTAAATTTAAATATCTTAATTCGTGCTCTTAATTAAAATGCCTATAAACTGAAATACTTTTTAGAATTTATGTCAAGCCCAAATTTGCTACAAAGTTAAACCGTCATGAGCGTGCAAAAATGGGATTAATTTGCGGCAACACTTTAATGTTTTTTCTGAAGCCAACTCTTAATTTCCTCCTTAGTTTTACGATCGGGCTATAAAGTTAGTAAGTAGGAGAATTCCTTGGTAATTTGCGAAATGCAAATCAATGTTTATAACTGCTTGCTCTTTTTACAGCGGCTAAAATTGTTTTATTGGATTATGGGATGACACACTAAAGGAATTAAACGTGCCCTCATTTGATTATTTACTTTAATCTGATTTAGTCATTAAACCGGCTCTGTTTGCTCTTTCGATTAAAACGATCAAGTTTTTTTTACTGTTTAAGATGCCAGATCAAGATTTTGAAACAAAAGCGTTTTTAACCGATTTTTAAAATTTTATTAAAAAGTAAGAAGTCTAGGAGAAACTAAAAGTTCAAATACTTTTAAGTATCCTTGATATTAGAAATCTTCTCTCAAATTTGTTTTGTTTTTCTAAAAAGTATTAACACTATCAAAATTTTTACCAAAAGCAAAGGTTATAATTTTGAGCATTTTAAGATAAATAATATAAATCGTATGATTTAGTTTTCCCTGAAGAAATTTTTACAAATATTTCAGTACAAAATCTGGTTTTAATACTGCATTTTCATACAATTTGAACCTTTTTTTTGATATACGATAGAAGACCTCTTTTAATTTTAAACCATCGAGGTTTCTTATGGACCAAGTAGTTTTTCCATAATTTTTTGGTAGGTAATTTGGATTATTTTAAGATAAGTAGCAATCGGGTGATTATAGTTTTGCCTGAAAAGAATGACAACATTTTTGGTAAAATCTGGTCTTATTAGAGACTGAAATTTCATGCGTTTAGAACCGCCATTTTATCCATCATTTTCTAATACCAAAGTTACAAACAAATTCTGATGTTTTCAATAACTTTGTTTATTTGCTTTAAACGGATTTAAAAACCCCTGGACAAAACTACAAGCTTTAAGGAATTTTTAGAAATGTAATTTTGAAACAGAATAGATATCTTTTCCAAAAATTGATATTAGCAATAACGTTTTTTTTTTCTAAAAAGAGCAAAGCTTACGATTTTTAGTATTTTATGACATGTAGCAATCAGGTGATTAGTTTTGAATGAATAAATTCTCAAGTTTTTGAAAATTTTCAGTACTAAATCTGATCCTAGAAACTTTCTGGCAATTGGAACCTTTTTTTTCCTGATTTGCGATAAAACGAGGTAAATCATAAACCATCAAGTTTTTTAATGAATCAAGTAGTTTTGCCTGAAAAAAATGATAAAATTTTTGAAAAATTTGGGGTAAAATCTGGTCGTATTAGAAGAGACTGCATTTACATGCGATAAGATCCGTTCTTTTTTAAATTTAGGATAGAGGAGAGACCTTTACATAATTTTAAACCATCGATCATTTTTATGGGTCAAGTAGTTTATTCAACATTTTCTAATACGAAAAAGTTTAAAACAAATTCGGATCTTTTCAGGAACTTTGGTTATGTATTTTAAACTGATTTAGTCATTAAACCGGCTTTATTTGCTCTTTCCATTAAGATAAGTTATCCATTAAATTATTTTTCCTCTTCTTGATGGAAGTCTTCGAAAAAAAAATGTTTTTTTTTTCTTCGATTTTCAAAATTCAAAAGATTTTATTTAAAAATTAAGAAACCTTGGAAGTAAGTACCTAAAAGAACATATTTTTAAGTATTCTTAGGAAAGTAATTTCGAAAATTAAATAGATTTCTTTTCTGAAGTTTGCTGGTATTTCTTCTGAAAAAAAATTAGCAGTAATATTTTTTTACCAAAAAAGCAAAAGTAGTATCTTTCAGTATTTTAAGGCATGTAAAAATCAGATGATTAGTTTTGCCTAAATAAATTCCCCCTTTTTTGAAGATTTTCAGTACAAAAATAGAAGGCCTCAGTAAATTTTAAACCATCGAGTTTTTTATGGACTAATTACTTTTTATAAATAAATAACTTTATTACCAACAGCCTATTGGCCAAAACGGTAATATAATTCAATTACATATTAACTTAATAATACTTAAACAAAAATATGGAAAATATAAATATCATATAATACACTCACCGGCACAAAATTCGATCCATGCGATTTATTTGATTTTACTCATTTAATTTTGACCTTATGTAATGTAATGTTTAATTATCATATAAATATGAAATTATGCACATTTTTATACAATATTTTGATATAAAAGATTTCTTTTAAATCCAACAATTGAATGTTATCACAATTGTTATGAATTTTTAAGAATTTTTAAAGTGTAGTTCTTTTAAAATTTTCAACAGTAAGGTTCCTAATAGGGTCGAGTAAAGTTAAAATTAAAGTTAAAGTCTTCCTTAAACTAAAAAATGGTTTTAAGCCCAACTGATAGTGCCAGAGCTCTTGCTCTTATCCAAGATGGGCGGTCAGAGTACTACGCAGCTCGGGTTCTTGGCGTTTCAAGATGTAGTGTCCAAAGAGCTGTAGAACGTTTTAATGAAACTGGAAATTATTCTAGATGAGTTGGATCAGGCAAACTACGGTGTACAACTGCCCAAGATGATCATTTTCTTAGATTAAGAGTCTTGCGAAATAGAGACACTACCGCAATTACAGAACGGAATGAGTTGGAACATGTACGGGGAGTAGCAGTAAGTGAAAGAAGCGTCAGAAGAAGGTTACAGGAACATGGATTAGATGCTAGAAGACCCGCAAATGGCCCACAATTGACCAGGGAACATCGGGTAGAACGTCTACGCTTTGGTCCTGAACACCAAAACTGGGGTGATCCGGAATGGAGCAATATCCTTTTCACGGATGAGTCAAGGTTTTGTCTCAGATCTCCGGATGGACGTCAACGAGTATGGCGAAGGACTGGTGAAAGGTTTGCCCAGTGCAATATTGTACCAAGATTGAATTTTGGTGGTGGCTCGATCATGGTGTGGGGCGGTATTTACATGAACACTTGTACAGACCTTGTATTTGTAAATGGAGGAGCAGTGACTGTAGACAGATATATTACTGACATTCTGGATCCACATGTTGTACTTTTTGCTCCGTTTATTGGCAATAATTTCTTGCTAATGCATGATAATGCTCGTCCTCATGTTGTTCGCGTCGTCAACGAGTACTTGAATGAAGTCCAAATCAATCGTATGATTTGGCCTGCCAGAAGTCCCGATCTTAATCCGATCGAACATGTTTGGGACATGATTGGAAGACGAATTCGTGCTCGAATTCCCGCTCCTGATACCCTACGAGAACTAACTGCAGTATTTTTGCAAGAATGGGAAGAAATTCCTCTTGATACTATTCAAACGCTTATTGAGGGCATCCCAAGAAGAATTGAAGCCGTAATTAGAGCCCGAGGAAGCAATACACGATACTAATTTTGTTGTTGCTGTATCATTTTCTGAGACATTTTCGTTTTTTGTTTTGAAAGTTTTAAGAAATTTGCAATTATTTTCATTATTTTTAAAAATAAATGTTACCTTTGGTTATAATGCATTATTATTGTTCTACGTACCCTCTTAAATAATTATATAATTGAAAATAAAATATTATGAATACAAACAAAAAGTAATAAATGAATAAAACCAAATAAATTGCATGGATCGAATTTTGTGCCGGTGAGTGTATAATATATAAGAAAGCAACTAAATATAATATAAAAATAAATAATAGAAGAACAAATTCCTGCATGCAAGCAGTTTAGCTTACAGCATTATAAACACTGATCTTAAATGAATTAAATCCTAAACAAAATATATCAGCATTTCCAGCATATAAATTATAATAATTACATAAGTTATTAACAGGAGAATTAGCGTAGTGAAGAGTGTGAGCAGTAGAACATGAAAAGGTTACAGAATTCCTTGATGCCATTCTAGGTACTAAAATGTTTAAAAGTGAAAGAGTATCAGCGTCATCCACTAAATTATTGATAAGCTTATAAATATAACAAACTGATATAGCTTTATGGTTGTTTTTAATTGACATAAAATTAAATTCATTTAGTAGCATCTCATAGGTAATACAACGTCTGTCCGGATAGATACTATATTTTCTAAAATATAAATACTTAAGAAAGCGCTTTTGCACTCGCTCTATCTTATCAATGTATTTTTTATAATATGGCGACCATATAATACAACAATAGTTTAGTTTGCTTAATATATAACTACTGTACAGTAATGTTAGAGTTCTAGTGGACAACAATTTACCATGACGTATAATAAAACCCAGACACTTAATGCTATCTGCACATAACTGAGCAATATGGTATTTAAAAGTCAATTTAGCATCAAAAATCACACCTAGGTCTTTAAACGAGGAGGGCCTATCGAGAGTAACACCATTTAATTTATAGGAGTATGCTATGTTGTTTGATTTACGCGTATATGATATTGCAAAACACTTTTTAGATAATTGTCTAGTAAAAATTGGGTGATTTAATTTTGCCTAAAAAAATGCCAACATTTTTGAAAATTTTTGGTACCGGCCACTTTAGCTAATAAGAGTAACTTTGGGCCAAATCTGCGAAAATGATAATTTATTTGATCTACTGTAAGTTACCAGTTATTATTCTGATACTAACTGAAAGACACTTAAAATACTTAGAATAAATTAAAGTTGGTAACTAACAGTAGATCAAACTATTTTCTGGACCAAAGTTACCATTAAGGGCCAAATCTGGTCCCATTAGAGATTGCATTTTCATCTTGTTTAAACCACCGAGCTTTTTTATGGACCACGGGATTTCTCTAAAATTATCTAATACCCAAAAGTTTCAAACAAATTCCAATGTTTTCAGGAACTTTGTTTTTACTTTAAACTGATTTTATCATTAAACCGGCTTTATTTGCTCTTTCCATTAAGATGAGTAAACCATGAAATTGTCTTTGCTGTTCTTGATGTAATATTTTGAAAGAAATGCATAGTTTGTGGTTGTTTGAGATTTTATTAAAGGATCTGAAAAAAAAACTGAAAGGTCGTGTTTTTAAGTATATTTGGTAAAAAGGCAATTTTCTGAAATACTGCAATACCAACATTTTTACCAAAAGCAAAGATTATAATTTCGAGTATTTTACAACATATGTAGAAGTGTAGACTAATTTTTTCTAAAATATTTCCAACATATTTGAAAATTTTAAATCGAAAATCTGGTCCTGTCATCTCACAGGTAAATTTGTTGGGGCCGCACATTCTAAATGTAATTTAAATTATAAAATTCCAAAATTTATCCCAGTATTTTTTCACAATCTAAGTGGTTATGATAGTCATTTATTTATAAAAACTTTGGTGGAAAATGATAGTGATGACGTTGAGGGAGATGAAAGCAATGAACATATTTCATGTTTACCTAATAATAAAGAAAAATACATTTCTTTTTCTAAAAAAATTGAAGTTGATACCTATAGAGATAGCAATGATGTTCACAAATCAGTATTTATTGAAATTTGTTTTTTTAGTATCGTTTAAATTCATGTCCAGCTCTCTTAACAAATTAGTTGAAAATTTACACATTGATCAGTTTAAAAATTTAAAACAATCTTTTCCTAGCAATATTGAATTCAATTTATTAACGCGAAAAGGTATATTCCCATATCAATACATCGATTCTCTTGATCGCCTTTATGAGTCCGAACTACCTTGTCAAAAAGCATTTTACAATAATTTAACCGATAATAATATCAGCGATGAGGAATATTGTCATGCAAAGTCACTTTGGAAATTTTTTTCGTGTAATAATATTTTAGACTATTCCAATATTTATTTAAAATGTGTTGTTACTCTCAGATGTATTTGAAAATTTTAAAACTGTTTGTATGAGCACCTATGACTTGGATCCGTGTCATTATTACACAGCACCTGGTCTTAGCTGAGATGCAGCTCTTAAAAGTACTAAAGTTTCTTTAGAACTTCTTACGGATTTTGATATGTTAAATATGGTAAAAGCGGGATCAGGGGGGGTATTTGTCAAGCTAGTCTCCGGTATGCAGCAGCTAATAATGAATTTATGCCAAATTTTGATAAACAACAACCATCATCTTTTTTAATTTACCTTGACGCGAATAATTTGTACCGTTATGCCATGTCTCAGCATCTGCCAGTAAACGGATTTGAATGGCTTTCCAATGATGATATAGAAAATTTAGACTACATGAATATCCCGAATGATTCACCAGTGAGCTACTTTTTGGAAATTGACATTGAGTACTCGGAAACATTACATAATTTACACAATGATTTGCCATTTCTTGTTGAGAATATTTCACCACCGAATTCTAAATTTAAAAATAAAAAGTTAATCCCCAATTTTAATCGAAATTGTTTATGGACCAAATAGTTTTTCCAAAATTTTCTAGTAGGTTCCATAAAATTTTCAAACAAATTCGGATGTTTTCAGGTAATTTTTTGATATCAAAATATATTTTGTCCAATAAAAGGCACCTGAAGGACATTATAGTCGAATAAGGAGAAAAAAATGCAAATTAGAAACATTACATACTTATGAATAATAAGGACTTTATTAAGCTATTACTAGTTTTTATTTATTAATGAACACCTGAAAGAGTTTACTTCCATAAATTACTGGATGAAACTAGTGCTGAATTATAAGGAAGTAAAAAGTTGTAATAATTTAATAAGGTAAATAATGAAGTATAAGGGTGTAGAAGAAAATTCTTGAAGCATTCAGTGATGGTATCACACCTGCTATTAAATCCTGTAGTTATTATTTATGAAATGAAAAATGCCCTGCATACGTTGTTAATATTATGTAATTAAATTAATATGTTTCTTTAATTACAAGTTGCAGACGTAGCAAGAAGTGCATGAGGTATGCGACACATGCTGGAAATGTAACAAATGCCAATTTTATGTTTTAATTAAAAGGAAAAAGATAATGGTGTTACGTGTCTTCGGCGCGGAATTGCCTTTTTCAGCCGGCGCAGTACATGGAATGAAATTGTCATTTTCATTCCGGGCATTGCCGCTGACCATTTTTTAAGTCCATAACTTTAACTCTGTGGATTTTTAGTGTCCAGCTACAACTGTGGAACTGTAAAGAAACCGGGCGCAATATATTCATGCCCTCGCCGCGGGTAGTCATAATTTATTTCGCGTGGGACACATATTAAAACAATCACAACAGTAAATAAATATCGTTTGTTAGTTTGTATTGACACTTTACCTTTTTATTGGCGCACTTTACGTCCAGCCGAGATAAATTTACGACTTGAAATAAAACAAAATTAATAGTACTAATACGAATACGTTTATTTTAATTTTATCACCCTTTAAAACTATCTATGACTATTCTATTTCATGTATTTATTTTGCCCGTTGGTACTTTGCACCGGCCCGCAATTAAGTTCCTGTTCAATTAAAAAGAGGGCGATATTTATGCTGGCAATTAACAGCCGGAAATTAAGTTAAGCGGCTTGTATTAATAAAATTGTAGTACAAACATGCCAGTTCTATCTACCTACGCTCTCATGTTTAATAGGAATATCGATCAAACCTTTAAAGTGTAAAACCACTTTTTCTTCCGATAAATCTACTCAATACGCTTCAATTATAACACAAATCCAATTGACTTTAATTTCATTCAATTAATACTATTAATTTCTAAAATAAATCCTAACAGTAAAAACAAGTCTTAACATAATTTTTCTAATCGAATACCCTATTAAAAAAATTTAATTGCGAGAAATGAGAAATGAACTTTTTATAATGTAATCCTGACATGTCCCTCACACCCTGTATAAGGGTTTTTTTATAGCGAGGAGTGGTCAAATCTTAGGACCTTATCGATAGAGCGCAGGATAAGGATGGGAAAAATTTCAAATAGTTAGGCCAGTAAAATAGGGTATGTTGGTGGAAATTAATTTTAGAAAGCAGGAAATCATTTTGATCACTTTATTTTATGTTAAATTAGAGTGTCCTAGTTTTGCAAGGTTCCTTGACGTGAGCTTACCTAAAGGAATCAAAAATAATCACGAAATTTTCAGTTTTTAGAAGATTTAAAGAACATTAAATTTTACCTCGAATGAGTACCCAATACTTCAAATTATCTTTAATTATATTGTGGATGTGTCGCAGATGGAAACGGCTCTTGTAAACTAAAAAAACTTATAGAATAAAAGTTGTAGAGTATCAAAGTAATTGAAAATTTCATTCTCTGCAAAGCTGCAAGCTATTACATCTAACCTAACAGAAGGTATTTCCCATAAGAACTTGCTGGTTTGCACAGAATTGCACCATTAGGCATTAAGTAATAAAATTACAATATTTTGTGTCCATGAAATCCAGGAATAGAATTAAACGAACCTGGGCAGTTTTTGTGAGAAATATAGTTCCTGCAGCTATATCCAATGTTTTGGAAACAAATATCCAGGTTTTCATTACTCTCATCAGTCATGATTATCTTGGCACATTTTTTTACTATTTACTATACTAGCTTTAAGTGTTTCAAAAGTTTGAACGTAGACTTTAAAATCCTAGATAATTTCAGAGAATAAAATAAAAGAAAACAAAAAAAATGAAACAGAAGATATACCAAATACACGATATTCAGGAACCACAAATTTTACAGATGGAAAAGTAAAATGAATAATTCCTAATATTGATGATGGAAGTAATGAAACCAAAGAATTATCAATGACTATAACAATATCACCAATTTCCCAAAATTCGACTGATACCGAAAGTTCTCAGCGAAATCAAATGGAAATTTTTTTTATCTCATCAAACAATCTTTGAAGAAAATATTTAATAACTGTAATAGTGTAATTAAGCAATTGGGACTAAATGGCTTAAAATAAATTGAAAACACCTGTTTCATTAATTCTATGATACAATGTCTCTCCAATACAAAGCCTCTTTTAGAATATCTCTCAAAAGATTTTTATGTAAATGACAAAAAAATATTCCCGGAATGAGGGACGAGTACTTAAAGAACTGTGGTCAGAGGATACTTTGGATTATTGGTCAATTCTAAAATCCAACGTTTTGCTCCACATTTTATGGACCCTCACAACAGGACGTTAAAATTTCAAAATGGTAGATATTTTTGTTGATCAGTTTAAGTCGACTCTCAGATGCACTCTCTGTGGTTTACTATTCAGTAACATTTGATCCATTCCGAGACCTTTCACTTCCAATACCTCAAAAATAGGGCCTTTTCAACTTTCTCAATGTCTTGACAGCTTTAGCATAGAGAAAACCTTGGATGGTGATGAGAAGCCTACCTTCTAAAAGTACAAAAAACGTAGAAAATGTACAAAGAACATGCAAGATTCATAAGTTTCCTAAAATTTTAATCAAACATTTGAATAGATTTTCAACACATAGATATAGTAGAAAGTAGAACATTAAATGTAACGGTTGTTTTTCCTCTAGCTCTACTCTAGAAGGACTAAATATGACAAATTATCCTACCGAACGCCTTACAAGACATAAATATAATTTACACAACATCCGATTTGATCGGACGGTTGGATTCTATCAGGTTCGATGACTAAATCGGATACCGCATCCACATGGTCCGATCAGTCCATTCAACCGATCAATTCTGCGACCCCTTGCACTGAAATACTTATCTGTAAAGTGCCCGACCGTCCGATCTGATAATTTGCCTGTACAGGATCCGAGTTACCTTCCGATCTGACCAAATTCCATCCGACGGCGTCGGATCGTGTGTAGGCTCTTTATATGCTCTTAGTAGCCACAGTGGCACAACTTACACATGACATTACTCTGCTTATAGTCGACACTCTTAAGAATTTGGCATAAATATAATGATTCACGGCTTACAACAATTTCATCAAAGGACATTATAAGTAATGAGGCTTATGTGGTTTTTCATGAGTTGGAGTGAAGACTGTAAGATCCTTTTTAGTATTAGTGTCATTTTTGTATTTTTTATTTAAGGTTGTATGAACTAGCATTCCTTTTCATTTTCTTGTATGTACATAACTTCAAATCATCTCTTGGGTGGGGGTTTGAAGAACACACTTAATCGAAACAATTCTTATAGCAAGACTTGTGGTATCTCTCTGCTGCCACAAGATCTTTTACAAGAGAAGCAACGAAGCACAATATTCCCATTTCTCTATTGAGCCGCATTGATGACCGAGTTCTTAAAAGTTGAAGTGTACACTATCTAGTCAGATGTCATCATAAGCATTTCTGGAAAAACAAATTATATAGTCAAAGGCAGTACAAGATGTGTAAACCATGTGACCTGTCGTAACTTTAACTTTCAAGAACTCGGCTGAACAAAGAAGTGACTAATATTGTGCTTCATTGGTTGCTTTGTAAGTAATATTATCTTCCCCAAATAAAGGGTGCGGCAAGATAATTTCCTTATTTCATAATGCAATAAAATAAAAAGTAGTAAAGATATATCTTCAATTTTTTTAATTAAAAAGTTCAACATTTAAAGTAATGGTTTATATGTTTTTAAAAATCATATCGGGTAAGTTGCGCCCCCCATTGTCGATACACTTGTTGAACCGAATTCTGCTGTTTCTCATCACTCTCTCCAGAAAATTGGTGGGTATGATGGCCGTTTCTTCCTGAAAGTTTCTTTTCAGGTTTTACAGAGTCTGGTTTAGACCCGGGATTTCAACTACCCCTACAAAAAAAAGTCACAAGGGGTAAAATCGGGTGAACGTGCCGGCCACTCAAAATCTCCTCTCGTTGCCCTTGAACCATTTCTCCGTCTTGTTGAAACCATATGTTCCCTAAGTCCATTTCATCAAGTCGTGGCAAAAAAACGAGCATGTTCACATAACGGTCTAAATTGACTGTGACAATCTGCTCATTTTCCTCGATAAACCATGGGTCGTGCGTCTCCAGTTCTTCTTTTCTGTACAGTACCAGTTTCATTGAACGTTTTGACCCACAAAAGAATTGATTTCCGGTCCTGAGGTGGAAGTCTGTAAGCTATACGATTATTTTCGTACAACGAAAAAATCGTTTGTTGAATATGTTGCTATAGTGACGGATTTTGTCTTCTTTCAATCAATACAAAACGTGCATAAGGAAGAGATATAGAAAATCTGTTACCAAACAACTTTAGTCAACAAACGATAATTTCGTTGTACGAAAACATTCGTATAGCTTACAGACTTCCACCTCTGAGGTGGAATTCTGTAAGGTCTAACGTACCGAAAACGGTAGATTGTTTACTTCGTTACTATGGTTACGATTTTTGTCTCGCTTCCTCGTTATGACTATTGTTGTTTGTAAGAGGAAGACAGAAAATATCCAACGAGTGAATTCACAACCGATATCAATTTGTTGGGTTACAGAATTCCACCTCTAGACAGGACCCAATGTCTCAATAATGAAACGATTTCAGAAGGGTTTTAACCACCGAACGGCCGTTGGAAAAATAGGCCTTTTAGGGAAACGCACGCTGCTCTTTACTATAATGCATGATGCTGACTGAAATACAAGTTAACAAAACCTCTCTCGAACAAGACAACGAAAACTCGCCTGGAACTCTCATCAGCTTCATAATGTTCATTTCAAATAAGGAAATTATCTTGCCGCACCCTGTATCACACAATTCTGTTCGAAATCGAGAAGTTCATTAAAGTTTGATCCTTTAGTTTTCCTATCACTCGGTGCTTCATGGTCAACCCTGTCTCGGGATTACTGTTTCCTGCATCTGTCGTTAACCTAAGGTCGAGTTACAAACTTTCAAGTTGATCTCGCTTGTGAGTTGACCTTTTAGATATTTCCTAAATCGTCCAGGACCTTTAACGTCAAATAAGGCGATCAAATTTTCCTAGTTTCCAACATTTATTTCCACCAAAGGTGCCCATAGGACCATAGGATCATAGGATCTAATTTTACTGTTTTATAACCAATATTAAGATTTTTTAAAGAATGAATTAATACAAGTTTTCCTTGTGGTTTTGTAATGTAAATTTATTAAATATTTTTCATGTCATAAAATAATTTCGCTTGCAGTTTCGTAAAGAGTTGATAAAAAACGGTAATTACCTCTTGGTTGTTTGTTTAAACACGACAATGGCAATAAAAAGAATGTTATTATGCTGAAAAGTCATGCAACGAATGGAAGAAACACTGTGAAGCACACGTAAAGTTGGCATTAAAGAATTAAATTATTGCGGTTTTAATAATCGGGCAAATTATATATCGTACACGAGCTTGGGCAGATCCGTTCGAAAAGTCGATCAAACCCGTTTATCTGACACCTGCCTGTGAATTAGCACGCATCGCGCACTTTTAAATTATCGAACGCGCTTGATTTAACTTCAAATTAACCGCCTGATCGATTCACAAGGTCAGGATTAAAATCTAATTGAATTTGTATAAAGGATCTTTTCAAACCTTTATCGCGATTTAACGTAATTTGTTTAATAACTAAGAGGATTACCTTCCAGACAACTTTCTTACTTTATTAAGTCCATTTATCACATCAAAATTAGTAGTAGCACAAAACAAGTTTATAAAATCAATATAAAATTAGTATTATATGATCTAAATTTAATCATAAGCAAGGTTGGAATCGAAATCATATACTTAATCTAAATCTAATAATGGGTTTGAAGCTTATTGGCCAATTTTGGAAAAATCCTTGCTTAGTTTTTCTAAAAGTTATATGTCATCCATTTTCAAAATATTCATCCTAAAAATTTAGGTCCGAAACACTATCGTTATTTTTGAGTATTCTTTAGAAAAAAATTCAATTGCTACTGTAGAAATTTTTGGTGTCTGAAATTTCACTTTCGCTTTCTAGATAAAACATCGTATTCAAAAATCACTAGGTTTCTGTTAAAATTACCAAAACCCATACAAAACGCATGACCTTATCATACTTTATTTTATGATAAAATTTATTCTAAAATGTCTTCTATGATTCACTGTACCTAATTTGAACATAATTTAACCTAATATAACACGTACAAAAATTTTTGGCAAACTTTTGCCGACATTTGTTGGATGTAGCAACTGGAAACAGGTCTATATCTAACAACTGCAGTGCGATGTGATGAAACCTAGGGACGGATGATTCTTTGCTGTATCGAATTTCGCATCATCAAAACATTACTGGAACGAAAAGTAGCTGTATCGAAAATTACTGGTTCGAAGATTGTTGGGCCGAAATATTACTGGATCGAAAGCTCTTCATTAAAAGGTTTTGATGCTTTAATATTCGATCCAGAAATGTTTCGGCGCAGGAATATTTCGAACAGGTTAACAAGTTCAAAATTGAAGGTTCCAGTAGTTTGGTGATTCATGATATCCAATAGTTCGACTAAAGGGCCTTAATTACCAAACGAATTCCACAATTTTATAAAAACTCTTTATTAGAACTTATGCATTTCGAAGTTAAAACTTCATCTTCAGAGGATACATAATAACTATTGGATATCAGGTTAACAAGTGTTGACAACAAATTTGTTGGATACAGCAACTTTTGTCTAGAAACAACATTGTGCGTTCAATCCAAGTGCGATATTGACGGTATTAGTACTGCATCTATGATAATTCCAAAAAAGGAGAAGGTGGTTTTCGTTTTTTCTAAATTGCATCTACTATCAAAATAATCTAATGCCGGGATCACTTTTCAATGATGTTAGGCTTAAAATTGTTAAAACTGATTTGAAAGAACTTCTTTCTCTTCTTGGCTTCAAAGATTATCAAAAATGCGATCTATCGTGTATTTCACTGATTTAATTTACTCAGTTTAAGCATGAATTTAAATTTTTGATCATCAAAAAATTGCTGGAATGAAAAGTCGCTGGTTCGACTATCGTTGGATCGAAAAAGGGGAGTGATTTAAGCCGAAATATACTAATAATCCGCGGATCAGCTCTCAATAACATCCTCCATTTTTTGATGCTGCGATATTTTGAACTGGCAATATTTCCGACAATTAATGATTCGATCCAAAAATTTTTTGTCCAACAATTTTCGATTCAACAACTTTTCGATATATTGTAACCACTTTCGCGATTTCAACTTTGGGTATTTTTGGCCAAGTCGTTTCGACCATGCCAAGACATTATAGGCAAATTCGGTTCTTAAAGCTAAGAGTTAAGGGTTGATACCAAATCGAAAGAACTCAGACAAAATTTAGTTTGTTTATTTCCGGATGGTGGTTGTGAAAATAGAAATTTTCTTCTTCTCTTGGTCGGAATTATCAGAGATGCTGTTTTTGTTGTCGGATTCTAAGAAGTCTTCTTCTAGTGTTGGTTTCGATTGTCTTCTAGATTTCTTCCATGTCGTCTCAATTTCTCTTCCGGGACGGGGGAATATATTCATGTTTTTGGGTTGATATATCATGGTACCTACTTTTATTCACGAATTTTCTAAAACAGGTAAACCCTTAATACTAATCTGGAAGAGTTCAGTTCCAACAATATACAAACAAAAACAGTTATTGAATTAATTGCATATTAAGTGCAACATATTTATAATGTTGGACACAACAAATATTTCGACCTTACAGTTTTTCGATGTAGCAAATGTCGGCTTAGCAAGGTATTTCCGGAATGATGACCATTTGAACGGTCAATACGAACATAGAACGCAGCAACATTTTTCTTTGTATTTGTTTTTCGTACAATCCCCAACATTGTTCTCAACATATTTCCTGGTGATTTTGGCCGGTTTATGCGTAGCTTTGGAAAAGTTCACACCTTGAAAAGAATGGGATTCCATATTTCTTTAGCGATGGTTTTTATTGAATTCCTCTGAAAAAATTTTAGAAAACAGAGTTTTGGATTAGTAAAACTAACAATCAAGATTATTCAAAGATGTGGTGACTCATTATAAGGTGTATGTGTAGAGAAATAACTTACTAACCTTCTTCAAAAACCACATTGACTTAAAACAATACCATACAATCAAAAACAATACACAGCTAATCAACACACTTAATAATCTTGACAAAAATAACATTGAAAATACTACTATGCTTTCTTTTGACGTTACCAAACATCCCTGTTCAAGACACACTAAAATAGTCAAAAATATTCTCTATAACTTAAAACTAAACTATACAGATGCAGAAAATATCTACGACCTCATTAAACTAACAACCGAACAACATTTCTGTAGTTTCAATAACAAAATCTACCAAATGGAAGATGGGCTACCTATGGGCTCACCCATCTCAGGTTTACCCGCTGACATTTATCTAAATCATTTCGAAGAAACATTAGTAGTTAACAGTATGTTCAAAAATAATATCATAGTCTGGAAACGGTACATCGATGATATGAACTTACAAAATTTCAAAAAACAATCAATAGATTCCACCCCAAGTTAAAATTCACTACCGAACTTGCAATCAACAACACTATCAACTTTCTCGACTTCACTATCAACAAAGAGAACAATCAATTTAACTTCAACATTTTTAGAAGGGAAACACAAACAGATAACATCATTAATTACAACTCGTTCCATCCATATTGTCATAAAATAGCTGTTTCAACAGTTATATTCACCGTGCCTTCACAATACCACTTAGCTCAAATAATCTCAACCAAGAAATCATAACTATCAAACAACTAGCTACAGACCACAACTTTCCCTTAAATACAATAGACAAATTAATCAAAAGAAAACAACAAACTCTAATTAACAATAATATTTTTCCAAATCACAATACAAAATCAAATGACAAAGTTTACAAATCTTTTAAATTCACTGGTAACTTCAGTTCTGATATCAACAAACTTTTCAAGAAATATGACATTATTCCAGCTTTCAAAGCCCCCAAAACAATAAGTAGCTATCTTATGACTCATTGCCCAGTTTCCTTTCTAGAAAAAAGTGGAGTATATTCTTTAAACTGTAATGCCATATACATTGGCCAGACAGGTAGAGCCCTAAAAACCAGAATCAAAGAACATACCGTAAGAACACCACCTCAAATTTCGGCAAACATCTAACAGAACTTAATCACAATTTTATTGAAAACAAAAACAAAAAACTAATACACAACCAACCAAAAAGCTTTCAATTAGATCTATTGGAAATACTTGAAATAACTAAAGTCAACAACAATAAAAATTTTAATTGCCTCAACGACCAACTTAATTTAAATTATAAACCACTCTTCAGCTATCTCAAACAAGAAAATACGTTAGTGGCTCCACCTGTCAACCAAATATCACAATCTAACTTGAATCAACCTTAAAGATAACAGCACCACACAGTTTAAAATTTGACATTACTACCTACCAAACTGACCGTCATTCATCGTCATCTCATCAAACTTTATACACCTAGCTTCATTTTATTTTACAATTTTTACAATTTTCTCATACATCACAGTTTTTATTTAAATTTTAATGTTTAACAACTACATAAACAATTTACAAGATAAAAATCTAGTGTTATTTCAAAAAGTTTGATAAGTCAATCACCTCTACAAAATGGCTATAATTTTTCCAAAATTTCTTCAATGTTCAATCTGACGGTAAGCCACTTTAATAAAAAACAAAAAAATAAATTCTTTGACTCTACACATACATTTTAAATACTTATGTTATTAACCTTTGCATTTTTTAAAACTTATAAAAAAAATCAATTTTAAACTCATAATAATAACCAATGATAATTTTAACAATTTTACTTTAATTTTAACTCAAAAAGTAAATATTGTGTTTAACCTTTGACCAAATTTCTTATCTTTATTTAAGTCATCAAATTACACTTCTTGCAGTTCACTTCTGAGGATGGCTTACATGCCGAAACCGGTTAAGTGATATTTTAATAAATTATATAAAATCAAGATTATTCTAAAATTCTTAAAAAATCTAAAAATGTTAGTGACCTTGTCCAATAAATAATTTTGGAAAAATGAATTACCAAAAGGGTAAAACTGTCAGTAGTAATACCTTTGGTAGGTTGAAATCGGCTATAATTCTGTAAATTTATTGTTCAATAGATGTTCACATTCAGATTTAGGTCTAAAATTTCCCTTGTAATTTTTTTATTTACCAAAAAAACTTTTTAAATGGACGATAACGAAGATCTGTAAATTCATTATGGTCCATTTCTTAAAATACTTTTTTAACACAAATGATTAGTCAATAAAGTGACAGAATTAAACGCGATTTCAACCTATGAATTGTATTTGGTTAGATTATTTCAAGCCTTATTTCTGCAAAATACAAAGATTGTTTATAAATTTTAACGCTAGTCAAATTTGTAATTTAAAGAAATTGTATTTAAACGTCAAAGCGTTTGACTTGATACTTTAGATAACAAATATAGATAAAATCAACTTTTTCGTATTGGATATAAAAAATATGCACATAAAAAATTTAAAAAAATTGTTAAAAAGTTAAAGTAGACTTAATATAATTTTAACAAAGCTTTATCTAAAATCGCTAATCTTGAATGAAGTCTGTCAGATGGTTAGGTTATGGCTAATAGCATTTTCGGATAAAATAAAAATTAAATTGGTGGGCCGACCATTCGACGCGCCATACATGATAACAAGGAAGTAACCATCAATGCCCCCTTATTTAAGTCCTTTTAAACACGTTATTTTCAACTCCAAAAATAAACAAAAATCTACAGTACAACCCCTTTTAAATTAGAAAATTCAATATCAAAGATTTTACCAAATTTAATTTTTCACAGCACGAATTTGATAAAAAATCTTAAAAAAGGGAAGAAAAAAATCCTGATCATAATTTACTAAAAAAGAAATCTTAATTTTAAGCTATAATTTATTTATTTTTTATTTTACGTTTAAAATAATTTAAATTATACTAACAATACTTTACTATTTACGTTGTAACTACTAATAAATAAAACTATTATTTATTTATACCGTAATTTATTACCTAAGTATGCATTATTAGTTAAATTAAATTTTTGTGGTTTGTTTAAAAAAAAACCTATTCCACCGCAAATTGTTAATTAAATTACAGAAAAACACAATCACATTACGACGAGGAAAATTTTTCATCTTCAACGCATAATTTCAAACATGATTAGATAATCCCACTTAATTTTCATAAAAAATATAGTTCTATAACATTCGCGTCGTATTATATTATTAAACAATTTTAATAAATTAAGTTTAGATTAAAATATTTGATGTTATTGTATAAAAATTAGCATACGCTACATCGCTTTCTTGCATGTATAAAATTAAGTTATTAAATGATTAAATCGTTATTGGGTTGAATGCAAGTACAAAATTACTGGAGTTATCTTGATAAAATTCAATTAGCAATACTTGCTTTTTTTGTTTTCTTAAATGTGGTAAGAAATAGTAGATTTGGGCATTAAATTCTCTATAATTTTGTAGCAGGCAATTGTTAATTACCATCTTCATGGTATGCCATTATTTTTTAACAACCTCCAAACTGAATTAAGATAATTGCTTGAAATAATTTATTTACCTTTTATGGGTATAAGTAACCAATTAAAGCATCCCTTTTTTTATTGCACACCATATGTTTTTCGGCCTTTGTTCAATTAATGCAAGCGAAAGCAAACAAAAATTAAGAAATTTCGGGTTATGTGCATTAATAGGTTCTGGCCTCAATTACATCCAGTTTTATTTTATTGCGGCTTATTGCCATTTATAAAATGAAGACACCGTGAAAATTCGCATTCAGATAATGGTCTAATTGTATTAACGCGCTGTAGATAAAAATAATTGTCACCGATGAACTCGACTGTGAAATTAACTTTTAATTATTTACGACATTAAAATTTTACACAATTTCAGTTTTTTTATTGTTTTCTACTTTTTAATTTTTTTGTTACTTGCACTAATGGAAATTTAAATACTTCTATTTATTGCATTACGCATTACCTACGTTGTGCAAATTTAATTCTCATTTTAAAACCAACACGAAAGTTTTTAATTAAATAAGCAAAAAACACAAAAAAATTTTCCATTACATAAATCAAATCCTGTCATTATTTTAAAATTATGATAGAATTATAAAATTTTTGAAAATTATCATGGTATAAACTCAGTACTGGGATTTCGGATTATTTTGAACAACCAAATGTGGGAGAATGAAAATCCCATATTTGGTTGGTTCCAAAATTGGCCAAAATCGGCCAAAATCTTAGTACTGAGTTATATTATGAATTATGGTAGGTTTAGCAAAAGAGAATAGTGTTGAGAAGTAAAGGATGTTTTCAATTTATCAATTTAAAATTATAACCATTTATTATAAGTGGTGAAAAAAGTATGATGTGAGGGTGCAGTCTGACTGGTGTGGAGACATAAAGATATCGGCGGTGGGTTGCTGTAATTAATCGGATGGATGTGGCTGGAACAAGTCTACACATTAACAAGTTGTAGTATGAGATAAGGAGCCTCGAGACATCGACCTTGCCTACTAAAATATTAAGTGCCCACCTCTCCAATGGACCGACATGAAAATTATTCAAAACATACTTTTATAAAACCATTTAGGAATTATTAGGCATAAATTAGCCATTTATAAGGTCTTAATCGAAATTAATTATTACAAGATATTAAGAATTTAAGAAATTCGGTGAACCTTCAATAAAATATTAAATTACTTATGTTATTTGATATTAATATTCTAAAGCTTAAATTGATCATTAGGTACCATATTACCAAAGGTTTCTATTCCAGTAGCAATTAATCGAATATTTTTTTTTGCAGAACCTTCAGTGAATTCGGAATCGAACCCAGATATAATGGGAGTATCAGAAGAATTAACGCCGAATCCAGCTATTGAACCGCGACCTCCGGGTCCTGATCAGAGTGACGGTAGTGATCCTGAACAGGATGATTTTACTCCCAAACGGAAGCAACGAAGATACCGGACTACCTTTACTAGTTACCAACTGGAAGAGCTAGAGAAGGCCTTTTCAAGAACGCATTATCCTGACGTTTTCACAAGGTTAGTAAAATAATTTTCCTAAAATACAACAAAAATATTCATTGTCAACATAACAAAAAAAGTAGGGGTCTATCATTTATACTTTTTAAATGAATAGGTCACCTATTTTTGAGGTACATCAGTACACTGGTAATAACAATTTAACAAATTTCTGTAGAGTTTTAGAAATTTGTCAACAGAACGCAAAAACCATCCTCTTTCAATTCGTAACATAGTTATAATTTCCCAAGAAATAAGTTTGAAAAATAATTTTCGATTTTCAGTTTTCTGTCAATTTCTCAAAATGAAGCCAATTAAGGAGGTGATTTTTTTTCTTTCACATATTGATAAATTTATCCTATCCCTTCCAATATTGGCCAGGTCCAGTTGGGGAAGTGATCCTGTTGTAATGCTTACCTTCGATAGAATCTTCATTAGTTAGATACTTGATTATCCCAGCATCTTTTTGTCTTTTGGAAATAAATCTGCTTTAGCGATTGGCAAGAAAATTCAATGCCAAGCTCTTCGTATTTTCATCAGTGCTATAAAATCCTCTCCCACCAACGCAAACCTTGTAGAATGTTCGGAGTTGTCTTTATCAATTCGAAGAAAATGGGACCGATAAATATCTTTCGAGAAATATTTAATTTTTTCATTAGAGCTATTGAATCAGAACCCCAGGAGCTTATGGAGTATCCGTGCTGGTCTAGTGATGGATTTCCTCTAATTTTTGGATGTTGGGAAGAGGTTTTAATGGTCTGTTTATTCAATTCATAGTGACAGGTTGTTAACTCCTTTTTGTTTTAAACTTAAGTCGTTAATTTCGCTGATTCCTGTGAAGTTATCTTCCTGTAAACAAGGACTTTGATGCTCCAATCGCCCAGAGAAGATTCCTGGAGATAAAGATGGAAGAATTGGCTTGAGGTTAACATGGACGGTTCATCAGTTCCTCTTCTCTTGGCATTTGGTGTTTTATTCCTACTCTCAAGTCTTGTGAATCGGGGAGTTTTGCCCCACCATGCTTCAGTTTATTCAGACGAACTCTATGGTTTTTTTATTGCAACCAAATGTGCTCAACTTCGTTACTCAAATGCTGTTATATTTTCCGATTCACGTAGTGCACTTGAACAAACCAAGGTAAGTTACAGAACCAGTCATCTCATATTTTTGATGAGGGATGTAATTTGGGCCATCAGAGATTCAGTTTTGTTGGATTCCAAGTCATAAGGGATTATAAGCAATGAAGTGACATACTTCTTAGCTAAAGATTTATCAGAGTTTATAATAACACGGTTAAAGATCAAGCTGATTTTGATGAGTCCAGTACTTCCAGGGCCGCGAATTATAGGCGCTTCAAGATTAAAGTTATCAGGCAGCCATAGTTTTAAAAAAACCCTTTTACTGAAGGGATTTTAATACTACCTTTTATAGAATTAGACTAGGCTTTACTTTTTTAAATTTAGATTTATACATAAATAATTCAATTGAGTACATCTTTGTCGGGGTGCAGATTAAGGATAAAATGTGGACCTCTTGCTCCAAAATTTTATTGCAATGAACGTCCCTTTACCTTTAGAATTCAATTTCATTAATACATAATCCTAATATTAACGTCAATGAAGCTTTGTGAAGTTTCTTAAAGACTTCAGAATTAAACTCTAATACTTCCATTTTATGGAATCACTAAACACTTGTGTCTTTGTTAAATATTTCATTAAAGCTTTCTGTTTCGGTTGTGTAAGTCGATCTGGAGAAGGCTCTAGATCGTGAACTGTCTTAACCATCGTTTATATTGTCTAACCTTCCTTTGATGACAGCATTATTGAGTTTGTGACTGAAAGATGAGTACTGGAAAGTACTGAGTTCCATTAATCGTTTTTGAAGAAGAAACTTTCAAAGTAGTTAAGTCCCTTTTTACTTAACATATTGTCAACGATCTGTTTTATTGTTACTAATTAAAATAGGGTGCTTTTTAGTGAAGTTTCTTATATTTCTACATAACTTGGTTAAATGGTTATTACTCATGTACTGATATCTGACAAAAATCGGTGACCAAAAAATAATAAAAAAACAGTGAAATTTGTTCTAATTTCTAACCCTGAAGTTTTATCTATCACGAACGAGACATCCTCTACATTTTGGTATTGGAATTGGGAAGGAATTGGCGATTCAAATTATTTTATCCCGCCAAAAATGACGTCGGAAGTAGGTTAGTGCTCAGTGCAGTTGCAACTAATCTACTTTTGATGTCATCCCATTAGTTCCTCATTCGGTCGCAAGAGACTTAGCTTGGAAAGCCAATATTATTTGAAGTTGCGAGACAACTGATGCAACCCCATCATAGGACGATGTTGCTTAACTAACAAATTTTGCAGAATTTAAGGTTTTTGGTGACTTTTTTGACTAATTTTCGATCGGATGGACAAATCTGATTGATTGTTCCTGAAGGCATCCAATAGGTTTAGATGCAACCCGGAAGGCTTGAGTGGTCGCAAAGACTTTAGTGGAATGTATATTTTTGAAGTTAGTGATGTTGGAGTAGTTAAAAGCAATCTGTGAATAATTTAGTTAAAATAGTTTAATTGCTGTATTTAGTCGGCCCTAAAAGGTAGTAAATTTAATGGTTATTTAAAGAATTCAATTAGGTAGTAGTTGAAAACGTGTAATCAATTAAAAGTAGAAAAATGGACTTCCAGAGAAGCCTTATGTGGAAACAGTTGTAATTACGAGATAAATAACATGCTTTTTCTTGGCGGGGCGTATAGCAGGGTGGGCATGGTTTAATTATTTGCCGCACCTCACGACCTTAGTGAATTCGTAAACGTCCATATCCGGCAATCAGGAAGGTAAAGATAATGAACTTGCGGCAGATCGTTTATGAAATTTTGAAAAAAGTTGCGGCGCGTTACACGTCCTAATTACACTTAATCAAAACCCGGCGACGAAAAGCTCCATTTAATGCAATCTCCAAAGATTGAGCTAACTTTAGAGTTATTGCTCAATAATAGCACGTTGCAAGCAAAAATTTAATCAAACACGAATTTTACATAATTAATTTAATAATAATAATATGAAAATGACGTAAGGAAGCATGCAATATTCGCGTTATGACGGGTTAAATTGGGTTTTAACCGTTGCGTTTAAATTTGAATAAGCTTAAACTGTTTAAAATTGTTGATTTTCTTAGAATTTAGGCCTTAATAAGTGTGTAATTTGATTTGAATAAAATTCATTAAAACTCAATTTACTTATGCGAAAAATTTATTATACTCGCGGGATTTGCTGACTAACAGTTTAAACCTCCAAAGCTCCAATAATGGTGGAACTTGTGGGCGTATAATACTATTTTCCACGACTACTCAGTAAGTACTAGTCATAATTCTTCGAAGCACTCTTTTAATTCCACTTTTACGAGATTTCAAATGTTAATTACTTAATTAGCCACGCTTAAATGTTATGTATTACTCATAATAATAATTAAATAATTAATTTACTCAAAACTGATTAGCTTTCTAAAAAACTATTACAACAATCATACACTGAGTGTCGCTTTGAAAAGATTTTCCACAATAAAAGAGGCTATTAGACTTTTCTTCCAGGCAAGAAATAAATTTTAAGTCCTTAGAACTAGTCGTCCATACATTTTACCTATACATTTTACCACACCTACAAGAGCGGCTGTTATTGTTCTGCAAAAGTCTTTGTTAAACGAATTTTAAAGAACCACAAAGAAAAAAAATAATGGGTTGATCAGGTGATCGTGTAGGCCAAACCATTATACCTCTATTTATTAGAAAAAATGACTACTTTTACCTCGAGCAACTCAATCCAGCTTGAATTCGACTTGGCTTAACCTCTACCATTTGAAGTACATGTAAAACGTCATATCAAGCTCGAATTCAAGCTGGCTTGATCTGCTCGAACCAAACGTAGTCACTGACACACTGGTAACGTGGTCACTTAAAATTTGGAGGATGCAGAAGCTCCAACTGCTGAAAATTCATAAAATGGGATATTAGTTTCACATAATTTTTTACAAAATTAAATATTTAAATGACGTTATTGTTGTTTAAAATTATTTACGTTGTACATGTTTATGACAACAAATAATATGACCTGTGACCTGTATATTTAGCTTTTACAATAATTATGCTAATATAATTAAATTACCATTCTTTATGAAGATTTGACATGTGTGCATAATACTAAAATAGTATAAATACTTCAATTAATAAAACAATAAAAATATTTTCCTGGCATTGTTTTGAAGCCATAAAAATGTAAAGTAAATCGCAATTAATTCTACGCATTTGTGTTTAAAAAAATCTCTAATAAAACCCTTTTAACTCCTCGGTTTACCTGTTTGTTCTTATCTTAAAACTTTGAGAGTGTGCCTCCAGATTTATTTATTTCCTCGATATCGTGACGTGCCTATCAGGAAAAGGCGCCTAGTGGTGGCTCATATTCAGTCTAGACTTAAAAATGGGTTTTGCCAAAATACAAGTCGGTTAATTTAAAAGGTGCGTATGGATTAATTGTGATTTTAACTGCGTGTCTTTGCCTAATTGGCGGTCTAAAAGAGTGCCATTGAAAGAGCGCTCGGAGCAGGTTGGACAAATTAGAGACATCCAAGTATTCTTGTAGATGTTTATCTCGGCACCGTTTATATCTACATTAGGGCACCAGTGACCATCCTCGACACGATCTTTAAATTTACCGGCTTCCTGTTCGCCCAAATTGCTCCCAGGAAATATTTTTAGTGAAAATAAGTAGTGACTTGGCTTAATCGGGAGAACAGCTGCAGAAAATGCTGATATACAAATACATATTTATTAATTTTTTTGTTTTTAGACCATTTATTCTGCAAACTTTAATTGGCAACCCATAATAGGCTAGTTTGTATCATTATTTAATACTTGATGCAAAAAACTAATAATTCAATATTATACAGTAGTAATTATACAAGTGATACATTTTTTTTAATAATTATTTATAATATTATATTAATTAATATTATTTTAAATAGTATTAGTTTTTGTATCATCCACAACGGTAGTCTTTAAAAAACGAAAAATCCAAGTAATTGTTAAATGATTTAATGTTGCTAATTGGACACACCGTCATTGCACTTCTTTCCTTCTTTGACAACCACGCGTAATGCAGAGCAATTTGAAAAAATTTTGTTACCCGGGCGCAATCACGACGTGCCAACAACCAACTCTATGCAATTACAAACTAAAGAAAAGGGTAGTGCAAAAAATGGAGTTACTAATTATCAAATACAATTTTATTTAGTAAAATATTTTCGTTATTTTTATGGGGCAAATAAAAAATAAAATCCTTATTTAAATTGTCTTGAAAACTTCTATTGGCTAGTTTTGATCTACAACAAATTAGCACTAAGAAAACTACTATATACAGGGTGTCCCTTTGTCGTACATTGCTGGGATAAAATTATGACCAAAGTGAACCTAAGGAATCTTTTGGTGTAATTTGTCATTTTGCAACCAAACCGCAAGTACATTAATTTTAAACTAAACTAAAATAAAATTTACAAATATCAATATCAATTTTTTAAGTTTATATTTGATTAATAAAAAAATATAAATATTTGGTATAAAAATAATGTTTTGTCCTTAAATGTTCAAATAGAAATATCTTTAAAACTAGATGTGCTAGCGTATATTTGGTGACAAAATTAAATTCAGCTTAAAAAGACCTACAAGAATTATATATTTTTATTTTACTTTTAAATTTTTTTAGAACACTGTTCAATAATTTTTAGTACATCTAGTTTTGTCCAATGATATTTTTGACTTATTCCTAGTGTTCCAATATTATGAAAAACTCTATTTATTTTTCGTCTATTAAAAAAATTACTTTGGTTAAGAATTAAAAAATCTATTAAGAAAATAATATTTGAGTACCTTTTGCCTTCTTCGGAAAATCTAGAAAATATAAACCAATTTTTAAACCGCTGAAAATATTTTTAAAAATTCAGAGCCTATAATATTTATAAAATTAAGGAAAAAAGTAAAGAAAATACTAGTTAAATAATTTTGAAAACCTAAAACAAATAATCAATTTTATTTAAACTTTAAAATATCCAAAAACATAGATATATTACAAATTAAATAGTTGATTATTAAATTAAGGACATTGTCTAGACTGTAGACTTAAAATTTTTCGAAATATTATTCTAAATTATTCTTGTAACTTTTCAACATAATTAATTAAGGTTGTTGGTTATGTCATAGCTCATTAGGAAAATCTATTAATTTCCCACATTCCTCCTGGAAATGGAATTTTTCCCCACCACGAGGCCAACAAGTAAAATTCCGTAGATTTTGATAAATGATTTAGATTTACAAATAATACATGTAATTACCATACACAATAAATTATGGACGTAATTTTATGTATTACTTTATTATTACCTAACAATTTGTAAGTAATTACTATTTATTCAAAATTGTTGGTTATTATACACACATTAATATTAAACATAGATTTATTTTTAATTTAAAAAAAATATGAGTTTATATTCATAAAGAAAATTTCAACCAAAAAAAATTATTTTTTATTAAAAACTCTTGTAGCTTTAATTTTTTGCAGTTTTTATTTGATAGGGTTAATCAAAAATCGAGCGCTCTCACGTTTAATGATAAACCAAAAACTCGATGAGAGTTAAAATTATGGTTTATTCTTTCTTGTTTCAAATATTTTTCCTATTTTTTGTGGGCTTTTAAAAATATACAGAGTGTTTTTAATCAAATGGAATAATACAAGAAAGAATACATTTTTGTCAAAATTACTCCATAATGAGAGGTTCAACCAAAAAAAAAACAAAAATAATAATTATTTCATTTTATTTAATAAATAAGTAATTATGCTTTAGGACCTCTTTCCTCATTTTCTGGGATAAAATGTCCTATAGGAAAAGCAGTAAGTTTCTATGGAAATTTTCCAAAATAACCAATAAGTAACAAGTATTTTTTGCTTGGCCACGTATTTTTTCCTAAAGGGTATTTCCCCAAAAATGAGGATACTGCCCCAGGATCCCTATTCTGATTTTTTGGGGGTAAAATATCCTATAGAGAAAACAGTACATTTCTATAGAAACTGGCCAAAACAACCAATAATAAACTAGTATTTTGCTTGAACACACGTTTTTTTTCCTGTAGGATAATTTATCCTCAAAATTGAGGATAGGGATACTGGTCGTCTTTATGCATATTTGAACAATTACACGGTGGTGTACACTGATGTAACTTTTAACCCCTAAAAATATACCAAAAAAATTTAAAAGAGCAAAAATTTTAGAAACGTGCAAAGAAATAAACATCTAACTAAATGTATTAAGGACAGTGGCGTAGTGCAAAAAATAGGAGGTTAAGGAGGGTGAAAAACTCTGTCTTTAAATTTCTCTTGAATTTTGACAATTTTATCTAATGCCAAAAGTAAATTCTGTGAAAAAAATTTATAATTTAACCTTAAAATTGGTCAAAACATCAATTCACAAAATTACGGACACTTGTTTAAAAAGATAATTTTTTAAGAAAGAAATTTTTACCAAAGTTTTTAAAACTTATCTGTCATTTTTTGCTCGACAGATTTCCCATTGCTTTTTTGTGCGATTATCGATTGTCAAAAATCAACATATTTAAGAGGATATTTTTGCAATTTATCAAAATACCAAACTTGTAAATTTGTACACAATAAGATATAAAACAGCAGTTTTATCAGCATTTTAATTATTTCCTATAAAAGGACACTGAACTTTTTATATGTAAAATAGCCCCCCTAACGATTTTGTTCAAATTTTGTATACAGTTAGACATAACATTAGGTGGACCAACAATTTATTTTTTTTTCGAAAATAATCATTTTTGAGATGCATTAGCGGTATATCTTAAATTGGTGTAAGGTACGTATTTTGCGTATTATTTCGGGTTTTATTGAATATCGTTCTTGTAGAAAAGAAAAAAGTATAGATATATAAAACTAGGAAGTGAAACCAAGCATTTTTACGTATAAAGTATTGTCCGAAAATGCTTCCTTAAAAAGTTATACCACTTCAAAAATTTTTAAAAATAATATTTTTTTGTAAATAAAATAAATGTTATTAATTTGAAATTTTGGCCACAGTTTTTTCAAATAAGGATACACATTTTCAGCCAATAAAATTTAAAAAAATATTTTCAGGGGCGTTACATGTGGGGGGGGGGTCATCAATTTTTTGATCATATCTTTTGATTCTTTACGTTTTTTATAATTTTAAAGTTCTTACATAATCCTTGACCAATGTTCTACAGTAAAGGTACTCCTATTGTATTTCGCTCCGGTGCTTCATTTGGGAGTAAAAGTAGATTTTATATTTTTTAGCTAAAAATATAAATTTAAAAAACACCATCAAAGTTGTAAGCAACCTTTAATATTTTCTAATTAGTGTTTGGTAGTTAATCGTATTATTGCAATATTAAAAATGGATAGATTTTCAAATATGGAATTACCAGACATGCATCTTGCATATGGAGCAGCCCACATGATATTTTAGGTAAATTAGGCTACTTTGAAGTTGTTTTTTAAATTCATATTTTTAGCTAAAAATTATAAAATCTACTTTTACTCCGAAATGAAGCACCGGAGCGACATACAATAACAGTACCTTTCCTGTAGAACATTGATCAAGGATTATTTTAGTACTTTTAAAATTATCAAAATCGTAAAGAAACAAAAGATATGATCAAAAAAAGTTGATGACCCCCCCCCCACATGCAACGTCCCTGAAAATATTTTTTAAACTTTTATTGGCCGAAAATGTGTATCCTTATGTGAAAGACTGTGGCCAACATTTCAAATTAATATCTCTTATAATATTTATTTTATTTACAAAAAAATATTATGTTTGAAATATTTTGAAGTGGTATAACTTTTTAAGGAAGCATTTCCGGACAATACTTTACAAGTCAAAAATGCTTAGTTTCACTTCCTAGTTTTAGATATCTATACATCTTTCTTTTCTACAAGAACGATATTCAATAAAACCCGAAATAATACGCAAAATACGTACTTTGCACCAATTTAAGATATACCGCTAATGCATCTCAAAAATGATTTTTTTCGAAAAAAAATTATATCATTGGTCCACCTAATGTTATGTCCAACTGTATACAAAATTTGAACAAAATCGTTAGGGGGGCTATTTTATACATAAAAAGTGCGGTGTCCTTTAAAAAATTTTCATAAAAATTTATGTTTTTAATGAGCCTGTCAACAAAATTATTGGTATAAAACAGCTGTTACTACTATAGTACTACAAAAAATGGACAGTTTTAATATTTTCCTGCTCTTATGTATTATCCTAATACAGTGGCGTAGCGTCAAATTTCGCTTCAGCCGCGAAATTTGGTCAGGACCCCTACCATAGATAAAAAAGTTAGCATCATGTATTATCACAAATACCTTACATTCATTACCATAAAAGGTAATATAATACAAAGGTTCCAATTGAAGACCTTGGTGCAATAACCGGTAAAGTCAAGTCCATTATTTTTGTGATTTCACTTTATTTGAAAAAAAATGATTTTCGCCGATTGATGTCAAGTCCAGAGCACAATTATGTATCTATTTATATCTACGTATTAAATAGAGTGACTTTTGTTTTGCTGAAATCCGGGACATCAGACTTCGGAGGGTGTTGTGCCAAAAATATAGGCAAAATGTATTGAAACTACAAAACATCAAATTCTCTTAAAAAATAAAAAATCACATTATTTCACCGATTTCAAAAATTAATAGTCATAGAACTCATTGAAAGTTCTACGAGAAGAAAAGAACAAGAAAAATAATAAATCCAAAAAAATGGAAGATGAGGTGCTATTTTTGTCCTGCATCTAAGACATTCAAAGTTTCATAACGAAATATTTCGAATAATTCTTAGGTATGTCGATTAAGTTGTGGATTCTTCTTCTGTTTCCTAAGGATGGCCGTTCTTTGAAATACTATGGATACTATTAACTTGATAGTTGCTGTGAAGTTTTTCCTCCAGCCATCCATGAAATAGACGACTTCTTTTTTCTCTTCAATCTTCAGTGTAGACTAAAACATAGTGTCCAGTTATAGTTAATTCGATTTAGGCCTTGCGAGAAGTAGTTTGATACTTCGATTAAGTTCAGGATTTTTGATCCTAGTATTGTTTTCAGTTCATTTTCTCTTAGCTTTTGCTTCCCAAGAATGGATATTCATTGAAATTCGAAATAGCACGAAATCCTGGATATCAGATTTCGGGATGGTTGTATTGTGCCAAAAATATATGGAAAATTTATGGAAAATTTATGGAAACTACAAAACCAAAATATCGAATTCGATAAAAAAAGTTTAATTCTCTTCAATCCGGAATATTGTTCGTGACGGTTATTTGTGTGGGACACAGAACTCGAATCCGGGACAGTTCCAACAAATCTGTAACGAATGGTTTTTGGAGACTTTTTTTCGTATTTCCAGAACTTTTAGAATTGGACTTTGATCAGTTGTAGCACCAAGGTCTTCAACTGATGAAAGCATTTTCCCAAGTTTTTTTAGATAAAACTGGAAAATATCTCTTATTTGAAAATTCTATTAAAAATTTGGCAAAATCTTCTTTTGAAAGTTTAAAATGGATGTTGATTGTAAAATTATGATAATAGATAAAATATGAT
The DNA here is from genome assembly GCA_963971135.1 of Stenus bimaculatus. Classification (NCBI taxonomy): domain Eukaryota; kingdom Metazoa; phylum Arthropoda; class Insecta; order Coleoptera; family Staphylinidae; genus Stenus; species Stenus bimaculatus. The sequence goes on along the minus strand of OZ020183.1, from coordinate 42,022,860 downwards.
GTTAAAATGATAAATTACTTAATAGTTCGTTATCTTAGATGTTTAGTTATTGATCTCTCTTTTTGGAACTGGTTTATGAAGTTTGAGGCCGTGGCTAGGTACGGCACTGGAAAAAGGTTAGGTTTACGATTTAATCTGAACGAAACGCGCGCTATCTAAATAACTTAATCTACATTAAATAATAACTGTTTAATTATGTCCGATTATAAAACTAATTAAAAACTTTAATTTACAGGGAAGAGCTAGCAATGAAAATTGGTCTTACGGAAGCAAGAATTCAGGTATGTTGTCGGTCTTTTTATCTTGTTGTTTTTATCCGTCCTCCTCTGCTTGTAATTATCCACTATTATTAACTGATTATTGCGGCTCGATATCGTTTAGGCTCGCTTACATTTATGCACAGCACACTTTCTAATTAAACTTGATATAATCACAAATTAATCATTAGTGAACAACGAGAAAAATGCCGCTCATGAGAAATCAATAATTATACATTAAATTTATTACATAAATAAGCGCAATTAATTCTTGTTTACCATTACTCATTGCTTACAACAGCTTTGTATTACTTATTTTCAAATTTAAATGTTTTTAATTAATTATGAAGATTTATTATTGCTTTCCATAAAATGCAGAACTCATAAATAACAACTCCCATTTTGACATTAAAACTTTACTCTTTAAATGCTTTTGCTAAAAGTTCTTTAATTAAATAACTTAATCACCAAGGATATTTTTAAATCGATTCGTTGAATATTATGTGATATTTGAAGGTGATATTGTGGTTTCCTATTAATCTTTCAATCTACCTTAGCTTCAAATTAACAATTTAGATATTATCGTAATAATCTAACCTAATTAGTGGCATATATTTGCAGTAAATTGTATACATTTCAGTTCACAAAATTAGCAGCAATTTCCAAAAACTGCACCTGCTGCACGAAATGACATGAATTTAATGCTTACACATTGTTACCTAAAAAAATCCTCCGTTTAGTCGGTAAAGTCGAAACAGTCACGGACTCGAACTATTAGGTTTAATTAAATAAATTACATGTCTCTACAAAAAAGCTACGCGGTTCAACTTTTCGATTTTTTTGAGATCTCACCGCACACCTGTCTTCTGTCTTAATCTCAAGTTAACTCTCAACAAAAGCGATTAAGCCATGCAAAGAAAATTAATTAATTTGCATATTTGCTGCATTAATTAGCGAGGGATTGTTAACAATTGTGCTTAGCACCCGCAGGTGTAATTATTCGCTTCGTCGGTGGGGTCTCCGAAGAGACTCAAGCTTTCGACTAATTGCGGTTAAATGTTAATGTGGTTAAGTATTTTTGTTCCTCAAATTGGGAAAATAAAATAAAAGAATATAATTACGGACGAGGACTGAAGAAAAGAAAAATTTATCCAACAATGTCGTAAATAATTAACCTCATGGAATTGCGATATGTAAATGTTGCATAATAAAATAATAAAAATTAAATAACTGATTTGTATTGATTACTTTGAGTTATTAGCTGTACTTTAAGTCCAGTGATTTTTAAAAATTCTACTCGATAATTAATTAATACGTTTTTTCGAAAAAATGTTTTAAATGCGATTACAGTTACAACGTCTATTAATTATCATTTTCTGATGCATTTAAATTAACGTCAGATTTAATTGAAAAGCATTAATGATTTAATAAGCTTATAAGTTTTACGTTATTTCATAAATTTATTAGCAAGTTTCACTTTTTTTATTATTTTTGGTATTGGAAAATTTTTACCTTAAGTTACATCCAATTTTTTTTTAGTACATACAAACATTTCCTACTCATTTTTTTACTTTAGTAAAGTGATTTAAAAAAATTGTAAGGTAAAACTCCTACTATTAGAAAACCACTTTTTATTGAAACATAAAAAAATATATTTACAAAAAAAATTTTTTTTGGATTATGAGGGAGTAAAGTATTTCAATATTTAAAAAAAATATAAATCTAGGTATTTTATATTATGCAGTTTTAATTTAATTTTTTATTTTTGCCCAAAACTGATATACATACCGGGTGTCCACGAAACTAGGGTCACCCCTATTATTATCTTTATTTATGAAAATAAAAATTTGAAATTTTAGTATTTTATACGGCATAAGAATGTCACAAACATACATAAAACTTACCAATGTTTAATAATAACTAAAAAAATAGATTTAAAATAAGAAAGTTGATGTCATTTCTGGTAAAAAATTTTTATTTTCATAAATAAAGAAATGACAGGGGTGACCCTAATTTCGTGAACACTCAGTATAGCAAAAAGCTCAGTCAGGTAGCCAAAAGGTGTTTATTTTTTTTTTTATATAATTACAAGTAAAATAAAATAAAATTTAATATTTATATTTGTCAAGACAAAATCGGAAAAATTAAAATTTTTTTGGAAAAAAAAAAACTATTTCTATTAATAACAAAAACTTATAATTTTCTAAAAATATGAAATTTAGTTTCTTTGCTCCACCCTAGATTGAGTCTCGAGCTCCTGACGTAATATACAGGGTAACCCAGTCATATGCCCACGGTCTATAGCTTCTTTCCTATAAAACATATCGACTTGCGGTTTTCACCAACATATAGATACATGCATGCCCCACAATTTAAAAATATTTTCGATATATACAGGGTGTCCCATCATGGCCTACCGAACCAAAGTTATATTTTTTAAATGGAACACCCAGTATATTATGACATTTTTGGATTCCTTATCAAAAAATAATTATACTTTGCATAAACTTTTATGGGTATATCATCACTCGTTTTGCTGATATTTGCCATTTAAGCCAAAAAAAGATCAATTTTTGAAAAATCACTGCTCTAAAACAGATGAACATTTTGGCTTGAAATTTTGTCAAAAATTTTTCAACATCGTCTAGTCCACAACTATCATGTCAAATTTAAGTTTGTGATATTTTTTATCAGGGTGCCTTATGAAACGCAAATTGAACAATTAAACGAAATTTTCAAATGGAACATCCTGTATATTTTAACATCCATCGATGGCATTTCTTACAAGCTTTCTATTGATATAATGTTTGTATGGTCGCTTATCAAAGGTTTAGGAGATATTAATATCCAAACTGAGAAACAGTGAAAAATAGACAAAATAGTGCTCTTGATGAATTTTGTTGAGGATTTTTTTTTATATTTGCCTATTATTTATTTCTGCCTTTCTCTATTTGGCATTTTTTATAATTGTTTTATTTCAATAGTAGTTTTTGTTGTTTTATTACAAAAATAATATCGAAATTTGCAATTATCAATTTTGGTTTTCTAAGTCTCAGTATGCTTTGAAAATTTAGCAACTGATGTTACCAAGGAAACCCTTATTTCGTTGAGTTTTGTTTTAACGCCTTTTTCTGTACTTTTGGCAATAACTAAACCGATATAGTGAACTCTTCTAAAGAAGAAATGGCAAATATGCTGTAAGCGCTTGGTGAAGCTGAAATAAATCCGCTTCTAGCTATCACAGGAGAGCGTAAAAACGAAATTCAACAAAATAGGGGTTTCCTTGGTAACATCAATTGTTAAATTTTCAAAACATACTGAAATTTAGAAAACCAAAATTGATAATTTCAAGTTTCGATTTTATTTGTGTTGTAAAGCAACAAAAACTGCTTTGTAGTATAACAACATTATTAAAAAAAGCAAAATAGAGAAAGACACAAATAAGTTTTACGCAAATTAAAAAAAAATCCTGAAAAAAATTCACCAAGAGTGGTATTTTGTCTACTTTCACTGTTTCTCAGTTTGGATATTAATATCTCCTAAACCATTGATAAGCGACCATACAAACATTATATCAATAGAAAGCTTGTAAAAAATCCCACCGACTGACGTTAAAATATACAGGGTGTTCCATTTGAAAATTTCGTGTAACTGTTCAATTTGCGTTTTATAAGGCACCCTGATTAAAAATATCACAAACTTAAATTTTAAAGGAATCCAAAATTGTCATAATATACTGGGTGTTCCATTTAAAAAATATAACTTTGGTTCAGTAGGCCATGATGGGACACCCTGTATATATCGAAAATATTTTTATATTGTGGGGCATGCATGTATCTAGTTCTGGTTCACCCTGTATTACTTAAAAAAATACGAATTTCTTGTTTGCGACCCAATAATGAAGTAATTTAAGTACTCCAAAAAAACAAATCACATAAATTTGATGTAGAATTTAATAAGCTTTAAGACAAGCTTTTGTTTAGTTTACTGACTTATACCAAAAATTTTTTGTAAGAAAAAGCTCACCCGCATGACCTAAAATATTTAATTTAATAAAATGAGAGATATGAATATATTACCTACTGCAGTGTTTAAAACTTGTTTGCAGTCCTAAAATACTAGCATAATCTAATAATTTATATAAAACAGTGCTTATCCAACCATTTGTTGAGATTTATTCCAATTGTAATTATATTTTATCACAAAGCTTATTTTTGTATTTGTAACGATGAAACTGGCAATATCAAAAAAGTTTTTGCGACTGAAACTTCTTAAATTAATAGACGCTAGTTTATATTTTCTAAAAATATCAAAATTATTATTTTCGCTCCGTTTTTAGTTGAATTAGAGTAAAAAGCTCAGGTTCATGATGTAAATTACTTCAAAAATTAGAATTACATTTTTACGACACTCTAATGAAGTTATTTAAGTATTCTAAAAAATGAAATTATATACATTTGATACAGAATTTAATAAGATTTAAAGCAAGCTTTAATTTGGTTTTGTAACTTATACCAAAAAATTTTTATAAGAAAAAGCTCTCCTGCATGAATTAAACTATCGTTCCAACCAAACTATTCGATTTAATAAAATGACAGATATGAACGTATTTATGAACTCCTGTATTTAAAACTAATTTTCATCCTTAAATTGTAACTTAATCAATAATTTATTTTAAAAAAAACGCTTATCCAAACATTTTTTGAGGTTTATTTGTAAGCTTCCATTTCACTTGTATTTTTTTATTTGGAACGATGAAACTGGCGAAATCAAAAAAAGTTTTGGCGACTAAAACTATTAAATTAATAGCAGCTAGTATAAATTTTCTAAAAATATCAAAATTACTATTTTCGCTTCGTTTTTAGTTGAATTAGAGAAAAAAGCTCAGGTACAGGACGGGTAAAATTACTTCAAAAGTAAGAATTAGATGTTTGCAACATGATAATGAAGTAATTTAAGTACTATAAAAAATTAAATTGTATACATTTGATATAGAATTTAATAAGCTTTAAGACAAGCTTTAATTTGGTTTTTTAACTTATACCAAAAATTTTTTATAAGAAAAAGCTCACCCGCATGACCTAAAATATAACTATTCGTTTTAATAAAATGAGAGATATGAATGTATTTATGAACTACCACAGTTTTTAAAACTAGTATGCATTCCTTAATCTTATAATTTATAAACATTGCTTATTCAACCTTATTTTGAGGTTTATTCCATTCCACTTGTAATAATTTTATCACAAAACTTAATTTTTTATTTGGAACGATAAAACTGGCGAGACTAAAACCACTTACATTAATAGCAGGTAGTTTATATTTTCTAAAAATAGCAAAATTATTATTTTCGCTTTGTTTCTTATTGAATTAAAGAGAAAAAGCTCAAGTTTATGACGTAAAATTACTTCAAAAATTAAAATTTCTTGTTTTCCACGCGATAGTCAAGAAATTTATGACCATAAGAAAATGAGAACTATAACATTTAATACAAAATTTAATTAGCTTTTAGGAAATCCCGTACTTGATTTTAATCTATTAGCAATAATTATTTACAACAAAAAGCTTACCTGCAGCATGACTAAAATATCACTCGAACCAACATATTCTTCTTTGCTTTTATTTATAAGCTACTAAAATATTTTAAATAGGATTTTCTAAAGTATAGTTCAAAACTTGTATCTATTATTAACGAAATTACGTCATAAGTGGGTTAGTTGTATATGATGACTATCAGTTTTTAAGGAGGTTATGCCGCTGACCTGCAATTTTTTTCAACACAAACAGTGTTTAGTTTTTGGATAAAACTATCCAAACTATAAAGTATCTTACGTATGCCAATCGCATTTTGTGGGTCACCACTTTCTAACTATATTTTTGGTATTTTTGCAAAATTAAAAATTCTTTAGATTTTTTCACGATTTTTGGGAGAACAGGGACCAAATGAAAATTTCCAAAAAAATTATTATTATTATTGAAGTTTGTCTAAAAAACCAAAAAATATATGGTTCTGCATCAACAAAAAGCTGATCGAATTTCTTTTTCTGTCGCAAATAAGCACACTGAACCAAAAGAATCTTCAAAAGTACCCTACATTTAGAAATCTTCACTATTCTTCAATAATCTAAATTATTGAACTCTTTTTCTAGATTTTTGTATAACAGAAAAATTTGTGACAAGAATCCCATCTGGAATTTATTGTAAATTTTTACATTTTTCCTGAAAGAAGCAAATGAAATAATTGAAAACGTGAATTCAAAAATAAGCAATTGCTTTTGATTAAAATTTAATAATAAAATCAAGCAATTTTGAAAAATTGAAACATTTTCGGAAACCCACATTTTTAACTTATTAATCATCTAAGGGCCGTCTGACCCATTGTTCCTTAATTTCAATTGACACTTAAAAGTCCTTAGTGATAAGTGACTGTTCTTTGCACCATTTTTTAAAGAACACTTATCTACTTAAGGACCTTTTACACCTACTTCCTTAATATTTAAGTGACACTTAAAAGTCCTAAGTGAAAGTTTGTTCTTTGCATCGTTTTTTAAGAAACACTTATCTACCTACAAAAGGATTATTAATTTTCATAGAGTATTATTTGAGCTCAACATAACGTAGATGCTTAGAATCATGGGAAAATAATTTCTTCAATAATTTATAATTTTTGTCAAAGATAATCTAATCCATGAACTTTAAGGGTTGGCAAGAAATTCGTTGGCTGCAATTGAAATTTTTTTTTTAAATCAACTCCTCAGGGGTTCATTTTTAATATGATTTGATGGCCATATCGACTTATTTTTAGGTCTACTATCTCCAGTTAAGACGATAGTCGGCGAAATTTTGTGAGCGTAAAATGTGACTCTACGGAATACCATTTTTTAGACAAACCAGTAAATGAAATTCTGTTTTTTTTTTGTAGTAGTAGTTCATTAATACTTAGCATAACATGTCTATTATTTTGGTTTTGTATTTTTTATTGAATTTTTAGATTTATAGACAATCAAATCTGACCTAAAAATGAGCAAGTTTTGCTTGCTGTTTTAAACCTTATACTCGATATAATCGGAAAAACAGAATAACACTTTTGTGAAGTTGTGTATTTAGATAAGAGAAAATTTTACAAATCTCAATTTGAAGGTCCCTTGTTAAAGAAAAATGGTATTTTCTAGGACCAGGTTTTTTTAAAAGTGCCAATTTTACTGCTGCCGTATGAGTATTTGGTGTGACTTACAAAAACAAAACCAGAAGAAATTGGTAGCCACAAGACTCTTCTGTGTACCAAAAAAAGAAATTTTAAAAAAGCTTCAATAAAAAAAAAATTATGAGCAAAACCCCAAACATCAAGCGAATTTCAAAATCAAGCGCTCGCATTTGCCGACTATCGCCTTAAGCGTTGTCAGTCGAATTTTCCGACACCCTGTATAAACACGTTTAAGGACCAGTGGTGCAAACGCTCTTAATCTTATTCATCTTGTCCAATATTAAATTTAATGATTTTACGTTCAAAAATAAAAAAATTAGAAAAAAAATTGAAATCAACTTGTAAGACCATTGGATGATTTCCTCAGGCGCCCAAACTATCTACGTCAATTTAGAAATAACCATTTTTTGCAACTTTTTCATTTTAGTTGTCCCCTTACCAGAATATCTAAGTAAATATAAATATGTTAGGCTTTAACTACTCCACACTTGTTCTATATTTTTAAATGATACCGTTTTTACGTCAAGAGCCTTAGGGAGATGTCGTAATAAGGCTGTTTAATGTACAGCTTCTTGTAAAATTTAAGGATACTAATGAGTAATTGTTCGAGTTTGAAAATTAAGGCAAATTATTTGATTAATATTGTTTCTCATAGTTGGATCATATTTTTTTTTATAAAAAGTAATAACCTGAGAATGGTCCCAAAATTTTTGCATGAGTATAATTAACTTTCATGAAGATGATTTCCCACTTTCATAAAACGTATTTATAAACAATTTAGAGATTAATGATATAATGATCAATTTTTGATTGAGGATGCTCGCGTTTTTTCTCAGCCGCGTTTACCTGATGTACCGGCGTAAATTACGCCCCATTAAAGTGGAGTCGTAAAAGTGAAGGGGGCACGGGGTGGAGGGCCATAAAAAATAAACGCTTTTTATAGTGTAAACATGACAAATGTGTGAGTTAGTGGCGAACAAGCGGCGGATGGACAGGGGCGGGCTGCGGCCAAGAGGCCCCATGTGGTGCCCAAAATTAGCTCAATGCCGCCCCGCTGCGAATGGCCGCCCCGCAGGGCCCATTACCACAAACTAACATATTGTTTCAAATCATTGCGGCCCGTTTGAGATTGTAATATACTCTCGACTCTAATTAATATTTATACTTTGTTCTTTTTTTAATTAAATTAATTCTTTTTTTTTATTATCTTTTTAATTATCTCCAGGTCTGCTCTACAGGATTTATAATATCTTCTTCGTATTTATCACATAATTTTTTAAATTAATCTCCACATGAGCTCATTACTTTATTATTAAAATATTTAATTACAACATTTTTGCAATTAATAAAATTATTCTAATATTATTTTGAGCATAACAAAACTCGTTATTAGGTCTAAGAACTAGCCGTCCAACCCTCTTTCTACTTGATTGATATTTTGATAAATGACTTCAAGGCATTTTCAGAGAATGATGTTTCATTAATTATAATGTGTTAATGACTAATTAACATTTAAACACAAAAATCACATGTTTAATGAATTATTAATGTTTATTTTTATACATTCTTTTTCTACTCCAATAATGAAATTCCAACTTTTAAACTAGATTGACCTAAGATTGATCGTCGGTAATGAGGAGTTTTCCGCTTAATTTTTTGACAAAAATCACCCTTGGTGACATGCCAACCCATATTATTGATGCTTTTCACTAATAACTACATCAACTCTTCATCAGTCTTCTTACTAGATTTATATTGTCAAGGAGTTGGATGGCTTCAATATTTTCGTGTTCATGTAATCTTTCTTCAAGCTTATTGGCAAATTTCTGAATTTCATTACCTACAGTGTCTATGTATACAGGGTGAGTTTAAAGTAATGCATAAAAATCATAAACACCTTATTTTTTGAAATTTTTAAAAACGGTGAAAGGTTTGTCGCTTTGTTTTTCAAAAACTTTATTTTGAACTTTACAAAATATTTTTTTCGGTTGGCATGTCGTCACTATGACGTCATCAATCTTTTTTTAAATGGATTGATATAGTTTTCATATCATAAAACAATACGTGTTTTACCACGGTACCAAAAATTTTATACTAATGCCATCTAGATGTCATTAAAAACATTGTTAAATTTCATCTTAAAGGATAGTTTTAAGTAACACAAAAAATTCATAACTACCTTAGTTTTTGGAACTTTAAAAAACGGTAAAAATCGTTTCTTACTGTTTTTGAAAAACTTTATTTTGAACTCAACAAAAAAAATTCTCGGTTGACGCGACGTCACTACGAAGCCATCAATTTTCTTTAAATACATTGATATGGTTTTTATACCATAAAATAATACCTTATTAAGATTGTTTTACAATGGTACCAAAAAGTTTATACTAGCGCCATCTAGATGTATTTTAAAAAAATTATTAAATTTTCCCGTAAACGATAGTTTAATTTAAAGCAACGAATAAAAATCATAACCGTCTTATTTTTAAAAACAATGTGACACATCTTTTACCGTTTTTGAAAATTCCAAAAAATAAGGTAGTTATGATTTTTATGCGTTACTTTAAACTCACCCTGTACACAGGGTGTTCCGTAAGTAATGCATAATAATGAAAGGGGTTGTTCAGGACACCAAAACAAGCAACTTTTGTTAATAAACCCATATTCGGAAATTAACCATTAAGCCAGGGCAAATAAAAAAGATTTACGGTAATTAAGTTAATTATTTAATAAAATTTACAAAAATTGTTCGAAATTTCGGCCATTTTGTTCAATGCACAAGGTTGCACGCTGGTTCATAGATGTTCGAACCCTCTGGAATATCCCAGGGATTTCTTGGACAATGGTACAAGCAGCCATAAGTCTTGCGAGAAGTTCTTCTTCTGTAGTAACAGGCGTCTCGTACACCAGACTTTTCAAATATCCCCAAAGGAAAAAATCTAAGCTTGTGGGATCAGGGGAACGTGCAGGCCAATTAACAGGTCCGCCACGACCAATCCAACGGTTGGGATAAACTTCATCCAGAAATTGGCGTACATTTAAAGAAAAATGAGGAGGACACCCATCGTGTTGAAACCACATACCTTGTCTAATAATAAGCGGCACTTCCTCCAAGAGCTCAGGTAAAACTTCCTCCAAGAAATGGGGATACATTACACCATTCAAACGTGGTGGTAGTAGGTATGGATCAATTAAATTATCTCCCAAAATTCCAGCCCAAATATTAATAGAAAATTGGTGTTGATTTCGCCGACGGGATACAACATGAGGATTTTCATCATGCCAAATGTGACTATTTCGGCTACTATAAAAGCCGTCCCTCGTGAAGCATGCTTCATCCGTAAATAACACGAAACTGCCAAAATTAGGTTGAACCAAATGCTGTTGTAACCACCAGCGGGAAAAATTTACTCGAGATGGATAATCTGCTGGACTCAACGATTGTACACGTTGAATTGAATAAGGGTGTAGCAACTCTTCAACAGTTGTTTGCCTTGCTCCCATGTTATGTGCAATGGCACGAATACTTGTGCTTGGTTCCTCCTCTATACGGTTGAGCACTTCTTCCTCAAATTGGATAGTGCGAATTGAACGTGGACGACCAACAACTCTACAAGGTTCGACAGATCCAGTTTCTCGAATACGATTATGAATCCTAGCAAAGATAGAATAATGCGGTTGACGACGTTGAGGAAATTTTTGCTGGTACAGGCGCGCAGCTCTCAAAGAGTTACAAAGAGCTTCCCCATAAATGACATACATATCAGCTAATTCCGCATTGGAAATATTCACCATTTTCGAAAGTAATTAACTTTAATAACAAACGTAATTGATCTTAGAATAGCACAACAGAATAAACCGATGTTGATTTGCTACTATCGTATTTAAAGTTGTTCACTCCAAATTTGTGTCGTGTTTTTTTAAAAATCTGTTGTGCACGGTCCATTGTAAAGACATGACAATAAATCGCAAACATTTATTTACAAAAAAAAAGAAAATAAAGCTATTTTTGTAGATTAAATTTAAAAATTTTTGTCTCAACCTAGTGACTTAATGGTTAATTTCCGGATATGGGTTTATTAACAAAAGTTGCTTGTTTTGGTGTCCTGAACAACCCCTTGCATTACTTACGGAACACCCTGTATAGATCGCTGTTTCTGATGTACAGTTGGTCCCAGCTGGAAGTAGGACAAAAGTATCGCGTATTCTTTGTCCTACTTTCAGCTGGGACCAACTTTACCATGGAGCACCAACGCTGTTTCTTATTTTGAAATCTCTGTATTATGTCCGAGTTAGTTTGTTTTGTGGAACCCCATGAATGGATGCCTCAAATCCACACTGGTTTCAGTTACTTATCAAGCGAAAGTTTGCTATGAATTGATAAAATGGAAGTTCATTCGATTAGTCAATACATCTTACTATATCTCAGTCCTAATTCTTGTCGTTTCTTTTTGACATGAGATTTCCACATTAGTTTGGTATCTAGGGTCTTACCAAGATGTTTTGCCGTATTTGCGTACGGCACTATATGATTATCATATCCAGAATATTTTTGATTCGTTGAAATCCATAAGATCTATTTCTTCCAATCTTCAATTTGGGTTATGGCTAACTAGATTGTTTTCTCATTTGCGTTTCCAACTGAAAGTATGGCAGTATCTTTCGCGAACGTTGCTAATGTATGTCTTATTTTCTTGCTGTAGGAGGTTAGATATACAATCGGTATAGGATATTGGTCCTAGTACACTTCTCTGAGGTACCCCTGCTACTATTTCCGTCAGTTCCGAATAATAAGCCGGTTTAATTCTGAAGAATTTTTCTGATAAGTAGAATTCCAATATTTTTGAGAATTGTCTTGGTAGTATTGTTCCCAACTTAAAATTAAGTCGCTCGTGCCAGATCATCTTAAGACCTGTTTAGACGGTCATATTTTGTTATCAAAATTTACATCTGAGTCAATTTGAGAACATAAATTTGGTAATAAAATATACCCGTTTAAACAGGCCTTAAGAAGACCGCGGAACAATTTTTTTCTCTTCAATTGCTTTTCCGATTATGTTCGTTATTCCGTGGACTTGATCGATCGTTGAATGTTTATTTCTAAGTCCGAATTGATGCTTGGGGATTGGGATGTCATAAGTGATTTTCCTGGTTTTGGCATCATTATAACTTTCGCAAACTTCCATAAATTGGGTACGTATAGTTTGTCTGCCGAATAAATGGATGTCGTTTGGACTACCGAAAAAAATAAACAGTTTTGCTGACTTTCTTTTACCTTTAAAAATACGTAACAATGGGAACTTTTATGTGTACCGATGTTGGGCTAACAAAAACATTAGCCGTTCGGTTGAGGTTTCAAAAATTAACAATCGAGAGAGTAACGTTTCATGACTGTAACGTTTCATGTTAGGTTGGAAGATGAATTTATTCGGCTTATGTCTTATGTACTATATTTTAATCTGAATGCAGCATTAATTTAGTTATTTTGACAATTGGTCTTGTTGGTAGCTGATCCAAGATTTCTCCAGATATTAAGTCAAATTACGGCATTTTTTTACGGTTTATTATTTTTGATTTCTTCTTTGACTTCGGCACGAATTATTTATTCATGTCATCAGTTTCTTGGCAACATCACCGACATTCGATTCAATTTCTACTTGGGTCTCAGTTGTTTCGAAAATTTCTCCTAAGTATTCAGCAAATCTTTTAGCTTTTTGATCATTGTTCCTCGCCCACTTTCTATTTATTTGTCTGATTGGAGGAATCTGCATTACCTACTGGTGTTTAGATATTTTTCATGGTTTCGTCCTTCAGAATCTTGATTTCTCTTCTTAATTTTTGTGTGATATGATTTAGGTAATGTTTGTCCTGCGATGCTCTTGTTGCCACTTTCTTCTAAATTTTATCTTGTTGGTTAGCAGCTGTTTAATTTCTTAAAGATAATTTGAGTAGAATTTTTTTGCGTATTGAGTTTTCATATTAAAACTTTATTTTCTGGCGAAAACCTCAAAAAAGAGGTCGAACCGTCGCTAGAAAATAAAGTTTTAGTATGAAAATTGCATTATTATTGTCCTAACGGGCAACAATATTCTACTTATACAGTTTTGTGGACGATAACTACTTTTATTACTATATCATGGGCTGCTTTAATGACATTAACAAAGAATTTGGACAAGAGACTGTAACATTGATGAAAAACTAGAATACGAAGAACAAAAAATCGCTAACTACATCAGTCGAAGAAATTTTCTGTTACGTTGCAGATCAGAAACTTGAGAAAAACTGTTTTATTTACTAGATCATGGACTTCTTTAATGACATTAACCAAGAATTTTAACAAGAGACTGTAAAATTGATCAAAAACTGGAGTAAGAACAACAAGAGAATTGCTAAGTACACCAATCGAAGGAATTTATGTTACGTTGTAGATCAGAAGCTTGAGAAAAACTGCTTTAATTACTACATCATGGGCTTCTTTAATGATACTAATAACTAAGAATTTGAACAAGAGACTGTAACATTGATGAAAAACTGGAGTACGAACAAGATAATCGCTAACTACACCAATTTAAAAAATTTATCTTATGTTATATAGTGTTAAAACTGTATTTTTATTGGTCTTAACAGCCGACAAAATTCTACTTATACAATTTTGTGGACGATAACTACTTTAATTACTATATCATGGGCTTCTTTAATGACATTAACCAAGAATTTGGACAAGAGACTTGTAACATTGATGAAAAACTGGAGTACGAACTACAAACAACAAAAAAATCGCTAACTACACTTTGAGAAAAACTACTTTACTTATTACATCATGGGCTTCTTTAATGACATTAACCAAGAATTTAGACAAGAGACTGTAACATTGATAAAAAACTGGAGTACTAACAATAGGAGAATATCAAAAAACTACACCAATTGAAGACATTTTCTACTTACACAATTTTGTGGACGATAACTGGTGTATTTTCCTAAGTCAATTTCTGCGTCGTTTGCAAGTTTAACTCTTTTGGTGGGTTTGCATGAAAGTAAATAAAATTTTAGTTTGCATTTGACTAATGAAACGAATTAAGTGTAGATAAATCAAATTGATTAATGAAGTCATCTTTAATGAATAAATTTAAATAAATAAAGTGCACTTAGTGCAAAGGATAATAAAAATGAATGTTACAAAGTAATTTAAAAACAATTAAATTAAATTAAGAATGTTGTGTAATAAAAGATTAAATTAATTAAATAAGTAATTGCTCCAAGGTCTAAAAATCAATTACTTAAATAAAATGAATCACCAAAAATGAAATGTTAATTCAAAACGAAAAGGGAAAAGCTTCAATAATTGTTAATTATCGCTGATTATCGCTTAGTAATTAATGGCAATTTAAAATTGATACCCGATGAGGAATAAATAATCAGCATATTATAACGGAGCAGAACACGAGAAACTATAATAAATACACAATACAATCCTGCATATTATTTTAATAGAAAAACATCAACCGTAAATTACGGTAATCAATTACATAACTTGAATAATTGAAATAATAAATTATAAAACGATTTTTACGTTTAAGGTCAGATTAATTTGCTATTTTTCTGCAATTACACGCTTCTTGGTGTTCATTGTTCATTCTTACCTACGCGCCTTCTTTTTTTCTAAATCCCTCAAAGGAATTATCAACGCAACAGAACGTACGTAATGCTTCTAATGTTATTAAAATACAATTAAATCAAAGTTATGTTTAATTAATTTAAACAATGTTTTTGCTTTAAAACCATGTCCTTGGTCTATGCACACACGTTTTACCTAAGGACGCGTGAAACTACTCCTAGTTTTTATTAATAATAACTAAGTTCCTTTCTTCTTACACCTCAACTCAATAAATCATCAACGAATTAATGTACATATATACAACTCATGTTCCAGTCAGTAGATTTAATTGAGTTAACTTGTATAAAATTTGGTACAATCTGTGAGTTTTACGAATTGGTAAAAGAATTTAAAAGGGATGGACCAAGTTGAAACCTACGCTCAATAATAACAGAACATTAATCCGAAGACAATGACAATAATAACGGTAAGAAAAAATGGTCTGTGTGCATTACAAATGTCTAAAAACAGAGGCCTGGCCGGGCTAAACGTGTAATTTGAGCCACCGACACATTAGTAATCTTTTTATTGAATCTCTCCAGTGAAGCTACATCCACCAACAACCATGGGCTGCGCTAGAAAAATAAATTACCATAATTGCGCCCAAAGAAAAAACCTAATGGATATCAATTACTGAGTCATTTAGTTCTTCAATTATTTCTTCATCTCGAAGAAGGATGGTTAATAATAACCTATTCATTTTGATTAAATTTGTTTTGATTCAATTTTCGAAATTATAAATTGCCGACTCGTGTATTATGCCTACAAAATTGTTTGGAGCGAATAATCAAGTTTTTTACAATTTTTTAAATTAAAATTATTGCATAAATACATCACTTCCTGTAATATCGTAAAGACTAATCATTATTTTTTTTCCTCAACGTTGCCAAAACATTCTTTCTGTACCATCACCTGTTACTACATCTAGACTCTAGATTCTAGACTGTAGACTATTCATCAGGTTGAAGATCTTGATACAATTCAATTTAGGAAAGGTACAAAACGGAACAAACAATAATCACTTGATAATGATGAATTTTGATTTAAAATTCTACTATGAAATTTTAAAATATTTTTTTTCTAATTTGAAGGATTACATTTTTCGGTAAAAAATCCAGAAAAATATAGTTTTTTAAATTTTTAATATATAAATTAACTATCAGCACTCCTCACCAAAAATTGTACTTTTGTCATTTTCATTTTTAATAAGACTAAAAAAATCTAAATAATCTAAAAACTAATTTTTGATGTTTTTTAACTTCTAACACAAAAATTTTTTTGACAATACAAACTGTATAATTGTGAATTTCAAGTTCTGTCATGAAATTTTTAAATTAAATAAATGCATTGTTTGCTGAAATTTCCAGGACAAAATACCGTATTTTAAGTTGAGAGTAAATACAACCCCTAAATTTGAAAATTATCGACATGATGATGATATTCCAATTAAAAATCATCAGCCCATAAATTGTAGTTTTGGCATTTACCTGCTTACCAAGACTAAAAAAATCAAAATAATCCAAAAACTATTTTTTGATTTATAACATAAAAATCTTGAAATTATTTTTTAGCAAATTGTGAATTTTAAATTCACCCATGAATTTTTAAAATTAATATATTTTAATATTGAAAACATATGTAAATTTTTTGATCAAAATTTCAGGATTAAATGCTGTATTTTAAATTATGAATAAATTCAGGATACAAGCCCTAAATATGAAAATTAACGACTTGATGATGATGTGTTCTTATTAAAAACGATCAGCCTTTAAATTGTAGTTTTGGCATTTTCATGTATACCTAATGTGACCAGACAGACAGATTTTGGCGGAACAGCCCCGATTTTTTAACATTGTGAATTTCAAATGCATTTTTGGCTAAAAAATCCAAGGAGAAAATACTGTTTTAAATTATGAACAGGCTTTTTTATGTTTACCAAAACTAAAAAAATAAAACTAATTTAAAAATTAATTTTATGACGTGTTTAATTACAAGCCCAAAATTTCGAAATTATTCTTTGGTAACAAAAGTAGGATAATTGTTAATTTCAAATTCTGCCGTGAATTTTTAAAAGTTGAATACTTTTATTGATGAAAAAGTAATATTTTTTGCTCAAAATTCCAGGACAAAATATAGTATTTTAAAATGTGAATAAATATCGGCCCTAAAGATAAAAATTAACTACATTCTTGGTGAAGAATATGTCTTCTATAAACTAATCAGTGCTAAACTTGTAGTTTTGTCATTTTCATGTTTACCAAGACTAAAAAAGTCAAAATAATTCAAAAATTATGCTTCTATAGTTTTTAATTCCTACGATAAAAATTGCAAAATTATATTTTAGCAACAGAAGCAGCATAATAGTTAATTTCGAATTTTGCCATGAACATTTAAAAGTTGAATATTCTAAATATTGAAAAAATAATAGTACTATTTTTTGCTCAAAATTCCAGGACAAAATACGTCACTTTAAATTCTGAATAAATACCGGTCCTAAATATTAAAATAAACTACTTGGTGGTGATGTATGTCTATTAAAACGTGATAATTTTGGGATTTTCATGTATACTAAAACTAAAAAAAAACAAAATAATTCAATAATTAATTTTTGGTAGTTTTTAATTCCTAAGGCAAAAATTTTTAATTAATTAAATGTTAATTTTTTTAGGTCAAATCGTCAAATGGTAAATATGAGTGTATAAATAGATTTAAAGAAAAATGTTTGATTGTTTTTGATTTCTATGGGAAATTATTTTTTGCCAACTCAAGCAGTTGAATTGTTAATATTCATATGAATTTCCTATGAATTTTTAAGCGTGTCTCACTTTTTTCCAGCAAAATTTGTTTTAGATAGTAAATGTCATTCTGAACAAAAAATTTCCTATCAAATATTATGTTTTTTCGACTCTTTAAAAAGTTACAGCAATTTTAAAATTGATAAATTTTCATGATTTTTGTGGAACACCTTGTATAATATTTTTTTCTTATTATATTTTCTTTATTTAAATCAATTATTATTTAGATTTTTTCTTTGCCAAATTGGGTTTTTTGAACATTATTGGCTTTTTTTAAAATAAGTAAACGACGAGGTTAAATTTCGCTCGGTAAAATTTAGCATCTTATTGGCTTAAAGATATACAAAATTCAAAGCATACTTGATTTAAATAAAAAAAAATTAAATTAAATTAAATTTATACAGGGTGTCCCACAAAAATCATTAAATTTATGAAATTTTAAAATTGCTGTAACTTTTTAAAGATCGAAAAAACTAGTTCATAGGAAAATTTTTGTTCAGAATATTTACTGTCTAAAAAAATTTTTGCTAGAAAAAAAGTGAGACACCCTGTAGAATGTTTCTAATAGTAAAGTTTTTTGTTCGAAACTCCAGGACAAAATACAGTGTTTTAAATTGTGAATAAAAATCGTCCTAAAACTGAAAATTTACAATTTGTTGACGTAGTTTTATTATAAACTCTAATTTGTAGTTAGGTTTATTTTGCGCCAATATCAAAAATATCTGTAAAATTTTGACATTTCAATCTTATGAGTGCAACACGTGCCAAGTGATTCGTCCTTGTTATACTTATTAATTAATACAACCACTTTTCAAGTTAATGACAAGCAAAATTAATGCCATTGATATTTTATTGTTCATTATTTCATATATTGTATAATTATAGACACTTAAAAATCTTTACGTCCAATTTTCCTCACTGAATATTTCGATTCATTTATATTTTATCAATTGTTCAACTTTTTATTTGTTTTTAAAGTTATCTTTTATTACTTAATAATTTGCGTTATTAAATTAGCTATTATTAATGTAACAATTTTTCCGATTCTATTATATCCAATTAAATATGAGGTAAAATTGCAATTATTAAAAAAATAATTGAAATAATTGTGAATATAGTTAATTAAATTAATATTACCTTGCATACTTAAATTAAGTTTATTATTGGTAATTAAAAAGATAGGGCAATAAATTTCTATTATAATTTATTATAATAATTTAATGTTAATAAAGAAACTTGTCATAGTTTTTGTTGTATGATAGAATAATGATCAATGTATTTTTAATAAACACCAATTACAATTAACTTTAAATTGTTTATATCAATTATTTAAATTAAATCATAAGCATTTTAATTTTTTAATTAAACGTAAATTATTTAAATATAAAAATTACTAATTAAAAATTTAGATAATTTGTAATATTTTTAATTATAATTTTTTTTTTGAAAATACATTTTTTAATATTTTTAAGATTTACTATTATTAAAAAATTACGGTAATAATGCTGCAACAAATTGTAAAATAAGTGGTTATTTGTAAGTAACAAAAAATCGAGCCTTATTTTCCAGGAGCTGTACTTTTATTTTTGCACAATTGCACATGTATATTTTTGCATTTAATGGAGCACCTTCGGTTAAATAACGATGTACACGCTAACTTAGTCCTTCTGAGAAATTGCTTGTTCGAGCAAAAATATTAGTTATTATTTATTTTCACGCTACACCTATACCTACAATGTTTCATTAAAAAAACGCTCAAGTGTAATTATTAAAAAATTCGTTATTTTAATTAAAAAATTTATCAAAATATATTTTAACAAATTTATAGCGATGTAATTAATATCTAATCAAAAATATTTTTTATAATAAATTTAAATTAATCATGTTAGATTTTACCTTGACAAAGGAAAAAAATATAATTAATAAATGAATTAATTGTTTTTAAATCAAGTAATTATTTTTAATTATGAGAGTAAATGATTTAGCATGTTCAAGTATAATAAATCATGTAAAAATAATGAATTTATGAACGCGTGTATGTAAATCAGGAAAGATAAGCAACGGCCAAATTATATTAGTAGATCTTGAGCTATGATAGTGCGCCCAATTTAATCTAGTTTGAAATCGAAAGTGTCTAAACCAATAATTTACAACACACCTTTTGGGCTTCAATTTCGTAAATCTCGAAACCATATTGCAATAATAGAAATAATCGCCTAACCCTAAATTATGCTAACAACCCACAATCATCAGTAATCGAGCGTCCGCTTTCCAAATACAAGGTGCACATTAAATCTGGTGATAATAAATATGAGCGTGGAATTTTATTGGGTCGGCTTCGCGAAGAATGGAACGACATCGTCTTCCAACTCTTCCACCCAGGCCCATTCGTAATGGGCCAGTCACGACTCCATGGGGAATTATTGACATTACGTGGGTCCCAGGTATCTTCGGTAATGTGCCATAATTGCTTATTAGATTCGAATTCATTGGACACGCACACAATTCCAAAAAATCCGATTCAATTATCAACCAACATTTTTTGCTCAAACATCATGAGAAATTTATTTACTTCTTTTGCATTATACAATTCTTATATTTCTAAATATCATCACCAGAAATAATTGATTCTTCAATCGATTGAGACCACCATTTTTGGATACACAGTGTTCCAACAAAAACCTTGAATTTTATTTATTGTGGATATCATCAACCATCAAGGGATCATTGTTTTTTCGTGCTTCTTTCCAGGAATGATGCTATTAGATTTAAGTCGGTATCATAAGTTTTACCCAAAGTAACTTTATCTAAATATTGGTATTATCATCTTCATCATTAATGCTTGTATCATCAAAGTTTTTTGTACAACTTATATTTGTTGGCTTCTTCCTACATTTATTGGTATAAAACTTAGGTTATTATTATTAATACCACAACCAGGTGTTGATTGGTGTTGCAATTTATGTAATAAGTGACCAATATTACAAAACCACAAGCCTAACCTTTATGGTTTTAATTGGTTAAAGCCTAAAATTGGAACTACAAAGTTTAATAAATCGTTATTTTGTTGAAGATTTTTTTCTGGTGAAGCCATTTTAACTGAATTTTCATCGAAATGAAAAATTATAGTGAATTTCTTGAAGTATAAGGAGATTGTGGGTGCATGTACATTCGAGGTAATGGCATATTGAATATTTAAATTCGCGTTGGTGCTTGTAATTACGTGAGGTAATGATGGTGGCGGTATTTCGTTCGCAGATCACAATCGTTGATGTCATTAGAAGATGGCCGGTATTGATAAGGTCTACTTCCTGCGCGCCTTTCAACTAATTAAATTTCGAGTCGAATGTATAAATAATTTGAAAGCTATACATTGTTATTAATGTACTTCAGTGCCATTAATTTTTAAACCAGTATTTGTAATCTTAATTCATAGTTAGTAGGTTTAATTTGCAATTACATCGAGTAATTTCTGAGGAGGCGTTTTTATTAATTTTAAATTCCAGCAACGGCTTTTATAATTGAAAATTTCATTTTCCTGTTAATTGATTAATTACTATTTTAGCTTTCTAAACTTACTACTGAAAATCCCAGTTAAATTCACAGCTGAGATGATGACGCGCATTCTTGCTGACATTTATTTTTCCAGATGAATGTTATCCTGATCTATTAATTACTGATTCGATTATTATTGCTTAATTACACTACAACATGACTTCCTTATTACAATCTCTTCGAGTTTTACAAATCATTATTGCTACGAATACCGCTAATTCGATATTAATTAGCTGTTACGAAATAAAAATACTTGAAATTAATCAAAAATTTTTTTTCTAAAATCGCGATGCTATATTATACAGGGTCCTGTTATAGTTTTGGAGTTACATTTGTTTTATTTTTGGTCACCGATTTTTGCCACAAATCACTAGGTAGGATAACAATTTAACCAAAATGTGTTGAGATTTAAAAAAATTATCACTAGAAAGCTATAACCGCCCTCTTTTAATTTGAAATAACAAAACAACAAAAATCGTTGACATTATGAAAATAAAGCCAATTAAAGGGGTGTTTTTTCTTCTCTCCCAAAACTACGTTATTGCTCCAAAAAATCATGAAAGTTTTTAGCTTCCAGTTATTTTACTTCACTTACTAAATTTTTGTATATACAGGGTTTCCCATAAATGGGGCAAGAGCCCTCCAGGACCTTTTTTTAATTTCTATATGAAAATGAATTAAATTTGAAGATCAACCAAGGACGTTTTTGTTAAATTTTTGATTACAAATGTCCAAAAATCAATTTTTACTAGCGAAAAGTAAGCCTTTCGAACATTTAACTAGCTTTACATGACACATAGTGGTTTTTCAAAATTCATAAGAATAGAGATGTTTTTTAAATAGTTTTTGAAGACGAGAAAAAATACCCCCTTAATTGGTTTTATTTTGGGAAATTATCAGTAAAGTGAAAAACAAAAATTATTTAAATTATCCAATTATAAATAAAACTCCAATATTTTTTATCCACCTTTATTTTAAATGAGAGTTCTCTTCGGCCGACGAAAACTATGTCGTTTTAATCTACAGTAACATTATAAAATGACCTGTTTCACCTACATATTAGACATCTTCAGATTAATACTCTTGGAATTAATTTAAAAATGTATAGCTTATCAATTTATTCGAATAGTAGTCCCATTGAAGCTAAAAAATGTTAAAAAGTACGTCCTGATTTTAGTTAGAATATTTAAATATAGTTTTGTTCGTCTGTTTTTCATAGTAGTATATTGGGAATTTTAACTGCTTATAGATGGCGCTATAAATAGAGAATATTCGGTACTTTTCAGTGTCAAAAATTGTGTTTAAAATGCATTATTGTAGCTTATAACTACACATTCAATAAAACTCAAAGAGATTTATTATTTATAGCTTCAGTAAAGCTCAAGAAACTTGTAGCAATGTGTTAAATCACAAGAGAAAGTACCGAATATAGAAGTTCATATTTTTGCCACCAGAAGGCGGAATCTAAAAATTCCCAATTGTAACTGCTTTTTTATGTTTACCTATTAATTTGAAGTTACCGCAAAAGGTTCTCCAAAACTACTCATATTTATGAAAAATTTTTGAATTTTTGGGGAGATAATTAAGAATAACTAATAAAAAAGCTGTTACATTATTCTTAATTACATCTTAATGTGTATACATTTTCATGTTGATATTTTGAAAAGTGTTAGCAAAAAACGTTTTTGAAATTTGGATTTTCTGATGGACAAATTGCGTGGAGAAATATCCTACTAAATATAAAATTTAAAAACCCTGACAACCTGATGTAAGATTTTTTTTAAGGCAATTTTAATTTTTACCTTCTTAAAAATGAAATTAAAATTGAAATTATTTTGGAAAAATGTGGATTTTATATCCCAATTAATGTTTATTTGTACTTGAACTTCAACACTTGCCTTATTAACTTCATTGTTTCTTAATTTAGATTTTGAACATTTTAACTAAATTATACAGGGTGGCCCAACTAAGAGTTCCCACCCAGGTTATTTCGAAAACGAATAATTTTTGAAAAAAACCCTGAAACCGGTCAATTTATTTGGCAGGGGACCAATTTTTATGGTAACGCAAGGAACAACCCCTTACCCAGTTATGCAGGGAAACTACCCCTTCAGAAATCTTAAATGGCAATAGGGGTCGATTCATACATCATTGTAAAGCTCCTACTATTCTCTACACAACTGTCATATTTTTATTTTAAATTGATGGAATATTTGAGAAGTTATAGCATTTTCACGTTAGACATGTAAAACATGTTTTTAACAGGTGACATGGGCTAAAAAGGGTTTTAAAGCTTGATTTTGTTAAAAATAATTACAATCATGCTTTGATTCCCCATTTAATACGGATTGATCAGTTTCAGAGTCTTTTTTTCAAAATAATTTTAGTTCCCACCTAGGTTATTAAAAAAACAAATATTTTTTGTAAAATAGCCTGAAACTGATCAATTATTATTTAGTGGGGGACCAATGTATGGTGGTATTTATTTTTATTGTAACTTTTAACAAAATCAAGCTTTAAAAGCCTTCTAAACCCATGTTACCTGTTAAAAACGCGTTTTAGATGTGTAACGTGAAAATGCTACAATTTCACAAATATTCCATCAAATTAAAAAAAAATATGACACCTGTATAGAGAATGGTCAGAGCTTTACAATGATGTATCACTTGACCCCTATTGCTATTTAAGATTTCTGAAGGGGTAGTTTCCCTGCATAACTGGGTGAGGGGTTGTCCCTTGCGTTACCATAAAAATTGGTCCCCCGCCAAATAAAAATTGACCGGTTTCCGCGTTTTTTTCAAAAATTATTGGTTTTCGAAATAACCTGGGTGGAAACTCTTAGTTGGGCCACCCTGTATTTTTTTACTTAAAACCTAGTTTTGATCAAGCGGTTTACCTTACCATTTGAGTTGGACTTACATTATAGAGTTGTATAGAGTGAACGATTACATAACCTATAAAGTGTAAGTCAAAAATTGTAACTCACTCTCATACCAGCAGGAAAGTAGAAGGAAGGTGAAATTGTGTGAAACTGTGAGATTTCAGGAATCCACGGCCTTATTCTTGAGCCGGTCGAGATCGTGTCGTCGACGAGACTAGAAGGACAGACTTTATTTTTTTATGCCAATGAAAAGGGTAGAATGATAAAAGTCGTCGACGACACGATCTCGACCGGTCCAAGAATAAGCCCGCAGGTGTCTCTTAGGAAAATGTGAGAAGTGTAAGACTTACTTTTATATATCCTCTACATAAACTTACTGAATGAGTTACCTAGGGCTTTAATTTCATTTTAAGTTTATTGATAACATTCTAAATGGTTACATTCAACCTGAACATTTAAAGTCTCTATGTATGGGTTTAACTCACTTCTGGCAATTTCCAGGTTTTCTTTGTAATTAAGCATATCTACCTCCGTGCCTTTATGTAATAATTCAAAATCATTGGCTACATCAAAGTCGTGATGAAGAATGATCCGCAAAATGTGACTTATTGAGTTTCGAGTTTCTAATTGCATTAAGATGTTCATTAAATTTGGTGGAGAACAGAGAACAAACTTATTGTTTGGCCTATGTGAATAGGCTTGCAATTACAGGGAATTCAATTTGGACTGATACCAAAACTAGACAGTCAAATATACTTCTTATTAATTATTAGGGATTTTAATGTTATTAGGTTTGTCTACCTGTTGAAATCCAAATAACTTTAAGCAAAGAATTGACGCTTTTAAATACCAAACGTTTGGTATTTAGTGGAGTCAATTCCTTGCTTAATGGTTAACCAAACTGCTGGGGATATTCGTTATGGATTTCCAAATATAGGTAACCGTCGTTTTGCGCCGGTTCGATTTACTCCGATTCACAATTACGCCGGTAGGTGCTGGCGTGGGATTTTCCGAGTTTCCGATTTAGTTTTCGTTTTGTTTTAAAGAAAAATAATAATATATAATTATATTTTTTATTTTATTATAAAATTAAAAAAATATTCAATTTGTCGTTTCATTATTGGCGACAATAGTGATTCAGAACCCAAATATTGTGCGAAAAAAGCACGAAAAATGTGTGTTCATTTTACGCCGATTTTTTTTTACTCGGAACGTTTACCTGTAACTTTATTTCTCATATTTTATTTTAACCAAAGAACCTCTAAGCACCTTTATTTTTAGTTATTACTAAAATAATAAACAAGATAAACTGATATAAAAATTCATTTCATTTTGTTTTTTTTTAAACGTCACATAAGTAAGTTTAGGTTTTCTACTATGCAAATCACCAGTATCATCCTTTTTTGAAGACCCGGTACTACAAATTAACTTATAAATGCCATTGTTACTAAGCAGTTTTAAAGAAAATTCTGATGTTATTATTTCTAAATAGTCTCCCCAGCTTAGAGATGTTAATGAAAGTGATCTTATTTCTGAGATCACTCTGTTGCTTGCTACATCCGGAAAATCTCATTTGGTTATCCAATAACTCTAATTATATTGACTTCTTTTTTGAAATTTTCTAGATTCATAGAAATTTTGAATAACCTGTATGAATTTTAATTAAAGTGATCTTATTTTTGAGATCACTCTGTTGCTTGTTACATCTGGGAAATCATTTGGTTATCCAATATCTCTAATTAAATTGACTTAATTTTTGAAATTTTCTAGATTCATAGAAATTTTGAATAACCTGTATGAATTTTAATTAAAGTGATCTTATTTTTGAGATCACTCTGTTGCTTGTTACATCTGGGAAATCATTTGGTTATCCAATAACTCTAATTATATTGACTTATTTTTTGAAATTTTCTAGATTCATAGAAATTTTGAATAACCTGTATGAATTTTAATGAAAGTGATCTTATTTTTGAGATCACTCTGTTGCTTGTTACATCTGGGAAATCATTTGGTTATCCAATACCTCTAATTAAATTGACTTATTTTTTGAAATTTTCTAGATTCATAGGAATTTTGAGTAACCTATATGAAAGTCTATTGAAAATTGGAAGTTTATATGGAGTGGGGTGATTTGAATTATAATTAATGGCAGTATCAGCATAACTAGGTTTTCTAAAAATTGATAAATCTAGGTGTTTATTGGATGTGTGAATTCGAATATCAAGAAAAAAAGGCATTTATTTTTTCCAACTTCTACTGTAATATTTACCCATAGCTAAACCATATTTTTGTTAATAAATCTTATTGTTGAAAATAAATCAGTTCTGTTTCAAAGAGATGTGTGATAAACTAATAATATCCATAACCATGTCATCGTTTTTATTTTTTTTCTTTGTGAATTTTTTATTTAAGGATTTCTATTATTTTCTTATTAAAAATTGAAAGAAGTTGGCTTTAGCCTTCTAGTAATATTTTTTTAAATATCTGCACACATTTGTTTAATTGTTATTACTGACGTACTGATGTGTTCCAAAACTAGGTGACTAACTTCAAAACTATAAATGATAGACCCCCAGTTTTTTGATTTTATGACAACGAAGTTTGTTCTACCTTCTAACTTTAGAGTTTTATGGGGACACCCTGTAGATCGTTACACATTGGTGAGGTTACACCTCAAAAGCTCTTTAATTTCACGTTTGGACTTCCTAGTACGTATATTTAAGTGCACAAGGCATTAAAATAAAAAGTAACAATATAAAGATAATAGCAGTAATTATGTGACGGAAGTTAGAAAAGAAAAATCTATCAGTCGCAATTACTAGCGAGGTGCCTCAGAGTTTTCTTGGAACGAAACCTGTGAGAAACCTTCAATTTACAAACAAAAACTTGCAGTTATAAGCGTATGTATACATCCTCGTAATCAGTAATGAATAAATAAGAAAACAATAACGAGGTTTAAATTTCTCACATCATAAATTTAATCCGTGGATGCTTTAATTACAAGGTATGAATCACGATGTTTCGATTTGAGATTATTCAAGTAATTACGCTTTCATTACAGGTACTTAAATTGGGGCTAGGTACGTTTGGGTTTCGCACCTTAATTTTGAAAATCAATTATCGCCCCCTATAATTATATATGTAAATCGGCAATTGTCCCAGCCAACGCTCATGGATGGCAATTTACCACACCTTATATTTAGTCCATAAAATGTGTCGGCTAGTAATTACTGCACATTTTTTAGAATAAAACGCAATTTTAATTTAACTTAATCACTCGTTTTACTCAAAATACGCAATTTATATTTTTGCCATTTTTTGGGAAGCGTTGGACCGAAAAACCATAAAAAGGTGAGTGGTTAAAATTCGCTTTGTGGACAAACTAGTGATATGGCGTGTGGAAAAACAGCTCATTTCACTTCATTTCATGCTTTTATTGTTCATTTGTTAAACTTACAGTGCTCAACAGCGCGAGGCGGTGCCTTACACACACCTGACAATGTATACCTGCTACCAGTCTAATGATATTATCCCAGGTAGTAATTGGAAACTTTTTTGCGATGATACCTTTCGTTTTGCTCCAACAAATTTTTTACCAATTCTGCACTTAAATCATTTAACTTCAAATTTACTCACCAAATTTTAATTGGCGTAAAAGTGAGAAAAGACCAGTTACTCATCATAAATTGGATCAAAGTACCTAATTTATTAAAAAATATATAAAATCTCTAAAACTGAAAACTGATTTTTTAATATCTTCAGTAGAAAAATATTGTTTTATTATAGATATAGAAGTTCGTTTAATATAAATGAAATTTAGAGAAACGTTAATTATATAATAACTTCTCCTAGGCGAAAAAGTACCCATTTTTTGCCTAGGCATTGTAAGACCATAGACACAACTAACAGAGATATCAGATGGGAAGCGTCACAAAATTTTTAAATAAGGTGGCAGCACTGGCAGGTGTAAATAAATAAAAAAATAAAAAATTAAAAAGGATACATTTTTTTGTTCAAAATTTGTTGCACAGTCTAATGAAATCTTAACAAATCTTTAAATTTACTAATTTAACCAAAGTTTTATATTTTTGGAAAGGGCTTTACCAATGGATTTACATGAGTTTTCAGCCATAAAACAATAATTTTGTTATCACTTTTCGTTTTTGAGTTCTAGATAAAAATGTACAAAATCCCCTGAAATTTTAGAGCCTTCAATCCTCTTTGTGTCCGTTACTGTTTTCAAGTAGCTTCGATAGTCCAAATAAAAAATATGTATATATTTTTAAAATGCAAACTAGTATTAAAATATTGAGAAAGCGCAAGCAAGAAAACTGTATAAAATTTTCAAGGCATAAAATTTCATAAAAATTATTTCAA
Source organism: Stenus bimaculatus (assembly GCA_963971135.1). Taxonomy (NCBI): domain Eukaryota; kingdom Metazoa; phylum Arthropoda; class Insecta; order Coleoptera; family Staphylinidae; genus Stenus; species Stenus bimaculatus. Next base: position 41,994,140 of record OZ020183.1, on the reverse strand, counting down.
ATTAATTTAACCTTCCGGAAAATATAAGTAAATTTATTAAAATAAAGACATTTTAAACGCTCTTAGAGCATTAATAAGTTGATAACATGTAATTTACGAATTAAAAATAATAAGAATTATAATATTTTACGTCAAGTTTATATTATTCATCGTCGCCTTCGAGCTTTAATCATTTATTTCCGTCATTATTTATTTATGTAAACGGATAGACTCATTTTATTCGCATGCAGAAATAAAATAGGTGCATTTAAATTAAAGTGAATGAATGGATTTGCATAATGGAAAATGAAAGAACTAAAGAGCATACAATCTGCAGACACTTTCTTTGACAAGAAAAACGGTACTTTAAGTGAGTTAGTTAATGTAGGTGATTAACCATCGATAAAATGCAAATGAAAAATATACAAGTAAATAAAATAGTTTCACTAAATTGATTTCAATGATTTTCTTGTACTAACTGTTTATAATGAAGAGGAATTACGGATTACACGACTAATTTGTTTAATACCTAATTATAATTTTACGTAAAATTAGATTAAGTGCATTGCAAGAAGTTTACCATTACTCACAATCATTAAATACGTTCATCCTACATCACTCATACTCACAAATTCAGACTCCACAAGCATATAAACAATGCGTTTGTGTTGGTAAAGATAATATAGCTTAACGAACCTGAATTTAAGCCTAATTGTTTATCGAACTTGAAACAGAAAGGTACATGAAAGCACGAAAACGTTAATAGTTTTCTTGGTAGATTATAAAACTTTGAATTGAGCCAAAAAATTACGGGATCCTAAACTTTTTTCCTTTCGTCCTGTTTGATAAGTCTATTTCTTAGAAAGATCTGTATTGAAAGACTCAAAATCTTTTTTGTTGCTTTGGTACTAATACTATATTTTCTATTGTTACAGGTGTGGTTCCAAAACCGTCGTGCAAAATGGAGAAAGCAAGAAAAAGTTGGTCCTCAAGGTCATCCTTACAACCCCTATTTGTCACCAACAAGTGGTCCAGCACCTTCTGTAGTTGCTCCATCCCTTCCAAATCCTTTCAATCTCTCCTTCGGACTGCGCAAACCCTTCGATTCGTTGCCATTCCGTTATCCTCCCCATGTGCTTCCAGGATATTTACCGGCGCCGCCGCCATATCATCGACCTGGCGGGCCTTCATTGCTTCCCCCAGGGGTGGGTCTTTACCCATCAGCCAGCTCATTCCAAACCCTCCTTGCTAACATCTCGGCAGCCCAAAGGCCCAAACTACCCCCTCAGGAATTCACTGCGTCGCCGCCGCTGTCACCAACCACATCAGCTCCAGTGTCACCCCAAGATGTAGATAGGAGAAGCTCCAGTATCGCCTCCCTAAGATTGAAAGCTAGAGAACATGAACTACGACTAGAAATGCTAAGGCAAAACGGCGACCTTATTAGTTAATCATTGCAATATTTAAATTGAGACAATTACCGTGCAAATCATCGTGATAATACAATCCATTCCGTCCATTTTGAAAGTATAATCCAAGCCTTTGAAGTATTTGCAGCGTGCCTCATTTAGAATAGGATTTATCTATAATTTAAGACTGTACAAATTTTTTGTATGTCACTGTACTTTTATCAATTTTACGTACTTATTTTTTGTAAATAGATGCAATTTTAGTTAATTGTTTTTATTATTTTTAATAAATTATATATTCACATAAAGGAAGTTAGATTAGGTAAAAGTAGATTTAAGAAAGTTTGTTTATTGTATATTTCTTGTACTTTTTTTTAATAATTTAAATGTTTCATGTCCAAATTATATTTAAAATAAAATTTTTATTCATATTTTTCGTTTACTTCTTTTACTATTCCCAAAACTCCTTCCCACTGACGATATTTTCATTGTATTTAGTCCAAAATTTTAACCAATAATTTTTGAAAGTAAAGTGATCCTTGGGTCACTCTATATATCATATTTTGAATCTTACACTTTAATGAAAATCGAACATAAACACTAAGAAGGTAAGTAACTTTTACATAATTTTTCCTCAGAATTAAAAAAAAATTTCCAAAAAATATTGCAACAATGTAACAGTCTGGTTTTTAGACTATTAAAAATGGAGGACTACTTTTAGCTGAAATTTGAAAATAAACATCAATAGGATTATTCATTGGGCATCATAAAATCTGATGTGTCTAAGGACACCTTTATATATTTTAATAATGAAAGTGTACGAAAAAGGCGATTAATTTTAAAGCAGCTTTATAGTTCATTAAGCTACCGTAAACTGAGGTAAATTTGAGCCAAATTTTGGAAAAAGATAGTATGATCTACTGTTAAAATACCTAGAATATGTGTTAAATGAAAGTTGATAACTAACAGTAGATCAATGTTTCTTTTTCCTAAATTTGGGCCAAAGTTTCCTCAGTTTACGGTATGTATAAACCGCCCAAAATTCGCCAGGAAATATGTTGGCGGCAACTCCTACACAAGTTGGCGAGTTTCCGCCAACATGTTAATGATATTACGAAACAGATACAAAGGAAGAAGTTGCTTGTATTTCTTTCCGTGTTTTCTGTTCAAGCGGACAATATCGCTAGGTTTCATTACCAATTTGTATTTATAGTTGAGCCACAAGACAATGAAATTCTATAAAATCGTTTTTAGTCAATTAAACCAAATTACAAAAGGAGCTAGCATCATTTTTTATTAGTAATTCCGACATTAGCTTTTCATCGTAGTGTGTGCAATTTTGCAAAAATTTTGAGTAGATCCATGTCACATTAAATTTGGTTTGGACCCGCAACACGTTTTCAGACAAAAGTGGCTGTATCCAAGATCCAAGAAATGTATGTCAACATATTGGCAATAAATGTTGTTCCTCACATACTTACAATTATTGAGTTTATTTCAAAGATGCAATAATTGCCAAAAATTACTGCTACAAGTATATTTAGTACACCAAAAACTTCTTATGACCAAAATGCTAGGGTCAACTAAATCTCAGCCAAATGTTAATAACAGGACTAACATGACCCGGCGTATACACCAGATATTCCCATTATTCCGGATTGGGTTTTTATAACATTAATAAAAGATCTATGTCACCTCATTTATTTTTTTTTAATTAATGATAAATTTTGAATTTAACCCTTAATAATTAAATGATACGTCCAATTAATATTATAAACAGTGCTGGGAATTTGGCTTTTTTGGACAATTATTGCTCCCTTGTCCAAAAAAGCCAAATTCCCAGCACTGGTTAACCCTTAATATTCAAATATTAATATTTTTAGGATAAATTGTTAAACGTTAAAATTCAATGTTAATTGTGGGCGCATTAAAATTCTAATAATTAATATGAATCCAGAAAATTATTAAACAGGTAATTTTCATCAGCACGAGTTTATAATTTAAACGTAAATTTTTCTCTGCCTTCAAAACATTTCATTCACAAAACTCCACCAGGGGGCGTCCGAAATTTCGAAATCGTCAATAATTATCACAAAGGATTAAATGGGAATTTTTTTAAGTAATTGCTTAGAATATGCCCTACGTTAAGTAGTTTATATTGTCTGGTCGTTCTGGATCGAGTATTTAAATAAATTTGGCACAAAATGTCAGGACAGTCAATTGTAGATGATAATATTTTACATAGATTTATCAGATCAGATGTAAATCTACGGGTACTGGAGATTGGAGATGTTAATTTTGGTTCTTAATTTGGTTATCGAGTATTCATTTGCTGATATTCGCCTCGAGATAAAAGGAACTGTTTATCAATAATAGATCGTTTATCCATTGTTTGGCACATCGTTTATCTGGTAAACACCACCTTTAAATTTCACGGAATTTGAGCAAAAGTAATTAAGTTTGAAAGAATGCAGAAATTTATTTTGAATAGACTTCAACTTGTGGGAGTGGATATTATACTGAGGTGACCATGCTGGAGGGAGATACTTCAAAATGCTTCTAAAGAAAGACAAGAATAGTAATTTGGAGGAGCTCAAATTCTGTTACATTTCTTTTTATGAAACCCAAGTGCTTTGTTTGAAATATGGTTGTAGTGTTCAGTAAATACAATTTTCTAATCGAGAGTAAGGCTCTATAAGTGAGTAAAACCGTTAAGCGATTCCAAAGGTGTACCAAGTGTGGTATAAACATATAATAAGGGAAATAAGTAAATAAGTAAAACAACTTGAATCATCAAGTTGTTTTACTTATTTACGATTCGTTCCAAATCATCTACGAGCATCTTGTTCAATTTTTTTTTATATAATAAGGGATTTAAGATTCTAGAGTAGGTGACTTTTTTGCATTTCTCCAAATTTAATTGCATACAGTTATTCAAACACCATTTGGATCTTCTTCTACTACAAGAATATCAAGAAAATTTTTAATAGTAAAGCTAAACTTTAGATCGTCAGCAAACAATAGCGAACAACAAAATAGGAGTGGTCCTAGATGGCTACCCTGAGGAACACCTGAAATAAATTTTGAATTAATAAACTGAATTACAACCTACAAACTTATTAAAATCTAGTATCACAATGGCAAAATTAGTAGTTCCTCAGAAATTAGAATTAAGAGGATAGTCGACAAAATGTGTAACTCCAATTTCACTGTTCCTTGGAAATGAAACATATAACTGTGGGAAAGAGATGCCAATAATTGCACTTACGATTACTCGGACTTTTTGAAAAAGAAACAGAACTTAATTAATAATTAATCAAATTGAATTTTGTAAATTAATCTTGAAACCAAATTAAAGAGACTATCTCAACACTTTTTAAATTTTTTTAAATAGTTTCATAATAAGCTTGTAAATTGAGTCTAAAAGTTGCTTATTTTTGGACGTTTTCAAAGCGACCAAAAAGTGAAAACAAAAAAAATTAAAAAATGTCATGAGATGAACCATAGAATCGTTAAGCAATATAAAAGAAATTATTCGATATCAATTAACCGTTCGTCTTTTATGTTTCTTTTAAGAAATCGAAATTTACATTGCAAAATCCTATACCTAATTTCACCGACTATATTCTTAAACTTTCTGTCATTGCTCTTCTTAATAATTCTGGTTTGAAAAATTGCGAATCTAAAGGACGCATCTGCCTCTTAGAATCAGATGATTCCATATATACATACGAAAGAATATTATTTTTGAAACATTTGACATTACTTGTGAAAAAAAATCAAATTTTGTACTTGCTCTTTCCAAATATAAATCGTGGTAAAAATAACGATAATTTTCAACGCATTCTTCGCATTTTCGTCGTTGGAATTAATATACGTGCATTTCTAAAATATTTTCGATAATATTCTTACCACCTGTTATAAGTATTACTCTTAAAAATATCTTTAAGGTAAAACTCAAAAGATAAATCAGCAATAAAAAAGCTTTGTTCCAACAACGAGTCTTGTGATTGTCACGAAATTGTAACAAAATTGCATAAATTGAGCTTATACGCTTGCGCTAACTTTGTACCCCCAAAAGTCTATCTCACGAGACAGCATTGTTGGAACCTGAAGTCATTGACTGACGTCCAACCGGTAACCTGCTTCTAGGCATGTACCGAAATGACGGTACGTATTGAACACGATTTCATGAACTGTCTAAATTTAGTTGGAACACAAACTCGGACAGTCCTACGTATAGCCACGTCTCTTATGGAACGTGCTTTATCTATTGCGCATGATTGTGATCGTCAATGTCAGTTTTTCGGGCTGCCGGAACACACCTACTAACATACGACATTTCCTCCAGTAAAAAATTAAAATCGACATTTTTGCCTTCTCATCAAAAAAATTATCAGAAATAATTTCAAACAAAATTTTCTTTCCTTGCGAAGGACGAAAACTTGGAAATTGGCTTATCTTAATTTATACTCTTCTCTGCTCTGAATATTTCATCTTAATCTTGTAATTCTGAAATTTGATTGGTCTATACACCACGCTTAAATAAATAAACATATTTATCCAATTTAAAGAACTAAGCTTCAAATCTACATTCAATAACCATGTTTAGTTCAAAAAATCACAATATCTATAAGGAACTTAAAAGATATTATAGGATAATTATTATAATTATATTATTATTATAGGTATATTATATTGCAACTTGGAACAATTAAGTGTGCACCGCAAGATTTTTCGAGCTTACTTTTATGTCTTATTTAAAGAAGTATCAGTTCAAATATTGGAGGGCATAAAACATAAATGATATATTTAGTTCGAAATTGTTATGGATACAATCCATACTCCATGGTTTTACGTAAATGCACATAATACACTTTGTTTTTTTTTGAGCAATTTGTTGAACAATTTAACTCACCAGAGGTGGAAGTCTGTAACGCCTAACGTAACGAGAATGGCTGATTGTTTACTGCATTACTATGGTTATGAATTTTGCCTCGTTTCCTCATTATGGACCTTTTTGTGTGTAAAAGAGAGACATGTCTAACGGGTCAACTCTCATCCGAGATTAACTCGTTAGGGTTACAGACTTCGACCTCAGAAACGACGAATTTAAATGTTGACATATTGGGTTGTCTAAAAATGTACAAAGAAGTCAATTTGCCTTCTTTCGTATTGTGTTGCATGTTGCATCACAAATGGACAAATGTAATAAGACCAAATTTAAATCTGCGTTTTTAGGAATCGACATGTAATAAGTTTAACTCCAGATTTGACCTACAATAAGAATTAGAAACATTTTTCAAAGTGGGGCCATTTACATTTTCAGAACGGAAACTAAAAATGCTTGCGTCGCACCTGTAAAATAGTTTTAGTAAGTGAATTATGATTTTTCTATACAGGGTGCGCATAAGCTCTCGTTACATTGTCAAGGATCAAGGACCCTTCATACTGTAAAAATTGTCATTTTGACTATGAAACCATAGTTATCATACTGCATTTTGATGGAGATTGTCAAAATAACTTTTCAAACCTTCAGTTTTACCAAAATAATGTCAATATTGGCAGAGTTGTTAAAAATTATTAAGACCGATTTATAACCTACCTAAGCATAAGATAGTAATAAACCTCAGAAATGAAATATACAGGGTGTTTACGTTTCTCCTGTTAACTTTTGAAGAGGTGATGTTAGAAGTGAAAATAAGCCGATTGACAAAAAACCATCTTAGTAAAACTTTCTTTATAAGGGAGTGACAACCCTTTGAAGGTGTTGTGAAAATGTGAGTTTTTGCGCATTTTTTCCAAACAGTTTATATTCATTTTTTCAAATTTGGTATAAACCTAGGACTAAGACTTCAAAAATATGCACTATACATAGAGCGAGACTTTGTATTCAACATCAGGGTGACAATTTCGTAAAATTTTTATAATTTTGTTTAGTCTCTTTTGTGTAAATGTAAAGATTTATACCAATTTTGAAAACTATAATGTAAACCGTTCGGCAATAAATCCGTAAAAACTCACTTTTTGTCGTAACTCCCTTATAAAGAAAGTTTTACTAGCATGATTTTTTGTTATTTGACATATTTTCACCTCAAATATCAGTTCTTCAAAGGTTAACGGGTGAACCGTAAACACCCTGTATTTATCGACGACTATTGAATAATACGAACACGTTTCTTGTTTAGGAATGTAGTTAACTAACTTCACACCGTGAGCAATGAATCCAAAAGTCACAGGCGGTAGCCATTCAAAAAGCTACATTTCCGTATATTTTTTCTATCCACTGGGTGAATCTAGCTACTAAAGCATTGTTTTGCGTTGGTAGCTTATCAACGGTTAGGTGTTAGATTAAATTTAATTGACAAAAATAATTAAAACCTACAAAATATACAGCATAAGAATAAAAAGTCGTCGATAAAGTATATTATACAACTCGAGGAGTCGCGAATATTCACCATTATTCGCTCGGACTTACGGCACTCGGTTTTCGCCTCGTGCCGCAATTCGTCCTAGTGAATAAAGGCTCATATCCGGTCCCCGCTCGTTAAATAATATACTATTATTTTAATGCCTTAATTTATAACCCAAGCCTACGCTTGTTATAAATGTATGTATTGAAATGTTAAACTTCATTTCTTAGGTTTGTAATTCAGTATCTTATCCTTCGGTAGGTTATAAATCGGTATTTTGGAATTAGGTTAGTTATTAATGGAAGTATTGAAATTGTATATTTCATTTCTTAGGTTTATCACTTTCTTATTCTTAAGCAGGTTATAACTCGGCCTTAAGTTAAAATAACAACCGTGTCAGATTGATTCTCTTGACAAGTCATTCCAAAAAAATAAAAATTAATTTTTAAAAATCCTCGTCGTTCAGATTGTATGCTAACTATAAAAAAATATTAAATTGTGATGAAACTAGCAGAAATTGAGTGGGTATTGCAAAGAAGAAAGATGCGAAACGGAGTATAGATGGCGCATTTTGACATAAATTTTGTAACAAAATGGAGGAAGGCGAGTAAAGGCTTTGTTGAGCTTTGATTTTTTATTGGTTTTAGTAACTTCACTAGATATTATACCATTTTTGGTGAGAAAAAATTGATTTATAAGTTTACATAATTACGTTTTTATTTATTACTTCCCTTCTAGCATTTCAAATGACCACGCAATGTAGCGAGAGCTATGTTTTGGGACACCCTGTATAAAGCAAACATGAGTTTATTAAAGAGTTATAAGTAATAAATAAGTTGGAATTGCAGAAAGTTGTAATATAAATTTAAAACACAGCATTTATAGCGAATGTCCGCATCAAAGTCATAAAACATAAAGATAAAAATAATCATTCGTATTTGTTATTGGTTATGTCGGCTGAGGCAGCATAAATAAGAAATAAAGGAGAGCGTTATTAGCGGCGCGATCCGGAATTCTTGTGTTTACAAATTTGATTTTAATGCCGGCCGTAAACGTAATGATCAGAATGAATTTATAGTGATCCTCGTGTCATGCTGAAAAGATATAGTATTATAGTTTATTAAGAACTGGCGCCAGTCCATTCTGTATTCATATGCATTTTGTTTGTCTTTAAATGGAAATTTCGGGACCAACCGCTTCCACTCGTACTTTTTACGATTTTATTTCATATTCATTTTTCAACTCGGGCATAATTCATTTTTTTATCACTGCCTTTTATTACCTAAAAATTCAGTAATTATATTTCTCATCTGCCTATTTACGTATTTACTAATTATGATATATTACCTCTCCTAAAATTAAAGCTTTTATTCGAATTATATGGTTTCTTAATTTCTCCAGTTATAATAATATTGCTCTTTTATAACTTATAATAAATTTAATATTTTTAATACCCTATTAAATATGATTTTATGATAATTCAGGAACAATTACAATTTTAGAGCTTTTTTATAATAATTTCATATAGACTGCATCGTGTTTGCGTGAGATCATAAATAACTCCATAGGATTTTTGCGCGAAGGGGTCAATACACGAGAAAAATTACCCTTATAGAAATATTTAATAAGATTCAATATACAAGGTGTCCCGTTATTCGACCGACAACGTTTAACTGAAAGTTCCTCATCTCAAAATAAGTCGATATGACCCTACTTATCTATTACCAAAAGTGAACCCCTGAGGAGTTATAAGCTTTTGAAGTTGAACTAAAAAAATACATTTTTCTTTATTGCGTCCAAACCAACGAAATTTGAGTTTTTATAAGAAACGCGCACTTTGTAAAAAATTAGACAAAATTTAACATCTGCAAAGGGTTTAAATGGAAGAGGATGAGTATAAACTTCATTATAAGTTTTTAGTCTCTTAAGACATTAACAATAAAGTTACCAATTCCCTTTTAATCATTCAATTGTAAGATTTTTTGTCTCTTATATTTTCCAAATAAATTATGCCATTCTTGCAGAAAATGAGAAAAATTAAACTAGTGCAAAACAGCAAAGTTGGGCAGCACAAAGTACATTTTCCTATTGTTTCAATATTAAGTCGCCCTTTGAAACCAAAACCATAGTAACAACATTGATGTCATAATAGATAATACAGTAACTTTCAATTTATATAAATTACTTATAAAATGGATGCAATCTATTCATTTAATGAATATGCCGACATCCACCTAGTATTCGGTGAATGTCATAGTAATGGTAGAGCTGCTGCTAGAAGATATGCTGAGAAGTATCCAAATCGTCAAACTTCTCATCATACAATATTTGCTATCGTAGATCGTCGTTTGCGTGAATATGGTAAACTGGAAACTGATCGTGGAAATGTAGGGCGCCCACGAACAATAAGAACAGTAGAGGCAGAAGAACAAATATTGGGATGTGTGGAGGAGAATCGCAGAGTAAGTGTAAGAGAGATTTCTACGCAATTACAAATTCAAAAAAATGCCGTACACAGAACACTTCAAGAACAGTTACTTCATCCATACCATTTTCGCAAAGTTCAAGAATTGCTGCCGATTGATTTGAACAATAGATTGTTATTTTGCCAATGGTTCAAACGCAAATACGACCAAAATCCAAATATGGCCAGAATAATTTTGTTTACTGACGTATCTTGCTTCTCAAGAAGCGGAATAATTAATTTGCATAGCTGGTCGGATGAAAATCCCCATGAGAAAATTGTAGCCAATTATCAAAGGCAGTTTTCCATCAATCTGTGGGCAGGTATAATCGACAATCATATTATAGGGCTATTTGAATTATCACCAAGAGTGAATGGTGTGTCGTATTTAGATTTTCTAAGAAATAATCTTACTGGACTACTAGAAGAAGTACCCCTTGCCATCAGAGCACAGATGTGGTTTATGCAAGACGGAGCCCCCCCCCCCCCTCTAATTTTTCAATAAATGTGAGAAATTATTTAAATGAAAAATTTCCTCGCCGATGGATTGGTCGGGGTGCTGATGCTCCAGTCACTTGGCCACCGCGATCACCGGATCTAAATCCTCTAGATTTTTCTTTTTGGGTTGTTTAAAAGATAAAGTTTACAATATTCCAGTCGAAAGCAGAGAAGATCTTTGGGTACGAATCGTCAACGCATCCAATGAGATACGTGAAATCCCAAACGTCTTTGAATCTATTCGATTTTCATTTTTGCGCCGTATTAATTCTTGTATTCGTTCAGAGGGCACTCACATTTGGTATAATATGAATTGAAGAAGCAAACGTTTTTAACTATTTATTCAATCACTACTAACTGATGACAATACTAGACAATACTTATTTGTTTATCATAACTACATAAAAACTACTTGATAATTAGTTTATCTTCCAACATTCCCCCTTAAACTAATTTATTTGAACTAGTCCAAAATTTCTTCTACATAATTCATGTTTTAGAAATATCACACTTTTGGTTAAACTATCTGCTACCATTTCCTTCGTTGATATTGGTTTGATATTAATTAACTTTTCATTTACAGCATCTTTAATAAAATGGTGTTTAACATCAATATGCTTCGTCTTACTATGATATGAATTGGATTTCGTCAACTCAATTGCACTTCGATCGTCACAATAAATGTTAATGTCACTGCCAACTTTATTGGTTATAGCCAATTCATCTCCAAAAGCTTTTTCTACAGTTAATGGATCATTTAGTTTATTTTCAACTGCAGAATATATCAAATAATCATTTAACTTGCTTGGCATTTTTGAAATTCGTTTTGAAGAAATTATTTCTGCATTTCCATTTAAATCACTTTTATCATCAATTACTGCATTTTCTTGAAAATTGTTACAATAATTTTCATCTTCATTTTCTTCAATTACTTGGTCATTTCCAGCATTGTTTTCAATATTATTTTCTATTTCTTTTGAAATATCTACATCATTTTGATTATCAAAACTGTCAATAAATTGAATTTGTTCTGAAATCTCTTTGCCATCTTTTACATTATTTTTAAATTATGTTTTCATTGAAAACAACATCTCTGCTTTTAATAATTTTTTGAGTTTTCATGTTAAATAATCTGTACCCTTTACTGTTTTCACAATAACCCATAAATATACATGATTTAGATTTCGAATCCAATTTCTGCCTTTTCTGTTTTGGTATGTGACTCATAGCTTGACATCCAAAAATTTTTAAATAATTCAAATTCACCCTTTTCTTACTCCAAACTTCTTCTGGAATTTAATTATTTATTCCTTTTGCAGGGGATCTATTATTTATATAAACAGCAGTATTTACAGCTTCTGCCCAAAACTTCTTTTCTAAACCTGCATCTAATAACATACAACGTGCTTTTTCAATAATGGTTCTATTCATTCTATCCGCTAATCCATTTTGCTGAGGAGTACACTGAATTGTAGTTTGATGACAAATTCCTTCTTTTGCTAAATATAATTTAAAATCTCTATTTACATATTCTTTTCCATTGTCAGATCTTAAGATTTTAATTTTCTTATTAGTGCTTCTTTCAATAAAATTCTTAAAATCTTGAAAAGAACTTCTAACTTGTGACTTACTTTCCAAAAAATATACAAATGTTTTTCTGGAAAAATCATCTATCAATGTAAACATATATTTGGAACCTCCTAATGACTCGTTTTCCATTGGTCCACACAAGTCTGAATGCACCAGTTCCAAAATTTCAGTTGTTTGCGAACTTGATTTAACAAATGGTAAGCGAGTTTGCTTTCCTTTAAGACAAGTTTCACAAAAATCTGCATGATCTTTAAAATCAATTTTCTTCAGATAACCACACTTTTGCAATAATTGCAAATTATTTATATTCATATTACCCATTCTTTTATGCCAAATTTCCTAAACATTTTTATTATTAAACATCAAATTATTTTGAATTCTGACATAATTCAAACAAAACATGTCATCTTTTAGAACAGCTAATGCTAAAACTTCATTTTCCTTCATAATTCTACATCTATCTTTTTCAAAAATTACCTTACACCCATTTTTCACCATTTCACTTAAAGAAAGTAAGTTTGTTGAAATGTTTGGTACATACATGACATTTTTCACTTTAATAGTCTCAAGCCTATTTTTACCATTAATACAAATATAAACATCACCCTGACCAGCAATTGATAATCTTTCATTGTTTGCAACGATTATTTCATTATTAGTTATTGGATGGAAATTCACTAACCATTCCTTATTCATTGTCATATGAGTTGAAGCACCGGAGTCAATAAACCACTTATAACAATTATTATTTTTATTAGTATTTTCAATAGCTGATGTACAAAATCCATTAAAATTAGAATGTTGATAATTCTGATTTTGCTTATTTTTAAATTTTTTGGGTTTTGGACAATTAAATGATTTATGACCAAAATCATTACAATTAAAACATCTAGAATCTTTATTCTTTCCATAATTTTTAAAATTGTTTTTGTTATATGTTTTTCCATAAAATACAGCTTCATTATCAGCTTTCTTGCCACATTTTTCATTTTTGATTTCTTGTAATAATTTCCTTTTAATTAAATCTCCTGTAATATTCATTCCACAATTTTCGAGACCCATTATATATATATATATTCATCAGGAAGACCATCTAATAATATACAACCTATCCATTCCTCATTTACTTTTAAACAAACTCCATTTAATTTATGTGCCGTAGAAATTATTATATTGACATACTCGTCAATATTTGAATTTTCTAATTTTGTTGACAATAATGTCTTTAGGAGACTAATTTTACGAGTAAGGCCAGAATCTTCAAAAGCCTTTACCAAATTATCCCAAGCTTCTTTTGCTGTTTTGGTTTCTTCAATATGCACATAATTTACTGTTTCCACAGACAATATAATTTTTGCTCTTGCTTTCACATTTTTCTTTTCATCTTTGTCTTCACCAGTTATACAATTCCATAAATCTTCATGTTCCAAATAAGTTTTCATAGCAAACTTCCAACTGTTAAAATTTACTCTTCCTCTCAATTTGTCAATCATGGGTACACCCTGGGACATTTTATAATCTTTAATTATAAAATCTTCTGTATATATTAAGAACTTTTAATATAAAATTTGTCCTGGGCCCATAACCTGTTATAATATGAATTGAAGAAGCAAACGTTTTTAACTATTTATTCAATCACTACTAACTGATGACAACACTAGACAATACTTATTTGTTTATCATAACTACATAAAAACTACTTGATAATTAGTTTATCTTCCAACAACATTGAACATGCACTTAATTTATTACAATAATTTTTTTAATAAAACTGTTAAATTAATTCTTCTTCATTTGTTTTATTTTAAATTAATACCGTTTATACCCAGATTCTTGTCAAATCATTTAAGTTTAAAGGCCTTTAAATTTAAATTTGTTTTATGGGTTGTAATGGACAATTCCCATGGTTACCTTATTTGTTTCCAATTAAAGGCCTTTAATTTTGACCAGAATCTGCCTATTATACCCAGATTCTGGTCAAATCATTTAAGTTTAAAGGACTTTAAATTTAAATTTGTTATATGGGTTGTAATGGACAATTTCCATGGTTACCTTATTTGTTTTTAAATAAAGGCCTTTAATTTTGACCAGAATCTGCCTATATAACTGGTAAACTTTAAAAATACATTAGATATTCTCCAAAAAATTAAAATTTAAGTTTATGCAATTTCACTTACATAATGTGAAGTTATTAATTAAATTAGTCTTTTACCGAATTTCTTTTTTACATTTTTCGCAGGAACGGCATAATTTATTTGAAAGACATAAGAGACAAAAAATCTTACAATTGAATGATTAAATGGGAATTGGTAACTTTAATGTTAATATCTCAAGAGACTAAAAACTTATAAGGAAGTTTATGCCCTCCTTCTTCAATTTAAACCCTTTGCAGATGTTAAATTTTGTCTAATTTTTTACAAAGTGCGCGTTTCTTATAAAAACTCAACTACGCCAAATTTCGTCATAAAATCTTCATTGGTTTGGCAATTTTTTTAGTTCAACTTCAAAAGCTTATAACTCCTCTGGGGTTCACTTTTGGTAATAGATAAGTAGGGTCATTTCGACTTATTTTTAGGTGAGGAATCTTTAGTTAAACGTTGTCGGTCGAATAACGGGACACATTGTAAACTTGGTCCCAACTGGAAGTAGGACAAAGAATACGCGATCGTGATTACTTTTGTCCTACTTCGAGCTGGGACCAACTGTACAATCAAAATTATGCCTACAAAAAAATGAGATTAATATAAATGAATATAGATGAATATCGGAGGTTATTACAAAAAAAACATTGAATAAGTTGTTTATACAATGTATGGTATTTTGGATTAAAATTAATTTTATGCGTTGTAATCCTTGTTAAGGCGATGTAAAAGAATGTAGAAAATGTAATCAATTCCTGAGATAAATTACAAGATAATTTCTTAATAACGTACTTCCATTTGCACTTACTTGTTGGGTTTTATTAATTATTCAATGAATGAATAAACGGTAACAGAATTTTTAAGCATTATAAACATAACTTTAGTAAACTTGCACAAACCTCCACATCCAATTAATAAACCTGCTATCAAATGAGAATCAGATGCATACAAGCTGCAAGTGTCTAAGTGGACCTTAGCCATAATTACAAGCTTTTACGATTTTAATTATTCTTATCTACCATTAATATAATAATAGTCCGGTAATAAGAAAATGTTACGCGTAATGAATGATTGCCAACCTCTGTTGGGAAAATTTATTAATTAAAATTTATAAGCTGTTATAACTTAGTTATGGAGATTTATTTATTACGGGCAGGTCGAAGCAGGCATCCAGGTTCACATTATACCTCACTAATCGACCGCTCAAAATCTGCAACCGACTCCAGTTCTTCGACTCAATTTTTTAATTAAATCGCCTTTCTTACTTCCATCCGACCTAACAAATGACATGATTATACACCTTAAAGGAAGAATTTAATGCGCTCAAAATAATGAAGATTGTTTTAAGTGCTTAATTTTACACCTATAAATTTTACCAAGACACTTCATTTCGCTCTTCAATTTTTCACGAGTTGGTATTAACATCAACTTTTACCCATTTTACTAAAATATTATCATTTGTCAAAAATTTAAATATTCTTAAAAATGTTGAAGGTAATTAATAAAAAAAAATTAAAATTATTATGATTAAAATTGAAATGATTAGTTTTATAATTTTGTTAATCAGAAAGTATTAACAGCTTTATTATTATAAGCATTAAAAGTAGACTAATTATAAGGAATTAATAAAGGCCCAGTGGGGTTTTATAATGTAAAACATAACAAACGCGAGGTATCCGTTAAATAGTTCTTAATTTAAAAGGATTTATAAATATTCATTGATTTTGACGGGATTAAAATTCCGATGCAAAACTGGTATAATGGGAACTGCCCTAAATGCATAACACATTTAAGGGTATATTTTAGTGGGCTGGTCCTGCTGTAAAGCATGCTCTGTAATCAGTCTGTCAATGGGCCCCACCCGGTACAGCCCTGACGAAATTAAATTACATATATATTATAATTAGTTCAGTTTCGTTGCTAATCTGACCGTCTTCTTCAGCGGCTACTGTCCGTTTATATATTACAACATTTTTTTGTTAATCTATTTATTACAACGAATTTTAATTAAATTCGTTAGCTTCTGGTCATAAATGTTTCTGCGTTATAATAAAACATGCTTTATAAGCAGTAAATTTAATTAACATTAACAACTACACAATAAAACAAATTAGAAGAAACTTAATTGCACTGCTTTTAGTTACAACCAAAAAAAAATAAATACAGTACATATTATAATACAATCTTATATTTTGTTACAATTTAAATTTACAAAGTTTAAACATTTTTAAAATTTTTTGGTTTATTACTATGACTAGCAAAGAACTAAAAGCGGTGCTATAATATTCAGTAAATCACCGCTTTCAGTGCTTTACTGAGTAGTAAAGTTTGTTTTTTTTTAAAAGTTGGTATTACGCAAATGTCATTAAAAATGACTAGTCAAATGCATAACAAATCTTTAATAACTGTTTCTGAACCTCAAAAATAAGCTAAATTCAAAAAATGCAATAAAACAATGACATTAATAAACGTTAGTGATAACAAACGTGCTACCAATTACTTCAAAATTCCCCAACACTTAGCATATTGATTTTAATTCAAAATTGATATAAAAGGTGTAAAATAGATAAAATAGTGTAAAGAATTCGTTTGATAAGGCATTTTTCTAACTCGTTGATTAAAACGCCCCCCGCTACGCGGCTCGTGTTTTTAACTTCGGCTCGTTAGAAAAAACCCGCCTTATGAAACTCTTTCTTTAATATACTATTTTGTAACTATAAAATATTTTTTCTTTAAACGTTAATTGTGATGCTTCACAATCTATAACAAATCATATACTTTTTATGCCTAGAAAATAAAATAATATGATTAATTTGTCCAAAAAGGTTAAGTGTTAGAGCGGGATTTTGGCTTAATTTGGACAAAACGAATAAAACAATGACTGTTAATGGTGAAAGTAATCAGTTATCGCTCACGTTTGTGGATGTATAGTTTGATGAAAACAAGCAATTTCTTCATGTATTTTTCAAATATTATAACTAAAATAATTACAATTGATGTTTAGCTCTGAGGAAGGTTCGAAATAAAAAACCGAAACCGGTCAGCTGGATATGAAATAAGTATTTGTTTTATTCGTTTTGTCCAAATTAGCCAAAATCCCGCTCTAACACTAGACAATAAAGTAGGTACTTTATCGAAACCTACAGAAAAGAGGAAAATAACTTCTTATGGCATATATCCACATTCTTGCTAGAAAAAGTACAACTTTTCCTCCTGGCTACAAGCGATTTCAAAGCAAATTTTGTTGATTTTGTATTGAACTGACAAACGAAATTAGTAGAAGAAGAAAATGTCTGGAAATTCTGAACTCTACTGACTTTCCCCTGGCCTTTATCCCATGTACTGTATGTTCATACAGGGCGTCCCACTTTTTATCCAAATTTTTTTTAGATTCTAAAATCAGAAAAGAAAAAATCCTATGAACTAATATGATTTTTCGACTCCTTATACCCAGATTCTGGTCAAATTTGACCAGAACCTGGGTATTAATCCTAAAAATCTTACAGGAATCTTAGAATTTCAAAATTATAATTTTATGAGACACCTTGTATAGTTTTTGTTTTATTTACAATTTATAAAAATACTTGATCTCCGTGGAATTGTTTGGTTTGAAAACATAATACCGCCGGCGGTCATTTAGCCTTAGCCTTTTAAAAACTTCTTAAGGAGATGAAAAAAGTATTGCTTCATAGGATTTTTTTTTGTTTAGAAAGACATTTACCACCCACAAAAAATTTTTGGGAAAAAATTTGATTCATCTTGTATACAGGGTGGTTAATTGTCGCAGAAACGATCCACGATACATAATAGTTTGTTTAGAAGCAACCGCTAGATAAGAATAAAATAATTAAAAAACATTTGGTTAAAAATACGGTAGTTGTTCAGTTATTGGCATGTTTTAACCTTACCTCTTTATATTTAAATAAGTCAAATTATCGGTAACTTTCGATTAAGTACAGTTTAATAAATATTGAATATTGCACAGTTGAAATTAATATGACATTTTTCAAAAATGCAAGAATCATTAGATAAAATACAATCTATTTAATTATTAAAATCCCAATATTTTTAAAGAAATGCAATAACAATACAATTACCTTTATATTCTGTACTGTATTGGGCAAAAACAAATCGGAAGGTATAAAGAAAATTTTTAACTTTGAGCACTCAAAAGGATTTTTTAATATTTTTCAATATTGTCTAATGAATGCTACATGAGAGCGCAGCGTGTAGCGATAACGCGATTTTTTCAGCACCCTGTATAAATTAGTATTTTTTAAGCTTACAAAAATTTGCCGCTTTAGCCTATAGCCTACTAAGTCTATAGGTAAATCCGGCTCTGGGTAGGTGACTAAATTCTGGGAACCGTTCTTATCTTTTGAATTTTGAATACTAAAAAGTCCAAAGTTTTGAATTAAAAGGTAAAAATTGAAATAAATTGAATGAAAAATTATTAAAATAAAATACAAATCAAAAATTATGAAAATAAATTTAAAAAAATGTAAAATAATCGCGAGATTATAACAATTTCAGAAACAATCTGTGTACTCTTACCAATCAAGAATACCAAAATCGGTTTTCACATATAAGAACTCTAGTTTCAAAACTCACATTCTCCACAAAAACTAGCTTTCCGGAAATTGCAAAAAAATCTACAAAATAAATAATTATTACGCTTCACAACCTGTAACCATTTCTCTATAAAATGAGTCTATGGTCATGTTCGAACATTTCCGGCATAAATCGGGTATACTTTTTATACCTATGTGATAAAATAGGTACTTTATCGACACCTTTAGTAAAGTAAGTAATTTTTATAATTTAGCAATTTCAATGTTGATTTTATTAATTTGAAACACTCTGTGCATCCAAACAAATGTATGAATGTATGTATTCTTCAGTAAAAGTAATTTTCAGGAAATTACAAAAAATCCATAGTCTGCAACCATATCTACGTTAGTTAAATCGATGGTCATGTGCGTACATTCGCAATGTAAGTCGGGTATCGGTATCGGGTATAATTTTTATGCCTAGGCAATAAAACAGGTAATATATCGACAACTTTCGGAAATTAACATTATTAACATAAATTACATTATTAACATAAATTTTCGCGTTTAAAGAAAGGAAATGAACTTTCTGAGGCTCACATGTATCATCATTTCCGCTACAAAAAGTACTATTTTCCTCCTAGGTATAGAGGCGATTTCAATGCAAATTTCGTGGACACAATCTACTCTCATACCAAAAAAGAATACTAAAATTGGTTGAAATATATGAGGGCCCTGGGTTTTAAAATTGCAAACAATCCACAAAATAGACTAAAAATATTTTAAAAAATGTGCTTTCGTAGGAATTTCTTTAGAACTTACATTCAGTAAATTATTTAAGAACTTATTTTATTGGAAAATGTGACTTACGCAGGAGATGTTTGTTAGTTTTGCAAAGCTCATATATGAAGAACTGTACTCATATTGGTATGATTGTCTTATAAATCTTAAAGGTACTATTACAGTTAAACTTCACTAACTCAAATCTTCAAGGAATTTTAAAAAAATTCTAGATATAGAAATTATTTCGCAAGTTAAAAACGAATATTTTTACAAGCACATTACACACAAAATTCGAATTATGGAAAAATTCGACTTATAGGAGTTCGAGTTATGGAAGTTCGACAGTATTTCCTTAAATGCGGTTGCCGGGTCCAATCAAATTTCAGGATTTCAAGGTAAACAGAAGATGGCAAATAAGAGCTAGAGTAAAAATTTAATTTTTTGGAAAAAAATGTGGGTTTTGAAACTATAACTCTCATCTCTCATATCTTTTCTGGACATTTAAAAATATGACGAGTTTATATTTTGTTGCATTTTAATCATCTAATTTTGGACGCCCACAAACACTGTTATAAATGCAAATTGTTCCAAAAACGGGAAACTTGAAAAAGCTCTGAAAGGATCATTTTATGATCAAAAACACAAGTGTCTCGAATATTCAGACTATCCTCTTCATTCGTTTCTTTTTTATTGTCATTTTAGTTATGATTTTTTTAATTTTACAAACTGCACCCATATTAGTTTGATTGGTCAAGAAAACCAACATCGGTTTTCACATACTTTTTTACTTATCTAATTTATCAAGGGCGATAAATTTGGACTTCCCACAAAGCTGTTAATATGGCTTATTTATGTTTTAGACTTAAAAGAATAAAGGTATATTTTTAAATATGCTTTGAAAAAACGAAAAAAGATTATCGTTTTCTTTTAGGTTTGTTTTGAATAAAAACAGTAAAAAAGCAATTTTTGCACCCCAAAGACAAAAAATTATACCTACAATATTAATACTGAAATTCTGGTCAAAATTAAAGGTCTTTAATTCTAATAGAAACATTTCAGGTAACCATGGAAAACCTATATGACAAATTTAAATTTAGAGGTAAATGATCAAAATTAATAATTTTCCAAAAAAAAATTAAAATCTAAAAAAAACTTGTATGATCAAAAACAGAACCGAGACGATTTTGGGCAAAAAATAGTAAAAATCTGGGAAAATACTTTTAAATTTCTTTCGTTTTTTTTTCTTTAATTAAAGATGAATTGTGAATGATCAATACTCAAATTTTCTAAAATTTGGATTGCCACTTAAATAAAGTCATTTTTTTTAAATTTTTTGTTTATAATGATTGTCGTGGGAAGAGCAACTCATGTGGATGATTCGCAAATCGAATTAGATTATAAAACCACTTTATCATTTATTGCAAGCATAACGTAAAATAACTTTGTAGAATTCGTAGGTTTAAGCAATATAATATTAAGACCCCTATAAATATGGTTTTATACTCGAACAGGACATTTTCAATTACGCAGTATCAATAAATATCAGTCAAAGGAAGAAAAGTCAAATCACAAACGTGTGGCGCTTTATTTTATATCGTTTTGGTTTAAGCCTCACCTGATGCTCTGCTATTATATCGTCACTCTTCCAGGTTTATTGGATTGGATTTTATTATTCCGTAGGTGTAAAACATTGGGACCAGCGCGATACCCGCTGTTCCACGTCAAAGAGGGTAAAGCCACGCACTGGGAACACGAAGAACGAAGACATAAAATTTAACGCTTTTTTAGTAATTACTTTGTTGCTTTTATTGAATTATTTAAATCTTTATTGTTTATGTGGGCCGGAAACTATAAATACGTTTACATAAGAAACTATCCACCTTTATTTATTCTCTTTAAAAATCTACAAATTTAAATACTGAAGCCCGGTTGCAAAGTTGAAGCTTTAGCTTAAACTTAAAAAATGATAGAAATATAATCAAAAATCTTAAATTTTTAGTTTAAGTGTCGCAGAGATCTGAGATACAGGGTGTCGTTCTGATCAAAAAAATTAGAGCAATTTTAAAATTTTAATCATTTTTCTGGGACACTCTGTATAAATTCCATTTTATATTTTATTATGTGATATTTTAAATATAAATCAAGCTTTGGGTTTTTTTATTTAACTTTTAAGGCCATTAGATAATATAATAAATATAAGCTTTGTTGTTCAAAAAAATAAATGGAGCTTAGACAAAATTTAAGCCAAAATTGATTTAAATAAGAAAAATATAAAAAAAAAGAAAATTATACAGCTGCGTAATTTTTAAGTGTGTTCTATAAACATCGTAAAACTTTTGCCATTTAAAAAGTCCTGTCTTCTTAAGGAGTCTAAAAATATTAGTTCAAAGGAAATTTTTGGTGGAAGAGACAACCTGTATATTTTATAAAACCAAGTAATAGGAAAAATATGTTCAGAAAATTTAATTTGTATTTCTCAGGTAATAATTGATTAAATTGGTATGATCTTCGAATTTTTAACATTGAAGGCTTCATAATGTGGTGAAATATCGGTAGACTGATTTGTTTGGATGAAAAATGGTAAGTTCGTATTAATTCCAAGATTTTTATTAAAGGACCTACCGCGTGGAAAGAAAACAATGGTGCGTAATGTTTGGTAAAGAAAGTATTATCCATGAACGAATTTGTAACTATCCGCAAATGAATAGGGTGTAATTAATAACCATAAATTACATCTCCGCAGTTGGCAGACTCCCAACAAATGCTCTTAATTAGTGAAATTAATTAGGGCGCGTTGTCCAGCGGCAATTATTTCTACATATTGCTAAACCAGAGATGTTATAAATCATCGATTATATCATTTTTAATGGTGCCCTACGATTCGTTACTGATGAACTGGACTATTGTTACATCAGAGCACATCAACTACTTACTAAAATCAAAATTTAGAGCACCATAAAGTGAAAATCCTCAATTTGGTTAGCTTTTCAACAACTCCCTTGGCTATGTCTTAAGTTTTTTTTGCAAATGTTTTGGTTTTTTGGCAAATTTTTAATATTTTTTTGTGAAAGCTAAGTTTTATGGAATCTATGGTATTATAGATTTGTAAGCTTAGAGGTTAAAAAAATAGAATTGCACCATATATTTCACATCAAGCCCTGTCAGGACCTCTCTCCATGCAGGTAACAGGTAAAAGGAGTCTCGAAGGAGAGAGATCGCCTTAAAGCAATTATCTAATTAAAATTAATGCCAGTTTAAAACCAGAACTCATCAAACCAGGCCCACGGACTAAATTAATCATAGTATAATCGAGTTGATGGATATTTTTAATTTAATAAATAATGAGAAATATATTAAGATCCTGTTAGCAGGTGGGGGACGGGGTACCACCGCCTCCTCTTCCTAGCGCGATGTAATTATTTATGAATTTATATTTGTTTTCCAGACATAGGTTCTTTTACTTATTTCCTATATTAGTTTTGGATCATTTTTCAGAACTTTAATTTATGCTGTCTTTTCTTTAACTTCCTCTACGGTTCTCGCTCCGTTTTAATTTTTCCTAATTGAATTTCTCACCATACGAACATAATTTATAATTAAATGTACACAGCCCTATGTTATTTATTTAACATGACTGACGTCCATTCCAAATTGGTGTTAAAAATTACTATTTTACCTTCAGAACCATCTTCTTCATTACTTTTAATTCTATCAGACTTCATTAACAATAATTTTATTTTTTTTTCAGTTTAATTACCATTTAAACTATATTATTAACCAGAAAATTTAATTATTTTTTACCAAATTTTATGCATGACGGAGGTATTAAATAGTTTATACTCTTCTATTCCCTATAATAAAAGTTTTTTTTTATTTCTAGTAATTTTCATAATATGTAACTTTCTTAAAACATCCACACTATTTTTTTAGTTTTTGGGGTCTGTCAGTTCATTTTAAATAAAATATAAATTTCTTTACTTTATTGTAAAAATTGTTGATATACTGGGTGTCCACGAAACTAGGCCATCCCTGTAATTTATAAAAAAAAAAAAAAAAAAATTTCAGTATAATAAATGGCATAAGAAAATGCATTTATTAAACTAAAAAAAATTCAATTATACTTCCGGTTTCACCAAACATTAGTAAGTTCCATGTTTGTTACAAAAAAAATTTTCTGTACTTTAAAAAAAAATTTGGATTTTTTTTGGTAAACTCTTAAATAATTTAAACAGGTAAAACTTAAGAGCAATCATCCCGGTGCATTTTTAGACGTTTGCTTTGGGGACCCCTGGACGCGTTATATTTTAATATTTTTTCATTTTCTTTTTTTCATATTAAAGTATATTCGTCAAGCTTTCGAACGGATAGACTCAATTTTTTAAAAAAGTTAAAGTTTTGTTAGATATGTTCCATCAAAAAGTTCAAAAATGTACACATAATTAAAGAGTGAATTAAGAGAATATAAGTCAATATATCAAAAAAGGAGTCGGTCCGTTCGAAAGAAAATATATTCAGCTTTCTATGTGCAAAATTTCAATATTTCTGGATTACTAATAACAAAGTTACACGGGACTTTTTGAAGCTAAATTTTGCTTCCGGCTGAGAGCTATAAGTGCTCCTGCGCCTGCGTAAAGAGTGGGGACGAGCCTTAGTGGATTAGTACTTAGTACCCGATAAAGTCCCAAACTCACTCGAATGATTTTTAATATCAGAAGATTGAAATTTGAATGCAAATAATCAGTTCTTGCTATTTGCAATTCCTAAGTCTTAAGGATTCTACATTTTGGGTATCACTGAAATCGTAAAAAAACCCTCTATCTAAATAGATGGTGCCTCCACTATCATGCCGTTTGAAAAAATAAAGATATTTGCAAAAAACGCATTCTAAAAATTATAAATATTAATTTCTCAAAAAATACCGAATTTACAATTTATTTTACCTATTTAAATTATTTAAGAGTAGTTTTATGGCCGATCTCACCGATAGTGCTTAAATAAACTTAGCAAAGACTTGCTTACACTTAAGTTCTTCTTAAAATTTTAAGACGTCTCTCCAGTCATATAAAACGAATAAGTACGCTGAAGTTTAGTACAGATTGGATTTTGGTGTTCAGATGGTTCGGGTGTCGTTCGGCTTCCGTCGCGTTGTTTTGTTCTATGATTTTTATAATTTTACCACAGAATCACAGAAAACAGTATTGAAAAAAGTAAAGCAACATTTCCTTTTTTTCAAAAATTTTTAAAAATAGTGAAAATAATGTTTAATTTTAACACTCAGTATTTAGTATCGAATTTATAAAGTTTATTTTTTTTGAAATAAATTCTTTGAAAATTTAAAAATTCTAAAGAATTTTTATCATTCATGCTTTATTGTTGGAAAAAAGTAGAGAATCGTGTGCAACATATTATTATAATACACAAAATAATGAAAAATTTTATTTCACATTTTACTCAAATACTTAGTTTATGCTTATTCATCATGCCGCGAGGAATAAAAATTTCAAAAGAAATTAAAATTTTGATAATTAGTGATTTTAATAAAAAAAAGTGTCACAAGCTGATATTTCTAGAAAGTATTCGCTGCATAGATGCATTATATTCAGAATTATAAATAGGTATAATGAAAGTGGAACAGTAGATTTAAAAAAAAAGTCAGGACGGCCACGAAAAACAACATTACGTGAAGATACGCTTATAAATATTTCAAAACAAAACCCATTTTTATCTTCAAACCAAATTAAGGTCCAATTTGATAACAATCGGATTCCAAATATTACATCACGCATTGTCAGAAATAGTCTAAGTGAGAACAATCTTATAGCTAGAAGACCAGCAAAGAAACCTCTACTTTCAAAGAAAAACAGACGTGCCAGAATTAAATTTGCTCAAGGCCACATTAATTGGACTTTGAAAGATTGGAATAGGGTAATATTCAGTGACGAATCAATGGTTAGCTTGATAAGTAGTCATGGAATCCAATATGGGAGACGTCCTGAGGGCAAAAGATTATATCCCAAATATGTTCGACATACAGTAAAACATGGTGGTGGATCTATAATGATTTGGGGGTGTTTCTCCAGTTTCGGAGTTGGCCCCATTCATCGTATAAATGGCATAATTTGTGTATAAAAATATTTTAGAGAACGTTATGGTCCCATATGCTGATAGCACTCTCCCATTAAGTCACTTCTTTCAGCAGGATAATGATCCGAAGCATACATCAAAGTTTGTAAAACAATGGCTTGCGGAAGAAAAAATTAATTTATTGAAATGGCCATCACAATCTCCGGATTTAAATCCAATTGAAAACCTTTGGAGTATTTTGGATAACAACATTCGCTATAAAACTTACAAAAATTTGGACGAACTCTTTTCAGCGCTTCAAAATGTTTGGGATGAAGTAGATCCAATTTTATTTAATAATCTTTTAAAATCAATGCCCAGAAGATGTGCTGATATACTTTAGAACAACGGGTATTGGACAAAATATTAGTTTACACTTTAATTTTTGTATTTCTATATGAATAAATAATAATTTTCTAATTGTTGCTCTACTTTTTCCAGCCTTATTACTAATTTATTTTACTAAACCTGCAATTTTTATTTTATTTAATAAAAAAATATGAAATAATGTAGATTTAAAGCATTCTTATTTTGAAATATTAAAGTTATTTATTACAGAATATTATAACCTATATATGAATAAAATGTAAATGTTGCTCTACTTTTTTCTAATACTATATTTTAGATTATTCTGTGGTAATATATAAAATTTTATAAGTATTCATTTTTTTTACTGTTTTATATTTGAAATAGAAACTTTAGAACTGTGTCTTTCTTTAAACGAAAATATTGAAAAAAAAACAAGAAAATCTGGCATGGTTTTAAAATGGTCATTTCTGGTGTAAACTTGTCTTGGAATATCATCATTAATTATATAAATTATAATTAAATTTCTTCTCGAATACCGTTTAGCGAGAAATTGTAATTTTCAGGTTAAGTTGAGTTTTAAGTTCAACTCAGGCTTTAGGTTGGCCTTTCCAATGACGATGAGACCCGATAAGCACTACTTAGACATTAAAGTAGTTCTTAAATTTTAAGTCATGTCGGTGAGATCGGCCTTTAACAGGCTTTATTAAAAAAACATACTTGGAACTTACCAATGTTTAATAATAAGTACAAAAAAATAGGGTGTGGCATTTAAAATAAGAAAGTTGATGTCATTTCCTGTAAAACTTCTTATGCCATATAACATACTCAAATTTTTATTTTTATAAATAAAAAAATGCACTAGTGCCCCTAGTATATTTTTTTTATTTAATTTTCTTTGAAATATAATTATTTAAAGAGTGGTAAGATTTCTGTATCTTCATAGAACTACCCACATCGGAGGTCCGATTCTGCACGGAAATAATTACCTATTTATACCCAAAATTATATGCTTTAATTAAGAACAACTGTTCATGGCCTTTCTTTTCTAAAAAATATGTTTTTTTTTATAAACATCGACAAAGATATTTTTTATCTTTACTTTCTAACCCCGAATACTTTTTGTGGTCCTAGAGTTCATTTTAAGTAAAAATACATTTTTTGTTTTATTATAAAAAGATATTTTAATATATTTTTTATTATATTTCAATTAGTATTTGATAATATTGCAGGACCCTGCTATACAGGATACAGAGTGATCATTTAGCTCTGTGGTAAATTTTGCGATATCCTATTTTGAGAAAAAAATATCCTATGAACATACATCCTATTAATTTATTTCAACATTTTAGCGAAAGGGTTTTTTTCCTAATTTCCTAAACTGTGAATTTATATTTTAATCTCAGCAACTATTTAATTAATTTAAAAAAAAATCCCAATTCTTTAGATATTAATTTTAATTTTAATTCTTATTTTTTATTGGGAATTTTTAGATTCCGCTCGCCCTCTGGTGGCAATATATGAACTTCGATATTCGGTACGTTTTGGATTTAATGCATTGGTACATGTTTTTTGAAATTTACTGAAGCTTTAAATGATAAATCTATTTGTGTTTTGTTGAATACGTACTTATAAGGTACAAGAATGCATTATAAACACAATTTTTGACAATAACAACTACCGAATATTCTCCATTTATAGCGCCATCTATACGTAGTTAAAATTCCCAATAAATTTAATTTATAGTTTAGTTCTATGCCTATAAGGACTTTAGAAAATGCTATTTCTCAGAAGTTACTAAAAAAATAATTATACAACCAAATACACAAAAACAACCAAAAGGAAAATATTAAAAACTGAACTGCTTTTACTTTGGTAAAAAGAGAGGCCATAAATTTGTCACAAAGGTTCAAATTAAGTACACAAATTTTCTAAGTTAATTAAGTAGTTTTGATGAGAAACTTACAATTAGTAAGTAGCTCTTGTTTAAAGCACTGGACGGAGTTGGCAAATAAATGCAAACATTTTCCTTAGTGACTACGGACCTCCAACAGTTGTCGCTGTAAACTCGTATATAAATAATATAAATTGTAAAGCTTAAATAATAGTAATAATAACAAAATGTTTAAAATTACGATAGTTGCAATTAATTAAAACGAATTATGAAATTACAATTATTTTACTTTTATTTTCAGGAATTTAAATATATTATTATTTTTTAACTTGATTTAATCACTAGTTGGTAAAA
This sequence comes from Stenus bimaculatus, assembly GCA_963971135.1. NCBI lineage: Eukaryota > Metazoa > Arthropoda > Insecta > Coleoptera > Staphylinidae > Stenus > Stenus bimaculatus. The sequence goes on along the minus strand of OZ020183.1, from coordinate 41,965,636 downwards.
AATAATATTTTATTTAAAATGAAAAAATAATAAATATTTTTATCAACTAGACTTGTAATCCTAAGTCGTTGCTTTTTACGGGATTAAATGAAATATTTTTAATATTTTATTAAGTACATAATTACCAAATTATAATTATTATTTACAACTAAATTATTAATATATGAAGTATAAAAATATTAATATAAAGTAAAAAAATATGATTATGATACCCAATGGTTATTTTTTTAAAAATAGCCTAATTAAAACGTAATTACTTATTACGAAAGGTAAATCAGTAAATTAATTATAAAAGTAAACTAAACTATTATTTAATAATTTTGCAAAATAATTGTAATTTGCTAAACGTGTTTTAATAATTTTAATCCGTTTAAATTGGCTAATTTTGTTGATATTAATATTATTTATATTTGCCAAATTCGTTATTTATAAATAACTTAATAAATTTGGAGGTCCGGGACAAAATGGTTATACCCAGGCGACAACTCTTTTTTGTGTTAAATATAGGAATAAATTTTTTAAGAAATATTAATTCATACCAACTTCTGAATCTCAAAAACTAGGTTAGAAAATTTGTCTACTTAATTTGAACTACTTAACTGCCTTGGTGACAAACTTATGGCCTCTCTTTTTACCAATTTTATAACAAAGTTGTAAATGATTATTTGAAAACCACGTTTTATCCTTTACTAATCAAATCTTACTAAATTTTTCTTTAATTATAATTATTGCAATAAAAATAAATTTTAGTATTTTTAAAATTATTTTTTCTTGCTCGCTTGGATACTTGGTTGCATAAAAATTAGTGGCTAAGTAATTTCTGTCGAAGGGCCTTTTGTTTAGTGCCTAATAAATGGTAAGTACCTGGTAAAGGACTTATTTAGCTGTTTCACAGGCTTATTAATTTTTTTTTGATAATTGAAAAATTATGTCGTTTTAAATTTCAAAAGGAACGTTCCTGAATTTATTAGAATTTAATGCTAAATAGACGAAAAGCAGAAAGCTTATTTATTTAATTTAAAAAAAATAAATAATTATTAAGATTTTACATTATTTTAATCATTTATTTTTTCTCTGCAACAGTGGATGCTAAAATTCAAATTTTGACAAGTTGAACAAAACTACTGTCATGATTCATGATTGTGCAAAAAAGCCTCTCGATATCCTGTAAAAATTATTTTAGTTTTATTTGAGCCCGGAAAATTATAAATCATTTTTTATCAAATAATTAAAAAATTGCTAAAAAAATCGGTAACTGTGTAATATTTGTTTAATTTAGAAAAATAATTTGTAAAAATATCCGTTTATTGGACATAAATATACAATGAAAAATTAAATATAATAAAATGTTTATAAATATGCATTAAATTGAACAATTTTTATAGTTTCAACGTAGATAATTAAAAATAAACACATGACATAGGCAACCAAAATTACTAATTTAATATAAAACACTGATAATGTTATCTAATTGTTCAAAAATTGATTGATTTCAAGAGCATCTTTGGGCGCTGGATAGGGCGGAAAATTATAATATATTTTTCACAATTGTATATTTTTTATTTATTTACACACGTGTATCTAAGTACAAGCCTTGTAGGGTACAAGGGTACAAGTTTCAATATTCAATACCGTATAAAATGCCCCCAAAATCCGATAACCTTCTTTTAAGCAATTTTAAATGTATTAAATTGACAGAAATACAATAAAAATTCACTTCTTAAAAATTTAATCTACATGTATATGCAAGGATAGTAGATTTTTTTAATTGTAGTTATCCAATAAAATAATATTATACAAAGAAAGGCCATAAGGTTGTCACTTGAGTAGTAATGAACTAGGAAAGTTCTTCTAGTGAAAGAAGAGGGTAACAAGAAAACAAGATAATAAATTGTATATGTATTATTATATTTTTAAATTATTATATCATTATATTATTATAAGTTTTCCCAAGTGACTGCGGACCTCTAACAGTTGCCTATTTTTAAATTATATACTGAGGGGTGCACAAAAAACGGCCAACGATGTAGCACGATGTAGGATGTAGCATGTAGCTTCGTTATTTCTTATCTGATTTTAATAAGTGATATTTAAAACGAAATGGTTTGAAGAATACTACTCTCAGATAATAAAAGATTAATCTTATCTTTGAAAAAAACAGAGGAGGAGGGGGCAACTTTTCTTTTTCAAATGGCAACATATTTTTTTCGATTAAAAATAATCATTAACAAAAATAATTTAAACCAATTATACCAATAATTTTTTTTTAAAATTAATTTAGAAAATAATTTTTTTCTTATTTTTTTTAATTTTTTTTTATTATTATTAATTTTTTTTAAATTTAATTCAATTGTTTTTTTTTGTTTTTGTGTTTTGTTTTTTAATTTATTATTAATAAATTAAAACATTATTAATAAATTAAAAAGTATTAAGAATAAATTAAAAAACAAAAAATTTAGATTATGTCTTTTAATGATTTTTTTCAATCGAAAAAATATATTGCCATTTGAAAAAGAAAAGTTGCCTCCTCCTCCTCTGATGTTTTCAAAAATAGAATTAGTCTTTTATTATCTGATAGTAGTGTTCTTCAAACCATTTAATTTGACATATCGTTGGCCGTTTTTTGTGCATCCCTCTGTATAAATAAATTCCTTGACAGTAATACCAAAATAGTCATTATTAATAAAATCGCAAATATAATTATTTCTTAAAAACTTACTATAATTGTAACAATTTACAAATATTTTACAAATTTTGAGTAATAACGTTTTAAAACATTTCTCGAAAGTTTAGGAAAGTAATTATTATAAATAAAATAATATTATTAACAAAGTGTATATTCCGGAGAGTGATACTTGAATACAAAATTGAAAATGTCACATGTGCTTATTACTTTCGAAAGTTAATTATGTTTTTGAATTTTAAAAGATTATTTCTTCTTAAAAACTAAAAATCAGTTATAAATTTTACCACAATAACATTGATTTTCTTTATTTAAAAATGAACCAATGAATCTCAATTTAGGATCATTTTAATCAGTGAATGATCTTATGATACAGTTTCCGTGGTGTAGTGGTTATCACATCCGCCTAACACGCGGAAGGTCCCCGGTTCGATCCCGGGCGGAAACATTTTTTATTATTTTTTTTTAACTTTTAAAATTAACACTGTAAAATTTTAATGTTTTCTTGTATCAAGCTAAATTTTATAATCATAAAATTAGTGCCTTAAAATAGCTGGTTTGTTTTATTTTTTAAGGAAATAATTGGCTGAAAAGGAGCAAAATATGTAAAGTTGCTCCCAGCTCGAAGTAGGACAAAGAATACGCGATCGTGATTAATTTTGTCCTACTTCCAGCTGGGACCAACTGTACAACTAAAATTAATTATACAGGGTGATGATAAAGTTTGGAACATAATTGATAACTGCCTTATTTAAATGTTTTGAGAAAATCGCTCAGACAGGTCAATTTTAGTTCTTAAAATGCCATCTGTTGGTATAAAAAAAATATTAATGTCGTCACTGGTGCTTTAGCAATGAAGTCATCAGCGATTTTTTTAATGGAAACCACCACTTTTTTTACTCATTTTTAAAAAAATTTTTGAATAAAAAATCTTTTTAATTCAAAAAAGGATTTATTTTTATTTTAACGAAAAAGGTTTTATAAAAATAAATTAAAATGAATTTGAAGTTACTAATAATAACAAAAGAAAGTAAATGTTTAAATAATGGGCATTCTAATGCGAATGTAAAATTTTAAATCTATTTAACAAAATTTAATAAATAGTCTTGAAAAACAAAATTTTTCATTCCATTTAAATGTAAGAAAATTTACAAAAATTAAAATTTTAAATTTACCATTTATTGAAATCACCCAAAATAAAAATCTTATTACGACATTCAAATTTTTAAATTTAATAGTAGGTACAAATTAATTTTAAGCTTACATTAAAAAAATTTTAAACGAAAATTTGTTACAAATGCAATCATTTTTTATATCATCATATAAGTGACATAAATGTCTTTTAAAAACAAGTGAAAAAAACGGAGACTTCCATTTAAAAAAATCGCTGAAGACGTCATTGCTAAAACACCAGTGACATCATTAATATTTTTATTATACCAAGAGATGGGATTTTAAAAACTAAAATTGACCTGTCCGAGCGATTTTCTCAAAAAAATTAAATACGGCAGTTATGAATTATGTTCCAAACTATCATCACCCTGTATTAGTTCCAGGTATTATTTAGGTACTTAATATTTCTTATATTTGGTTCCATTTTATAACTTTTAAAAATATTAAAAAATCAAACTTTCAATGTTTGTAGTAATTCTTTTGAACAATATGATTAGCTCAGATTATCTTTAAATTTTCTATATTGATTTCTTCTTTACACAATTATTTTTTCTTAAAACTTTCTCCTTTATTCATGACTAATTTTTAGGACCGTTGGAATGTGACACATTGTTCATTATGTTTCTATCAAATTTTGCTCTTAACTGTTTCTTAAATTTTAAGTGACAATGGTGCAATCGGTCCTTAAACAATTATAACATGTAACATGCTCTCTTTTGAGGCAAAAATTTTTCGTTTTTCTCGTATAGTAAACTTTTGTACTCTAGAACAATCTTCACTTTTGTGTTTTCTGATTTCTTTCAGAAAATTATACTTTATTATTTTGATTATAATTAAAGTTGAAGTAGTGGGAATATTTAATTTCTGAATTATTCTATTTTGTTTGGGTGGCCCACGACGAATAGTACGATCAAAAATGAAATTTGGAACATTACTATAGTTTCAGACAGGGTTCATTTTAGTATAATAATAATTTACTTCCGGTATATTGTTTCCGGTTACGTGAAATCAACTTTAAAATATTTAATGGAACACCCTGTATACTAATGCATTTTTGAGAAAATTATTTCAATATAAATTTAACGATACCATACACTTTATGTTTTATTTTAAGGTAATGGGAATATTCTCAGTTTAAAGAAAAATAAAAAATTACTTTATTGTTAAATAAAAATTATGAACAAAATGTTACCAACAGTACGTACTATAAGAGATGTTCAAATTGACTTCCACCTTCTTGTATGCAATATTCGAATCTTAGGTTCCTGGTGCAAGACGCTCTAATCCTATTTGGTGTAATTCTTTGACATGCTTCCATGATCCTGTTCTGTAAGTCTTGTATATCAAGATGTTGTGTGGTATACACAATTTCCTTTAAGTATCCCCACAGACAAAAATCTAGTTGTTGCCACCACATTTCAGCCCTTTCATTTAGTGGAATATCTTCTAGCAATTCTGGAAATACTTCTTGGAGGAAATTTAAATATCTGGCACCAGTCAATGTGCCATGGTAAAAGTAGGGGCCAATAACTTGGTCATTGAATAAACCACACAATACATTTATACTCCAAACTTGCTGGAAATTTTTTTTTCGGGTGACCAATAGTGACTGTTGTGGCGGTTAACAGTACCATTGTTATGAAATTTGGATTCATCACTCCATAAAATATTTTTAAGGAAAAATGGATCATGTTCAAGTTTAATTGATATTTCAGCAATAAAATTTAATCTTCGTTCGAAATCACCCGGTATTAAACCCTGCCCTAAATGTATTTTGTAGGGATGATACTTATTATTTTTTAGCACTCTTTGAATAGTAGTTCTGCTTAATCCTAATTCTTGTGAAAGAAGTCTGGTGGATGCATGTGGGTTCACTTGAACATAAGCCAAAATATTAATGATGTTGTTTTCCGTTTGAATTAATTGTCTTCTAGGTGTTGCCAGTTTGCCATTTGGTAGCGAACCATTTCGTAATTTATTTTCGATGTGGGCAAAAGTATTTTCATTTGGAGTTATACGATTTGGATATCGAATTCTATACACATCTCGAGCAAGTCTCTTATTTTTTCGGCATTCGCCATAAACAAGGAGCATGTCTACATATTCATCATAAGTAAAATGAGTAGACATTTTGGAATAATTTTGAAAAACAACAGAAGGCCACTCGACAATCCAACGCCAACGATATCAAAAATAAGTCAATGCTCATGTGCACAACAGCAACATGAGGCAGTTGTGAATGTAAATTTCATCTTTTGTTTATTTTTATTTGTAAACCTACATTTAAATTCCAGATTGCCCAGTTTTTGTTCATAATTGTTAGCTAGAATATTTTTTTTTGTATTTCAAACAATTATCATTTAACAATAAAATATTTTTTATTTTTATTTAAATTGAAGATATTCCCATTACCTTAAAATAAAACATAGAGTGTATGGTATCGTTGAAATTGTATTGAAATAATCTTCTTAAAAATGCATTAATATACAGGGTGTTCCATTAAATATTTTAAAGTGGATGTCAAGTAACCGGAAACAATAAACCGGAAGTAAATTATTATTATACTAAAATGGACCCTGTCTGAAACTATACTAATGTACAAAATTTCATTTAGATCGTATTAATCGTTTTCGAGATATGTCCTGGCTAGCTCGTCATGGGCCACCCTGTATGTATAAACCAAAAATCCTTCAATAACAAGTGTAATCTTTCAACTTCTTTTTTAAAAATTAATATTAGCTGGTTTAATCAATTTTCTAAAACTGAGTCTCTATTATTTAGTGATCGGATCGGATGAGTTTAGATATCTGTTATAAAGTTTCTAGTTCTCTTAAACACTTATGGCTGATCACACCGACAAGACTTAGGCCACTAAGTAGTACTTAAATTTTAAATTGACAGATTTTGTATTGTGTTCCTGTCAATTTACACATTAAAGTAGTTCTTACATTTTAAGTCGTGTCGGTGAGATCGGCCATTTAAACCTTCTATGGGACACGTATATCTTATGCATCTCTTCTCGATTTTATACATTATTGTATAGTACTATTAATGTTTCTAACTGGTGTAATTTTTTTTTGGAAAATGTTTTATCTCCAATAAAGTTATATTATGTACCTATCTTAAACTAAAAGGTTGTCTCCTCTCTCTTCCAAATCTAGAATTTAAACTTTCTATTTAATTTTATAACTTTACAATTTATGATAGTTTTCTTCAACAGCAGGATAACTTTTATAGCTCTTGTACTGAGAATTATGGCCTACAAAAGATTCTGAAATTTAGCTTTTAGATTGGAAGTATATTTTGTGTCAGATTGATTTTTTTAAACTGATTTCAAAACGTAACCATTCTCGAAGTTCACCATTATTTTTTTTTAAATTCGATTTTAGGTAACTTATATTTTCGACAATTCCATTTATAATTCGATGTTCTTGTATATTTCCATTTCCGTTAACATTTACATTTCCAGTCTCCTTTCTTATACTCTACTCCCTAATTTGAAATAATTTCAAACGCCTTTTTTTCAAAATTATCAATCAGCCAACATATTCATCTAAAGCAAAAATTTTATTATTGAATACTTCTTCTACATTATCTTCATTACCTTCTTCTAATAATAGATTTCAAATATCTTACTTTCTACTAATGCATCATTTCTTTTTTGTAAAATTTCCAAAGCGATTCTTAAATTAACTTCTACTACATCATTTGTATTCTGCAGATTTTTTGCAGCTCTTGTAAAAGCAGCGCGATACGCAGCTCTTAAACTCTTTAATTTACCCAAATCTCTGGTATATTTTTCTTTGACAATTGAGTTACTACCCGTAAAATTCTAAAAATTATTTTATTTATAAAAAAATTATGCCATCTTATTTAAAAAAAATGAAAATATTCATCAATTTGTAATAGATGTTAAGGGAGATTCAATCTTAAATTCTGATCCAGCAACTTTCATAATAACTTTAATATTTTTAAATGTTATTTTTAGCAATGTCATATTTTCTAAAAATTGTAAAAACTTAAAATAATATTATAACAGGCCGCAGTCGCCGCGGTAACAAAAATTAAATTAAATTTACAATAACATTACTTTTTTACACAAGATATTAGTATCTAATCTATTTTAAGATAAAAATATTACTTTTAGAGATAAAAATAAAATTACAAGGTTTAAACATAAATATTTTATGACATTTAATTTAATTTTTTTATAATAGTAAAAGATTTAAATTCGCAATTTTTTGATTATACTGATTTTTTTTCCACTATGAAATTTTATTTTTTTTAAATTATATTTTATCTGTTTTTTTCTTAATTATCACTACTACGAGAAGAGTGGTAAATTTTGTACCTACAAAAATTTTAAAGAAACCTTCGGAGTCATGATGCCGTTGGGGCGTTGGGTAACTCATACAAATTTACAATCCTCTAACTTAACAGCTTCATTTCTACCAACCGAAGAAGTGCACGCAAGGTGACTTTGCCCGTACTCATTTTCATTAATTTTTTGTTTCCTTCACAAAATATTCTTTTTTGAAAAAATTTATTTTTATATTTACTTATTTTTCGAAAATTTTAAACCTAGAATTTCAGAAAATAATTTATTTTAAATAAGCGCGATTTGCAAAAAGAGAGGCCATAAGGTTGTCGTTCCGGTTATTTTCAATTTGGCGCTAAGGCCGACTCTCCATTAGATTTTTCTAGAATAGCGAACTATCCTCCAACCTAAGGTCTTATCCGAGCGACTACGGACCTCCACTTACAGTAGCTATTGAAATGATATATATACATACCAATTGCCGCACTCCTAATAATAGAAATATTAGAAAATAATTTGTATTATGCAAGTAATTACGCTTATTTTAAATAAGATAAATTTACAAAAAATTTACTTTTATTATCCTCAATTATATTATTAAATTAAAGTTTAACTGGGAATTATAGTTTTATCAAAACAATTAGATTAGTATATAATAAGTGACTAAAAAGGGCTAAAAAAGTTTAAAAAAGATACTATTTTATTTAAATAAAACAATAAAATGTTTAAGCTCTTTTTTGAAGCCTAAAATATTTTCATTTTGAAAGGAAAATAATAATAAGCCTATTTTTGTTGTAATTTGCGAAAGTTCAAAAAAGTTAAAGTTGGATACCAACGTTTTATAAATATTTATTTTTTTAAGATTTATATAATAATTTTATGGACTTTCGTAAAGTACTAATAATTAGCTTTCCAATGATGAAAATTATCACTTTTAAATTTTAATATTTTTCTGGTGTTTTATGTATTTTTGGTTAAATAAAAAATTCGATAAATTCTTTCGGACAACAATAACCTAAATAATCAAGTTATTTTTCAATTTTTAAGCATGATATACCATATTATGGTATCATACTAAATTTTATAATCATAAAATTATTGAGTTAAAAATAACTGGTTGATTTTATTTTTTAATATATTTTTAAGGAAATATTTGATTGGCGAGAAACAAAATACAGATATTATTCGGATAATCTTTTTTAGATTTGATTCCATATTATAATTACATCTCTTCATTATAATTACATTTAAAAATATTAAAAAATAAAGATAATATTTTGGCAGGACAGTTTAAAAAATTTACCGCTAAAATGGCGACAATTTTAAAACGACGACCAAGTAAAACCGAAAATATCCGCAAAAGTTTACCATTTAAAACATGTATTTAAAATTGTATACATCGGCGTTGCAATGACTGTTGTTGGAACTTGACAATCCTTATTTTCAATATTTGTGGAATACTTTTGAATAATATGATTAGCTAAGACCTTATTTAAATTTTCTACAATGGTTTCTTCTTTGCTTAATAATTTCTCCTTTATCTATAGGCAATTTTGGAGTCCATAAAAGTCCATGAAGTGCACCACATTTTGAACTTTCATGAACAATTTAAATAATTATAACATACTCTCTTTTGAGCCAAAATTTTTCGTTTTTCTGCCATTGTAAACGTTTGTGCTCAAAAACAATCTTCAATATTGTGATTTCTAAAAAATGTGAAAATAGGATGATTTAACCAAACTTAACTCTATCCAAAAGTTAAGGTGACCATCAAAGTTCTTGAAAATATTCCAATTTTTTTTGAATTACTAAAAATCGGTTTGAACGATCGGGATAAAATTTGGTAATGAATTTATACAGGAACAGGTATTTTGGGAGTACGTAAGTGACTCTTGTAACTTTTTAGTGGATGAATAAAAATACATATTTTATTTGCAGATAAACACTAATTATAACATTTTAAATAAATTTACAATAAAATTACTTTTTTTACACAGAATATTAGTATCTAACCTATTTTAAGATAAAAATATTACTTTTAGAGATAAAAATAAAATTACAAGGTTTAAACATAAATATTTTCTGACATTTAATTGTTTTATAATCGTAAAAGATTTAAATTCGCAATTTTTTGATTATACTGATGTTAATTTTTTTTTCCACTATGAAATTTTATTTTTTTTTTAAATTATATTTTATCTATTTTTTTCTTGATTATCACTACTAAGAGAAGAGTGGTAAATTCTATACCTACAAAAATTATAAAGAAACCTTCGGAGGCATGATGCCGTTGGGGCGTTGGGTAACTCATACAAATTTACAATCCTCTAAGTTAACAGCTTCATTTCTACCAACCGAAGAAGTGCACGCACGGTGACTTTGCCCGTACTCATTTTCATTAATTTTTTGTTTGCTTCACAAAATATTCTTTTTTGAAAAAATACATTTTTATATTTATATATATTATTTTTCGAAAATTTTAAACCTAGAATTTCAGAAAATAATTTATTTTAAATAAGCACGTTTTGCAAAAAGAGAGGCCATAAGGTTGTCGTTCCGGTTATTTTCAATTTGGCACTAAGGCCGACTCTCCATTAGATTTTTCTAGAATAGCGAACTATCCTCCAAACTAAGGTCTTTTCCGAGCGACTACGGACCTCCATTTACAGCAGCTATTGAAATGATATATATAGATACAAAATGCCGCACTCCTAATAATAGAAATAGTAGAAAATAATTTGTATTATGCAAGTAATTATGGTTATTTTAAACAAGATAAATTTATAAAAAATTTACTTTTTTTTTCCTCAATTATATTATTAAATTAAAGTTTAATTAGGAATTATAGTTTTATAAAAACAATTAGATGAGTATATAATGAGTGACTGAAAAGAGCTAAAGAAGTTTAAAAAAGATAATATTTTATTTAAATAAAACAATAAAATGTTTTAGCTCTTTTTTGAAGGCTAAAATATTTTCATTTTGAAAGGAAAATAATAAAATGGCTCTTTTTGTTGTAATTTGCGAAAGTTCAAAAAAGTTAAAGTTGGATACCAACATTTTATAAATATTTATTTTTTTAAGATTTATATAATAATTTTATGGACTTTCGTAAAGTACTAATAATTAGCTTTCCAATGAAGAAAATTATCACTTTTAAATTTTAATATTTTTCTGGTATTTTACGTATTTTTGGTTAAATAAAAAATTCGATAAATTCTTTCGGACAACAATAACCTAAATAATCAAGTTAATTTTCAATTTTTAAGCATGATATACCATATTATGGTATCATACTAAATTTTATAATCATAAAATTATTGAGTTAAAAATAACTGGTTGATTTTATTTTTTATTATATTTTTAAGGAAATATTTGATTGGCGAGAAACAAAATACAGATATTATTCAGATAATCTTTTTTAGATTTAATTCCATATTATTATTACATTTAAAAATATTAAAAAATAAAGATAATATTTTGGCAGGACAGTTTAAAAAATTTACCGCTAAAATGGCGACAATTTTAAAGCGACGACCAAGTAAAACCGAAAATATCTGCAAAAGTTTACCATTTAAAACATGTATTTAAAATTGTATACATCGGCGTAGCATTGACTGTTGTTGGAACTTGACAATCCTTATTTTCATTATTTGTGCAATACTTTTGAATAATATGATTAGCTAAGACCTTATTTAAATATTCTACAATGGTTTCTTCTTTGCTTAATTATTTCTCCTTTATCTATAGGCAATTTTGGAGTCCATAAAAGTCCATGAAGTGCACCACATTTTGAACTTTCATGAACAATTTAAATAATTATAACATACTCTCTTTTGAGCCCAAATTTTTCGTTTTTCTGCTATTGTAAACGTTTGTGCTCAAAAACAATCTTCAATATTGTGATTTCTAAAAAATGTGAAAATAGGTTGATTTAACCAAACTTATCTCTATCCAAAAGTTAAGGTAATCATCAAAGTTCTTGAAAATATTCCAATTTTTTTTTAATTACTAAAAATCGGTTTGAACGATCGGGATAAAATTTGGTAATGAATTTATAAAGGAACAGGTATTTTTGGAGTACGTAAGTAACTCTTGTAACTTTTTAGTGGATGAATAAAAATACATATTTTATTTGCAGATAAACACTAAATATAACATTTTAAATAAATTTACTATAAAATTACTTTTTTTACACAGAATATTAGTATCTAACCTATTTTAAGATAAAAATATTACTTTTAGAGATAAAAATAAAATTACAAGGTTTAAACATAAATATTTTCTGACATTTAATTTAATTTTTTTATAATCGTAAAAGATTTAAATTCGCAATTTTTTGATTATACTGATGTTAATTTTTTTTTCACTATGAAATTTTATTTTTGTTTTAAATTATATTTTATCTGTTTTTTTTTAATTATTACTACTAAGAGAAGAGTGGTAAATTTTGTACCTACAAAAATTTTAAAGAAACCTTCGGAGGCATGATGCCGTTGGTGCGTTGGGTAACTCATACAAATTTACAATCCTCTAACTTAACAGCTTCATTTCTACCAACCGAAGAAGTGCTCGCACGGTGACTTTGCCCGTACTCATTTTCATTAATTTTTTGTTTGCTTCACAAAATATTCTTTTTTGAAAAAATACATTTTTATATTTATATATATTATTTTTCGAAAATTTTAAACCTAGAATTTCAGAAAATAATTTATTTTAAATAAGCACGTTTTGCAAAAAGAGAGGCCATAAGGTTGTCGTTCCGGTTATTTTCAATTTGGCACTAAGGCCGACTCTCCATTAGATTTTTCTAGAATAGCGAACTATCCTCCAAACTAAGGTCTTTTCCGAGCGACTACGGACCTCCATTTACAGTAGCTATTGAAATGATATATATACAAACAAAATGCCGCACTCCTAATAATAGAAATATTAGAAAATAATTTGTATTATGCAAGTAATTACGGTTATTTTAAATAAGATAAATTTACAAAAAATTTACTTTTTTTATCCTCAATTATATTATTAAATTAAAGTTTAATTGGGAATTATAGTTTTATAAAAACAATTAGAAGAGTATATAATAAGTGACTGAATAGGGCTAAAAAAGTTTAAAAAAGATAATATTTTATTTAAATAAAACAATAAAAAGTTTTAGCTCTTTTTTGAAGGCTAAAATATTTTCATTTTAAAAGGAAGATAATAAAAAAGGCTATCTTTGTTGTAATTTGCGAAAGTTCAAAAAAGTTAAAGTTGGATACCAAAATTTTATAAATATTTATTTTTTTAAGATTTAAATAATAATTGTATGGAGTTTCGAAAAGTACTAATAATTAGCTTTCCAATGATGAAAATTATCACTTTTAACTTTTAATATTTTTCTGGTATTTTATGTATTTTTGGTTAAATAAAAATTCGATAAATTCTTTCGGACAACAATAACCTAAATAATCAAGTTATTTTTCAATTTTTAAGCATGATATACCATATGGTATCATACTAAATTTTATAATCATAAAGTTATTGAGTTAAAAATAACTGGTTGATTTTATTTTTTAATTTATTTTTAAGGAAATATTTGATTGGCGAGAAACAAAATACAGATATTATTCGGATAATCTTTTTTAGATTTGATTCCATATTATAATTACATTTAGAGATATTAAAATATAAAGAAAATATTTTGGCAGGACAGTTTAAAAAATTTACCACTAAAATGGCGACAATTTTAAAGCGACGACCAAGTAAAACCGAAAATATCCGCAAAAGTTTACCATTTAAAACATATATTTAAAATTGTATATATCGGCGAGCAATGACTGTTGTTGGAACTTGACAATCCTTATTTTCAATATTTGTGGAATACTTTTGAATAATATGATTAGCTAAGACCTTATTTAAATTTTCTACAATGGTTTCTTCTTTGCTTAATTATTTCTCCTTTATTTATAGGCAATTTTGGAGTCCATAAAAGTCCATGAAGTGCACCACATTTTGAACTTTTATGAACAATTTAAACAATTATAACATACTCTCTTTTGAACCAAAATTTTTCGTTTTTCTGCTAAAAACAATCTTCAACATTGTGATTTCTAAAAAATGTGAAAATAGGATGATTTAACCAAACTTATCTCTATCCAAATGTTAAGGTGCTATAGACCATCAAAGTTCTTTTTTTCTGAATTACTAAAAATCGGTTTGAACGATCGGGATAAAATTTGGTAATGAATTTATACAGGAACAGGAATTTTTGGAGAAAGTAAATGACTCTTGTAACTTTTTAGTGGATGAATAAAAATACATATTTTATTTGCAGATATACACTAATTATAACATTTTAAATAAATTTACAATAAAATTACTTTTTTACACAGAATATTAGTATCTAACCTATTTTAAGATAAAAATATCATTTTTAAGAGATAAAAATAGAATTACAAAGTTTAAACATATTTTCTTAGATTTAATTATTTTTTTCCCCACTATGAAATTTTATTTTTTTAAATTATATTTTATTTATATTTTTCTTGATTATCACTACTAAGAGAAGAGTGGTTAATTTTATACCTAAAAGGATTTTAAAGAATCGTATATTTATTTTCATTATATTTTTTTCTTTCTTCACAAGATATTTTTTTCAAGAAAATACATTTTTATATTTACATAATAAGTACTATATTTTTTCACAATTTTAATCTTAGTTTTAGAAAATAATTTATTGCAAATAAACAATTTGGCAATAAATGACAATCAAATTTCTATTGACTTTATGAAGTCAAACAATTTTTTTCTGAATCTATGTATGTACTCTAACTTCATTCTTCAAATCATTAAATTATTAAACAAATACAATGATTAAAGTATTTGTTTTTTGATTATTAGAATTTTTATCAAATTTGAAGTTTCATTTGAGGCGATATTTTTATGGTAACCATGGAAACTATTCATAAAACATTAATTTCATTTGTTTTTTTAATTTTATTGATTTATTCCATGCAAAACGTTGCCATTTAAAAAAATTCTATCGTGCCAAAAAACCGAGCGATTAAAAATTTTTTTCCTCCACCAAATTTCCAATGTAGGTCATCGACAACCAAAATCTCTTGTAACTTTTTAGTGGATGAATTAAAATACATATTTTATTTGTAGATAAACAGACCAATTAAAATATTTTAAATACATTTACAATAAAATTACATTTTTTACGCAGAGATAAAAATAGCATTACAAAGTTTAAACATATTTTCTTAGATTTAATTTACTTTTTTTATAATCGTAAAAGTTTAATTCCCAATTTTTTAATTATACTGATGTTAATTTTTTTCCACTATAAAATTTTATTTTTTTAAATTATATTTTATTTATTTTTTCTTGATTATCACAACTAAGAGAAGAGTGGTAAATTTTGTACCTACAAGGAGTTAAAACACCCTTCCAAGGTATGATGCCGCGGGGTAATTCACATAAATTTACAATTCTCTGAAAAATTCAGACTGAATTAAAAGGTTCATTTCTACCAACCGGAGACACTGTGACTTTGCCCGTACTTATACTTATTTTCATTTTTTTTTTCTGTTTCCTTCACAAAATATTTTTTTCAAGAAAATACGTTTTTATATATACATAATAGGGATCTACAATATTTTTTAAAAATTTTAATATTAGAGATTCAAAAAATAATTTATTTCAAATAAGCAAGTTATGCAAAAAGAGAGGCCATAAGGCTGTCGTCCTGGTTATTTTCAAATTGGCGCTAAGGCAACTCACATTCATAGGACCATTTAGGTCTTTTCCGAGCGACTACGGACCTCCACTTACAGAAGCTATCGAAATGGTAGATATACACTGTATAATGCCGCACTCCTAATAATAGAAGTATTAGAAAATAATTTGTATTACGCAAGTAATTACGGTTATTTCAAATAAGATAAATTTACAAAAACTTTCCTTTTTCAATCCTCGATTATATTATTAAATTAAAATTTAATTGGGAATTATAGTTTTATAAAAACAATTACATTAGTGTATAATAGGTGAATCAAATGGGCTAATAGGCAGATTCTGGCCAAAATTAAAGGCCTTTAATTTGAAACAAATAAAGTAACCATGGGAATTGTCCATTACAACCTGTATAACAAATTTAAATTTAAAGGCCTTTAAACTTAAATGATTTGACCAGAATCTGGATATAAAACAGTTAAAAAAAAAAATTTTTTATTTAAATAAAATATTAAAATGTTTTAGCAGTCAAAAAATGTTTTAGCTCTTTTTTGAAAGCAAAAATATTTTTATTTTGAAAGGAACATAATCAAAAGTTCCAAAAAAGTTCAAGTTCGATACCAAAATTTTATAAATGTTTATTTTTCATTGATTTAAATAATAATTTTATGGACATTCGTAAAGTAATAATAATTAGCTTTCCAATAATGAAAATTATCACTTTCAAATTTAAATATTTTTCTGATATTCGGGCAACAATAACATTTGTCTAGGGCCTAAATAATCAAGTTATTTATAATTTTTTAAACATCTAAAAGTAAATTTTTGTGCAGGTATTATTTGGATGTTTCTTAGATTTGATTCCAGTTTATAGGATTTAAAAATATTAAAAAATTAAGAAAATATATAATATTGGCAGGGTGATTTAAATAAATTACCCCTAAAATGGCGCCAATTTAAAAGCGACGACCAAGTAAAACCGAAAATATCCGCAATGGTTCCAATGAATGCGCAAAAATTTGCCATTTAAAGCATGTATGTAAAATTGCCTACATTAATGTAGGAATGACTGTGGTTTAAACTTGACAATCCCTACTTCCAATCTTTGTGGAATTCTTTTGAATAATATGATTAGCTAAGATTTTAATTAAATTTTCTACATTGGTTTCTTCTTTGCTATATTTTTTTTTCTTAAAATTTTCTCCTTTATTTATAGGCAATTTTGGACCCCTTAAAAGTACGTGACGTGCACCACATTTTGAACTTTTATGAACAATTTAAACAATTATCACATTTTGAGCCAAAATTTTTCGTTTTTCTGCTATTGTAAACTTTTGTGCTGCGATTTCTAAAAATTCCGAAATTAAGATGATTTAACCAAACTTATTTCTATCCAAAAGTGCATCATTAAGGTGCTATTGAACATCAAAGTTCCTGAAAATATTCCAATTTTTTTGAATTACTAAAAATCGGTTTGAATGATTGGGATAAAATTTGGTAATGAATTTATACAGAATACAGGAACAGGAAAATTACTTTTTTTTACACAGAATATTAGTACCTAATCTATTTTAAGATAAAAATATTACCATTCCCAATTCTTTAAAATTATTTATTTCTTAAGTTGGAAAATACTAGCTATTAAGTATCTTTATTACAGGTACATGCAAAATAATACCCCTACATATGGGGTACCAAAATAATCGTTATAAAATCCTCTTTTTAAAAAGTGAGATATTTGATAAAATCTTCATTAACTAAGTTTAAAAATTATTAGTTCAAAAACCACTTAAATTTTTTTTCAAATTACAATTTTATTTAGGTATTTGAATTATTTAGAATTAGTTTTGGTACTTTTCACCGACTTCGAAAACCTTTTTTACAAAAAAAATAAAAACTAATATCTCAAAAATACTTCTTTTTTAAAAGTATTTTAAGCCATGAACAAAAATATGAGATGTTACATTTAAAAAAACAAAGTTCATGGTGTTTCCGGTGAAACCGGAAGTGATTTCGAAAATAAAAAATGCACATAAAATTTGTTTTTTTGAACCATAGAACATAGCCAAGTTTCAAATTTTTTTATTCATAAATAAAAAAGTTATCGAGGTGACCCGGTTTTCATTTCCACCCGGTATACCAAGTTGGTAACATATTTAATTTAGCTAATAATTTTTCTAGTATTTTTTTTCTTGGATTATCCAAATGAATTCTATTATTGCTTCGACTTAGATGGTTGTCACTATTTAATTAATAATTTATTTATATTATGTTTTTGATTATTATGTAGGCCACAAATTAATGTAGTGTTTTTTATATGTTTTGAATATAATACTTATTTAAAATCTAGATCTATAAATTTCAGAAAAAAACATTTTTTTCAATAAATTATCATCAAATGTGAATTAGTGAATTTTGTACTTTTACCGAAGTGTATTTTATTAAGGATGTTCCAAAAATAACCAAAAGCTAAACAATACGTTATTATTTTTCTAAGGTTTCCCAATAGAGTCGGTATTGTACAGTTATTCCGTCATTTATGGGACACCCTAAACAATTATTTAGTTTTTTTTAAATTTAAGCAGAAATATCACTGAGAATCTTCAAAATTTGATTTAAATTCACTTATATTTAAGTAGAACATTTTCAAGTTTGTAAGAGTTTCACTTAAATTAAAAAAATGCATATTTCACAAATTCATGAAAATTTCTTAAAAAATAAAATGTAAAGAATAATTCAAAGCTCAATTTAAATTTCAGGAAATTCATTCATTTCTAAGATAAAAACAAAAGAATTTTGAAAAATATCGAAATTTCTGATTGTAAAACCTTTTATTGTTGAAAATTACTTCTTTTTGAAAAATTTGGGGCAAGTTACGTTTTGGTTCGAAATCTCGATTTTGGGTCCGGTTCTGAATATTATAAACGATAGGCAGTATACGCTTGATTTAAATCAAAAATTTAAAATAAAATGAAATTTACACAGGGTGTCCCATAAAAAAAGTCTGTACCTTTTTCGCAGTCGAAAAAGCATATTATTTCATAGGAATTATTTTGTTCAGAGTGACATTTACTATCTTAAAAAAATTCTGGAAAGAAAGTAAGACACCCTGTATAATATATTAAATACAATATTCGTCCAAGAATAGATCCTTGAGGAACACTTTTCTTAAGTGTTAAATCATTTTTAATTTCATTATTTATATTTTATAAAAATCTTTCTAGGCTTTAAATTAGATTAGAAAATATCTAATGCTACTCCTCTAATACCAATTTCTTCTAAAAATTGTAATAATACAATGTGATCAAATACATTTTTTTAAATCAATGTCTTTGTATAATTAAGTGAGTTCAATAAGGCTGATTGAGTACTTGATTTTTATTAAATCCATTTTTAAAAATTGGAATAATTTTTGAAATTTTTAGTATATCTGGAATTTTAACATCAAATTTTTAAATGCGCAGGAAAGAGGAACAATTCGTATATTTTATAATTTTTTAATATCATAGACTAATAAAATTTTTAAGGAATTATGTTATTTCTTTTTAGTTTTAATTCGTTGGCTAATGTTTACCAAATTTATTAAATTTATTTGCAATTTCATTTGAAGAATTAGTTAGTTTATTTTCTTGTTGCAAATATAGTTCATGAAAATTGACGAAGATGAATTTAATAAAATTTCATTTATAACATTCCAAAAAGTTTTACGGTTTCACTTTCAAATTTGTTAGGAAGATATTTTTTTGCAATTGAAATTTCTAAATTATATATATTTTTTATCTTATTATATTCATTTTTAAATTCATAACTACCAGGACTTCTTTCCATTTTAAATAATATTTCAGTTTTAATTTTATTAATTTTATATTCTTCTAATTTCCAAGATTCATGTCTAGTTCTAATTTTTTTAATTTTTTAGTACAAACTATGTTAAATAATATTTTCTTAGATTTAATTTAGTTTTTTATAATCGTAAAAGTTTAATTCACAATTTTTTGATTATACTGATGTTAATTTTTTTCCACTATAAATTTTTTTTTTTTAATTATATTTTATTTATTTTTTCTTGATTATCACAACTAAGAGAAGAGTGGTAAATTTTGTACCTTCAAAAATTTTAAAGAAACCTTCGGAGGCATGATGCCGTTGGGGCGTTGGGTAACTCATTCAAATTTACAATCCTCTAACTTAACAGCTTCATTCTTCATTTCTACCAACCGAAGAAGTGCACGCACGGTGACTTTCCCCATACTTATTTTCATTAATTTTTTGTTTGCTTCACAAAATATTCTTTTTTGAAAAAATATATTTTTATATTTACTTATTTTTCGAAAATTTTAAACCTAGAATTTCAGAAAATAATTTATTTTAAATAAGCACGTTTTGCAAAAAGAGAGGCCATAAGGTTGTCGTTCCGGTTATTTTCAATTTGGCGCTAAGGCCGACTCTCCATTAGATTTTTCTAGAATAGCGAACTATCCTCCAAACTAAGGTCTTTTCCGAGCGACTACGGACCTCCACTTACGGTAGCCATTGAAATGATATATATACATACAAAATGCCGCACTCCTAGTAATAGAAATATTAGAAAATAATTTGTATTATGCAAGTAATTACGCTTATTTTAAATAAGATAAATTTACAAAAAATTTACTTTTTTTATCCTCAATTATATTATTAAATTAAAGTTTAATTGGGAATTATAGTTTTATAAAAACAATTAGATTAGTATATAATAAGTGACTGAAAAGGGCTAAAAAAGTTTAAAAATGATAATATTTTATTTAAATAAAACAATAAAATGTTTTAGCTCTTTTTTGAAGGCTAAAATATTTTCATTTTGAAAGGAAAATAATTAAAAAGGTATTTTTGTTGTAATTTGCGACAGTTCAAAAAAGTTAAAGTTGGATACCAAAATTTTATAAATATTTATTTTTTTAAGATTTAAATAATAATTGTATGGACTTTCGAAAAGTACTAATAATTAGCTTTCCAATGATGAAAATTATCACTTTTAAATTTTAATATTTTTCTGGTATTTTATGTATTTTTGGTTAAATAAAAAATTCGATAAATTCTTTCGGACAACAATAACCTAAATAATCAAGTTATTTTTCAATTTTTAAGCATGATATACCATATTATGGTATCATACTAAATTTTATAATCATAAAATTATTGAGTTAAAAATAACTGGTTGATTTTATTTTTTAATTTATTTTTAAGGAAATATTTGATTGGCTAGAAACAAAATACAGATATTATTCGGATAATCTTTTTTTGATCTGATTCCATATTATAATTACATTTAAAAATATTAAAAAACAAAGAAAATATTTTGGCAGGACAGTTTAAAAAATTTACCGCTAAAATGGCGACAATTTTAAAGCGACGACCAAGTAAAACCGAAAATATCTGCAAAAGTTTACCATTTAAAATATGTATTTAAAATTGTATACATCGGCGTAGCAATGACTGTTGTTGGAACTTGACAATCCATATTTTCAATATTTGTGGAATACTTTTGAATAATATGATTAGCTAAGACTTTATTTAAATTTTCTACAATGGTTTCTTCTTTGCTTAATTATTTCTCCTTCATTTATAGGCAATTTTGGAGTCCATAAAAGTAATTTCTAATAATATTTCTGTTTTAATTTTATTAATTTTATATTCTAATTTCCAAGATTCATGTCTAGTTCTAATTTTGTTAATTTTTTAGTACTAAGTTGAATAATATTTTCTTAGATTTAATTTACTTTTTTATAATCGTTAAAGTTTAATTTATAATTTTTTGATTATACCGATGTTAATTTTATTCCACTATAAAATTTTATTTTTTTAAAATTATATTTTATTTATTTTTTCTTGATTATCTATTAAGAGAAGAGTGGTAAATTTTGTACCTACAAGGTGTTAAAGAACCCTTCCGAGGTACGATGCCGCTGGGTAACTCACATAAATTTACAATTCTCTGAATTAAAAGCTTCATTTCTACTAACCGGAGAAGAGCAAGCAAGCTTTGAGACTTTGCCCGCTCTTATACTTATTTTCATTATTTTTTTCCTTCACAAAATATTTTTTTTAAGAAAATACATTTTTATATTTACATAATAGGGATCTATTATATTTTTTAAAAAATTTAATATTAGAGATTAAAAAAATAATTTATTTCAAATAAGCAAGTTATGCAAAAAGAGAGGCCACAAGGCTGTCGTCCCGGTTATTTTCAAATTGGCGCTAAGGCGACTCAAATACATAGGACCATTTAGGTCTTTTCCGAGCAACTACGGACCTCCACTTACAGAAGCTATTGAAATGGTAGATATACACAGATAATGCCGCACTCCTAATAATAGAAGTATTAGAAAATAATTTGTATTACAAAGTAATTAGGTTTATTTTAAATAAAATAAATTTACAGAAAATTTACTTTTGTTTTACTCAATTATATTAATAAATTAAATTTTAATTGGGAATTATAGTTTTATAAAAACAAATAAATTAGTGTATAATAAGTGCACGAATTATTCAAGTTTTGCTTATAAACAATATTTAAAACAAAAATAAACGTCACCACCCGGTCCGTTTTTTATATACCAACTTGGTAACATATTTAATTTAGCTAATATTTTTCTAGTATTTTCCAAGTGGCCTCAGACCTCCGGCAGGAGATGATCTTTGATTTGGTGGTAACTAAAATTAAATTATACAAAAAACACCAAATACTTAATAAATAAATTTACAAATAAATATACTTTTACCATAACGTTTTTTAATATTTAAATTATTTTAAAATAAAAATATTCATTTATTAGATACAAATATGTAATAATTTTATTTATTAAGAAAACAAATAACAAAATAGTAAATAACAAGAAAAAAATCAATCAAGCAGATAACATCTGGTTTAAGATTGATTAATAAAAATATAAATAAATAAACAATTAAGCTATATTAGAAAACATTATACTCCTACAAGATAAAGAAAATGGAAACTTAAAATCTTCACATTTTCTTCTACTATTTAAAATGAAGTCATGTAGGTAATTCTTGAACTTCTATTTAATTTATAATTTATTTATATTATGTTTTTGATTATTATGTAGGCTACCAATTAATGTAGTGTTTTTTGTATCTTTTGAATATAACATTTATTGAAAATCTAAATCTATAAAATTCAGAAAGAAACATTTTTTTCAATATAAATTATCATCAAACATGAATTGGTGAATTTTCTACGTTTACAGAAGTGAATTTTATTCAGGATGTTCCAAAAATAACCAAAATCTAAATAATACGTTATTATTTTTCTAAGGATTGCCAATATTGTATAGTTCTTCCGTCATTTATGTGACACCCTGTACAATTAATTAGTCTTTTTTAAACTTAAGCAGAAATAACACTGAGAATCTTCAAAATTTGATTTAATTAGAACTTTTCCAAGTTTGTAAGTGTTTCACTTGAATTAAAAAAATGCATATTTCAAAAATTCATAAAAAATTCTTAAAAATTGAAATATAAAGAATAATTGAGAGCTCAATTTAAATTTCAGGAAATTCTTTAATTTCTAAAATAAAAACAAAAGAATTTTGAAAAATATCGAAACTTCTGATTCAAAAACCTTTTATTATTGAAATTTACTTTTTTAAATATAAAGTTTACGTTCGTTCTTTGTTTAATTAAAGATTCCAAAAAATTACAGTTTTATCGAACAATATTTATTAGATAATCATTTACAAAAAAATCGAAACGTCGACTCATTTTTGTAAATGATTATCTAATAAATATTGTTCGATAAAACTGTAATTTTTTGGAATCTTTAATTATTTTCTTTTGAAAAAATTGAGGCGAGTTGCGTTTTAGTTCCAAATATCAATTTTGGGTCCGGTTCTGAATATAAACGATGGACAGTTCGCATGATTTAAATAAAAAATTCAAAATAGAATAAAATTTATACAGGGTGTCCCATAAAAAAGGCTATACTTTTACGGAGTCGAAAAAAACATATTTCTTCATTGGAATTATTTTGTTCAGAGAGACATTTACTATATTAAAAAAATGCTGGAAAAGTGAGACACCCTGTATAATATACCTTTTAAAAACAATATTCGTCTAAGAATAGATACTTGAGGAACATCTTTCTTAAGTGTTTAATAATTGCTAATTTCATTATTTATTTGTATAAAAATCTTTCTAACCTTTAAATAAGATTTAAAAATATTTTTAATGGTTCTTCCGAAAATTGTGATCAAATACATTTTTTAAATCTATTTCTTTGTATAATTAAGTGAGTTCAATAACGCTGATTGAGTTTTTGAATTTTTTTAAATCCATTTAAAAAAATTGGAATAATTTTTGAAATTTTAGTATATTTGGAATAATACCCTTTACCATCAAATTATTAAATACGTAGGAAAGAAGAACAATTCGTTTAATTTTTCAATATCATAGAATAGACTGTAATAGAATTTTTAAGTAATTATGTTATTTCTTTTTAATTTTAATCCGTTCGCTAATGTTTACCAAATTTATAAAGTAATGTATTTACAATTTCATTTGGAGAACTAGTTAGTTTATTTTCTAGTTGCAAATATAATTCATGAACCTTTAATTGACGAAGATGAATTTAACAAAATTTCGTTTATAACTTTCTAAAAAAATTTACAGTTTCCGTTTCAAATTTATTAGGAAGATATTGTTTTGCATTTGAAATTTTTCAATTATATTTATTTTTTATCTTATTATATTCATTTGTAAATTCATAATTATCTTGACTTTTTTTTCCATTTTAAATAATATTTCTGTTTTAATTTAATTAATTTTATATTCTTGTAATTTATCCAAAATTCGTGTCTAGTTCTAATTTTTAAATTTTCTTAGTATAAACCAAGTTGAATAAGTTTATTTTTTGGTATATTATTTTTCTTAATAATTATGAAATTTAAATTTAATATATTAATGTAATTATGTATATTATATTATAAATATAATAATATAATTTAAATATATTTTTTAAAATTTTTTAAAAATTTTTTACAAGATATTGGGTTTGATAATTAAGGCCCTTGGGCAATTATTTACTGGAAGAAATAATAAGAATTTGAAACTCATAATTTAAAACTTTTACGATTATAAAAAAAATGATGTATCTATTTTAAATTGTTAAAAACAAATTATAAACCAATAATAATATGTAATATTTGTTGGTTTAAAATAAAATTAACTACCTACTTATTTTTTTAATTTATTTTTACTCTAAATTAAATTCATTCCAAAAAAAATATGTTTAAACTTATAATTATATTTTTATCTCCATAAGATTTATATTAAAATGAATTACACACTAATTTGCTGTGTTTTTTTTTATTTTTAGAATTTATAAAAATTTTAATTTCGTTAAAAATTATTTTAAAAAAATATTTATAAATCATCATCCAAGAAGATTTTATAATTAATAGTTAATATATGTTATTAATTCCAGTATAATAACTGATTTTTATATAACTAAAAATTATCAAAATTTTAAAAAAAATATTGAAATTCATTAAAAAAAATGTTTCCGCCCGGGATCGAACCGGGGACCTTCCGCGTGTTAGGCGGATGTGATAACCACTACACCACGGAAACAGTTGCTTAAGAACTATTTAAAGAATTTTAATAAATATAAATTATATATTATAATTATAATGTAGACTGTAGACAACTTTATTGCCGTTGGTAACCTTTTTTTTAATTTAGAAAAATTTTCAGTAATAATATAAATTCATAGAAATGATCTAATTTTTAACAATAAAATTCATACTACCTTTTTCTAATTTAATTTAATTAAACTAATTACAATATTTATTATAAAAAAGTATACAAAATAGTTATATAAATTTGAAATTATTTTTTGTGCAAAAAGAGAGGCCATAAGGTTGTCGTCCGGTTAGATTTTTTTTGTTTGTGGTCTTTTCGACCTTACTCCTTTTGTCTTAGGCCATGGCCATTTTTACACTCTTTGCGCACAAGGCGACTAATTTTTAGGAATCATCAAGTGATTCCATCCCTGGTTTTGTTTTCTCCGAGCGACTTCGGACCTCCGAAGGATCTGGCTCTCTCCTTGCTATATATACTTAATTAGTGCCGCACTCCGAATAATAGAACTTTACCGAATAAATTTAAATCAATTAGTAAATAATATCATTTTGAATAAAAGCAATTTACAAAAAGTTTATTTTTATTCGGTAGAAATAAATTATTCAGCTTATATTACACTTTATTGGTTAATTTTGCTTAAATAAATGCAAATGTACTTCTAAGAACTTTTAATTTCAAAACTGTCTATAATTCTAAAACCGTAAGAAACGTGGAAGGTTTTTTTTTTCGTATAAAATTGAAATTTTGGATGTAGAAGGAGAAAAACAGTTATTCCATCGCGAACGAAAAATCGAATTCATCCCCCAAGTGTCCGAAATTCACCCCGAATCGCACACAATTTTAGTAAGTTACGGGGAACCGGATTCTGAAGACGGTGGTTTTGACCCGTCCGAACCTATCTGTTAAGGGGGCGGAAATCAACCCCTTTTAGTATTTTTACCCCGAATTCGGACTTTTTTTGCACCAAGCCGCAAAAAGAGCATTTTTTGGACAGATTTTAAAAATTCCAGTTGCATCGTGAAGAGGGATGTCGATTCTAAGCGAGGTTCGAATTTCATATTTTTCAAACCACTCTAACACTCGAAAATTTTCTTGCTTTTTTTCCGATTTTCGTCAGCGTCAATTTTGAAAAATCGTACCCCAATCCGGTTTTAAAGGGAAGCGACGAAATTTTGCCCCTTTTATTCTCACATCCGGAGAATTAATCGGTACATTTTTTAAGTCTCCGGGCACATCCGTGTGGCGTCGCGGCGCCGGCACGCCAAGTGTAAAAATTTAGCGTTTTTTCGGTCGACAAAAGTGCTGTAACTGTGTCCCAAATATTTCGAGATCGAAAGGTGGAAAAAAATCGCAGTTTCTATATTCCTAATCCCAATACCACCTGTTACCTTAATTCGGAAGCTTTTTTTGATATCTCAATTTTTTCTCTGTTTTTGGCGCCGTCAAATTCGCAGTTTGATTTTCGCGTATTTTCGACGCGGAATTTGAAAATTCATAACTTTTGGTTGGGGCGGGCTACGTCAGTCGAATATTTTTTATTTTCCTTACTACATTAATACTTATAAGTAAAAAAATCAGCACTCTTAAATTTTCACCCCGAGCATCAGAAAAAAATCGAACGTTAAATGTTCAAAATCGGGCCCGACACGGTCGGACTTTTGTACCGCTGCGCCCACAGTCTTTAATTTCTTTTATATTTTACATCAATTCCCTTAACAGGAATAATTTCAGCACTTGATCGGCTATCTTTTGTTTTTAAATTCTAAGGGGTTAGAAAGTTATGCGCAGATTGAGTCAAAACTTTAATTTGAGGGGTTAGTCACTCCCGTCTGACTATTTTTTAACCGATTTTCAATTTTAAAATCTCAATCGAATGTGCTGCTCGAACCAAAACCGCCCACGCATAGGGTTTTTTGAATTTCGAAGAAATAACGAAATAATGATTTTTTAAGATTCCATTTTAAAAAGTCTCAATTTTTGACGCTTTTTGGTCTAGTCAACCCCTCAAATTCTATTTCACCCCGTGTAATACACCTTTTCTGAAAGCTTTCAAGGTCCCCTTTACCACAAAAAAAGAATCGCTTCGCTATCCCTTTTCGTTATCGAGTTATGGCCGAAAATGTATCACAAATATGCAAAATCTCCGTTTGGAGGCAAAATTTTTGTCTGAAATTTTTCACTTTTCACAAAATAATTCATATCTTCAAAACTTTTAGCACCACCGTGACGTTTAATAGCTTAAAATTCGCACAGTCACCTCCCACACCAAATTACGTGGCAATTATAATTTTCGGTTGAAAATTGCGCAGTCCAGGGCCGTATTTGTACCTGAATTTTCCTAAAAATTTTTTCCAAAAAAACTAATTAACCGATTTTCACTAAAAAAAGTTTCAAAATGCGTGTATCTACGATGTCTACCTTTGGTGAAAATTTGAAATTGCTAACTTGCACAGTTTTCAAAAAAAAAAAACAATAAAAACCGATTCCTATGAAAAATTTCAAGCCTTAAAAATATCTTTAAAAATTTTTTTTCGAATTTTTTTCAAAACCGACCCCGCAAATGAAAGCTAATAGAAAATTGATGAAATGTAGGGGGCACTTGCCCTCTACACACTCCTAAAAAAATTTTACACCCCATAAACTCAAAAACATCAATTTTTTTTTTAGGTAATGTACCTTAAAAAATAATTAAATTTTAAAAAATTTATTAACATAATATCGATAATTTTTACAAACTTATCTGTACGAATTTTTATTTCTTAATTTTAGTTTTTAAGATAAACATGACTTTCAAAATACACATTTACTCTTTTTATCAGAATGCCATATTTTATATAAAAATTCATAACTTTTGAACAAAAAGTCGCGGAGCATTGATTTTTTTTTTAATTTTTTTCTTATTTCTTTATAATGCAACCCAAAATAATTAACTTTCAAATTTTTAATTTGAAAGGCTGCACCCTTGTTATAAAACTAATTACATGTTTAAATATGAAACAATTTTTAATAACGCTACATACAGGGTGTGGCAAAAGTAAAGCATATTAGTGTTAATACATACAAAAAAATTTGGGAAAATAGAAATGAAAAAAAGTTCTAAAAATGTTTAAAAAGAGAGGCCAAAAGGCTGTCACTAGGGGTGATAATAAAGTACTAAAGTATTTAAAGACATTTAATGTCCCGGCAAAGTAAATACACTTACAAAGCCTATACAGTGTGGAACTCGATTCATGAGACGACCTTAAAGAGTTTAATTTTGCGCATACGCCTCTTTCGTAATAATTATAATTTATTGTCGCGCCCAAGTTGCTTGATATTCGCAATCCACCAATCCAGCCGCATTGCCATCACAATTGAATTGAATCAAATGCAAATTCGTATGCAAATGAATTGTTGCTTACGCGACACTTGAATGGCGGCTGAGCGCTAAGATTTGATAATAGCAGGGGCCAGCGCATGAGTAACTCATCGTCTCATCCGATGTTCCAGCAATGTATTTAAACCTGGCGAAGAGCCAAGATACGTGCTCCCAGTTTTCCTCTCAAAACAACCGTTTCTTTCGGCCGATTTAAAAAAAACAAGTTGCTTTATAAAGAGGGATAATTATTACAACACCCGTACAACTTTTAATTTATTTGCAGTTTGGTAACACTTTTAAAAAAATTCTGGAAAACGGTCAATTTATTTCGGCGTCATCAAGTTTAATAAATCACAGCACCGTCGGGTTTTAAAGAAAAACCACAAAATTTGGCACCGTTTATTCGCTCATTTTGAGGATTGACCTGACAAATTTCCAAGTCTTTAAGAGCAACGGGGTAGTCTTTTTTTACTTTTAAATTAATTAATATAAAACTATTATCTTTACCAAGACGTATGATAGCTTTAACTTTGTAACGCCAGTTTTTTTACATATTTTCGATTAAATTTGTAAAAGATTTTTGGCGGAAACTGCGATTTTCTTATGGGCGGATTGACAAAAAATGTAAACAAATATTTAATAAAATAGGTTTTCATGGGGTTTTGACCTGTATGTTTCTTTGCAGTAACAAAAGACGTTTCGTTTAAAAATTTTTAAATAAAATAAACTTATAAAAATGTTTTAAACATCGTTACAAAATCATAATTAAAATTTATAACACTTGAATAGTTATTAGTAGTTATTTGTAACAAAATGTTTTATAAAATAGGTTTTCTTGGGGTTTTGAACTTTAGTACAAGTTATTATGCCCTACTATTATAATAATTGTCGAGAAGAGACAAGATACGTTTTCCCAATTTTCATCTCACAGCACCCTTACAATTTTTATTTTTTTAAGCAAGCTACCACTGAAGAAATTTGATTAGTTAAATTAGATTTAGAGAGTTGATTAGTTAAATAAGACCGAATTAAATTAACTACTAATAACTATTCAAGTGTTATTAATTATTATATTTATGAATTTTTAACGATGGTTTAAACATTTTTATAAGTATATTTTATTTAAAAATTTTTGAACGAAAAGTCTTTTGTTATTGCAAAGAAACATGCAATTGAAAGGTTCAACCTTAAACATTATTCAATAAGATCCATTTTCGCGTTCTCGGATTATAAAGTTAATATTATTTATTTATTGTTGTTATTCATACTTGCGAAATAATGCATTACGTTTAACCAGCTCGATAATAAAAATTTCATATTTGGTTGAGAGTTCGTGAGATCATCAACATCCCAGTTGTTCTTTATTTCCTTGTGAAAATGGCTCAATACACGGTAGCAGAAAAGTCAGATATGTTGGAGTGGTATCATCAGGGAAACAGTTCGCAAAAAGTTTGCGATCTATTTGCGGTCAAATATCCTGACAGACCGATACCCAACAAAAATACTGTACTTAGAGTACACAAATTATTTCGGGATACTGGTTGCGTTTTTAAATTACCTGAAATTAATCAAGGGGATCGTGCACCTATTATTTCCGAGGAAACAACTTTAATGGTACTGGCGGCAATTGAAAACGATTCAGATTTGTCTAGTCGAGAAATCGCTGAAGAGGTAGATATTTCGCACACATCTGTGCTTCGTATTTTAAAAAGACATGGATACAAGTCTTACAAATATTCTACCTGTCAAGACGTAAAAGATCCAGAGGATAAAATTCGAAGGATGGTATTTTGCGAAGGTGCAATGGAGAAGGCCAATTTAGATGATACTTTTGTTTCGAACATTTTATTTACAGATGAATCGAATTTTCCATTAGCTAGAAGGCACAATTCTTCTGTTGTAAATTATTGGTCACAACACAATGAACATCGAGCAATGGTTACCTCGAGTCAAAACAGGGCATCCTTAAATGTTTGGAGTGGAATAATTAATGATGAAGTAATTGGTCCATTTTTTATTAATGGAAACCTAAATTCTCGAAAATATTTGGAACTTTTGAGAAACCAAATTATTCCTACCCTTAGAGAAATGCCCAATATAAACATCAATGATGTGTATTTTCAACAAGATGGTTGTCCTGCTCACAATACACTAGTAGTGAGAGAATTTTTAAATGAAAATTTTCCAAATAAATGGATTGGCACATATTCCGAGCCATTAGCTTGGCCCCCAAGATCCCCTGATTTATCCCCTCTAGATTTTTTTTATTGGGGTTATCTTAAAAATACCATTTATAAGGGTGGAAAATTTAATAATTTGGAGGATTTAGAAAATAAAATCATCGAGGTATCGAATGCAATAAGCGTTGAAACATTAAACAAGGTCGGAAATTTATTTTATGACCGTTTAGGGTACTGCTTGGCACAACTGGGAGGTGATTTTGAAAGATTTTTATAATCTGAGTTCATCGCTACAATTCATCCTAAATCTCCTATTAAAAATCGGTCCTTTTCAGGACCACCAAAATAAACAAAAAAGAAAGCCTTGTCTTGTGAATGCTTTTTGTTTTCAAAAAAGGAATGCACATTACTTAAAAATAAAAATTTGTGGCACTTTAAGACTTTTATACTTACAAAAATTGCTAAATGCTAGGCATGTGATGGCGTTGTGATAGTGTGCTGGGTTGTCACTCGTAAGGTCCCAGGTTCAAACCCCGCGACAACTACATAATTTTGCACATTTTTCTTCATTTTTGTTTTGTTTTATTAATGAATTTAATTTAAAAAAATGATTTTGATTCGGGTTAGGTTAGGGTTAGATGAAGGTAAGTTAGAAAACTATTTAAAAAAGTTTTTCAAATGAATAAATGAAACTGCCGGCAACGATTCAAAGTGCTAACGCGCAAGCGCCAACTGGTGCCGGCAACGATTCGTAAAAATAAAGGTTGCCGGTGCCGGCAACAAATTTTGTGGATTTTCTTTAAATACTACGTTGCTGTGAACTTGATGACACCGAAATAAATTGACGGTTTTCCAGATTTTTTTTAAAAGTGTTATTAAACTGCAAATAAATTAAAAGTTGTACGGGTGTTGTAATAATTATCCCTCTTTATAAAGCAACTTGTTTTTTTTAAATCGGCCGAAAGAAACGGTTGTTTTGAGAGGAAAACTGGGAGCACGTATCTTGGCTCTTCGCCAGGTTTAAATACATTGCTGGAACATCGGATGAGACGATGAGTTACTCATGCGCTGGCCCCTGCTATTATCAAATCTTAGCGCTCAGCCGCCAATCAGGTGTCGCGTAAGCAACAATGCATTTGCATACGAATTTGCATTTGATTCAATTCAATTGTGATGGCAATGCGGCTGGATTGGTGGATTGCGAATATCAAGCAACTTGGGCGGGACAATAAATTATAATTATTACGAAAGAGGCGTATACGCAAAATTAAACTCTTTAAGGTCGTCTCATGAATCGAGTTCCACACTGTATAAAGCTTACAACTAATAGTTAATAGTACAGCAGGCACATGAGTACAGCGAAGTATGAAGTTAAGTTTCCCCTAGTGACTACGGACCTCCGTCAGTAAGATTTTATAAAGCGCCTTATATCTTACAAAATTGCAACAAACTAAAAAATAGTCATTATCAGGAAAATAATTAAATGTAAAATAGTTCGTAAAGAAAAAAAAATAACAAATTTACAAATATTTTACATTTTTTCTATGCTATATATAACTACTTTTTATTTATTTATTTAATTTATAGATTTACCATTAAAAATCAATAAAATAATTTAATATTTATTTTTTGTAATTTTTTTTTTTTTTTAATTTAAAAATATTAATGAGAGTAAGTAAATAAATAAAAATGCAAGGTCCGATTGAATTATTTTTAATTAAAATTTACTACTTTAATTTCTAAAAAAATAAAAAAAAATATATTTAAGAAAAATATTTATAGCAATCATTAAAAAGAGAGGTCATATGGTTGTTACTAGGGTGGTGATGATGTAGAATTAAATAATAAGTATTAAATAAAATAGTATTTTTTATATTTGATGATTTGTAAGTTTTCCCAAGTTACTCCGGACCTCCAACAGTTGCCTGTTTTGAAATTATTTATAAATAAATACAAAAATAAAATCAAAAATATTCTTATTATTTAAAAACTGGCTATTTATAACGAATTACAAATATTTTACAAATTTTAATT
Source organism: Stenus bimaculatus (assembly GCA_963971135.1). Lineage (NCBI taxonomy): Eukaryota > Metazoa > Arthropoda > Insecta > Coleoptera > Staphylinidae > Stenus > Stenus bimaculatus. The sequence continues at coordinate 41,932,529 of OZ020183.1, read as the reverse complement.
AGTAATTATTTACTGAGTTTTTGGAATTTATAGTAAAGTAATTATTAGGAATAAAATAATTTTATTAACAAATTGCAAGTGCTGAAAACCCATTTTTACAAAATCTTCTGATGCTTGATCTTTCGAAGGTAAATAAATTTTATTAAAAATTTATTTTTTCTTAAAAATTTATTAATTTATATAATTATCAAAAATTTAATCAGAAAATGTTCGAATAATATAGTTTCCGTGGTGTAGTGGTTATCACATCCGCCTAACACGCGGAAGGTCCCCGGTTCGATCCCGGGCGGAAACATTTTTTTATTGAATTTAAATATTTTTTTTATTTTTGTATTTTTGGGTATACAGGATGATACAGACCACCCGTGCCACCCATTTATCTCGTGAGCGCGTTATCGCACATCACTAAAATAAAAAACTTAATTACCAAAGTGAACCTATTTAGGTGAACTTATTTTTTCCGGAACAATCCGGAATCGGAGGTAACTTTGATTTTTTAAATGGCAACATAGGTCGAGTTTGATATGGATTGATAGGTCTTTCAAAAACAAGTAATTTTTATTAAAATATTTTTTTAATATTTTCCATAGTTTAGAATTTATTGGAAAAACAAAAAAAAATTGTTAAAAAAATAAATAAAAATTATTGCATATTTTGGAGAATTTTATAAATTTATAAACTCTTTCTACAAATGTTTTACCAAGTTTAATTATCATACTTGTCCATATTTCAACAAAATTCTTCAAATATGCAATAATTATTATTTACTTTTTTTAACATTTTTTTTTTGTTTTTCTAATAAATTCTAAAGTATGGAATAGTCAACTTGACTGACAACAAAGTTTCAAAAAAGTTGTCTTTATAAAAAAAATTGATTATATCAAGGTGAGTAGTCAAAATTAAAAAAAAATAATTAAAGTCAAATGTTTGGAAGGTAACATGAGTTTTTATTATTAAAAGAACATATTTTGTAATAACATGTTTATTCAAACTTTTGAAGAACTGCTTTTTCTCGAATTTTTCTTAGGAGAAGAATATCATTTATAGGAAGGCAAACACTATCTGACCACTCAATAACTAAATTGAACGAGTTGATAACTTTGTCAATATCAAATATTTGAACATTCTTCCTCTCATCTAATTCATGTAAATTTGGTAGCGTTTTATACATATTATTAGTGTCTATAATTTTGTATTATTTAAGTTCTATGATGTACAGCTCAATAGTCACCAATCAAGTTGTCATATCTGTCAATATTTAAATAATTCATGGTGGTCTAAAACGTAATTTTTATTGAATCTTATTGTGAGTTGAACATCCTTGCAATTGTCAAGATAAAATTGTGATGGTTGTTATTAGTAATTAAACTTTTAACCATAGTGCGCCACATTTTGATGAATTTACCAACTGTTGTTTCTTTTTGGTTATGGTCCAAATTTTATCACGTAATTCCAGCAGAGCAGCTTCAATTAATACCTAATATTCTACATGTTATGACAATTATTTTCAATATTTTACGAAGGTAATCTTTTAATTAATAATAATGTGTTTGTAATTTTAATTAAGAATAATGTGTTTACATAAAATTGCTAACTTCATAAAAATTTTTGTTATATTTGTAGGTATTTCATTGTTTTTTAACTTAATACTACATAATGTTCACGTTATAACTCGTTCTAGGACTGATGATGACCTGCAATGTTTAGGTCGAAACGTTTCCTAATGTAAAGATTAGAAAATAAAGCAAATTCCGAATAAAGACTACAAAGTTGTTTTCTTCAAATACACAAATCGGAACAATCCTTCAATTTCAAATAATATTCATAATTTTTTAATTTTTCGAAAATTTGGGTTATTACTTATCGTGATATTTACTTTTTTGCATTTTTAAGTATATTATAGAATCTTAGTTCGTTTTTAAATACTAAAGAGTTTTTAAATTTAACATTTTTTTGATTAAAATATTTTTTTAAATACAAAAACGAACCAATAAGGGTCAGATGAACGACTTCTTCTTAAACACTTAAATAACTAAGTGAAATTTAATTTGTTTTTTATGTTTTTATTTTAATTTTATTTATTTCAAGTTTTACTAAAAACTTGATGTGGTTGATATACAGGGTGACCCCGTCATCTGCCCACGGTCTATAGTTTCTTTGCCATAAAACATATCGACTTGCGGTTTTCGCCAACATATAGATACATGCGTGCCCCACAATTTAAAAATAGTTTCGATATATACAGGGTGTCCCATCATGGCCTACTGAACCAAAGTTATATTTTTCTAAATGAAACACCCAGTATATTATGACATTTTTAGATTCCTTATCAAAAAATAATTATACTTTGTATAAACTTTTATGGGTATATCATCACTCGTTTTGCTGATATTTGCCATTTAAGCCAAAAAAAGATAAATTTTTGAAAAAACAGATAAACATTTTGGCTTGTAATTTTGCCAAACATTTTTTAACATCGTCTAGTCTACAACTATCATGTCAAATTTAAGTTTGTGATATTTTTTATCAGGGTGCCTTATGAAACGCAAATTGAACAATTAAACGAAATTTTCAAATAGAACACCCTATATATTTTAATATCAATCGATGGCATTTTTTACAAGCTTTCTATTGATATAATGTTTATATGGTCGCTTATCAACGGTTTAGGAGATATTAATATCCAAACTGAGAAACAGTGAAAAATAGACAAAATAGTGCTCTTGATGAATTTTGTTAAGGATTTTTTTTTATATTTGCCTATTATTTATTTCTGTCTTTCTCTATTTTGCTTTTTTTATAATGTTGTTTTATTTCAATAGTAGTTTTTGTTTTATAATAAAAATAAAATCGAAATTTGCAATTATCAATTTTGGTTTTCTTGTAAAAAATGCCATCGAGTGACGTTAAAATATACAGGGTGTTCCATTTGAAAATTTCGTTTAATTGTTCAATTTGCGTTTTATAAGGCACCCTGATAAAAAATATCACTAAATTTTAAATTAATAAAAAATAAAAAGAGAGGACATTAGATCAGTACCCAGTAATTTTTGTTTGCCTACAGCAACTCTCCGAGATTTAAATCTTGGAAGCTTTGGGATTTATGTATTTTAATCAGAGTATTTTCATCGTCAATTTTTCCGAGTAGCATCGGACCTCCACTATTAGAGGCCACCGAGGACGTAAATCTACGAACATTAGGGGAGGATTCAATTATTAATAGAAATATCACCAGAATGATTGAATATTAAATACCACATTAAAAAATATACAGGGTGATTCAGACCACCCGCGCCACCTATTTATCTCGAGAACGCGTTATCGCACCTCACTGAAATAAAAAACGTAATTACCAAAATGAACCTAAACAATCCATTGGTGTACTTATTATTTTCCGGAACAACCCGGAACTATCCGGAACCGGAGATCAGTTTGATTTTTTAAATAGCAACATAGGTCGAGTTTGGTATGGTTTGATAGGTCTGTTAAAAACAGACTACTTTTATTAAAATTTGAATAACTTTAACGTCCTTTTGTAATAACTTTGTATACTGGGATTTTTTTGGTGTTAAGGACGCAAAAGAAAACAACCATTTTGTTACACTCAGCTGACTAGTTTCGGTTTTAATGGTCAAACCTTCATCAGAGCTACAAATAGAAAAATATATAAATATAAAACATCATCCCTAAATTATTTTTTATAAAAAAGGAAGTTTCATTTCCACTTCCCTTTCATATGTGAATTTGATATGTTCGTCAAATGCACTGAAAACTTCTATTATTTCTGTAAGTGCTTCCTCATTGTCAGGGATGGGGGTGACAATATTATCCACATATATGCTCAGGAAATCTACCATCTACCTCAAAACTAAGTTTCTTCAACGATTCTATTAGTAAGTCGTTCATAACAAACGCTGCAAAAATGGGAGACGCAGGGTGGCCCATTGCAGATCCGAATTTCTGTTTATATATGACATCATTATATTTGAAAAAATTATGTTTGAAACAACTATTTTATTAAAATAGTTTTCTAATATTTTCCTTAGTTTAGAATTTAGTCCAAAACAAAAAAAAAATTGTTAAAAAAAGTAAATAAAAATTATTGCATATTTTGAGGAATTTTTTAAATTTATAAACTCTTTCTACAAATTCTAATGTTTTGCCAACTTTAAATATCATACCACATCAAACTCGACCTACGTTGCAATTTAAAAAATCAAAGTGATATCCGGTTCCGGATAGTTCCGGGTTGTTCTGGAAAAATATAAGTATGGTTTGATAGCTCTTTTAAGAACAAACAACTTTTATAAAAATATGTTTTTAATATTTTCCATAGTTTAGAATTTATTCGAAAAACAAAAAAAATTGTTAAAAAAAATAAATAAAAATTGCATATTTTGAAGAATTTTATAAATTTACAAACTCTTTCGACAAATTCTAATATTTTATCAACTTTAAATATCATACTTGTCCATATTTCAACAAAATTCTTCAAAACATGCAATAATTTTTATTTACTTTTTTTAACAATTGTTTTTTGTTATTCGAATAAATTCTAAACTATGGAAAATATTAAAAAAATATTTTAATAGAAATTATTTTATTTTTGAAAGACCTATCAAACCATACCAAACTCGACCTATGTGGCCATTTAAAAATCAAAGTTACCTCTGGTTCCGGATAGTTCCGGGTTGTTCCGGAAAAAAATATGTTCACCAATGGATTTTTAGGTTCACTTTGGTAATAACATTCTTTATTTCGGCCATGTACGATAACGCGTTCTCGAGATAAATGGGTGGTCTGAATCACCCTGTATAAATCTTTTTATTACAATCGCCGTAAAAAATAAAATTATGCCAATATCCTGAAAAAATAATAAAATTTTTATAAAAAATGTATATTAAAAAACTTGTTTTTGTAAATAAAAATGCATTAATAAAAAGACTAATACCCAGATTCTGGTCAAATCATTTAAGTTTAAAGACCTTTAAATTTAAATTTGTTATATGGGTTGTAATGGACAACTTCCATGGTTACATTATTTGTTTTAAATTAAAGGCCTTTAATTTTGACCAGAATTTGCCCATAAATATTAATTTATAAAGTAAATGTGATATATTAAAAGAATTTTTTTGTAAAAAGAGAGGCCATAAGGTTGTCGTCCGGTGAGTTTTTTTCTAGGCACTAAGACCGTTTATTTTTCAGCTTATCTGGCACAATGGCCGCTTATTATACATTAGACATTAGACTTACAAGTTTTGAATTTTTTCCGAGCGACTTCGGACCTCCGCTTACAGTAGCAAATGAAAAGCTATATAAATACAACTTATGCCGCGCTCCTACTAATAGTAATATCATAAAATAATTTTTATTATAAAGCAATTGCGGTTATTTTCAAGAAATTAAATTTACAGAAAATTTATTTTTTTACTACATAATTATTTTATTAAATTTAATTTTAATTGGGAATTATAGTTTTTTACAAACAAATAGATTTGAGTATAATTAGTATTTGAATTAACCAATTTTTGCTACGCTGTACGTTTTTTTATGTACAGGGTGAGCTAAAATGTTTGTGGTCAATTCAAATTTCCCGCTTAAAAATCTGAGGAAATTGTTCGCTTCAAGTTCATTGTAACACATAATCATGTCAAAATAATAAGAAAGTAACCAGACTACAGAAAAACAGAGGCCAATACTTCAGACTTTTGTATTTACTTATTGTACCTTCTGTTTCATAAACATCATCAGTTTTATCAAGACTTTTGCTTATGTTAGCATCTGCCTCGAAAATGGAGGTCATCATTTACAACATTTGATATTTGTTGTAAAATGAGAGAGTTAGTTCTACGTTTTTCATTTTCAAGAACACAAAACTTTAATAACAAATACCTTCATACGAACAATACTAGTTCATATGAAATTATTTGTTCAAAATGATATTTACAATCCAAATAATTTTTTTTTGAGTTTATAAATGGGACACCCTTAATTTTTAATCAAAATTTTTATTTTCTTTATTTTTTTATTTATCATAAAATTGCATTGCCGAATACAGAAAAATGCGCTCTTTTAAAATATGCAAAGATAATAAACGAACGCTATTTAAGAAACATTAATTGGTTGCTCCAGCAACAAAATTGAGAAAGATGTAGAAAAATTGCCAAAATGAACTGAAATTAACTAAAAACTTTTGTATTTAACTTGAGTATGTAACACTCACTAGTAGCTCTTATTGATTAAAAACTCCTTAAGTTTTAATTTGTTTTGAGTGTATTTATGGATCAAAAAAACCCAAAATTAAATTCGACCAGTTTTTAATTAAAGCCATCATTAATTTACTAATAATTAAAATCATTAAAGACAGACAAAATACTTAAAATTAACATTTATCATATGTTACAAATTTTTTCCAATCGAATTTGTCTTTATTGGCACATTTTAGGGTAATAGTAAAATTTTAATTACCCAAGTGAACCCAAAGAATCCATTGGAGCACTTATTATTTTCCGAAACAAACCGGAAGTGCCTGGAACCGGAGGTAACTTTGATTTTTTAAATGGCAACATAGGTCGAATATGGTACCGTTTGAAAGGTCCTTTAAAAAGAAACAACTTTTATAAAAATATTTTTTTAATATCTTGCATAATTAACAAATTAAACGAAAAAACATAAGCATACAAGTAACAAATGGTTTCTTAAATTATGGAAAAATTAAAACACTACCATCATCCTTAATATGGGTAAAGGTAGAGGCAATTATGAATTTTAAATGGAAACTTGAAACTTTTGCATTTTTCGTTTCCCTGGTTAAAAATAATCAACTTTTTTAGGTTATGTATTTTCCTTAATTCAAAAAGTAAAAAAAAGTTGATTATTTTTAACGAATAAAGCGATAATAACTGCAAAAAAGAGTTTCAATTTAAAAAAATCTCTCTTACCCATTTGCCTATGATGGTAACGATTTATTTATTTCCTTTAAGGGACCAATGGTCACTTAATTGCATATTTTTTTTTGTTTAATTTGTTAATTATGCAAGATATTACATAAATATTTTAATAAAAGTTGTTTCTTTTTAAAAGACCTTTCCAACGATACCATACTCGACCTATGTTGCCATTCGAAATTTCAAAGTAACTTTCGATTCCGGGCACATTCAAAAAGCAACATAGGTCGAGTATGGTATCGTTGGAAAGGTCTTTTAAAAAGAAACAACTTCTATTAAAATATTTATGTATTATCTTGCATAATTAACAAATTAAACGAAAAAAAAATATGCAATTAAGTGACCATTGGTCCCTTAAAGGAAATAAATAAATCGTTACCATCATCGGCAAATGGGCAAGAGAGATTTTTTTAAATTGAAACTCTTTTTTGCAGTTATTATCGCTTTATTCGTTAAAAATAATCAGCTTTTTTTTATTTTTTGAATTAAGGAAAATACATAACCTAAAGAAATTGATTATTTTTAACAAGCGAAACGAAAAATCCAAAAGTTACAAGTTTACATTTAATATTCATAATTGCCTCTACCCATATTAAGGATGATGGTAGTGTTTTAATTTTTCCATAATTTAAGAAACCATTTGTCACTCGTTTGCTTATGTTTTTTCATTTAATTTGTTAATTATGCAAGATATTAAAAAAATATTTTAATAAAAGTTGTTTCTTTGTAAAAGACCTTTCAAACGATACCATACTCGACCTATGTTGCCATTTAAAAAATCAAAGTTATCTCTGGTTCCGGGCACTTCCGGTTTGTTCCGGAAAATAATAAGTGCACCAATGGATTCATTGGGTTCACTTTGGTAATTAAAATTTTTATTCTATCTATGTGCGACAAACTGTTTTCGAGATAAACGGCTGTTACGGGTGGTCTGACTCACCCTGTATATTTTTATTGCTTAAATTTATTATGAATGCGCCGTTTTAGAAGCAGCTATTAGTTTATTGTTAATATCCCTAGTATTATTGGTGCCGACAATAATCCGAAAATCTTGGTTTTACTTTTGAGTAAAATAATTTATTTTTTTGCAAAAAGAGAGGCCATAAGGCTGTCGTCGTCCCGGTTATTTTAGTTGGCCACTGGTTACTGGCCAGATGGCCGTTTTATTCACTTTCAAGTTTTAGGATATACAGACCACGATAACCCAAACATAAAGTGTTTTCCGAGCGACTACGGACCTCCGGAAGAACTACAAAATATTAATAATGGTCGCAAAATCTCCGTGGTCGTCGGAAAAATAGCGTACACAACTCGCAGAAAGTGAATTTCGTTGCTCGTGTAATATCCTCACTCGGTTAGCGCCTCGTTCGGTTATTTTCACACTCGCACAAAATTCGTCACTTTCTAGCTCGTTGCGCAATATACTATTTTATGCCATTTAGTAATATTAACCTTGAAGTATTTTTCGTATATTTTTTTTTAGAATTATATCATAAATTCAGGCAGCTACGCAGGCGTCAAATATGAAAACACGAGAGGGGTATATTTTAATTTTTTTAAATGGAACATCCTGTATTTTTGCACAAAAAATTTTTTGTATTTAATATGTTTTATGGAATTCCTTTTCATGAGAAAAAAAATTTGCATTTTTTTAGAAATCTGTTGTTAGATTTAATAAAGACTCTCTTTTAGATTTCTTTACAGATTTTATTATCACGTGTTTTTATGGTATTGCTATAAATGTTTAGCTCATTTATTTATTCATATTTTGTGTAAGAGCTAGTCGGTTTTTAATTTCGTTAAAAATGGATTATTCCCTCAACGAATTAATACAAATGGTTTACGCATTAGGTGAAAGTGAGCAAAATTGTTTATTGGCGTCAAAAATTTATAAACAACGGTACCCAGAAAGAAGACATCCAAATGAAGTTGCGTTTAAGCGTTTAAAAGAAAGGTTTGAAAGGACAGGTCACGTACAGTATGAAAATACAAATCGCCAAAAAACAGCTCGTACTGAAGAATATGATTTATCAGTATTATTGGCAGTAACTGAGGATCCGCATATTGGTACTCGAAAATTAAGTGACCAAATGAGTTCCGTCCCTATCACATTCAACCGTTGCAAGAGCTTGGTGAAAATGATTTTGAAAATCGTATGATCTTCTATGAATGGGCCAAAAATCAACAAACTCAAAACAACCGATTTTTTGATTATGTTTTATTTACGGACGAGGCTACATTTCATAAAAATGGATTTGTAAATAGACATAATTTTCATTATTATGATACAGAAAATCCACACTTTACAAGAACTCTAGATCACCAACATCGATGGTCACTTAATGTTTGGGGAGGTATTGTAGGAAACTACCTCATAGGCCCACGCTTTTTTTAGGAACATTTAAATGGCCAAATTTATTATAATTTTCTTCGGAACGAATTCCTTGAGCTTCTCAACAATATTCCGGAAATTATTAGAAGAAGGATGTGGTTTCAGCATGATGGCGCTCCAGCGCATTATAGCAATATTGTACGTTGACACCTTAACAACGAATTTCGTGACCGTTGGATTGGAAGAGGAGGACCTGTTTTATGGCCTGCAAGATCTCCTGACCTGACAAAATTAGATTTTTTCCTTTGGGGGTATGTTAAAAATTTGGTGTGTCAACTTCCTCCTACTTCTAAGAATGATATGAAAATACGCATTCGGCAAGCATTTCCAAACGTAAACGAGATTATGTTACGAAATGTTGGTAGTTTATTTCTGCGAACAGTTGAGTTATGTAATCAAGTAAATGGGGAACATATTGAGCATATTTTATAATTATTGGCTTGTATGGTAAAAATTTTATTAATAAAAAATTAGAGTGCTTTCAAATACGTTGTTTTTACTTTTAACGAAAAATGATTCGTATAAATGTTAAAGAACACTTAAAGACGAACAATATTTTGTCAAAAAGTACAGGGTGTTCCTTTTAAAAAAAATAAAATACAGCCCTCTCGAGTTTTCACATTTCACGCCTCCGTAGCTGTCACAATTTATGATATAATTCTAAAAAAAATATACGAAAAATACCTCACGGTTAATACTACTAAATCTCATAAAAATTGGTTTTTAGTTTTCATAATAAGGTCAACATCATTTTCCAAAACTATGTCCACACGTAATAAATTTTGTAGAAAATGTACGATAAAAAATTAAGGGCGCACTCAAATTTTCAAATAAACATATCGATGTATTCTCTAACTTAATGTTAAAGCAAACATCAAAAAATATACAGGGTATTCTATTAAAAAAAGGGTGGGACAGCCTGCGCTCCAACTAAAAAACACCCTGTATAGACCGAATTAATTTCTGGTTATGCGCATCAATGAACCATGCAATTTTGTAATTTAAGATTATTTCTATCTCTTAAAATAAAAGATATATCGACCGTTGCCGCACTAAAAACTCACCCTGTATATGTTTTATATTTAACCTCTTATTATTTACTTATTTTGATTAATCCCCATTTTCTTCATTGTTGTCACTGATTAAGAAATATGTATAGGGTGTAAAAAGTGACTTTTTAATTTAAATTTATTTTTTCATTGCAATTTTTAAGAGAGTACATTTTTCTGTATTTGTTACACCCTGTATGCAGAATTATTATTATCTATTTCCTATTCACACGTGTAATTAATTTTATGATTATCAAAAGTTTATTTACATGTTCTTAAAAGTACATTTTCATTTATTTAAGGAAAACTAATCAATACAGTTTAATATAAGCTGAATAATGTATTTCTACCAATTAAAAATAAACTTTTTGTAAATTGCTTTTGTTCAAAATATTATTATTCATCAATTGGTTTAAATTTATTTGGTAAAGTTCTATTATTCTGAGTGCGGCGTAAAGTAACGATATAAGGCAAAGGGAGTGCTAATTTTACCGGAGGTCCGTAGTCGCTCGGAAAACACCTTATATTTAGGTTATCGTTGTGTGTATATTCTAAAACTTGAAAGTGAATATAACGGCCATCTGGCCAGTATCAGTGTCCAATTAAAATAACCGGGACGACAGCCTTATGGCCTCTCTTTTTGCAAAAAAATAAATTATTTTACTCAAAAGCAAGATTTTAGGATTATTGATATTAACAATAAACTAATGACTGCATCTAAAATGGCGCAAACATAATAAATTTAAACAATAAAAACATTATTACTATTTAAATACTTCCGAATGGAAACCCTACCAATTTTTTTCAACATAACGGACATAATGAAAACTGCATTAAAGATGTGTGATAATATTGTTTTATGTGGGGTCCTAAATATTAACTTTATGGAAAAATCTAAAGAACTTGACCTATTGAAAGATTTTTTTGAATCATTTGCACTAATCAATAAATTTAATGAACAAACTAGAGTATCTAAAAATTGTAGGTAATAATTAAATGATTAAAAGTATTAAAATGCAGATTGACTAACTGGTCACCAACTTAAATAATTCCTATACTTGTAAAATATTCAATCCTCATTTGAGCAACAGATTGATGATGTTAAGGAAGAATGTGACGCATTTATACAACACTTAAATTATTGCCTAAATTTAACCTGTCCATTTAAGAAGGTTAGCACTAAACATTGCAACTATAAATCTTGGATAACTCAAGATCTTCGAATCTCCAATGAGAAACTAAATTAATTGTTCAAAAATATAAAAACTAGTAATGAAATAGGTACACTTAAAGCCTATCAACTTCAGAAAAAAGACTAATAGGAGATACAAAAATGAATTACAAAAACCAGTTAATACTAGAAGCTAAAAATAAAGAAATTTGGAAACTTGTAAATCAAGAATTAGGTCAAACTAGTAAAAGACAGAAGAAAATTAAATTGAAAGTTAACAATTTTTGAAATCACACAAAGAAGTTGCTAATGCACTAGCTTATGAATTTGCTCATCTGTCACTTTTGTCACATGTCACATGTGTTATATCTGTTACCGTTAAAACCCGAAATCAGTTAAAACTAGTTTTAACTGGTCAAACTAGAAGTAACTAAAGACGTTTGTTGAAACTAGTTTTAACTAGTTAAAACGCGATCTAACAAACTACATTTGTAAAAACCCGAATAAATTGAATCTTCAATATTATTTCGGGTTATAACTGAGAGTTTCAGTCAAAACTAGTTTTACCTGATCGTTGATTTGCTAGAACTAGTTTTGGCGTAAGAAACCAGTAATAGCCCGAAATTCAGAATATTATTTCAAGCCAAAACATAACTTAAAATTTTATTTGTGTGGTAAACATTGTGTGCTCTGATAAATAATAATATTATGGCAACTTGGAAACAAGAATTTACCAATCAGTTGCTTGCGTTAAGGAATCAAAATAAGGAAAATCATCATTCAGTAATGAGATTCGCAAATTCTTGTTTCCAAGTTGCCATAATATTATTATTTATCAGAGCACACAATGTTTACTACACAAATAAAATTTTAGGTTATGTTTTGGCTTGAAATACTATTCTGAATTTCGGGTTTTTACTGGTTTCTTACGTCAAAACTAGTTCTTACAAATCAACGATCAGGTAAAACTAGTTTTGACTGAAACTCTCAGGTAAAACCCGAAATAATGTTGAAGATTCAATTTATTCGGGTTTTTACAAATGTAGTTAGTTAAATCGGGTATTAACTAGTTAAAACTAGTTTGAACAAACGTCTTTAGTTAGTTCTAGTTTTGACTAGATAAAACTAGTTTTTACTGATTTCGGGTTTTAACGGTAACATATTCAAATTATTCGAAGTTATCAACTGCGAAAATATTAACTACCTAGAGAACTACAATATCTTCAGTGAATGTCAACACGGTTACCGAAAGGAAAGGTCCACTGAATCTGTTACATCAAAAATTTTAACATAATATGTTAATTAACAATTAGACAAAAATAAACTCCTAGCTGATGTTTTTTTACGATCGTACATGCTAAGGGTATTCGAGGCAATTATCTCAATGTTATAGTATCTTTTATGGAAGGTAGGAAACTGTTTGTTAAAATAATAATGAAAATTCAGATGAACTTAGGTGTTCCACAAGGATTCGTGTTTTATTGTCTTTGTGTTATATTAATGAGCTTAGTAATAATGTTACACACGATTATTTAATAAATTTTGATAATGATACATCTATTGCGGTTGAAGCATCTATGGTTGTGTACTTTCTTTTTCGGTGGTCGAAGAAATTCAAATTGGAGAAGCTTATAGAAACCTGAAGGTATTTTTTTTCATCAAAATTTCTATCGAAAAGTACGTATCTTAGGTAAAATTTAGTGTTTTTGTCCAAGACCTTTAGTCAAAATCATTTATTTCAAGTTTCCGTGGTGTAGTGGTTATCACATCCGCCTAACACGCGGAAGGTCCCCGGTTCGATCCCGGGCGGAAACACTTTTTATTGAATTTTAGTGTTTTTTTTTAATTTTGATTTTATTTTTGGTTCCCTAAATTAATTCTAAGCAAAATAAAAATTTTTAAAATACATTATTTTTAGATTTAATTTAGTTTAAAAATAATTTAAAAAAATAAGTTTAATAATATATTTCTGTTTATGCATTTTTTTTTAATAATTTAAAATAGATGCCTACATTCTTTTTTTATAATCGTAAAAGTATTAAATTAAAACACTGGTTGCAAATTCTAAATGTCGACAATTTAGACTATTAAAATAAAAATTAAATAGTAATAAAATAATTCATATGCAGTTATTTGATAATATTCAAATAAAAAAAGATTGATCAGTGAAATGATACACATAAATAGAAATTCCACAGTAAATTTTAAACCAGATACACAAAGCCTCAGTAAAATATATTGTCATATCTTAAGAGCATCTTCCTAGACACCCGCGATAAATTTTCCGTTGGAGATAATAACAAGGAATAGAAAATCCATCCTACTTTTCTGGAGCTTATTTGCACGTTATGACCAAATAGCTGATAAATAATGCGAATCCCTAGAGGGCGCGCGAGTTTGGGAGGAAAATTTGTGAAAATCATGAATTCAACCATTCGTTCTGCAGTCATAACTCAAGTTTCCTTGTTAGATTTTCAATTTTTTTTCTGATTTGTAATCTAAATTCATAAGGCTACATCTTGCCAGAGAGTTTCATTCTGCAAACTAGCACACAATTAATTAGAGGGGTCCAAACTTAAGGTACTTTTAGATCATTATATATTGTTTTTGTACATTTTCCAATTTTTTTTCCTTCTGGCAAGAATTAAATATATGACTTCTAAATCATCTACAAAAAAAATTATACAAAAATTTTGTTCGTACTAGCTTTTATAACTGCAGAACTAAACCACTATATTTACCGTTTAGGAAATGGCCCTTAAAGTTCTTCCTTGTTGATGTTTTCCATGTTTCATTTCTGAATATATTTACTTTAATGTACAGAGAACTTTATCATTAGAACAACACGGATTCATGAAACATAGGTCAACATGTAGCAATCTTTTTAATCTAACTCAAACTATATCTTCTGCTTTGGACACCCGAAGGAAATTGATGTTGTATATGTATATGGACTTATCAAAAGCTTTCGATAAAATTATATACTCCAATCTTATCCAGAAACTTCATCAATTTGACATCCCTCATAATGTGTCATCTGTAATTTCTTCATATTTATACAATCGTCAACAAGTTGTGGAATATCAAGGCTTTTTCTCATACATATTCACTTCTTATTCCGGTGTACCGCAGGGATCAACTCTTGGACCTCTATTTTTTGTACTGTACTTCAATAAAGCATTTTCTACAATATCATCTAAAATACTTGGGTATGCTGATGACGTTAAAATATATAGATCGATTGAAACAATTGAAGATTGGCACGTCCTTCAAGCTGATATCAACAGGTTTTCAACTTGGTGTCAAGAAAATGGTTTAACAGTTAATATAAATAAGTGTTATGTGCTATCTTTTTCGAGAAAGACCGTGCCTTTGTCTTTCGACTATGCTATATATAGTGACTGTATTCAACGTGTTCCTGAATAAAAAGTGTTCGATGTTAAGCTTAACTTTAATAGTCATACATTACGCTAGTCTCAGATTGCTACCGAATGCTTGGTTTCAAATTAGAAATTCAAAGTATTTTAAATATATCAATACTGTCATATCCTTGTATAATGCCTATATAATCAGTCGTCTTGAGTATTGTGCTGTTGTGTGGTCACCAATATATGCTAAATACATGAAATTACTTGAAAGTATTCAAAAAAGATTTTTAAAGTACCTGTATAAAACTAAACATGATGTATATCCATTGCGCGCTGTATCCTATGTAGATCTTCTCCAAGAGTTTACCAACCAGATTAAAACGTTTGATATGTCAAACTCTACATTTATTTATTAAATTACTTTTCATCTATTTTTAGAGTAATGATATCTACTAAGTTTAGTAGGTACTATCACTGTTATATTTTATATTCTTAATTATGTATGAATCTTTTTGTTAGTTATATATGTTGCCCTGTGATTGGAAATTTTCTGTTGGGTAATAAAGTTTATTTATTTATATACTTTTTTTAACATTTTTTTTGTTTTTCTAATAAATTCTAAAGTATGGAAAATATTAAAAAAATTTTTGTATAAAAGTTGTTTATTTTGAAAAGACCTATCAAACCACACCAAACTCGACCTATGTTGCAATTTAAAAAATCAAAGTGATATCCGGTTCGGGATAGTTTCTGGTTGTTCCGGAAAAATATAAGTATGGTTTGATAGTTCTTTTAAGAACAAACAACTTTTATAAAAATATGTTTTTAATATTTTCCATAGTTTAGAATTTATTCGAAAAACAAAAAAAAATTGTTAAAAAAAATAAATAAAAATTATTGCATATTTTGAAGAATTTTATAAATTTATATACTCTTTCTACAAATTCTAATATTTTATCAACTTTAAATTCATACTTGTCCATATTTCAACAAAATTCCTCAAAATATGCAATAATTTTTATTTACTTTTTTTAACAATTGTTTTTTGTTATTCGAATAAATTCTAAATTATGGAAAATATTTAAAAAATATTTTAATAGAAGTTATTTGTTTTTGAAAGACCTATCAAACCATACCAAACTCGACCTATGTGGCCATTTAAAAAATCAAAGTTACCTCCGGTTCCGGATAGTTCCGGGTTGTTCCGGAAAAAAATAAGTTCACGAATGGATTCTTTAGGTTCACTTTGGTAATAACATTTTTTATTTCGGCCATGTACGATAACGCGTTCTCAAAATAAATGGGAGGCACGGGTGGTCTGAATTACCTTGTATAAATCTTTTTATTACAATCGGCGTAAAAAATAAAATTATGCCAATATCCTGAAAAAATAATAAAATTTTTATAAAAAAGGACCTTATCGGGTTTTGGGAGCATTTTGTACAAGAATGAAACTTATGCCACATATAAATAAGAAATAAATATACAATAGTGTAAAATATTTTGCTCTTTAGGAGACCGCTTTCGCCAAAAAACGCAATTGAAATTAATTAATTTTTGCACAATTAGACAACGATGCTGGTGTTTTCCTCGGTGTTTCTAACAAACAAAGTAGTTTGGTTGCCTATGCCATTTATTTACTATGATTTATTGACTTTAATAGTATAAAAATTATACAATTAAGTACATATTTGTTATGACTTGATTAGAAATTAATTTTTAAGTATTTATTTTATTCAAATAAAGTTATAATTTAAGAATATATTTTTTACAATTAAACAATTTTTACACAGTTGTCGTTTTTTTGCAATTTTTAAAATATTTGATAAAAAATGACTTTTCCAGTTCCCTGGAGCTCTGAAACTTTTACTGTAAATTCAATGGCTATAGTTTTAATAGTTGTAATAAGATTTGTAATATTACGGCGTCAATTAAAAATAAAATATCTTTTACAGGTTATCGCAAGACTTTATTGCACAATCAGGCAACATTGAAATTATTACCTCTCAAACGAAACGTCCAAATTAAATGCACAATAATTATTAGTAAAAAGTAGAACCGAAGGGACCTTAGTGGCGGCAAAGGGCTTGTAAATTCCTTCTATTTTTGTAGGACACCCCCTTTGGCACTTCTAAGCACCTTCTATCAAGTAGGCAAGATACTAGTTACGACATTCGGCAAGTTATTTCTCCTTTGCTAGAATGTTGCATTCCAGTATGTTACATGAGCGCGTACCGGATTTCTTTTTATGTGTACACGCCGGTTTTAGCTGTTTTTATAAATAAACGGACAAACGCAAGCAATGTGTGCGCATGACAATAACACCCAATGTGGGAAACATTTCAATCCAGTGTGAGTCACAGTGAGTCAGTCGCCAGATACCTTTGTAAAGCGCGTACGAATTTGTTAGCCCGGGCATTACTTCTTGTTTGTAACAGTAATCATTGTTCTAAAGTGCCTTATAATAAAGGTCATTTGTTTCTATAATCATGTTAATCCTTTTGGCGATTTTATTCGATTATTAACATAGGTTCCACAAGGAAAACACCCTATTGGTTTTAACTGTCATTTGCTTTCAATTTAAACGTAAATGAAAGGTAATTAAAATTTATCTGACAGTACTTGTCAAAATTTGAATTTTAAAATCCGCTGTTGTCGTGTTAATAAATATTTTTTTAAATAATGTAAAATCTCATAAATGTATTTATAATTTTATAATATTTATTGAAGAAATTGGAAATAATTAATATTGGGGGTATTTTAGTTAATTTTTGTAGGTTTAACTTATTTTTTATGTTTGCCCAAAAACACATAGGAAAACGATAAGGTCCTTTATATTAAAAAACTTCTTTTTTGTAAATAAAAATCCATTAATAAACTAAAAAACTAAATATTAATTTATAAAGTAAATGTGATAATTTTTTTGTAAAAAGAGAGGCCATAAGGTTGTCGTCCGGTTAGTTTTTTTCTAGGCACTAAGACTTATCTGGCACAATTGCCGCTTATTATACATTAGTCATTAGACTTACAACTTTTGATTTTTTTCCGAGCGACTTCGGACCTCCGCTTACAGTAGCAAATGAAAAGCTATATAAATACAACTCATGCCGCGCTCCTACTAATAGTAATATCATAAAATAATTTTTATTATAAAGCAATTGCGGTTATTTTCAATAAATTAAATTTACAGAAAATTTATTTTTTTTCTACACAATTATTTTATTAAATTTAATTTTAATTGGGAATTCTAGTTTTTTAAAAACAAATAGATTTGAGTATAATTAGTATATGAATTAACCAATTTTTGCTACGCGGTACGTTTTTTTATGTACAGGGTGAGCTAAAATGTTTGTGGTCAATTCAAATTTCCCGCTTAAAAATCTGAGGAAATTGTTCGCTTCAAGTTCATTGTAACACAAAATCATGTCAAAATAATAAGAAAGTAACCAGACTACAGAAAAGCAGAGGCCAATACTTCAGATTTTTGTATTTACTTATTGTACCTTCTGTTTCATAAACATCATCAGTTTTTATCAAGACTTTATTAGCTTATGTTAGCATCTGCCTCGAAAATGGAGGTCATCATTTACAACATTTGATATTTGTTCTAAATGTGAGAGTTAGTTCTACGTTTTTCATTTTCAAGAACACAAAACCTTAATAGCAAATACCTTCATACGAACAATACTAGTTCATGTGAAATTATTTGTTCAAAATGATATTTACAATCCAAATAATTTTTTTTTGAGTTTATAAATGGGACACCCTTAATTTTTAATCAAAATTTTTATTTTATTTATTTTTTTATTTATCATAAAATTGCATTGTCGAATACAGAAAAATGCGCTCTTTTAAAATATGCAAAGATAATAAACGAACGCTATTTAAGAAACATTAATTGGTTGCTCCAGCAACAAAATTGAGAAAGATGTAGAAAAATTGCCAAAATGAGCACTGAAATTAACTAAAAACTTTTGTATTTAACTTGAGTATGTAACACTCACTAGTAGCACTTATTGATTAAAAACTCTTTAAGTTTTAATTTGTTTTAAGTGTATTTATGGATCAAAAAAACCCAAAATTAAATTTGACCAGTTTTTAATTAAAGCCATCATTAATTTACTAATAATTAAAATCATTAAAGACAGACAAAATACTTAAAATTAACATTTATCATATGTTACAAATTTTTTCCAATCGAATTTGTCTTTATTGGCACATTTTACGGTAATAGTAAAATTTTAATTACCCAAGTGAACCCAAAGAATCCATTGGAGCACTTATTATATTCCGGAACAAACCGGAAGTGCCCGGAACCAGAGATAACTTTGATTTTTTAAATGGCAACATAGGTCGAGTATGGTACCGTTTGAAAGGTCCTTTAAAAAGAAACAACTTTTATTAAAATATTTTTTTTAATATCTTGCATAATTAACAAATTAAACGAAAAAACATAAGCATACAAGTAACAAATGGTTTCTTAAATTATGGAAAAATTAAAACACTACCATCATCCTTAATATGGGTAAAGGTAGAGGCAATTATGAATTTTAAATGGAAACTTGAAACTTTTGCATTTTTCGTTTCCCTGGTTAAAAATAATCAACTTTTTTAGGTTATGTATTATCCTTAATTCAAAAAATAAAAAATGTTGATTATTTTTAACGAATAAAGCGATAATAACTGCAAAAAGGACTTTCCCTTTACAAAAATCTCTTTTACCCATTTGCCGATGATGGTAACGATTTAAATTTTCCCTTTAAGAGACCAATTGTCACTTGTTTGCAAATTTTTTTCGTTTAATTTGTTAATTATGCAAGATATTACATAAATATTTTAATAAAAATTGTATCTTTTTAAAAGACCTTTCCAACGATACCATACTCGACCTATGTTGCCATTCGAAATTTCAAAGTAACTTTCGATTCCGGGCACATTCAAAAGGCAACATAGGTCGAGTATGGTATCGTTGGAAAGGTCTTTTAAAAAGAAACAATTTTTATTAAAATATTTATGTATTATCTTGCTTAATTAACAAATTAAACGAAAAAAAAAATATGCAATTAAGTGACCATTGGTCCCTTAAAGGAAATAAATAAATCGTTACCATCATCGGCAAATGGGCAAGAGAGATTTTTTTAAATTGAAACTCTTTTTTGCAGTTATTATCGCTTTATTCGTTAAAAATAATCAGCTTTTTTATTTTTTGAATTAAGGAAAATACATAACCTAAAGAAATTGATTATTTTTAACAAGCGAAACGAAAAATCCAAAATTAACAAGTTTACATTTAAAATTCATAATTGCCTCTACCCATATTAAGGACGATGGTAGTGTTTTAATTTTTCCAAAATTTAAGAAACCATTTGTCACTTGTTTGCTTATGTTTTTTCATTTAATTTGTTAATTATGCAAGATATTAAAAAAATATTTTAATAAAAGTTGTTTCTTTGTAAAAGACTTTTCAAACGATACCATACTCGACCTATGTTGCCATTTAAAAAATCAAAGTTATCTATGGTTCCGGGCACTTCCAATTTGTTCCGGAAAATAATAAGTGCACCAATGGATTCATTGGGTTCACTTTGGTAATTAAAATTTTTATTCTATCTATGTGCGACAAACTGTTTTCGAGATAAACGGCTGTTACGGGTGGTCTGAATCATCCTGTATATTTTTATTGCTTAAATTTATTATGAATGCGCCATTTTAGAAGCAGCTATTAGTTTATTGTTAATATCCCTAGTATTATTGGTGCCGACAATAATCCGAAAATCTTGGTTTTACTTTTGAGTAAAATAATTTATTATTTTGCAAAAAGAGAGGCCATAAGGCTGTCGTCGTCCCGGTTATTTTAGTTGGCCACTGGTTACTGGCCAGATGGCCGTTTTATTCATTTTCAAGTTTTAGGATATACAGACCACGATAACCCAAACATAAAACGTTTGAAAAAAAAATATCACAAAAATACTTAATTCTTATTTTCTAAAATTGTTTTAAACTATGAACCAAAAAATGTGGTACTGTAAAAAAGTAAGTGATTTTGAAAATAAATTGAGTGCATAACATGTGTTCACTTGATCTATATAACATGGGTAAATTTTACATTTTTACTTTGATAAACAAAGAAGTTATAGAAGTGACCCATGTTTCGTTTACATCCGGAATTTATATCTCCATAAGTAATATTTTTATATTAAAATAAACTAAATACTAATTTTCTGTGTAAAAACAGCATTTTGGTATTTATAAGGCGCCCTAAGTTCATCCCCTGTCGGAGGTCAGAAGTCATTCGGTAAACTCTAGAATAAACTAATTATTAGGCTTTTCAATTTGTTACTGAGGAACTAGCTTGGTAAATAAAAAACGGACCGGGTGGCGACTTTGTGGGCTTCCTTTAATTATTTACAATTTAAAAGATTTTCAATTTTCTAAAAATTTATTGTAAAAAACACTTTGATGAATTTTCAGAGAATTTTAGTTATAATGACAATGATCATTATTTTAAAATAAATGAGGTTTTGAAGGTTCTTGATAGTATTCGCAATAAATTACAAAACCGATATGATGGCATGAACAGCAACTGTGATTATTTTGATTTCTTAAATCCCTCCAAATTAATTACTTTATCAGAAAATAAATTGTTGTCTTATAGTATCAAAGTTTACCAAAAAAAATATCCTCAGGTCTTTCTGAAGAATTCAATTAATTACCTTAGTTTCCAACACAAAGGCATGTTTAGACGAGCACATAATTCTTGTACAGTATTACTGCGCAATATGCAGTAGCATGTGAGCATCTGTACAAGAATTGTACCGATAACATTTATCGTATTTAAGTTTGAAACAAGTAACAAAAACTACAAAATGTTTAGTAATTCTGAATATGCCGATATAATTTTTATTTATGGATTTTGTAATGGTAATAGTTTGCAAGCAAGTAGAGAATATCAACGCAGGTTTCCCAATAGACGTCACCCTTCTTACCATGTTTTCTCCAGGACCTTTCAAAGATTAAGGGACACCGGAAACATACATTGTACACCAAAAATTGGTGCCCCTAAAAAACATACATTTGAAGAAGTAGAAGCAGTAATATACGCCTTTATTGAAAATCCTCGTACAAGTATACGCAGTGTTTCTTCAATGCAAGGTATTTCAACAAGTACATACAAGCCCTTCAGCCAGGAGATGAGATCAGACGTTTACACTTTTGTCAATGGTTGTTGGAAAAAATGGCAGTAGATCCAAACCTTTGCTCAAAAATTATTTGGACGGATGAAAGTCAATTTGGCAGAGGAACTACACCAAATTACCACAATGAACATGAGTGGTCATTGGAAAATCCAAGTTAATAAAAAGAAGAGGATTTCAGCAAAGATTCTCAATAAATGTCTGGGCAGGGATTTTTAATAATCAATTAATATCAATGCAAGTACTGCCTAATAGAATAGACTGACATCGAATGATTATTTGATTTTATTAAATACCAATGTACAAGATATTGTTGACAACGTAGCCTTAAATGTCTTAAATCAGGTTTGGTATCAATATGATGGAGCGCCACCTCATAGGGGAAAAAATGTTACTAATTGGTTGAATGATAATTTCAATAATAATTGGATAGGTTTTGGAGGACCAATATCGTGGCCACCGCGATCTCCAGACTTAAATGCGTTAGATTTTTATCTTTGGGGTACTCTCAAAACAAATGTGTACACGATTGAGATAAATACTCATGCACAATTACTTGAGAGGGTAAACAATGCGGTTGCTCAAGTGCAAAATAATTTTAATTTCAATGTTAACGAAGAGATGTTATGTCGATGCCGTACTTGCATAACAACAAAAGGAGGTGTACTTGAACAAAATTTAAATTAAATATGTAATTTTCAAAGCATGCTAAATTATATTTTTTAGTAGTAAATTGATTTAATTTATTTTTTTTTTTCAAATTCTTATAACTTTTTTATGAATGAATATTGGACACATGTTCATATGAACTTTTCTTCTTAAAAAAGTATTTCCTACATGGGGTTTCAAATTTATACGCTACTTACGAAACACCCTGTGTTTTGAATTTTTATTTTTGCGTATTTTTATTGTACCTACTAATATTTTATTTTTATTTTCTTTTGTTGCATTTTTATCATGAGCATCACAATAAATTTTTGCGTTCTTTAAAATTTTTGTTATTTACCAATTAAAATCAGTAGTCTTGCGTAGGGGCCGAAAATTTGGAGATCCGCCACTGAACATATTAAAACAACTTCAATAAAAATCAAATCGTTATAATTTTCGTCAATATTATTGCTTCAATATAGCGTTTACATGGTCAATATACAGTGAATTCAAAAAAGACTGAAAGGTCAATTATGCAACCAAACATACTCTGTAGTGATTTTAGACTCATTAAGTTGGTGTACCTGTTAATATTCATTCAAATTCAATTCTGATCTGTCACCTTACCCAAAACGTCTTTCAGCAGTTCTTCTACGGGTATTTTTTCATGTCATTTCTCAGTATGTTCCAAATTTTGTAAAAACAGTGCTTTTTAAAACTAAAATTCATTTCAGTGTAGCCACTTTGGGAAACTTAGGTTTCCTACATTGCAATGTCAATGGTTTCAATCTAATTTGAATTCACTGTATTAAAGAAACTCGATATTGCGTCAATAATATAGACCTAACAAGCGAAAGGTCGGCTGTTCGATCCCGGGAGGAAACATTATTTTTTTCAATTTTTCAAAAATTTTGATGATATTTATTTTTTGGCATTTTTAAGTATTTATTAGACACCAACATTTTTTATTATTTATACTCTTGAATTTTAGTATTTTTTTTTAATTTTATGTATTTTTGGAATTAATTTTTAGAAAATTGAAAATTTGTTTAAATTTCAAAAATTCGTTTTTTATGTACCAAGTTAGTTCCTCAGTAACAAATTAAAAAGCTTAGTAATTAGTTATTCCAGAGTTTACCGAGTGAGTTTTGACCTCCGACAGGGGATGATCTTCGGGCGCCAAATACCAAAAATGGGCTTGTTCAATTAATAGTGTGGTAACAAAAATTAAATAATATTAAAAATAAAATGCGCCACATACAATATATATAAATTTACACAAAAATTGATATTTTTACACAGAAAATTAGTATTTAGTTTATTTTAATATAAAAGTATTACTTTTGGAGATAAAAATTCCGGGTGTAAACGAAACGGAAATAACATCATCTTTGTTATTTTTTTAAATACAGTAGGTACGTCATTTCCTGGTTCATATTCACAATTTTTGAATATTAGTATTTTTGTGATATTTTTATCAAAAATTTTACATCATATGTTCCATATAAAAACACAATATCTGTAATTTCTTGAGGTGCCTTTCGATTTTTTAACACTTAATTATATATGTTTTATATTTAACCTCTTATTATTTACTTATTTACGTTAATCCCCATTTTCTTCATTGTTGTCACTGATTAAGAAATATGTATAGGGTGTAAAAGGTGACTTTTTAATTAAAATTTATTTTTTCTTTGCAATTTTTAAGAGAGTACATTTTTCTGTATTTGTTACACCCTGTATGCAGAATTATTATTATCTATTTCCTATTTACACGTGTAATTAATTTTATGATTATCAAAAGTTTATTTACATGTTCTTAAAAGTACATTTTCATTTATTTAAGGAAAACTAATCAATACAGTTTAATATAAGCTGAATAATATATTTCTACCAATTAAAAATAAACTTATTGTAAATTGCTTTTGTTCAAAATATTATTATTCATCAATTGGTTTAAATTTATTTGGGAAAGTTCTATTATTCTGAGTGCGGCGGATAGTACCGATATAAGGCAAAGGGAGTGCTAGTTCTACCGGAGGTCCGTAGTCGCTCGGAAAACACCTTATACATGCATTAATTAGGTTATCTGGCTAGTACCAGTGTACAATTAAAATAACCGGGACGACAGCCTTATGGCCTCTCTTTTTGCAAAAAAATAAATTATTTTACTCAAAAGCAAGATTTTAGGATTATTGATATTAACAATAAACTAATGACTGCATCTAAAATGGCGCAAACATAATAAATTTAAACAATAAAAACATTATTACTATTTAAATACTTCCGAATGGAAACCCTACCAATTTTTTTCAACATAACGGACATAATGAAAACTGCATTAAAGATGTGTGATAATATTGTTTTATGTGGGGTCCTAAATATTAACTTTATGGAAAAATCTAAAGAACTTGACCTCTTGAAAGATTTTTTTAAATCATTTGCACTAATCAATAAATTTAATGAACCAACTAGAGTATCTAAAAATTGGAGGTAATAATTAAATGATTAAAAGTATTAAAATGCAGATTGACTAACTGGTCACCACCTTAAATAATTCCTATACTTGTAAAATATTCAATCCTCATTTGAGGAACAGATTGATGATGTTAATGAAGAATGTGACGCATTTATACAACACTTAAATTATTGCCTAAATTTAACCTGTCCATTTAAGAAGGTTAGCACTAAACATTGCAACTATAAATCTTGGATAACTCAAGATCTTCGAATCTTCAATGAGAAACTAAATTAATTGTTCAAAAATATAAAAACTAGTAATGAAATAGGTACACTTAAAGCTTATCAACTTCAGAAAAAAAGACTAATAGGAGATACAAAAATGAATTACAAAAACCAGTTAATACTAGAAGCTAAAAATAAAGAAAATTGGAAACTTGTAAATCAAGAATTAGGTCAAACTAGTAAAAGACAGAAGAAAATTAAATTGAAAGTTAACAATTTTTGAAATCACACAAAGAAGTTGCTAATGCACTAGCTTCTGAATTTGCTCATCTGTCACTTCTGTCACATGGGTTATATCTGTTACCGTTAAAACCCGAAATCAGTTAAAACTAGTTTTAACTGGTCAAACTAGAAGTAACTAAAGACGTTTGTTGAAACTAGTTTTAACTAAATTTATTATAAATTTATTTATTTATAATAAATTTATTAATACAAATAACTATATAATGGATTATTCAATAATTGAACTAGTTTTAACTAGTTAAAACGCGATCTAACAAACTACATTTGCAAAAACCCGAATAAATTGAATCTTCAATATTATTTCGGGTTATAACTGAGAGTTTCAGTCATAACTAGTTTTACCTGATCGTTGATTTGCTAGAACTAGTTTGGGCGTAAGAAACCAGTAAAAACCCGAAATTCAGAATATTATGTCAAGCCAAAACATAACTTAAAATTTTATTTGTGTGGTAAACATTGTGTGCTCTGATAATTAATAATATTATGGCAACTTGGAAACAAGAATTTACCAATCAGTTGCTTGCGTTAAGGAATCAAAATAAGGAAAATCATCATTCAGTAATGAGATTCGCAAATTCATCTTTCCAAGTTGCCATAATATTATTATTTATCAGAGCACACAATGTTTACTACACAAAAAAAATTTTAGGTTATGTTTTGGCTTGAAATAATATTCTGAATTTCGGTTTTTTACTGGTTTCTTACGTCAAAACTAGTTCTTACAAATCAACGATCAGGTAAAACTAGTTTTGACTGAAACTCTCAGGTAAAACCCGAAATAATGTTGAAGATTCAATTTATTCGGGTTTTTACAAATGTAGTTAGTTAAATCGGGTATTAACTAGTTAAAACTAGTTTGAACAAACGTCTTTAGTTAGTTCTAGTTTTGACTAGATAAAACTAGTTTTTACTGATTTCGGGTTTTAACGGTAACATATCCAAATTATTCGAAGTTATCAACTGCGAAAATATTAACAACCTAGAGAACTACAATATCTTCAGTGAATGTCAACACGGTTACCGAAAGGAAAGGTCCACTGAATCTGTTACATCAAAAATTTTAACATAATACGTTAATTAACAATTAGACAAAAATAAACTCCTAGCTGATGTTTTTTTTACGATCTTACATGGTATGGGTATTCGAGGAAATTATCTCAATGTTATAGTATCTTTTATGGAAGGTAGGAAACTATTTGTTAAAATAATAATGAAAATTCAGATGAACTTAGGTGTTCCACAAGGATTCGTGTTTTATTGTTTTTGTGTTATATTAATGAGCTTAGATATAATGTTACACACGATTATTTAATAAATTTTGATGATGATACATCTATTGCGGTTGAAGCATCTATAGTTGTAAGTTGTGTACTTTCTTTTTCGGTGGTCGAAGAAATTCAAATTGGAGAAACTTATAGAAACCTCAAGGTATTTTTTTTTCATCAAAATTTCTAACAAAAAGTACGTATCTTTGGTAAAATTTAGTGTTTTTGTCCAAGACCTTTAGTCAAAATCTTTTATTTCAAGTTTCCGTGGTGTAGTGGTTATCACATCCGCCTAACACGCGGAAGGTCCCCGGTTCGATCCCGGGCGGAAACACTTTTTATTGAATTTTAGTGTTTTTTTTTAATTTTGATTTTGTTTTTGGTTTTCTAAATTAATTCTATGCAAAATAAAAATTTTTAAAACACATTATAAAAATTCTAAAAAGATTTAATTTAGTTTAAAAATAATTTAAGAAAATAAGTTTAATAATATATTTCTGTTTATGCATTTTTTAATAATTTAAAATAGATACCTACATTCTTTTTTTATAATCGTAAAAGTATTAAATTAAATACTGGTTGCAAATTCTAAAAGTCGACAATTTACACTCTATTAAAATAAAAATTAAATACTAATAAAATAATCCATATGCAGTTATTTGATAATATTCAAATAAAAAATGATTGATCAGTGAAATGATACACATAAATAGAAATTCCACAGTAAATTTTAAACTAGATACACAAAACCTCAGTAAAATATATTGTCATATCTTAAAGTTCTGATCTTCCTTGTTGATGTTTTCCATGTTTCATGATCATCCATGTCTCATGATCATCGATAAAATTGTTCAAATATTTGTTACTTTCATTAAGATTAACTTAAACGTTCTGCCTCTAATATACCAAATTCATGTAAATTTGGTTGCGTTTTATACAGGGTGTCCCGTTCGTGGTTGCCAAAACTTCAGGGTTAGAAAGTAGAAGAAATTTCATCGTTAAAAAACGAAAAAAGTGAGGGTCTAACTATTATAGTTTTGGAGTTACAGCTCTTTTAATTTTAAGTTACCAATTTTTCCCACACATCACTAAATCAGTAATAACAACTTAAAAATGTGTGTAAAAATCTACAAAAATTATTATATTTCTAATGGCATTCAGCAACGCTCACATTGCGGACATTCATTTCATTTATGGATTTTGTAACGGAAATGCTTTAGCTTCTGTTCGCGAATACCGGAGAAGATTTCCGACAAGAGAAACGCCTGATCATCGGACATTTATAAGCATTCACCGTAGAATTTGCGAATATGGGATCCAAAAACATTTAAATCGACCACCTTTGATGTTTATTTTACCTGAAATTGAGGAAAACGTTTTAGATGCAATTTGTCGAGATCCCAGCATCAGCATTCGTAAGATTTCATTACGGTTGGGTTTATCCCGAACTTTAATTTGGAGAATACTGCGTAAGGAAAGGCTTCATCCATACCATTTCCGTAAAGTACAAGATCTCCATGAACAGGACTTTCGCGGACGTGCAGATTTTTGCTCATGGTTGAGAAGAAAAATACGACACACACCCAATTTTTTAAGAAAAATTATGTGGACCGACGAGGCAACATTCACACATGCGAGAATTACACACCTGGGCTCGAGAAAATCCGCACAACGTTCGACCTGCGAAATTTCAGCAACAGTTCTCAATTAATGTGTGGGCAGCAATTATTGATGATAGGTTGATTGGCCTAATTGAGTTACCTGCAAGACTAAATGGTCAATCATTCCTCCAATTCCTACAAAATGAATTTGTGGATTTATTAGATGACCTGCCACTTGTCCATATTTCAACAAAATTCCTCAAAATATGCAATAATTTTTATTTACTTTTTTTAACAATTGTTTTTTGTTATTCGAATAAATTCTAAACTATGGAAAATATTAAAAGAATATTTTAATAGAAGTTATTTGTTTTTGAAAGACCTATCAAACCATACCAAACTCGACCTATGTGGCCATTTAAAAAATCAAAGTTACCTCCGGTTCCGGATAGTTCCGGGTTGTTCCGGAAAAAAATAAGTTCACCAATGGATTCTTTAGGTTCACTTTGGTAATAACATTTTTTATTTCGGCCATGTACGATAACGCGTTCTCAAAATAAATGGGAGGCACGGGTGGTCTGAATTACCTTGTATATATCTTTTTATTACAATCAATTTTTTTGTAAATAAAAATCCATTAATAAACTAATAAACTAATAAACTAAATATTAATTTATAAAGTAAATGTGATATATTAAAAGATTTTTTTTGTAAAAAGAGAGGCCATAAGGTTGTCGTTCGGTGAGTTTTTTTCTAGGCACTAAGACTTATCTGGCACAATGGCCGCTTATTATACATTTGAATTACTAGTTTTGAATTTTTTCCGAGCGACTTCGGACCTCCGCTTACAGTAGCAAATGAAAAGCTATATAAATACAACTCTTGCCGCGCTCCTACTAATAGTAATATCATAAAATAATTTTTATTATAAAGCAATTGCGGTTATTTTCAATAAATTAAATTTACAGAAAATTTATTTTTTTTCTACACAATTATTTTATTAAATTTAATTTTAATTGGGAATTCTAGTTTTTTAAAAACAAATAGATTTGAGTATAATTAGTATATGAATTAACCAATTTTTGCTACGCGGTACGTTTTTTTATGTACAGGGTGAGCTAAAATGTTTGTGGTCAATTCAAATTTCCCGCTTAAAAATCTGAGGAAATTGTTCGCTTCAAGTTCATTGTAACACAAAATCATGTCAAAATAATAAGAAAGTAACCAGACTACAGAAAAGCAGAGGCCAATACTTCAGATTTTTGTATTTACTTATTGTACCTTCTGTTTCATAAACATCATCAGTTTGTATCAAGACTAGCTTATGTTAGCATCTGCCTCGAAAATGAAGGTCATCATTTACAACATTTGACATTTGTTGTTAAATGAGAGAGTTAGTTCTACGTTTATAATTTTCAAGAACACAAAACCTTAATAACAAATACCTTTATACGAATAATACTAGTTCATAAGAAATTATTGTTCAAAATGATATTTACAATCCAAATAAATTTTTTTGAGTTTATAAATGGGACACCCTTAATGTTTAATCAAAATTTTTATTTTCTTTATTTTTTTATATATCATAAAATTAGGTAATGTGCTGTTCAAACCACATACAACATACAGGCTATTATTAAAGCGAATTTATAAAATTTTTGGTCAACCTGGATAGCTCATTTGCATATACATATTTTAATTATTAGTAAATTAATAATATATGAATGTTTGTAGTGCCCTGAGGATAAACCAATATGGTTCGAAACGTTGGATTTAATTAAAATCTGGTCGAATTTAATTTTGCCTTTTTTTATCCATAAATACATTCAAAACAAAAGTTTTTTTCTTAAATTGGTCTAAATTTTTGTTTTCGCTAATACCAGTTGGAAGTTTGTTTAATATTTTAATTACGGCATAATTAGGCGATTTTTCATAGTGAATGGTTTTGTGTTTGGGTATAGTCAGAAGAGTTCTGTTTCTTGTAGGGAAATTATCTATAAAATTTATCAGCACTTATTATAAATTCTTCAATATTTTGAAAACAAAATACAGCGCATTTAAAAATATACATATATTGACCAAAAAGTTAAAATATTGATAAAAAAATGCGTTTTCATCATTGTACCAAAAGTACGTCCGTATCATAGACTACACATGAAAAACAAAAATTCTATATGAAAACTAAATTCAATTTTAAAGGAACTAAACATTGTTTTAATTAAATTTTTGATTACAAATGGCAAAAAATCAATCAAAGGTACGCTTTTCAAACATTTTGCCGAGTGTCTTCTTAATACAGTTTTCATTATGTCCGTTATGTTGAAAAAAATGGAAGGGTTTCCTTTCGGAAGTATTTAAATAATAACAATAATATACATATATGTATATTTTTATTGCTTAAATTCATGAATGCGCCATTTTAGAAGCAGCTATTCCGACAATAATCCGAAAATCTTGCTTTTACTTTTGTGTAAAATAATTTATTTTTTTGCAAAAAGAGGCCATAAGGCTGTCGTCCCGGTTATTTTAGTTGGGCACTGGTTACTGGCCAGATGGCCGTTTTATTCACTTTCAAGTTTTAGGATATACAGACCACGATAACCCAAACATAAAGTGTTTTCCGAGCGACTACGGACCTCCGGAAGAAATTGAAGTCCCTTTTCCTTATATAGTTACTTTCTGCCGCACTCGGAATAATAGAACTTTACCGAATAAATTTAAACCAATTAATGAATAATACTATTTTGAACAAAAGCAATTTACAAAAAGTTTATTTTTATTTGGTAGAAATTAAATTTTCAGCTTATATTAAACTGTGTTGATTACTTTTCCTTAAATAAATGAAAATGTGCTTTTAAAAATGAAAAAATAAATTTAAATTAAAATGTCACTTTTTTACACCCTATACAAATATTTTAATTACAGAGATAACAATGAAGAAATGGGGATATATGAAAATAAGTAAATAATAAATAATAAGATGTTGAGTATAAAACTATATAATTAAGTGTAAAAAAAATCGAACACATATTCTACGTAATATTTCAAGCAAAAAAGTGTTAAGAATTTATTTTCTATCTTCTATCTTCCTAAAATTATTTAAGTTCAAAAATAAATAAAATCAAACTGCTTTCATATTTAAAAGACAATTTATTATGGTACTTCATTTGAAATAAACATAATAAAATGGTCAAAATCGGGTTTTTTTCTAAATAACTTCCTTCCTTATCAATTCACAAAAGAAATAAATACACCAAATTAAAGCACAATTAAATCCCTACAGAGTGGTGGTACCTACTTTGCTTGTCCGTCCCGATTAAGTGTTTTATAGCACCCCAATCAAACCTCTACCATGCATTTTCAAATTTTTAAATATTAACCTACAAAGACAAATGATATGTCTATGGATAGAATTTTTCATGCAGATGACGATGATATTGGTCACTTTGCTTGTCCGGGCCAATTAATTGAGTAATTAAGAAAAAACACTATTATTTCGAAATTTATGAAGTTTGAACGCTAGTTTATTAACGCAGTATTATTGCATAATACAGTTAATTGCACCAAAAGATCATAAATTTAATTGTGATTACGATGGTATGTCACACTTTACTTGTCCGTTCATATTTAGTTAGCTATTCGCCAGCAAAAACTTTTAGTACGCCAAATTCCAAACAAATATGCGGCGAAAGTCAATCAATGAAAACAATGTTTAATAATTAACTCAAAGAAACAATTTATATGTTCGGAGACAGGATTTTTAATTTGGGTAACGATGGTATTGGTCACTTTGCTTGTCCGAGCCAATCAAATGACTAATTAACAAAAAACACAATTTTTTCGACATTTATGAAGTTTGAACGCTAATTCATTAACGCAGTATTGTTGCATAATAAAGTTAATTACACCAAAAGATCAGAAATTTAATTGTGATTACGGTGGTATGTCACACTTTGCTTGTCCGTCCATAAATAATTCGCTATTGGCCAGCAATTACTTTTAGAACGTCAAATTCCAAACAAATATGCGGCGTTCTAAAAGTTATTGCTGGCTAATAGCAAATTAATTATGGACGGACAAGCAAAGTGTCACATACCACTGTAATCGCAATTGAATTTGTGATCTTCTGGTGTAATTAACTTTTTTATGCAACAATACTGCGCTAATTGTTTGGCGTTTGAACTTGATAAATGTCGAAAATATGGTGTTTTTTGTTAATTACTCAATTAAATGGCCCGGATAAGCAAAGTGACCAATACCATCGTTACCCAAATTAAAAATGCTGTCTCTGGACATATAAATCGTTTTTTTGAGTTAATTATTAAAAGTGTTTTCTTTGATTGACTTTCGCCGCATATTTGTTTGGAATTTTGCGTTATTGGTGGCTAATAGCTAATAGCGAATTAATTATGGACGGACAAGCAAAGTGTGACATACCAGCGTAATCACAATTAAATTTCTGATCTTTTGGTGTAATTAACTTCTTTATGCAACAATACTGCGCTAATAAATTTGTGTTCAAACTTCATAAATTTCGAAAAACTAGTGTTTTTTTCTTAATTACTCAAATAATTGGACCGGACAAGCAATGTGACCAATATCGTCGTCATCTACATGAAAAATGCTATCCATAGACATATGATTTGTATGATTTGTCTTTGTAGGATAATATTTAAAAATTTGAAAATACGTGGTAGAGGTTTGATTGGGGTGCTATAAAACACTTAATCGGGACGGACAAGCAAAGTGGGTACCACCACTCTGTAGGGATTTAATTATGCTTTAATTTGGTGTATTTATTTCTTTTGTGAATTGGTAAGGATGGAAGTTATTTAGAAAAAACCTCTTATGGAGAATTACATGTAAAATACTTATTGCTGGAAAACTTATTGCTAACATCTCGCTGGTAAGAAATTGCAGATATTGTGTTCTTCTATGGAACATATTTTTGAAAAAAAATATCACAAAAAATCTTATCTCCACCAGTAATATTTTTATATTAAAATATACTAAATACTAATTTTCTGTGTAAAAACAGCATTTTGGTATTGATAAGGCGCCCCAAGTTCATCCCCTGTCGGAGGTCAGAACTTTGTGGCCTTCCTTTAATTATTTACAATTTAAAAGATTTTCAATTTTCTAAAAATTTATTGTAAAAAATAAAAAAATATTTATATAAAACCTGAAAAAATGAGCATTTATTGCCTCCAAATATGTAAGTTCAAATAAATTTTGTAAAATTACCAAAAGTGACCAAAAAATGTTTCCGCCCGGGATCGAACCGGGGACCTTCCGCGTGTTAGGCGGATGTGATAACCACTACACCACGGAAACTGTATTTTTTGGACATTTATTGATTAAACTGGTTATAATTTTTTTTTTAAATAAATCAATTTTTATAAGCTAAATTTGTACATTAAAAAACTGATGTGTTTTTTTTTAATTTTTCAGGTAAAATAGATTTTTAATGATATGAATTTACCTTCGAAAGATCTAGAGCGCAAAGCATCGAAACATGCTTGAACGTTTTGTAAAAATGGTTCTCTAGCAATTTATTTATAAAATTATTTTATTCTTAATAATTACTTTGCTAAAAATTCAGAAAACCCAGTAAATAATTACTACTTTAAATTTGTAAAATATTTGTAATTTCAAATAAATAGCCAGGTTTTTAATATTAATAATATTTTTGATTTTATTAGTAATGACTATTTTTGTATTACTGGCATGAAATTTATATATAAATAATTTCAAAACAACCAACTGTTGGAGGTCCGGAGTCACTTGGGAAAACTTATGATCCGCTGATTGCACTTTAACTTACTTACTAACTTACTTAATTCTACCTCATTTTAACTCAAGTGACAACCTTATGGCCTCTCTTTTTAATAATGAAGTACTATAATATTTTTTAAAATTATAGTACTTATATTCTTAATTTTCTTAGGAACTAAAGTACCTGAAATTAATAAAAAATAATTCAATCGGACCTTTTAGAATACCAGAAGAGTGAGAATACTCGTTGCTTCAGCCTTCTCCAATCCAAAATTTCGACCACCGAAAAAAATAGCCTTCAGAAAACATATTTAAAATGCAGAGATTTCTAAAATGAATAATTTTATTGTCTTTAATTTATTTTTCTTCTTTGGCAATTCATATAGATGCCTAGTATTACAGTTTCTGGAGAATTCTCCAATCCTTGAGAAAACATGTGTAACGGAGACCCAATAGTTACAGATTTCCAAAACGAAGCCTCAAATTTGAATCTTCAAGATACCAAAAATTTGTTCCATAAACTTTAAAATGGTGTGCTCTACTTTTTTTGTAGTTTTTTTGGATTGTAATTTTTTATAGAACCATAAATATTTCTTGCTCCATTTTCTGAATACACCCAAAATATTAACCAATTACATATTTACAAAGAAATAATCCTGGCCTAAATGTACCTAAATAAAAAAACGGGAATTTTGGTTATATTTTTAGATTTTGCTAGACTAATGGACGAAAGAATTTTAAAATTCAAAAGATTAATAAAATGGTGACCAAAAAATGTTTCCGCCCGGGATCGAACCGGGGACCTTCCGCGTGTTAGGCGGATGTGATAACCACTACACCACGGAAACTGTAATTTTTGGACATGTATTAATTACACAGGTCATAATTTTATTTATTTTTAAATAAATTAATTTTTATAAGCTAAAATTATACATTAAAAAACTAATGATTTTTTTTTAATTTTTCAGTTAAAATAGATTTTTAATAATATTAATTTACCTTCGATAGATCTACAATTACATTTTGTAAAAATGATTCTCCAGTACTTGCAATTTATTAATAAAATTATTTTTTTCTTAATAATTACTTTGCTAAAAAATCAGAAAATCCAGTAAATAATTACCATTTTAAATTTGTAAAATATTTGTAATTTGATATCAATAGCCAGGTTTTAAATATGAATAATATTGTTGTTTTTATTAATAATGACTATTTTTGTGTTACTGGCATGAAATTTATTTATAAATAATTCCAAAAAAAGCAATTGTTGGAGGTCCGCAGTCACTTGGGAAAACTTATGCGCTATTATCCAATGAAATCACTTATTTCATCTTTGATTGGAAGAATTTTGCTGTGAGTGAATTTGTATTTACAGATCTACTTCTTCTACTATAATGCATACTACCTAATCTACCTCATTTCTAACCAAGTGACAACCTTATGGCCTCTCTTTTTAATAATTAGTTACTATAAATATTCTTTTTTAAATATAATAAATTTTTAATTTTTTTAGGAACTAAAGTGCCTTAAATTTTTTTAAAAATATAATTCAATCGGGGTTTTTTAGAATATTAGAAAAGAAAACATTTCTTGCATGGTTCATGTATTACCTACTGGTTTCTTGAGCCTTCTCCAATCTAAATTATTTCGACCTTCGAAAAAGAAAGCCTTCAGAACACATACAATAATGCAGACCTAATTGGTTAGAGATTTCTAAAACGAAAAATTTTATTGTCTGATATGGAATTTGAAATCTTTAAGAGTGTTTTGCTCCTAGGCAAATACCAGTTTATGGGTACTAGATACGCTAGTGCAAATAATATTTTTATACAGGTTGTTCGCAAGCCTTTTTCTTGAACCAGTCGACACGATGTCGCCTACGACTTTGATCATTCTGCCCTTTACATGTACAGTTGCTCCCAGCTCAATGTAGGACAAAAGTAATCACGATAGCGTATTCTTTGTCCTACTTCAAGCTGGGAGCAACTTTACAATATGCTTCACCGAAAACTGGTAAACAAAAGAAATGCTAGCGCCAATACCCACTTAACTACTGAATAGTTTTCGGTGAAGTATGTTGTACATAAAAAAATAAGAGTATGTCCATGTAGTCTCGTCGACGACACGGTCTTGACCGGCCCAAGAATAAGCCCCCTGAACGTTGTTCGGGAACCTTCAGGGATCCTCAGAGAATTGGTTAAAAAATCCTCTCGACCAGTTGGCCGAGATATGAAGAGCGAAAGTTGGGAATTCAATTTCCTTAATATTATGCTAATTGTCCTATAAAGGTTGAAGTCTTTTCATCATTTGGTAACAAATTTAATTTAATTCATGCTTTATTAACTTTATAATTTTTTTTTTAATTGAAAATTACCTGCATTTATTACAAAATAAAAACCTGGCAACAATGTTTATTCATTTCCTGATTTTAAATAAATAATTTATCAAATTGGCTCCCATTTGCTTGATATTTTGTGGTAATTGTGATTATGAAGTTTTAAGGTGAAAACTTTGAATAATTACTGTAAGAACCAGTAGTTTTACATATAGGAAAGTATTACTTCTATACAGGGTGAGTTTTTAGTGCGGCAACGGTCGATATATCTTTTATTTAAGAGATAGAAATAAACTTAAATTACAAAATTGCATGGTTCATTGATGCGCATAATCAGAAATTAGTTTTGTGTATACAGGGTGTTTTGTAGTTGGAGCGCAGGTTGTCCCGCCCTTTTTTTTAATGGAATACCTTGTATATTTTTTGATGTTTGCATTAACACTAAGTTAGAGAATACATCGATATGTTTATTTGAAAATTTGAGTGCGCCCTTAATTTTTTATCGTACATTTTCTACAAAATTTATTACGTGTGGACATAGTTTTGGAAAATGATGTTGACCTTATTATGAAAACTTAAAAATCAATTTTTATGACATTTAGTAGTATTAACCGTGAGGTATTTTTCGTATATTTTTTTTAGAATTATATCATAAATTGTGATAGCTACGGAGGCGTGAAATGTAAAAAATCGAGATGGCTGTATTTTAATTTTTTTAAATGGAACACCTTGTATTTTTTGACAAAATATTGTTTCTCTTTAAGTGTTCTTTAACATTTATACGAATCCTTTTTCGCTAAAATTAAAAACAACGCATTTGAAGGCATTCTAATTTTTTATTAATAAAAAATATGATGTATTTTTACCATACAAGCCAATTATAATAAAATATGCTCAATATGTTCCCCATTTACTTGATTACATAACTCAACTCTTCGCAGAAATGAACTACCAACATTTCGTAACATATTCTTGTTTATGTTTCAAAATGCTTGCCGAATGCGTATTTTCATATCATCCATAGAAGTAGAAGGAAGTTGATACACCAAATTTTTAACATACCCCCAAAGGAAAAAATCTATTTTTGTTAGGTCAGGAGATCTTGCAGGCCATAAAACATGTCCTCCTCTTCCAATCCAACGGTCACGAAATTCGTTGTTAAGGTGTCAAAGTACAATATTGCTATAATGCGCTGGAGCGCCATCATGCTGAAACCACATCCTTCTTCTAATAATTTCCGGAATATTGTTGAGAAGCTCAGGGAATTCGTTCCGAAGAAAATTATAATAAATTTGGCCATTTAAATGTTCCTAAAAAAAGTGGCCTATGAGGTAGTTTCCTACAATACCTCCCCAAACATTAAGTGACCATCGATGTTGGTGATCTAGAGTTCTTGTAAAGTGTGGATTTTCTGTATCATAATAATGAAAATTATGTCTATTTACAAATCCATTTTTATGAAATGTAGCCTCGTCCGTAAATAAAACATAATCAAAAAATCGGTTGTTTTGAGTTTGTTGATTTTTGGCCCATTCATAGAAGATCCTACGATTTTCAAAATCATTTTCACCAAGCTCTTGCAACGGTTGAATGTGATAGGGACGGAACTCATTTGGTCACTTAATTTTCGAGTACCAATATGCGGATCCTCAGTTACTGCCAATAATACTGACAATTCATTTTCTTCAGTACGAGCTGTTTTTTGGCGATTTGTTTTTTCATACTGTACGTGACCTGTCCTTTCAAACCTTTCTTTTAAACGCTTAAACGCAACTTCATTTGGATGTCTTCTTTCTGGGTACCGTTGTTTATAAATTTTTGACGCCAATAAACAATTTTGCTCACTTTCACCTAATGCGTAAACCATTTGTATTAATTCGTTGAGGGAATAATCCATTTTTAACGAAATTAGAAACCGACTAGCTCTTACACAAAATATGAATAAATAAATGAGCTAAACATTTAAGCAATACTATAAAAACACGTGATAATAAAATTTGTAAAGAAATCTAAAAGAGAGTTCTTTATTAAATCTAACAACACATTTCTAAAAAAATGCAATTTTTTTCTCATGAAAAGGAATTCCATAAAACATATTAAATATCACAGAATCGGCAAAATTATTTAAAAAATTATTTTTTAAAAGTTAAGGACCACTTAAAAAGGAACATTTTTTTGTGAAAAAATACAGGGTGTTCCATTTAAAAAAATTAAAACACACCCCTCTCGAGTTTTCATATATCACGCCTCCGTAGCTGCCTGAATTTATGATATAATTCTAAAAAAAAATAAACGAAAAATACCTCTAGGTTAATATTACTAAATGGCATAAAAATTGTTTTTTAAGTTTTCATAGTAAGGTCACCATCATTTTCTAAAAATATGTCTACATGTGATAAATTTTGTAGAAAACGTATGATAAAGAATTTAGGGCGTACTCAAATTTTCAAAAAAACATATCGTTGTATTCTCTAACTTAGTGTTAATGCAAACATAAAAAATATGCAGGGTGTTCCATTAAAATAAGGGTGGGATAGCCTGCGCTTTAACTACGAAACACCCTGTATAGACAAAATTAATTTCTGGTAATGCGCACCAATGAACCATGCAATTTTGTAATTTAAGTTTTTTCCCTATCTCTTAAAATAAAAGATATATCGACCGTTGCCGCACTAAAAACTCACCCTATATACAAATATGTGTGAAAGGAGCATAAACTGATAGTTTTTGTGTTCCTTCTAAAAATTGGTGGTTTTTATATCTATCTAAGCGTTATACCCTTAAAATAGTTATTATGAATAAAATTTATTTACGATTAAGTCAAAGGTAAAGGTTTACCTAAGGCCTAAGGTTCCTTTTAATTAGAAATACCGCTTGACTTCAAGTAGCAATGTTGCCAAATTTACCTTTATTTTTTTATTAATATCATAAAAAGGGAGGTTGATAAGGTCGCCAATTGGAGAGCTTATCCTCCATTTTCCGGACACCCTGTATATTTTTTATGTATGTTTTTAAAGTGATTCCACATTCAACTACAACTGGACAAAAGGGAAAAAATCTGGAATAAATAATAAATTTATATAACACGTTTTCGTTAAATTTTAATTCTTCGTTTTATCTAGTTACACAGGGTGTCCAGAAATTAACCGGCCAAACTTTAGGAGGCGATTCTACAAAAAATTCTAAGAAAAAAAACTTCCTATAAACATGTGTCCAATTTAGCTTCCTAAGGGAGCAACAGCCTTTTAACTATTGTGACTAAAACTAGGTTTTTGTCATTTATTTGAAAACGGTTTGTAATAAAAATTTGAAATTTGGTGTGAAGACTAATACTTTTAAGATATAATTTCTCAATTTCTCAATCGTATGTTTTTTAAATGCTATTCGTCTTTTGTTTCAAAGCCGCCTATAAATGATAATGGTAAAACCTATTTTTTATCACAATTTTTATTGGACTGTAGCTCCCTTAGGAAGCGAAATCGGGCTTAGTTCATAGAAAGTTTTTTTGTCTAGAATTGAATAAGGAATATTAGTATAAAAACAAAAATGATTTTATGTTAACCATAAAAAAGTTGCCGCTGTTTATAACCCCAACCCTCCTTAAAACTAACCTTCCAGAGCTTTTAAAAAATTTAAAAAAATTTGAGAAATTATATCTTAAACGTATTAGTCTTCACACCAAATTTCAAATCTTTATTACCAACCGTTTTCAAATAAATGACAAAAAACCTAGTTTTAGTCACAATAGTTAAAGGGCTGTAGCTTCCTTAGGAAGCGAAATCGGACACATGTTTATAGGAAGTTTTTTTCTTAAAATTAGTTGTAAAATCGCCGCTTAATTTCTGGACACCCTGTATATTACAACAATTTTAAGATTATTTTCACTATTTTTACCAATTTTAACATTTTAATTTTTGACAAACATTTTTAACGCCATTGACGATAAGTTACCATAAGTTATGGTTTTCTCTTGTTAATCCTGTTCTTCTTAATATTTAATATTCCTTTAGCCTGATGATGAGACAAAGTCTCGAAATCGATAGCAATGTACTGTAGCACTCAAATTTGATCTGACAAATATGATTTGATTGATGAACTTGTGAATACAGTTGAGTCAAGGAACAACGTGATTCCACTAATTCTTTCAGTTATTTTTTCATAGAACTATTTTCTGAAATTACCCAAAATATTAACCAATTAATTATTGACAAAAAAACAATCTAGCCCTAAGTCAGCCTAAAGAAACCAACTATCCTAAAACTAGTCACAATTAATTAATTGTGAATTTTGGTCATATATTTTTTAAATTCTTGATATGACTGAATAAAATTAAAATTGATTATAGAGTCATACACTTCTTAACTTCCTATACGTGGGTATCAAGTATCAATAATATTGATCCTTAGATCAATGAATCAATTTTGATAAATTTTAATAAGTCTAAAACAAAACAGTAATAAAATGGTGACCAAAAAATGTTTCCGCCCGGGATCGAACCGGGGACCTTCCGCGTGTTAGGCGGATGTGATAACCACTACACCACGGAAACTTGATAACAATTAATTACGAATTAATTACGAATTAATTTTGGAGTGTATTATAATAACAAACCCAATCTACTTTCCACTCCAATTTAATCTGAATATTTCATTACACCGTAAAATAAAAAAACAGCTATATTACTGCACCTAATTTAAAACCATGAGCTTCATTAATTTTTCAAAAATTATTGTTGGTTATATAAGTGATTTTAAGCAAAACTTATAAATTCTTTAATTAATCAGTTAGCGGTCGTTCGCGGTAAAAATGAAACCGCCTTTCTGATATTCGATTAGAAAAAAAGAGATGAAGTTTCAGGAGATGATTATCAATTTTATTGACCGATTAACCTGCCGGTCCGATTAATTCTCTTTTGTATAATTATCGTTTTTATTGAGGTTCCTATTAAATTTAAACGATTGTTAAGATACTTTATTGCCGATTTTTTACGAGCCGCTCATTTTAATTAGGTACTGAACACTGAATTTATTAACCCTAAATTACATCCTTACCTTAAATCAGTTACAGAATCATTTTATCTTGCAGCACGTTTGAAAATTAATGAAAAATTTAAAATACAAAAAAATATGTTTTATTTTCTTTTTTTTGCAGATTTGGAAGACGTCAAAAATTTAATTGTTTAAATTTTAGACCAAATCATTAAATTCTAAAAAATCTGATGAGCCAAAATCTCCCAATATCTCCCAATATAATATACCGGGTAATCCTATGCTAAACTATAATTCTGATAAATTTAATTTCTTAATTTTAGTTAATCACATCTGTTACCTGTTGTTTCATTATTGTAAAATCTACAAAAATTGGCCTAGATTACTGAAATAATTATTTTTTTTTGAGAAGGTGGTAACTGTTGAATATTCTTTAAAGACTATTAATTTTTGATAAAAACATGTTTATTATTAGCTGGTGGGTATCAAACAATTACAAATAATGAAAGTTGTAATTAACATCATGCAATAATGTACCCACAAACTGTTAATAATAGCAAAACTGTGTCTCACGATTCCATATCAAATTCATTTAATTAATATTTTTGATTAACAATCAACTTACTTATCAGTGTAATGTTGTATAATGAAAATAGCTTGGAGCAATCATTTCTGGAGTTAAATGTAATTACTGGAAGAAAGTGTTTTGTAATAGCGTAGCAGTCAAAAAAATCACATAAATGTGAACATTGAGTAAACTGATATTTCCTCTTTCATCGTGAAGGGCTGGGGGCGATACTTCAACGCCTACGTCTTCTCATCAAGAAGACAACAAAAGTTTCCAGAATTTTGCATTTAAAAGTGTAAGCTTTTTGTGTTGGTAATGATGTATTGGGTATTCGTGATGGGCTGACAATTTAGAGCCCTGGGGGAGCCCTTGAAGCGCGAACGAAGCACGCTGGGAAACTTGGTTGTTTTCTCGCGCGCTATAACTTGTAGGTAGTTTGGACATTTATAGTAAGGCCTAAATAGTTTATAGAGGACACGAGGCCATTCTGAAAGTAACGCCCGTGAATTGAATTAAAGGCGCCATGCTGCGAAAAAATGCTTCGAGTAGGACGCATTTTATTTTGTTATAAAGTATAATTTTATGGAAAGAATTATATGTTAAACATAATTATTACATTTTCTTTTATTCCGAAGGGTCATTACAGGCTCTCCATGCAAACTAATGAATATTAACATTTGCCACGATTATTATTTAGCATGCAATTACGATTCTCTCAATATTTAAGCACTAAATACCAATTATTGCACCGCTGACATAAACATGCGAATTTATTCATGGCTTATTTATTAAAAATGTATAAGTTTTTCTGTTACGGTATAAATGAGGAACGGGTAGGCCTCAATTTATTTCTCCATTTCACACTCACGATTCTGCGCGGACCAATTTCGACGCGATGATTGGCCCGCGCGTACCATCATCATCTTGTACTTTACCAGATTGGTAAATGGTATAATTGTACTTCGAACGGTTATTCAAATAAGCACGTTTCAATAGATGCATAAACGCGGCGCTGTTCGCGTAATAAGTATAATATTGAAATCGATTAGTCTAAATTGGCTCATTTCAAAATGTTCACTTCGAAAAGCAAAACGAACGAGATGCCAACGATTTATGTTTGTAACACGTCCGCTAATTTACTTGGATTGTTTGTTTTATTGCAAATCATATTTGCTGCACTTTGATTTATAGCATGGGAAAAAACTATGTGTTCAAACCTATTACCACTTTCAACTCTTGGGTAATTTGTATTTATCGATTTTCAATCTTTAACTTACCATAACCAACATACTTACAGTTCATGTAAAAATATCGTTTATTATTACTATAATCTACCAACAATTAGGTATTATCCAAATTTACAAAAATGACGCGTTTCAGAAGCTAAAAAAATATGTATTATTATTCACCATCATTCCAACAAAAGTTCATGATAAATGACGATGATGGAACTAAAACTGCTACTACATGTTTGTCACTTCTTTAGTACCTTTGCAGCTT
Source organism: Stenus bimaculatus (assembly GCA_963971135.1). Taxonomy (NCBI): domain Eukaryota; kingdom Metazoa; phylum Arthropoda; class Insecta; order Coleoptera; family Staphylinidae; genus Stenus; species Stenus bimaculatus. Next base: position 41,888,741 of record OZ020183.1, on the reverse strand, counting down.
GTTTTTGCTGATAAAAAAGATAGGACTAGGTACTAAAGCAGTTTTGTGGAAAAATCCATGCCCTTTATCTCGAGGATTATAAAATATAAAATTATCACTTTTGCCGGAAACTACCGAATTAACGCAGCAGAAGATCAGTGGCGAATGGCGATTCCAGGATTTTCCAAGAGCAGGATATTAGATAGATCAAAAAGGCAACTTGGCGTTGTTCCTCGAGCGAAAAGATATTACAAGCTATGTTGAACACGTTACAGAATTTCGGGATCTCGTGGGATGTCAACTTTTTCCTTTATTGAAGAAACATTTATGTTCGGTATTTCCATTTAAATTTTCTATAAATATTCATAAAGACAACTTGTGCGTATTTCTTATGACACTCATGACCTTGCATCCAGGACGATCTATAAAATAACATAAATACATAGCAGCAAAGTAATACCAAAAAAAAAAACACAGGTCTAAACACTAAATGTCAGCGGCTTGCATTGATGTCCAGAACCAGGATTCCTGTAAAAAGTAAGCTGACTTTCGTTTATTTTTAATTTTGACCAGCTTTTTCGGATTTCGGACCACTGTGCGATGTGATTACAAAATTGTCATTAATTAAATTTAAAATTTTGGAGATGATACCTTCTGTAGCTTTCAAGAAAATAGTTAAAATCTAAAACATGTACCTACGTTTAGCTTGAGCAGGTCAATCCAGCTTGAATTCGGGGTTGATTTGACTTTTTACATGTACTTCAGATGGTAGAGGTCAAGCCAAGCCAAATTCAAGCTGGGGTGAGTTGCTCGAGATAAACGTATTCATTTTGATTATGTATATCTCGTATAACTCGATCCGGATTGTATTGAATAGCAATTGTCTCAATCCGCATTTTGTCCGAAATAACAAACACGTCGGATTGTAAATAACATGTTTATGAATTGTTCTTTCCGAATAATTTAATAAAATGTTTGAAAGTCTTCAAATAAACTCTCCGATTTTATTATGGGAAAACTAATCGATTGATTTACACCAAATATTTTTAAAATAAATCTAGCTGCTGTAGCAGCTATATACCGGGTGGAAATGAAAACCGGGTCACCTCTATAACTTTTTTATATATGAATAGAAAAATTTGAAATTTGGCTATGTTCTATGGTTCAAAAAAACAAATTTTATGTGAATTTTTTATTTTCGAAATCACTTCCGGTTTCACCGGAAACACCATGAACTTTGTTTTTTTAAATGTAACATCCCATATTTTTATTCATGGCTTAAAATACTTTTAAAAAAGAAGTATTTTTGAGATATTAGTTTTTATTTTTTTTGTAAAAAAAATTTTTTTCAAAAAAAAAAAAAGGTTTTCGAAGTCGGTGAAAAGTACCAAAACTAATTCTAAATAATTCAAATACCTAAATAAAATTGTAATTTGTAAAAAAATTTAAGTGGTTTTTGAACTATTAATTTTTAAACTTAGTTAATGAAGATTTTATCAAATATCTCACTTTTTTAAATGCAATGATGCTGGGTCATTCGACTTTTTAAAAAGAGGATTTTATAACGATTATTTTGGTACCCCATATGTAGGGGTATGTGTTTGTGATACATTTTTAATTTTTTTTTAATTTTGAAAAATCCCGAGTACAAAAAATATGATAAACTGGGACAAGTAAATTGATTGCACCCTACATATGGGGTACCAAAATAATCGTTATAAAATCCTCTTTTTAAAAAGTCGAATGACCCGGCATCATTTCAATTAAAAAAAGTGAGATATTTGATAAAATCTTCATTAACTAAGTTTAAAAATTAATAGTTCAGAAAACCACTTAAATTTTTTTTCAAATTACAATTTTATTTAGGTATTTGAATTATTTAGAATTAGTTTTGGTACTTTTCAGCGACTTCGAAAACCTTTTTTTTTTGAAAAAAATTTTTTTTACAAAAAAAAATAAAAACTAATATCTCAAAAATAGCCATGAATAAAAATATGGGATGTTACATTTAAAAAAACAAAGTTCATGGTGTTTCCGGTGAAACCGGAAGTGATTTCGAAAATAAAAAATGCACATAAAGTTTGTTTTTTTGAACCATAGAACATAGGCAAATTTCAAATTTTTTTATTCATAAATAAAAAAGTTATCGAGGTGACCCGGTTTTCATTTCCACCCGGTATACTATACAATGATGTATCTTTCTGGTATAAAATTTTGTTGTTGATAACTTTTGTAGTTTTCAAGAAAATTATTAAAATCTAAAACTTGGAAAATATTTAAATAATAAAATCATAAAAAAAATTTAAATTCACTAATTAAATTTAAGTTTATTTGTTCTGGGAAAGGGCTTTAGATAAATTCTCAATTCTCAGCCAAAAAATAATAGTTTTGTTATTGTAGTTTTGGACAAAACTGTATAAAATCCCACTTTCCAGTCATATTGAATCCAGAAATATCAGATTTACAGAAAAATGTTTATTTTTCGAAAACTATACAGGGTACAAAAACGTCTAAGGGCTCAAAATTTAATAAATAAATTGTATTCTTCGATCATTCTAATAAAATGTTTGAAAGTTTTCAAACAAATTCTCCAGGATCGAATTTTTGGCCAAATTTTATTATGGAAAAACTAATCGACCGATTTTCACCAAATATGTTTTAAAATACATCCAGGTGCTATATTTTTTTGGTATAAAATTTTGGTTTTGATGGCTTTAATAGTTTTCAAGTAATCGTAGACTTGAAAAATATTTAACTACTAAATTCTTAAAAAGAACTTTAAATTTACTAATAAAACTAAAATGTTTTGGGAAAGGGTTTTAAATAAGGTTAATATAGCCAAAAAAAAGAATCATTTTGTAATCACTTTTCGTTTTTGAATTTTGGATAAAAATGCAAAATCTCACTTTAAAGTCAATTCCAGTCCTAAAATTTTACACGTTTTATAATAGAAAAAGGTTGATTTCTCGAAAAATATAAAATATACGTGGTAGAAATAAAACTAATTAATTCAAATCTTGAAAAAGGTGCCATCAATTGGAATATTTTTTCAGGGGTTGAAATTTGAATCTTTGGGACTACCACACCAGAAGTTGACCATATAAGAGAACAAGAAAAAATATGCAACCTTTTCAAACATTTTTAACGCTCAACAAAGCCTTCTTACGAAATGATACTTATATGGACAGAAAAGTTAGTAATTCGTTATCAAATGGCATTTAATCGTTACATGCGTGGATTCGGTTCTTTCAGTAAGTATAGATTGTATATTCCATAAAAATTACATGTGAAAAGCTGCGAAAAGTTGGCAACGTCGCAAATATGATATTGTCAAAAGGAAAGTTTGAAAAAAAATCAAACTGGTTTTCGCCAGCAATTAGGACTTTTAATGGGTGCCCTAATATCCCAGTCAAATTAGCGTTTCACCTCGGAATGAGAGATAATTTGTAGAACTCCAAAATGAAGGTGTATACGAGTTTCCAACTTATTATCTCTCATTCCGAGGTTAACCCCATTTTTTTGCTAATTGACTGGGCTATAAAGCAGGGATATGGGTAAGGGAGTATTAATAACGGATACAATGCAGTGTTTTTTTCAAAAATTCTCAATTTTCAGCGTCCATTACGGGAATAGACCAAAATTTGAATCACAGGTTCCATGGATTAAATATCCTACAGGAAAAAAGGCGTAGTCAAGTAAAATACTCGTTACTTATTGGTTGTTTTGGAAAATTTCCATAGAAACTTACCGTTTTTCCTATACGATATTTTATCCCCGCAAATTAGGATAGGGGTCCAGGGCGGCGTATCCTCATTTACGGGGATAAAATAATATCCTATAGGAAAAATGGCGTGGTCACTCAAAATACTCGTTCCTTATTGGTTGGTTTAGAAAATTTCCATAGATACGTACTGTTTTTTCAATAGTATATTTTATCCCCGAATATGAGGATAAGGGTTCTGTGGGGTTATTTTCGAATCACCCGATAGATATAACATGTTACTTTCATCATTCTGACCTTGTCAATTTCATAAAAAAATGTCCTTGTGATGCTGCATCGACATCGACATCGTGTAGAGTGGTTCAAAATAAGGCCGTAGGTCATTTCATGTGGCTTCGATATAAACCTTGTAAAGTTTGGTACTATATGCTCACAACTCACAACTATACATAAAGTTTTGATATGCGGGTCTCAAATCATAGAATCGTCCTTTGTTACTATAGAACAGATGTCTAAAGAGGCCCAGAAATCTTGTAACAAGTCTACCAAAAGGTTTCGTCGAGATTTCAGCCTAAAAAGAAGACTCTGAAGAAAGTTTTTCCTAGGGTTTTTACTTATACTTCCGATATTCTTATGGCTGGTCGCACATTGGATCCGAATTCTTGAGATTTTCCATCGTCTGAATCCTGACGAAAGTGGGTGAAATATTTCATTTCATGTATTCAAAAACCACACTGCGCACTTAACCGATGGTTCGAGTGTTGAGGATTGTTGCGAAATATTGCGATTGTGATCGATCCTATTTTGATGGAATTTTCTAACGATATCACATGCGAAGAATGGAGCAATATTATTTTTTGGACTGTACAAGGAGAATTTGAAAGCATTCATCCAAGATCAATTAAATCTTAGATTTTAAGGAATATTTTTAATTTTCTTGGTTAGTGACAAAAATCATTGTGGGATGAAAACTAGCATATATCAGACATATTCAAAGGAATTTATGAAAGGAAGTTACTGCAGAGGTGAAATCTGACTGCCGCACTAGTTCTTCTGTTTTCTCCAATGTTACAAACTCTATATTCATCTTCCATTTTCCAAAGGCAATACAATTATTAAAAGAACCTTCTATTAAAATTACAAAGGTAGCAGTTTCGTCGACAAATCAAATAGATATCAGAAACAGAGAGTATGAAAGTGATTGAATTATAATTTGTGCTGTTTAATAAAAAAATTTATAGATCATCACTTAATTGTGTCTTGTTTACATCACTTTTATATCATTATTTTATTTCTAATAATACTAACCGGGAAAGTATACTTAGAATGACCTAAAAGCGCTGAATAATCCAACATTTTGTTTTTTTGGGAAACCAATCTCAGATTCGTATTTTGTAAGTATGACCAGATTTTTAAGATTTTTGGCGACTGACACGAAAATATAGGTATTTTGCTCCAACTGCTAATAACGGTGAGAATATCATGTATCAACTGCTCGAGTTACTTTAAAGCAAATTATCTTCATTGAAATATTTAATAAGGTGTAAGTTCTAGTCCAAATTAGAGGATAGTTTTAGGAAGATACAAATCGCGCAAAAGCGAAGCAGAGGAAAATGAAAATGGCTCCAATATTTATAGAATTTTTGTATTGATTAGTTTATTTAAATTCCAATTTGTTTATGTAAATATAAGAAATATTAAATAAAAAAGGGTATCATGAACGTTTTATAAAAAATAAAAAGAATACCTAATGTGTACAAAAGGTAGATGCAACGATTCCCAACTCAATCAGCGAGCTGACACGCCTGTTTCTATTTAGTTTATCATGTAACAACATTAATTAAACTCTTAAATAGGTATCACGACTATTAAAATGCCAAGGCATCTTATGCTGTTGCACTTCACATCGTGGTGCTTATTAAAATGTAAACACAACTAAATTATATTAAAACAACTTTGTTTATTAAAATTAAAACTAGAAAAATACTATGCAATTACTTCTAGAAACTATAAAATTAATTAGAAAATCCAAGATTACTTTAACACTAATTAAAAGATAGCTTATATAAGATATAAATACAGTAAGTTCAGATTTAATTAATGAACAAATTAGCAACCATTCTACGAAATACATGGTATCTTGCTTGTTCACTGAATTAAACACTGGAAAAATATTTAGAAAAATCTTGAAAAAGGGATAATTTAATCTTCACATATTTCTCGAGAATCATCAGAAATAAAAGGATTTTATTTATTAAGATCATTCGATTACTATTAGAAAATATGCTTTCTGTGGAATTATGGGGGACAAAACAGATGAAGAAGAAATGGGCTTCTTTAAGGTAGTGTTCTAGCTCCTATATTTTTTAATATCTATACCAATGATCACCCAATTACGATCGATACAAAAAGTTTTATACATCCTGATGATTTAGCAATTACATCTCAAAATTAAATGTTTTCGAGTATTGAAGGAAACTTACAAAATGCTTTTCAAAGTTGACCAACATATTATTATAAAGTGGTCCAAATCCGTCAGACCCCAAAAGAAGCGTTTTTCAACATATTTAGGAGTTACTTTGGATAGACCGCTATCTTTTAACAAACACATAGAGAATACGAAAGCCAAATACTCAACTAGAAACAATCTACTTCGAAAATTGGTTGGTTGTAAATTGGCTGCTTTTCCTCAAACGTAAAGAACCACCGCATCTTTATGTTTTTTGGCACCAGAATATGCCGCTCCAGTTTGGGAAAGATCTTGTCATACCAAAAAATTAGATACTGCTTTACATCAAAGTTGTTGAGTAATTACTGGATATCTTAGACCAACATTAACTGCCATATCATATTCTTAGTAGGATCGCTCTTCCAAATATAAGAAGATATTTAAGAAAATGACATATTAGATCCACCCTGAAGCTTGTTCGACCTCTTTAGAGCTCTCAAACCATGAATAAAGTTGAGTTGTGGGAACAATTATTAAATGATAACGATAGGAACTTGCTTTTAAGTCCTAAAGAAGACCTCTTGGTGCCAATGAAAATTGGGTAATTTGGAAAAGCCTTATATAGCCAATAATATGAAACGTTGGGGTTTCTATGATGGGTTTTGTTTATGTGGCGAAGAATTACAAAATATGGAAAATCTTTTAATTTTTCCACAACTTAAAAATTTAGAAAATAAATTTGAACTAGCTGAAGCAAGTCCGACTTCAATTAATTTTGGTCTGGTCTAATTTAACTTCATAATTAATTTATTGTTTCATTTTAATCCCGAATATATTTGATAATGTTTTGTTAAAGAAAAAGAACTAGGAAGTCAAAATTGTATTGATTTATGTATTTTTCGAAAAAAACACCTCCTTAATTGGCATTTTTTGAGAAATGGACAAAGAATAAGAGAACAATTTTTTGCAATTTTTGTTTAACATTTTGTGGATTTTGAAGGACAAACAATTTTTAGAAAATTATAAACCCATGAATAGATTATAACAGTAACTTACATTAAATACAAAGAAGCTGAGCAAGCGTGGTAGGTCCCTCAGCTGGATGACCTCTCATGTTAATATTAATTGAATGTGCCAATCATAGTAATGAAGCGGACGGGTCTGGAGTACGGACACTGTCGGAGACTCCGGGAAAAAGACTATGCACTATGCAGACCAATTATGATGGGTTAAATGGTTCAGTATCAGACAACACTTCTTGAGTTGTTTCTGTAAAGAAAAATGACAAGCTATTAAAATCTCTAATTTTGAAAAAATATTGATTGAAAGTTTATGGTCATTTCATGGGGGAGTGGTGTGCGTTAATTTCCATAAAGCTTGGCTAAGACCGTTGGTAGGTACTTAAATTAATAAAATGTGCATTGCAGAGGCATAAAACTAATTTTATTATGAGTAATAAGTATGAAGTAATGGGGCATTAAATGAGGAGCGGCGCGTTGAAATTACTAAAAATAGACCAATTTAGTACCTGAATGGCGGAGTGACTTATACGTAATTTCAACAATAACGATTGAAGGCGTAATAAACCAATTATTAGTGACTTAAGTGTGCAAAATTATAAGTTCCACATAATTTAATCCATCTCAATTTTTTGTTTTAAATTGCACTATTAACCTACATTGTATACATCAAGTTAAAAAATATTTTTGGGAATTTAAATTAATTGAATATTTTGATAGATTGCTCCAAGTGATTTGTTGATGTACTAAACTCTCTACTCAGTATAATTTTGAATAAATAGAACCTTTTCTGTTTTTGCTCTAGGAAAAAAAATACATGTTAACAACAAACACCAATTTTCTTCAAAAAATACTATTTGACTAATTGACCTTTTTTGGGTGATTGTACATCTATTTGACTTTTTGGTCAGCATCAAACAATAGAAGATAATTTTCTCTTCTTAGATTTTAAGAAATTTGGTTATATCAAGGTAGTAAGGGCTTGATTGATGGATGAAATTACTTCATACTAATTTGGTCTGAGGCTAAGTTTGTAACAATCGGTTTTCCCAATTGGTGATCAAGATCTGTTAATAATCTGTATTCTTCTTATTGTGCCAATCGATAAGTGGAGAGCTTAAAGAATTTTAAACTCGCTCACCTTATTAGATCGATCGATCGATTGGCCAGGGCCAAACTAAAAAGTAATTATAATAAATTGTTCCGGCCCATGTTGGATGTTTTCTATTTTAATTTGACAGCGCAAGCTACCGTCTATATATGGCGTCTTATAAAAGTGGCGAGTCATAAAGCCGATCTCTGGGTACTTAGATTAATTATCTCGACGTTATTAATCTGTAATATTGGAACTGTTTTCTTATCGGGCGGCATCGTTTAATAATGTTGCCATCCTTTAGGTTATTAAGCCCGATATGATAGAGTGTTGCAACATTCGGCTTGGGGTTTTGATTATAAAATTTTATTTTTAGTAATTTATAACAATGATTCGTTTTTTTACATCAATTACACCAACGGTTTTAAGTTTATTAAATACCAAATTTTTCAATCCGATTATCTTTTTCAAGATAATAAGCTTTTGTAGAAGATTACTGAAGATCATCAACATTCTCATTTAAAATTAAATCAGAGCCATTTTTTAACTTCAAAAAATAATTAAGGCAGTCCAGGAAATTAAACCGCATATTTATATTTAAAATCCTTAAATGGTGTCAACAGAATCTGAGAAAGGTTTTAGGAAAAATTCCAAAAATACTCCAAAATAATTCATAAAATCACAATTTTTATGTGAATTTTTCGCTCATAGAATGTGAGTAACTTCTGATTGGTTCTAACTTACTAGTAACTCGAATTCTCGTCCTTCTTCTATTTGTTTTCGTTTTCGTGTGTTTCTTACAAAAATTTTGAGTTTGGTTGTCCCTTTAGTAATTGTTTCATGTATTTGATTATCTAGTCGTTACTGGGATGACCGGGACAACCAAACTTTCGTTTAAAAGCAACAAAATTCGAAAAAAAAACTCAACCTTTTGTCTATTTACCCCCGATATAAGAAGTGGCAAAAAAAACAATTTTTGATATGAAGGTATTATTTTTTTTTTCATTATTGGACCTTCATTTTCAGGACTTTTTTGCGTAAGATGGCAGTCTGGCATGATTACCCAGGAAATAATCAACCTTCGTGTGTTTATCCCAAACGTCTTGGTATCTTGCTTCCATAGTTTTTAAATCATGGTGAAATCAGTCTCCTTGTTCCTCACTGCAAGAACCAAGGTTTTCGGGAAACTTGTCCAAATGGTTAAGAAGGTAGTGGACTTATATTACATGCAAACTCCTTATAAGATTCCAACATGTTTTTCACTATTTCAGGATAATTTTCTTGTGATTTCTTAATAAAAATCAGGATATTGACGAAACAAATCCAAGCTAACGATTCTAAAAAAAATCATGGAATACTCAAATGATTGTATTAAAAGCCTTATGATGTATTTTCTAGCTCATTCAACAAGTTTGAGTAACAATGTTGGATTAAGAAATAGCGATAGTATTTTCGAAAAAGCGTCGATAAAGTTAGTATACGAAAATAAAGTTCCATTGGTCATACTTGGCAACGTTGCAAAATCATTAGTACCAACAACTGACTTAAAATATTCCTACAAATAATAGCTACAAATCTATACTGCCTTATAGCACAATTCTGGGCAAAATGTCCTTACAGGAAATATCTGTCCGTTAAACAGAGCCTTATAATACCAAACGTATATTGTTATTATGGATCACAAAACACATGAAAATTTTCGTTTAAAGATTGCAGACTTTTCCTGAATGGACTTACAGTTTTGCACAGAATATCACCATTAATATTAAAACTTGACTTACATGTGCTTTAGATAAGATAGTTGATAATTGAGTAATAATTGTGCGACGAAAAATAAAAAAAACAAAATTGGAGTTGGAGTTGGAGTTGGAGTTGGAGTTGGAGTTTAATTCCTATCAGAAGGAACACCTTATTGCATTTTAATTATTATCATTGAAGAGATTAGTAAAGATTTATTTTATCTTCGAGAAAGACCAACAATTATGGGATGAACTAACTAATTCCATAAACACTTTGCCAAGTGCAAGAAAAAAATTGAAGACAATGGAGAAACTTACACTTACATTTTATTTGCCTTTATGGCAATTGACAATTTTTATCTTTTTGGACATAGCAAAGATCTAATTCAAAAAAACGTAACCATTTACCGTAGACAAATGTTAATAGATGAAGGACCACCTGGAAATCGAACAGAAAATTCTTAACTACATACCGGGTGGAAATGTAAACCGGGTCACCTCTGTAACTTTTTTATTTATAAATAGAAAAATTTGAAATTTGGCTATGTTCTATGGTTCAAAAAAACAAATTTTATTTGCATTTTTTATTTTCGAAATCACTTCCGGTTTTACTGGAAACACCATGAACTTTGCTTTTTAAATGTAACATCCCATATTTTTATTCATGGCTTAAAATACTTTTAAAAAAGAATTCTTTTTGAGATATTATTTTTTATTTTTTTTTGTCCAAAAAATTTTTTTCAAAAAAAAAAAAAGGTTTTCGAAGTCGGTGAAAAGTACCAAAACTAATTCTAAATAATTCAAATACCTAAATAAAATTGTAATTTGTAAAAAAATTTAAGTGGTTTTTGAACTATTAATTTTTAAACTTAGTTAATGAAGATTTTATCAAATATCTCACTTTTTTAAATGCAATGATGCTGGGTCATTCGACTTTTTAAAAAGAGGATTTTATAACGATTATTTTGGTACCCCATATGTAGGGGTATGTGTTTGTGATACATTTTTAATTTTTTTTTAATTTTGAAAAATCCCGAGTACAAAAAATATGATAAACTGGGACAAGTAAATTGATTGCACCCTACATATGGGGTACCAAAATAATCGTTATAAAATCCTCTTTTTAAAAAGTCGAATGACCCGGCATCATTTCAATTAAAAAAAGTGAGATATTTGATAAAATCTTCATTAACTAAGTTTAAAAATTAATAGTTCAGAAAACCACTTAAATTTTTTTTCAAATTACAATTTTATTTAGGTATTTGAATTATTTAGAATTAGTTTTGGTACCTACTTTTCACCGACTTCGAAAACCTTTTTTTTTTTTTTGAAAAAAATTTTTTTTACAAAAAAATTAAAAACTAATATCTCAAAAATACTTCTTTTTTAAAAGTATTTTAAGCAATGAATAAAAATATGGGATGTTACATTTAAAAAAACAAAGTTCATGGTGTTTTCGGTGAAACCGGAAGTGATTTCGAAAATAAAAAATGCACATAAAGTTTGTTTTTTTGAACCATAGAACATAGCCAAATTTCAAATTTTTTTATTCATAAATAAAAAAGTTATTGAGGTGACCCGGTTTTCATTTCCACCCGGTATATTGGAACTCTGCTCTAGAAAGACATCCACAAACTCCAGAATAATTTATGGACTTAAACGCAATTGAATTCTTTGATCAAGACAATATTGAAAATATTTTTCCATTTCTGGATACTTCACTCAATGAAAAATATCACACATCTGATTCAAATTAATCTATCCCTACTACCACAAAAATATTAAAAGGATACCAACAAAATCTAGGAGATTGGAAAATGCAATTGTGGTAACATTATGATACATATGAAGAAGAAAATTTATTATGAAATAATATCCAAGTACATAAACAAGAAAATTGAAAACTTGGATTCTTACTTAAAATGAAACAAACAAAAATTAATTCGAAGAATGAATAGTTTACAAGAAATTTCTGACAGATTGGTGTACGAATTTGACGTTCAAGTGGTTCCTACCCACACGAAATTTTTCTATGGCAAAAAGTCGTAAGCGTATCAACTTCCACTTCACGAAAATTAACTTTTTACGTTTCAAAATAATCCCGCTGATCTGATGTTTATCGAAAATACCAGCTTTTGGTTTCTTATTGCTTAAACCAGGAAATTTCCTGCGGCCATTTTCGTCTAAAGCTTTTACAAACTGTTTAGTTAGTCCTAATTTTATGTGTAATGGAGGCTAAATTATTCTATCCTTATTGACTAATAGTGCGTTTATGATATTCAAGCCAGTTTGTTTTAATCTAGTGTTTGCTTTTATCTCTGCTACCCCACAAACAGAGGAAACGTGAAAACTTTGCTGTCCCAGTAAAAATTTACCATTTTTAAATACGCGCATATAACTTATTCTTCATCGAGATTTTTTCCAACACAAGAGATTTGTTTTGATACTCTTCCTTCTACTTTAATTTTGTAGAATGAGCTATGGGAACCGTTCCATAGTTGTTCCCTTTATGCAGCAAAACAAATTTTAAACTATTGGAACTATCTATAAAGAATCTCCACCCAGTTGGTTGCTACTACAAAAAACTACTTTAGTTAAGAAAACACTGATATCATTACAAAATACCACATTATCTTCAGAGAAAAAAAGAAACATAGTTTGTCACAAAAAGTCTTCTGATTCTGAATGAGTCACATGCCATGTGTCTTCAAGCAGATATTAAATCGGGATCCATGATCGGGATACGTCATTTTTCGGTTCCCTCCAAAATGTAGGCACCCCAAACGTCGATTTTGTAGACCAGGGTGTATATTATGGAACCACTAGAGATGTTATCAGATACGACTTTCACTATTCTATCCTCGTCATTTGCAGAAAATAATTGTCATGTCATGAATTCGAAATCATGTCCAGTGATTCAAGAATAACCCCCACCCCCGTATTATTAATAGTAAATATTTTTTAACTTAAAATATTATCGTATTTTTCCTCGTTTCCAAAAAAGATTCTAGAAACAATACAAAATCCATCAATGATGCGAATATGGTCGTCATTCAAAATTATGTTCCCAGAACTAAATGAAATGATTATTCAAGGAATAAATTTTTGGTTAATAAAATTAGAATTATATAGTCATTGCAACCAAACTTTCGTTTAAAAGCCACAACATCCGAAAAAAGCTCAACCTCTATAGTTTTTAAATCTTGGTGGAATCTCTCTCCTTGTTCCTTACTGTAAGAACCAAAGTTTTCGGGAAATTGGTCCAAATGGTTAAGATTGTAGTGAATTTTAATGCTTATATTGCATCCAAGCTATTTATAACATTACAATATATTTTGCTAACCTAAGCTATTCTTGCTCGTGATTTTTTTTTTCAATACAAGAGGATACTCTTCCTTTAGTTTTGTAAAAAGAGTAATGGGAACCGCTCCATACTTGTTGCTTTTATGCAGAAAAACACATTTTAAACTTAGAACTCTATAAAGAGTCTCCACGAAATTGGTTGGTAGTACAAAAGACCTACTTTATTTGAAAACAACTGATATAATTACAAAATACCACACTTTCTGAGGAAAGAAAGGAAACAGATCTTTATCTCGAATATGATAAAAAGTTACATTAGTTCTAGGAGAAAGCAGAAAGAAGATTTTTCTGTTTAAGTCTGGACGCTAAAAGTCCTGATTTCTCTTTTGAAAGATCAAGGTATTTGATGAGATCATTTAAAGCAGTTGGAGTAAAAATGAGGGATTCAGATGAACAGAAACATCTTCTGAATGTCCTAAAAATCTCTGATTGGAATACGTCAGTTTTTTTTCTGGTTTACACCAAAACACCATGTTACTTAAGCAAACAAAAGTAACAGTCATCAAAATGATTTTTCGGTTCGAGCCAAATCGCAGGCACCCCAAACGTAGATTTTGTAGACCTGGGAGCATATTCTGGAACCACTCGACATGGTATCATATATGACTTTCATCATTCTATCCTCGTCATTTACATGAAAAATAAGAGCCTATCCTTGTATAGTATAGGAACTGAGTATTTATAGGAAATATTTTTTTAACCTTAAATATTATCGTACTTTTCCACGTTTCCAAACAAAATTGTTGAACCTCCATCAATGATGCGAATGTAGTCGTTAGTTGAAATGGTGTTCCCAGAACTAAATGAAATGTTTACTCAAGGATATTGGAATATTTTGGTTAATTAAATTACAAGATGTACTTAAAAGTAACTGATAAATAAAACGGTTAATTAATGAAAATAAAAATGGTTACACCTGATTGGAGCAACAGGCTAAAAAGTAATGAGGAGAAATTAGTTAAAATCGCTGAAGAATTATTCTACACACCCTGTGGGCCCATTAATAATTCATCGTCCTCCACCATAAGTATACATACAAGAGTTGCGTATGTTTGTTAATCTTTTAAATGTATATTTATGTATCTGCGGTCCATAAGTTCCTTACTAATAAGAAAGCGATGATGCTGAGCGGCTTAAACTCCCAGAGGGGAGCATCATTATTCACCTGCCGCCCGATAATTACTTGTATCGGTACTAATTGTACCCCATGGCACCATGCTGACACTGCTCTCTATCACCTTAACGTATCCTTTAAATAAACGCAAGCATCTCTTTTGTTTCCCGATGATCTTTTCAGGGTTGAAATAATTTCATTGTTGGCTGAAATTTATAAAATTAATAACATAGTTGAATTTCCATGAAGATACCAAAGTTAACAACAAAAGCAAGTGATTAACTTGAAGCTCGAGTCTAGTTTTATTACTAATTAAAATAATTTAACCTCGCATAAATTTTCGAATCTTTTTTTAAATTATAATTTACTCTTAATATAATTTTTAATTAAAACTGTAGTCTGATCCGATTTATAATTATTAATAAACTGGTTAAGTTTGTCGCAATCTTCAATTTACCTCTTGCTGTTTAGCGCACTAAAGCAATATAAATCAATGCTTTTAAAAGAGGCATAAATCTTATTTAGTGATTGTTTACACGCGAGGATATATTTATTGGTTATAAATGACTTATGACTATAGGAAGGTAAATTCTTTGCTTTTGATACTTTGTAGTGTATACTAAATAAGGGGCGCAATTTGCATCTAGATCTGATGAATAAATTTGTAATTAAAGAGTTTTAATTATTAAGCTAATTATTATTTAATGATGCGAAGCACCTACCTCTATCAACATACCATGATACTGCAATTAATATTATAAACAAAATTAATTAGGGATTATTTAAATTGTACTCTCTTATGATGGAAAACATAGCAGTTGGAGCACCTGGCATTAGGTATACACTTACATTTTTAATTTTATTGGTTGTTGGGTATTTTTGACATGCAAAATTCGAAAATTTTAAATTACAACAAAACAATTCGAATTTTAATTTTTTTATAAATACTTCGACAGGGTTGCATTGGTAAAGATATAGCTGTTCTTGATGTAAAGTACGCCAAACAAAATTTTGTGAAAGTTGAAATTGAAGCCCAATTCAATTAGATCACACCATCTACTACAGCTTCTTCCGATTCTACTAAATCTGGACGTAGTCTATTCCAGCACCTTTTTTGCCGTAGAATTCCAATCTTATTCAGGCTTCTGAAAGTTGCAGAAATCTTGATGATTTGTAATTCCTATTCGAACACAATATATCTGCAATTTCTTGAAATGTAAAATCTACCATTTTATAAATATTTCTTTCTAAGGAACTTTATTGTTCCAAATATTAGTGTACAAGTTTTTACACTCCAATAAAAATCACCCCGTATAGAGTTCAGCTCAGAACTGGAAATTAGAGTTAAGAGTGGAAATTTGAGGATTGGATGCCTATCTATCAACTCTGAAGTGGAAGCTACTGTCATAGGGGAACTCAAAGGTAGAAGCAATCTCCTACTGAGTTCAACAATGTAGTTACAATCAAACAAGGTTCTAGATAAAGAGTTCAGATGAGAACTGGAAGTCGAAGATGAGAGTCACACTTCCAAGTTTGAATGCCTTCCAAGTACATGTCTGAAGTGTAAGTTGTAGTCATAGAGGAAGTCTAAGGTAAAAAAACCTTTACTTCTACCGAATCCAACTCTGTCGTTACAATCAAACAGGGTTCTGAATAAAGAGCTTATCTCAGAACCGAGAGTCAAATTGGTATGTTTGAATGCTTATCAAAGTTCAACTCTGAAGTGGAAGTTACATCGTAAAATCCATATACGAACACATTTTCTTGACGTGTAAAATCTCCCATTGGATAAATATTTCTGGGCACGTTACTTTAAAATGACGATTTGGACAATTGTATTTATTTTCCAGGAAATTCCACAATAAATTTTCTTTTAAATATTAAAGCGGTACCCAAACAGTTCGATTTTTTTTTTTGAAAATCTTAACACCTTATCGTTTCAAATAATATGTAAAATTTGTGTATGATGTTTTATATCCTATTATAAATCACCCTGTATAATGGTAAAATTTTTGCCAAAAAAATTAAATGCATATACAGGGTGTACCGAAAATGTCGGATAAGCTCTCCAGTACATTATTGGGGACCCTTTAGGGAATCTTAGAAACATTGTAAAAAAAATTATCAACATTCTTGATTTCAAGGGGATACATTTTTAAATAATTATCCCTAACCTCAACCTCTAGCGGAGGATAATATCAACTAAATAATTTCAAATGCCAATAAGGATACATAAAAATAAAAAGTACGAAGAACAACATTTACAACAGTGCTTTTATTTTAAAAATCCGTGCATAATTTTATTAAATCTGTTTTTCAGTATTTCAATTTAGTTTTTGGAAAAAAACTCTTAGGCGAGTGGATTTTAGTTTCCGGTAGAGCGTATTTTTTAAAAATCAACCCTTACCACCTACTTACACCTCTTAACGGCGGTTAACTGAAGAATTTTATATACCAAAAAGGGTCAAAATGTACAACAGTAAAAAAATATAAAGAACTAGTTATATAACGGCGATTTTAGTTGAAAAATCGGTGAGAAAACTATATTTAAAATTTATGCACCAATTTTCAAAATAAAGCACTGTTGTAAAACTAGTTCTTTTTATTTTTTATTGTTGTATATTTTGACTCCTTTTGCTATTTAAAATTATTGAGTTGATATCAGTATACAGGGTGTCCTGCTAAAATATTAAAATTGCTCTAAAAGTGGGATACCCTGGATACATTTTTATCTTTTTTATTAAAAAATAAATCACCCTCTGACCCACTGATTGTAAACCTTATTGCCATTTGAAATTATTAAGGACCCCGCTAGGTGTCAGGCGCGGACCGTTAAGTTTGGGGGCTCTGGGCTAATCCGTAGGGGGAGGCCCACCCAAAAATTCAATTAACCAAATATGGGTTAGTTGTGGCGATTAATTCCCCATATTTTCTGAAAATACTTTTTGACCAAAAAAGAAACACTATCTCCAAAACTATTCATGACGCTTGAGGACTTAAACTTTGCAGGGAAAGCTTTTTTATTTATAAATTGGAAAGAGTATTCAATCGGCCTGGGGAATTTTTTTCAACCGATTTTCTTAAAACACGAGTTAAAATTGTTTTATATTTGGCCTTAATTAGTAAAACTTTAAACTTACTACCCTACCGAAATATTTAATAAAAACGAAAATCAGTCAAAATAAAAAAATATTTTCATTTTTTTTTATTTGGAGGATACACCTAGTTTAAAAAAAAATGAAAAAATTTGTGATTTTTTCCAATGGAACTAAAGATCGTTTAATAAAAAGTTTAATTTGAAAGCGCTAAAAAACTTGTGATGTCTAATATTTTATTGAAAAAAAAATTAAAATAAAGAATAATAGTATGTAATGATAAATTGACGTCTACACCGTCTACACCAAAAATTTTAATGATTTTTGTGAGACACCCTGTAAATTTTTCTTTCTTATTATAATTTTTTAGGGTTAAGTCAATTATAATTTGGATTTTGTCTTTGCCAAGTTGCTTTTTTGAACATTATTGGCTGTTTTCAAAACTAAGTTAACCACGAGGTGAACCATTTTAGATTTCCCTCGATAAAATCAATCAGTCTAAAAAAAAGAAGACGACAAAATCTAAAGCACGCTTGATTTAAATAAAAAATTCAAAATAAAATGCAATTTATACAGGGTATCCCACAAAATCACTAATATTTTACAATTTTAAAATTGCTGTAACTTTTTATTAAGGACCCAAAAACATATATTAATTAACAGGATTTTTTTGTTCCTATCAAAAAAAATATTGCTGGAAAAAAGTGGTACGCCCTGTATAAATCCACTGTGCAAAAAAAATCATAAAAAATGTTAATTTTTTTTATCCAACATCTTTACAAATAATAACTAATAAACGAAATTAGCACAGAAATTTATTTCTGATATACCGGGTGGAAATGAAAACCGGGTCACCTCTATAACGTTTTTATTTATGAATAGAAGAATTTGAAATTTGGCTATGTTCTATGGTTCAAAAAAACAAATTTTATGTGCATTTTTTATTTTCGAAATCACTTCCGGTTTCACCGGAAACACCATGAACTTTGTTTTTTTAAATGTAACATCCCATATTTTTATTCATGGCTTAAAATACTTTAAAAAAGAAGTATTTTTGAGATATTAGTTTTTATTTTTTTTGTAAAAAAAATTAAAAAAAAAAAAAAGGTTTTCGAAGTCGGTCAAAAGTACCAAAACTAATTCTAAATAATTCAAATACCTAAATAAAATAGTAATTTGAAAAAAAATTTGAGTGGTTTTTGAACTATTAATTTTTAAACTTAGTTAATGAAGATTTTATCAAATATCTCACTTTTTTTAAATGCAATGATGCCGGGTCATTCGACTTTTTAAAAAGAGGATTTTATAACGATTATTTTGGTACTTGATAAAATCTTCATTAACTAAGTTTAAAAATTAATAGTTCAAAGACCACTTAATTTTTTTTTCAAATTACAATTTTATTTATGTATTTGAATTATTTAGAATTAGTTTTGGTACTTTCCACCGACTTCGAAAACCTGCTGGGGGTTGAAAGTAGGTAAGGGGTAATTATTTAATAATCTGTCCTCCCAAAAAGAATTTTTCCAAAGACTGACGTTAAATAACAAAAAACTGGATTGTGAAGTTTTCGTTGGACCACCCTGTATAAAAAACTACAGGTTGTTAATTAAAAACGGGAAAAGAAATAAACATTCTTGCCAATTTCGTTTTCTGTAACAAATACAGGTAATTTTTAATTTTTTCATTATTTTAATACCAAATGATGAAAAAGACCCCAACTTTATAGATCAATCAACAGTTTTAAAAACTAATAATAATAAAAAACTTGACTTCTACACCCCTGTCAATTGGCGAAGAGGATTATTTACCTATTTTTCTGAGGACCCCTGAAGGATGGCTTTTTTAAAATTTATTTTTTTAGCTTGGTAAAAAGTTATATGACTAAAATATTTTGAAATTTTTGCCTTTGTGCAATTAAATCAACAAGTTTGGGAGAGCAACAAAGAAAATGGTTCCTAAAAATTGGCGTGCTTTTGACTGAAATAATTAGGTATAAAGAAAAAACAAAAAGTTGTAATATATTTTTTCTATTCTTCTTTGTATTTAGTAAATAGGGGTTTCAAATAAAAACGTTTCATTTTATATAACAACTGAAAAATGTTATAAAAATTTTACAATTTTTTCAAAACCCCATATAAAAAGAAATGATACATTTTTGTTTTAACTCTTTTCTGGTAACTAGCACCAGAAAAAGGTTATCACTTTTTCTTTTTTCTTTATATTTAATTCGCCCAATTTTTACGATGCTTTGATGCTTTCTTAAAATTGCCGAGTTTATCCCACAAAGATAAAAATTACAAAAATGATACTCAGTCTTTTAGTAGGTATACTTAAA
This sequence comes from Stenus bimaculatus, assembly GCA_963971135.1. NCBI lineage: Eukaryota > Metazoa > Arthropoda > Insecta > Coleoptera > Staphylinidae > Stenus > Stenus bimaculatus. The sequence continues at coordinate 41,868,831 of OZ020183.1, read as the reverse complement.
AAAGAAATTTTCAAAAAGATTCAGTAGAACATATGGGAGAAACAAAAATTTCCTTCTTCTGTTCATTTCAACTCAATAATAAGCAACTATGTTTTTTTTAACATATAGTTAAATATTTGTAGGTAATTTCTTTATTTGTTGCTTCACACCTATTTAGAATTAAAAATATAAAAACATCAAACCAGTCTTTTTTTTCAATTTTTTTTTCCGGTAAATTTCAAAGCTTTAAAAGGATAGAATATGTCCGATACTAGTCGCTGAAATAATTTGTTTTCTAAAGTTGTTTGGTTTTCTTTCTCGTCCTCCAAACAAGAATTTGGATATCAATATCAATAAATTTATATAGAGTTCTTTTTAAATTCAAAAAATTACCAACATTTTATGCTGGATGTTTTATAATTTTTGATAAAGAAACAAGTAATAAAAAATCTGTCTTGCATTTAAATAATGATCATTAAATTAATTTTTTATAATTTTCGACTAAACTTTATTTTAAACGCTTGGGTTATTTCGGTGCATCCTTTAATTTAAATTTAATTTGCATGTAATTATAAACATAAAATCGCATTTCGCGTGCATGAATTTTACATTTATATTTTTAAGCGTTTAATTCGTCTAAATTTTTTGCTTCGTGCTGAGACAACATCGAGGCGTTCCTAAATCCTATCGTAATAATATTTTGGATGGTGATGTAGCAGTTTTGAGACGGGCAATTTAGAGGGATGTTACGATGAGATGCAATCTCGCTCCAAAGAAGCCTCAGGCAAAGAGTTTAGCCTGAAATCTAATTAGCTACTGAGAGTTACAGTTTAAACTAATAATATTGCTATTACACGATCGTTTATCTTATATCATCTTTAATAATAGGCCTGTTTTATGCACAAATGCAGAGGCGGTGTATTAGTGGAAGTCATCTTGATGTACTGACGTGTTATAATATTTATATTGATTGATAATAGAGTGGATATGATTTACTTTTATTAAAATATTTTATACGTAATAAATTAATGATTTAATAAATTGTAATATTTTCTTACATCATTATTATTAAAAAAATATTTATTATGATTACTTTACAAAGGACTTTAAGGACGAAGGTATAGAAACCGCGGGCTAAAGCGAAATAAATGTGTTTAGCCTTCGTTAATCTTCTGTCTTGGCTAGTTAGCGAGTTCTTCATTGTGGTCTGATTAATAACACCGTCAAAAATTACTGCGATTGTTGAGTTGTGTTTGTCTGTAACGAACAAATGTGCTATGGATGAATCGGCGTCAAACTTGATACATGTTGATGTAGATTCTACAAAGCTCGACATTATTTCATTAGGCTTTTGTTAATTCCAAAAGGTTTAATGTGCGGTGGCTGTTTTCCTTATTAACACCAAACATCATCAATCTATAAAATTATTCGGCTACTCTTCTTATTGTGAATTTTGTACATTTGTTTACCATACTACGGCTTATGAATAGTATAATTTTTACCAAAAAAATTCTATGGAAATTATTGATTGATTTATAGGCACTTGCGTAGGACCCGAAAATTTGAAATTTTTTAATAAATTATTTATTTTCATTTTGCCGCAATCCTATTATAAAAAAATAAAGGAAATGAAAACAGAAATGATAAAAAAATAAAGGAAAGTGGAATTAAATTATATCAAATTTTTCTATAAAAATAAGAAGTTTAAATCAACATGGTTAAAAACTGTTTCTAAAAAGTACATATGAGGCTGCAGCTGAGGGTCTCAAATCTTACTGGGGCCTCCAAAAAGCTAAATTAAAACTGTTTAAAAAAATTAAAACACCGGAGCCCGCATAGCAATTTTTGCCCCAAAATGCTAAGTACGTCCCTGGGCAGAATTCTCAAATATATTTAAAACGACCGCAAAATTAATTATAGCGCACTTAGATAATTTTTTAAAAATCACTTTACAGCTTCAAAAAGTAAAATAGGGCAATTTTTTCAAAATCTCATTTTGTTTTTAATTTTTAATGTTCTTTCTTGGAAACTCGGGTATATTTTTTGCAGAACTATCTAATTTATTGAAATCGACCGCAAAATTACTTCTAGCTCACTTGGTTATTTTTTTACAATTTTCTAAAAATCATTTTATTGTTTCAACAAGTAAAATATTGCAATTTTTACAAAATCGCATTTTTTTTTAATATTCGAGTTTATTTTTTAAAGAATTCTCTAATTTACTCAAATCAACCACAAATTTCACTTGGTTAATTCTTATAAATTTTTAAAAAATATTTCACAGATTCAACAAGTAAAATAGTACAATTTTCACAACATCTAAATTTTTTGAATGTTTCCCTTTTAATTTATCAACAAATTCGGGTTATTTTTATCAAAACTCTCTAATTTATTCAAATCGACTGCAAAATTAATTCTAGCTAGCTTAGTCATTTTTTTATAATTTTTTCATTTCATTTTTCAACTTCAACAAGTAAAATAATGCAATATTTACAAAATCTAATTTTTTTTAATGTTTTCCTTGAAATTTTTCCACAAACTCAGATTTTTTTTACAGAAGTCCCTAGTTTATTTAAATCGATCATATGATTATTTCTAGCTCACTTGGTTATTTTTTTATAAATTTTGAAAAATCATCTTACAGCTACAAGAAGTAAAATAATGCAATTTTTACAAAAACTCAATTTTTTAATATTCCTATGGAATTTTTCAATAAACTCGGATTTATTTCTGGCAGAACAGGGACGGATTTATATACGGTCTAATAGGACTCCTCTCTTTTTGGGGCCCTCAAAACCTTAAATTGCAACTTTAAAAAAAAAACTTAAAAAATAATAATATTTTGGGATTTTTGCCTAAAGTGCTAAATCTGCCCCTGCAAGGGGCCCTCCATTATAATTTGACTTGACTTGAGACTTGAGCTACAAAATTGTTTATAACTTCTACCAAAATTTGAACATTCATTTTATGTTAGTACGTATTTTAAATATGTACTAATAAAGTATTATTTTGGAAAATTCCAACGTAAGCATCAAAAAATTTGTGATTTTATAAATTATTTCCAATTTTAATTTTAACTTTTGGGACCCAAGCTGCAAAATTGGTAATAACTTTATTAATATAAAAATCGGCGAGACAACTATATTTAAAATTTATGCGCCGATTTTCAAAATAAATCACTGTTGTAAAACTAGTTCTTTGTATTTTTTCTTGTTGTATATTTTGACTCCTTTTGCTATTTAAAATTATTGAGTTGATGTCATTATACAGGGTGTCCTGCTACAATATTAAAATTGTTCTAAAAGTGGGATATCCTGGATAGATTTTTATCTTCTAATTTAAAAAATATTTAATGCCAAAAAGGCACCTTAAATTGGATATGGGAGTCAGGAGGTGAAAATCACCCTCTGCCATTTGAATTTATTAAGGACCCCGCTAGGGGTCAGGGGCGGACCGTTAAATTTGAGGGCCCTGGGCTAATTCTGTAGGGGGGTGGGGGGGCACCTAAAAATTCAATTAACCCAAATATGGATTAGTTGTGGCGATTAGTTCCCAATATTTTGTGGAAATACTTTTGGACCAAAAAAACAATATCTCCAAAACTATTCGTGACGCTTGAGGACTTTGCATGGAAAGCTTTCTCATTTAAAAATTGGAAAAAGTTTTCAATCGGCATTGGGTTTTTTTTTCGACAAGATTATTATTCAAGCGATTTTCTTAAAACACGATTTAAAATTGTTGCTCTATGTGGCTCTCAACTTACTGCCCTTAACACTTTTCGAAAAATTTAATAAAAACGAAAATCAGTTATAAAAAAGTCTTTTCATTTTTTTTTGTTTGTAGGACATAGTTTTTTTTTAGAAAAAAAAAAACTTTTAATAGAAAAGTGAAAATTTAATTTGATAGCGCTAAAAAACTTGTGATATAATCTGATATTTTATTGAAAAAAAATTAAAATAAAGAATAATAGAATGTATGATAAAAATTGACGTCTACACCAAAAATTTTAATAATTTTTGTGGGACACCCTGTATAATCGACCGCAAAATTGCTTCTAGCTCACTTGGTTATTTTCTTACAAATTTCTAAAAATCATTTTACTGTTTCAACAAGTAAAATATTGCAATTTTTACAAAATCGCATTTTTTTTTAAATTTTCACCTTGGATTTTTTCAACAGACTCGAGTTTATTTTTTGGAGAATTCTCTACTTTACTCAAATCCCCTTGGAAATTTTCAACAAATTCGGGTTACTTTTTTCAGAATTCTCTAATTTATTCAAATCGAGCGCAAAATTAATTGTATCTAGCTTAGTCATTTTTTTTATAATTTCTTCATTTCATTTTGCAACTTCAACAAGTAAAATAGTGCAATATTTACAAAATCTCAATTTTTTTAATGTTTTCCTTGAAATTTTTTAACAAACTCAGATTTATTTTTACAGAAGTCTCTAGTTTATTTAAATCGATTTTGAAAAATCATCTTACAGCTTCAAGAATTAAAATAATGCAATTTTTACAAAAACTCAATTTTTTAATATTCCCTATGGAATTTTTCGGATTTATTTCTGGCAGAACTGGGACGGATTTATATACAGTCTAACAGGACTCCTCTCTTTTTAGGGCCCTCAAAAAGCTAAATTGCAACTTTTTTAAGAAACTTAAAAAATAATAATATGTTGGGATTTTTGCCTAGGGCCCCCAAGTGCTAAATCCGCCCCTGCAAGGGGGCCTCGATTATAATTTGACTCAACTTGAGACTTGAGCTACAAAATTGTTTATAACTTCTACCAAAATTTGAACATTCATTTTATATTAGTTCCTAATATTAAATATGTACTAATAAAGTATTATTTTGGAAAATTCCAACGTAAGCATCAGAAAATTTGTGATTTTAAATTATTTCCTATTTTAATTTTGGGACCCAAGCTACAAAATTGGTAATAACTTTATTAATATCAAAATTATTTGTGTCAAATTTGGTACAATTAGTTATGGATAACATTTTAATGGAAATGTGATTTTTTATATTTTTTATACGCAGATTCTGGTCAAAATTAAAGACCTTAATAGGCAGATTCTGGTCAAAATTAAAGGCCTTTAAATAGAAACAAATAAGGTAACTATGGAAATTGTCCATTACAACGCATATAACAAATTTAAATTTAAAGACCTTTAAACTTAAATGATTTGACCAGAATCTGGGTATTAATTAGAGACAAATAAGGTAACCATGGAACTGTCCATTACAGCCCATACAAAAAATTTAAAGGCCTTTATACCTAAATGGTTTGATCAGAATCTGGGTATTAATGACTTATAGGCAGATTCTGGTCAAAATTAAAGGCATTTAATTAGAAACAAATAAGATAACCATGGGAATTGTCCATTAGAACCCATATAACAATTGTAAATTTAAAGACCTTTAAACTTAAATGATTAATACCCAGATTCTGGTCAAATCATTTAGCTTTAAAGGCTTATAAATTTAAATTTGTTATATGGGTTGTAATGGACAATTTCCATGGTTACCTTATTTGTTTCAAATTAAAGGCTTTTAATTTTGACCAGAATCTGCCTATTAAACAGAATTTGGGTTTTAAGCTACAAAATGGTTTATATTTCTTTTTATTCCTATAAATATTTTTACCAAATTTTGTTCATAATTTCTTGATAGTTTAAGGACCACTAGCGGGTTTCAAAACTCATGCGAAAAAAGAAGTTGAACATCCATATTTGCCTCTTCATAACTGAGTCATTTGTAAAGAAGTTCTTTTGAATATCACTGATGTGTCCCCAATAATGTAGAGCTCTTTCACCATTTTCGAGACATCCAGTAGAAAATGACTGTATCATCTGCATAAAGAATAATTTTCCCTTTTAATTTCATGTTATTATTAGATCATTTATATCTATCACAAATAATAAAGGTCTTAATAGTGATCTCCGAGGAACCCCATTTTTATTTCTCTTGGTGCACTTCTTGATTGATTTATTTTTTAAATTATAAATGGCTTTATAATAATAACGCGTGCTTTTATAAACTGTTTGGTACATTAATTTTCATGTTGATATTTTGAACAATTTTGCCAAAAACCGTTTTTGAAATTTGAATTTTCTTATGGACAAATTACATGGTGAAATATCCTCTGAAGGTACCTATAAATACTATTGTGACATTTTTGAAAGACTGCTTGATGATTCCTCCCAATTTAAAAACTCGGTTGAAAATATATAATTTACTTGGGGAAACCTAACGTAGCCTTTTGAAAGTACCAAAAATCTCCCAATCTTCAGAAAAAAGATAGTAGATAGTTCTATGAAAATTCGGTTTACATTAAAATCTAATTACATTCTGCAAGTTCCTACCATTATCCGGTATTCTTAAGCTTTTCGTTGAATTGCCCATTCTGAATAATAAAAATTGGCTAATTTCAAGTTAATTACACAATATTAAAAATGTCTATAATGCTTTTGTTGATTGTATCTGGTCTCGAGCTCCCCGCGGATCGCCTCCCAGAATAACAGCATGTGTATTATTTTTCTGAAACAAGAGGCTATTTACTACCTTGAAGTCTTCATTGACTCCAGATTGCCTCTGAATGACATAGCAACTGTTTCGAATGAAGACAAAAGCACAGATCCATAAAAAGGACCCTTTTGTTGTGTTGTTGCACAATTTTATTGCTTATAAATTAAATCGAATTTATCACACAGTGAAATACCAAGCCAATTTATTTTTTTGCTTTTGCTTAAATAAAAAAGAAGTTTTAAAATTAATTCTTAGCTTATAATTTATTTTTCTTTAATTTACAATTAAATATGAATCGTTGATTGTATTTGTTGTTTCAGGAACTTTATTAATTTTTGAGCAATTGCAGATGCAGAGGCAGCGCTTATTATCATTACCGAGTTTCAATCCTGAATAAACCAAAGCGATAGCTAATGCAACGCAAATGAAAACCAAACCAGCAATAATTGGCCATAACCAATTTTTATCGCACGAACACCTCCTTTTTTGTTTACCTTTCATGGAAGTTGTTGCAGAAAATTGTTGAATGAGAGTTGGGGTTTCAAGTAGGACCATATTTACTTGTCACAACTAAGTAAATGTCATTTTACAAAAAATTTGGCCAACTAGATTTTTAAATTAAAACCCGTCTGGTTATAAGCTAATCATTATTCAAATGTGCGTAGATGGCGCCAATGGCCGGCGCAAGTACCAAGTGGTTTACATAATTTAGCAATAAATAAAAACTCCGGCCGCTTCAGCGCCGGAAGATAAAAGGCTAATGAAGCTAATAGGATGCTGTTTGTTTTTTCGAAACAAATGGAATTACTGCCAGGGCCATAATTCACGTCCTGATCCTGCACGGCCGCTTCATTAAACAAACGTGAAAAATATTAAATTTAATAACTTGGTTAAGCTTGAGTTTTACAATTAAGGACGAGGCTTATTTTAGACAGGCACTAAACGTCATTAATAAAATAAGTAGATTAATTATTATTAGAAATATATTTTACCTTCAAGGTAGCCTTCCAGTATGTCGATGCAAAATATATTTTCCTCAAATTTATTACTAAACCGATTTTTAAAAATTTATGATAAAAAAGAAATTTAAGTTTCACCACTTTATACAGGGTGTTTCCATAATAATGGTAATGGCTTTGGGTACTTATACTACCAGAAAAAATAAGACAAAAGGTCCATATAAATATTTATCCAAAACTCAACTGTTACCAAGATACAGGGTGTTCAAATATTTTATTTTTAATTTTTATTTTTTTCTCTGGATCGGATGGATAAAAATTATAAATATTGTTAAGTGAGTACTTCTTATAGGTAGACATATTTGGGTATTACCAATTACTTGTATCTTAATTTAATACACCAGTGGCGTAGAAAAGGGTCGGTGTCCCCTATTTTATAATTTATTTGATACGCCATACAATGCTTGGTCCAATGGACAAAAATCAAAATATTTTCTTTCCAAGGATTTACCATTTGTTTTTTATAAAGTGGTTTTAGACAAGGGTTTCATGAGATTATTTCATTGTAAACAATGGTTAAATTTTTGAAATTAATTCTTAAAAAAAAACGCGTTTTCATTTTCAATTTATTTTTGTGCCGAGTGCAATGCTTGTAGAAGAAAAAATACATTGCCAAGCATGGCCAAGGTATGTACTTTAAAATAGTATATTTGAATTTTGAAGATTCACTAATTCAGAAGTCTTGGACCGTTCTAAAGTTTTTCCAAAATAATTTAAGATTAAAATTGATTTTTTAGGAATTTCGGTACAAGAAACGACATGGTATGCCTCTGAGTTACTACAAAATATTGAAAAATGTGATTTTTATTAACTATTGAATTGCAGTTCATGATACATAAAGAATTTTTGAAAAATCTCGGACCGTTCCAAAGTTATTAAAATTTTTCCAAAATAATTTAAGATTAAAATTGCTTTTTTAGATATTTGGGTACAAGAAAACACATGGTACGCCACTGAGTGTCTACAAAATAATTAAAAGTGAGATTTTAATAAAATATTGAATTGCAGTTCATGATGCATATAGAATTTTTGAAAAATCTTGCACTATTCTAGAGTTATAAAGTTTTTTCAAAATAATCTAAGATTAAAATTGATTTTTTATGAGTTTCGGTGCAAAAAATGACTCCACTGAGTAAGTGAGTAATTACAAAATATTGAAAACTGTGATTTTTATTACATGCACCATTCTTAAGTCATAAATAAAGGGCGGAATATATCAATGAAAGGACGTTATCGTTTTCATATGGGATATGGGTAAAAATAAAAATACACTTAACCTATCAAAAGGAACTGATAGACTCCTAAAATTAATTATTTATTAATTTCTGTAAAAAATATACCTTATAAACAGTTTTATTGTATTTTACATTATTTTAAAAAATTATTTTTATCTCTCCAACAGTGGATGCTAAAATTCAAATTTTGACAAGTTTGACAAAACAACTGTCAGATAAATAATCTTTATTTTTAACTTACGTTTAAATTAAAAGAAAGGTAATAATTTTAAAATATCGCTTTTAAATTCTATTGATAAATGCGATTTTAAATTTTAATTTCAACATTTAATTTTAGCAGGTAAAATGTTGCCTGATTGTGCAAAAAAGTCTTGAGATTCGCTGTAAAAATTATTTTATTTTTATTTAGGCCCGTATTATTACAAATCTCATTACATCTATTAGGGACGTTACTACATAATTTACAGAAAAAATATCAGAGCTCCAGGAAACTGAAAAAGTCTATAATTATTAAAAAATTTAAAAATTGCAAAAAAACGGCAACAATGGAATAATTGTTTAATTTAAAAAAATAAATTATTAAAATATGCGTATATTTGACAAAAATATATACCTACTTAAAAATAAATATACAATGAAATCTTTATAAATATGTATTGAATTGTATAATTTTTATTGAACTATTGTTGATAATTCAAAGTAAAAATATGACATACGCAACCATTTGTTAGAAAACAATAACATCGTTGTCTAATTGTGCAAAAATTAATTAATTTCAATTTCGTTATTTGGGCGTGAACAACCTTAAAAGCTTAAAATGTCCTCAAAACTGTATATTTGAGTGCAACATAAATATTACATTTTAAAATTATATACAGGGTGTCCAAACACTGCGAGGAAGTAAAATGAGAAAAAGATATCGACATGCGGTTTTCGACAGAACATAATACAATACTTTTAGGCGCACACTCCAAAATTTTTTTTATAATATACCGGGTGCCATTCCAAGATGGCGGACAAAACTGACGTTTTTTAATGGAACCTCTGGTATATTATGACGTTTTTGGACTCCTTATCAAGAAATAATCATACTTTGTATAACCTTTTATGGGTCTATATCTTCAGTTGTCTTGCTGATATTTGCCATTTAAGCGAAAAAAAATCTATTTGAAAAATCACTGCTCTAAAACAAACGACAATTTTGGGCTGAAATTTTGACAAACAGGTTTCAAAATCATCTAATATACAGCTATCATATCAAATTTAAAGTTTTTATCAGGGTGCCTCATGAAACGCAAATTGAACAATTAATCTAAATTTTCAAATAGAACACCCTGTATATTTTAACATCAATCGATGGCATTTTTAACAATCTTTCTATTGATATAATGTTTGTATGGTCACATATCAATGGTTTAGGAGATGTTAATATCTAAATAGAGAAACAGTGAAAATAGATAAAATAGCGCTTTTAATGACTTTTGTTGAGGATTTTTTTTTTCAAATTTGCCTAATATTTGTTTGTTTGTGTCTTTCTCTATTTTGTTTTTATTTATAATGCTGTTTTATTACAATAGTAGTTTTTGTTGTTTTACAATACAAATAAATTCGAATCTGGTAATTATCAAATTTGGTTATCCTTTGAAAATTTAACAACTGATATTACCAAAGACTTTTGATAATACCTAAACACCATATTTACCAATTCTTCTTTAGAACGGTTCAAGAAAGGTTTATTATTTCGGTTTAGCTATTACCAAAAGTACAAGAAGAGTATACAGGGTGCGGCATTTAACTTGATAAACATTAATAACTCAAAAATTAAGCACTTTGGGGAAAAATGATTCAAATAAAAGTTTTAGGGTTTTGAGGGCAAAAATCATAGGTTTACTTGCACTTTTCATATTTTCCTTTGTTTTCAAGGTAATACGACATAATACTTTGTTTTTTTAAATAGTAACACCAATTTTTTTGAGATTCGTATAGCAGGTACACAAATAAGAATTTTTTGTTCCTTGCATTTTTCATTTAAGGCTATAATAAAAAAGTTAGTTATAATTTTAGGTTTGAGGTTTTATTTTTAATGCATAAAAAGAGTTAGGGTTTCAAATTTTTTCATAATTTCTAGATAATTTAACGAATTTTTAGAAAATTAAAACAAACCACGTCCTTAATAGGTCACATCTTGGAGGAAATCTTCAAAAACTGCTAAAAAAACATGTTTTTCCGGATTTTTTTTCTTTTCGATTTTTTTTTTTAATACTTGATAAACGATTTGTGTTTTATCATTGTGACCAACGGAAATAGGATACTTTCAGCTTTTAAAGTATTTTTTTTTTATCTTTTTACCAAGTTTTTAAGCAGCTATTGATCATTTACTGATTTCTGTCAAAAACGGGCGATGCCAAATTCAAACCCCTGTAACTTTCAAACCATAAAAGATAGACCCCTACTTTTTTGTTTTTTTTTCTGAATAAAATTTGCTCTACTTTCTAACCTTGACGTTTGGTGAACCACGAACGGGACACCCTGTATATTGCAAAATTAAATGTAAAATCTTTATTAGAGTAAAAGACTTATTAAAGTCAAGAAGATTAGGGGCCACCACAAGCAATCGGGAAGGGCATTTGCCCGGTGGGCCAGTCCGACACTGTTAATATGCAATGTAGTATTGCTTCGTCTACATCCGACTTTTATATTTTGTTATTTTCTTTCATTGGGCAGACTCGCAGTTAAGAGCGACTGAATGCCAAAATAGTTTCTTGATAAATTTCACCGTTGACTATAATTCTTAATACTCCTAATTGTTTTAAAATATACAGAGCGTCCCAAAAATCACAGGACGCTAGTATATCTATTGAATGTGTAAACAAAAAAATTGAAAATTTCTAAATATACAATACAAGATGATAGAAACTATATTTTGAAATATTTCGGGACTTTTTTTCACTAAGGGGTATCCTGGGGGAATTTTAAAATTAATAAAAAGAGAAATACATTTCTGAAAACCAGAAGTCGATACCATAACTATTTCAAGAATTACAAGCATTTACAGTACCAAATGGGAGATTGTAATGAAACAATGTTTCAAAATATAATTGTGGTCGTCTACAAATTTAAATAAAAATTTTCTTACGTTTTAACAAGAAATACAATTAGGGAGCTCTACCCCCAGGACACCCCTTAACTGAAAATGGACCCGAAATATGACAAAATGTAGTTTTTATCACGCTGTACTATTTACAAATTGTCAGTTTTATTTTCTTTGCATCTGCCGTCCTGGGATTATTGTGACGCCCTGTATATTTAGAAACTGTATTTTATTTTGAAAATATATATAAATATAAATAAAAATCAAAAATAAGTGTAATAATTGTCGCTTAAAGTCGAACAACTTTTATTCCAAACTTTTTTCGAAAAATCCATGGTTTATATACATATGAGTTTATAATTTTGCCGTTCACTGAATACTAAATATTTTGAGAAACGACTTATTTTATTTTACATGCTGTCAAAAAAAGTATCTTAAAAATCACCCCGAAGAAAAGAAAAAAATGGTTCACCAGAAAATAATTCAAAAATTTATTAACTAAGTAATATACAGAGTTTAAAGAAAGGCATAAAAATCATAACTGCCTTATTTTTTGGAATTTTTAAAAACGGTGAAATTGTTTTTAAAAAACTCTATTTTGAACTCAACAAAAAAAATTTTTTCGGTTGGCATGTCGTCACTATGACGTCATCAATCTTTTTTTTTTAATGGATTGATGTGGTTTTCATATCATACAACAATACCTTATATACAGAGTGTTTTACCACAGTATCAAAAAGTATATACTAATGCCAATTAGATGTCATTAAAAAAAATTTTAAATTTCACCTTCAGAATATAGTCGACGAAATGTTTGAAAAGCGTACTTTTCGCTAGTAAAAATAGATTTTTGGGCATTTGTAATCAAAAATTTAACAAAAACAATTATAAGAACGTATTTTTTATCATTGTTCAAAAAGTACGCCCCTATCATACACTCTACATGAAAAACAATTCTATATGAAAACTAAATTCAATTTGATTGGCACTAGGCGTCGTTTTTGTTAAATTTTTGATTACAAATGCCCAAAAATCAATTTTTATTAGCGAAAAGTACGCTTTTCAAACATTTCGCCGAGTATCTTCTTAAAGGATAGTTTAAAGTAACGCAAAAAATTCATAAATACCTTAGTTTTTAGAATTTTATAAAACGGTAAAAGACGTTTCGCACTGTTTTTGAAAAATTTTAATTTGAACTTAACAAAAAAAATTCTCGGTTGACCTGACGTCTCTACGACGTCATCTATTTTTTTTAAGTAGATTGATATGGTTTTTATACCATAAAACTATACCTTATTAAGTTTGTTTTACAATGGTATCAAAAAGTTTATACTAACGCCATCTAGATGTATTTAAAAAAAATTATTAAATTTTCCCGTAAACGATAGTTTAGTTTAAAGTAACGTATAATAATCATAACCACATTATTTTTTCGAATTTTCAAAAACAATTTATCGATTGACATGAGGTTACTTTAAACTTTAAACTATACTTTAAGGTGAAATTTAATAAAATTTTTAATGACATCTAGATGGCGCTAGTATAAACTTTTTGGTACCTTTGTAAAACACCCTTAATGATGTATTGTTAAATGCTATAAAAACTATATCATTCTATTTAAAAAAAATTGATGACGTCGTAGTGACGTCATGTCAACCGAGAAATTTTTTTGGTTGAGTTCAAAATAAACTTTTTTAAAAACAATGCGACACGTCTTTTATCGTTTTTGAAAATTCCAAAAAATAAGGTAGTTATGATTTTTATGCGTTACTTAAAACTATTCTTTACTTTCACTAGTAAAAGTGTTTGGTACCGTTGGAAAACACTCTTACTAAGGTATTATTTCATGATATAAAAACCATATCAATCCATTTAAAAAAAAATTGATGACGTCATGGTGATGTCATGCCAACCGAAAAATTTTTTTTCTTGAGTTCAAAATAAAGTTTTTTAAAAACAATGCGATACGTCTTTTATCGTTTTTGAAAATTCTAAAAAGAAAGGTAGTTATGATTTTTATACATTACTTTAAACTCACCCTGTATTAATTTTCTTAGTATACGTTTACAGCATGATCAAATTTATAATTTATTTGGTTTTACTTTGGTCATAACTTTTTTCTGTACTATGTACAAAATGATCAAAATAACAACCTAACAGGACAAGGGCTTTTTTGAATAATTTAATTTTGAAAAAACTATTTTTTTAAATCTAACTTAGTTTTTTAACTCCCAAAGTAGCACAAGAATATGTTATCACTTTTTGTTTTTTAAAAATTTCTAAATCAGTCAAATATGCTCAATTTTAATGAAGTACTCTTTCTATTCCTCCTTTAAAATTATTTTATTTGCCCCACAAAGATAGAATTTACAACAAATTATAAATGACTTTTGAATTCACTAAAAAAAGAAATATTAAAAAGCTTACGTGGAAAATTTTGTATGACCAAAAAAATCAAAATCAACTTAAGATTTCCCGACTATTCTCCTCTATCCACAAGTTAAATAAAAGAAATTGTTTTAGTTTACTTTCATTTTAATACAAAAACATCATCAACAATCAAATTATTACATAAGACACATTAATTTACAAAATACATACAAAATATTGTTTAGTGCTTAAAAATAAGTTTATTAAATACATTATTCATATTCTTATTTGTTGAAACATTCTCACTCCTTTTACATAAGTATTATGGAAGAGTTTTCTAGGAAGTGTTTCGACGGGCTTTTCTGCCATTGTTTCGTGGAGTGCAGGAGGTGGAGTTTTCTTCGGTGAAATATCTTCTTCTGTTCTGGAATTTGCAGACATATTTATGTTTCCACTAATTACATCCAAGGGAACGTCTGGAAAACCTTGGGGTTTGAATAATTTCACTTCGGATGGGAGGAGGTTTTTTATAAAATCTTCGTACGATTCTACAGGGTCGTTTTGAAAACGACGTCCAAGTTGAGGAGTCAATCGCCTTTTTGGAATCGCAATTATTCTTGTTTGCGTCTGTAAAAAGATATACATAAGTTAGTTCACTAGAGAAAAAAATCAATAATAACAGGTTAAAAATTGACTCTAAAACGTATTGGGCGTTACACATTATTTTTGATACTCATAAATTTTAAAGATTTAGATTATTTTCAAACATACTAATTGTTTTAATAATTCTACTATTTAAAAAAATCTGGGAAAAGAAGTGAGATAGTTGGAAATTTAAAAACAAAAATAAATCCAGAAATAACTTACCCCTCCTGTATATGTATTCGATCTCCTGAGGTTAGTTGGTTTACGAGATTCCATTTTTCTTAAAGCTTTAAGCACGCAAATAGAGTTATCAATGTTAAGTTGGACTTTAAAATGAATACTTTGGAGACAAATTACTTACTTTATATACCCTCTTGGTTATGGAGGTTATTGAAGGATTTTAGGAAGGAGTAATTTTTATTATTAACTTAATAATATAGGATTCTGTGTACTATGTACTAATTTCATTATTCTAGGAAAAGAACTTTTAATTCCCTAAACTAATTTAAAGCGATTAAACAGGTACATTAAGGACAATGGTTAATGAAAATGGGAAATGAGAAGGTCTATTTATGCAAAATAAATTAAAAATTTTGAAGTTAATATATGGTCAAAATTAAGAAGAATAAATTGGAGTAAATTATATATAAAATCCTACTTATTCTAGCTTGCATTTTATAAAATATGTTTTTAATATTTTTTATCTCTCTTTAAGTAATCAAGATTAAAATTTTGAAAATTAGTTTGATTTTAAAAAGGCACTAGATTAAAAATGCAAATTTACAGGAAAACTAGGAATCGTAGCAAAGTAACAGATTTACTTCTTTAGTTTTTAAAAATCTAGCCAGAATTATAAAATTTTGCAGTGGCGTACCATATAAATTCCAAGACAGTGGGCACCTTGACTTGTTTTACGCCACTAGAATTAATTTAACATTTTAGATGAAAGTAAAAACCATAAAAATTTTATTAACTTTTTTTATGGCCAATCCAAAGAAAATATATAAAAATTAAAGAGAAAACATCCTGTATCTCGAAAACAGTTTCGACTTTTGGACATTAGTTTACATGTACTTTTTATGTAATTTTTTTCTTGTATAAGCACACAAAGCTTATTTTAGAAACTTTGCCTACGTTTTTCCTCAAAAGGATAATTAGTCCATAAATTCATTGATTGGTTCCTCACGAAATTTTACGGTCTTATCGACTTATTAATAAAGATATGCCCCATTTATACCTGATAAGGCTTTGCGATAAAAAAAAAATTCAAGGAATTTGGGTAATTATAATATAATTACAACCGGGGGGTGTGAATTTTGAGGAATCGACAATCAGCCGAAACTTCATGTATTTTAAATATTTACTAATACTATTTTTTTTTACTAATTTTATAAGAGTGCCAACATATATTATAGAGTATTTTTGGACACTCTGTATAAATTGACCAAAATCAAGAAAGAAAAATAAAAACTTAAAAATTTTAAGTTTCCAAATAAAAACAAAATAACGGTGTAAATACAGGATATTTTTTAAAATAACATAATCTTAATAAAATTTCCAAAAAATAGGATGCCTTTAGTAAAAAAAAATTTGATAATATTCTTGATTCGGTAATTTTTTCATTATTTTTAAAAATATGGTGGAGAAATAAAAAAAAAATTAAAAATAGTATATTGTTTTATTAGGAGTAAAAGAAGTACTTTTTGTGGCGAGCATGTAGGTTTGCGGGACGAGCTTTTCGAGTCCTGCGGATACATGCGAGCCACAAAAAGTTCTTTTACTCCGAATAAAACATGCTATTTTTTCTTCAAACGTCAACATTTTTAAAATAGTATTTTAACAAATAATTTTAAAATTTGACATTTAATTTAGATACAACACACAATACAATGTTAGTGCATATTGGGTTGCCTAAAATTAATTTCTACTTTTTTAAAATTATAATTTAATGTTAATTATAATTAACATTGTTTAATTTCAATACAACATGTATATTGGGTTGCGGAATAAGCGGAGTAGAAATTTATTTTCTACTCCTAGGCAGTACAAAGTAACCATATAATCAACGAACATAAAAAGTGACAGTTTTAAGCCTGTCAAACGTCACAGATGACTGTACTTTAATGACGTTTGAAGAAAATAGTATATTGTTTTATTAGGAGCTAAAGTGACACTTTTCAGTGGCGAGTTCGCAAAGTTTGGAGGACGAGGCGAGGTACTGAAAAGCACTTTAGCTCCGAATAAAACATGCTATTTTTTCTTCAAGCGTCTATTTAAAATTAAAATAATTAATATTTTACACTTTACATGCTTGCATGATTCAAATGATTTAAAAGATCAATAGGTCGCGTAAACATCAAAGGACGATCTTGTTCGATTATTTCCGATTTATTGGTGTGTACTTGACAATTTCATTAAATATGTTTACATTTTCTATGATAATGGTAGAAACAACAGAACCTCATTTTCTCAGCAATTCATTTTATAAACATGATTTCTATTTTTATTGACGATTTTGAAATACCGTGCGGACATAAAGTAAATCCCCCCCCCCACCCCTGCTAACTTTTGAACGGTTATGTTTTTGATTCTGAAAATTTGTCTACGTAGGAATCTAATTGCGAACTTTCTAATAAAGGTATTTTTGATTTTGTGGAACTTGTGGTTATACCGGAAGTGGATGGCAACTTTCATATTTTAAATGGAACACCCAGTATATTTTTGCATTTTCGTGTTCTCTATAAAAATCCATTAAATTGACCTAGCATAGTGTGGTCTACGAATAATATTTTCGGAATTACGCCCATTTGAAAATCGTATTTTTATGCAACTTCATTTACACCGGAAGTTGGACCCAACTGCCCCAACTTCGTTATTTTAAATGAAATATTTTGAAATTAAGGTAATAATATTAAATTTAAACAAAATTATGTTTAATAGTAAGTTCTTTAATTTTGCTGGTTAACATAACCACCTTCCATGTCATGACAGTAATAAAATCTACAGGAAATCTCTTGGATAAAAATTTTGTTTAAATTTAATGTTATTAACTTAATTGCAAAAGAAATCATTTAAAATAAGGAAGTTGGGGCACTTGGGTCCAACTTCCGGTGTAAATGAAGTTGCATAAAAATGCGATTTTCAAATGGGCGTTATTCCGAAATTATTAATCGTAGACCACACTATGCTAGGTCAATTTTATGGTATTTTTATGGAGAACACAAAAATGCAAAAATATACTGGCTGTTCCATTTAAAATAAGAAAGTTGCCATCCAGTTTCGGTATAACCGGAAGTTCCACAAAATCAAAAATACCTTTATTAGAAAGTTCGCAATTAGATTCCTCAGTAGACAAATTTTCAGAATGAAAGACATAACCGTTCAAAAGTTAGCAGGGGGGGAGGGGGATTTACTTTATGTCCGCACTGTATATATTTAGAATTCTATTTTTTTATTAAAATCAAATTCAAATTATTTTGCTTAAATTCAACAAAATGAAAATTTTAAATTCAATTGATTTGACATTTGGTATAAATATTTGACACATTTGAGCGGCAGAAAAAGTACTTTATCAGCCTAGGCATTAAAATACATGTTTAACCTTTTGTATTGAATCATATAATGACATGTTGTACTGACGTTTGAAGAAAAAAATAATATTTATTTGAAACCTAAAAATGTGATCATTTTTTTTGCCTTTTGATATTAAAATGTAACTTATTTGAAAAAAAAACATCTTAAGTCCAGAATGTTGTTTGATATTTTTAATTTGTCCAGAAAATAATTTCAATAAATAAAATAATTGAATTGAATACTTACATTATACGGAATTTTTCCTTACTTTTCTTAGGAATAGTAATCATATTAAACTAATTTAGGGGATTAAAAGCAATTTTGTCAGAGAATAATTAAATAGTACGTAATGCGCAGAATCCTATTATGTTAATAATAAAAATTATCCCCTCCAAAAGTCCCCCCATAAACCATAACCAAGAGGGTATATAAGGTATGTAATTTGTCTTCAATGTAATCATTTTAAAGTCTAACTCAAAACTAGTAACTCCGTATTTATTTCCGTATTAAAAGTTTATTAACTCCATTTCCGTGTTTAAAGTTTTGAGAAAAATGGAATTTCGTAAATCAAAAAACCTTAAGAGATCGAATACATTTACAACAGGGGTAAGTTATTTCTTGTATTTATTTTTGTTTTTAATTTTGCAACTCATTCTTGCCCAAAGTTTTTGTGATAGTAAAATTATAAAAAAATATAGTATACTTGAAAATAATCCAAATCTTTAAAATTTATGAGTATCAAAAATAATGTGTAACACCCTGTATATTTTTAAGCTATTTTTTCAAATTGTTTAACCTGCTATTATTGATTTTTTCTTATTTTTCTGTGCCTACAAATGAACTAACATATGTGTTTCTTTTTACAGACGCAAACAAGAATAATAGCCATTCCAAAAAGGCGGTTGACTCCCCAACTTGGACGTCGTTTTCTAAACGACCCAGTTGAATCGTACGAAGATTTCATAAAAAACCTCCTCCACTCCGAAGTGAAATTTTTCAAACCCCAGGGTTTTGTAGAAGTTCCTTCGGATGTAATTAGTGGTAATATAAATATGTCTGGAGGAGAAACTTCACCACCTCCTGTACTCTACGAAACTATAGGAGAAAAACGCGTCGAAATCGTTCCTAGAAGACTCTTTCAAAAAACTTTTGAAAGAGGAGTAAAAATGTTTCACCAAATGAGTGGACGGATGAACAATAAGGTCGAATTTACATCCAATTGTAAGTGCCATATTGAGAAAATGGTCGAGGAAGCTCGAGTTCGTATGGGCATTAAAAGTGACGTAAAATGTAACATCTATTTAGAAAATAGGCGGTGTTTAAATTGTCTTAATAAAACATAATTCGCCATATTTGTGAAAATATGTATATATGTAAATATTAATAATGTAATATAGTATATTAAACTTATTTTTAAGGTCTACAGAATATTTTGTATAATTTTTTTTTGAATTTATTTATTAAATTAATGCGTTATGTAATAATTTTATTGTTTTTATATTAAAATGAGAGTAAACTAAAACTATTGTTTTTATTTAACTTCTTGGTAGAGAATAGTCGGGAAATCTAAAGTAGATTTTGATATTTTTTTGGTCATAATAAATTTTTCACGTAAGTTTTTTAATATTTCTTTTTTTTGTGAATTCAAAAGTCTATCTTTGTGGGGCAAACCAAATACTTTTAAAGGAGCAACAGAAAGAGTACTTCGTAAAAATTGAGCATATTTGACTGATTTAGATAATTTTAAAAAACAAAAAGTGATAACATATTCTTGTGCTACTTTGGGAGTTAAAAAAATAAGTGAGATTAAAAAAAATAGTTTTTTCAAAATTAAATTAATCAAAAAAGCACTTCTGTTATGACCGAAGTAAAACCAAATAAATTATAAATTTGATCATGCTCTAAACTTAAACGAAGAAAATTAATACAGGGTGAGTTTAAAGTAATGTATAAAAAACTACCTTATTTTTTAGAATTTTTAAAAACGATAAAAGACGTGTCGCATTTTTTTAAAAAACTTTATTTTGTACTCAAGAAAAAAAAATTTTCGGTTGGCATGACATCACTATGACGTCATAATTTTTTCTTTAATTGGATTGATATGGTTTTTATATCATAAAATAATACTTTATTAAGAGTGTTTTCCAACGGTACCCAAAACTTTATACTAGTGCCATCTAGATATCATTAAAAAAATATTAAATTTCACCTTAAAGGTTAGTTTTAAGTAACGCATAAAAATCATAACTACCTTATTTTTTAGAATTTTTAAAAACGATAAAAGACGTGTCGCATTGTTTTTAAAAAACTTTATTTTGTACTCAAGAAAAAAAAATTTTCGGTTGGCATGACATCACTATGACGTCATAAATTTTTCTTTAATTGGATTGATATGGTTTTTATATCATAAAATAATACTTTATTAAGAGTGTTTTCCAACGGTACCCAAAACTTTATACTAGTGCCATCTAGATATCATTAAAAAAAATATTAAATTTCACCTTAAAGGTTAGTTTTAAGTAACGCATAAAAATCATAACTACCTTATTTTTTAGAATTTTTAAAAACGATAAAAGACGTGTCGCATTGTTTTTAAAAAACTTTATTTTGAACTCAACCAAAAAAATTTCTCGTTTGACATAACGTCACTACGTCATCAATTTTTTTTAAATAGAATAATATGGTTTTTATGTCATTTAACAATACCTCATTAAGGGTGTTTTACAAAGGTACCAAAAAGTTTATACTAGCGCCATCTAGAAAACCACAAAAAAAATTTTTGTTGAGTTCAAAATAAAGTTTTTTAAAAACATTGCGACACGTCTTTCACCGTTTTTAAAGATTCCAAAAAATAAGGTAGTTATGATTTTTATGCGTTTCTTTAAACTCACCCTGTATATTACTTAGTTAATAAATGTTTGAATAATAAATATAAACTTTTTTTCTTTTCTTCGGGGTGATTTTTAAGATACTTTTTTTGACAGCATGTAAAATAAAATAAGTCGTTTCTCAAAATATTTTGTATTCAGTGAACGGCAAAATTATAAACTCATGTGTATACAGGGTGTTTCAAAACTATTCCGCATCCTCTTAAGGACAGATTCCTCTCATGAAAATAAGACGAAAAGTTCAAATAAACATGTGTCCTTTCTCGCTTCATAAGGGAGCTACAGCCTCTTAAAAGTGTGGTTAATAAGAAGGTTTTTCTTCGTTTATTTCAAAACGAATTGAAGTACAGCTTTGAAATTTGGCATGAATCATGATACAGTTGGGACACGTTTTCGTGAATTTTTTCAATTTTTTTGTAAACAAAAGAATCCATGGCTAATACGATTTTTTTTATAATTTTATTTAAATTGTGTTGACCGTCAATAAATTGGAAAATGCATTTTCCCCGAAAACGGCGCAATCTAGCGACTTTAAATAAGAGCACCTTTTTTGTTAAAAATTAAATGTGGAACAATAATTTAAAAAAAAAACTCTTGTAAAAGTTAAGCAAAAAAAGTTATGACAATTTTAAACCTCAACCTTAGTTAAATTACCCTTTTATAACATGCAAAAAAATTGAAAAAATTCACGAAAACGTGTACCAACTGTATCATAATTCATACCTAATTTCAAAGTTGCACTTCAATTTGTTTTGAAATAAACGAAGAAAAACCTTCTTATTAACAACACTTTTAAGAGGCTGTAGCTCCCTTATGAAGCGAGATCGGACACATGTTTATTTGAACTTTTCGTCTTATTTTCATGAGAGGAATCTGTCCTTAAAAGGATGCGGAATAGTTTTGAAACACCCTGTATAAACCATGGATTTTTCGAAAAAAGTTTGGAATAAAAGTTGTTCGGCTTTAAGCGACAAATATTACACTTATTTTTGTTTAAAAAAAAACAGGAAGTGACAAAATATTTTTGTGTTACTTTGGGTTTAGAAAAATAAGCTAGATTTAAAAATAATAAGTTGTTATAAAAATACATAAACTAAAAAGTTGTGACAAAAAACGTAAGTAAAACCAAATAAGTTATAAATTTGACGTAAACCAAGACGATTAATATATTAGGTATTTATTAGTCAATACATTTTTGACTAATTTTCTGGTGAACCATTTTTTTTTCTTCATAAGTATGCTTTTGCATTTTTATTTCGTATAACAAACCAAAAGTATAGAACCTACAGGGTGACTTTTAAGAGAGTACTTTTTTTGATAGGATGTAAAATAAAATAAGTGTAATACCTTTAAATTATACGACTTTTATCCGATACTTTAAAATCAATTTTGCGGTCTTAAAGAATTAGCTTCTTCCAAGTAAATAACTAAAAATTATTCTTTAAATGTAGTCCTTCTCGGTATAATTAGGCTCCAAAAATTCATAGATGGGTTCCTCCAAACGCTAAAGCCAAAGTGTACCTTATCGACTTGTAATATAAAGATATCCATAATTTATACCTGCTAAGACCTCGAGAGGAAGACATTCAAGACATTAGGGTAGTTATTTATAATCGGGGTTGTAATTTTGGAGAAATCATCAGGCAGCCAATGAATTTATTCCATAATTTTGGAATCACTCTAGGGGCGAGTCTTTACTAAAATGTTCAAAATTAGCATTTTTTATTTTTACCTTTTACTTCATTTTTGTGCTATATTTTATATTTTTTCTTTCATATCCAACAAAACGTGAACAAAAGCAACCACATACAGGGTGAGTTTAAAGTACGGAACAAAAATCATAACTACGTTATCTTTTGGAATTTTTATGGTATAAAAATCATATGAATACATTTAAAAAAAAATTATGACGTCATGTCAACGGAGAAAAAAATATTGTTGGGTTCAAAATAAAGGTTTTCAAAAACAATGCGACACGTCTTTTACGGTTTTTAAAAACTGCAAAAGATAACGTAATTATGATTTTTATTCCTTACTTTAAACTCACCCTGTATGTTTATTTATTAAACCTCAACCTCAACCATTGATGTGTTCCGCTCTTTTATCTAATGCATCAGCGAATAAAGTAAGCATTCGTTTCATTTATTTAGTTTATGGAAATTATTTACTGGACAAATTAAAAATATCAAACAACATTCTAGACTTAAGATATTTTTTTTCAAAAGTTACATATTAATTTCAAAAGGCTAAAAAATATGATCAAATTTGTTTGTTTTCAAATAAATAGGTATTATTTTTTTACTTAAATGCCTTTAGCATTTTGTAAATGCCACATTTTGAAATGGGCAAATAGTTATGGACGGTGGTGTACATACATTAAGGATAATGGTTAATGACAATTGGAAATGGGAAATGGAAAGGTTCATTTATGCAAAATAAATTAAAAAAATTTAAGTTAATTTTAAAAAATATCTTTTTATTATTTTTTGCTTTCTTTACCATAATTTTGAAAATAGTGAAAAAAATGCCGAATCAACAATATTACATTTTTTTTACTAAAGGTATGACATTTTAAAAAAATATCCTTGTATTTACACTATTATTTTGTTCTTAATTGGAAATAAGAGCTTAAAATTCCTAAGTTTTTGTTTTTCTTTCTTGATTTTGGTCGATTTATACAGAGCGTCCAAAAATACTCTAGAATATATTGTTGGGACTCTTATAAACTTAGTAAAAAAATAGCATTAGTAAAAATTTGAAATACATGAAGCTTTGAAAAGTCTTAGCAGATATACATACAGGGTGGTGATAAAGTTTGGAACCAAGGTCATAACTTCCGTAAAAATTTTTTTTGTAAAAATCGCTCGGACAGGTCAATTTTTGTTTTAAAAATGTCATCTTTTGGAATGAAAAAAATATTCATGACGTCACTGATAACTTCACTATGACGTCATCATCAATTTTTTTAAATGGAAACCCCTATTTTTTTTACACATTTTTCATAGACCTTTTTATCATATTAAAGATCACATAAAAATATTTAAAAAAATTTCAACCATTTTTGAAAAAAAAAATAAATTTACTCAAAAAAAAAATTAATAATTCTCAATGAAAATATTACAAAAAAAAAGTAAATTTTTAATTTACAAGTAACAAATTTTATCGAAAATGTTCAAATTGTTCCCCATTGACCATTTGGCATTGTCACATTCGAGTGTTGACACTCTGAATACTATTGTTAATAGCTTCTTCGTCAATTTGTTGCAATTCCGCCCTAATTCTAAGCTCCAATTCTTGTAAATTATTAGGTCTATTGAAATAAACTTTTGATTTTAAATGTCCCCACAAAAAAAATCTAAGGGCGTTAGGTCGGGAGATCGCGGAGGCCACTCAATTGGTCCCCTCCGACCTATCCATTTGTTGGGAAACGTGGTGTTAAGGAATTCTCGCACCGCCCTGCCAAAGTGTGGAGGAGCCCCATCTTGTTGAAACCAAATGTTTTGGTTAGAAATGTTGCGATTTTCATAATTGGGGAAAATACGAAGTAAAACTGCTAGCAAATCAGTCCGCAAAAAATTCATGTATCTTTCGGCAGTAAGGTTTTCATTAAAAAAGTAAGGTCCTATAAAACGTCTGCCAATCATTCCCACCCATACATTTAACTTTCCCTGTCTTTGACTATGGGATTCTACGGCCCAATGAGGATTTTCCTGTGACCAATACCTACAATTATGTCGATTCACTGATCCATTCAATTGAAAGGTAGCTTCATCGGAGAAAATTATACTACTTAAAAAATTTGGATTTTGATCACATCGCGCCATCATTTCTACACAAAATTGCAGTCGGCGATCGGGATCATCTTCATTTAACTCTTGTATGAGTTTTATTTTGTATGGGTGATACTTTTCCTTTTTTAATAATTTTGCGACATAGGAAAGATCCACATTATTATTTCTTGAAATATCTCTTGTTGAAATATTGGGATTTTCTTCAATCGCAAGTAATAAATTTAATTTGGTTTCTTCATTCACTTGAGGCCGTCCTTGTCGAGGCAAATCTCCTACAGATCCTGTTTCTGCAAATTTGGTAACTAACTTACTTACTGTAGATCTTGGGATTTGCGGTCTATTTGGATATTGCTCATTAAACAAAGCACAATTTAAAATTAAAATTTCGATTCTTTCGCGTTCGCTTAATCGAGGCATTTTTAATTTCGCAAAACTTAATAATTATTGATTATTATTACACAAACGAAGTAAGCTATTCAAGCATTCGTAAATGGATTTAAAATTTTATTTGCCATACAAAATAACGTCAACTAAAGCACTTTTATAAAGGCAATTTTTATTTCAATAAATTTTGAATATCAAAAGCTTTTTCAAATTTATAATAAATTACAATTTTATTTAAAGTTTATTATTACTCAAACATTTTATTTTAATTACCTTTTTCATTAAAAGTTATTTAAAATTAGTTTTAAGAAAATTCCAATTGTGTAAAGAAGAACAATTCGAATATTTTCAATAATAACTTGTTATTTTTAAACTAAAAATTAGTTTAATTTATTTTTCTTGCCATATTTTCATTGAGAATTAATAATTTTTTTTTTTAGTAAATTTATTTTTTTTTTCAAAAATAGTTGAAATTTTTTTAAATATTTTTATGTGATCATTAATGTGATAAAAAGGTCTATGAAAAATGTGTAAAAAAAGTAGGGGTTTCCATTTAAAAAAATTGATGATGACGTCATAGTGAAGTTATCAGTGACGTCATGAATATTTTTTTCATTCCAAAAGATGGCATTTTTAAAACAAAAATTGATCTGTCCGAGCGATTTTTACAAAAAATTTTTTTACGCAAGTTATGACCTTGGTTCCAAACTTTATCACCACCCTGTATACTGGACTTATCTTCATTGAATAAACAATCTATGAATTTATGGACTCTCATTATCCTTTTAAGAAATAGATTTATTTTTAGTCAATTAAATCATGGAAACGTAACGTAGGCGAGGTTTCAAGAATAGGCTTTGTGTGCTTATACTACAAGTAAAACTAACAGAAAAAGTCCATGTAAAAGATGTAAACGAATGTACAAAAGTCTTATGTTTTCGAAACACGATGTTTACATTTCTTTTTCTTCTTAATTTTTAGTTTTGATTTATTTTCTTTGGATTGACCACAAAAAAAATTAATACAATTTTTAAGGTGATTACTTTTATCTTAATTGTTAAATTAATCCTAGTGGAGTAAACAAGGTCAAGGTGCCCACTGTTTAAGAATTTTATAATTCTGCTTAGATTTTTAAAAACTGAAGAAGTAAACCTCAAACTTTTCTACGATTTCTAGTTTTCCTGTAATTTTGCATTTTTAATCCAGTGCCATTTTAAATCAAATTAATTTTCAAAATTGTAATCTTGTTTACTTAAAGAGAGCTCAAAAAATAATAAAAACGTATTTCTTAAAATGCAAGCTGGAATACGTAGTATTTTATAATTAATTTACTACAATTTTTTCTTCTTAATTTTCACCATTTATTAACTTCAAAATTTTTAATTTATATTGCATAAATAGACCTTCTCATTTCACATTTTCATTAAACATTGTCCTTAATGTACCTGTTTAATTATTAAAAATTCTTTTCCTAGAATAATGAAATTAGTACATAGTACGCAGAATCCTATTATTATTAAGTTAATAATAAAAATTACTCCTTCCTAAAATCCCTCAATAAATCAAAAATAATGTGTAAAGCCCAGTACATTTTAGAGTCTATTTTTAACCTATTATTATTGATTTTTTTCTCTAGTGAACTAAATTATGTATTTCTTTTTACAGACGCAAACAAGATTAATTGCGATTCCAAAAAGGCGATTGACTCCTCAACTTGGACGTCGTTTTCTAAACGACCCTGTAGAATCCTACGAAGATTTTGTAAAAAACCTCCTCCCATCCGAAGCGAAATTATTCAAACCCCAGGGTTTTACAGACGTTCCCTTTGATGTAATTAGTGGAAACATAAATATGTCTGCAAATTCCAGAACAGAAGAAGACATTTCACCGAAGAAAACTCCACCTCTTGTACTCTACGAAACCATGGCAGAAAAGCCCGTCGAAATCATTCCTAAAAGGCTCTTCCAAAATACTTATGTAAAAGGACTGAGAATGTTTCAAAAATTAGGAATATGAATAATGTAATTAATAAACTTATTTTTGTGGACTAAAGAATATTTTGTATATATTTTGTAAATTAATATGTCTTATGTAATAATTTGATTGTTGATGATGTTTTTGTATTAAAATGAAAGTAAACTAAAACAATTTCTTTTATTTAACTTGTGGATAGAGGAGAATAGTCGGGATATCTTAAGTTGATTTTGATTTTTTTGGTCATACTAAATTTTCCAGGTAAGATTTTTTAATATTTCTTTTTTTGGTGAATTCAAAAGTCTGTTATAATTTGATGTAAATTCTATCTTTCTATGGAGCAACAGAAAAAATTGAGCATATTTGTCTGATTTAGAAAATTTGTGCTACTTTGGGGTTTAGTTAAATAAGTTAGATTTAAGAAAATAAGTTGTTATACAAGTACATAAAACAAAAAAGGGCTAGTTCTAGTTGTTAACGAGTTATTGATTATTTCATAATTTATATGGTTAAAATTATAATTCACCGAATAAATTTTTATTTAATACATCTTTATTACTAAATTTGCAACAAATGTTCAAAATTATCTCCAATATGTTCGAATGAGTTCTGGAATTCATACTTAAAATATTCCCGGTATGTTTTGTGACACTCTATATTTTAATTAGTAATCAATTCAATATTAAGTACAGATTCTAGTTATTTCTAAGAAATTGCTTAATAATAATAAGGTACTGCCCACCACTCGTTACCTGTTCTACCTTCTTAATCCCTTAAATAGCTAATAAACTAATTTTCATTTGGAGGGGGGGGGGGGGGGATAAACTAATAATCAAGACCTAATATAAAATCAATGAATTGTCTGCAAATATTCAGTTTATAACTAGCTAGTGAACAGTTAAGTCTAAAACAATGGAGTTCCAAAATCAAACCAATTTTAGAAGATCACACACGTTATCAGCGAAGGTAATTTTTTAATATTTAATTATTTATAATAGGAAAATATCAGACTTGTTTTTTTTTAAATATTTATTTGAATAATAATTAAAGAAAAATCGAAAATTTACCAATCTTGAAGCTAAAAAATATTTTGCAATCTGTTATAATTTAATATTTACATTAATAATTTTTGTTTTTCAGACAAAATCCAGGCCATTTCCAAAACCGATCAGACGAAGTGGTACCCCACATCCAGAACTAAGTTTTTTAAGCGCTCCTCTTGAATCCTATGAACATTTTTTAAATCGTCTTCTAAAGAACCCTGTAAAGTTTTCCAAACGACAAGATTTTTCAAATGCAAAATTCGACAAAATAATTTGTGGAAACCTAGTCATGTCCAAGAAGAACGAAAACCCTGATGAAAAAGAAAATGTAAAGGACCAAAGTGCTCCACAAGAACTCTACAAAGCATTTATAGAAAATGAAAATGTAATTGACCAAAGTGCTTCACCAGAACTGTACCAGACATTTATTGAAAAGAGAAATAAAATTGTTATTGAAAAACTTATGCAAAGGATTCAGAAATTAAATATTCATCATAAAGCGAATAAAATATGAGAAATGAGCTTAAAGAAGATGATATCATTAAATTTACTGTATTTTTTTTCGAATTTATTTGAGTGCAAAATTTCATATTTTTTGTATATTTTGTAAATGTATTTAATTCTTAAATCGTTTTTTAGTTTTAATTAAATGTAAAATTATGACTATTATTTTTTAACAAATAATTATTAATTTAGATGTGTATTATTTATAATAAATCTATATAAAAATAAATTTTAAGTACTTTTTCCTTTAACCTTATACTTTCAGAATACAAAATATCATAATAATTCAAAAAAATGAATAAATATTTTTATTAAAGATATCAAAAGACAAATAAAATATAAACTTTAATACGAAAAAGCAAAAGCTTCATCATATTGTTTACGTATTCGGGGGCGGATTTATATACGGTCTAATGGCGCTGCAGCTCAGGGACCCCAAAAATTAAAACTTTTTAAAAAAATTAAAAAATAAGTGCTAATATTTTGGGACGAGACCAGTTTTGTAGTATCCCGGGGCCCCCACAGCAATTTTGACCCCTAAGTGCTAAATCCGTCCTTGAGCAGAATTCTCAAATATATTTAAACCGTTCACAAAATTAATTCTAGCGCACTTAGTTATTTTTTTATAAATTTTAAAAAATTACTTTACAGCTTCAAAAAGTAAAACAGTGTAATGTTTACTAAATCTCAATTTTTTTTTAATTTTCTTCTGGGAATTTTTCAACATACTCGGGTTTGTGTTTTGCAGAATTCTCTAATTTATTCAAATCGACCGCAAAACTTGATTATTTTTTTATAAATTTTTAAAAATCATTTTTCTATTTCAACAAGTGAAATATTTCAATTTTTACAAAATGTTATTTTTTTTTATTTTTCCCTTGGATTTTTTCAACAGACTAAATTTATGTTTTGCAGAATTCTCTAATTTACTTAAATCAACCACAAAATTAACTATAGGCTCACTTGGTTATTATTTTACAATTTTTTAAAACACATTTCACAGCTTCAACATTAAATTAAAGTGCAATTTTTACAAAATCCGATATTTTCTTGGTTTTTTTCTACAAACTCAGGTTAATTTCTTGTAGAATTCTCTAATTATTGAAATCGACTGCAAAATTAATTCTAGTTCACCTAGTTATTTTAATAATTTTTTAAAAAATCATTTCACTTTATCAAGAAAAGTACTGCAATTTTTAAAAATTCTCATTTTTTATAATGTTCTCCAAGGAATTTTTTAACAAATTATTTTTTGCAGAATTCTCTAATTTATTCAAATCAATCACAAAATTAATTCTAGCTGTTTATTTTTTTTTTTTTAAATTTTTAAAAATCATTTTACAGCTTCAATAAATAAAATAGTGCAGTTTTCATAAAAATTCAATTTTTTTAATGTCCTTCTCGGAATTTTTCAACAAACTCGGGTTAATTTTTTGTATAATTCTCTAATTTATTCAAATGAACTGTAAAATTAATTCTAGCTCAGTTGGTTACTTTTTTATAAATTTTTAGAAACCATCTTGGAGCTAGTGCAATATTTAAAAAATGTTCGCCTTAGATTTGTTCAATAAACTCTTTTTTTAATTTCTTCAAATCAACCGCAAAATTAATTCTAGCACGCGATGTTATTTTTTTACAAATTTTTGAAAGTCATCTTACAATTTCAACATGTAAAATATTTCAATTTTTATATAATTTCATTTTTTTAATGTTCCACTTAGAATTTTTTAATAAGAAGAACAGGGCGGATTGCAGCCGAGGACCCCCTCTCTTTTTGGGGCCCCCAAAAAGCTAAATTGCAACTATTAAAAAAAATTAAAAAATTAGTGCTAGTATATCGAGATGAGACCAATTTTGTAGTATCCCGGGGACTCCATAGCAATTTAAGCCCAGGGACCCACAAGTTCTAAATCCGCCCCTGCACGTTTTGGTCGTTTGGACAGTCAGAAAAACTTTTTTACCAGTACTTTTAAAAATTGATTTTCCTGATAAGTACAATTTTTGTCCAAATAATTATAATTTATTTCACAAGAAAAAACAATTGAATTCCAAATAAATCCATTTGAATTCAAGAAATATCAATTGTGTTTCAGAATCATCAATTGTACTTCAAACAGGTTCAATTGTATCTTGGAAAGCATCAATTGTATGTCAGAAAAATCAACAAAATTTCAGAAAATGTTAAAAAATGCATTTGCAATGGAAGACCCTTGTTTGTAGCTAAAATAATATATTTAGGTAATCTGAAATTACTTCGGCAAAATTTACTTTGAATAAAATACAATGATGCTTTCTGAAATACAAATCATACTTTCTGAAATTAAATTGACGAATTCTGATTTTTGAATGTAACTTTATGAAATTCAATTGATCTGAAGTACAATACATGTTTCTGAATTACAATTGACGATTTCTGAAATTAGAGTGATCTTTTTTGAAATACAATTGAAAAAGGTGTAGTAGTACCTACTTATGGGTGTGATAAAAAATATACTAAATGACAAATTAAAAGAAAAACATTATTTTTGCTTCATATGATTTTTATTACATATTTATAATTCATTAAATTACAATAGTCAAAGTTTCATATATTACATAATATATGTATTATAGATAATTTTAAAACTAAAACTTAACACTTAACTTAAATTATATTATATTTCGTCACAATAAATTATTTCTTGAAGATTTTTAATCCAAAAAAAATTATTTTTTAGGATAACAATTTAAACAATCCTTATTTTTTATTATTTTTCTATCACTTTCAATTCCCATACGAACTTTAGCTTCTGCAACAATTCTTTCAACTCGACATTTACAAATGGCTTTAACAAGTTCTGTCTCCTTAAGTTCATCATCGCTCACTGTATTCCAATCTCTTATTTTTTTAATCATGTTTACTCCCGTTCTGTAGGTTTTTTTAAGAACCGGAACTAGTCTTTTAGAAATTGGTTTGGAGCGTCTTTCACCAATTCTTTCGTACAGTTCTGGCGGAGGAGATCCCGCCCTATAATTTTCTCGGGTTTTTTTGTTGACTTGAAGGACGTTTTTACGGAAAAATGGAATAAATGTCTTGCGATTCCCTTGGACAATTAGTGTTTCTGTTTTCTCCTTTGCTAGGTTTGCACTAACCCACTCAATTTCTTTACTTGAAAATATTTCAGGTTTAGAATAATTCACTTCACCAAAAATGATGTGATCAGAAAAGTCATAGTAGGATTCCAGTCCACGTCCAGATTGTGGTGCCAATTTTCTGTTAGGCTTTGCTCTAATCCTGATTTGAGTCTGTAAATAAAAAACACAAAAATTAGTCGAAAGTTTTTTTCCAATGATCATATAAAAGTATTTTGTGTGTACTAAAAATTTGTAAATTGACCAAATAATTCCTTATATTCAACTTTATTATATACAAGGTGTCCCATAACTCGCGCATAGAATCTTGCTACTTTGTTGAGGACTTCCAGGGATACCTGGAAAAATAGTTAAAAATCCTGTTGGGCAATTAACCGAGATATGAAGATACAAAGTTGGGAATTCAAATTATTTACTGTAATGAATTTGAAAAAACCGTTGGTTGTCATGTAAAGAGCTCGATTTTATTTGTTTAATAATTAATAAAACACAATTTATTAAATTGAAAATTATGTTAGGTAGTTATTACTTAGTTTTTAATTTAAAAAAATAAATTGAAATGCTTATAAAATTGGTTTTAAATTTTAATTATTAGGTACTAAACGAAAAAAAATCAAATCAAACTTTATATGACAACTAACGGGTTTTCAACATTCACAATAATATATTATCGAAATCTCCTAACTTTGTCTCTTTATATCTCGGGTAATTGAGGTTTTTCAATAATTTTTCCAGGTATCCCCGAAGAGTCCCGAACAGAAGAGCGACAACTTATGCGTGAACTTTGGGACACCCTGTATATTAATAGAGTATAGAGATATAACGAATAATCTAGTTTAAAAATGAAAAAATTTATAATGTTTAATAAAATAATATTATAAAAAAATACCTTATTGGTGTATGTGCTTGATCTGGTAAGCTTGACTTGTTTACGGTCCATTTTCGTAAAAGTTATACTAATCACTGGTTACTGGCAAATTTTAAACTGTTATGAGATAAATTATTTCGTCTATTTTATACCTCCCCCTACCCCCAACCCCTACTATAATAAATCCCTTAATAAGGATAAAGAGATTAAACAGGTAGATAAATTGGCAACATACAATAGCAGGTCAATTCATCTCGTATTTTGCTAATCCAATGATAACAGAATCCAGTTCGAATAAATACATACAGGGTTTACAAACAGTTTTGTAATTTTTGAAATTAAGCATTTTTGAGAAAAAAATTTCAAATATAAGTTGTACGATTCTTTATTTGTGAAATTAAACATTTTACAGAAAATTTTTTCAACTAATAGTTGTACGATTCTTAATGACCAATTATTTACGAATGTTACCATGAACTTGACCAGCAGGTGGGAGGTCTCCAGATTATTACGTAACTTTTTTTTTAAATAGAAACCACTCATTTTTTAAGCATTATTAAAGCTTGCTTTCAGAAGTTTTATGAAGCATATTTTTATATTTCACCAAAGTAAACAATTTTTCTTTAAATAACCACAAACCGTACAACTTTTATTTGAAACATTTTTCTCAAGAATTCAAAAAATTTAAAAACTTGTTACTTCTAAACTATTTATGTAAGTAAAATTAAAAATATTGCTCTATAAACCTCTGGAAGCAAGCTTTAATAATTCGCAATTAAAACGGATGGTCGCTATTTAAAAAAGTTAAGTGATTATCGCCTGATCTTCAACTTGCTGTTAAAGGTCATGGCAATATTTCTAAAAAGTCCGTCACCAAGAATCGTAAAGCTTATATTTGAAACATTTTTTCTCAAAAATGCTTAATTTTAAAAATAAACGAGCGTTGCCGAACTTTTTGTACACCCTGTATGTATTTATTCGTACTGGAGTCTAGAATATCATTGCATTAACAAAATACGAGAGGTATTGACCTGTTATTGTTTGTAGGTTATTTATCTACCTGCTTAATCTTATTATCCTCATTAAGGGATTTAAATTTAAAATTAAAAAAAAAGGATTAAATTCAACTTATAATCAATTTTCAAAATAATCATGGTAATAATTACCCTTCCCTCTAAGAATTTTAGGTGGGGGTAGGGGGTAGCATAAAATAGACGAAATAATTTATCTGATATCAGTTTAAAATTTGGCAGTGATCAGTGACCAGTGAATAGTATAACTGTGACGAAAATGGACCGGAAACAAGTCAAGCTTACAAGATCAAGTACATTCACCAATCTGGTATTTTATTTATAATATTATTTTATTAAACATTATAAATTTTTACATTTTAAAACTAGATTAGTCGTAATATCCAACTTTAGTAATATACACGGTGTCCCAAAAATCGCGCATAAGTTCACGCTATTTTTCGGGGGATTCTTCAGGGATACCTGGAAAAATAGGTGAAAATTCCTCAATTACCCGAGATATGAAAAGACAAGGTTGGGAGATTTAGACTACTTTATTATCACGAATTTTGAAAATCCGCTATTTTTCATATAAAGTTTGACTTGATTGTTTTTTCGTTAGGTAATAAATAAAATTTAATACTAATTTAATAAGCATTACAATGTTTCCTTTAAATTTAAAACTAATAAGTAATAATTACCTGAGATAATTTTCAATTTAAAAATAAAATAAATTATAAAGTTTATAAAATATGTATGTTTTATTAATTATTAAGCAAATAAAAAGGTGCTCTTTAGATGACAACCAGCGATTTTTCCAAATTCATGTTAATAAAGAAATCGAATTCCCAACTTTGTTCGTTCATATCTCAGTTAATTGCCCAAAAGGATTTTTAAGTATTTTTCTAGGTAATATTCTCAACAAAGTAGCAAGATCTTATGCGCTAGTTTTCGGACACCCTGTATATAATATAATTGGATATAAGGATTTATCTGGTTTTACTGTATTGTATGTATACTTTCGTATATCTAAATCACTTCAATTTACAAATTTTTAGTACAATACTTTTATATTCTGATCATTGGAAAAAACAGTCGAATAATTTTTGTGTTTTTTATTTACAGACTCAAATTTGGATTAAAGCAAAGGCTAATAGAAGATTGGCACAACAATCTGGACGTGGACTGGAATCCTACTATGACTTTTCTGATCACATAATGTTTAGTGAAGTGAATTATTGTAAGCCTGAAATATTTTCAAGCAAACAAATCGAGTGGATTAGTGCAAACTTAGTAGAGGAAAAAACAGAATCACTGTTTATCCAAGGGAATCGCAAGACATTTTTCCCATTTTCCCGTAAAAGGATCCTTCAAGTCAACAAAAAACACCCAGAAAATTACAGGGCGGGATCTCCTCCATCAGAATTTTATGGAGGATTTGTTAAAAGACGCTCGAAACCAATTTTCAATAAACTAGTTCTGATTCTTAAAAAAACGTACAGAAACGGAATAAACATAATTAAAAAACTACGAGATTGGGGGAATTGTTTAAATTGTTATCCTAAAAAATAATTCATTTTTGGATTGAAAATCAGAGGTAAATGTAATTTATCTTCAAGAAATAATTTATTGTGACGAAATATAATATTATTTAAGTTATGTGTTAAGTTTTAGTTTTAAAATTATTTATAATACATATATGATGTAATATATGAAACTTTGACAATTGTAATTTAATGAATTAAAAATATGTAATAAAAATCATATATGAAGCAAAAATAATGTTTTTCTTTTAATTTGTCATTTAGTATCTTTTCTATCACACCTAAAGGTAGGTACTACTACACCTTTTTCAATGGTATTTCAAAAAAGATCACTTCAATTTCAGAAATCGCTAAAATCGTAGTTCAAACACATGAATTGTTCTTTAGTTAGGATCAATTGTATTTCATAAAGTATCATTTGAAAATCAGAATTCGTCAATTTAATTTCAGAAAGTATGATTTGAATTTTAGATTTAATCCATTTTTTTATTTCAGAAAGATTCATTCAAAGTAAATTTTGTCCAAGTATTTTCGGATTACCTAAATATAATATTTTTGCCACAAACAGCCATGTTTTCCATTGTAAAAACATTTTTAACGATTTCTGGAATTTTATTGATTTTTCTGAAATACAATTGATACTTTCTAACATATAACGACCAACACGCGCAGGGACGGATTTATCACTTGGGGGTTCTAGGAGAATATTATAAGAATTGAGATTTGTTAAAAATTTCAGTATTTTACTTGTTGATTTTGTAAATTGGTTAAAAAAATAACTCGATTATTTATTTAATCATAAATAACTAGGCGAGGTAGAATTATTTTTATGGTCTGTTTGATTAAATTAGAGAATTCTACAGAAAATTAACCCGGGTTTGTTGAAAAATTCCAAGGGAAACATTAAAAAATATGGGATTTATAAAAATTACACTATTTCACCTGTTGAAGTTGTGAGATGTGTTTTAAAAACTTGTAAAAAATTAACCAAGTGAGCTATAATTAAATTTGTGGATGATTTGAGTAAATACAAGAATTCTGCAAAAAATAGTCTTGAGTCTGTTTAAAAAATTCAAGGGAAAAATTAAAAAAAAATATGTAACAGTAAAATGATTTTTAAAAATTTATAAAAAAAATTACCAAGTGAGCTAGAATTAGTTTTGCGGTCGATTTAAATAAATAAGAGAATTCTGCAAAAATTAAAATCGAGTTTGTTGAAAAATTCCAAGAACATTAAAACATTTAGATTTTGTAAACATTGCATTCTTTTACATATTGAAGCTGTAAAGTGATTTTTTTAAACTTTATAAAAAAATAAGTGCGCTAGAATAAATAAACATAATGAAATATTAACTTAAAATTTTTCTAAAATTACTGTATTCGTTAATTATTATTGTAATAATTTTTGAAAAAAATACAGGATTACTACCCATTGTTGAATTTTAAGGCTTTCGATAATGTCGAAAGAAACAACTCAAAAAAAAACTTTCATGGAGAAAGATTATTCTAAATTATGTAAATTTGGCAACAGAAACATCATCAGGACATATTTTAAAATATACTTCATTTTAGCCAAAACTATTAAGAGAATTTGCCTTGATCCTTATCAATTGTTGAGCAGAATATTTTTTATAGCGTCCAAATATGCATACCCTTTTCTGTGGTGACAATAATTTATTTTATTTGGCGTCCAAATCTATTCCAACTTAAAATATTAGTTAAATGTATTTTATACATTTCGGACATATGTTTATATAAACTTTTCAACTGTAAATAAGTTCTGGAATTGTCATTTATTTGAAAACGGTTGGTAAAAAGATTTGAGTACGAATAAATACATACAGGGTGTACAAAAAGTTCGGCAACGCCCGCTTATTTTTAAAATTAAGCATTTTTGAGAAAAAATTTTCAAATATAAGCTTTACGATTCTTGGTGACGGACTATTTAGAAATATTGCCATGACCTTTAACAGCAAGTTGAAGATCAGCCGATAATCACTTAACTTTTTTAAATAGCGACCATCCGTTTTAATTGCGAATTATTAAAGCTTGCTTCCAGAGGTTTATAGAGCAATATTTTTTATTTTACTTACATAAATAGTTTAGAAGTAACAAGTTTTTGAAAGCTTTCAAAAAATTTTAGAGCTTTCAAAAAATCTGAAAAAAATTGAGACATTATATCATAAACGTATTAGTCTTTTCACCAAATTTCAAATCTTTTTACCAACCGTTTTCAAATAAATGACAAAATACCTAGTTTTAGTCACAATAGTTAAAGGGCTGTAGCTCCCTTGGGAAGCGAAATCGGACACATGTTTATAGGAAGTTTTTTTCTTAAAATTAGTTGTAGAATCGCCTCCTAAAGTTTGGCCGCTTAATTTCGGTACACCCTGTAAATGATGTATTTTTAACAGAAAAATTTGTATTTGTTGTAAATTAATGTTTTCTGTAATAATTTTATTGTTGACAATGTTTTGTATAAAAATGAAAGTAACCTAAAACTATTTTTGTATTTTACTGGTGGGTAGACGGGAATAGTGGGGAAATGATTTAGATTTTTTGGTTATAAATTTTTCACGTAAGTTTTTTTTTTAATATTTCTTTTTTTTTTTGGTGAATTCAAAAGTCTAATAATATTTCTTGTAAATTCTGTTGTTGTTGGGCAAACCAAACAATTTTAAAGGAGCAACTGGAAGAGTACTTCGTAAAAATTGACCATACAATGACTTAGAAAATTTGAAAAAACAGAAAGTGATAACATATTTTTGTGCTACTTTGGGGTTTAGAAAAATAAGTAAGATTTAAAAAATATAAGTTGTTATAAAAATTTATATATATTTGAGAATTCTGCCCAGGAATAGATTTAGCACTTGGGCCAAAAATTGCTAAGAGAGCCCCGGGATACTACAAAACTGGTCTCGTCCAGAAATATTACCACTTACTTTTTAATTTTTTTAAACAGTTTTAATTTAGCTTCTTGGAGTAAGATTGGAGACCCTGGACTGCATCGTGTTTATAAATCCGCCCCTGAAATCGTGAAAAATGTGATCAAGCTTTTGCTTTTAGTTGTTTAATTTTCGTATTAAAGTTTATATTTTATTTGTCATTTGATATCGTTAATAAAAATATTTAATACTTTATAATTTTTTTTTAATTATCATGATATTTTGTGTTCTGAAAATATAAGGTTATAGGAAAAAGTATTTAAAATATATTTTTATATAGATTTATTATAAATAACACACATCTAAATTAAATTAATAATTATTTGTAAAAAAATAATAGTCACGATCTTACATTTAATAACAACTAAAAAATGATTTAAGAATTAAATACATTTACAGAATATACAAAAGATATCAAATTTTTCACTCAAATAAATTCGAAAAATTATAGTAAATTTAATGAATATCATCTTCTTTAAAAGCTCATTTTTTATTCGCTTTATTATAAATATTTAATTTCTGAATCCTCTGCATAAATTTTTCAACAGCAATTTTATTTCTTTTTTCGATAAATGCTTTGTACGATTCTGGTGAAGCACTTTGGTCAATTACATTTTCATTTTCTATAACTGCTTTGTAGAGTACTGATAAAGCACTTTGGTCCATTACATTTTCTATAAATGCTTTGTTGAGTTCTGGTGGAGCAGTTTGGTCCATTACATTTTCATTTCCTATAAATGCTTTGTCGAGTTCTGGTATAGCACTTTGGTCCATTACATTTTCATTTTCTTCAGGGTTTTCGTTCATCTTGAACTTGACTATTTTTCGACATTTTATTTTGTCGAATTTTGCATTCGAAAAATCTTGTCGTTTGGAAAACTTTACTGGATTGT
The DNA here is from genome assembly GCA_963971135.1 of Stenus bimaculatus. NCBI lineage: Eukaryota > Metazoa > Arthropoda > Insecta > Coleoptera > Staphylinidae > Stenus > Stenus bimaculatus. Next base: position 41,829,413 of record OZ020183.1, on the reverse strand, counting down.
TTAGAAGACGATTTAAAAATTCTACGTAGGATTCAAGAGGAGCACTTAAAAAACTTAGTTCTGGATGTGGGGTACCACTTCGCCTGATCGGTTTTGGAAATGGCCTGGATTTTGTCTGGAAAACAAAAATTATTAATGTAAATATAAAATTATAACGTGTGTGATCTTCTAAAATTGGTTTGATTTTAGAACTCCAGTTTTTTTAGACTTAACTGTTCACAAGCTAGTTATAAACTGAATATCGATTTTACTTTCGGTCTCAAATTTTATTTTGATTCAGCTCGCACGTGCGCGTTTACTTTTAATTGTTCGAGCAGATGCCCGATATTTTTATTCTTCTTATAGTGTACGATTTGCGGGTACGTCTCAGTCTTAACCTCAACTCAAAACCAAAACCATAAAGAATAAGTTAGATTGTTTATAATTTATAAGCTTTGAAGTTAAGAACATAAACACCTATATTAAAATCTGGAACCGTTATTTTTTGGAACCGTACTCTGGAACAGGGGTACAAAGTGGCAAGATCTTATGCATAAGTTTGTTGAGGATACCTAGAAAAATACTTAAAAATCCTTTTGGGCAATTAACTGAGATATGAAGGAACAAAGTTGGGAATTCGATTTCTTTATTAACATAAATTTGGAAAAATCGCTGGTTGTCATCTAAAGAGCTCCTTTAAATTTGTTTAATTTATACAATTTATTTTTTATTGAAAATTATGTCAGGTAATATTACTTATTAGTTTTCATTTTTAAAAAATAAATTGTAATGCTTATAAAATTAATTTTAAATATTATTTATTACCAAACGAAAAAAATCAAGTCAAACTTTATATGAAAAATAACGTATTTTCAAAATTCATGATAATAAAGAAGTCTAAATCTCCCATCTTCATATCTCGGTTAATTGAGGAATTTTCAACTATTTTTCTAGGTATCCCTGAAGAGTCCCCAAAAAAACAGCGAGAACTTATGCGCGATTTTTGGGACACCCTGTATATTACTAAAGTTGGATATTACGACTAATCTAGTTTTAAAATGTAAAAATTTATAATGTTTAATAAAATAATATTATAAATAAAATACCTGATTGGTGAATGTACTTGATCTTGTAAGCTTGACTTGTTTGCGGTCCATTTTCGTCACAGTTATACTAATCACTGGTCACTGCCAAATTTTAAACTGATATCAGATTAATTATTTCATCTATTTTATGCTACACCCTACCCCCACCTAAATTTCTCAGAGGGAAGGTTAATTATTACCATGATTATTTTGAAAATTGCTTATAAGTTGAATTTCATCTTTTTTTTAATTTTAAATTTAAATCCCTTAATGAGGATAATAAGATTAAACAGGTAGATAAATAAGCTACAAACAATAACAGGTCAATTCATCTCGTATTTTGTTAATGCAATGATATTCAAGAATCCAGATTTATTTTAGTAGGGGGTGGGGGTAGGGGTAGGGGGAGGTATAAAATAGACGAAATAATTTATCTCATGATTGTTTAAAATTTGCCAATGACCAGTGATTAGTATAACTGTGACGAAAATGGACCGCAAACAAATCAAGCTTACGAGATCAAGCACCTTCACCAATAAGGTATTTTTTATAATATTATTTTATTAAACATTATAAATTTTTTCATTTTAAAACTAGATTATTCGTTATATCTCTATACTCTATTAATATATAGGGTGTCCCAAAGATCGCGCATAAGTTCTCTTTATTTTGTTCAGGACTCTTCACGGATACCTGGAAAAATAGTTGAATATAAGCTTTACGATTCTTGGTGACGGACTATTTAGAAATATTGCCATGACCTTTAACACCAAGTTGAAGATTAGGCGATAATCACTTAACTTTTTTTAAATAGCGACCATCCATTTTAATAGCGAATTATTAAAGGCTTCCAGAGGTTTATAGTGCAATATTTTTTATTTTACTTACATAAATAGTTTAGAAGCAACAAATTTTTAAATTTTTAGACTTCTTGAGAAAAATGTTTGTAATAAAAGTTTTACGGTTTGTCGTTATTTATAGAAAAATTTTCGCGGCGTTGCCGAACTTACATATTACCACTTTAAACTACTGTAACTTCCAATTATTTACTTTGGTAAATTACAAAAATATGCTTCATAAAACCTCTGAGAGAAAGCTTTAATAATGCTCAAAAAATGAGTGGTTTCTATTTTAAAAAAAGTTAAGTAATTATCTGGTGACCTCCAACATGTTGGTCAAGTTCATGGCAACATTCGTAAATAATTCGTCGTTAAGAATCGTACATCGTAATCGAAATTATGACGTCACTATGACGTCATCAATCTTCTGTTAAGTGGATTGATATGGTTATAATTGTGGTTATAATACTATGAAATAATACCTTATTAAGAGTGTTTTACCACGGTACCAAAAAGTTTATACTAATGCCATCTAGATGTCATTAAAAAAATTTCCTGTAAAATGTTTAATTTCAAAAATAAAGAATCGTACAACGTATATTTGAAAAAAAATTCACAAAACTGCTTAATTTCAAAAATTACAAAACTTTTTGAAAACCCTGTATGTGTTTATTCGTACTGGATTCTTTGTTATCATTGCATTAGCAAAATGAATTGACCTGCTATTGTATGTTGCCTATTTATCTACCTGTTTATCTCTTTATCCTCATTAAGGGATTTATTTTAGTAGGGGGTGGGGGTAGGGGGAGGTATAAAATAGACGAAATAATTTATCTCATAACAGTTTAAAATTTGCCAGTGACCAGTGATTAGTATAACTGTGACGAAAATGGACCGTAAACAAGTCAAGCTTACGAGATCAAGCACATACACCAATAAGGTATTTTTTATATTATTTTATTAAACATTATACATTTTTTCATTTTAAAACTAGATTAGTCCTTATATCTCTATACTCTATTAATATACTGGGTGTCCCAAAGTTCGCGCGTAATTTCTCGCTATTTTTTTCGGGACTCTTCTGGGATACCTGGAAAAATAGTTGAAAAATCCTCAATTAACCGAGATATGAAGAGACAAAGTTAGGAGATATCGACTTCTTTATTATCATGAATTTTGAAAACCCGTTAGTTGTCATATAAAGTTTGACTTGTTTCTTTTTCGTTTGTTGCCTAATAATAAAAATTTGAAACCAATTTTATAAGCATTATAATTTTTTTTTTAAATTAAAAACTAAGTAATAATTACCTAACATAATTTTCAATTAAAAAATATGTGTTTTATTAATTAATAAACAAATAAGAAGGAACTCTTTACATGACAACCAGCGGTTTTTTCAAATTCATGATAGTAAAGAATTTGAATTCCCAACTTTGTATCTTCATATCTCGGTTAATTGCCCAAAAGTATTTTTCCAGGTATCCCTGAAAGTCCTCAACAAAGTACCAAGATCTTATGCGCGACTTTTGGGACATCCTGTATATAATAAAGTTGAATATAAGGAATTATTTGGTTTTTCGTATTGTATACTTTCTAATATCCAAATCTTCCAACACCGTCACTTCAATTTACAAATTTTTAGTACTTACAAAATACTTTTATATGATCATTGGAAAAAACTTTCAAATAATTTTTGTGTTTTTTATTTACAGACTCAAATCAGGATTAGAGCAAAGCCTAACAGAAAATTGGCACCACAATCTAGACGTGGACTGGAATCCTACTATGACTTTTCTGATCACATCATTTTTGGTGAAGTGAATTATTGTAAACCTGAAATATTTTCAAGTAAAGAAATCGAGTGGGTTAGTGCAAACCTAGTAAAGGAGAAAACAGAAACACTAATTATCCAAGGGAATCGCAAGACATTTTTCCCATTTTCCCGTAAAAAGGTCCTTCAAGTCAACAAAAAAACCCGAGAAAATTATAGGGCGGGATCTCCTCCGCCAGAATTGTACGAAAGAATTGTTGAAAGACGCTCCAAACCAATTTCTAAAATACTAGTTCCGGTTCTTAAAAAAACCTACAGAAAGGGAGTAAACATAATTAAAAAAGTAAGAGATTGGAACACAGTGAGCGATGATGAACTTAAGGAGACAGAACTTGTTAAAGCCATTTGTAAATGTCGAGTTGAAAGAATTGTTGCAGAAGCTAAAGTTCGTATGGGAATTGAAAGTGATGCAAAAATAATCAAAAATAAGGATTGTTTAAATTGTTATCCTAAAAAATAATATTCTTTGATTCAAAATCAGAGGTAAATGTAATTTATCTTCAAGAAATAATTTATTGTGACGAAATATAATATTATTTAAATTAAGTGTTAAGTTTTAGGTTTAAAATTATTTATAATACATATATTATGTAATGTATGAAACTTTTACAGTTGTAATTTAATGAATTATAAATATGTAATAAAAATCATATGAAGCAAAAATAATGTTTTTCTTTTCATTTTTCATTTAGTATCTTTTTTATCACACCCAAAAGTAGGTACTACTACACCTTCCTATTCCCATTTAAAAAAATTGAAAGGGTGGCTCCGTAGGGATGGGGGTTGCAATTACCATTCTTATTTTGTCGTACAAAGATGTCCCCCTATAGGTAAAAATCGACCTGTCACGGCATTTTTACAATTAATAATATTTTTGAGAGTTATTTAGGGTGTCTCCTTTTAAAAGGAACACCCTGTATAAATAGCATCAACTACGCATACACGTGTAAGTACTCATATTTCTTTTTGATTGTTATTCATAATAAATTTTGTAAGATGAAAGTGTATAGTGAAAATTTACAAAATTGAAACTAATACTCCAAAAGCGCCCTAAAAAATTTTAGACAAGTCTAAAACTCCACGCGCCACGCAGTCTTCAAGGATTTTAGACATTTTGGCATCCAAATCTATTCCAACTTAAAATATTAGTTAAATGTATTTTACATATTTAGGACATATGTTTATATGAACTTTTGAACAGTAAATAAGTTCTGGAATTCACTCTGTATTAAAACACAGGGTGTCCAAAAACAGTAAATAGTTCAATATTAATTACCGATTCCAGTAATTTCAAAGAAATTTTAAGCTAATCTTTCATTTTGTTTCTTTATTATAGTAAATCTTTTGTGTTAATAAACTAATAATGATGTACCTGCAATTACCATTGTTCTAACTTCTTAGTCCCATTAACAATGAATTCAATTAAGCCCTATTTTCAGGAATAAAAAATTTGAAATTAACAAAACGAACCTTAAATAGATTAAAGTTATTGAAATTAAATTTTATAAGGAATTACCTAATTTTCATAGAAAATTTGAAAATTATATAAAAAAAAGTCTTCATTTTTTGCTGGATTCAGATTCAAATAAAAAAATATGGGTTTTGATTTGAAAAAATTGAGTTAGGGCTAGAATGGACATGAAGAAGTCGTCTAGGTGAAAAATAACTGTTCTCAATCTGTGGCCCCTTTAAAACCAAATAATTTTTATTTGAAACGTTTTTATCTAAAACTCTTACTTTCACTGTTCACTCGACCACCCTGTATACATATATGATGTATTTTCCTTCCTTCCTTAGACTACAGAAAATTTTGTATTTGTTGTAAATTAATGTTTTATGTAATAATTTTATTGTTGATAATGCTTTGTATAAAAATGAAAGTAACCTAAAACTATTTTTTTATTTTACCGGTGGGTAGACGGAATAGTGGGGAAATGGTTTAGATGTTTTGGTTATAAATTTTTCACGTAAGTTTCTTTTAATATTTCTTTTTTTTTGGTGAATTCAAAAGTCTAATATTATTTCTTGTAAATTCTGTCGTTGTTGGGCAAAACAAACAATTCTAAAGGAGCAACTGGAAAAGTACTTCGTAAAAATTGATCAACAATGATTTAGAAAATTTGAAAAAACAGAAAGTGCTACTTTGGGGTTTAGAAAAATAAGTTAGATTTAAAAAATATAAGTTGTTATAAAAATTTAAATATATTTGAGAATTCTGCCCAGGGACAGATTTAGCATTTGGGCCAAAAATTGCTAAGAGAGCCCCGGGATACTACAAAACTGGTCTCGTCCAGAAATATTACCACTTACTTTTTAATTTTTTTAAACAGTTTTAGTTTAGCTTCTTGGAGTAAGATTGGAGACCCTGGACTGCATCGTGTTTATAAATCCGCCCCGTAAATCGTGAAAAATGTGATCAAGCTTTTGCTTTTAGTTGTTTAATTTTCGTATTAAAGTTTATATTTTATTTGTCATTTGATATCATTAATAAAAATATTTAATACATACTTCATAATTTTTTTTGAATTATCATGATATTTTGTGTTCTGAAAATATAAGGTTATAGGAAAAAGTATTTAAAATTTATTTTTATATAGATTTATTATAAATAACAGACATCTAAATTAAATTAATAATTATTTGTAAAAAAATAATAGTCACTATCTTACATTTAATAACAACTAAAAAATGATTTAAGAATTAAATACATTTACAAAATATACAAAAAATATGAAATTTTGCACTCAAATAAATTCGAAAAAATACAGTAAATTTAATGAATATCATCGTCTTTAAGCCCATTTTTTATTCGCTTTATTTGAATATTTAATTTCTGAATCCTCTGCATAAGTTTTTCAAAGGCAATTTTATTTCTTTCTTCAATAAATGTTTTGTACATTTCTGGTGAAGCACTTTGGTCAATTACATTTTCATTTTTTGTAAATTCCACCTCCTGTACTCTACGAAACTATGGGAGAAGAACGCATCGAAATCGTTCCTAGAAAACTCTTTCAAAAAACTTTTGAAAGAGGAGTGAAAATGTTTCACCAAAAGAGTGGATGGAAGAAGAGTAATGTCGAAGTTACGTCCAATTGTAAGTGCCATATTGAAAAAATTGTCGAGGAAGCTCGAGTTCGAATGGGCATTGAAAGTGGCGTAAAATGTAACATCAATTTAGAAAATAGGCGGTGTTTAAATTGTTTTAATAAAACGTAATTCGCCATATTTTTGTAAATATAGATGTAAATATGAATAATGTAATATAGTGTATTAAACTTATTTAAGGACTATATGTAGAATATTTTGTTTAATTTTTTTGTATTTGTTGTAAATTAATGTGTTATGTAATAATTTTATTGTTGACAATGTTTTTATATTAAAATGAAAGTAAACTAAAACTATTATTTTTATTTAGAAAACTAAATTCAATTTGAGGAGAAATAAGCATCGTCTTTGTTAAATTTTTGATTACAAATGCCCAAAAATCAATTTTTACTAGTGAAAAGTACGCTTTTCAAATATCTTAATAAAATATAATAATATACCTGCCACCACTCATTACCATTATTTTATCTTCTTTTCCCATTAACAATGAATTCAATTAAGTCCTATTTTCAGGAATTGAAAACTTGAAATTTCGTTTTGGGACACCCTGTATAACATAAAATTTTATGGTGAAAAAAATCAAAGCTATTATTAAGCAATACTTTTTATAATTCATGTATTGGATATTATCATTTTATAATATTTCGTGGGATAATACCAGCTGTAAACGAAACTAGGAGCAACCATGTCATTTCTTTATTTATAAAAAGGAAAACTTTTCGATATTAAGTGCAACACCCTATTTTTTTTGACGTTATTATATAACATTGGTAAGTTTAAAGCACAGTATTGGAAAAAAGTAGAGCAACATTTCCTGTTTTCTAAAGTTTTTAAAAATAGTGAAAATATATGTTTAATTTTAACACTCGGTATTTAGTATCGAATTTATAAAGTTTATTTTAAAATAAATTTCTTTGAAAATTTAAATATTTCTAAAGAATTTTTATGATTCACGCTTTTTGTTTGAAAAAAGTAGAGAAACATGTGCAACATTTTCTTATAATACACAAAATAATGAAAAATTTTATTTCATATTTTACTCAAATACTTAGTACATGCTTATCCATCATGTCGCGAGAAATAAAAATTTCAAAAGAAATTAAAAATTTTTATTTTTAATTTTTGGCTTTTATTAATTTTCTTTGGATTGGCCACAAAAAAAATTAACACAATTTTCAAGGTGATTAATTTTATCTTAATTGTTAAATTAATTCTAGTGGCGTAAAACATGTCAAGGTGCCCACTGTTTTCGAATTTATATGATATGCTACTGCAAAATTATATAATTCTGCTTAGATTTTTAAAAACTAAAGAAGTAAACCTGTTAAACTTTGCTATGATTTCTAGTTTTCCTATAATTTTGCATTTTTAATCCAGTGCCCTTTTAAATCAAATTAATTTTCAAAATTGTAATCTTAAATAATAAAAACTTATTTTTTAAAATGCAAGCTGGAATTCGTTGTATTTTATATTTAATTTGCTACAATTTTTTCGTCTTAATTTTGACCATTTATTAACTTCAAAATTTTTAATTTATTTTGCATAAATAGACCTTCTAATTTTCCATTTTCTTTAACCATTGTCTTTAATGTACCTGTTTAATCGCTTTAAATTAGTTTAGGGAATTAAAAGTTCTTTTCCTAGAATAATGAAATTAGTACATAGTACACAAAATCCTATTATTATTATGTTAATAATAAAAATTACTCCTTCCTAAAATCCCTCAATAACCTCCATAACCAAGAGGGTATATAAAGTAAGTAATTTTCCTCCAAAGTAGTCATTTTAAAGTGCAACTTAACATTGATAACTCTATTTCCGTGCTTAAAGTTTTGAGAAAAATGGAATCTCGTAAACCAACCAACCTTAGGAGATCGAATACATATACAACAGGGGTAAGTTATTACTTGTATTTATTTTTGTTTATAAGTTTTCAACTATCTCAGTTTTTTCCCAGATTTTTTTAAATAGTAGAATTATTAAAACAATTAGTATGTTTGAAAATAATCTAAATCTATAAAATTTATTAGTATCAAAAATAATGTGTAACCCAGTACATTTTAGAGTCAATTTTTAACCTATTATTATTGATTTTTTTCTCTAGTGAACTAACTTATGTATTTCTTTTTACAGACGCAAACAAGGATAATTGCCATTCCAAAAAGGCGATTGACTCCTCAATTTGGACGTCGATTTCTAAACGACCCAGTAGAATCGTACGAAGATTTCATAAAAAATCTCCTCCACTCCGAAGTGAAATTTTTCAAACCCCAAGGTTTTGCAGACATTCCTTTTGATGTAATTAGTGGAAACATAAATATGTCTCGAGGAGAAACTTCACCGAAGGAAACTCCACCTCCTGTACTCTACGAAACCATAGGAGAAAAACGGGTCGAAATCGTTCCTAGAAGACTCTTTCAAAAAACTTTTGAAAAAGGAGTGAAAATGTTTCACCAAATGAGTGGATGGAAGAAGAGTAATGTCGAATTTACGTCCAATTGTAAGTGCCATGTTGAAAAAATTGTCGAGGAAGCTCGAGTTCGAATGGGCATTGAAAGTGGCGTAAAATGTAACATCAATTTAGAAAATAGGCGGTGTTTAAATTGTTTTAATAAAACGTAATTCGCCATATTTTTGTAAATATGTATAGATGTAAATATGAATAATGTAATATAGTATATTAAACTTATTTTTAAGGACTATATGTAGAATATTTTATATATTTTTTTGTATTTGTTGTAAATTAATGTGTTATGTAATAATTTTATTGCTGACAATGTTTTTATATTAAAGTACATTTTAGAGTCAATTTTTAATCTGTTATTATTTATTTTATTCTCTAGCGAACTTACTTATGTAATTCTTTTTACAGACGCACACAAGAATAATTGCGATTCCAAAAAGGCTATTGACTCCTCAACTTGGACGTCGTTTTCTTAACGACCCTGTAGAATCAATTCATACTTGAAATATTTCCGGTACGTTTTGTGACACCCTATATTTTAATCAGTAATTACTTCAATATTAAGTATAGATTCAAGTTATTTCTAAGAAATTGCATAATAATAATGAGGTACTTGCCACCACTCGTTACCTGTTCTACCTTCTTAATCCCTTAAATAGCCAATAAACTAATTTTCATGGAAAATTTGATAATTATATCCTCCCTTCTTTTGAATGGGGGATAAAGTATTATCAAAACCTAATATAAACTCCATGAATTGTCTGCGAATATTCAGTTTATACCTAGCTTGTGAACAGTTAAGTCTAAAAAAATGGAGTTCCAAAATCAAACCAATTTTAGAAGATCACACACGTTATCAGCGAAGGTAATTTTTTAATATTTATTTATTTATAATAAGAAAATGTCAGACTTGTTTTTTTAATATTTATTTGAATAATAATTAAAGAAAAATCGAAGATTTGCCAGTCGTGAAGTTAAAAAATATTTTGCAATCTTTTATAATTTTATATTTACAATAATAATTTTTGTTTTCCAGACAAAATCCAGGCCATTTCCAAAACCGATCAGGCGAAGTGGTACCCCACATCCAGAACTAAGTTTTTTAAGTGCTCCTCTTGAATCCTACGTAGAATTTTTAAATCGTCTTCTAAACAATCCAGTAAAGTTTTCCAAACGACAAGATTTTTCGAATGCAAAATTCGACAAAATAAAATGTCGAAAAATAGTCAAGTACAAGATGAACGAAAACCCTGAAGAAAATGAAAATGTAATGGACCAAAGTGCTATACCAGAACTCGACAAAGCATTTATAGAAAATGAAAATATAATGGACCAAAGTGCTCCACCAGAACTCGACAAAGCATTTATAGAAAATGAAAATGGAATTGACCAAAGTGCTTCACCAGAACTGTACAAAGCATTTATTGAAAAAAGAAATAAAATTGCTGTTGAAAAATTTATGCAGAGGATTCGGAAATTAAATATTTATAATAAAGCGAATAAAAAATGAGCTTTTAAAGAAGATGATATTCATTAAATTTACTGTATTTTTTCGAATTTATTTGAGTGCAAAATTTCATATTTTTTGTATATTTTGTAAATGTATTTAATTCTTAAATCATTTTTTAGTTGTAATTAAATGTAAGATTGTGACTATTATGTTTTTACAAATAATTATTAATTTAGATGTGTGTTATTTATAATAAATCTATATAAAAATAAATTTTAAATAGATTTTCATATAACCTTATATTTTCAGAACACAAAATATGATAATTCAAAAAAATTATAAAGTATTAAATATTTTTATTAATGATATCAAATTTAATAAGAAAATTAAACAACTAAAAGCAAAAGCTTGATCACATTTTTCACGATTTCAGGGGCGGATTTGTAAACATGATGCAGTCCAGGGTCTCCAATCTTACTCCAAGAAGCTAAATTAAAACTGTTTAAAAAAATTTAAAAATGAGTGGTAATATTTCGGAACGAGACCAGTTTTGTAGTATCCCGGGGCTCTCTTAGCAATTTTTGGCCCAAGTGCTAAATCCGTCCCTCAGAAATATTTAAATTTTTATAACAAACAATTTTTTTTAAATCTAACTTATTTTTCTAAACCCCAAAGTAGCACAAAAATATATTATCACTTTCTGTTTTTTCAAATTTTCTAAATAATTGTATGGTCAATTTTTACGAAGTACTCTCTTCCGGTTGCTCCTTTAAAATTGTTTGGTTTGCCAAACAACGACAGAATTTACAAGAAATATTGTTAGACTTTTGAATTCACCAAAAAAAAGAAACATTAAAAAAAAACTTACCTGAAAAATTTATAACCAAAAAATCTAAATCATTTCAAATGGCTTTGAAATATACAGGGCGTTACACATTATTGATACTCATACTTTTTTTTATATATTTTTTCAATTTTCTTAATTTTCTATGAAAATTAGGTAATTTCTTATAAAATTTAATTACAATAACTTTAATCTATTCTTAAATAGAACCTTAGTTCGTTTTGTTAAATTTTTAATTCCTGAAAGTAGGTCTTAATTGAATTCATTGTTAATGGGACTAAGAAGGCAAAACAATGGTAATGGCAGGTACATTATTATTATTTTATTAACACAACAGATTTACGATAATAAAGAAACAAAATGAAAGAATAACTTAAAATTTCTCTGAAATTACTGGAATCGGTAATTAATATTGAACTATTTCCTGTTTTAGGACACCCTGTATTTTAAAACAGAGTGTATTCTAGAACTTATTTACAGTTGAAAAGTTCATATAAACATATGTCCTAAATGTATAAAATACATTTAACTAATATTTTAAGTTGGAATAGGTTTGGACAGCAAATAAAATAAATTATTTATGATAGACCTATCTGACCAGATTTGTACACTGACCATTGTCACCACAAAAAAGGGTATGCATATTTGGACGCTAATAAAATATAATGATAGATAGGTGTTCTATCTGCTACCTACTCCTAATTAGCGTCCATTTCTGCCCTCGCATTACGCCCGTTCACACGTACGCTCTTTCTACGTTTTGGTCGTTATATGTTAGAAGGTATCAACTGTAGGTATTTCTGAAAAATCAATAAAATTCCAGAAATTTAAAAAAAAAATTTTTGCAATGGAAAACATGGCAGTTTGTGACAAAAATATTATATTTAAGTAATCCGAAATTACTTGGACAAAATTTATTTGGAAAAAATGGATTACATCTAAAATTCAAATCAGATTTTCTGAAATTAAATTGACGAATTCTGATTTTCAAATGATACTTTATGAAAGACAATTGATTCTATCTAAAGAACAATTCACGTTTTTGAACTACGATTTTGACGATTTCTGAAATTGAAGTGATATTTTTTGAAATACAATTGTAAAAGGTGTAGTATTGTACTAGTACCTACTTTTGGGTGTGATAAAAAAGATACTAAATGACAAATTAAAAGAAAAACATTATTTTGGCTACATATATGATTTTTATTACATATTTATAATTCATTAAATTACAATTGTCAAAGTTTCATATATTACATATGTATTAAAAATAATTTTAAATATAAAATCTAAAAATATTATATTTCGTCACAATAAATTGTTTCTTAAAGATAAAATATATTTTCCTCTGATTTTTAATCCAAAAAAAAATATTTTTTAGGATAACAATTTAAACAATCCTTATTTTTTATTATTTTTGTATCACTTTCAATTCCCATACGAACTTTAGCTTCTGCAACAATTCTTTCAACTCGACATTTACAAATGGCTTTAGCAAGTTCTGTCTCCTTAAGTTCATCATCGCTCACTGTATTCCAATCTCTTATTTTTTTAATTATGTTTACTCCCTTTCTGTACGTTTTTTTGAGAACCGGAACTAGTTTTATAGAAATAGGTTTCGAGCTTTTAACCCTATAATTTTCTCGGGTTTTTTTGTTGACTTGAAGGACGTTTTTACGGGAAAATGTCTTGCGGTTCCCTTGGATATATAGTGATTCTGTTTTTTCCTCTACTAAGTTTGCACTAATCCACTCGATTTGTTTGCTTGAAAATATTTCAGGCTTACAATAATTCACTTCACCAAATCTTATGTGATCAGAAAAGTCATAGTAGGATTCCAGTCCACGTCCAGATTGTGGTGCCAATTTTCTATTAGGCTTTGCTCTAATCCTAATTTGAGTCTGTAAATAAAAAACACAAAAATTATTCGACAGTTTTTTCCAATGATCATAATATAAAAGTATTTTGTACTAAAAATTTGTAAATTGAAGTGATTTAGATATACGAAAGTATACATACAATACAGTAAAACCAGATAATTCCTTATATCCAATTATATTATATACAGGGTGTCCCTAAAACTCACGCATAAGATCTTGCTACTTTATTGAGGATACCTAGAAAAAATATTTAAAAATCCTTTTGGCCAATTAACTGAGATATGAAGGAACAAAGTTGGGAATTCGATTTCTTTATTAACATGAATTTGGAAAAATCGCTAGTTGTCATCTAAAGAGCTCCTTTTTATTTGTTTAATGATTAATAAAACATATTTTATAAACTTTATATTTTTTTTAATTGAAAGTTATGTCAGGTAATTATTACTTATTAGTTTTCAATTTTAAAAAATAAATTGTAATGCTTATAAAATTAATTTTATTTATTACCAACCGAAAAAAAATCAATTCAAATTTTATATGACAACTAACGGGTTTTCAAAATTCATGATAATAAAGAAGTCTAAATCTCCCAACCTTGTCTCTTCATATCTTCAACAATTTCTCCAGGTATCCCTGAAGGGTCCCCAAAAAAATAGCGAGAACTTGTGCGCGAATTTTGGGAAACCCAGTTACTAAAGTTGGATATATCGAATAATCTAGTTTTAAAATGTAAAAATTTAAATTGTTTAATAAAATAATATTATAAATAAAATACCTGATTGGTGTATGTACTTGATCTTGTAAGCTTGACTTGTTTCCGGTACATCTTCGTCACAGTTATACTAATCACTGGTCACTGCCAAATTTTAAACTGATATCAGATAAATTATTTCGTCTATTTTATGCTACCCCCTACCCCCACCTAAAATTCTTAGAGGCAAGATTAATTATTATTAACATAATTATTTTGACAATAGCTTATAAGTTGAATATAATCGTTTTTTTTTTAATTTTAAATTTAGATCCCTTAATGAGAATAATAGGATTAAACAGGTAGATAAATAAGCAACAAACAGTAGCAGGTCAATTCATCTCGTATTTTGTTAATGCAATGATACTCTCTCTAATCAAGTACGAATAAATACATACAGGGTGTGCATAAAGTTCGGCAACGCCCGTTTATTTTTAAAATTAAGCATTTTTGAGAAAAATGTTTTAAATATAAGCTTTACGATTCTTGGTGACGGACTATTTAGAAATATTGCCATGACCTTTAACAGCAAGTTGAAGATCAGGCGATTATCACTTAACTTTTTTTAAATAGCGACCATCCATTATAAATGCGAATTATTAAAGCTTGCTTCCAGAGGTTTATAGAGCATTTTTATTTTACTTACATAAATAGTTTAGAAGTAACAAGTGTTCAAATTTTTAGAAATCTTGAGAAAAATGTTTCAATTAAAAGTTGTACGCTTTGTGGTTATTTAAAGAAAAATTGGCGCGGCGTTGCCGAACTTACATATTAAAACTTTAAACTTCTGTAACTTCTAATTATTTACTTTGGTAAAATACAAAAATATGCTTCATAAAACCTCTGAAAGCAAGCTATAAAAATTATATTTGACAATTTTTTCTCAAAAATGCTTAATTTAAAAAATTTAAAAACTTTTTATAAACCCTGTATGTATTTATTCGTACTGGATTCTATGTTATCGTTGCATTAGCAAAATACGAGATGAATTGACCTGCTATTGTATGTTGCCTATTTATCTACCTGGTTAATCTCTTTATCCTCATTAAGGGATTAATTTTAATAGGGGGTGGGGGTAGGGGAGGTATAAAATAGACGAAATAATTTATCTCATAACAGTTTAAAATTTGCCAGTGACCAGTGATTAGTATAACTGTGACGAAAATGGACCGCAAACAAGTCAAGCTTACGAGATCAAGCACATACACCAATAAGGTATTTTTTTATAATATTATTTTATTAAAATTTTTTCATTTTATAACTAGATTATTCGTTATATCTCTATACTCTATATAACAGAGATGTTTGAATTTTGGATTTATAGTCTATTTTATTTTTTTCTTAATTTTTTTAAATTAAATGTTCGACTGTACAAATGCTAGCACATACTTCAAAAAATAGGACGATTTCAACAAACGTATTTCTATTAAATATATATAAAAAATTATTGCATTAAGGCGCTATTACCTATTAAATTTCTTAAGAAATATACAGGGTGTTCCAAAGTTCGCGCATAAGTTTGTTCGGGACTCTTCAGGGATACCTGGAAAAATAGTTGAAAAATCCTCAAGTAACCGAGATATGAAGAGACAAAGTTAGGAGATATCGACTTCGTTATTATCCTGAATTTTGAAAACCCGTTAGTTGTCATATAAAGTTTGACTTGTTTTTTTTTCGTTTGTTGCCTAATAATAAAAATTTGAAACCAATTTTATAAGCATTATAATTTTTTTTTTAAATTAAAAACTAAGTAATAATTACCTAATATAATTTTCAATTAAAAAAAATGTGTTTTATTAATTAATAAACAAATAAGAAGGAACTCTTTACATGACAACCAGCGGTTTTTTCAAATTCATCATAGTAAAGAATTTGAATTCCCAACTTTGTATCTTCATATCTCGGTTAATTGCCCAAAAGGATTATTTACTATTTTTCCAGGTATCCCTGAAAGTCCTCAACAAAGTAGCAAGATCTTTTGCGCGAGTTTTGGGACACCCTGTATATAATAAAGTTGAATATAAGGAATTATTTGGTTTTTCGTATTGTATACTTTCTAATATCCAAATCTTCCAACACCGTCACTTCAATTTACAAATTTTTAGTACTTACAAAATACTTTTATATGATCATTAGAAAAAAACTTTCGAATAATTTTTGTGTTTTTTATTTACAGACTCAAATCAGGATTAGAGCAAAGCCTAACAGAAAATTGGCACCACAATCTGGACGTGGACTGGAATCCTACTATGACTTTTCTGATCACATCATTTTTGGTGAAGTGAATTATTGTAAACCTGAAATATTTTCAAGTAAAGAAGTCGAGTGGGTTAGTGCAAACCTAGTAAAGGAGAAAACAGAAACACTAATTATCCAAGGGAATCGCAAGACATTTTTTCTATTTACCCGTAAAAAGGTCCTTCAAGTCAACAAAAAAACCCGAGAAAATTACAGGGCGGGATCTCCTCCGCCTGAATTGTACGAAAGAATTGTTGAAAGACGCTCCAAACCAATTTCTAAAAGACTAGTTCCGGTTCTTAAAAACACATATAGAAAGGGAGTAAACATAATTAAAGAAATAAGAGATTGGAATACAGTGAGCGATGATGAACTTAAGGAGACAGAACTTGTTAAAGCCATTTGTAAATGTCGAGTTGAAAGAATTGTTGCAGAAGCTAAAGTTCGTATGGGAATTGAAAGTGATATGAAAATAATCAAAAATAAGGATTGTTTAAATTGTTATCCTAAAAAATAATTTTTTTTTGGATTAAAAATCAGAGGTAAATGTAATTTACCTTAAAGAAATAATTTATTGTGACGAAATATAATATTATTTAAGTTAAGTGTTAAGTTTTAGGTGTAAAATTATTTATAATACATATATTATGTAATATATGAAACTTTGACTATTGTAATTTAATGAATTATAAATATGTAATAAAAATCATATGAAGCAAAAATAATGTTTTTCTTTTAATTTGTCATTTAGTTTATTTATATCACACCCAAAAGTAGGTACTACTACACCTTTTTCAATTGTATTTCAAAAAAGATCACTTCAATTTCAGAAATCGTCAATTGTAATTCAGAAACGTGTATTGTACTTTAGATAGGATCAATTGTATTTCATAAAGTTACATTTGGAAATCAGAATTCGTCAATTTAATTTCAGAAAGTATGATTTGAATTTCAGATGTAATCCATTTTTGTATTTTAGAAAGAATCATTGTATTTTACTCAAAGTAAATTTTGCCGAAGTAATTTCGGATTACCTAAATATAATATTTTATCTACAAACAAGGGTCCTCCAATGCAAAAGCATATTTTAACAATTTCTGAAATTTTATTGTTATTTCTGAAATTCAATTCATGATTCTGAAGCAAAATTGATGCTTCCTGAAGGCAAATGGATTTACCTGGAATTCAATTTTTTCTTGTAAAATAAATTATAATTATTTGGACAAAAAGTGTACTGGTTAAAATGCGTTTCTGACCAAAAATGTCCAAACGACCAAAACCTACAGGGCGGATATAGCTATAGCACTTGGGTGCCCTGGGAATAAATTGTTATAGAGGTCCCGGAATACTACAAAACTGGCCTCATCCCGAAATATTAGCACTTTTTTTTATTTTTTTTAAGTTGCAATTTAGCTTTTTGATGGCCCCAAAAAGGAGAACCCCCTCTCCTCATCTGCAGTCCTATTAGATCGTATACAAATCCGTCCTTGTTCTTCTTAAATAAAAATTCCAAGGGGAACATTAAAAAAATAAAATTTTATGAAAATTGTAATTTAAACTCTTGTTACTTTTATTTGATACATTTTTTTCTCAAAAATGCTTCATTTCAAAAATAAACGGACGTTGCCGAACTTTTTGTACACCCTGTAGGTATACAAATAAAGAAATAAACAATACCAATTCTTATTATACAAATGTATACAAAAGTAAATAATTTTAAAATTATACATCGAAATTGTATTTTTATAAAATAAGTAAGACAATTTATAAATTTTTCAGTATGTATAAATTTTTTAATTTATTTTAAAAAAAATTTAGAACCTAATACAG
Source organism: Stenus bimaculatus (assembly GCA_963971135.1). Lineage (NCBI taxonomy): Eukaryota > Metazoa > Arthropoda > Insecta > Coleoptera > Staphylinidae > Stenus > Stenus bimaculatus. The sequence continues at coordinate 41,811,117 of OZ020183.1, read as the reverse complement.
GGGCTGAACAAATACAAATACACGCTCCACGCTACGTTGTTAAGAAGCATTAGTTAAGGCCGTTTTAGACGGGCTCAATTTGTTACCAAAATTTTGTTCCCAAACCGACTTAGACTTTTAGCCTGTCTAAATAGGCCTTTAGAAAGGGTAAAAATATTGAAAAAAATCGATCTAGCACATTATTCAAGATATGAGAATGATCAAAGTTAAAGAAATATTTGTACATTTCTACATTTTTTGTTATCTTCGCTCTAAACAGAAAATAAATCATATTGTTTATATTGCATTTCTCAAAAAAAATATTAATATATTTGCATTTTAAAATTACCAATAATAAAATATTTTGTATTTTCACTAATTCATTCGGGCACTTTTGAACAGTTTCATGTTAATTTCAATTTTATCACCTTTATTAGATTTAGAGGTAATTGTATCTTTAAAATCTACTTTGAAATCAAAACGTTGCTAAGTTTACTTATTAACTTATTTAAAAAATGCTAATTGCTTCGGTATTCCCATACAATTATTTTATACACATTTAACGCTTGCTTCCAAACAATGTACCGTGAAGCGTATTCGCGACTTTTTCAGCACCCTGTATAATTTTATTAAAGTTAAACCAATTCTTTTTAATACCTTGTACTATTTTAATTAAAAAAATGTATTTTTACATCAAGGCCTAAAATTTTGTACATTTAAGTGGAAACAGAAAATGTATACCGGGTGTACAAGAAACGAGATGAGCCACACCTGTAATTTCTTTATCTAAAAAAGTAAAATTTAAATATATTGTATTGGCAAAATAATTATTTGATGGTGATCTTAATTACCTTTTACCTTAAGCCAAAGTGGCATTTATTAGCTCTGTTTTTTGTTTTACAATTTTTTTCAATTAAATTGGCCCGATAGTTTATAAACTGGTGGATGGTACAATTTTGAATTAACGAGATTTGGTGAAAAAAGGCCAGCCAAAAAAAAACTGGGCTATTCCCACCCTGACTAATGGGTTTCTTGCAGTTTTAGTCGATGAAATCTCGTCAACTTTCTACGATATTCTTCTGATAAATTCTTTTTGGGACACACACTATATTACAACACTGTATTATTTTCAATTACAACTTTTTTTTGGGGGTGTCCCAACTCTCAACGAAAAAGAAACGGTTGAGTTTTAAAATAGTAAACAATAAAATTTGCAAAAACAGTCGGACAGGTCAACTTTGGTTTCAAGGGGGACATATTTTGGAATACAGATGATGCAAAAATCCATTCATCCCTGTGCGGTATGGACACAACCCCTAACATTATAAATAGCATGGTGGGGTAAGTAATATCTCGTTGGAAAGATCTTTTTACCTCGAATAACATACGAAAAACAAAAGTTAAATCGATCAATTCGTTTTAAAGATATTTCAAATTAAAAATCCAGAACATAACATGTTCAATTTTAAATATATCTTTAAAACTAATCGATTGATTTAACTTTTGTTAGCGTTTTTTTTTTCATTTTTTTTAATAATGCTTTCAAAACTCAACCGTTTCGTTTTCGTTGGGCCACCCTGTATATTTTTTGTACAGGCGGGTGAGTTTAAAGTAGGGAATAAAAATCATAACTACGTTATCTCTTGGAGTTTTTAAAAGCCGTAAAAGACGTATCGCATTGTCTTTGAAAACCTTTATTTTGAACCCAACAATATTTTTTTCTCAGTTGACATGACGTCACTATGACGTCATAAATTTTTTTTAATGGATTGAAATGGTATTTATACGTGTCGCATTGTTTTTGAAAACCTTTATTTTGAACCCAGCAATATTTTTTGAATTATTTTTGCAGTATTTGTAGTTTTGCACATAAAATTATTTTTTCTGGATTTTACTCACAGTTTGTGAGCAGCTGAGAGGGGTGGCAAGACGCAACACACGCATTATGTTTTTAAAATTGTATTATTATCCTGAAATTTTGAGGAAGACGATTTTGAACGTATCGTTGAGGAAGGAATGCTCATCTTAACCTGGGTTTTTTTAAAATATTTTCGGGACCTCGAAAAAGTCGAATTCCGAGATTTCACCAATAATTTTTTCCCTTCCCAAGATGAAATCCGAGAAACGCCCTTGTACATATATGTATTATAAACATTGGAAAGTTTAAAGTAATAAAGTTATGAAAAAAAATATTTTGGAATTTTTATTTTTGTAAACTTGAGGTGTTGAGATATCATTGCAATCGAAAAACCTCTATCTAAATGGGGGCGGTCTGTGGCCACATTATAATACCATTATTGCCATATAAATACACATGAATATATTTGGAAAAACGCAATATAAATTAATTACCAAAAAGTGTCCAATGAATTTCTGAAATTATAGTAAAAGTTTTAATATAGGATTGATTAATTTTTTTACCAAAAACATTTTTGTCACATACTTTAAACAAATAATAATTAATAATATGCACAAAAAAGGGTATATCGTTACATTTTTTTACACATTTTCCAATTGTATTTCAGATGAATCAATTTAATTTCAGAATCATTAATTGTATTTCAGAAAAACGAATTATTTAATTTCAGAAAGTATCAATTATACATTTGAGAATCATCAATTTTATTTCAGTGAGTAAATAATAAATTTTTACAACTAAAACCAAGCTATAATTTTTAATACTTAATACAGGTAGATTTAATTTTCCTTAAAATCCTTTTCTTCGTGGAAACAAACAATCAGGAATGGACTTTTGGTACCTATTAAGATTTCCTAATTAATTTCTTGGAAATTTACCAGTTTAGTTCCAATAAAATAAACCTAATTACAGAATAATTGAGGGTAAAGTACATTTATCTTGGGACATTCCAAGTAAGAATACTATGCAGGTAATCAAAACAAATGTTCTGAATTTATCTCAGTACTGTGGGTAGTGCAATCAGTGAAGAGTGATTAATTTTAACAGAAGTTTAAAATGTTTATGGCAAGACAAAGACAATATATCTATCATCAATGCTTGAATAAGGTAAATATTTAGCTTTTTAATGCTTTAAAAATAATATTCAAAAAAACAATTTTTTAATAAACATATTTTGCGACTAAATTATTTTTAATCAAAAATTTTAACTTGAACGGATGATCCTAAAAGTTCTTTTTTGCAGGCAAATCAGCAGACTTTTCGAAGAACAAATCAAACGTCAAGAAATTTCACTTCAACTCCCACTATGGATAAAATAATAATTCTTCCTGATAACTTCTTACGTCTAGAACTTCCAAGTTGTAGTTATGAAGACTGGAAAAAGGATTTATTGGAGCATAAAAACAAAAAATTTAAAATTAGAGGCGCGTATAGCTCACATCTACCTTCAGATATTATCAGTGCACATATAGTGATGGATGTTTTTGATAATGGATATTTTATGGAAGATGGTTTTGTTATTGTAACAAGGAGTGATTGTGAAAACGCCTATGATCCTTACATAACACATCCTAATTCTTTTCAACAAACTCCTTTAATTGCCTTTCAACAAAAAATATATGCTATTTCGCTATTTTTTAAAACAATATTTCATAGGAACAAAAATAAAAAGAAAGAAACTTATACTCGATTTGATGGTTCAGAAATTTATGAAAACGTTCCTTTGTAAATAATAATTTTGTATATACATAAATTGTATAATTATGTAGTATTAATTTAGTGTGATGACCATTTGGTATAAATTTTATAAATATTTTGTCAATAAAGGTGAATAATTCAAATCTTTATTTTTAGTAAAAGTACTGTCCCAAATCATCGTCAAGTTCTCATCTTAAATAATTTGTCTATTGTTATTAAAGAAATTTAAGATCGATATCCTGTGTTTTTTCATTTGACTTATGCTGACGCTTTAAGAAAATCACTAAAAAGTAAATAAACTAGTAAGAGGGATTGAAATAAATAATTTAAACGCGGATTTAATCTTATTAATAACTTTATTAAATTTTAGCTATAGAATCTCTTTCATTAACCTATTAGGTATATTAAAAAGCATAAATTATAATTATATTTACATAATAATAATAATTTGAAACATACATAAATAAATATAGAAATATTTGTTTTTTTACATAAATTGTAGCACACTAACAAGTTGTAGTAATGAATCACATTCCAGTACGATAGTTGATAATAGTTTGCTCATGTAGAATTTATAATAATGCAGAAATATCCCATATTTTAATTAACTTATCGTGTCCAACAGTCAACAACTTCTTACGTGTCTCATCCAAACTCATCGCAACTATACTGTGTTTAGCATCATGGAATGTAGCTAAAGATGGCCGACTAAAAAATCAACAATCAAATAAATCCAACAAGTTTATACCGTGCTGAAGTTACATTTAAATGCATTCATTTTTATATACAGGGTGTCCCTAAAAGGTCTGTACAAAACGATACCACATACTCTGTAGCGCCTTAGAAGAACTTTTTGATAGAGTTAAGTTTGGTTAAATCGTCATATTTAGGTCTCAGGAGTATGAGGTATTGTTTTGTACAGACCTTTCAGGGACACCCTGTATATATTTTTTTATTCGAAAACAAAAAAATTTAAGGGCGCAATTAGTTTATATTTCATTACAGATAGTTCTTAGTAAAACTGCATAAAAAGTTTTTTCAAATCAGACCAGGAGTTAAAACAGTCAACTTTTCAGATTTTATTTTTTTAATCGAAAACAAATAAATGCCAGGGCTCAATTTTTTTTATACTTTGTGACACATACAGTCCTTAGTAAAAACAATTTCAAAAATGCTGTAGTAGGAATTAGTGCTTCAAATATTTGTAAGTTCTTAAAACTGTTTATTCAAAAGTTTGAACTTCAAACTAGTTCGAAAAATTTAGAAAAGGTTTGAGTTTGATAGAAGTTAGATTTTGAAAGATTTTAAAGCTCAAAAGTTCATGTTGAAAAATAGGTCGAGTTAGAACTTGGAAGCTTTCATGTCATTTTTACCTCTGAAAATATATTGCCAAAAATGACGTCAAAAGTAGGTTCGTGACACTAAACCTACTTTTGAAGTCATATCATTAGTTCCGCAAGAGGGAGAACCCTTAGCTTTAAAAGAAAATAGCCAATTTTAAATGAATATTGAAAAAAAAAGAAAATCAAGTTCAAACTTCATTGAGTACAAAGTTTCTCAAATTCATTGAGTTCGAAATTTAGTAGGTTCAAACTTCATCAAGTTCGAAATTCAAAATTATTATATCAATTTATAAAGAATAGGTTTGAAAAATTCGAAATTTTCATGTTTGAAGTTCGATCAGCAAAAATTTCGGGTTTGGTGAACAACACCAGTAAGAATAATTTTATGATAAATAAAGGATATTTTATCCCCGAAAATGAGGATCGGGATATACAAGATATTTAACTTACTCAACATCCTTTAAACTGATATGGCAAGGTTCACAAACTCTCACAGCGAATTCAAATCCCATTATTGGAATAGCTAATCTAGCAGTAGAACATTTATCACAGACTGCCTTGCCACAGTGTCGACAATGATGCTGCCTTAAACCAAATTGTCTTTGGTCCATCATTGCTCTGATATTCCAAAAGAAGGGCCTTCCACACATCTGGCATGTATCAGATTCCATCCATTCCGGGGTTTCTCTCCTTTGTTTGGTCATGTCCCAAAGGACTAATACACCATCTTCTCCAGCACTTACCAATTGCTTCGTTGTATTCAAATAACATAAAGCAGATACCTTAAAAATTGCAAATACTCCATTATATTTTCTTTACTTAATATAACTTTTTATAAGAATTGGTCAATCAATAAGAATTTTTAAATAGTTACCTTGTTGTGATGACCCTGAAGTTCATAAGCTGTACCTTGTTGCCCCCCAATATCCCAAACAATAACTGTTTGATCATACGATCCGCTAAAGAGCATCTGTCTTTCCATATCCCAAGCCAATGTTCGAACAGAACCAGAATGACCTTTTAAAGTTGTTACTACAGCTGCACCACTATTTGAAAGCTTTAACATAGTTATTTGGCCAGAATAGTCACCAACAAAAGCATGTTTTGTTTGAGAATCAAATCTAAAAACTTATTCAGGAAATTTTATCATAAATTATATTAAACTTATAAACGCTGTCAACTAAAAGTTAGGTTTAAAATTGTAAAAAGGATACTGTAGAGAAGTACACCAAGCTTCTGAGGTAAATGTACCAATATTCCTTCCAGTTTGTGAACAATTGTATGAGAAAACTTTGTCGGTGCTGGCACTGAGCACCCACTCACAGGTAATTGCGAATATTACTTCAGTTACTCTAGATTGATGGGCTAGATATTCCCTAGTAGGCATCATTCGATTAAAATCTGAAGCTAACGAAAATTCTGAAACGGTTCCGTTTTCTTGCCCTATGAATAATTGCCTAGTTTCAACTGTATAAAAAAGCGAGGTTGCTCCACTTGGCATATATTGGCATATACTTGGCCAATATTGACCTGAATCTCTTTTCAACCATACTCGTACAGTTCTGAAAAATACACCAATTTAAGTACCATATCATTAGAAATAAAATGGAAAAACTACAACCACTTAAAATTGGAACAAACTGTCGTTGTTTAAAAGAACCTAAAATACCAGACAATTTGTGAGGCATAAATTAGAGATCAAACAAAAAAATTGCAGCAAAATTTTTAAATTTTAAAGAATGGTCAAGACCGAGTGCCCAGACAAAAATTGCTAAAATTCCCCCAAAATAATAAGAAGTTTAGAACGAAGCTAATAAGTATTATATTACTACATTTTGAAGACTTTAGTCAATCTACATTTTAGAGTCTAATTTAAAATTTTTAGTAGCGTGACAATCTTTAAATATTTATAAAGAATATGATAAAATAAAGAATTCATTAAGTTCAGTGTCGTGAATATTTTACACGATTGAAAATAGAAAGTTAAATTGGATTAAGTTCTATTTTCTTCTTTATTCCCTGACCACTTGGTAATTTTAAATATAAGAATAGAACAAGTCTTCGCACATATTACATTAATCTCTAAAATGATTGTACAATCTTATCACCAAAAAACTGACCTGCTCTATCAAAAAACAACACCCAAATGAAGACAAAAATAGTTAATTATAAAATTAATTATACAAAAATTACCTAATGAATTATTAATTATTATTTCATGTAAAATTGATGCCTAATATAATTATTTTTAATCTAATTTTTTAATAACGTACTTATCACTTGATACGCTGATAATTCCTTCCTCGCCGGGTATAATAACTGCTGCATTAATCTCATCGTTGCATCCTTCTAATTTTGCCAAAAGGGCCGGTTTTTTGCTCGTGCAGAACTTATCATTCGATTGGGTGGCTGGTTTTATTTCCGCTGCCATTTTTTGCGTTTGTTTAAAATGAATTTGTGGAAATGTCACTTTTCTACCAATTTCTGTCAGAATTTATTAACTTACGTTTGACATTTCTAGCGTGAACCATACATCCAAAATTATAATTTATCCCCACCATTTTCAATAATTTATAATTATATATTATATACAGGGTGATTCAAACCACCCGTGCCACCCATTTATCACGAGAACGCGTTATTACCAAAGTGAACCTATAGAATCCATTGGTGAACTTATTTTTTTCCGGAACAACCCGGAACTATCCGGAACCGGAGGTAACTTTGATTTTTTATATAGCAACATAGATCGAGTTTGGTATGGATGGATAGGTCTTACAAAAACAAATAACTTTTATCAAAATATATTTTTTTAATTTTCCATAGTTTGGAATTTATTCGAAAAACAAAAAAAAATGTAAAAAAAAAGGTAAATAAAAATTATTGCATATTTTGAAGAAACTCGACATATGTTGCCATTTAAAAAATCAAAGTTACCTCCGGTTCCGGATAGTTCCGGAAAAAAATAATTTCACCAATGGATTCATTAGGTTCACTTTGGTAGTAAAATTTATTATTTCGGCCATGTACGATAACGCGTTCTCGAGATAAATGGGTGGCACGGGTGGTCTGAATCACCCTGTAAATTAATACAGGATACAGGGTGAGCTAAAATCAATGTGGTCAATTCAACTTTCCCGCCAAAAAATTGGGGAATTTGTTCGCTCCAAGTTAATACAATATAATAATATAGTAACACAAAATCACGTCAAAATTATAACAAAGTAACTAGACTACACCATGACTTCACAAAAGCACAGGCGTAGGTCGAATCAGGTCGAATTCTTATCGTTGGCTTTGTGTGCCGGTGTGTCAATTAGGAGTTTTTGGAATTTTTAGATTTCGCTCGCTCTCTGGTGGCAAAAATATGAACTACTATATATTCTGCACTTACTTTCTGATTTAACGCATTTTGGTACATGTTTTTTGAGCTTTTCTGAAGCTTCAAATTATAAATATATTTGTGCTTTGTTGAATATGTAGTTATTAAGTACAAGAATGCATTTTAAACACAATTTTTGACCTCTAACAAGTACCGAATATCCTCCATTTATAGCGACATCTATACGTAGTTAAACTTCCCAATACTTTGGATTTAGTTATTGTAGCTTTTCTGTTTCATCAATCATCAACATCAATTTTTATCAAGACTACTTTGCGTAAATCTTTGATTTGGTTAGCTTCTGCCTCAAAAATAATTCCTGATTTGTTATGATTGGGAATTTCGACTAACGTATAACGCTGTTTTGGCATAAATTTTGTAAAAAAAAACGAAGGAATAGGTTAGGTTAGGTTAGCATAGTCAAATTACATCCAAATTTATTGAAAAGGGTATCATCACAAAAATATCAATTCAAGAGTGATACAACGGTACCAAATTCATAGTTAGTCAGTCTATAATTAAGGAGGAATTCATAATAAAGTAGCATAAAAACAGTGAAATTTATTATAAAACTATTTACTTTCGAACCCCCTTTTAAGACGGATTTTAAAAACATTACAAAATAAAAACTATACCACTGTACACTTAAAGACGAAGAAAACGGAATGTAACACAAAATTAGTCCGTTCAATTTAGCCTATAAAATATCAAAACAGAAAATGCCCGCTTTCGACATAAACTAAAAAATGCATTATTAATTTACACAAAAACTATTTTTCCCTAATGCATAAAAAAAGTTAATAGTACCCTCTGAAAGACAACTAAAATACGAATCCGAGGGTATGTAACTCATAGTTACTTCGTAGGGTTTTAACGATGAAATTTGCAATTAAAATTTGATTTGAAAGCTGCGTTACTCTTTCTTACGCTTTAATTAAATACGTCATAAAACGAGTTTTCGGACTTGCATAAAAATGTTATCAACATCGTTTGAAAGACAGTTAAAATATGAATACGATGGTATCTTACTCATAGTTAGTCCATGCGGTTTTAATGATGAAATTTGCAATTAAAATATGACTTGGCGGTGCATTATGTAGGATTTATGCACCCAGATTTAACACTTAACCTAGAAAAAAAAACGGAAAAGACGCGCTTCTTCCCTTAAATTTTTAATTCTTATGATTTATTTTTGTTTTAAGTTATCATTTTGTTTGTTTTTAGATATATTAAATCAAAATTAAAATGATAAACAGCGAATTTCAGCTAAATTTATTTATCGCATGTGCAGCTCATTTAAACCAAGTAATTTGTCTCTTTAAATCATAAGTCTTAAAACTTAATTTTTAAATCTCTTTGTATAAATAGGCCGTTACTCTTTAACTAAATGGGTCATAGAACAAGTTTTCAGACTTGCATAAAAAAGTTATTAACACCATTTGAAAGGTTTTTATTTATTACACTCCTTCTAGCTTTACGAATGACCACCAGAGGTCGTATCTGATCTCCGAAATCGCGAATTGTATTCATTTTGGAAAAAAAAATTTGCTACGCCATTGGATTACTAGGGGATATCCTTTTTAAAATTTTAGTTGTACCTACCTGTGTATTTGGTTGCCTACATATCAAACCACAAACATTTTAACTCACCCTGTATCAAGATGTAAAAATACATTAAAAAATTATCGTGTTTACGCTTTATTAATTTAATTTTATAAATTGTAATATTTTAAGCTAAAGAAATTGATCATAGAGTGGTATTTTTAAAGAAGAAAAAAAGTTTTTTACAAGTTTAAATTGGTTACTTTTAAACACTAGCTAAAACAGGCTATAATATTGTATTTACGTATTATTTTTTATAGCATTTACCGCAATTTTGCTGAATCTTTTTTAAACAAATAATGTGAACACCCTGTATTATTACATTTATGCAGCAGATTATACTTGATTGTGATTGGTTGATTACATTGCAAAAAAATGAGTAAACATTTGATTGGATATAATTGATAAAATGGTTAATTTAAATCTTGTGAATTATTTTAAAATATGATAAATGTAAAATAGTTCTAAAGTTCTTTTTGATAATTTTCGTGCGTGATTTTATTAAAAACAAAACGCGTTGTCAATTGTTAATTGTGGTATATCCTTCGTAAGATAGTATTTAATTAAATTTTCGATTGTATTAATTACAATTAATAACAAATTATATCGAAAATGTTGGGTGTTGCATCATATTTAAATTTTTTGTGAAAGAAGCGCCTGCGTAGGCTTCACGTGTGTTGGACCAATAAAATCGGCCCACGAAACTTTGTTGTTGTCGTGTGTATTATTGGGCTTTACACACACGAAATTTCGCCATGAAAGTGTAAATACAAAGAAATATAATGCAAAAAACTCACAATCTCCTAAAAACTATGCTAGTGTATAAAAGTATCTATGTTAAATTTACACCCTGCATTTTATTTTTGTTATTAGAATGTTTATTGGATGGTGAGTTCACAACATAACCTATAATTGTGACATTACTAATTATTTGCTTTTTATTTTTCTTCAAAAAGTGAGTGAGAGTGCCACACAAGTAGAAATAAACAATCATTTAGAATTAGGAAGACAATTTTTAGCGAAGGGACAACTTTCCGATGCTCTTACGCATTATCATGCAGCAGTGGGTAAGTTCACTTTATTTTTAACGATATTGACTGATTATCACTGTTTATTTGCTATTTTTAAAGTTAATTATATATAATTTGCTTGTATCTATAAAATAAATTATTCCATCAACATTTTATTGACACAGCAATTGATTGCGTTTGAATTATGAAATTGTATACAATGTGCGTACTTTTGTTTAATTACTCCTACATTATACAGGGTGAATCATTTAAGTTGAAACAAATAAATATCTGGAAAAGTTAGGGTAGTTTAAGTATCGACAGAATTTTAAAATGAACTGATTTAAAATAGGTTTCTACTTAAATGAAGAGCTTAAACAGACAAGTATAACAGTTTTTGCATTATTGGTCAGTTCAAATTAGCTTTAACGTTCGAAAGTGGTGATATTTGTTGTTAGCTGTTAAGTTACTGGCATTAAAAATGAAAATATAAATTGATAAGCTAATATCTTTATGTGTAAAATTACTTTGTAAAAAATTCCATGACTTCTAACTTCCAAAAAAGGCGATGGTAGGCAAAAATTCTCCACCGAAACATCCAAAATAAGCAAAAATAAATGTTAACCACAAACGTTTTTAAAGGGGGTATTCTAGTCTAGAAGCCGGAATTTCGAGCGTTTTTTGAGGATTCATAAAAAAAAAGCAATTCATATTTTTACTATCCATTTTTTTTAGCTTATTTAATCATATTTCAAGAGTACATAAAAAAATAAAAATAAAAAAAATATTAACATTTCAGCAAGTTATGCGTCGTTGAAGTAGAGGGGCGAAAAAAAAAGCTGTGTCCCGGTCGTCATGATATCTACCCTCCTGGTCACTTGATAAATAAAATTATGGATAATTTTTGATCAGTATAATTGCCAGTATCGTGTGAACCAGAAAAAGTGAAAAAAAAAAAACATTCGCAAAATGGTGGCTACTCAAAAAAATTTTTTCGATTTTTTCAAATTTCTAGACTAGAATACCCCCTTAACAAAGAAAGGCCCATTAAACAACAACAACCTTAATCTTCCAAATTAATTAACTTTTGGGTGTTGTAAAGTATTATACGAACAATTATGATTTTAAGTATCACGTCTTCGACATTTAAAATTACTAAATAATAAAGGAGTTGGTTAATACTCAAGTTTTTAAACTTAAACTTGTCACTTTTAACCTGATATTAACTTACTACAGCACTCCAAAAATTTCTCAACATTTTTCATAATTTTTGGATCGCTATAAAAAGTTTAAAAATATACTTAAAACAAGAAATCAAAGGTCAAACTCTTCATTTATACCTTAACTTATTGCTAGCGTTGGAAAAATAATAATTTTTCAATTAGTTTTTTATTTTTGTGGAAAATGCCGCTAAGCAATCGTTTTTTGTTTTACTGCTGACGGATGAGTATTTGGTTTGACTTACTCAAACAAAAAAAGAAGAAATTGGTAGCCACAAAACTCATCTGTGTACCAAAAAAAGAAATTTTAATAAAGCTCCTCTGGAAAAAAAGTTATGACCGAAACCGCAAATATCAAAAGTATTTCAAAATCAAGCCTACTATCGGCTTAAGGAACATTTCGAATTTTTAAGTGACAGATTTTTCATTGTGTTTCTACCAAATTTTGAATTTAAGTGTTCCTTAAATTTTAAGTGGGAATTGTGCAATCGGCCTTGGTTTGTTTAAATTTAAAGCCAACCAAGGCACACTTGATATGTATGAAACAATTCATAATAAAATATAATTTATACAGGGTGTACCACAAAAATTATACAGGGTGTAACAAAAGTATGGATTTATTTTCTTATTTTGAAGTTTCAAAAAAAAGTTTAAGACGAAAGTTGCTTTGATTTTGTTTTTATTAGTATATACCGGGTGGAAATGAAACTAGGGCCACCCCTGGCATTTCTTTATTTATGAAAATAAAAAATTAGAATTTTAGTATCTTATATGATCTAAGAAAACAAATTTTATGGATCGAATAAATCTTTCATTTTACTTCCGGTTTATCAGGAAATGGCGCCCACTTTCTTATTTTAAATGTAATCCCCTGATTTTTTCTACGTAAAATCAAACATTGGTTAGTTTTAAGTAGGTTTTACTCAAATTTTTTACCAAAAAAAAATTCAAATTTTTTTCTTTAAGATTTGAAAAAAAATATTTTTTTGTCATAAACATACTTAAAATTATCCAATGTTTGATTTTACGTAGAAAAAATCAGGGGGTTATATTTAAAATAAGAAAGTGGATGCCATTTCCTGATAAACCAGAAGTAAAATTAAAAATTTATTCGATCCATAAGATTTGTTTTCTTAGATCATATAATATACTAAAATTTAAATTTATTATTTCCATAAATAAAGAAATGCCAGGGGTGGCCCTAGTTTCATTTCCACCCGGTATATGAAAAAAATATACGGTTACTACTTAAAAAAAATTGGTTGCCATAGCAAAGAAACAAAAACAACTGTGAAAAAACAAAATATGTCAAAATATGCATCAAAAAAATCAAAAAACTTTTATCTTAAAATTTTTGTTGACAATTGATTGTTCCATACTTTTGTTACACTCTGTATAATTTTGAAAATAATTTTCATCCAATTCATGCTTAAAAAGAATGAAAAATAAAATTGTAAGAAAATTTCACTTGAATTGAACTCAAAATTTATACAGGGTGTACAAAAAGTTCGCAACGCCCGTTTATTTTTGAAATGAAGCATTCTTGACAAAAATGTTTCAAATAAAAGTTGTACGATTATTAGTGACACACTATCTGGAAATATTGCCCATTTTCTTCAAAAATGCTTCATTTGAAAAATAAACGGGCGTTGCTGAACTTTTTATATATTCTTATTCTTTTACTTGCTAAACACTATATTGTCTAGGATAAAAAATTTTGAAATATGAAAACACTCAAAATTTAAGCCTATAGGGGAAATATTTTACATTGTACCTAGTTATTATTTTTAAATTTATAAATACAAAAAAAATGACAACTCAGTACCAATTTTAAAACTCTCCCCGTAAAAATTGGTTTCAAGTATTGTTTTAAGCAACAACACATTTTAAGAAAGAAGACTAGATTTTCTATTGTCATTAATATCCTTTTTTTGAATTGATCAATTTTTTAGGAAAACTAAAAAATGACTTATATGATTATTATTATTTGCATTATAATATTAATTTTATATTAGTCTAGGAAGTTGTAAATATTTGTCAAATTTTTCTTTATCACTGATATTAATGTCCTAATAGTTGTTAAAAATTTATCAAAGTAGATTATACAAATATATTTAAATAGAAAATTAATAGCCACATTCATAAATAAACATGAAATTAACATATGTATGTATTCCATAAATTACAGTTATATAAATAATCTCATAAGATCTTATCTAAAAATTGGAAATAATTTTATAAAAAAAATAACAAATTTTATTTTGTTTCAGAGGGCGAACCCAACAATTACTTGACATATTTTAAAAGAGGTACTGTGTACCTTGCTTTAGGTAAATCAAAAAATGCACTTAGTGACTTAGATAAAGTCCTTGAACTGAAACCAGATTTCACAGCTGCTAGAGTTAGTAGAGGAAATGTACATTTAAAACTAGCTAATTTTGAATTAGCCCAGTTGGATTTTTACAATGTGGTAAGTAGTAAAAAATCCCCCAATTAATTGAAATCTCTAAAATTTATAACTTCTAGTTACAAGTAGATCCTTATAATGAAGAAGCCAACGAGTTAATTCGAAGAATTGAACCTGCACTTGAAAGAGAACGCATGGCAAAATATTACTACGGAAATGATGATTATCACAATGCAATTAGTTTATTATCAGAAGTTCTAGAAACTAGTCCTTGGGCTGCGAGATTATATGAGCTTAGAGCAGAAATGCACATGGAAAATAATGATGTTTTAATGGCAGTCACTGACATTAGAGCGTCCACAAAATTACAATCCGACAACACTGATGGATATTACAAATTAGCCACACTACTATACCAAATAGGGCAAGCCACTGATTCGCTTAAATCAGTAAGGGAATGTTTAAAACTTGATCCAGAACATAAAGACTGTTTTCCTTTTTACAAAAAAGTAAAGAAAGTAGAGAAATTTTTGACTGAAGCTGAAAACAATTATAATGAAGGAAATTATGCTGACTGTGTTAATTCGGCAGAAAAAGCATTTAAAAATGAAAAACAAGTCCAAGCAATAATCTTTGAAGCACAAAAACTTCTCTGTACATGTTATATGAAGGATGAACAAACCGCAGAGGCTGTGAGTGCATGTACAGACGCCCTAAACACAAATCAAGACCCAAATATCTACTGTGATCGTGCTGAAGCTTATTTACAATCAGAACTATATGATGATGCCATACGAGATTACAATAGCGCCATAGAAATTGACCCCAATTTTGAAAGAGCCAAAGAAGGCAAACAAAAAGCAAATAAAATGCAGCAACAAAGCGAAAGGCGAGACTATTATAAAATTTTAGGGGTCAAAAGAAGCGCTTCTAAAAAAGAAATCACTAAAGCTTACAGGAAAGCAGCTCAAAAATGGCATCCAGATAATTATGCAACAGATGAAAAAATGAAAAAAATAGCTGAAAAGAAATTTATTGATATCGCAGCAGCTAAAGAGGTAAGCTTTTATTTTTTACTAATCCTTTTCAATGCTAGCCACAAAGTTTAAACGAAAAGTAGTAGATTTGCACTATCTACAATTACAAATTTACTGGTAGGTATTCATAAATCTACAAAATTTTAAAATTCTCATTACTTATTTTGTCTAACTCTTAAATTAAATTTTTGGAACTTAATTTTTTTTATTCGCATGAGGTAAATTTGTTAATTCTCAGTTATTTTTTTATAAAAATTTTGTAGCTAGTATAACAATTCTATGTGTTTTAACTTCTGTGAAGCAATTGAGCAAAATCTTTCAGTGTTATAAATCTTTAAAACTAAAAAAGTAAAATATAGCAAAGAAGATGATTGGTGATTTGTCAGTTGCAGGGTCAAATAGATGACTGCTCTTGCAACATAGACACATTAGAAAACTTTAATAACTACAAAATCTACCCAAGATTGCAGAGTCTTTTAACAAAAGATTACTTCCGCTTTTACAAAGTCAATCTAAAAAAAGAATGTCCATTCTGGTTTGATGATAGTAAATGTGCGATGAAATACTGTAGTGTGCAAGCTTGTAAGAGTGAAGATATACCTGAAGGGTTGAAAGATGTGTGGCGACCACATAATAAGTATGTGAAAGAAACTTGTGATGAGGACACTGACCTTGGGTATTTAAATACGACTATAAGTCCGAAAGTAAAGGAGGATATTGCATTGTGGGAAGTGTATGATGATTCGCAAGATAATTTTTGTATCATTGATGAAAATGATTCAGATGCACAATACGTAGATCTTCTTCTAAATCCTGAAAAATACACGGGTTATAAAGGAAAATCAGCACATAGAATATGGAACACAATTTATAAAGAAAACTGTTTTCGACCAAATAGCTACCCCAATTTCCAATCTTATATTCAAAATGATAAATTACACGGAATGTGTCTTGAGAAACGTGTATTTTATAGAGTAATATCAGGTTTGCATACTAGTATTAACATCCACTTATGTTCAAAATATTTACTTTCTGAAAAGAGGGGTTTGGGTTTGATGACCACTCCACAGTGGGGACATAATTTAGAAGAATTTCATCGAAGGTTTGATCCAGAAAATACTGATGGGGAAGGACCTAACTGGATTAGAAATTTATATTTTGTATTTTTAATAGAATTAAGGGCATTAGTTAAAGCGTCTCCTTATTTACAAAGTGAGGAGTTTTATACGGGTAATGAACCAGATGACTGGGATACCCAATTAGCTATTAAGGATTTACTTAATGTAGCAAAACAATTTCCAAACCATTTTAATGAACGTAAGATGTTTACGGGTAGTGAAATTGCACTTAAGTTAAAAATGGAGTTTAAACAACATTTTCGTAATATTTCTACTATAATGGACTGCGTTGGTTGTGATAAATGTAAATTATGGGGGAAATTACAAGTACAGGGGCTTGGGACGGCATTAAAAATTTTATTTTCTGGAATGTTTGATGATCATAACATTCCAGAATTGTACATTTTAAGAAATAATAAAAAAGACTTTCAATTGCAAAGAAGTGAGATTGTTTCTTTAATCAATGGTATTGGTAGGCTATCTGAAAGTATATTCGAATTGAGTGAATTTAGAAAAAATGAAAGATAACAAGAACAAGATAGTATCTCTATTTAAGTACTTATTTAGCATAAGTGTATATTTTTTATACATCACAAATTATTTATTTTATTACGGGTAGTTGGTGTTAATTGTTTAATATTTTACTTTTAAGTGTAATGTACATAGTTGTTATTTATTACTATATTTTAAAAGACACAATATATTTATTAAAACCTTAACAAAAAAAAGTAATTGAAATGCTCAATTTCTTCACGGATTTTAAGGCTATACTATCAACTTTTTTTAAACTAAATTTTTAGGTGTTAACTGATGAAGAAAAAAGGCGGCAGTTCGATAATGGAGAAGATCCTTTGGATCCTGAATCAGGAAAAGGAAACATGCACCATAATTTCCACCAATTTCATTCATTTCACGGAAGCCCCTTTCAATTTAGGTTTCATTTTAACTAATTTTCTTAAATTAAAATTGATAGTCTTATCAAAGCAGAAATTTAACTTATTTGATTAAAACTTCTGGTCGCTAGCTTTACAGACTGCAAAATGTTCAAACGTAAGCTCTAAGATGTATCATTTTTATTGTACATATTTTTTCTTTATACAATAAATTATTATTATTAATTGCACTGTCTTTTATTTATGAACAAAAAATATCAATAGTATATTGTTTTTTTAGGAGTAAAAGAAGTACTTTTTGTGGCGGGACGAGCTTTGCGAGTCCCGCGGATACATGCGAGCCACAAAAAGTTCTTTTACTCCGAATAAAACATGCTATTTTTTCTCCAAACGTTGAAATTTTTAAAATAGTAATATAAATAATTTTAAAATTTGACATTTAATTTACATACAACACACAATACAATGTTTGTGTATATTGGGTTGTCTAAAATTAATTTCTACTTTTTTTATATATTAATATTAACATTGTTTAATTTCAATACGACATGTATATTGGGTTGCGGAATAAGCAGAGTAGAAATTTAATTTCTACTCCTAGGCAGTACAAAGTGACCATAGAATCAACGAACATAAAAAGTGACATTTTAAAGCCACTCAAACGTCACAGAAGACTGTACTTTAATGACGTTTGAAGAAAAAATAATTTTTTTAGAAGAATTTTCGAGGATTTGGAGGTGTCAAGCCAAAGAATGCAGAATTAAAAGTTTATTTTATATAGTTGGGAATTTTAGCTACCAGTAGAGGGCGCTTTAAATTGCATAAAATGGAGGATAGCAGGTACTTGTCAGTATCAAAAATTGTATTAAAAATGCATCTTTGTACAGTTGGTCCCAGCTGGAAGTAGGACAAAAGTAATCACGATCGCGTATTCTTTGTCCTACTTCCAGCTGGGAGCAACTTTACCTAATAAGTACAAACTCAACAAAACGCAAATAGATTTATTTTTAAATCTGTAAAAAAAGAAGGTTTTTGTAGGTTTATTTGAAAACGTTTTATAGTGAAACTTCAAATTTCACGTGAATCGTAATACACTTTAGATATGTTTCCCTGATTTTTTTTGCATGCTTTTAAAGGGGAGTTTTGGAGAGGGTTGGTAATAAAATAGTGATAACTTTAGATAACTTTTTAGGGGTTCATTTTTCAAAATAATGTTCGGCAAACAATTTCAGATAAAGATATTCTTGTACGAACTCTGTAGAATGCACCATTTTGGAGAAAAATGCATAACAACGATATTTTACGGCACAATTGTTGCACGTTAGATATCTACTTTTTTCTACAATACACGTTTTTTATTATTAGGTAGCTAATAAAATTTGATTAGTTGGCAGGTTTTCATTAAATTAAGGACATTTTTAATTTTTATAAATCTTCTTTACCTCAACACCTTTGAAAAGTTTTAGCTCCCTTAGGAAGCAAAATCGGACATAATATGTTAATTTAAAGTTTTGTATTAAAATTAGTCGTAAAAACGACTTGAAAAAAATTGGCCCTTTAATTTCGACTCACCCTGTATAACTTGCTTTCAATTTGGCAACGTCGCATTCTGTAAATGGCGGTGTTTTGACAAGTTACCAACCTAAGAAAAATCACTCTTTCTGGCAAAATAAGTCATCTGGTAGGTACACAAACAACATTTTTATTAAATTTTATTATAATCCCTTAAAATAATTAAGAAATATTCTTAAAAACTGTTAGTTAAATAATTGTTTATTGTCCAAATTAGAAATTTGGATCTTTTTCTTTCATAATTTCTTGGATGTTGGTGGATGAAATTTCATGACCTAATAGGTTATGTTTTAATACATCTTTAACGTGTCTTTAATAACAATTTATTTTTTTTAGTAATGGCAGACGCTAAGCCCAAAGTAGAAAAAGAAGCTGTAGATGCTTCCAAAAAGAAGAAGCGCGTATTGAGACACGGTCGTCTTTACGCTAAAGCCATCTTCACAGGATACAAACGTGGACTTCGCAATCAACATGAAACTACAGCCCTATTGAAAGTTGAAGGAACAAGAAGCAAAGAGGAAAGTAGGTTTTACGTAGGCAAAAAGTGTGTGTACGTATACAAGGCAAAGAACAAGACCTGTGTTCCTGGAAAACCTAAATCCGTCAAATCTAAAGTTAGAGCTATTTGGGGAAAAGTAACGAGACCTCATGGAGCTAGTGGCTCTGTCAGAGCTAAGTTCAGGCGTAATTTACCTTCAAAAGCTATGGGACATCGTATTCGCATTGTAAGTATTATTTTTGTGTTATTCGCCTCAAAGTTAAAGTGAATCGTTTATAAATAATAGATCGTGAGGATATAATTTTAATCTACTAATAGTAAAGTAAGGTTGTTTACATGTGGAATATTATTGAGTAATCTTGCATCTTTTGATCTTAATAATGAAAATTCTCTAAAGTACATTTTGTGTTAGATAATTCTATTTAATTCTTAAAGGCTAACAGTTATTTAACTGCCTAAAAGGCAGTTGCTGATATTCACCTCAATTTGAAAGGCAGTGTTTATCAATAATAGATCGTTTATCTATTATTTGGAGCATTGTTTAAGACGTAAACACCATCTTTTAATTGTGACGAATTTGAGGAAATGTTTGTTTAAATCTTTAAAATTTTATTTTTTGTTTTTTTTTACATTTTTAAATTTCTTCTGTACCTAAATGTAATTAGTAAATACCAATCTCAAATTGTTTCTAACTTTATTCTTTTTTATTTTCAGATGTTGTACCCATCCAGGATATAGGTTCTTTTTACGATTATAATTATTATAATAAAAATTTGTCAATAAATTACTTTCGTTTTCTTTTGCTTCCTTGGCCTCTGCCAAATTTTCTTCAAAGTGTGTGTTTTGTCTTGAATATACAGGGTATCCCATTTGACATTGGACTGTATGGGTGGGTATCTTTGTTATTATTGGATATAGGAAGTTGGTTAAATGGACAAAGTAGTAGAGATTTTTTTGAATATTAATAATTCACTTACAAAAAAATTGAATATCGCATTGTTCCCACGCTATCTTGAAAAAACAAGAAAATGCGATTTTTACTTATTTTCTGCAGTACCAAAAAAGTTATTTGACATAATAAAGACATTTTTTGTGTACAATGCAGTAAAACAAATGAATATTTTTTTTCACTAACGGATTGACCGGAAATAATACACTAAATCCAATATGGTTGCCAAAAGAAAAAAATAAGTTGATTCACTTCCGGTCAATCCGTTGGCGAAAAAAAATATTCATTTGTTTTACTGCATTGTACACAAAAAATTGTCTATTAAGTCAGAAAAAATTTTTGGTGCCACCGAAAATAACGAGTATATTTTGAAAAACGCACTTTCTTGTTTTTTCAAGATTGCGTTGGAACGATGCGATATTCAAATTTTTTGTAAATGAATTATTATTATTCGAAAAAATCTCTACTACTTTGTCCATTTAACCGACTTTCTATCTCCAATAATAACAAAGATACCCATACAGTCCAACGTCAAATGGGACACCCTGTATAAATAAAATTTTTGAAAAAAGGACTTTCTCGAGTCTAGGCGGTAAATTATTGGTACCTTTGAGAGGTGCTTTCAACAAACAGATTTATTAAATAAAGCTAATTCAACATATCCAAATTAAAAAATATGTACCGAAGTTCACATTTTTGCCACTAGAGGGTGTGCTTTTAAAAGCTTGACTCTATGCATTTTATATTCTATGATCCACAACGAAAACTTAACCTCAAAATTTTTTGAACCAACTCAGAAATAAATAAATAATCGGGATTACATGTTTAATTGAAGGTACATTAATGTTTATTGTGTGTTTAAAACATTTACTTATTGAAGTTTTTTCAGGAATCAAAATTATACCAGTTAATTTTGGTATTAATCATGTTTCGAAAAATATCCAACAAATTTTTAAAAATCACAGTGCAGCTGGAAAAATTAAATATCCGGCACTTTTCTGAAGTAACACCTGAATTAATAACTTATGTACCAAAAACTGATCGAAGGAAAAATGCAATAAGTGTACAACAAACAGATTTCGTTGAAAAATTTAATTATAGAAAAAAATCAGTGCTTGAAAAGTGTGATGAGGATGTCTCTCATGTTGCACCATATTTAAAACCAACCTTTAATGTAGCTGCTTATATTAACAAATCAGAAACACTGCAGCAGCTCGTAAAACTCAATGTCGATCTCTTTAAATTGGAAAAAAATTATGACGCTACCAAATACATATTAGGATTAGATTTTGAGAAAGATGTTAAAAATCATATTATATTTTTAAATGAAACTGGATTAGATTTGGAAACAATTGGGAAATTTATTACAAAAAATCCCTTTATATTTAAAGAAGAAATAGGGGATTTAAAAGTTAGAATAAGTTATTTATTATCAAAGAAATTTAATGAAGAAATGGTCGTTAGAATTATTGGTCGAAATCCATTTTGGCTTTCACATAGGTAATTAAAATTTTTATCAATCCTTCAAGGCTCTTCTTTTATAAAAATTTTTTATTCACGTTATTAATTTATAAATGAATTTCAGTACAAAGGAAATAGATGAAAAATTGGGTTTTTTCCAAAATTATTTCTCTTTAACAGGAAATGAGGTTCGAGCTTTAGCTGTGCAACAACCAAAATTAATTACCTATAATTTAAGTTCTGTAAAAGCAAACACCTTTACTATAAAAGAAGAAATGGGGTTTAATACTGAAGAATGTAAAAGCATGATTTTATCGAAACCAAATTTGTTATTGAAAAGTAAGTTTATGAGTTGTTTAGAAATATGGTTTTACTTTAATTTTTTCAGATAGAGAGAGCATGTTAAAAACATTCGATTATCTTCATACCGAAATGGAAATACCACTAGAAACATTGGCAGTTGCTCCTGAAGTTATAACATGCCGTGTATTTCGACTGAAACAACGACATGAATTTCTAAAATTTATTAATAAAGCACAGTACAATCCCAAAAAGGAAGGATACGTCTCGATATTAACTTTAGTGGCAGGAAGTGATGAGGAATATTGCAGTAACGTAGCCAAATGCCCTCTACTAACATACACAACATTTTTAAAAACACTGTAATTGTAAATTTTTTTATAAGAATTATAAATAATAGATTTTGTTTACTTAAAACCATTTATTAAAGTTTTAACTAAACTTTCCTAATTCAATTTTTGCCTTAATTAAACGAATAGACCTATAAACCATAGAATCTATTAGACTAGCTACTGTATAAATTCCACCAATAATGGCGCAAACATTCGTTAAAAAGTGTCCTAATGACCTTTCTCTTTCTGTCAGTTTTACCATCAGCGGCGATAATTCATATGAGAAGAAAGCACCAGGCATTCCAGATTCACCACTTGAAATTGATATCACTTTTTGATGTTTCGTGACTGAAAATTGATTGGAATGAATTATTTCTCCATCTTTTTTTTGGTACGCTGTTGGAACTATTTTAATATAGTATTGAAACATAGTTGCACCTAGAAATTGAAAAAAAATTATATGCATTAAAATTTCAAAACACTTTACTGATTAAGATTTTCATCAAATATCTTCTCATTGGCCCTGTTAAAATCAGCATTAAGTATTATAAACCGTTTTTGATAAAAATAGTCTTGAAATTTGGATTTAGGATAATTAACAAGTATGTAGCATAAAGTTAATAATTTTGGGTTGTAGTATAAAGAAATAAGAAAAAAATAAAAAACATTCAAGGCAGTACGACTTTTTGTTCGAAAGATATGAATTTTTATATAAAATATGGCATTCTAACAAATGAGTACTCATTTGTTAAAAATTCATATTTCTCTTAATAACTAAAATGAAGAAACAAAAACTCGTACAGATAAATTTGTAAAAATTTGTAAATATTATCTTATTAAATTTTTTAAAATTTAATTATTTTTTAAGGTACATTACCTAGAAAAATTTTGAGTTTTTGGGGTGTAAAATTTTTTTGGGGGGTGTGGAGGGCAAGTGACCCCTCACATTTCATCTATTTTCTATAATCTTTTATTTGCGGGGTCGATTTTGAAAAGATTCGAAAAAAAAATTTTTGAGATATTTTTAATGGAAATCGGTTTTTATTTTTTTTTCTAGAAAACTATAAAAGTAAGCGATTATAAATTTTTACCAAAGGTAAACACCATGAATAGACGCGTTTTAAAAAATATTTGGTCAAAATCGGTTAAACAGTTTTTTTGGAAAAAATTCGCAAAGTTTTGGCAAAATTTTGGTACAAATACGGGCCTGGACGACGCAATTTTAAACAGAAAATTAAAATTTTCACGGAATTTGGTGGGCCAGGTAACGGTGCGAATTTTAAGCTATTAATCGTTCTGGTGGTTCTAATAGTTTCGAAGATATTAATTATTTTGTGAAAAGTGAAAAATTTCAGACCGCAATTTTGGCTCCAAACGGAGATTTTGAATATTTTTGCTACATTTTCGGCCATAACTCAATAACAAAAAGGGATTGCGAAGTGATTCTTTTTTGTAGTAAAGTGAACCATGAAAGCTTTCAGAAAATGAGATTACGTTGGGGCAAAATAAAATTTGTGGGGTTGATTAGACCGAAACTCGAATAAAAATGCTACCTTCTTAAATGCGATTTTAAAAAATTTAAGATTTCGTTGTTTTTTCAAAATTTAAAAAACTCTATGCGTGGGCGCTTTTGATACCAAGAGTAGATTCATCAGAATTTTTAAAAATGAAAATCCGTTAAAAAATAGGCCTACGGGAGCCGCCAACCCCTAAATTCAACATTTTTACTATTTTTCGCCATAACTTTTTAACCGCGCAAAATATAAAAATGCCCTATGTTCCTTTTACCACAGATATTGTTCTTCTTTCATAAACTGATGTAAAATTGATATTATTTTAAAAATTGACGGCGGCAGAGGTGGCCCACCAAAGCGCGCGTTTGAGCTATTTTATTAACATTTCACTTGGGATTTTTTTTTCAAGTTCAGGGGTAAAATATAAACGTGCTGATTTTTTCTCGCATAAATAATAAAAAAAGAAGGGAAATAAAAAATATTGGAATATTATACACGGTCGGGATCATAAATTACGAATTTTCAAAGTCGGCGTTGAAAAAGCACTAACTTCAAACCTCAAATTTGAGGGCGCCAAAAGCACAGAAAAAATTGAGATATCAAAAAAAGCGCTCGTTTCAAGGAAAAGCATAGAATGTAGATTAGGAATAAAAACACCGCGATTTTTTTTCACCTGCCGATCTTCTTAGCGAAGCCGACCAGTTTGGGCACATTTGCCACACGAAAAAACGTTAAATTTGACACTTCGCGTCTCGGCGCCGGGGCGCCACACGGTTGCGCCTGGAGACTTAAAAATGGCCACGTTCTATCACCAGGATGTGAGAATAAAAGGAGCCAAATTTCGTCGCTCCCCTTTTAAACCGGATGGTGGTGCGATTTTTCAAATTTGACGCCGACGAAAACCGGAAAAAAAGCATGAAAAATTGACAATTTTCGGGAATTTTTTTCAGAGTGTTAGGAAAAATTTAAAATTCGAACCACGCTTAGAATCCGCATCCCTCTTCATGATGCAACCGGAATTTTTAAAATCTGACTAAAAAAACTGCTCTTTTCGCTGCTCGGCGCAAAAAACGTCCGAATTTGGGGTAAAAATACAAAAGGGGCTGTATTTCCGCCCCCTTAATAGATAGGTTCGGACGGGTCAAAACCATCATCTTCAGAATCGGGTCCTCCTTAACATACTAAAATTTGATGCGATTCGGGGTGAATTTCGGACACTGAGGGGATGAACTCGATTTTTCGTTCGGGGTGGAATAACTTTTTTCGGGGTTGTACGATCGAAAAGCGATGATTAAACTATTTTCTTAAAATTTTCTCCTCTTTCCACCTGCAAAAGTTCAACTCGATACGAAAAAAAATACCTTCCACGTTTCTTACGGTTTTAGTATTATAGATAGACGAGTTGTTTTTAATGGGTTAACTGGAAAAAAGTGTCGGCGACTTTTATCTTAGAATTTTCATCCGATTACGTATAAAACACGCAAAAAACACCCTTTCGCCTTCATTACCGTTTTAAATTCAAACGAAGTTGGCGCGAAATAGGTTGAGCTCTACCTGTCAATGTTCTGTGACGACAAGCTGTCAAATGTCAAAATTGTAATGGTGGAAAATTAAATTGAAAAATACGTAATTACACGTTGTTTTAACAAATCTTACTCAAGTTTATATAAAATTTAATTATAACTACAAATTTTCTACTATTCGCACTTGGTACGATTTTAATTAAAAATGCCTGTCCCAGGGGGTGTATACCAACAACATGGTCCTTCTTGCATGGATCGAGTAAAAATGGGTTTCTTCCTAGGATTTTGTGTTGGAATGGCTAGTGGGGCTTTATTTGGAGGCTTCTCTGCATTAAGGTAAGTAACAAGTAGAAAAATAACCAATTTTGTTTGAGGTTATGTCAAAACTTGTATGTATTTCATAATTTCAAACGAATAACAAAAGTTCAAAGTACAAGTTAAAGAAGAAATAGAAGTTAAAATACTCACCAAAGTTTTTAAATTATTGTACATGAACTAATAGTTTTTTTTTTAATTCCAGAACAGGATTAAGGGGAAGAGAACTGGTGAATACGGTGGGAAAAGTGATGCTGCAAGGTGGTGGGTCATTCGGAACATTTTTAGCAATAGGATCTGGAATAAGATGTTAATTATAAAGACTGTTATTGTTACTTAAATTATAGTAGTACCATCACTAGAAACTAATGTTTCTGTTTAAACTTAATGGTGTAAATTGAAATTATGTACAATCACCTAATAAAGTTTTATTACCAATTACACTTACCTTTTTCTGCATGGCTGATTGTACCCTTAAGAGGATTGTGCGTGTCACTATCTATATCAGTCCCAAAAGTTAAATGTCGTATTTTGTGCGTTGTGTTGAAATCAGTTGATGCAAAAGGCTGAACATCATGTACATGCACATGATTTAAAGTGAAGCTTTTTCCAGGTGCTATGTGAAAACTACCACTCACTCGATTTACCAGTAAAGTCCCAAAAATTTGGCAGCCTTGCTTAAAGGCATTGACTAGTTTTTCATTCATTTTTTCGTCTTTACATTGCGTTATATTTTCTGGATTATCAGGAAACGCCCATCGCATTTCTCTATAAGCCTCCCTTACATCCTCACATGTATTGCAACATCTAAAATCAAATTATTTAAGTTGGATAAATGATTTATTTATTTTAATTATTGACCTTTTAGGATCTTTAGATGCGCCATAACAACTACCACATATTTCTACATCTGTATTATTGTTAGTATCCTAAAAATATATCAATTAAGTATTAATATTATGCATTTACAAATTTATATTACTGTTTTTTTTACAACAGCAGTAATATTTTCTCTTTGAGGTTCTTCAATTGGATTTCCTTCTAAATCCAATCGTCTCTTGTAAATATTGTGAGATATTTGCAAATGCTGCTCACCAGATGAATCCATCGCATCTAATGCTAAAACTACAACAACAAAATTAATTTAACTAAACTACTTTTATCATATTTGCCAAAGAATTCCTATGCTTATGAAATATTTGTAAAAACTACTCTTATCTTAATTTATTCCATTTCTGCATAAAAACTTACAATCACATGAAACTGCATTAAAAATAACATCTAAATTAATTTGTATACTGGGACTCCGCGAAGTATCAACAAATAATTCTTCAGATATATTAGGGGTCATGTAATCCAGGAATTCTACCCAGAATAATAAGCTCATTAAAATAATACTAATAATGGTAACTGAAAATGAAATAAAAAATTTAATAGGTTATTTCACACTTGAATTCTTGCCACGTACTTGCCGCACCGCTATACGTCTGTTTACTAAATTCTTCTAAAGTTTTCGAATATGCATCGAAACGCCGCAATTTTTCTGAAAAGGACATTATACTAAAACTAATTTACAAAATGTATAAGTGAAGATTTAAAATTCGGAATTATTTATTTGTTGCTTACAAACTAAACTGAAGATAGGAATTAAAAAAATGACAGTTATCAATAAGGTTTGCCAACACAATTTTCATTACCGGTGTGAAGTTATCCTACCCAACCATATTACAATAGAAAAATAGAAAAATATTCGCATAACAACAAAAATTAAAACAAAACATTAATAAATAAATTGAAATTAAATAAAAACACATTTTAAACCATTACATCATATGCTGCAATGTGCATTTAAACTAAGTATGCAATTTTCAGTTCAAGTCGTTCGCGTTGCATTAAAACATACTCGATTTTTAATTTTTTTGCACTTTAGTATTCCTCAATCATCCTATTTTAACGAGGTTTAATCATTTTTGGGGGAAATTATTAGAAACGGCCGTGAAAAGTTATACTCCAGACTTGAAGCGGCGCGCATTCGCAATTTTCAAGTCGCTCGCGTTTACTTAAAACCAACTCGATTTTTAATTTTTTTGCATTTTTGTATTCCTCAATCATCTTATTTGAACCAGGTGTTAATCTTTTTTGAAGGAAATTATTAGAAACGGCCGTGAAAAGTTATACTCCAGACTTGGAGCGACGCGCATTCGCAATTTTCAAGTCGCTCGCGTTTACTTTAAACCAACTCGATTTTTAATTTTTTTGCATTTTTGTATTCCCTAATCATCCTATATTAACGTGGTGTTAATCATTTTTGAGGGAAATTATTAGAAATGGCCGTGAAAAGTTATACTCCAGGCTTGGAGCGGTGCCCATTCGCAATTTTCAAGTTGCTCGCGTTTACTTAAAACCAACTCGATTTATAATTTTTTTACATTTTTGTATTCCTTAATCATCCTATTTTAACGAGGTGTTAATCATTTTTGAAGGAAATTATTAGAAATGGCCGTGAAAAGTTATACTCCAGACTTGGAGCGGCGCGCATTCGCAATTTTCAAGTCGCTCGAGTTTACTTAAAACCAACTCGATTTTTAATTTTTTTGCATTTTTGTATTCCTCAATCATCCTATTTTAACGAGGCGTTAATCCTTTTTGGTGAAAATTATTAGAAACGGCCGTGAAAAGTTATACTCCAGACTTGGAGCGGCGCGCATTCACAATTTTCAAGTCTCTCGCGTTTACTTAAAACCAACTCGATTTTTAATTTTTTTGCATTTTTGTATTCCTCAATCATCCTATTTTAACGAGGTGATAATCATTTTTGAAGGAAATTATTAGAAACGGCCGTGAAAAGTTATACTCCAGACTTGGGGCAACGCGCATTCGCAATTTTCAAGTCGCTCGAGTTTACTTAAAACCAACTCGATTTTTAATTTTTTTGCAATTTTTTATTCCTCAATCATCCTATTTTAACGAGGTGTTAATAATTTTTGGAGAAAATCATTAGAAACGGCCGTGAGAAGTTATACTTCAGACTTGGAGCGGCGCGCATTCGCAATTTTCAAGTCGCTCGCGTTTAATTAAAACCAACTCGATTTTTAATTTTTTTGGATTTTTGTATTCCTCAAACATTCTATTTTAACGAGGTGATAATAATTTTTGGGTGAAATTATTAGAAATGGGCGTGAAAAGTTATACTCCAGACTTGGAGGATAACTTCACACCGGTTGTTGTTAGCGCCTACTTTAGTAGTTTTCCCCACCACAAAATCGACACGGCAACACTGTACCATCATCTCTATAAATTTTAGCTTCTATTAATAAAAATAATTTTTCGGTACATAACCTTAAATCATTTTAATTTTCAAAAAAAAAGTTTTTTATTGTATAATTCGAGTATTTAATCCACCATGGGTAGTAAATTCATAGGAGAAAAAGCTTTAAGCTTATTGAGAGCTTTACCAAGAGTTACTTTAGGCAATATTCGTGATAATCCTGGGTCACGGATGGTAATCAAATTCATGTTTAAAGTAATTTTTTGATTATAATTGAAATCTTTAGGGAAGAGAAAGAGGTAGAGGACAACATGGTGGTAATAAACACGGTTGTGGTAATAAAGGTTCGAAGCAAAGGCAAAATTTTATGCGGCTGGGTTATGAAACAGGAAATAATCCTTTTTACTTGCGATTTCCAATTGAACCGTATTATAAAGGACACCAGTAAGTAAACTTGTGTTGTAATAAGAAAAAAACTATACGATAACTTTGCAGTTTAAGAAGACAGTACCCCCCAATTACCTTGTCTGAACTTCAATTAATGATTGATTTAAACCGAATTGATGTTACCAAACCAATTGACTTAGTTAGCATCTTAAATACAGGCCTTTACAATTTACGCCCTGATCAAAGGCAATTTGGTTTTAATTTAACTGATGAAGGAGCTGATCTTTTTAACACCAAAATTAATATTGAAGTTCAATGGGCTAGTGAACTAGTTATTGCTGCTATTGAAAAAGCTGGAGGTGTTATAACAACTGCATTCTATGATGTTCATAGCATTCAAGCCATGATGAATACCAGAAAATTTTTCGAAAGAGGTATACCAATTCCTAAAAGAATGATTCCTCCACCCGATGCAATTGAGTACTACTCCGACCCGGCTAACAGAGGATATCTATCTGATCCCGAAAAAATATCTCAAGAAAGATTAGTGCTTGCACAAAAATACGGATATTTATTGCCTAAAATTGAAGAGGATCCTGATTATGCAATGCTTACAGAAAGAAAAGATCCACGTCAAATATTTTATGGATTAAATCCTGGATGGGTTGTTAATTTACGAGAAAAGAAAATTTTGAAACCGTTGGATGAAGAATTACTTCAATATTATAATAATTAGTCTTGTAAAAATTTATACAATAAATATACTATTAGTTTATTTATAAGCTCTTATTCCTATAAGATTTTTTTAAGTTGTTTACAATTATTTAAAAATTAAACTCGGAATCAACTTTTTTTTAAAGACAGTGCGGGTACAATCAATAATGAAGATCCTGTATTTTTAAAATTTTTAGGCAACCAAATATACACGCGGTAATTTGACGTTTTATATGACGTTTATAAAATTATAGGTTAGGTTACAAAAAATTTCCAAAATATTGTATTTTTAATTTGTTTATTATTAAAATTTATCAAAAATGAGTGATCCCAACTTGGGTTTATTAAGTTCAACTGATTTTATTCCTGAAAAATGTAAGTACTTGTACTTTAAAATAGTTTTTTTGAGATATTTGTGTCGATAATGTATGTTTTCATAAATTAAACAGATGTAAAAGAGCTCTCGCAAAGTTGTGTTGGAGCTCAGGAGTTAATACGATTAAGAAAACAGATCCATACTTTATTAGAGGAAACGAACGATAATCTCAAGAAAAATGTTTATCAAAACTATATGCAATTTATTGACACGGCTAAAGAAATTTCACGTATCCTTTTTAAAATTTTAATTTAATAACTAATGTAAGTTTATTAAATATAAATAATGGTTTCTTTAACAAATAAATAGATTTAGAAAGTGAGATGTATCAATTATCTCATTTATTAACCGAACAACGTTCGCTATTGAATTTCTTGTATAATACATCGATTCTTGGGGATGATACCGTTGCTCCTATAGAGGCAGACACTAGTAATAAAGAAAATAGTGAAGAGAGAGAGGAAGAAATTCGTCGACAAAAAATAGCTGCTGTTTTAGAAAAAGTTGAAGGTTGCACGGTAATTTTAATTAAAAAGAAATTGATATTTAAGTAATTTTGCTTGCTTTTAGAATTTAAATATAGACATGCCTAATTTAAGCTTGTTACATGAGGGATTTGTGTCAGAATTAGATGCTGTTGAAAATAAACCGATAAGAAATGTGAACGGGTTTTTATTTTCTGAAGGGTTGCTTTTAACAATTTCAAATGAAAAGTGAGTTTATTATAAAATAGCAATTTAAGTAGCTTATATTTTATTTTTATAGAAAAAGTGGAAAACGCTATAAGTTCCAAGCCTATTATGAGTTAGGAAGTTTAGCAGTAGTTAATGTAAGAGATTTGGGAAACACAAAACATGCCTTTAAAGTCCTAGCTTTTCCTGACACTAGAGTTTTCCAGTGTAAATCAAATTCTAGCAAGGTAATAATAAAAACATTTAATAAATATTGTTGATCGACAATTTTATTTGTAGAAAGAGTGGTTAGATAAATTTGATCAAGCTAAAAAGCATCGATTGACTCATGATCAAATTAAGCGTGAATCTTCAATCGCTGAAAAGTCCCCATCCAGAGCGGTTTCTATAGAATCTCAGAGCTATAATCGTAAGCATTTAAAACATTATAATAATCGATAAATAATTAATTTATTTCAGCTTTTGATGAGCCTGAAGAAGATGTTATAGAACACCCTGATTGGTTGTTAGATGCTCCTGAAGAACTAGATGTATTTGTAGCCCAAAGACATTTTGAAGAAGCACTTGCTTTACTACAAAAAGCAAAAGATTACTTGGGCCAGTGTATTCCAGTAAATAACCAACCAGATCATATAATTGCTGATTTAAAAAGAAAGGTATATTCTATAATACTAAAACTGTAAGAAACAGGGAAGGTATTTTTTTTCGTACAGAGTTGAAATTTTGTATGTGGAAGGAGGAGAAAATTTTAAGAAAAAAGTTTAATTGTCGCTTTTCGATCGGACAACCCCGAAAAAAGTTATTCCACCCCGAACGAAAAATCGAATTCATCTCCTCAGTGTCCGAAATTCACCCCGAATCGCATCAAATTTTAGTATGTTATAGAGGAACAAATTCTGAATATGACGGTTTTGACCTGACCGGACCTACCTATTAAGGGGGCGGAAATACAGCCCCTTTTGTATTTTTACCCCAAATTCGGACGTTTTTTGCGCCGAGCCGTGAAAAGGGTAGTTTTTTTGGTCAAATTTTAAAAATTCTAGTTGCATCATGAAGAGGGATGCGGATTCTAAGCGGGGTTCGAATTTTAAATTAATCCAAGCACTCTAACACTCTGAAAAAAAATTTCGAAAATGGTCGTTTTTTCTTGCTTTTTTTCCGATTTTCGCCGGCCTCAACTTTGAAAAATCGCACCCCCGTCCGGTTTTAAAGGGAAGCGACGAAATTTGGCCCCTTTTATTCTCACATCCTGGGGATGGACCATGGCCATTTTTAAGTCTCCAGGCGCGAAGGTGGGGCGTCGCGGTGCCGGCACGCCGAGTGTACAAATTTTGCGTTTTCTCGGGCGGCAAAAGTGCTCAAACTGCGGCTTCGCTAAGATCGGCTGGTGAAAAAATATCGTGGTTTTTTTATTCCTAATCTACATTCTATGCTTTCCCTTGAAACGAGCGCTTTTTTTGATATCTCAATTGTTTCTGTACTTTTGGCGCCCTCAAATTTGAGGTTTGAAATTAGTCCTTTTTCGACGCCGACTTTGAAAATTCGTAACTTATGATCTCGACCGGGTATAATATTCCAATATTTTTTATTTCCCTTCTTTCTTTATTATTTATGCGTGAAAAAATCAGCACGTTTAAATTTTACCCCTGGACTTGAAAAAAAAATCCCAAGTGAAATGTTAATAAAATAGCACAAGCGCGCGCTTTGGTCGGCCCTCACTGCAGCCGTCAATTTTTTAAATTTTCTCAATTTTACATCAGATTATCAAAAAGAACAATATCTGTGGTAAAAGGAGCATAAGGCATTTTTAATTTTTGCGACGTTAAAAAGTTATGGCGTAAAATAGTAAAAATGTTGAATTTAGGAGTAGGCGGCTCCCGTCGGCCTATTTTTTAACGGATTTTCATTTTTAAAAATTCTGATGAATCTACTGTTGGTATCAAAACCGACCACGCATAGGGTTTTTTAAATTTTGAAAAAATAACGAAATCTTAAATTTTTTAAGATCGCATTTTTATTCGAGTTTCGGTCTAATCAACCCTACAAATTTTAGTTTGCCCCAACGTTATGTACATTTTCTGAAAGCTTTCATGGTCCATTTTACCACATAAAAAGAGTCACTTCGCTATCCCTTTTCGTTATCGAGTTATGGCCGAAAATGTATCACAAATATGCAAAATCTCCGTTTGGAGCCAAAATTGCGGTCTGAAATTTTTCACTTTTCACAAAATAATTAATATCTTCTAAACTATTAGCACCACCGGGATTAGCTTAAAATTCGCACCGTCACCTCCCCCCACCAAATTCCGTGAAAATTTTAATTTTCGGTTTAAAATTGCGTCGTCCAGGCCCGTATTTGTACCAAAATTTTGCCAAAACTTTGCGATTTTTTTCCAAAAAAACTGTTTAACCGATTTTAACCAAATATTTTTTAGAATGCGTCTATTCACGGTGTTTACCTTTGGTAAAAATTTAAAATCGCTAACTTTTATAGTTTTCGAGGAAAACAATAAAAATCGATTTCCATAAAAAATTTCAAGCCTTAAATCTCAAAAAAAAATTTTTCGATTTTTTTCAAAATCGACCCCGCAAATAAAAGATAATAGAAAATGGATGAAATGTAGGGGGTCACTTACCCTCTACACCCCCAAAAAAAAATTTTACACCCCAAAAACTCAAAAAAATTAAAATATTTTTAGGTAATGTACTTTAAAAAATAATTAAATTTTAAAAAATTTAATAAGATAATATCTTCAATTTTTACAAACTTATCTGTACGAATTTTTATTTCCTAATTTTAAGTATTAAGCGAAATATGAATTTTTCAAAATACATATTTACTCATTTATCAGAATGCCATATTTTATATAAAAATTCTTAACTTCTTAACAAAAAGTCATAGAGCCTTGAATTTTTTTTTATTTTTTTGTTATTTCTTTATACTACAATCCAAAATTTTTAATTTGAAACGCTACACCCTTGTAATATTTCTAATATTAGCATGAATTTTTTAGATAGAAAAAAGGAATATTGCACTTACAGAAGTTTTAATGAAAGAATTAGAAATTAATCCTGATAAATCTTTACAAGGAGGTTTAAGGGCTGCAAGAAGAGCAGTGCGTTTACTAAATCAACTTGGAAGAGAAACACAGTCGTGTGAATTATTTTTAAATCTATGCAGCAGTATGATGAAAACTCAATGTAAAAGAGTTAAACGTGAAGGTTCCACCACTATGTATATTCGATATTTATCCAGTGTTGTTTTCACAAATATGTGCCACATGACTGAGGAATTTTTGAGAGCTTTTCCCGAGTCACCAAGTTGTGCTTCAGGTATTATTAAAAAAAAATATGAGAAAGCTACTAATCAATTAATTTTTAGCTTATGTCGTTTGGGCTATTAATGAATTAAATCAATTCACTTCACATTTTATAAAACAAGTTTTCGTGCCCCAAACGTCCCTTTCAGTTTTAACCGAATGTGTGTTACTTGTAAGACTTCAATGTGAAAGGGTATACTTATATTTATCTATTCAAAATTATAAATATTAATTAATAATTTTAGTTGTATAAATATGGTATTGATTTATGCTATCAATTGGATGGAGCTTTCCGTGTGCACCTTTCAAACGCGATTAGAGAATCTGGAGATAAATTAATTGATTCAGTAAAGTTAAGGTCAATTGATGATACCTGGATACCAATGAATTTAAGATCAAAAACTGCTTTAGCAAGATTTTTACAGGAAAACCAAGACATGGGTCTTGAATTGGAATCATATGTTACAGGTGATTAATAAAATTTAATAAATCGCAAACAAATTTTACTAATGCAAAAATACAGAATAACATTCTATTAAAAATATAGAACATAACATAATTTCTATACGTACTAGAAGGCTCATTTCTAATAAAAACAAATAAATACTTGTTTCAAATTTACATACTAATCCAGAAGTTTTGCTTGATATTGTAACAATAAAATTAATTAAAACATTATTTTAAGGTGATTGTTGGCTTCAACTTACTTCGAATACAATGTCATTTACCAAATTGTATTTATCACTATTGGAGGATTGCTTGAAACTGAGGATATCAGATTTGTTATATACAATTGAAGAAACATTATACGTGGTTTTTGATGCGCAAATAAGACACGTCGAATTATCATTGCGTAATGAATCACAAACTGAGGTAGATATTTTAATTGTCCTGTACCAAACTGTAGAATGACAAAATATCCCTTTTTTACAGAAACGACAGTTTATAACAAAAAATGCAATCTTCTTGCTGAACACATTGTTATCTCTGATCCAAATGAAATATAAGGAAGTTAACCAATTTGAGTCTGATAAGCTGCACAAATTAAAATCAGAGTACTCAGCTTTACTAAAGGGCGTGTCACCAACAAGTCGTAATATTAAATATTCATCAAATGAATTTTTATAAATAATCGGAGATCAAAGGTACATCTATTGACTTGATTGTTCACTATTATCATTGTCATTCGACAACTTTTGTCTTTTTTTTGCTCTAATATCAGCCATTGTTTGTTCAATTGAGCGGAGATCTTTTTTATTTTCACTTGGAACTAAAAATTTAATCATTTAAAAAAAAATGCTATTTTAAAATTATTTGAAATTTACCAAATCCATACGACTTATTCGTTTCTGTTTTCTTTGCAGCATCCAGTGCCGCATCTTGGCCTATTAGGTGAGCATATTTATCTTTATAATTTGTGTTGGGAACAAACTTTTCTGGTTTTCTTTTACGATTTAAAAGTGACTCCACTTCCTCAAGATGCCTCTAAATAATCAATATTATAAAATATTTATACTGATGTTAATTGCTTCTTTATTAAGTTATAATTATTTGTGTATGAAAATTATTTAATAATATTTGTATAGTTTATTAATAAATTATTTACCTTTTCATCGAGTTGTCTTTTTATCTCTTCATTCCATGGATCTCCTCTTCTTCTTGCAGCCAATTCATCTTCACATGGAGGCTTATCTTTTCTGTACACCCTTACGTATCTGTCAATTCCATCAGTACCAAAAGCAAATGTGAGTAGTCCTTGAGACTCGGCTACCTCATGTCTAAAATTTAAAAATAAAATCATAATGTGGATTTGACCCTCCCAGACCTATTAGTTAAGGTGACCGAGATATTTTTACTCCAAAACTGGACAATTTTTACGAAAGCCCCGAAAAGAGTGTCAATTTGTCCGATTTAAAACATTCCAGTTGCAACATAAAGAAAGGACCTTTTTACCTTCTAAATAATGAATCCCAATACTTACATTATGCTTCGATATATGTGATCCATTGGATGAAATTTCAAACATATATTTTCAGGTTGATTGAAGTGGGATTTAAATTTTTCTTCAATATCATCTTTGAACTTCTTTAATCTTTCCTTATTTGCAGCTTCTTTTTTTAGCTTCTCTTCTTTCTTTTCTAATAAAATAAAAGATCTAAATTAAAAATTTTCACGAATAATAATCAGTAGCGCTTTGATAAAAAATAGACAAATATTTGTAAACGTTTAAATTTCATTAGGTATTTAAAACTCAAATTTATACTAAAAAGTAAATAAAATCTTATCGATGATTAGTTTTTTATTCAGGCGCGCTGATAGGTTATGTATAAAAATATATTGTGTTATAATATAATGACTGCAGATTAAATTTAGAATTAAAAATGCTATCTAATCATAATTATACTAAAAAGTGAAATATTACTTTTTAAAATTTCTTTTTCCTTATCACTCAGCGAGGGTGGTTTGTCCATGGAACTCATAATTGATCCAAGAAGATCCATATTACCTAAGTATAGTTTCAATTATCACAATTCAATCACAATTATTTAATTTTCAACTTTTTAAATGTTCTTTCTGAAAATTTTATTAACATGACAAATTAAATGACATTTTAGTCGATCTTCAAACCGTTGTTTAGTGTGAAGTTTGTCACTTAAGCTTTTGTGGAAAACTGTACATATATACTAGATGATCGCGAATATAATTTATTTTTTTTAATTCTATTGGGAATTTTAACTATATTTTAACGTGTTTTAACTATATACATATAGAAAGCTATGATACAGAGCGATGTAAATGGCGGATATTCGGTACTTGTCACTGTCAAAAATTGTGTTTAAATTGCATTTGTCCCAAACTGATTGGGGATGAATTTGGCAACTGTGTATGAAAATTTATGTAGCAGAATGTACTTTTTCAGTGTCGCCACATTTAATAGGTTGGTAGGGGGCCTGAATAAAAGGGAAACAGTGTAAATTTATCTACAATAAAATTATGGAGTATTGAAAAAATATTTATTGATAAATAAATAAATTAATTTTACAGTTAGTGCTCAAAATGACCACCATTTTCATTACTACACATATTCCCAAAAAAGCAAGAGGTTATTGCACGCCAATGACCTGACCATAGAATGTCAATATATCTAGGCAATTTTCATTCTCAGTTGCAATTGTTATACACAGTTGCCAAATTCATCCCCAAAAGAGAAAATAACGAATATAGAAGTTCATATTTTTCCCACCAGAGGGCGAACGGAATTTAAAAATTCCCAATATTCTATGGTCTTGATTGTAAACAAATTTTGAGGTTATTTATGAATTTTGAATGATTATGAAAAAATAATGTATATTTTTGATACTATTTGAGTATTTGCAACTTCAAACCTCATAAACATAAAAATTTACTACTGTGCTTGTAAGTGAACAATTTGTTTCAAAATGAATTCCTATGGAAAAGCTGAAACCGAACAACTTAAAGTAAGCTTGCAGAGGCATTTGGATAGATTAGTGGAACAGCTTGAAGATTTAGAAACTTGTCGGTAATTACAAGCTAATTAACACCCAGAAGATTTTATTTGTACTTTTCTATATTTAAGCGCTGATTTGGAAGAAGATGAATATGAGGAAACACGACAAGATACAATTGATCAATTGAAGGAATTCAATGAAAATCTAAATAAATTATTAAATGGTGACATTTCTTTAATTAGTTCACTTGGTGCAATACAAATGGTAGGTATTTCTAACTCTCATAGTTTTTGCACTACAAACAATTTTTTTCTTATATAATTACCTTGTTACGACTTCTTTTCCCAAACACTGTATTTATTTAACATACACCTATTTTTTCCTAAATTAAAACAATAAAATTAAAAAAGTACTCTTTACGATAAATTAAATATAAATTGTTATTATTTATATTTAGGCGACAAGAGCTGCAATTTCAGAAGCATTCAAAACGCCGGAAGTGATTCGATTGTTTGCAAGGAAAGAGCCAGAAGTTTTGCGTGAAAGATTAAAAAACTTGGAAGATTCGAAGCTCAATAAATTGAGTGTAGAAGATACTGAGCGACAGAAGGCTGAGATTTTAATAGCTCTTCGTCAACTAGGAGACCAGTTGTCTTCGAATGAGCTACAATTCTTGGAAAAGCACAATGACATTTCTAACGCTTTTAAAAGCGTTGGCTTAATTGACATGAACGAGTAAAATTTTATTTACTTGAAATTTGATGCTTTAATTTTTTGTTTTAGTTTATAAATTATAAATATTTTAATTGAGTGTTTGCACTTGCGTATTCAAAGTTTATTTATTTTGTACTGTGTACTGTGTACTATTTTTTTCAAATAGAAGTTTGCTGTAAAAAACTTTTATACAACCTAATGAAATTGTACAAGATAAAAATACATAATAAAAATCTTGTAACTTAATTATTTTATTATTTGGTATGTACAGTGCGGACATAAAGAAAATCCCCCCCCCTGCTAACTTTTGAACGGTGTTTTCGATTCTTAAAATTTGTCCACTAAAGTATTTAACTTTCCAATAAAGGTATTTTTGATTTTGAGGAACTTCCGGTTATAACCGGAAGTTCCACAAAATCAAAAATACCTTTGTTAGAAAGTTCGTGATTTGAGTCCTCCGTAGACAAATTTTCAGAATCAGAAACATAACCGTTCAAAAGTTAGCAGGGGGGATTTACTTTATGTCCGCAGTGTATGTATAGTGAATTAAAAAAAGACTTCCTATGTTGGTGTACCTGTTAATTTTTCTTCGGGCAATATTTCAAGATATTTCTCAGTGTGTTGCAAATTTTATTCAGAAGCAGTTTTTTTCAAAACTAAAAATAGTACAGTTAAAATATTCGCGATTTTTTTTTCACCGGAACAGTAGTAGACTAGACGTTGAAAAATTTTTGACAAAATTTCAAGCCAAAATGTTTATTTGTTTTAGAGCAGTGATTTTTCAAAAATTGATCTTTTTTTGGGTTAAATGGCAAATATCAGCAAAACGAGTGATGATAGACCCATAAAAGTTTATACAAAGTATAATTATTTTTTGATAAGGAATCCAAAAATGTCATAATATACTGGTGTTCCATTTAAAAAAATACAACTTTGGTTCAGTAGGCCATGATGAGACACCCTGTATATATCGAAAATATTTTTAAATTGTGGGGCATGCATGTGTCTATATGTTGATGAAAACCGCAAGTCGATATGTTTTATAGCAAAGAAGCTATAGACCGTGGGCATATGACTGGGTCAACCTGTATTTCGCGATTTTTTTCTGGTAAATCGAAGCGAACAAGAAAAACCACCTACCCCACGATAATCTACAGGAAAAACGCTTTCTTTTGAATGCTCAAACTTTTTTATGGAATAATCGCATCAGAAAATATAATTGATTGTTATTATTCAAAATTTCTTGAAATTCACAGCGTAGAGTTTTATTACCAGTTCTTTTGCTAATTAAATCCTAACGAACAAGAAAAGTGACATTTACACATAGAATTAAATCTTTCGGTATAATTAACTTTTTTATACAACGTGTGCAAAATACCCCATTCACGTTTAAACATAAATTTTTAAAGGAAATGCCATAAAAAGTAAGTTTTTCGCATTTTTTTTGGTAAATCGAAGCGAACAAGAAAAACTACCTACAACACGTTAATCTACAGGAAAATTGCTTTCTTTTGAGTGGTCAAACTTTATTCTGACTTAATTTTTATTTTCAATGAATTTTTAGGTAGGGCTTTTGTTTTTACCGAAGCTCTTTGGAAATTAAATATTTTAATTTATAAAAAAATGTGGCTATTGTATTTTCACAATTTATAATATTTCATTAACTTTCTTGAAAATTTTAAATATAAAAAAGTTATAAGTTGGATAAAGAAATCTTTTTATTTAATTTTCACAATATTATTTATCCAAATCATTGCAAGATTTTATTTTATTTTATAAAAAAGCTGTTAAGAGCATCTTCGTAGACTCCCGCGATAAATTTTCCGTTGGAGATAATAACAAGGAATAGAAAATCCATCCCACTTTTCTGGGGCTTCTTTGCATATTATGACCAAATAACTGATAACTAATGCGAATCGCTAGAGGGCGCGCGAGTTTGGGAGGAAAAATTGTGAAAAATCATGAAATCGAGCATTAGTTCTGCAGTCATAACTCAAGTTTCCCTCGTTAGATTTTCAATTTTTTTCAGATTTATAATCTAATTTGATTAGGCTACATCCTGCCAGAAAGTTACCTTCTGCAACCTAGCACAAAATTAATTACAGAGGTCCAAACTTAAGGTACTTTTAGATCATTATATTTTTTTTGTACATTCTCCAATTTTTTTTCCTTCTGGCAAAAAGGAATGACTTCTAAATCATTTACATCTAAATCATTTACAAAAAATAATTATACAAAAATGTTGTTCGTACTAGCTTTTATGACTGCAGAACTAAACCGTTTAGGAAATTGCACTTAAACTAGTCAAAATTGACTTATACTGTTATTCCCGCCCATAAAAGAATTTCTGTTTTTCGTGAATGATTTTAAAGATTTGTATTAGTAAATCAATTTTACTCCCATTTGAATTATGATACTCAATTACAAATAATTAAAATAGCATGCAATCTCATTAAAAATGTTGAAATAATAAAATCATGCGTTTTGTAATTTTGTCTAATATTATTTTACTTCTTGTAATATTCGCGTCGTGGGCGAGAGTTGGGAATTTCATTATTAGTTGCGTATTTCATTTCAAACGTAATTTATACATTAAATTTGCGAAAGAAAATTCGATATGTTTTTATTAGTTTTATTTGATATTTATATTATATTAACTTTCCATTTTTACTGCGGTTTATTTTCACTTTTAAAAAAATTATGAGAGTATATAATATAAACCAATTTCGGTTTTTTTTAAAATTGATTGACTCCGAATTAATCTAATTTATGAAAAATATTTTTGAATTTTTCTGTTAGAAACCAAAATTATGTTTGAATGTTTCTATTAAAAACATTTTGCAGTGACCAAAATTTTAAATATTTAAAAAAAAATAGAGTGATCAAATCGACAGTTTTCAAAAATTATAGTGGTTTGCTTCATTAGACATTTTCATAGTTTATTAATTTTTCGTAGAAAATATATTTTTTTTATTTTAATTGTTTTTCCTATTGGTGGCCTTTTATGACTTCTAATGAATCTCTAAGCTTTTCCAAAATTAAAAAATAAAACATTTTAAAAAGTCATGTGTGGCCTATTATTGGTACACATTTGGGAAAATTTAACAACACAAATAGAGCTCTAATTTTTCAACTTACTACATTATACATCATTAAATTTAATTCTTGATTTCTTGATTAATTAAATAATTAATATGCAATTATTTGTTATAAACTGTCAATTTGTTAAATCGCGCTTTCGTTGATCAAAGCGACTTGAATGTGATTTTTAACACGCACACCTTTCCTACTTTCTCGGGAAAATTGAAGACTGTCGTCACTTCCTTTCAAACTGTATCAAATGCGTGCACCCATTTTCTTAATCCAGGACGAATATTAAATCCCGGACGCTCAAAACGAGCACGACTTCTTAATTATTCTACAACTTTGTATATTGATGCCACAGAATTAATGTAATCAAAATCATCACAAAACGAAAGTGGTAAATTAGATGAGATTTCAGCTTATTACGGTTAATGCAGAATGCAGGACACGGTTTTCGACCAAAACAATGATTAACAAGTGTTTATAAAAAATTTATAGTCGTAAATTTCTTGAGTTTAATAGGAGGTATCTAATAATTATTCTTAGCTATAATTATTCAAATTTACCTAAGTAAATTATAATTAATTTTTTTATTAAAATATTAAATACAAGGTAACAACATTCGATTTAAATCAAATAAAAAAGACTTACATCATTACATTAAATAGAAATATTGTATAATTTTTAAAAATATATCCACGTCTTCCTTACGATTGAATTTATAAATGAAAGAAAAAAGTCTAAACTTATTTCTCCAATAGCTTAATTTTGTTGCTAAATTTGGCATAATTTGAAAAATATTCCCAAAATATCAAAGGTTTCACAGAATTTAAGGTTTAATTTTTAGCAACTATTTATCTGAAAATACAGAAAATTTCTGAAAAGTTTTGTACTAATGTGACCATATTGTAGTTGACCTGTCTTTTCAGAAGCTTCTTCGCTGGATTTAGCTTTGTAGTATTTTCGAACAATTCGGAAACGAGTCATATTATAATTTTTGGATAGCTCTTTAATTCATAGTCCTCCGAAAATTTAACTAATTTAATAACTAAACTTCAAAAACCTG
Source organism: Stenus bimaculatus (assembly GCA_963971135.1). NCBI lineage: Eukaryota > Metazoa > Arthropoda > Insecta > Coleoptera > Staphylinidae > Stenus > Stenus bimaculatus. The sequence goes on along the minus strand of OZ020183.1, from coordinate 41,767,954 downwards.
TTGACTTGCCTTTTCCGGAGCTTCTTCGCTGGATTGAGTTTTGTAGAAGTTTTGTTGTCATATTGTAATTTGTTGATAGGTCTTTATTTGTCCCCCTAAAATTTAACTAATTTTTAAGTAATTAAACTAAACTTTTGCTAGGAAGTGCAGTAGTACAAATTTTGTGGGAAGCAAACTGGATGTTTCTAAATATTGGAGACCAAAGTTTGCTTAAAAGGATAGTTTAATCTATAAAGTTGATTTTGATATCCAATTAATACTTTTGGAATTTTTGGTTATAAGAAAATTTCCACCCAAACATACTCAATTTTTCAAAAGCTTTGAATTATACCCGTATTTTAATTTTAGTGGATTTGCTTTTTTTAGAAGCTTCTTCGCTGGATTGTACTTGATAGTATTTTCGTCCACGGCAGAGTCGAGTTATTGTAATTTTGGATAGGTCTTTAATTTAAAGTTAACGCAAAATTTAAATAACTATACTTCAAAACAATTTTTTCTACATACCACTCCAGTTCTTCTGCGAATTGAAACCTTGCAAATTTTGTGGGAAGCAAATTGGACGTTTCTAAATATTGGTAAAAAAATTTGCTTAGGAGGATAGTCAGAAAATCTAAAAAGTTCTTCTTCAAAGTCAATTAATGGAACTGTATACACTTCAGTACGTATCTTCCAGTAACTAGCTCAATACTGCTATCATCAAAAGAAGGTTAGACAGAAGAGATTACAATCAAAAGTTAAGACTGTATTAAATGATCTATGGACTTTTGGCTTATCCAGATCGACTTAGACAACTTAAAAATAAAGCCTTCAGAAACCATTTAACACAGACCAAAGTTTATTAGTTATTCCTTAAAAAGAAAATGTTAGAGTTTAATTCGGGAGTCTTTAAGAAACTTAAATAACAAAGGTTTATAAAATTTAATATTAGAATTATGTAATAAGGAAATATAGTCTGAAGATAAAAGGATGTTCATTGCTATCAAACTTTGGAGCAAGTCGTCCACATTCTGAACATTATCTGCACACCCGAAAAATTGGATGACTTTCACCACAAGCGCAACCGATTACTTTAATTCTCTATCAATGTAAATTTGAAAAAGTCTAATTCTGCAAAAGGTAGTAATATATTATATATATAAACAAACCTTCCATGGATAAGAAGTCCTCCACTTCATTACCTATAATCCTGTTATGACTTGCAATTATGCCGCCATAATTGGGCCCATTTTACCAACTCCTCTCCGTTCAGTGAGCTTCCTTCCCGTCCATCCACCCCGGCCATCCGATTGTTTCAGCTAGCCTGAGAAGATTTCCAGGTGGAATCTCACTGATGTCAGCCATACTTGGCCAGCAGTCCCCAAGCATGGATTCTCTGATTGATGATAGCGCAGGGCAGTAGCAGAACAAGTGCTCAACTGTCTCATCTTCTCTTTCACATCTGCGACAGCTGAGATCTTTGGTTATTCCTAGCTGATGTAGATGTTTGTTTACGTGGCAGTGCCCGGTCCATATTCCTATGAGCTTTCTGAGTTTATCCCTCGTTAGCTGTAGGCAGTAGTTCACTGTTTTCAGGTTAGGTGCTCGTATGAGCATCTTACTTTGTCTGCAGCCTTCTGACAAAAGAAAATTTGGAATTTTTAGATCCCGCTCGCTCTGGTGGCAAAAATATGAACTTCTACATATATTCGGTATTTACTTTTTCGATTTATCATATTGGTACATGTTTTTAGAGCTATACTGAAGCTAAATCTATTTGTGTTTTGTAGAATATTTAGTTACAAGGTACAATAATGCATTTTTAACACAATTTTTGAAACTTATAAGTACCGAATATCCTCCATTTATAGCTCCCTATACGTAATTAAAATTCCCAATACAAGAATATCTACAGACACTTGTTAAAAAGCTCCATTTTCAAAATACATATACTCGTAATTGGTCAACAGGGTTTGATGCCAAAGACCAAGGAAGAACGCATTGAGAAGAAGAAGAAGAAGGTATTTTGCTAAAATTTGGCAATAGTACTTAGATAAAATATGAACATTCAAAACAAATTTTAACATTAAGCTTTTTCTGGAGCATCCACTCTATATGTATATCCCCTGATTTTTTGTACATCGCCATTATCCTTAATTAAATCAAAATTTAACAAATATTTTGTTTGCATTTTTAATTTTAAGTGGAATCGGGTGCAATCGGCTCTTCATAACCTAATAACGACTAATTACGCAGGTATGTTAATTACTATTTTCGAATCCTAGGGGTGGCAGTATAAATTTTATTAATGGAAACCCCCATTAAACGGGAAATAACGAAATTCGCCGAAAAAATATTTACTCGTTACATCCGTGAAAAGGGTCGTAATAACCGTGAATTTTTTAATTGAAATTCTTTGGAACCACAAAATATGTATCCGGATTTGTTCGTTATATCCTTGCTCGTTATAACTAAGCTCGACTGCATTAAAAAAATTCAGGAAAACAATGCTACTTTATTAAATTTATTTGAAGGCTCCTCCCTTGTTTGAGGCCTTAGGCAATTGCCTATTTTGCCTATATGGTAACGCGCCTCTGTGGCCTTCCCTTATCAAAAATATGATATGGTTCTGTAAGGTAGACCTGGTTTGTTCAAATTGTCAAGTGCACTTCGAGAATCAGAAAATATAACGGCCGAATAAACTGAAACTGAAGCATACTTAGGCAAAATCCCCGATTCAGAATTCTTTAGAGCAGGAATTAGAAAACCAAATGCTGAAAGAGGAGGAATTTATGATCCATCTGTGTAAAGCTAAACCCTCAATATACGTTTATACCCCAGGAACTTTTTTCCGGATGATTAAAGCATCAAACTCTTTGTTTACAGGAAGATAACTCACAGGAATTGGCGAATTTAACGACATAAGCTTAATACAAAAATGACTCAGCAACCTATCACTATGAAATGAATTACCAATAACAAACAGACCATTAGCCTCTTTCTCTTTCCAATATCCAAACATTATAGGAAACCCTTTACTAGACCAGAATCCAGAATGAAATCTCCATAAACGCATAAGATGCCGATTTAATAGATCTAATGACAAATTATCTTGGATTGGCATATTTCTCATTTCTTCCGAATTGATAAATGCAACTCCCAAATTCCAATGGTAGGTAGGAGAAGATTTTATATCACTAATGCAAATACGAAGAATTGAATCTTTTTGTCAATCGCTAAAGCTTCTTTATTTCCAAAAGACAAAAAGATGCAGGCATTATAGAATTATAACAGGACCACATCCCCCAACTGAACCTGACCAACATCCTCAGTATATTATCTAAAAATTTGATTTTGAAATCCGATTGATATTTGTATTTTGGGTGATGGGTGATGGGTGATTATAGATTTTCCATTCAAACATACAAGATTGTACTTGGTAATATTTTCGTCCAAGTTGGAGTCGAATTATTGTAATATTGGATAGGTACATAATTCAAAGTCGCCCGAAAAATTGAATAACTAAAGTTAAAACACCTTTTTCTCACTTCTCCAGTTTTGCCAATTTTGTGGGAAGCAAACTGGATGTTACTAAAAGCGATTTCAGATATCTATTTTGGTTGGTTGCTGGTTAGTGGTTGAGCAAAAATTTGACATCGGTTCATTAACTCTTTCGGTTTTTAAAACAGTTTACGATAGGAATTAAAGATTATTTTATTCGAGAATTTGAAATGATTTCTTTTTTTTTAATATATTCAACGACGAAAAGCTGTTAAGATAGAGGGTGGCCCAGTCACTTGCCCACGGTCTATAGCTTCATTGCTATAAAACATATCGACTTGTGGTTTTCACCAACATATAGATACATGCATGCCCCACAATTTAAAAATATTTTCGATATATAAAATTTACTCTACTTTCTAACCTTGACGTTTGGTGAACCACGAACCCTGTATATTTACTACAAGTTTTATACAGGGTGACCCAGTCATATGCCCACGGTCTATAGCTTCTTTGCTATAAAACATATCGACTTGCGGTTTTCACCAACATATAGATACATGCATTCCCCACAATTTAAAAATATTTTCGATATATACAGGGTGTTCCGTCATGGCCTACTGAACCAAAGTTATATTTTTTTAAATAGAACACCCAGTATATTATGACATTTTTGGATTCTTTATCAAAAAATAATTATACTTTGTATAAACTTTTATGGGTCTATCATCACTCGTTTTGCTGATATTTGCCATTTAAGCCAAAAAAAGATCAATTTTTGAAAAATCACTGCTCTAAAACAGATGAACATTTTGGCTTGAAGTTTTGTCAAAAATTTTTCAACATCGTCTAGTATACAACTATCATGTCAGATTTAAGTTTGTGATATTTTTTATCAAGGTGCCTTATGAAACGCAAATTGAACAAATAAACGAAATTTTCAAATGGAACACCCTGTATATTTTAACATCAATCGATGGCATTTTTTACAAGCTTTCTGTTGATATAATGTTTGTATGGTCGCTTATCAACGGTTTAGAAGGTATAAATATCCTAACTGAGAAACAGTGAAAAATAGACAAAATAGTGCTTTTTGCTTTTGATGAATTTTGTTGAGGATTTTTTTTATATTTGCCTATTAATTATTTCTGTCTGTTTCTATTTAAAAAAAAATCCTGAAAATCATTCACCAAGAGTGCTATTTTGTCTATTTTCACTGTTTCTCAGTTTGGATATTAATATCTCCCAAACCATTGATAAGCGACCATTCAAACATTATATTAATAGAAAGCTTGTAAAAAATGCCATCGACTGACGTTAAAATATACAGGGTGTTCCATTTGAAAATTTCGTGTAACTGTTCAATTTGCGTTTTATAAGGCACCCTGATAAAAAAATATCACAAACTTAAATTTGACATGATAGTTGTAGACTAGACGATGTTGAAAAATTTTTGACAAAATTTCAAGCCAGCATGTTCTTCTGTTTTAGAGTAGTGATTTTTCAAACATTGATCTTTTTTTGGCTTAAATGGCAAATATCAGTAAAACGAGTGATGATAGACCCATAAAAGTTTATACAAAGTATAATTATTTTTTGATAAGGAATCCAGAAATGTCATAATATACAGGGTGTTCCATTTAAAAAAATATAACTTTGGTTCAGTAGGCCATGATGGGACACCCTGTATATATCGAAAATATTTTTAAATTGTGGGGCATGCATGTATCTATATGTTGGTGAAAACCGCAAGTCGATATGTTTTATAGCAAAGAAGCTATAGATCGTGGGCATATGACTGGGTCACCCTGTATAATACTTGTAGTAAATATACAGGGTGTCCCGTTCGTGGTTCACCAAACGTCAAGGTTAGAAAGTAGAGTAAATTTTATCAAGAAAAAACTAAAAAAGTGGGGGTCTATCTTTTATGGTTTGGAAGTTACAGGGGTTAGAATTTGGCATCGCCCGATTTTGCCAGAAATCAGTAAATGATCAATAGCTGCTTAAAAACTTAGTAAAAAGATTTTTAAAAAATATAATTTTAAAGCTGATAGTATCCTCTTTCCATTGGTAATAATGATAAAATACAAATCGTTTATCAAGTATTAAAAGAAAATCGAAAAAAAAAAAATCCAGAAAAAATTGTTTTTTTAGCAGTTTTTGAAGATTTTCTCCAAGATGTGACCTATTAAGTGCGTGTTTTTTTTTAATTTTATAAAAATTCGATAAATTCTCTAGAAATTATGAAAAATTTTGAAACCTTAACTTTTTTTATGCACTCACTAGAGCCTTCTAAACTTACTCCTATGAGAATTGATTCTAAGCATAGTTAGTTACTATTGAGGTGCGCCTTCATTTTTGTTATTATATAATAATACAACTGTTTCAAAAGCCATCAAAATATAACTTTTGCTTATTTGTGGCAAAAACGGACGATGCCAAATTCTAGCCGCTGTAACTTTCAAACCATAAAAGATAGACCCCTAGTTTTTTTGGTTTTTTCTTGATAAAATTTGGTCTACTTTATAACCTTGACGTTTGGTGAACCACGAACGGGACACCCTGTATTATAGATTAAATTAAGTATACATATTATCCAAATATAATAATAATTATTGTGAAACAATTATTTTTAAACAATTTTAATATTAATGATAAACAATAATAAAAAAGCTGTAAAATACTTTAAATTTTGATTTTGCGACCTTTATAACATTTAACACCAAAATAAGTATGTTATTCAAATAAAAAGAATATTTTATTATTAAATATCCCGTAAAACAAGTTGTAAATAAATTGCTGTATTCTGTCATACTTTCAAGTTTATAAAAATCTTTAACATTTATTTAAGTTGATTTTAACGACAAGTGTTTTTATTTTTATACGTTTATAGCTTTATCCGTTTTTTTCCTCACTAAAGTGAGGAAATTATTTAAATTTTAATTAACAAATTTATTACAATAGTTTAAAATTGCATTTCAAGTAATTTATGTTTACTGAAGATTCTATCTAATTTGGATGCAAATTCGTGTAGCCTGAAGTGTATCGTTACACTTGCTTTAGATTTTAGATTCACTAATCATATAAATTGGTAGCAAACAAAGGTTATACAATCTTGTAGTTCAATGCTGTAAACTATGATTAACGGTGCATTAATGAAATATAGAGCAGTCATTTATAATAACCAACCGCTTGACATAGTTGAAGGCTCTAAGATATTGGCGCGGAATGCATTTTTCCAGAGACCTTAAATAACAGTAAAATTTTAATTCTTTAAAGCAAATCTAGGTCTATAATAATACAAACAGCTTAACTAAACTTTATACAAAGATAGAACAATAACAAAAAAACCGTTAGGAAATCTATGGGCTGTGGCACAAATTTTAAATAATGGAAAATTACGTAATAATTGCTTTAATTTCAATCACTTTATTCTTCATTAATTCTTACCGTTTTATATTGTATGAGCTAATGATTAATTAATTATTTATTGATAATAAAAATAATGCGAAGTAATTGTGTGCTAACTATGATGCATGAATATCATAAATATTATTAAAAAAACCCTACTCAGCAAAATAAATTAAAAAAATAAATCCATTTTTTTAAATTCCATATTTGATTTGCAAACTAATTTCTACAAAACAAGTAACATCTTAAAAAAAAGTAAATAAAGTAAAGCGAGTAGTTTAATTACATTAAAATAAGGTTTAAATTGTTTTATTAATGTAATTTATTCAATTGGAGTGATTTAGTATTAAGTTTTTTATATTTACCTTATAGGTGCAGACTGTGGTTTAAATAAGTCATAAAAATAATTTTAAATTGGAATTAATTTAAACTTGATAGCAATAATTTTAAGTGTAGACATAAATCTGTCATCAACTAATTGTAGATGAATTTAAAGTACACCTTTATGTTGAAAATGCAAAAATTAATAATTGAGTGACTTTAAATTAACACATAAAAACTATTTTGTAATTTGAATTAAAAAAAAAAACACTAAAAAGATATTAATTTTTTTGTAAAAAAATCCATGCTTCATGAATATCGTAAAGATATAACAAATTTTAGTGAAAAACTTGCTTTTCTTTAATCTTATTACTGTTGAAGTTAATTTAATTTTTGGATTTGATATTTAATAATCAAGTGGTGTTTTGTTATAAAAAAATGAATGATGTAGTTGTTATGTATAATATTTTTGAATGAGTTGAAATACAGAATTCCAACAAGTAACACTTATTTTAATAAAAGTTAACAGGTTATGGGCCCAGACTCCAAATAAGTTGAAAGGATTTAATAATTTTTGAATATATATAAATAATAAAATATATACAGGGTGGTGATAAAGTTTGGAACCAAGGTCATAACTTCCGTAAAAAATTTTTTGTAAAAATCGCTCGGACAGGTTTATTTTTGTTTTAAAAATGCCATCTTTTGGAATGAAAAATATATTTATGACGTCACTGATAACTTCACTATGACGTCATCATCAATTTTTTTAAATGGAAACCCCTTTTTTTTACACATTTTTCATAGACCTTTTTATCATATTAATGATAACATAAAAATATTTAAAAAAATGTCAACCATTTTTGAAAAAAAAAAATAAATTTACTCAAAAAAAATTTATTAATTCTTAATGAAAATATGGCAAGAAAAATAAATGAAACTAATATTTAGTTTAAAAATAACAAATTATTATTGAAAATATTCGAATTGTTCTTCTTTACACAATTGGAATTTTTTTAAAACTAATTTTAAATAACTTTTAATGAAAAAGGTAATTAAAATAAAATGTTTGAGTAATAATAAACTTTAAATAAAATTGTAATTTATTATAAATTTGGGAAATCATGCTAAATCCAAAGTACACAATACCTTCTGTCTAGTATGGCGGTTTGGTGATGGTATGAGGCTGCTTTTCTGGATTTGGGATAGAACCTCTCAATCGCATAGATAGGTGACTGGACCAATTTATGTATAAGGAAATTATGATGCCCAATATTATGATCCTCTATGCAAATCAAAAAATACCTTGTTGAAGAGGATTTCGTTCATTTTCAATTTTCTAGCAGAACTTGGTGCACGATAATGTGACTATCAAAAATATTCCGAAGAATGATTTTTTTATATTCCCAAGATTTTGTACCGAAAAAAGGATAGAACTTGTATTTTTGTCATTGTTGTATATGACAGCGTATTGAGTTCAAAACTACCGTACCTGGTGGAGAAAAATATAACCAAAATGCATATTAACCGATTTTTGAAATCTTAGCAACTTTATATGTAACGCTTTTGGTGGGTCACTCATCAATCATCAGTTTTATCATATTCTTTAAATATTCTTGAATTGAATTAAAATGTGTCACAAATTATGAACACAACTTTTGCGCTCGAGTAATAAAATTTGTGGGGACTAAAATAGACCGAATTGGATAAATGCTTAAGAGGGAACATTCTAATTATACAGGGTGTTCCATATTTATGTTATAAAATTTCTAGTGGTGATTTCTGGGATCAAGATAAGATACAAAGTTTTACCGATTTCACTTCTTAAGGGAGCTACAGCTCATTAAAGGAGTTGGCTACAAATAGGTTTTGTGAAAACGGTTTCTAGTAAAACATTTCAATTTTGCACAGTACTTAATTTACACTTTACCCACTTCCAGGATTAGAATAATAAAGTACATAATAAACTACTACTTTCTGTTCTTGATTTTATTAAAGAAGTAAAAATGATCCCATTGGAGTTTTAATAGCGTAAAGTCCTTTTGTAAGTTTAAAGGAGCCGCGCATTTTTGTCGAATAAAAGGAGTAATTACTCTCGCAATAAAAGCAGAGAAGAAGTAAAGAAAAACTAATTACCCTAAATGACACACGACTCTTTTGGGAGCATGGTTTTCTAATTGTGGTATGCGACTCGCATAAATTAGTAGGAATACGAATCAAACCATAAACAGTTATAATATGTGAGTGGTGAGTAATCTTTTTCGCGTTTCGGCAATATAAAGACCAAGTTGGATTTAAGTAATTACCCGCATGAAATTTAGAAATTGCGAATTCACGTTTGTGTGATTTCCGGGTTGTCTTTCTTTCTTTGGTCCGTGAAGACAGGAAGACGCACGCTTGGGAATTTCGTGGCCTCAGCTTTTGCCCTTTTAATCTTCTCATAAGTCGATAAACGGACCAAGATGATTTCAGAGAAAGTCAATTATTGTATGCGGAAAATTGACTTCTTCAGTTCGACAATTGTTTCGGCTTTAAGTAGGTTAACGAGCTCCAATCTGCATTATAAGTAGGTCCTTTAATGTCTTCAAAAGTAATGCAAAAATAATTACAAGTTATAACTTACTGATGAAAAGTGAAATTACGGTATATTTAAAATAGAATTTTCCCAAATAACAAACATAAAATAATTCCTGCAATTTATATCAGAATTCATCTCTAGTGAATCGTTAATTTACAATAAAAATAACAATGGCTCCAAGTTGGAGCCTTGGGGAACCCCGCTAATAGCTATACGAATCGGTTAGACAAATACGATGATAATAGTGTTAATTTAAATCAACATCAAATCTTTGAAGAAATCAATGAAAGACAGAAGACAGCAAGTAATATCATTATTTATAATTTAAAAGAATCCAATAAAGTTACAATTGAAGAGAAGAAAGTTGATGATGAGGAAGTTATAAGGAAACACATCAATGTGGATTTTCTGTTGACCAATATCTTAAATTATGTCTGTTTACTGACCCATTTAAACAGAATGTGACCACATCAGAAAATAAAATGTTTCTTAACATGGCAGGATTATTAGTAATTTGGTTTTGAAGAATTTCGCAAAATTCCATTCTCTTATCAGGATCGTCTTCTGTCAGTTCGTGAAGTAATTGGACCTTATAAGGGTGTGCTTTTTCTTTTCTTAAAACTCTACGAATGGACGTTATACTCATATCATGATTCAATGCCAATTGGGAGGTACTAATTTTAGGAGTCTCCACTATTTGTTCCATTATTTCTTGCATTTTTTCTAGGGAGGTGGCAGTTTTTGGGCGACCTGATCCAACCTTATTCTTGATGGAATGAAGAGTGACGAAACGGTCTAGGGTTTTTTTGACAGTGCCGACACTTATTGGATTGCGATCGGCTAACATACATCTCATGCATCTCTAAATGATCTTCTCTTATCACCAATTCCAATAATCATTAATAATGTAACTCTCTCTTATTCGCTTAGTTGATTCATTTTATGTAAAATAATTACTCTGATTTTCGAAAAAGTATTTTTGGAAAAGTTCTGCGTTAAACTTGCTTATCGAATCTTACAAAATATCGAATTAATTTTATAATTGACTTGACGTTTAAAATAGGATTGGCTTTTGTTAGAGTTCTTTGATATTTACAATAAAATGTTAATAATACATAATCCATTATGGCCGAACTTAACAATAAAGAATTGCTTGTAACTTATCAACAACGAGTTTAATAAAAAAATGATTTTTACAAAAGTTTACTAAAATTAATCATAGAATCCAAAAATATAAAAATATACAGGGTGTTGCATTTAAAAAACGGAAGTTAGGTGCCGGAAACTAATAAAGCGAACACCCTGTATATTCAAAATTATGTTTAAATGGTAGCTTGTTTAAATTAAATAAACTTTTGTTCAAACATTTTTTTTAAATTCATTACCGTTCAAAAAACATTTAGGTGTTTCCGTTTTTTTGGCGGACCCTGTATATGCTTTTTATTTCTCAACAATCGGACAAGGAATAAAAACGTTATGGCTTGCTCCGTTTTTTTGTTCCACCCTGTATTATTAATGAGTTATTTTATCAATGGAGACAAGAAGGATCTTCTCTTTAGAAATGTTTTACAAAACCATTCCTCAAAACTATATCAGTAGATCTAATTTTGTGAAAAACTACTAAAGTTTTGTAAAATTGAAATGTTTTTTTACTTGAACTACTTTCGTACTTGTTTTTCGAAAAATACCTCTCTATAAAATTAAAACAAACCTTGGAAATAAGTAGGCAATTATTGTCTTACTAATTATAATAACTTTTTGGGGATTTGTAGGATTTTTTCTCATGAATAATACAATTTTTTAATAGCATCTGATTAATCAATCTGATATTTATTTATTACTAAGCACCCATCATTAAGATACATGTAAAAAATCATAAGGTAATTTGTGGAATTATGAATAATATAATTGGAATTTCAAATTTTTGTAATTGGTGCGGTGTAATAATAATTAATAAATAATTACGAAACAAAATCACACCTATTAATTATATTTTTCTGGGTTTATCATGGAAGGTCGCCTGCTTTTTCATCGAAATCAAATTTAGATATGCAAACGAATTTGTTTAAGGCACTGCGTATGTAAATGATATAAAGAAAGGCGTACTGTTTTTTTAATTGGTGATTATTGCAAATGTATATTATTAATACAGGTAATAATAGTAAAACCTTGTGCAATAAGTAACTGGCCCACAATATCACTGACGCGCATTAATTTTCACATAAATTATCATTAGGTATAACAAATAATCACCATGTAGAATGTGACAGACAAATAATTTACTTATTAAACTTAAAAAGCGAGCAGATTTGAATTTATTATATGCATCCTTAATAGTTTTTTTATTATACATTTTACATACTTACTTGCTTATCTGGTTTAATTATCTCTGGGTTGACACTTCAAGAAGCTTTTATTACAAATGGCGTTAAATTCCCTGTATAGAAAGATGTTAAAGATTCACATCATTAATCTCTTAAGCACAATTATGATAAAGAATATTCTTAAAGATGAATTATATATGTATAATACTACTTACAGATGAGCTTTCAAGTGCACTACATAAAAGCTTGGTATTAAAATAAGCTGCTCAACTCGTATTTAAATTATTCTACTAACATAGTTTTCTAGAGATTTCAAAAATGATGCCTCAACTTCTCCAATTGTATTTCATATAAATCAATTTGATTTCAGAAAGCATCAACTGTATTTCAGAATCATCAATTGTATTTCAGAAATCATCAATTGCATTTCAGAAAAATCCATACAATTAGAACAGAAAGGACCAATTGTAAAAACATGAGGAAACCCAGTGTTGTTGGCGGTGAACTACAACAGAGATATACAATCTATCAAAAAATTTAGCAATACACCAGTAACAATATTACGCTTAGGTCCTTATTCATCAATGTAAAACCCAATTGGAACAATCCGTCCTAAGATTAAGGAAGTATTGTTCGGATTTTTCCTGTTATGGCTCCTGGTATCATGGAGTTTACTAAACTAACCTAACATGTATGTTAATGTTGGTTTACTTAGAAACAACTTTCAGAAATTAAATTGATGAATTCTCATTTTCAAATGATGCTTTCTGAAATGCAATTGATGATTCTGAAATACAATTGATACTTTCTGAAATTGTATTAATTTTTCTGAATTACAATTGATGATTTCTGAAATACAATTGATGATTCTGAAATACAGTTGATGCTTTCTGAAATCAAATTGGTTTTTCTAAAATACCAATGATACTTTCTGAAATACAATTCACGTAACAAAATTACAACTAATGATTTGATCTTTTCTGAAATACAACTGGGTAGTTCTGAAAACGATAAATCTATTTTAAATTTTATTCTTCAGTCAACTTGCTCCTACTTTTGCGGAACAGAAGAAATGAACTCACCCAATTATGAGCTTTTGCCACTATAATTTCGGTATTAATAATTGCGACATGTATTATGAAACAGTTGAAACTTAATCCACAGGTAGTTTCCCATAAAATAATTAAGATTTCGACTTGCAACACGTGTGCTTCCGGCCCTTAAGAAACATAGTAGAAACGGAAGTTGCGTTGAAGGTATTTTCTTACATGGCGCCTTGTCCGAAGTCCGAACATTCGTTTGTTCATTCCCACGTTTAGTTAATAATAAACAATAAAAACTCGTCGATCACGTAATAAAAAACACCAAAATCACTTTAGAAAATTACATAATTTTTTGCGTGTCACATAATTAACAGCAATCGAAGCAAAAAGCGAAACGGTGCAATGAACTTTTTATTCAACTTTTCACTTTCACCTGCCGTTTTGTTTGGAGACAAGTATATTGGGAATTTTAGAAAGCTTTTATGTCATTTTCAAGTTCCGAATTACGTAGCTGATTTTTTAATAAAATATTCATTAATTGTTACGTTATGAGTTATAAGAACATCTCCGAATTCATTTTTTACTAAAATAATTTAATAGCAATTTTTTTCTTATCACAATCTGAAAGTACTTGAGTTTAATTATGTTTGAATTAATTTTCAAAAACTCTTAATTATTATTAAAGCTACTTTCTCAATTATTTTATGCATGTATTTTAATTTGCATTAAGTATGCTTGACTAAAGTTGAGAATGAATTTTATCCATTTTAACACTTGAAAACTTTCGATAATTCCTATTACATAAAGTACTTTTCTTAGTGTGGATAATTGTGTGAATTTTATTAAAATTAAAGAAGTCTAATCATAAATAATTTTTTTGACGAATGTTCGTCAGTGGCGTAACGAGTATCTAGAGAAAAATGGACCAGTGCCAAAATACAATGTATCCTCATATTAATCAGAGCGTTTATAAACATGTGCCCTTAACTTTAAAATTTGATTTAATATGGACCAATTTCAAGATAAAATGTGGCGATTTTATTTTAAAATTTCAAGGTCATTTTGTTTCTCATAATACATACAAATTTCCTTATCCCTTGTTTCAATTTTGATTTAAGAGGCAGTTGGATGACTAAAATTAAGGTTTAATAATTTTTAGCCAAGACAACTAATGTAAATTCAAAAAGGGGGCTCGTTTCTACGTCACTGGATTGTTAAATTAAGACAAACGTAATACCCAAAGGTCCATCCATGAGAAGTATTCACTACTTACCTCTAGAAATTTATAAATTTTCATTTACCCGATCCGGAGAATATAAATAAAAAGCATCAAAAGAAATTTTAACACCCTGTATCTCGGCAAAAGTTGAGTTTTGAACAAAGTGTGTCTTATTTTGACTTATATAAGCACACGAAGCTGTGACCACCATTTTGAAACACCCTGTATTGGTAATACATAGGTGTACAGTGAATAAATATAAAAGAGGTCCTAAAACTAAGAGCTGGGGGACACCATATTCTAGTACTTCTTCGGCACTACTAGTTCCTTATAAACAGGGATCGAATGTTCGGTTTTAAGGATTTTCTAGAAGTTCTAGTTGGTTTATCCCAACAAAGATAAAAATTAATTTGAAGAAGGTGAATAAAAACAGCTTTTCGAACTCCTTAATGTGGTAATTTATTTTTAATAAATATATGCCAACGTTTCGACAATTAGGATTTTTGTCTTTATCAAGGCTTTATTATTTTAATTCCACATGTCAAAGATAAAATTAATTTTCATTATCTTTGACATTATCTAATATATAGTATACCAAAAAAGAGATATCAAAAATGGAAATATCAATTGAATTTCAAATTTAACCTCCTGGTGCATACGCCAAAATATTTTATTTTGATTGAAACTATTTATGAATTTGATAACTCATGTGTCATAAACGCAAAAAAACTAAAGGTGCCAATACACCAGAAGCAGCGTTTTTAATCCTCGACTTTAACAATGGATTATGGCTCCTTTGTCGAATGTTGTCAGTCGTTGTTTTCTGTTCGACTCCACCTCAGAGGTGGAAGTCTGTAAGATGAACGATTCATTTCGTATACAGAAACTGTCGTTTATTGACTAAGTTGCTTGATGACAGATTTTCTGTCTTTCTTCCTTATTGAAGTTTCGTGTATGTTGAAATGAGACAAACTCCGTGAACATGACAACTGGAGGTGGAACTCTGTAAGCTGTACGATTCTTTTCGTACAACGAAAAAATCGTCTGTTGAATATGTTGCTAAGGTGACGCATTTTGTCTTCTTTCAACAAATACAAAACGTGCATAAGGAAGGGTGATAGAAAATTTATCACCAAGTAGCTTAGTAAACAAACGACTTTTTCGTTGTACGAAAACAAATCGTATAGCTTACAGACTTCCACCTCTGATCCAACAAACGATTTTTTTCGTATACGAAAATAATCGTCTATCTTACAGACTTCTACCTCAGTGTCACATAAGTTAGAGAACTTTAAAATTTATTTAAGGAGAATGATGATTCTATAGATTTGTAATCGAGACGCTACAATGATTAGGGAAATGACTAAAAATACTAGTTCATTAATTTCACGGAAAACGTTAAAATCTAAAAGTTCACTAATTGATCAGATGGAATGTCTTCTTTCTTTGTGAACGAAACCTTCCACTAAGTAAGGCTATAATACAAGAGGAAGCTCTTTCTATACTTGAAGATTTGAAGTCAAAACCATAAAACATTCAAAGTACTGATACTTTCAATACTAGCCAAGGGTGGTTTAAATAGTTTAAATTCAGAGGTCACCTTTACAACCTAATAATGAATGGTGAAGCATCCACTGGAGATACAATAAATGCAGAAAGTTTTAGAACTGAACTTAAAACCGGGCTTTACAGGAAGAGGCTACCAAAAAGAACATACATTTCAAATCGAGAAAAAAAGTTCTTGGGAGTTTAAGGTTACTAAAGTAAGAATAACACTTCTTCTGGGGGTTATGCCTCAGAAGATTATCAATTAAAACCTTTCTTAATCTTAAATTAGTGAAAATCCAAGGGCACGAAAGGTGAAACAAAAAAAGATGGATAACTTGATGACTGCAACCCTATTCCAAGAATTGGTAAAAAATTTAGCAGTTCCAGGTCTATGGTTTAAGAGAAAATTTAGATTTTTAAATATTAATTTTGATGGACAATGCAGCCAATCATCTTTCCGGTGTAAGCGCAATCTGCAAAAATGTAAGATTCGTTTTCATGCATAATACTACGCCATTAATGCATGGTGGTATTTCCACTTTTAAAGTTTATTACCTCCGTACAACTCTTCGAAAACTTTTTCATCGTCTTATACTCAGATTCTGGTCAACCCCCAGAATCTGGTCAAATCATTTAAGTTTAAATTTAAATTTGTTATATGGGTTGTAATGGACAATTTCCATGGTTACATTATTTGCTTCTAATTAAAGGCCTTTAACTTTGACCAGAATCTGCCTATTAATGATGAAATTACTTTCAGAGAAATATGGAAGAAATATGACATTTTATATATGCTATAAAAATATTGGAGAAGCATGATACGAAGATGTTTAAATGGGATCTGAAAAAAAAATATTTGGCCAGATTATTCCAATATTGCGGAATCAACAGATATAGATTATACCGAAAGCATCATCGTAAATGATCTGGCAAATTATGCTAATATCGTACATTTTGAAGGAATGTAGGTTGAAGAGATAGAAGACATATTGAGTGAAGTGAATAAAAAATTGACAAAGATGTTAAAATGGGATTTGGAAAAATAAGTGGCCAGATTATTCTAATATTGTGGAATCAACAGATATATTATACCGAAAGCATCGTAAATAATCTGGCAAACTACACTAATATCTTACATTTTGTAGGAATAGAGGTTAAAGAGATAGAAGACGTATTGAATGATATGAATAAAAATAAGTATAAGTATATTTATTCACAATATTTTGAAGTATATACTCCGAGTCGTAAGAATAAAATTCCAGAGCAGATCTTCAGTGTGAGCAAGTACTCTTATATACAATTCTGTTTGATTCTTATTTCATATAAATATTTCATATAAATAAAATAACTTCTATTCCATTTGATTTGTGTCTGCTGTATAGAAAACTCATTTGTATTTTCTAAATGAGAGATAAGTGATGGCGAAGTTCATGTTTAATTTGCCTTCCGAAAAATATTATAAACCCAGAAGAACTTGTGACCTGTGACCGAAACTGTAAAGGTTTGTATAGATTTTCCAAGAAGTGGAATGCATATCACTTTTTGGGCGAAGAATCGGGAGAAAGAAAATGTTGTTAAAATTTTGTTAGAGTTTTTATGATATGTAGGTTTTCGAGCAGGAGTAGGAAAAGATGTTGGGATTCATCAAACTCCTGTCTCCAAAATTCTAAGAACGATTATGAACAAAATTCTTCAAAAAAGTGGTAATTGGGTAAAATTTCCACAAAATGCATGGATATATAATTTTCCTAGCTTTATGGGTGTTATCGATTGTACTCACATCAGAATAAATAACCCGTACGTTCATTTTCATGGTGATAAATATACAAGGTGTTTAGAGGTGAAAATAAACCGATTGACAAAAAATCGTCTTAGTAAAACTTTCTTTATTGGGGCCTTTGAGGGTGCTGTTAAAATATGAGTTTCTACGCATTTTTTTCCAAACAGACCAAACAGTTTACAATAAATTTTTCAAATTTGGTTAAAATCTAGGACTAGTCCCAGATTCTGGTCACATCATTTAAGTTTAAAAACCTTTAAATTTAAATTTGTTATATGGGTTGTATGGACGATTTCCATGGTTACCTTAATTGTTTCTAATTAAAGGCCTTTAACTTTGACCAGAATCTGCCTACAGGACTTCAAAAATATGCCGGTGAATGGATAGACAGAGCTAGATTTTGTATTTAACATTCAAGGTGACAATTTCGAACAATTTTTAAAATTTTGTTTTGTCTTTTTTGTGTAAACGGTGCATCATATTGAGTTAGAGTAAGAGTATCTTTTTTGTTTAAAATTAAATGAAGAATATCATTTTGAAAGAAAAATCCTTTGAGATTTAACCCTTGCAAAGTTTAGACAATTTTGTCAAAACTACCCTTTAGAAGCAACCAAAAAATCTCAAAAAAAAAATTATAAGACTAGTTCTTAGGTATGTAGAGATTTATACCAAATTTTTAAACTATAATGTAAACCGTTCGGCAATAAATGCACAAAAACTCACTTTTTAGCAACATCTTCAAAGGCCTGTAACTCCCTTATAAAGAAAGTTTTGCTAGGATGATTTTTGTCAATCGACATATTTCTAGTATCACTTCTTCAAAGGTTAACTGGTGAACTGTAAACACCCTGTATAAATCGAAATGCTTTTAAATGGTTCATGATTCTAGGATTTGGTCCAACTGATCAGAGATTTTTAAGGTATCGAGAGATAATTTTGGTAATAACCAAGCGTTGCTTTTAGTAGATGAAGGATTTGGAATATCATCATGGATAAAAGTACCATTATAGACACCCAAATACAGTAGCAATCATACAACAGACTATTTATAAAAGAGAGGGTAATAATTGAAAGACCTTTTGGTCAATTAAAATAGAGTTTTCCAATTTTGCAATATAAAGTTCGGATATCTAAAGAAATAGTTTCAAGACTTATAATATCCTGCTTCATTTCGTACAATGTAGCAAAATGTTTAAAAGACGAACTAGATCTAATAGAACTTTCACTAGCAGATGTTGAGGTTCCGCATATTGAATTTATTGGAAGAAGTCGATAATACTAGAGAATATTAGCATCAATGTTAGGTTAAGATTCAAAGTAAATTAGAGCAACTATTCAATTTAAAAAAGCATGTACTTCTCCAATCTTACCAGCTTGTAAATTCACATGGAGTTTTATGAAAAATTATGATTCGATTTGCGTTGTTTTGATTGCGTTGCAAGTGGCACTTTTTTTAGGAGATATCTACGACACAACTCGAGATCCTGGAGGACCATTTTTTTAATCTCCCGTTTACACATATTAAGACCTTCCAGAAAGAAGTTCACTTGGATTTCAAACTTATCCAAGTCTACCAAAAAACGAAAACGGACAAAATGCGGCGAAGAATCTATTGTTCAAGCCCATTACACGATATGTGTAAGTGGGGGATTAAAAATAACGTCTCATGTATAAAGGTATCTAAACTTCACAAAACAAGATGAATAAATCGGGTATTTAGAAAAATTAGTTTGAAAGTCCGAAAAGTCACAAAAAGTAGAAAATTTGGGTCAATGAATAGAGTAGATTATTTTGCAGGAACCTGTAGACAATTCTATGAAAATTTAAAAAATAACCAATTCTAGACTAATACTTTAAATAAAATAGCAATGGAAAAATTCCTTTCTGCAAAAAAAAAACTCATAAAACCTTCAATGAGAAAAAACTTTTATCTTTATTATTCGATAATATGGGTAAAGCAATTTGTAATTAAAATTGTTTTTCTGGTATTTAAAGTGTGAATAATTAAAAAAATAATAATTTTCTGCAGGATGTAATTGAGCATGATTTGGATGATTTAGAAAATAATTTAATGAGCCGTGTTTAAATTGTAATTGCATTTGTTAAACAAGTACACAGTCCAATTTTCGTGAATCATTATGTGACTTAAGTAGGAACAATCTAGAACCATCTCCAAGCTTGTTTCTTGGGCGATTGAATCAATGACCAGCTAAAAAGGAGATTAACGTGGGCCGCGATCTCTGACCTGCAAATGGAAATATCTTTGCATGACCGTCAACCGGGTCGCAATTTTAATTACTCAGTATATTAATTCCAGTAAAATCAGCATCTAATAAACACGTGCGATTAAGATGATAATTAGTTATCATTAGCTAAGCACGCTACGAGAAGTGCTGTTTTGGTGAATTTTCTTGCTAAATTTGCACTTATTTTGCTTTAATGTAGAATTATTAATGTAAGACAAGTCTTATTATAATTAAGTGCAGACACTTGCTATGAAGAAATTGGCATCATGAATAATAAGATGCAAAGAGAAGAAAGTTTGCACTTAATTTAAATGCATTAATAAAAGCGAATTTAAGCGTGTTAACTTATTTTTAACAATTATTAATTCTTTTTAACCACTTTAACCACGAGAAAGTTTAATTAAATATTTAAATGTTAAATAACAAAAAAAATACTCTTTAATTACTTTCAGTTAATTAATTACTACCGTTTGTGTAAATAACAATTATTTTATTTTATTATATTATAACAATAAAACAATAATTAATTATAAAAGAAAATTTTTTACAATCAGAAATTTCGTGCTTTTTTATATTTTCATCACTTTACTAACTTTTGAATTTAAAACTAGAATTTTGTCCTCTTCGTAAGTCAATGAAGAGGATTGCATTGATACGAAGCTGGCAGAGTGATGGACGCTGTGTTTCGTGCTACTACTAGCACTCATCAGCATCACATACTGTTTACTTAAGTCCTCTTCGAAAGGTGCAATGAAGCTAATAAGCAAACGCAGCGTCCATCACTCTGCAAGCTTGTGTAATTGCTACTTGCTACACCATGCCACAAAGGAATTATCCTTCATTTGATTATTTCAATCTGAGATCTAGATTTGCTCATATTTGCTGAAATTAAAACGATGTCCTAAACAATGGAAAAACGATTGATAAACAGTTCCTTTTATCTTGAGCCGAAAATCAGCAATTGTTTTTTCCACCATAACACACTGCGATGACAGTTAAACATTTTTAGACATAAATGATTAGGAATTTTGATCAACATCAACATCAATTTCGTTTTCTCGTTTTTGATCTATTATGTCCATTATAACACTGCTTTAATAAATGTTAGTTTTTGAGTATTTCGAAAAGTTTTCCTTCTTCTCTTTTAATTCATTGACTACTGAAGTGAGAAACTATTTAATTATTGCAATACCTTCAATGATTTGAAAAAAAACTGTGAGGTGATTAAAATTCTTGTAATAAAGTAAAGTTAGTGCTGACTCTAATTGAGAATAATAACATTTCTTAACAAACCTTTACCCACATTATAAACACATAAATAATTTATCTATTGGTACTAATGAATGCTTTGGAATCAAATCAGGTGTATAAAACACAGCAAATCGCTCTCGTAACGCGGATAATAAATTAAATTGCACTTAGGTGAGGTACTTTCTTTTGTTTTAGCATAAAAGTAAGAAACTTGAAAACATTCTTCCTCGCAGGAAACGTGCAGTGTGGTCGCCGGTCGTATTAGTAACCTGCTTCTGGCAGTTTGTACCAGGAATTGAAAGTAGTGGATGTGTAATTAATCGAGAATGCTTGAATGGGTCGACCGTTTGAAAACGGTGAAGAAAAAAGTAAAGGCGAGTTTGCTTGCTCTTTAAGCTGCCGTTTCTAATGTTGAACGTTAATAACTAATTTATACCTGCCGAAGCACTCGCTTCGTTTCAAACAATTGAGCACTGCACTGACCGCATCCACCGTATTCTTCATTTGGATCAAGTTAACACTGATAGATGTGGTCATACCAGCAATGTGAAGGATCTTTAATTTTACGCTGGTAACGATCAACTAACAGCATACGAATATTTAATAACTTTGTTATTATGAGAACCATGATATTTGATATACTATTTGTTCCAGTCATCAATCTCTTCCTACAGATTCGAGATCGATAGTTACAACACTTTCTGACTTTAAGCGAATCTTTCATCAATAACAATTTTCGATTTCGTAGATATTGCTGAGGAATTCTTAAAACCAAACAATAGAATTTTTTCATGTCATGATATGCAGGGTGGTCGCAAAATTGAGGAAAAGCTCTCCAGTACAGTTTCTTGGGAAATGTTTCTTTCGTCCTTGTTTTTTGACGAAGAGGTTTTTTTATTATTTATCTGAAGAACCTTAGAGGGTTTCTTAATTTTTTTCAACATTCCTAAAACCAAACACTAGAGCTTTTATATATGTGACGATAAGCAGAAGATCGCAAAATAGTTCTTTAGAAGTTTCTTCGGAAAATGGGGTTTTCAAATATTCATAATGATTTTTTCATTTTTTCGACTTTGTACCTATATTTAAATTTGATGAAGACGTTTATTTACAATAGAAGGGTTTATACATTTTCCCCAAAATTCTTAAAACCAAACACTAGATCTGTTTTTACCTGTGAAGATTGCAGCGTGATCGCAAAATAGTGGAAAAGCTCTCCAGTACTTTTCTTGGGAAAATGCGGTTTTCAAATATTCATAACATTTTTGTTCATGTTTTATCTTCTAAGTAGGTATCACGAAATTTGATTAAAATTTCTTTTATTATTTATAATTTATACAGGGTGATCCAGTCATATGCCCACGGTCTATAGCTTCTTTACTATAAAACATATCGACTTGCGGTTTTCACCAACATAATAGATACATGCATGCCCCACAATTTAAAAATATTTTCGATATATACACGGTGTCCCATCATGGCCTACTAAACCAAAGTTATATTTTTTTAAATGCAACACCCAATATATTATGACATTTTTGGATTCCTTATCAAAAAATAATTATACTTTGTATAAACTTTTATGGGTCTATCATCACTCGTATTGCTGATATTTGCCATTTAAGCCAAAAAAAGATCAATTTTTGAAAAATCACTGCTCTAAATCAGATAAACATTTTGGCTTGAAATTTTGGCAAAAAATTTTCAACATCGTCTAGTCTACAACTATCATGTCAAATTTAAGTTTGTGATATTTTTTATCAGGGTGCCTTATGAAACGCAAATTGAACAATTAAACGAAATTTTCAAATGGAACACCCTGTATATTTTAACATCAATCGATGGCATTTTTTACAAGCTTTCTATTGATATAATGTTTGTATGGTCGCTTATCAAAGGTTTAGGAGATATTAATATCCAAACTGAGAAACAGTGAAAAATAGACAAAATAGTCCTCCTGATGAATTTTGTTGAGGATTTTTTTTTATATTTGCCTATTATTTATTTCTGTCTTTGTCTATTTTGCTTTTTTTTATAATGTTGTTTTATTTCAATAGTAGTTTTGTTGTTTTATAACAAAAATAAAATCGAAATTTGCAATTATCAATTTTGGTTTTCTAAGTCTCAGTATGCTTTGAAAATTTAGCAACTGATGTTACCAAGGAAACCCTTATTTTGTTGAGTTTTGCTTTAACGGCTTTTTCTGTACTTTTGGCAATAACTAAACCGATATAGTGAACTCTTCTAAAGAAGAAATGGCAAATATGCTGTATGCGCTTGGTAAAACTGAAAGAAATTCGCTTCTAGCTATCAGAAGAGAGCGTAAAAACGAAATTCGACAAAATAGGGGTTTCCTTGGTAACATCAGTTGTCAAATTTTCAAAACATACTGAAATTTAGAAAACCAAAATTGATAATTGCAAGTTTCGATTTTATTTGTGTTGTAAAGCAACAAAAACTGCTTTGTAGTATAACAACATTATTAAAAAAGCAAAATAGAGAAAAACACAAATAAGTTTTAGGCAAATTAAAAAAAGTCCTGAAAAAAATTCACCAAGAGTGCTATTTTGTCTATTTTCACTGTTTCTTAGTTTGGATATTAATATCTCCTAAACCATTGATAAGCGACCATACAAACATTATATCAATAGAGAGCTTGTAAAAAATGCCATCGACTGACGTTAAAATATACAGGGTGTTCCATTTGAAAATTTCGTGTAACTGTTCAATTTGCGTTTTATACGGCATCCTGATAAAAAAATATCACAAACTTAAATTTGACATGATAGTTGTAGACTAAACTAGGTTGAAAAATTTTTGACAAAATTTCAAGCCAAAATGTTCATCCGTTTTAGAGCAGTGATTTTTCAAAAATTGATCTTTCTTTGGCTTAAATGGCAAATATCAGCAAAACGAGTGATGCTAGACCCATAAAAGTTTACACAAAGTATAATTATTTTTTGATAAGGAATCCAAAAATGTCATAATATACTGGGTGTTCCATTTAAAAAAATATAACTTTGGTTCAGTAGGTGATGGGACACCCTGTATATATCGAAAATATTTTTAAATTGTGGGGCACGCATGTATTTATATGTTGGTGAAACCGCAAGTCGATATATTTTATAGCAAAGAAGCTATAGACCGTGGGCATATGACTGGGTCACCCTGTATATTCTTTCCAAAAATTCTTAGAACCAAACGCTAGATTTTTTTTACATGTAACGATATGCAGGGTAATCGCAAAATATTGGAAAAGCTTTCCAGTACGTTTCGAATATTCACATTGATTTTTTAATTTTGTCGATCTTGTACTTATCTTGAAATTTTTTTACTATACCGGGTGGAAACGAAACACGGGTCACCTTTATAACTTCTTTATATATGAAAATAAAAATTTGAAATTTGACTATGTTGTATAGTTCAAGAAAACACATTTTAGGCTCTACACATTTTTTGAATATGACTTCTCGTTTTACCGGAAGTGACATCAACTTTATTTTGTTAAATGTAACACCCATTTTTTTTGTTCAAAATATGAAATTATTTTATAAAGAGAATGTTTGTGATAATTTTTTTAATTTTTTTTTAAATTTTGAAACAGAAAAAAAAATATTTTTCTTCAACCGAAGTTGATAAAAACGACAAAAACTCATTCCAAATAACACCTAAGGAAAATTGTATTTTGTAAAATTATTCGAGCAGTTTCTGAGATATTAATTTATGAACTTTTTTGAGTAACGTTTTTGCAAATAACTCTTTTTTTAATGGAAAGATGCCGGGTCACTTGATTTTTCAAAAAGAAGATTTTAATACGATTATTTTGGTATCCCATATGTAGGGTGTAATCAATTTACTTGTGCCAGTTTTTCATATTTTTTGTACTCAGGATTTTTAAAATTTCAAAAAAATAAAAAATGTATCACAAACGTACTGCTTTTCTAAAATAATCTTAAATTATGAACAAAAAAATTAGGTGTCACATTTAAAAAAATAAAGTTGATATTACTTCCGGTAAAACCGGAAGGGATATTGAAAAACTTTTTAATGACTAAAATGTGTTTTCTTGAACCATACGATATAGTCAAATTTCAAATTTTTATTTCCATAAATAATGACGTGACCAGTGTTTTGTTTCCACCCGGTATTTCTAAGGAACCTTAGAAGGGTTATGGATTTTTCCCAAAATTCTTGAAACCAATTACTAGAACTATTTTTAAAAGTGACAACATGCGGGGTGATCGCAAAATAATGAAAAAGCTCTCCAGTACGTTAATTGGAAAATGCCGTTTTCAAATATCCATAGTAAACACCTTTGTATGTTCATTCCAAATAAAACGTTCGAAAAAAGCCACTAATTTTATCCTGTCCAACCAACAACACTACGAACATGAATTTTCACCACTAAATATTTATAATATTTCTTTTTCTAATTTTCGACATGGTACCTATCTTGAAATTTGATGAAGAATTTTGTTTCACTATTTTTCTGGGGAACCTTAGAGGACTTATGCATTTTTCCCAATATTTTTAAAACCAGATACTAGATCTTTTTTACATGATACGACATGCAGGATAATCGCAAAATAGTGGAAAGCTCTTCAAATAATCATAATGATTTTTTCATATTTGGACCCATCTGAAATTTGATGATGAGTTTTTTTACTAGGTAATCTTAGACGGTTTATACGTTTTTCCCAAAATTCTTAAAACCAAATACTACATCTTTTTTTACATGTGAAGATATGCAGGGTGATCTCAAAATAGTGAAAAATCTCTTCAGTACATTTCTTGGGAAAACGTTCATAATGATTTTTTGATTTTTTTGATTTTTGTATCTATCTTGAAATGTGATGAGGAGTTTTCTTTACAATTTTTCTGAGGAACCTAAGAATGGTTTATACATTTATCCCAAAATTGTTACAACCAAACACTAGAGATGTGTTTTTACATGACGATATCCAGCATGATCGTAAAATAGTGGAAAAGCTCTCCAGTAGGTTTCTTGGGAAAATGCGGTTTTCAAATATTCATTTGTGTCATTTTTTGGACCATGTAACTGTATTGAAATTTGATTAAATTTTTTTTACAGACCAATGTTTGAGTAACCTTGGAATGGAAGGTTTATATATTATTTTCAAAATTCTTAAAACCAAACGCCTGATCTATTCTACATGTGACGATATACAGGATAATCGCAAAATAGTTCTCTCCAATACGTTTCTTGGTTCTTGGGAAAATACGGTTTTCAACTAATCAAAATGATTTTCTCATATTTGGACCTTATACCTATCTGAAATTTGATGAAGAATTTTTTACTATGTAACCTTAGACCGCTTAGGCGGTTTATACATTTTTCACAAAATTCTTAAAACCAAACGTAAGATCTTTTTTTTACATATGAAGATATGAAGGGTGATCTCAAAATAGTGGAAAAGCTCTTCAGTACGTTTCTTGGGAATACTTTCATAATGATTTTTTTGATTTTTTGTATCTATCTTGAAATTTGATGAGGAGTTTTTTTACAATTTTTCCGAAGAACCTTAGAATGGTTTATACATTTATCCCAAAATTCTTAGAACCAAATAGATCTGTTTTTAAAATAGTGAAAAAGCTCTCAAGTAGGTTTCTTGGGAAAATGCGGGTTTCAAATATTCATAACAATTTTTTTCATTTTTTCAACCTTGTAACTATCTTTAAATTTGATGATTTTTTTTACTATTTATCTGAGGAACTTTAGAAGGTTTATATATTCTTTTCAAAACTCTTAAAACCAAACGTTTTTTACATGCAACGATATTCAGGGTAATCGCAAAATAGTGGAAAAGCTTTCTAGTACTTTTCTTGGGAATATGCGGTTTCATTTTTTCGACCTTGTACCTAGCATTAAATTTTATGAAAAGGTTTTTTTAACTACTTTTCTGAGGTTATACAATTTTCCCAAAATTCTTAAAACCGAAAAGTAAATCTTATAGTGGAAAAACTCTTCAATACGTTTCTTGGAAAAATGCAGTTATAAACATTCATGATGATTTTTTCATATTTTTCGACTTATCTTCAAATTTATTGAAGATTTTTGCATCTTCACCACCTTGAACAAAGGCAGACCCGTGGGCAGACCTAGAGAATCTTCTCCTCATTCGTTTATTTATTATTATAAGATTTTTTTCACCATTTTTCTGAGGAACCCTAGGGACTATATACATTTTTTCCAGAATTCTTGGAACCAAACTGTGACGATATTCAGGATGGTCGCAAAATAGTGGAAAAGCTCTGCAGTAACTTCCTTAATTTTTTTCGACCTCGTGTCTGTCTTCAAATTTTTAAATTTTTCTTAGGAACAGGACAGCTTTTCCGTAATTTTTCCAACTCTGTATAATTTTAAAGAATATTTATTTTGACTAATTGTATTGTTGTTTCATAAAATAAAAATAATTTCTAAAACTCATAAAAATCTCAATTTTTAAATTTATGTAATAGTGACTAATTTTTTAAAGTAATATTTAATGCAATAAAATTGCTCATTTTGTATATTTCCACCGGTTTCTTAGTAAAATTAAGGTCTAGAAAGTTGTAAACCGTAATAGGGTTTTAATAGCTACTTCGTAACAAAATGCTTCTTGATTGTTTTGGAGTGGAATATTCAGCATTCTCCAATTAACATCCTGGTGATAAAAATTACGAAAAATTTACGTAAAAAACCGTGCTTTAAATTCGATTATTGTGTTAATAGGTTTATTTATAGTTTCAATGTTTATTTAAGGAAATATTTATAGCATTTTCGAAGAGAAAATATTTAAGTGTAGTGTTACTAAATAATTGTCATTTTTGGGGCTCGACTCATTCCTTCTTCTTCAACTAACATAAATGGATTTCTCCATATAATTTATTCAGTGCATTAGAGAAAAAAATCGCCTTTTATCCATTATCAAACTTTGTTGTAACATATTGAAGTGATGTAAAATCCTTTTTGTCTCAGGATATTAGGAGATACAATAGCAAACGTAGATTGCATCTCAAGAAGATTTGGTCCAAAAAAAACCGAAAGAGGAATAGTCCCAAATCCCAAATGATAAAAATTGTGACCAGGAGGAAGACTTACGAATATTCATCCTTCAATAAAATAGTTTCGTATGTAGGAGAAAAGCTCAAAGCTCAAAACATCTTTTCTTGTGAATTTTTTGTAATCAGCTTAAGCCTGGAGTTCTCTGCAAAGTTTCCTGAAAATCCAGCGAATTGGTGGAAAAGGATGTCAATTATCCCTAAAGCTTGAAATGCGCAAGCTGGTCCTGCGTCGATATGAGCGCAAAGTTGCCTTTATTTGAGTGCAATAATCCGGTAATAAAGTTTCTAAACGGTTTGCACCGCTTGCATTCACTTGACTCAATTGACGAATCGAGGTACTGGGTACTGTATAAAGTGGTACCGACTTGGAAGTTACTCAAGTAACAAACTACAAAACCGGCAGCGCGCAGCAGTTGTTGCACAAGAGTGCGAGCAAGCGGTCGTACCAAGCGCGTTCTTTTGCCCACGAACTTCAAACAAGTTTTCGATTTTTACCTACTTTATATCTATATAGACTTATATGTGCTGCTTCTGCCTTAACGTTCGAATAGTGTGTTTTGTTTGGATTTAATCAGTTACCTGCATTTTATTTACATTATCTAAGGATTTATTTTCATTTAATTAAACGGTAAAGATTTTTTAAATACTTCACCCTCGACTTTACCTAATTTTACCATCAATGTTTATTGAAATTTTTAACTACTTCTAACATTTCTAACATTCTACAGGTTAACTCAACAAAGAAAAAGTATCTCCTTTATATCTTATTAATAATCTTTTGTGATAATCAGCATTGTTTTCCACCACGGTTTTCACCTAGGTGTTGAATGACCTTATCTTTAACATTACTTAAAAAGCAGTAAATCTCTAAGATAACTTTTAAAAAAGATAAAAAGAACAAATATATCACTTGAGAGTTACTCCATTATTTTTTCAACTTTCCTATAGCATTCGTTTTTCGGTTGGTTACTCTCTCCTCAAGAGTACTATTTGACAATCCAACTCTGCAGTAAGCAGAGTGTTAACCTGATACCTGATAAAGATGTCTGATTTCTTAGATTGACTATATATACAGAGGGGTGCATAAAAAAAACGACCAACGAAGTAGCTTCGATATATTTATTTAATTTAAATAAGTAATCTATTAAATTAACTGGTTTAAAGAAAAATTTTTAAGGATTTTCGAAAACATTCGAGAATCTATGTGCAACTTTTAATTTTCAAATGGTAGCACGAGTACAAAAAAATAACTCCAAAAATAATCTTCGCGAATTATTTTTTTGTATAAATTTTTGTTTTAACTTTTAAAACAATTAATAATACCTACTTTTTTTAAATTTTACTTTAACTTTTTGAGTACTTTTTGTATGTTTTTGCTGCTTTATTAAGTAGGTGTATCGCAAACACCGCAAAAATTACAAAAAAAGTATAATTGAAAGAAAAATATATAAAAAAACATTATTTCTTTCAAAAATTAAAAAAACAAAAAAAAAACTACAAATAAAAAAATTATTGTTAGAGAGTTTATTTTTAGAGTTAGTTTGTTGTACTCATGTTACTATTTAAAAAAACAAAAATTGATTATCGTTTTTGGAAAAAATAAAAATATTTATACAGGCTGTCCCAAGATTCAGTTTACAGACCATAACTCCCTTAGTTGAACGAAACGATTTTATTCATTTGTTTATTCATATGAACAAATCCTTCTTTGAAAAAAAATTGAAATTTGGCGTTTCAAATACAGGGTGAGCTAAATTGATTGTGGTCAATTCAAATTTCCCGCCTAAAAATCTGGGAAATTTATTTACTTCAAGTTCACAGTAACACAAAATCATGTCATAATCAAAAGTAACTAGACCTGTCAAAAACAGAGGCGTAGGTGTAATTTTTACCGTTATTTCAAAACTTCAGATTTTTGAATTTCGTTATGTCATAAACGTCAGTTTTATCAAAATTAATTTGCGTACATCTTTGTTTTGTGTTTGCCTCGAAAATGAAGAAAACCATTTTTTCAATATTTGACATTTGCTGTGAAATTAGAGATTTTGGAAAAAAATTACTACACCATTGGATTACTAGGCGATTTTCTTTTTAAGATTTCAGTTGTACCAACCTGTGTATTTGGTTGCCTACATATCAAACCGCAATCATTTAAGTTCACCCTGTACAAAGAAAATTCTCACAATATACATTCACATTCTGTGTATCAAAAATAGTAAAAATATTAACTTTCGCATTCCCATTTCTGTTTCTAAAAGTAGGGGATGCCATATGAAAAAAAAAGACCTGTAAACTGAATATTGGGACACCCTGTGTCTCACTTTTTTTCCAGCAATTTTTTTAGATAGTAAATGTCATTCTGAACAAAAAATTTACTATGAACTATTATGTTTTTTCGACTCCTTAAAAAGCAATTTTAAAATTGATAAATTTTCCTGATTTTTGTGGAACACCCTGTATAATACTTTTTTCTTATTATATTTTTTTTATTTAAATGAAATACTCTTTCTTTTTATTTTTTTATTTAAATCAGTTATTTTTTGGATTTTGGTTCTTTTGAACATTATTGGCTGTTTTTAAAATAAATAAACGACGAGGTCAAATTTCCCTCGGTAAAATTTAGCGTCTTATTGGCTTAAAGATATACGATATACTTGATTTAACTAAAAAAAATTAAATTAAATTAAATTTATACAGGGTGTCCCACAAAAATCATTAAATTTATGAAATTTTAAAATTGCTGTAACTTTTTGAGGACTTGAAAAAACATAATAGTTCATAGGAAAATTTTTGTTCAGAATGACATTTACTAAAAAAGTGAGACACCCTGTATATTAAAATATCGAAACTGCTTTTTTGCGTACCCCTCTGTATGTACTCAATAAAATAAATAAAATTTAAATGTTTAAAAAACAGTTTAAGGAATTACTTTTTCTTGTATCAATTTAATTTGTTGGGTTTTCAAGTTTATGTCTAAAAATTTTCCAAATTGACAATGGTTTTTAACCAATAAATTAAAACAATAAATAATGATTCTATTTCTATCTATGCAATAATTTAAAAATTTTTGAAACAGGTGCATCAGTTTCAGATTTTCAAAATAAAAATATTTTTTGATAATTTGATTCATTTGTATTCTTTATCTAAACATTGTAGCGTTTCTAAACTTTTTTCATAATTCAAATTTTCATGAGAGTAGTTAATTTTTTTGTACTTGTTTAAATGTTTGATTATTTGAATGAACAATTAAAAAAACTGTTAAAAAATTTTGAACGTATTTAAAATTATAATTTACAGATAAAAAATAAATAAATGCACACTCTAAAAATGATAAAGGTCATAAAATATGGAAGTAAATTTTTTTTAAACAAATGTTTTTTAAGGATAATTTATATTTTAAAATAAATAAGTTAACGAATTAATTTTCAAGCGTTATTTACACTATAGGATTTGAAATTCAATATTTCTATAATGCTATCAAGGTTTTTTTAATAGAAATTGAATAAAAATCGGGCCATAGGTCATATAAAAATGATTTACATATTTCGGGCTTGAGGATTCTTATATCCCTCTTTAAACATTTTTGGAGCAACCTCAATTGAACTTAATCCCGATAAAAAAACCAATCAGGAAGACTTTTGCGTTAGATTTTTTTTATTTAAAAAACTACGTTTTTAACCTTCCTTAATTAGAAATTTTATTTAGTAATAATTTACTATTTCCTGGATAAAATTAGTTGTGTCTTTTTATACTGATTTAGAATAAGTAGGTACTAAATAAAGCTATTCCCACGCTGGGTTACAAAAAGCGAGGTAAAAGCTCCAAACGATTTAAAGCCCTTAGCCCAAGGCCAAATCCACCTTACCCAAAATTTTACCTGAATACTTCTCCATTCACAGTTTAACTTCTTACACCATATTTTTCATCACGAAACTAATATAAAAATTTCTTTTATTATCTTAAAATTAATCAGTTACAGTTAATGAAATTTGAAGTCAATTTTGGATATGATCAAGGCAAAATAAGAATTTAGTTGCATCAAAGTTTAGAGGAGTTTCTAAAATCTAAAAATAATCCTAATACAATCAGTAATTGCAAACATCCTTTATAAATTTAGAACTGTAAATAAATAAAGCTAAAATTAATTAAAAAGATTTTACACAACGTAATTATTAATTATTACAATATTAATAGCTCCTTACTACTATGGATATCATGTACAGTAATAACATTATTATTTTACTTATTTTTTTTTTCATAAAAATCCATTAGAATCTAAGTACGTAATAATTCTCAATTTAAAAATAAAAAACCTGTAATTTATTTAATGTCAGATCTTTAGTATAGTTATAAGTTAATTATTTTTAAATGTTTTTTTAATGTTTTATTTTTATATGATCATGAATTTTCTTATTAAATTAATTAATATTATTTAATTAGATTTTTTAACCAAATTTGTCTCGATGACGTGATGCCTTCTCTGATAACAGTGTTTTGTGTATTTTAATGGGTACCATAAATATTGATAATAAATGTATTTACATGCCTTTTATTTTATGTCGAAAAATATTATAAATTTATATCAATAAGTGCCCAATAAAGTAGCTTTATAAATATTCCAGAAATAAAAGTGATATGTTTATATTATTTCTTATCATTAAGGCCTTAATATGAGCGACCTTGTAAAACTTGTATTCGATGTATTTTAAATTTTGATTTTTATTTTTGAATTTCGCTGACTATTTTTGTATTATTTTATTGAAAAGTAAAAAAAGACACGTTATTTTATGACTTATGTGGATATTAATTATTTGAAGAATTTGAATTGAATTGACCCAGATGCAAGTGTTTAATTAAATTTGTACCATTAAAAGAGAATAACAAATATTTT
The DNA here is from genome assembly GCA_963971135.1 of Stenus bimaculatus. NCBI lineage: Eukaryota > Metazoa > Arthropoda > Insecta > Coleoptera > Staphylinidae > Stenus > Stenus bimaculatus. Next base: position 41,734,800 of record OZ020183.1, on the reverse strand, counting down.
TATAAAAAAAGTGACCTTTAAAATGACCATTCTTAAGTTTGTTGTAACTTTTTAACCTCGTTTTTATCAATGGTGTACATATGAGGTCTAAATTTAGCATTAATTCACTTATCCTCCTCTTGATTTCTATTAATAGGATTTGGGAGGCTGATAATGATTGTCCTAGTTACAGGACGATAACCTTAATCGGAAAAAGGGTCCACATCACACTAAAGTAATAAGGATGTAGAGCTTTATAGTGTATCTCTTGTTTTAAGTACCAGAAAATATTCGTAAAGTTTGTTATACTTACCACATGTCCATGCAGTTTTGAAAACGTATTGAAAACGCTAAACTTGATTCTGATTGGCTTCTTAAGTAAATCTTCCAATCAGAAGCAAGTATAGTAACTTTTTCATAAGTCTGTGGGTCGTTTCCTCCAGATTTTTAATCTCTCAGCAGTTGCATATGTGGAAGAATCAACCTAGTCTTTGATGTTGATAATGCGTTAGCAACAAATTATTCATTAGTTTCTTCAGACGTGTCCAATTTTTTGTATAGAAAAAAAGCTCATCATCAATGCTTCTGTTGATTAAAAAAATGCCAAACGTTCTTCAGAAACCACTTGAAGGTGGAATATATCTGAAATCTCTATGTGAGCCTTGTTGGAAGAAAATTGGGGAATGTTCAAAACTGCAGGACATATTTGGTAGATATTGTATCTTAATTTAGATTTAGTTACCTTCATTAAACTTCATCATTGCTGAATAAATTATAACTGAAATGGCTTTAACCATAGCCCACGTGGATAATTTATGCAAGGTGTGATGAAATAATAAATTATAGTTTCTTTATTGTCACACTTGAATACTAAAGTGGGCCAGTTGAAAATGATATGAATCCCAAGAGTATTAGGTATTACCAGTGGTATTACCAATTCAAATTTGTGGTTTTGAATCTAAATCCAAAATAAATTGTGAAGATACTCTTTAAAATTATTCATGTATGAACGTATTGTCGTGACCTTAATCCGACCTTTAGGTCAGGTAAAGTGTGTTTATTATGCTGAGTCATATTAAAAATTATTTAAGGAGACTTAGACTCGACAATGGTGGTCAGGTCGGAATGTAGGTATTGTATGCACCTTTTTAATGGTTGTTGGCGTGGGATGACGAATGGAATTGAATCACCGGATTGTTTCATTTTATAATCTGTTGAAATATTTACACTAGTTAATCTTAATTTAGTCATGAATAATTATGTTGTTATCAAGAAATTGATAAACCTCGAGATTTAAACTTAAGAGTAGGTGTCTTTTTTGTATCCTTTGTTTGGAGATTTAATTAGAAGAAGTAGCGGATGTGTAGTTTTCGTTATCGTAGTTCGTAGTGTTTATAAAAGTAGTTCACCGGCCCGAGCGAGGAAAGAGTCAAGGTAAAGACGTTCTGAGTCTATCGTTCTATGTTCTATCGTTCTACGTTCTATCGAGAGCCACAGATAAAATTAATGTGCGTGTGTATGGACATGTTTTATTTACACTCAGTTTACCCTTGTTGATTGGAACAGGTTCATTCAACCGAAAGCACCTATCATCGTACCGACTGACGCTTTTCCTCCACGGTTTCATTATCTCAACAACCTTTAAAATTGTTTCCATTGTCGCATTCCGAAACTCGTCTGATCACTCAAACGTTTTACACTTTTCGAAGATCACGTTCAAAATATACCCACACATTTTATTCTAATGCTTCGATAAGAATGTTCCCAGTTTCTAGGTTTCAAATGATAATGACCCAAGAGCAGTAAGGCTTAATTTAATCCAGTTTTAATCGCTACTCTACTTTGAAGATAATTTTACGTTGGAGTAATACCATTGTCACTATAAGTACAGTTAAAAATACTATACATTTAGAAAATTGGAATTTATATGTTCATCTTTAATTTTAAGGTGGATCATTTATTATACAGGGTGTCCAGAAATTAAGCGGCCAAACTTTAGGAGGGGATTCTACAACTAATTTTAAGAAAAAAACTTAAAAAACTGAATAAGGAATATTAGTATAAAAACAAAAATGATTTTATGTTAACTATAAAAAAGTTGTCGCTGTTTACGACCCCAACCCTCCTTAAAACTACCCTTTCAGAGCTTTCAAAAAATCTGAAAAAATTGAGAAATTATATCTTAAACGTATTAGTCTTCACAGCAAATTTCAAATCTGTATTACAAACCGTTTTCAAATAAATGACAAAAAAAAGGTGCTGACAGATAAGAGGTTTTTGGGTATTTATTTCAGAATGGATACTAGTAAAGCATTCAAATTTGGCATAACTCCTTATGTACATTGGACTCAAGTCCACGATTTTTTTGAAATTTTTTTATTTGTTCTAAGTGGTATTTTAAGAGATCGTTGTTGGTAAAAACAACGTTAACTTTTTTATTACTGGATTTTTATGAGATTTTTTTTCAAAATTTCATTCTGTAATCAAATTTACACAAAAAAGATGCTCTTATACAATTTCGATAGAATGAGCCGTTTAAGAGAAATGTGCATCTAAAGATGTGCTTGCCGAGACTGTTGTCATGGTTACCATACCAAACATTTTTGTAGGCCTATTATTTTACCAAAATTATTCCATAATTTATGAAAAAATGTTCCTATGTAACTTATGGAATAATTTTAGTAAAAAATAGGGTCTACAAAAAATGTTAGTATGGTAACCATGACAACAGTCTCGGCAAGCACATCTTTAGATGCACATTTCTCTTAAACGGATCATTCTATTGAATTTGTATAAGAGCACATTTTTATGTAAATTTGATTACAGAATGAAATTTTGAAAAAAAATCTTATAAAAATTCAGTAATAAAAGAGTTACCATTGTTTTTACCACCAATGATCTCTTAAAATACCACTTAGAACCAATAAAAAAATTTCAAAAAAATAGTGAACTTGAGTCCAATGCATATTAAGAGTTATGCCAAATTTGAATGCTGTACTAATATCCATTCTGAAATAAATCCCCAAAAACCACTTCTCTGTCAGCACCTTTGAAGAGCTGTAACTCATTTAGGAAGCGAAATTGGACATATGTTTATATGAACTTTTTTTCTTATTTTTATCCAAGGAATCACCACCCGAGAGATTTTAACATAAATGTGAATCACCCTGTATAGAGTTATTTATGCTTTACATTTAAAGTTTAACATTTAGGGTGGGTCGAAGGAAAGAGTTTTAACTAAAACCAAACAGGGGACCATTGAAAAAATCGCAAAGAAATAAATATTGTTTTGTCATTTTTTGAATTTTTTCCCAAGAAAAGTCGTATTAGGGTTAGGTGTTTTTAAGTTTTTTGAAAGTTTTTAATATTCTCAATAAATCAGGGAAAAATTTGTAACTGTAGCTGGTTTCCTTCACCTGCTAGCCTTCTGAAGATTTCCTACAAGAAGTGTTTTGAGTATAGTCTATTAAAATCGGCAGGTGGACATGCGTAAAACTGTTATAAAATACTTGACATTCCATCAGGTGTCACTTATAGCCTACTTGATTAACCATTCATCTCTAGATCCTAGACTACTTCTCTTAAAAGTAATTTCAGAAGACACAAGAAGTGAGGAAAAATAGTTACGGTTCCAAAAGTTTCCCTGGTTTATTGTAAATATCAAGAAATTTTAGAAAAACCGTAATGGTTCTTATCTTGAAGAAAAATTGCAAAAAATTAAAAAAATGTTTTTTGCGATTATTTTTCAACATTTTAACTATATATTGTATTATTGTTATTACCAATTAATATAGGAAGGTTTTAGCTTTCTAATGATAATGTTTTAAATCCCTGCGCTCATTGGTTATTTTGTGATTTTTGACAAAAATCGGTGACCATATTAAAAAATTCTTAAAATTCTCGGCGCCTTTTTCAGATTGTCTCCCTAGACATATTTTCTGGCTACGCTACTGTTTAATATTTAAAAAATTTTAAACTTGAATATAAGGTACACTATTGATTACCTTTAAAATGACCATTTTGAATTTTTTTATGGTAATTATTATACAGGGTGAAGAATACTACTATCATATAATAAAAGATTAATTTTATTTTTGAAAACATCAGAAGAGGAGGAGGCAACTTTTCTTTTTTTAAATTGCAACATATTTTTTTCGATTGAAAAAGATCATTAACAAAAATAATCTAAACCAACTATACCAATAATTTTTTTTTTATTTTTTTTTCTTATATTTTTTAATTTTTTTAAATTTAATTCTATTGTTTTTTTTGTTTTTGAGTTAATAAATTAAAAAACAAAATTTAAAAAAAAAACTGAAAACACAAAAACAAAAAAAAATATTTATATAATTGGTTTAGATTATTTTTGTTAAGTTTGTTTTTTTTTTATCTAAAAAAATATGTTCCCATTTGAAAAAGAAAATTTGCCCACTCCTCACTCCTCCTCTGTTGTTTTCAAAAATAAAATTAATCTTTTATTATCTGATATTAGTATTCTTCAAACCATTAAATTTGACATATCATTTATTAAAATCGTATAAGAAATAACGAAGCTACATCGTTGGCCGTTTATTTGTGCACCACTCTGTATGTTATATGGCATAAGAAAACGCATTTATTGAACTAAAAAAATTTTAATTTCACTACCGGTTTCGCCGGAAATGATATCAACTTTCTTATTTTAAATATAACATCCTATTTTTTGTTCTTAATATTAAACATTGGTAAGTTCCAAGTATTTTTGTGAAAGAAATTTTTTTTCTGAACTTTCTTAAAAAAATTTGAATTGTTTTTTGGTAATTTTTTTTAATAAAATGTATTAAAAATTAAAACTACTCTTAAATAATTTAAATTGGTAAAAAAATTGTAAATTATTAAATTTATTTGGCAGTTTTTGAGATATTAATTTTCATAATTTTTAAAATGCGTTTTTTCAAATACAGTCGAACTTCCATAACTCGAACTTCTATAAGTCGAATTTTTCCATAACTCGAATTTTGTTTGTAAGGTTTTTGTAAAATTATTCGTTTTTAACTTTGCGAAATAATTTCTATATCTCGAATTTCCCTTGAAGATTTGACTATTAGGACTATTTGGATTTTTTTTACAAAAGTTATCTTCAAAAAAATGTTAGTGTACCTATTCAAACAAAGAAACTTGACTTTTTTCTTTGGTACATTTTATTTGTTTACACATTTTGATGAAGGTGAAAAATACTAGGTCTATCCCTTTTGCAAACAGAATTTTTCTCTCGCTTCCACTTACGAATGGTTCCTATACCTGCAGTGTGTAAAAGTGCAATAGAAAATCCTGTTTACTAAACGAACAGACAATATCATCTCTCCTATTTTTAATTTTACCCCTGATATATGTCAACAAATGTGGGAAGTTCTACAGAACATGCCGTCTTTGCTCTTGTTTTATGACTGCACCAGAAAATATAATACTTTTTGTAAGGGTGGGAACGTTTTTGCTCCCGGGTTTGTAGCAAGTAGAAAAGATTGATTGAAAAAGTTCGCCCTTAAACGTTATTTCAGTACTTTTATATAAAATATCCCAATGTAAATCTTCAAAAGTCGGTGATTTTGTAGATCCCCCCCCCCCCCTTTTTAGCGTTTTGATTGTTGTAAATGTATTTATTATCGAAGAAAATGACTTCCCTGTATCTTCCTGCGAGTTACAGCAAAATTAAATCTTAAAATTTAAATATGTGGGTGCATAAACTGGCGAGTAAATTAATTTAATATGATATCATTGTGTTAATTAGAAAGGCATTATTTACACGTATAGCAAAATGGAGTTGTTTTTATAATCAACCATGAGTATTTGAAATCCTGAAAAATGTAAATACATAATTTTATGCTTCATTACAAAAACATACTGCTTAAATAATCGTAATTAACAAATATTTACTTTGCAATTCAATATTTAGATTGTTCTAGATTTATAAGCATGTATTCAGCGACCGTGATGGAAATTTTAGAGACGTCGTTAAAGTTAATCACGTCTTTAAGAAAATATTTCTTATGAAGAAATATTTTCTAATCACATGATTAACGATTACGACGTCTCTAAATTTTTCATCACGGTAGCTGAATACACGCTATACTATTTAAAAGTAACTTAAATGAAGCTTATTACATTTCAAAAATAAAAAAAAATAAATCTTACAATACTTTTTGGTCGAAGTTTTAAGAATTTATTAAAAGACCTACTAATAAATGGACTTCGAAAATGACTTACTGTGGTGATAAGATAATAAAAAAGCATTTGAGTTAAAATATTGATTTTTTCTAGAAAAATTATATTTAGGTTTAAATTTAGACATGAGTCTTACTTACGTAGACTGCAAAAAAATACTTAAAATTTAAATATTTAAGTTAAGTCACTGACATAATGCACTTAAAATTCAAAACCTTAAGGTAAAAATATATTTGCATACAATTCAGCTTTTTAAAATTCAAGCATTGAATATAAATAAACACCTTCTAATAACTAAAATAATTAATTAGCAAATAAATTGGGCAGGAATTCAAATTTGAATACAAGAATCTCACAAATTTATTATTAACAGGAATATATTTTAAAAATTACAATAGTTATCATAATTTTTGTATAAATTAAGCCGAAGGACGACACATTAATCATTTCACAAATTATAAGTTGTTTAAATTAAAACTTGCAAATTGAAGTCTTAATTATGCTAAGCTCCTTTGTTTTTTTTATAGAAATTACGAAGTGCTAAATTCAAGAGAATTTTATTATAATCGAATTATCGAAATTTAATCATTTATTTTCTTGGAATATTTAACATTTTTTTTCCTGAAAAATTGACCTGAAATATTATTTTGATCAAACCAATTTATTTGGTTTTTTAATAATTTTATTAAAATTTCGACTTTCTATTTTTTTTTTATTTTCGGGAAATCATTAAAAACATAAGTGCAATTTTTTGGAGAAAAGTGTTGGTTTTACGAAGTAATTTTACAGTCGATTGTTTTGCTCGTAATAATAATGATGCATAAAAAAACTTGTTAATTATACGCACTTTTACTTTCATTGAAAAAGTGTATGAGAACAAATAGACCTTTTGTTTTGGTATAATTAGATAAGCAAATTTTGGCAATCACTTTTAATTTTTAATTGCTCTTTGTTTTTTATCATTCATTCGTTTATTTAACATTGAAATCGTTTTTATTTCATTTTTTTATCTAAATCAACCATTTTATTACCTTCATATGAGTTTTTTTAGTTGGATTTAATACAGCAGGTTATTTTTGCTAAATGGATGTACTCATGTACTGGGATTTTGGTTTTTTGGGTACAGTTCAAGGAATTCACATGTAAAGCTATTTTGCTTGACCTGTCCCCAAAATTCCAAAATCTGTATTTTATTATATTTTGGACATGATAGCGTTTATTCAGCGACCGTGATGAAAAATTTAGAGACGTCGTTATCGTTAATCACGTGATTAAAAAATATTTCATCATAAGAAATATTTTCTTAAAGACGTGATTAACTTTAACGACGTCTCTAAAATTTTCATCACGGTCGCTAAATACATGCTACTTAAATTATATTTTTATATAAGGACTTTTCTATTTTTATTTAAGCCAATGTTTACATGATGCAGCTCATTTATTTCAAAACAAGTTTTTAAAGATTTATTACAAATTATTATTTTTACATGAATCATCAATAAGACTGAGAAGAAAAATAAGACCAATCCAAAAATAGTTAAAAATTAAATTTTTAAAATTGGTAAATTGAAGAATAATTTTTTGGTTAACTATTGATTGATCAATTTAGCAAATTTGTGCAAAACACTATAAAAATTTATATTTACTACTTTTAAAAAACAATAAAAAGATTAATTTTTCAGGTCAATTTAAATTTTAAGAAAATACAGGTTGTATTTACGAATAAAATGTGTATTTTTTGTAATTACTTTATTATTTCTCATAAAATCAATGACAAGACAAACACATTAATTATAATCGCGATTCTTGTTATTTTCCTTTTTGTTTATAAATGATGACTTGTAAACAAGAAAACACAATAATAAAAACACTGCGTTAAAATTTCTTTTATTGAATAAATAATAATTTTTTATTTTGAAATACCATAAATTAATTTACCTTTAAGATTTTAATGTTTGTTTCTCTGTTTCAAATAGTTCAAAACATTCGTTGTACAGTTTGTTTCAGTCGGAAGTAGGCCACAAAACGATCAGGAGTAAATATAGAGAAGAACGTGCTGGCATACGCGGAGTCTTTTGTGTCCTACTTCCGATTGGGACCAACTGTACAATTTAATCAAATCTAAAAATGTTGGAAAACCCCAGAATTTCTGAAATTCGATTTATAAGTAAAATGAAGTATACAGGATGATTTTATAGTGTGAAAACGGTAACTACAGGGTGTCCCATTTGACGTTGGACTCTATGGGTATCTTTGTTATTATTGGAGATAGAAAGTTGGTTAAATGGACAAAGTTGTAGAGATTTTTTCGAATATTAATAATTCATTTACAAAAAATTTGAATACCGCATCGTTCCAACGCTATCTTGAAAAAACAAGAAAATGCGATTTTTAAAATATGACTATAACTTCTTTATTTTCTATGGTACCAAAAAAGTTTTTTAACTTAATACAGACAATTCTTTGTGTACACTGCAGTAAAACAAATGAATATTTTTTTCACTAACGGATTGACCGGAAATGAACCAAACTTATTTTTTTCTTATGGCAGCCATATTGGATTTACACATATTCGGAATCAGTATTTTTTTCTGAGTAATTTTGAATACCATATGTCATATTAAAAAAAAAATAAAATTATTTGATTTTACAAACTAACATTGGACTTTAAGAGATGTAAATTGTCAATAATATAAATGTAACTATTTAAAATATTAAATGTAAAATAAATCTTAACACATATGTATTGACAGTTTACATCTATTCAAGGCCATTTTTGGTTAGTAAAATAAAATTATTTCTATTTTTCTTAAAATATTACATATGATATATCAAATTACTCAGAAAAATACACTAATTCCGAATATGTGTAAATCCAATATGGCTGCCATAAGAAAAAAAATAAGTTTGGTTCATTTCCGGTCAATCCGTTGGCGAAAAAAAATGTTCATTTGTTTTACTGCATTGTACACAATAAGTCTGTATTAAGTCAAAAAAATTTTTTGGTACCACCGAAAAAAACGAAGTTATAACCATATTTGGAAAATCGCATTTTATTGTTTTTTCAAGATAGCGTTGGAACGATGCGATATTTATTTTTTTTGTAAATGAATTATTAATATTCGAAAAAATCTCTACTACTTTGTCTATTTAACCGACTTTCTATCTCCAATAATAACAAAGATACCCATACAGTCCAACGTCAAGTGGGACACCCTGTATAGCGTGTATGAAAACTTTAGAGACGTCATTATCGTTAATCACGTGATTAAAAAATATTTCTTCATAAGAAATATTTTCTTAAAGACGTGATTAACTTTAACGACGTCTCTAAAATTTTCATCACGGTCGCTGAATACATGCTATTATCTTTTATTTTAAGAGAAAGGAAAAAATCTTAAATTACAAATTGGATGGTTTAGTGATGCGCATAACCAGAAATTATTTTTGTTTATACAGGGTGTTTCATAGTTGGAGCACATATTTTTTGATAGTTGCACTAACACTAAATCAACGAATCCAACGACATTTTTTGTTTTTTGTAAATTTGAGTTAGCCCATAATTTAGTTCGGGCATTTTCTATAAAATTTATCACATTTAGACATAGTTTTAGAAAGTTTTATAAAAAATTATTTGGATAAATGTCGAATTTTCATATTTCACGTCTCCATATCTGTCATCATTTATGATAAAATTCGAAAAAAATGTACCAAAAATATCTAAAAGGCCAATATCATTTTATAAAATATCCGATAAAGAATTAAGGGTAAACTACGAAGCACCCTATATAGTAATTTGGTAATTTAAGCTTTTTCCTATCTCATAAAATATGTATAATTAGAGGTAATATAGAGGATATTTTCCCATCCAATTAGAGGTAATTACAGAAAAAATTTAAATGAAGAAAATCATAAAAAAAACTAGTTATTTTCTTATCATTACAAAAATATTTTGCAAAAGTGATATTTATACAAATATTTCGCTTCAGATTCTCAATTTTTTTTGAATAAAGAAAATCGTTAAACATTTTGACAAACATTTCTTATCAATTAGTTTTTTCCTGAAATTTTTTAAGCAAGTATATTTATGATAATTTCGAGAAACAATTTTTGGCACCTTTAATGTAAATTTTTAGATAATATTTAAGCACATCCGGTGTGCATTTCATATCATATTAAATCATTGTTTATAAAATATACTGTTTTATAAATAAAGACTGAATGTCATTTTTAATACTCATTAAACGTATCTTATTATTTTATTGTTATTATTAAAATAATCAATAAATTTGCATTGGTTTTCTTGTTTCTTCAATGAAAAATATAAAGCTTATCAATTGTTGGTACAAGTAATTTGAATAATTTTGATAAAATAGGCAAGCCTCCAGCCCAAACCTATGAATGAAAGTAGGAATTATCTGATAATTATTTTAGGTCGAAAATAAGTAAAGAACAAATATTAATTATTCATGATTTCGCCTTTTAAAAGTAACAACTTAAAAAAAATAGCCTCAGTGTATTTTTCTATTCAGTGCTATTCACCTACGTCAAATTAGTTAATTTATATATAAATTGTTTACCATTGGAAAATCACGTATTGTAAGTAATTTTAATAAGTACAACTACACACCTATGTTATTATCATTTATTCAGGTGTTTTATAAAAAGTAATTTAATAATTTATTACCACGACTTATTTATTTACTTAGGTGTTGCTAGTATTAAATAAATGTAATAAATTAAATTTATTTAAATTTTAAATCATGAATGGATAAATGTACTCACCTTGACACAGGTTGTTACGAAAAAAATTAATTTAAAGACATATTTTACTATAAAAACATTAATTATTTTAAGTATTACGAGTTTATCATAAATTTTTGTTTATTTTTAGTGTTTTATATAAAGGTCAACTCTAATTACCAATAATTAATCGAATTATTTCAAAAATTACTCCTCATAATTTATTGATAATTATTAGTCGCAATAATTACTGAAGTTTAATCCTAAAAATACGCAGTAAAATTTTATTATAGTAAGCAAATTTTTATCTAACTGAAATTATTTTAAGCCATGTTAATTAAATTGTGACAAGTTCCGCGTGTTAATTTTTTTTCAATAAATTTATATCGTTCTTTTGAACTTTTATTACTAAGTTATTCAAGCTACATGTTTTTTTTTTCAAATTAATAATTTTTGAAAATAAGAAAAACATTGCAAACTGGTTGCCTTCAGGAAATAATTATGGTTTATTTTCCTATAAATTGCAGGTTTCAGGCAGCGTTTTGAACAATAGTAATTATTATTGTAAGCAACCAATTAAGTTTGTAATTAAGATGTAAATGTTTCAATCAGTGGATCTTGTTTAGGAAATTAGCAGTTATTTAATTTAATCTGAAAAGATCTTTTTCTATTTTTACTAGCTCCTATTACCCGCTTTTATCCTTAATATTTAATCCTCTTATTTCACCCTAGGACTTCTACCATTTTCGGGGATAAATATCCTGTAGGAAAAACAGTACGTTTCTATGGAAATTTTCCAAAACAACCAATAAGAATCGAGTATTTTGCTTGACCATCCCTTTTTTCCTATAGGATATTTTCTCCCCGAAAATGAGGAATCCCTTGGGATTTTTCCTCTCAATGTATAAATTAGGCATAGACCTTTATTGCTGAGTCGATAAGGTTCACTTTGCTTTAGCGTTGAGAGGAATTGATCTATGAATTTTTAGACCCTAATTATCTCCGACAGGAATTGATATAAAGGATTAGTTTTTAGGTAGCAAATTTAGTTTACCTTCTCAAAAATGTATACAATTTATTTCAGTTTAAATCAATTGTTTCGAGTAGCTAAGATGACCTTTCAAGGTAGAGAATGTTAAAGTGTTTAGTATTCATGAGAAATTACCTAGATTGAAGAAAATATTTACATTTGTAATTTTGAGCATTTCTCGCAACTATTTGTGTCAAATTAAAAATTCTTCTCTAATTTTGGCGTATGTAGACCACTAAATTTCAGCCTAATTTTCTATTTTATCGCCAATAAAAAAAAAATTAGGATGGTTACATAAAAACCTATTAATTTAATTTATATAAAAATGGTTTCATTCATTTTTCTAACCTAAGCGTGGAATGAACAATTGGTTGGTACATAATTTATGCTCTAGTTACTGGAGCTCATATCTAGAAACAATTATTCAATCGTAATTAATTTAGTAAACAACTGACACCTGAGGTTTGGGATAGCAAGAAATTTGAGACTCGTACTGGGCCACCTAAATTCTCGTCAGGTACCTACGAAACCATACTTGTGGCATACATAGTTCGGAATGCAGTCATGGCACGTCCAATCATAACCACATGTGATTAATATTCATATCCTTACTTAAACTTAAACAAAAAGCTTTTATATAAGGTTGGCCAATTTTGGATGCAAGTCATGCAGCTTTTGGCTTCCGACTACCTTTCTGCGATAAAAACATGACCGCTATTAAAAAATGTAGTCCTTCAATTGTGAAAGTTAATTCATTTTCCGCTTATGCGAATAAATAAATAAATTACAAGAGGAGGTAAAGAAAAATGTCGAAACTTTATTTATTTATAATATAACAGTACCAATCAATGAACTGGTGTTATTTATTGTTTTTGTTGCAGGTTTTGGCAAGGTGAACCAGAGAACGATGTTCAACTTTTACGCAAGCATAACAACTAAAATCTTACCAATAAAAAGTGCCTAATTAACTATTGGGTACAGGTGTTTTGTGATATAATTTCCGGAATTTTCTCTTATCATCTAAAATGACTGAAGATGTTACTGATTCGGTTTTGCTTGCGGGTGCTCGAAAACCCCGCAAAGTGCCTTCTTTGGAAGCTTTAAATAGTGATATGCCTGGCAGGCTTTACCAGAAAGAAAGAGGAAAGAGGGTGATGAAGTCTTTGTTAAATCGGCTCAGGTTGAGAAGGTGCGCCAGCGCGAACATTACACAACCGGATCCCACTTACAAAGTGGCTTATTTAGGAAATGTCGTCACCGGATGGGCTAAAGGTAAGATAAAAATTCATTTTAATTACAAAAAATAGAAACAATAAAAATCCCCAAGTGTTAATTTATAATTAACGTTTTTTTGAGTATGAGTAATTAAAATGGTAAAGTACAACACGTTTACCTTATCTACAAAGAATTTCTTGATAAATTTATCTCTAATTATGGTAAATGTTAGTGAAACTAATGCGAGAAACAATTGTGGCGTGATGTATTGCTTGTTTTCAAATCTTAAAAAACTATAATTTCGTTACAGTTTCAATTTCTCCTATTAAATGCAAAAAATGCATGAAAATATCGCTATGATAAATTATGGTTTTAATGAAACTTTCGCGTGTATACTGATGGCCTGATTTAATCTGTTGATACTTAGAGAATTGTAGAAGTTCCTCTTCTTTGGTTCATTCTTATCCTCAAGAAGAGATCAAAAACACCTGCTAGACTAAAGAGATTGGGATTAATGGTGCAATTCTGTGCAAATCTGTAAGATATTACAGGCAATATATGTAAGGTAACTATGGAAACCGTCCTATATAACAAATCTTTCCTGTAGAATCTTACAAATTTGCACAGAATTGCACCAATAATCCCGATCTCCTCTTTGATTTGGTTCTTGAGGATAAGAAATTAAACGAAGAAGTAATTTTTAGTACTATTCAGAGCTGGGCAAAGTACTCAAGAAAAGTACTTAAGTATTCAGTATTCGGTGCTAGGGCAAAATACTTTAAGTATTAAGTATCAGTAATTAAATTTGAAAATACTTAAGTACTTCAGTACTTAAAGTATTTACATTTTAAGTATTCAGTATCAGTACTTTTGGAGCAAAAACGTATTAAATTACAGTTATACCTATAGTATAAATTGTACAGGGTAATAATAATAATAATAATAATAGTTTATTTACGGGCTAGCCCTTTTTGTTACAAAAGTTTACAAATAAGTGTGTACGGTATAATAAAAAGCAGCGTAAAAAAAAATACAAATACAAATACAAATAACAATAATTTTAATAACTAGTATGCTTAAGTTGGCTCTTAAATGAGGTAAATGAAACATTAAAGAATTTAAAGTTGGGATAATTACTGCTGATATCATTAGCCTCTCTGATCATTCGCGATATGGGTTCGTTACACCCATAATTAGTGCTGTCAAAACTGATTCGGAATAAATTTGTTTCTCTCGTTTGACAACCCGTTGGTTTCACATAAAAATCAATTTTTTTAAGAAGTTCAGAGCAATTTAACATACCATTGATTAGTTTATAAAGAAAAACAACATCAGATATCAAGCGCCTATTTTCGAGACTGTCCAGATTCAACGTAGTTAACATGGGATTATAATGAAAATCAATGTTGGACATTCCCATTTTATATGACATAATTCTTGTGAATTTTCTTTGTACACGCTCAATAGAAGCACATAAGTTTTTGAAGTGAGGAGACCAAACAATTGAAGCATATTCTAATTTAGAACGAACCAAACTCATATATAGAGTTTGAAAACAATACGGATTCAGGTCTTTAGCTGTTCGTGAAATAAATCCAAGTAGCTTGAGTGCAGAATTAACCGTTGTCAGAATGTGATCCCTAAAAGTCAATCCAGAGTCGAAAAGAACCCCCAAGTCCTTTACAACAAATACTTTCTTTAAAGGAGTACCATTGATCGAGTAGTAACGATCGCATTTTTGTAATTTCCTGGAAAACGATATTGATTGGCATTTATCCAAGTTTAGGTCAAGCTTATTGTCATTGCACCATAACACAAGGTTGTCAACATCCTCTTGCAATTCTTTATGGTTGTCTGCAGTCCTAATAATTTGAAAGATTTTTAAATCATCAGCAAATAGGTAGTACCTTGAGAATTTAATATAATGACAAATATCGTTTATAAACAGATTGAATAATATCGGTCCGCAGTGAGACCCTTGAGGTACACCAGATGTTACTTTGATCATTTTTGATAACTGCCCTGAGATGTTGACACATTGTGTCCTGCCAGACAAAAAACTGTCAATCCAAATAACAATATCGCCAGAAAATCCATAATTGTGGAGTTTGGTAATCAGAATTGAATGGTTAACCCTGTCAAACGCCTTGGAAAAGTCAGTACATATTGAGTCAACCTCACACTGACCCTCCAAAGCGCCCGACAAAAAGTTCCTATACAACACCAAATTGGTCAATGTTGAACGGCCATTTGTGAATCCGTGTTGTTCGTCGATAATTAATGGTTTGGACAACCAAATAAGTTGTGATGTTATCAACTGATCAAACAATTTTGTAATTGACGATTGTAGACTGATTCCACGGTAGTTTGATATATCATGCCGGTCTCCAGACTTAAAAATTGGGGTAATGAAACTCCTCTTCCAAATCTGAGGAAATGGATGTTCTTTAAGAGATCGATCAAACAACAAGAATATTGGTTTGGTTATTGTAAAAGCGCAATTTTTTATAAAATATGTGGGAAATCCGTCAGGGCCGCACGACATTGATTCTTTACATTCAGAAATTAAGTTAAAAACCTCTTCTTGACTAACACTAAAGGAGTGCGTAGAGTCGACTGAAGCGGTTATAGTAATGTTTTGACCAACGATTGAGTTATGACTAGAACTCTTCTGACCACTGTATACTCCTTTAAAGAAATCAGCAAACAAATTTACGGTATCAGCAATATCATGACTAGATTCGTTATTTAAATACATATTGCAAGGTAAACCGTGATTATCCCTAGACTCATTTATGAATTTCCAGAATTTCCTCACAATACTGGACTCAACATTTTGAATATAGTTTCTATATAAAATATGACAAAGAGATTTGCATTGGATACGCAGTGTTTTAAATTTATCGTAATCTTCAAGTGAATGAGATTGTTTATAAAACTTATGAGCTTCCTTTTTACGTTTAATAAGTTTAATTAACTCGGTCGAGTACCATTTGGGATAAATATTGGGGCTAAGTTTAATAATTGGTACATATTTCTCAATAATTGAATCGACCAAATTATAAAATAAATTTACACAATCGTCAATATTAGGTTGATCGAGTAAAAGTTTGTCCCAATCTAAGTAAGCTAAACAATTATTGATTGAAATAAAATCAGCCTTGGAAAAATCTCTTAAATAATTATCACAGGTAAATTTATCACTACTTAAATCACACTTTAGAACCATTGAGTAAGGGACATGATGTACCTCACTTTCTTCCAACAAAAAAAATTTTTAGATAGATTTTAGATATTTTTAGATTCTGAACAAAAAATTTCATATGAACTAATTTTTGGACTCCTTAAGAAGTTAGAGCAATTTTAAAATTGGTATTTTATTAAGATTTTTGTGAAACACCCTGTATAACTTTCTTTCTTATCATCAATTTTTATTTAAATCAATTATAGTTTTGATTTTGTCTTTGGCAACTTGTTTTTTTGAATATTATTGACTATTTTTGAACTAAGAGTGGACCATTTAAAATTTTGCTTGATGAAATTAATCTATCTGATTTAAATTTAAAAAAGAATTAAAACAAAATGAAATTTATACAGGGTGTCCCAAAAAAATCATAAAAATTTTGAAATTTTAAAATTGCTGTAACTTTTTAAGGAGTCGAAAAAATTTTAATTCATAGGAACTTTTTTGTTCAAAATGACTTTTACTATCTAAAAAAAGTGGGAGACCCTTTACCCTGTATACAGGTTGACCCATTTCACGTTGGACTGTATGGGTATCTTTGTTATTATTGGAGATAGAAAGTCGGTTAAATCGACAAAGTAGTAGAGATTTGTTCGTATATTAATAATTCGGTGTCAAAACATTTGAATATCGCATCAATCCTGCGCTATCTTGAAGTTTATTTTTGGTGGTACCAAAAAAGTTTTTTGACATTAAGGTACTTTCTTGTGTGCAATGCAGTAAGATAAATGAATATTATTTTTTCGTCAACGGGTTGACCGTGTCAATTCACTAATTATAAATAATTCGCGTGAGCACAAAATCATAAAGCTGATAATAAGTCTCTTTCAATCCTCTATCTCATGTGAATTAACAATAAAAATGAACTAACCCGCTGTATGACGTCTGGTTATTTGTAGTGTAACAAAACGTAAATTTTAATTCTTAGCTATTCTAAATTCTAAAAGATCTCGTATATGAGGAGTACTTAAAATACTGAAAAGTACTTAAAATACCGAAAAGTATTTAAAATACTGAAAAGTACTTAAAATACTTTAAAAAAATACTTAAAGTACAAGTACTTTTACAAAAATATTTTCAGTATAAGTACTCAGTACCTGGGTTTAAAAGTACTTAAGTAAAGTACTGAAAGTAGAATTTCAAATACTTTAAGAATCAGTACGCCTAGCTCTGGTACTATTGTTGTTCGCATTTTGTAGATTTATGGTGCAAATCTGTAAGCTCTTACAGGCAATATCTGTAAGGCAACCATGGAAACCATCCATTACAACCTATATAACAAACCTTACAGATCTTTCATGTAAGAACTTACAGATTTGCTCCATAAATCTATAAAATGGGAACAACAATAGTACTAAAAATTTCTTCTTCGTTTAAGTTCTTATCCTTAAGAATCTCTTAACCTACAAATTTTGAAATTTTTTGATGGTAGACCAATGAGAAAATTGGGACTAAGACTACAAAATGAGAACAAAAATAGTACTAAAAGTTTTATCTTTGGTTCATTATCATTTATAATCCTCAAGAAAAGGTCAAAAAACACTTCAAACATTTTGAAATCTTTTTGATAACAGAGAATAGAGGAGATTGAGAGGAAATCTACAATATGAAACAAAAATATCTGAATTTTTTTGATATCCTTCTGATAACTAGACCAAGGAGGTGGGAGGTGATTAGGGTTAAATCTACTAAATATTTTAAAAACTCTTCCATACTATAAAATGCAATTTCAACTGGCAATTTTTTTAAATTTCTTTAAAACCGACTAAAATTTAAATATTTGAGATCTTTGGGTAGTAAATTTAATATTTTGGTGTTTGAAGAACTTCGCCAAAAAAAGTATACAGGGTGTCCCATTTGACGTTGAACTGTATGGGTATCTTTGTTATTATTGGAGATAGAAAGTCGGTTAAATGGACAAAGTAGTAGAGATTTTTTCGAATATTAATAATTCATTTACAAAAATTTGAATATCGCATCGTTCTAACGCTATCTTGAAAAAACAGGAAAATGCGATTTTCAAAATATGGCTATAACTTCGTTATTTTAGTTGGTACCAAAAATGTTTTTTGACTTAATATAGACAATTTTTTGTGTACAATGCAGTAAAACAAATGAATATTTCTTTTCGCCAACGGATTGACCGGAATTGAACCAAACTTATTTTTTCTTAATGCAGCCATATTGGATTTACACATATTCGGAATTAGTGTATTTTTTTCTGAGTAATTTGGTATATCATATGTAATATTTTAAGAAAAATAGAAATAATTTTATTTTACTAACCAAAAATGGCCTTGAATAGATGTAAACTGTCAATACATATGTGTTAAGATTTATTTTATATTTAATATTTTAAATAGTTACATTTACGTTATTGACAATTTACATCTCTTAAAGTCCAATGTTAGTTTGTAAAATCAAATAATTTTATTTTTTTTAAATATGACATATGGTATACCAAATTACTCAGAAAAAAATACTGATTCCGAAAATGTGTAAATCCAATATGGCTGCCATAAGAAAAAAATAAGTTTGGTTCATTTCCCGTCAATCCGTTAGCGAAAAAAACTATTCATTTGTTTTACTGCATTGTACACAAAAAATTGTCTGTATAATGTCAAAAAACTTTTTTGGTACCACCGAAAATAAAGAAATTATAGCCATATTTTAAAAATCGCATTTTCTTGTGTTTTTAAGATAGCGTTGCAACGATGCGATATTCAATTTTTTTGTAAATGAATTATTAATATTCGAAAAAATCTCTACTACGTTGTCTATTTAACCGACTTTCTATCTCTAAAAATAACAAAGATAGCCATACAGTCCAACGTCAAATGGGACACCCTGTATTATACAGACTATGACTTTTAGAAAATGAATCAATTGACCAGGATTCGAACCTGAGTGTGATAACCACTACACTAGTACTTTAGTGGTTATCAGTTATCACACCAGACATGAGATTTGGAGGTCACAGGTTCGGATCCTGGGCAAGGACATTTTTCAAAAAAAGTATTGCATATCTCAGAAAAGTAAATTTTGTGATGACAGAACAACATTTTAACGAACGTATTTTAAAGCAAGATGTATTTATTTTCATACTACTCTAGAACAATGATCTAAATTATTCCTCAGTTCAATGCCCCGAAATGTGACTTTACTGGATATTTCAATTATGTTATCATTAACCATAATAGTTAGCTTTTTTGGAATTATACTCTACTTTGTACGAAAAAAACATAAAATAAGTCTTATGAGTATTTAGATATAATCCGTTAGATGAAAACCATTCATTCAATTTTCTAAAATATTCGTTGCCCTTTAATTGAACTTCATCAATAGATGTGTCAGATGTAAAAAACTGTAGTGTCATCAGCATACATCGCTAGAAAAGTTTTATGAAGAAACAGAGAAATATCATTAATGTAAAATACATGTCCAAGAATTGATCCTTGCGGAACACCCATTGTGAACAGCAAAACCACCTATCGACATGCCCCACTGCGCTGTAAAAATTAATTTCCACAAATTGAGACCTATTAGAAATATAAAACGTAAACAAGTCTGCTGCTTTGCGGAGATCAACCAAATGAGACAATTTTTCTATTAGTTGAGAGTGCGGTATACATACAATCAATCGGTCTGCTAAGTTCACAAAAGATACCCGCAGGATATTCCGTTTTATCTATGGCCATTATTACTATTTCATAAAAAGCTATCTTCCAGAATAAAAACCGTGCTGAGAATTAGACAGTATATAACATGATATAACGAAATCTTCTAACTGGTCCAAAATAGCATATTTGAAAACTTTTGATAGTGAATTAGTCAAGGATATAGGACGGAAATTTACAAAATCTTTAGGGTGAGCTTTTTTAAATATCGATGCTATTTTCAGAACCTCATGAAAATCTCCCTCTTCCAAAGAACAATTAATTAGGTCACTTAATGGAACAGATAATTCACACCTAAATTCTTCAATTAAGTTTGGGATTTCATCAGGGCCCGATCAGCTCTTATTTTTTAGTTTTGTCATTAAAGAGCATACTAATGCAGAAATGGATTTAAGAACATACTTTTCTTGTTTTTTTTGATAGTAGACCAAAGAGGAGACTCGGTGGAAATCTACAAAATTTGAACAAAAATAGTAGATACTAAAAGTGTATTTTTTGTAAAATATGAAAATGTAATCTGAACACTTTCATTGGATCTTTATAAACATATCATATGTAGAAAAAATATTTTTCTAAGGTGGTTAGTTTGTATTGAAGCTGATTTTTCTACACGCTCTTAAGAAAGGATCAAAAACACCTCAAAATTTTTGGAATCTTTCTGATAGTAGACAAATGTGGAAATTGGGAGGAAATCTACAAAATGGGAACAAAAATAGTACTAAAAGTTTCTTCTTTGTTTCATTTCAAAACAGAAGTCAAAAAACATCTAGAAATCTTTTTGATAGTATACCAAAGAGGATATTAGAAGGAAATCTAAAAAATCCAAAACTACGGTACTTCCAAAATTTTCTAGGATTCGAGTGACTTTAGCCTGGTGAAAAAGTAGATAAAAGTTCAAAAAATTATGAAATTACTTTTAAAAATTTGTGATTACATTCTTCTAAGGATACCACGCGAACAAATTTTTTCCAAAAATATTTTCGAGCAAATAAATTGGCCTCGGTTTACTGACCCAGTGTGGTTGTATTTTTCATGATTTTTTCCTCAATTTTTAATTATGATTTATTTGATTTCTACGATAATAATATGTATCTATTTTGACCCAAATTTTTTGATTATTATTTTTCAAAATTTATAGTATTTTTATTAATTGTTGCTTTAAGAATTTTCCCATCTTTTATTTGAGTGAGTTATAATAATTATTGTGAGTTTGAAAGTGCGTACAATCGAGTACAAATATTATAAATTTATTTCTGTAATGTTGTTAATAAAGTAGTAAACAGAATTGTTAATAAAATTACCAAGGCCTAGCAAAAGTAGTTTAATATTAATAATTGACAGAAGTTCGCTTATAAAAATGTATAAAGTCTCAATAAATAAAACTAATTAAAATAACTTCATAACAAACCTCACTCGTAATGATTTTATTCATTATTAATAATTATTCACGTAAAGTAATTGCAAAAGAGTGTATGCACAGGTAACGATAAACTCGAGAAAGAAAACAAAAAATGTCAATTAGAAATAACATATGGTAATATTTCTTACACATTTATTGCATATTTCATCACACTGCTGTTGCATAATTACAAAGAAGAACATTAAATTCACTTAAAGCACCTGCCGGTACTTAAATTAATAATTATCGCATTTATTTAAAAATAATTAGAGTAAACTATTTTATTTTCGACTGCCTTGTTTCCCATCTTTATTAATTCGACCTTCTCGTGTCATCCGAAAGTATGATCAATTTTAAATGCAATTGTACAATAAGTAAATATTAAAAATAATAAATTAAACGAAATCTATTCAGGGTTATGGTCATGGTTTAATTTAAATAATTATTTTAATAATGAGTTACAAAACGATTTCCTTATAATTTTTTTCTATTATTTTATTGTTTAAATTAGTGCTTTTAGCATATATTTATGTAATGAATTAATTAGCGGTTTATACGCGCCAACGGTTTTAAATAATAATTATTTTACCATCGTCAAGGTAGGGCCCAATCAAATTTTTACCAATCTAAATTTGCACAAAAAATTAATTACCACTCTATTAACATTTAAGTCATAATATTTTATCCTAACAATTTATAACTGTTGACGTGCGTAATTATTAAACTTTCAAAAAAGTTGAATAATGGTTTATGAATTATCAATTATACAACAGGAACTTAAAATAACGAAATTAAATTAAAAACGGTGGTTTTTATTAATATTTAAATGTATTTTGTTTGTGCTTACGGTAAACCAAGAAGCATAACTTAATATCCAAAAATTTACTGTTATATCAAATTTCGCTAATACTTAATTTACAGCCAGTTTAAAAAAACTGTATCTACCACAAAAATTGAATACATTTGGATTATATGTTTTTAGAATAGGTTTTCTTATAGAAAACATGTTAAATCTTGTTTGAAATTATTAATTTTAGGGACCTGAAACTAATTTTTTAAGGATTTTCTCTACACTTTTTCTACAACCTCAAAAGAAAAATTAATATAAAAATAATTCATTTAAAAGGATAAAAGAGGCTGAAAGAGCTGTTCAATGATTAAAATTAGGAAATATGTCGTATATTTGAGTTCTATAAAAAATTGTATAGAAAATTTGATTTTTTTGAAAAACTATAAAAGGTAGTTTTCTTCATATTTTGTAGCAAATACATATGTAGAAGCACTAGATACAATTTAAAATATATTGTTGAAAATTGTAAATTTAGGCACAAATTTACAAAATTACAAAAAAAAAATTTTTTTGAAAGTTTAGAAAAATATTTTTTTGTCACAAACATACTTGGAACTTACCAATGTTTAATAATAAGTACAAAAAAATTGGATGTTACATTTAAAATAAGAAAGTTGATGTCATTTCCGGTGAAACCGGAAGTGAAATTGAAAATTTTTTTAGTTGAATAAATACGGTTTCTGATGCCATATAACATAATAAAATTTCAAATTTTTAATTTCATAAATAAAGAAATTAGATGGGTGATCCTAGTTTCGTGGACACCCGGTATGTCCACATTGTTTAAAAAAAATGGAGTTGTGTAAAAAACCAGCTTTGAATATATATTTTTTTTGGAAAACCTATAAAAGGTCTCTTTCATATTTTGAAGCAAATTTAGTTTATATTTTCCCATAATTCCAAAAAATAACAGTTTGTTATATGGGTTGTAATGGACGGTTTCCAGCTTCCGGTTACCTTACAGGGATTTCCTGTAAGAGCTTAGAGATTTGTACAGAATTGTACCATAAATAGCACGGGTTTGGTAACTCAAGTAGTTTTCAAGAAATTGAGTTTTGCCGAAAAACCAAAAATATTTTAGGTCTAAATTGGGTTTAGTTTATAATTTTTTCCACTACTCCAAAAGATAAATTGATACAAAAAGAATTCTTCTTTAAAAATAAAAGGAACTGATAAAGTAATAATTAAAGTAGTTATCGTCCACAAACTTGTATAAATATAAGTTGTTGGCTGTTAGGACTAATAAAAATACAGTTTTACATTAAACTTTATTTTCCAGCGACGTTTCGACCTGTTTTAGGTCTTTTTCAAGCTAAAAAAATTTGGATATGAGCTTAACAATAAAATATTTGGAATTTTTCATACCTTAAAAATGTATATATAATGCATTATACATTTTTAAGGTATGAAAAATTCCAAATATTTTATTGTTAAGCTCATATCCAAATTTTTTTAGCTTGAAAAAGACCTAAAACAGGTCGAAACGTCGCTGGAAAATAAAGTGTAATGTAAAACTGTATTTTTATTAGTCCTAACAGCCAACAACTTATATTTATTGAACTGATAAAGCTTTTTAATAGTTAAAATTAGGAGAAGCTGTTAAATCATTTAAAATATGTCCAAATTTTTCAAAAAAATTAAAGTAATTAAAAAAGCAGCTTTGATAATTTGATTTTTTGCAAAAAACTATAAAAAGTAGTCTTCTTCATATTTTGTAGTAAATATTTACATATGGCTCTAAATAATATTTGGTGAAAATCGGGCTTCTAGATTTGTCATAAAAAATCCTAAGGTTTTAAAGAAATTTAGAATAAATTTGACATGGGGTGGTTTAATTTAAAATTTAAAAAAGAACGATCTACAGTTCAACTGAAAAATCAGACAATTTCTCGAATTTGGAGTCTTCAAATGTTTTTATTGCTCTAGAAGTTTTCAAGAAATTGAAATATTCTGAAAAATCAAAAATATTTTGGGTCAAAATTGGGTTTAGTTTAGACTGTTTCACACTCTCCAAAACTCCAAAAAATAAATTGATATAAAAATATATTTCAGGAATAAAAGAAACTGATAAAGCTTTTTAATGGTTAATTAAAAAGGCAGCTTTGAAAATGTGATTTTTTGGAAAAACTATAAAAGGTACCTTTCTCCATATTTTGTAGCAAATACGTAAGTATAGGCTCTAGGCACAATTTTAAAAAGTATTTAATAAATATCGGGCTTCTAGATTTGTCATAAAAAATCCTAAGGGTTTAAAGAAATTTAGAATAAATTTGACATGGGGTGGTTTAATTTAAAATTTAAAAAAGATCTATCTACAGTTCAATTGAAAAATCAGACAATTTCTCGAATTTGGAGTCTTCAAATGTTTTTATTGCTCTGGAAGTTTTCAAGTAATTGAAATATTCTGAAAAATCAAAAATATTTTGGGTCAAAATTGGGTTTAGTGTAGACTGTTTCACACTCTTCAAAACTCCAAAAAATAAATTGATATAAAAATATATTTCGGGAACAAAAGAAACTGATAAAGCTTTTTAATGGTTAATTAAAAAGGCAGCTTTGAAAATGTGATTTTTTGGAAAAACTATAAAAGGTACCTTTCTCCATATTTTGTAGCAAATACATAAGTATAGGCTCTAGGCACAATTTTAAAAAGTATTTAATAAATATCGGGCTTCTAGATTTGTCATAAAAAAACCGAAGGTTTTAAAGAAATTTAGAATAAATTTGACATGGGGTGGTTTAATTTAAAATTTAAAAAAGAACTATCTATAGTTCAACTGAAAAATCAGACAATTTCTCGAATTTGGAGTCTTCAAATGTTTTTATTGCTCTGGAAGTTTTCAAGAAATTGAAATATTCTGAAAAATCAAAAATATTTTGGGTCAAAATTGGGTTTAGTTTAGACTGTTTCACACTCTCCAAAACTACAAAAAAATAAATTGATATAAAAATATATTTCAGGAACAAAAGAAACTGATAAAGCTATTTAATGGTTAATTAAAAAATGTGATTTTTTGGTAAAACTATAAAAGGTACACCTTTCTCCATATTTTGTAACAAATACACAAGGCACAATTTTAAAAATTATTTAATAAATTTTGAGCTTCTAGATTTGTTACAAAAAATTCAAAATATATTTAGGCACAAATTTACCATGGGGTGGTTTAATTTTTGAAAATAAAAAAAAAACTGTTTTGAGTACCTAAAACCTAAAATGAAAGGGACCTGAAGTTGGAAAATCATAAAACAAAAATTTGGTACAATAAATCTTGATGATGTAGACTTATTTTCTGCCAACAAATATTTACAATAAAATCGTTTTGTTGATAGAAGACAATAGAGTTTAGGATCAATCAAAAAAAAATTTAAAAAAACATTTATCGCATTAGCTAATTTTAGAAAGTGTAAACCACCAATTTGATCAACTCGTATAGTTTGATCGTCAACTTTGCGATTTTTATAGATTTTCAGGAAAATTAATAGGTTATTAGATATTACGATCAAATTTTTGAAAAATACCTTGAGACTTTGGAATTCAGAAAAGAGATGTATACGGATAAATGGGCAGGTATAATCTTATAAATTTTTAGGAAGAATATTTGTCCCTCATTGGATATTTCGATTAAATTTCTGAAAAAGTCCTCTAACCAACTCTTAGGCTTTTTTGTAATATTTAAAATAATGGTTATATAAATATTGAAATCTTTTGAATATGTTGATATTAATAACTATAAATCATTGGATAGGAAATAGTTTTCTGTGGGTAATTTCCTCTGGGTAAAAAGCTTTGAATATTCATCAAACTTATAAATACAGATGTTAACCACTCAGGTACGTGCATGTAAATACTCTGGAGCAGCTTTTCCCGTCGTCGGATCAAGTGTCTAGGAAGTTGTTAGATTTTCCCATTTATAATTGTGCATAATTGCGAGCACGGCTGACATTCAAGCACGTCACCATTATTATTAATTACGTTACTTACATAATAAGAAATTCCTTGTAATCTCTCCCGATCTACCTTCCAGCTTCGTTACTTCGGAATTTCTTGTATAAGAGAGCTCAACTCTAAATCAGAGCTGAATTGTTACACAAACAAGTGCAGAGCTTTCAGGTTTCAATCCTGCTTTTTTCCAACAACTAATTGTATTAATAATAGGAAAAATACTTATAATTATACAAACTTTAATCACCAATTATGCCCTTTTATTGCGTAGTTTTCAAATATCAGCTTGCCATCATTAGTATAATATACGAGATTTTAATTAATTATTTTTTTTGTTGATCGTATATTTATAGATGTCATTACTGTGTCATTGTATACGCGAAATCGACACGTAAAGATCTACTTTACGTGATGATTTACTTTACTCAACGATTGTAGTATAGGCAAAAAAGTTACAAATGTCATTTTATTTTTAACTTTATTCTAAGGGTTATCTAACATTTTGAAATTAAAACTTATTGAAAATAAATGTTTTATAATGTTTACTCATTTTTAACTTCGATTTATTAGTAAAATAAACTGTACTACTTAATTTTTAAAACTTCAAATGATAAACTTTACTTACTTAGGTTATCGGTAGATGGCGCTGTGTTGATAAACAACGTGAATGAAACTAATAATTTTTAATAATATAATTGTATAATTATTACTTTCAATTATATTAATAATTAAAAAATAATTTATTATAAATTTTAATAATGTTACGGACTAAATTAAATATTTTATAAAATGTTTTAATTAATAAGAAGCTTTGAAATAAAAATGTTTTATTTTTATACAGTTGGTACACTTGAAAACAAAAGATTTGCAAATAATTTTCATATTTAAAATCAAAGTACATAGTGTTCTTGAAAAAGCTAGTGTTTTTAGTGTATGTATAATTATGAGCTCATTCGAACAAGATGAAGATTCATTGACTCCACCAGAAGTCGTGGAGAGTGCAAACATTGCTTCACTAAGTCTGCTGCCCGAAAAGAGTAAATTTCGTTATGAAAAAACTTATGAAGAATTTTTATTATGGTGCAAAGAAAAGAAGGTGACACGCCATTCGGAAACCGTCTTTTTGGCATATTTCTCAGATCTTGCAAAAAAAGGCTTGATAGCAAGTTTGTGGCCGAAGTACTCTATGCTTAGAGCAACGATGAACCTAAAGGAAAACATTGATATAAGTAAATTTAATAAGTTAATAACTTTCATCAAAAGAAAAAATGAAGGTTACTTACCAAAAAAATCTAGAGTACTTGAAAAGCAACATATTAATAAGTTTATCACCGATGCTCCTGACAACATCTTTCTATCAACGAAGGTAAGCAAATAATATCCAAAGTAAAAGTAAATCTAACAAATTACAATCAACAGGTTGCAACGATTTTCGGAATAGCTGGGGCATTGAGAAAAGATGAACTATTAAATTTGGAAATCGATGATGTTCAAGACCTAGATACAAAATTTTTAATTACAATTAAGGCGAAGAAAACAAAAACAAATCGAATATTTACAATAATCAATAATGAACAAAAAACCATTTTGAAACTAATTAGACATTATATATCATTAAGACCAAAACACACTCCACATCATCGATTTTTTATTTTTTACAAAAATAATAGATGCTCTACACAACCGATTGGCATAAATACATTTGCTAAGATGCCATCTAGAATTGCAGCGTTCTTAAAACTAGATAATCCCAACCTGTATACAGGTCATTGTTTTCGCCGATCTTCGGCTTCAATATTGTCAGATTCAGGTGCGGACTTTGCAGCCATCAAAAGACATGGTGGCTGGAAATCTACCACTGTAGCTGAAGGATACATAGACAACTCAATCCAAAATAAGGTGGACATTGCAGAAAAAATCCTATGCACTTCTTCAACAACAGCAACAGCATCTACGTCTACAATTACACCTTCTACTTCAACCGCAACAGTGCATACTAATGGTAATGAAGAAATTAACGTGAATTCACAAATGAATACTTTGACCGAAACAATGAATACGTATCAAAACGAAGAAGTTAACTTAAACGTAAATTCACAAATAAATTCACAAGTTTCACCTTATTTTAATTTTTCAAATTGTACCATAAACAATCTTACAATAAAATTAAATAAGGCCGATTAACAATTTGTGTAATCGTATTACATTAAATTAATGATTTTTGTAAATACATATGTATAATAAATAATAATAAATAATCCTACTGTATTATTTGCTTATATTTCAACTAAACTAACCTAAATTGGTTGTATTAATACATTAATATAAAAAATGTTTTTATTATTAATTAAAATAATACTTTTACTTGTGTCAAATTAAATCTGCTTCTCGGCTAAAATTTGGAAAATGACAAACAAATTAAATAAAACCGTCTATCACCGCGAGTGTTTTGAGACAAGATTTATTATGTCCATTGAACGTTGAATACTGTATTATAAGTTAGAAATCTTTGTTGAATACATAACCCAACATAACCTAGCATCTAGCATCTACAAATGTCAATGGAAGTGACACATACGTTCGTTTTGAATCGTAAAGTAGATTTTTGAAATTAAATTAAATGCGATCAACAAAAAAATATTGTAACCAACTCGTTGGTTAATTAGGCGTTTAATAAACTCAATAATAAAAGCACTCGCTCGCGGAGCTCGCTCGTGCTTTAAAAACTTTCGTTTATTAAACGCCTTTTTTAACCAACATGTTGGTTAAACTACTATTAATATTATGAAACTTGTCCACGTGCTTATTTTTAACTTTTAATGATTCAGTCAGGAATTTATGCATTATTAATATCGTTTTTCAGAAATGTTATTTTCCAAATAACTTCATCAAGAAAAATATGCATTCTATTTAAATCACAGCTATTCCAGCTTAAATTTTGCATAGTGTGTTTAAATAATTAAATGCTCAGTAAAATACTAAACGCTCGATAATAATACTAATTGTTCAGTAAAATTACTAAACGCTCAATACTTACAAGGATTTGTGAAGATGTTTTAAAAATATGCGAAATTATATGTGGATTTATTTTCTAATTGGCATTGATCTTTGCACGAATTTACATAAAGCTGTAAGAAATGAAATAGTACATAATTTTATTCTGTTCTATTAAAATAATATTCCAATAACTCATAGTGCACGATGCTCATTAGATATTATTATACACTTGTACTTCTAAACCGTTCCTCCATAAAACTTACTTTATGAGCATGACGAAACTGCATACGTGAAAATATTAAATTCTATTTTATTGTTAATTATTTTTTGCAATAATCTTATCCTATCATAAATTCTAACTGTATTTTACAAATATTAATAACAAAGTGTATGGTTCAAACACGAATCCCTAAATATATTTTCTAACTGTTAATATCAATTACATTTGTTATATTTATGAATAAACAATAGGTTCAGGCTTATACAGGGTGACCCAGTCATATCCCCACGGTCTATAGCTATAAAACATATCGACTTACGGTTTTCACCAACATATAGATACATGCATGCCCCACAATTTAAAAATATTTTCGATATATACAGGATGTCCCATCATAGACTACTGAACCAAAGTTATATTTTTTTAAAAGGAACACCCAGTATATTATGACATTTTTGGATTCCTTATCAAAAAATTATTATACTTTGTATAAACTTTTATGGGTCTATCATCACTCGTTTTGCTGATATTTGCCATTTAAGCCAAAAAAAGATCAATTTTTGAAAAATCACTAATCTAAAACAGAAGAACATGTTGGCTAGAAATTTTTTGTCAAAAATTTTTCAACATCGTCTAGTCTACAACTATCATGTCAAATTTAAGTTTGTGATATTTTTTTATCAGGGTGCCTTATAAAACGCAAATTGAACAGTTACACGAAATTTTCAAATGGAACACCCTGTATATTTTAACGTCAGTCGATGGCATTTTTTACAAGCCTTCTATTGATATAATGTTTGTATGGTCGCTTATCAATGGTTTAGGAGATATTAATATCCAAACTGAGAAACAGTGAAACAGCGAAAATAGACAAAATAGCACTCTTGGTGAATTTTTTTCAGGATTTTTTTTTTAATTTGCCTAAAACTTATTTGTGTCTTTCTCTATTTTGCTTTTTTAATAATGTTGTTATACTACAAAGCAGTTTTTGTTGCTTTACAACACAAATAAAATCGAAACTTGCAATTATCAATTTTGGTTTTCTAAATTTCAGTATGTTTTGAAAATTTAACAACTGATGTTACCAAGGAAACCCCTATTTTGTTGAATTTCGTTTTTACGCTCTTTTCTGATAGCTAGAAGCGGATTTCTTTCAGCTTCACCAAGCGCTTACAGCATATTTGCCATTTCTTCTATAGAAGAATTCACTATATCGGCTTAGTTATTTAAAACAAAACTCAACAAAATAAGGGTTTCCTTGGTAACATCAGTTGCTAAATTTTCAAAGCATACTGAGACTTAGAAAACCAAAATTTATAATTACAAATTTTTGTTATAAAATAACAAAAACTACTATTGAAATAAAACAACATTATAAAAAAAGCAAAATAGAGATAGACAGAAATAAATAATAGGCAAATATAAAAAAAATCCTCAACAAAATTCATCAAGAGCACCATTTTGTCTATTTTCCACTGTTTCTCAGTTTGGATATTAATATCTCCTAAACCTTTGATAAGCGACCATACAAACATTATATCAATAGAAAGCTTGTAAAAAATGCCATCGATTGATGTTAAACTATACAGGGTGTTCCATTTGAAAATTTCGTTTAATTGTTCAATTTGCGTTTCATAAGGCACCCTGATAAAAAATATCACAAACTTAAATTTGACATGATAGTTGTAGACTAGACGATGTTGAAAATTTTTTGCCAAAATTTCAAGCCAAAATGTTCATCTGTTTTAGAGCAGTGATTTTTCAAAAATTGATCTTTTTTTGGCTTAAATGGCAAATATCAGCAATACGAGTGATGATAGACCCATAAAAGTTTATACAAAGTATAATTATTTTTTGATAAGGAATCCAAAAATGTCATAATATGGGTGTTCCATTTAAAAAAATATAACTTTGGTTCAGTTGGCCATGATGGGATACCCTGTATATATCGAAAATATTTTTAAATTGTGGTGCATGCATGTATCTATATGTTGGTGAAAACCGCAAGTCGATATGTTTTATAGCAAAGAAGCTATAGACAGTGGGCATATGACTGGGTCACCCTGTATTTTTGCTAATCACAAAATTAGTGCATTAATGAAATTGTTTTTTAACACAAATTTTATAGATTTTCCAAAATTTAAAACCTAAATTTTTGACGTTCTTTTTTCAAATACGTAATTTGGGCGATAAAAATTATCTTTGCTAGACAATGACCAAAAAGTTTAAGTTTTTCTTATTTTCTTAAAAGATCATCAAGAAAATAATAACCTTCGTGTTGTCATATTAATCCTTGCTCCAATTTTGAGCACTTTTTTTACACGATAACGCACTTATATGTTTATAATGAAAATTTTTGTAACTTTCTTTGTACTCATAGAAGTCAGTGAATTGAAAAAAATGATAATTCAAACATTAAGCGTTTCGGTGTTAAAAAGTTCACGTGTTGTCCTAGACTCCTAGACCTAGAAGAACCTACTTTCACTACACCACCGTTAACCAATTACATCTAAAAATATTGTTATATTCTTTGGTAAAAATTTAATAAATTTGGGTTCAAATCTAAAAATGGTGGATTACGAAAAGGCTCTTGTTTTGGTCAACATTCCTGAAGATGTTTTGTAAACAGCAAACCTGCTCGTTCGAATTTAATAGGAACCACTTTTTGGAGCGCAATAAATCCATTCTTTAATTTACACAATCGCGACAAAACCAGCTTGACTGGATTAAATGGAAGCTCTTGATTAATTAAAATTTATTTTTGAGTTAGTAATTCACGTTGCTTCAGAAAATGTCGAGTTTTGTTTACCGTTAGCAAACATTCTAGGTTCTAGACTGCCTCTAGTGTGGCATTCGCTTGGATATTATTAAATGATTAGTTTACTTGTTTAGTTAATAAAGATATACGTTTCTTGCCTTAATTTTCATTAAAGCTACGGTTTAATTAGTTTATTCTGCTTCGTTTAGGTTTTATTGAACGTAGGTGTAAATTGGCAAAAATTTATATACCTACATAACGCCTTAAAAAATTGGTTTTTAAATTTGCAGAATTTGTATAAAAATTTATTATATGTATAATAGCCAAAAGTTCTTTAATTTTGAAGACATAAACAACTGATTAGTTGTAGTTTAATTAATCTAGTTTATAAATCAGAAAGAATTTCGAAAATCTGACAAGTAAAATTTGAAATACAACGGCAGGCGTTTCATTATTTATCACGATTTTTCTTCCCAAACTCGCGCGCCCTCTAGCGGTCCTCATTAATTATCATTATTCCCTCTTAGAATCTACGCCGGAAAATTAGCCGAGGGTTTTTAGAAAATCACTCTTAAGAAAATTAATTTTGGAAGGAGCTTTTTTGAGGATTTTTTATTAAATTATTTATATCTTATAAATAAATTTTCTTGTGATAATATTGGGCGATGAATTTTGTTTTTGGAATACTTTTATTATACTTCAAAAAAGTTTAATTTTATAACAAACAATATTTAGTGTACACGTCATGGAGTTAATAAAAAAACAATTAACCGCATATTAAATAAGGACAATTTAAAAAGCTATAAAATCTTCATGCAGACGATGAAGTTATAAAATTTTATGATTTAATTTCTTAATTAAATTTTGAGTTCGCATTGTCAAGGTTAACAAGTGGAATATTATTTTGAATTGGTAATATGTAAAATGGTAATATTCTAAAAACATTAAAAACAACATTTTGCTATGCAAAAATACTTGCAATGGTATGAAATTGCGTCAGTGATGATAAGGAAAACTATTGACACTTGCTTTGTTTTTGAAAAATCTTATCGTAATAATTGCAAGTACTAAAAATTTTCGTAAGAATTAAAATAATATTTTTTGCAGTAAAATTAAAAACGAATAAATTTATTGTGTTCCAAAATGTTTTATGTTACAATAAATATACAGGGTGTCCCAAAATTGGGACATAAACTTTTTGCTGCATCCTCTGAGTTTTGGTTTTATTAAAATTTTCCATAAATTTATGTAACCCAATTAATTCATTAATTAAAATAATTAGAAATAATCTTTTACTCCTAAGTGGTTGTAATTGCAACAATTATGTTAACCTCAAGTACATTATTTCGTAATTTCCTAATTGAATTACATTTATTTTTACTGTAATTATACCTAGGCGATTATAGTCATCACTGCAATATTTAAAGCAAAAGGATTTATCTACATAAAAAATTACAACAATTTCGAAAGTGAAGTGTAATCTTAAAATTCGAGATAATTTCGAAGAGTTTATGAGATTTTAGAAATTTTTATAATACTTCTTGATTTTTTGAGCTTTTAAATTCCATATTGGTTTTGGAAGATACGTCTTTAAATCATCAACTACTTAAAAATAGAGGAGCATAAAATCTTCGTTATAAAATTGATAACTGGGTTGAAAATTTTTGCTAGACCTTTTCCAATTGTATTTCAGAAAGCAGCAATTGTATTACAGATAAATTATTTATCAATAATTGTATTTCGGAATCATCACTTGTATTTCTAAAAGGATCAATTATATTTCAGAAAAATCAATATAATTTCAGAAAGGACCAATTGTAAAAACATGAGGAAGTACAGAGTTTTTGGTACTGAATCACAAAAGACATATAGAGTGACCCAGTCATATGCCCACGGTCTATAGCTTCTTTGCTATAAAACATATCGACTGGCGGTTTTCACCAACAAATAGATACATGCATGCCCCATAATTTAAAAATATTTTCGATATATACAGGGTGTTCCATCATGGCCTACTGAACCAAAGTTATATTTTTTTAAATGGAACACCCAGTATATTATGACATTTTTGGATTCCTTATCAAAAAATAATTATACTTTGTATAAACTTTTATGGGTCTGTCATCACTCGTTTTGCTGATTTTTCCCATTTAAGCCAAAAAAAGATCCATTTTTGAAAAATCACTACTCTTGTTGTTGGCTTGAAATTTTGTCAAAAATTTTTCAACATCGTCTAGTCTACAACTATCATGTCAAATTTAAGTTTGTGATATATTTTATCAGGTTGCCTTATAAAACGCCAATTGAACAGTTACACGAAATTTTCAAATGGAACGCCCTGTATATTTTAACGTCAGTCGATGGCATTTTTTACAAGCTTTCTATTGATATAATGTTTGTATGGTCGCTTATCAATGGTTTGGGAGATATTAATATCCAAACTGAGAAACAGTGAACATAGACAAAATAGCACTCTTGGTGAATTTTTTTCAGGATTTTTTTTAATTTGCCTAAAACTTATTTGTGTCTTTCTCTATTTTGCTTTTTTAATAATGTTGTTATACTACAAAGCAGTTTTTGTTGCTTTACAACACAAATAAAATCGAAACTTGCAATTATCAATTTTGGTTTTCTAAATTTCAGTATGTTTTGAAAATTTAACAACTGATGTTACCAAGGAAACCCCTATTTTGTGGAATTTCGTTTCTCTTCTGATAGCTAGAAGCTTACAGCATATTTGCCATTTCTTCTTTAGAAGAATTCACTATATCGGTTTAGTTATTGCCAAAAGTACAGAAAAAGGCGTTAAAACAAAACTCGACAAAATAAGGGTTTCCTTGGTAACATCAGTTGCTAAATTTTCAAAGCATACTGAGACTTAGAAAACCAAAATTGATAATTGCAAATTTCGATTTTATTTTTGTTATAAAACAACAAAAACTACTATTGAAATAAAATAACATTATAAAAAAAGGAAAATAGAGAAAGACAGAAATAAATAATAGGCAAATATAAAAAAAATCCTCAACAAAATTCATGAAGAGCACTATTTTGTCTATTTTTCACTGTTTCTCAGTTTGGATATTAATATCTCCTAAACCTTTGAAAAGCGACCATACAAACATTATATCAATAGAAAGCTGGTAAAAAAAGCCATCGATTGATGTTAAAATATACAGGGTGTTCCATTTGAAAATTTCGTGTAACTGTTCAATTTGCGTTTTATAAGGCACCCTGATAAAAAATATCACAAACTTAAATTTGACATGATAGTTGTAGACTAGACGATGTTGAAAAATTTTTGACAAAATTTCAAGCCAAAATGATCTTCTGTTTTAGAGCAGTGATTTTTCAAAAATTGTTCTTTGTTTGGCTTAAATGGCAAATATCAGCAAAACGAGTGATGATAGACCCATAAAAGATTATACAAAGTATAATTATTTTTTGATAAAGAATCTAAAAATGTCATAATATACTGGGTGTTTCATTTAAAGAAATATAACTATGGTTCAGTAGGCCATGATGGGACACCCTGTATATATAGAAAATATTTTTAAATTGTGGGGCATGCATGTATCTATATGTTGGTGAAAATTGGCAGTCGATATGTTTTATAGCAAAGAAGCTATAGACAGTGGGCTTATGACTGGGTCACCCTGTACATATAAAATTTATCAAAAATGTGCGACAACTTCAAACTTTTCCTGTTATCGCTCCTGGTATTATGGAGCAAATGTTGTTTTACTTAGAAGCAAATATTGATGAAGTCAAAAGTACAATTGTTGGTGGTGATTGTGCTCGTGTAGCACAACAAACTACTAATAATTGATCATGCAGCTGGAAGATCAATTTACTTTGTTGATAGACAATGATTATTCCTGAAATACAATTGATTACTTCTGAAATACAAATCATACTTTAAGAAATTACATTGAAGAATCTGATTTTCAAATGATGCTTTCTGAAATACAATTGATACTTTCTGAAAATAAATTGGATTTTCTGAAACACAGTTGGTGCCTTCTGCACGTTTTTGAGTTACAATTAATGATTTCTGAGATTGAATTGATCTTTTCTGAAATACAACTGGAAAAGATGGAGTTCAATATTGAAATTTCTTTGCTACCCACGTTATTTGCTAAAATTTGTAGAATTTGTTGATTTTCGTTTATATAAATGTGTTTAAAGCTGTTCAAGGAAGTACTACAACTGTTTTAGCAATTAGAGGAGTGTTTGAAAGTTCAAGTAAATAAACCTACACAAAGTTGATTAAATTTTTAGCACTTGTAATAGCAACATTGCGTAAGTCGGAGACAACGCCTTAATTCCTACGAAGATCAAACGCCCATTTACCTGCATTTTCCTTTTTCAGCATTCCTAAGAGCTTGAATGAAGCTATTTGCAATTTCATTTGTTGGCGTGCTCATGATTATTAACCTTTTCGTATTATCAAATACCTCATTCCATCATCAAGCGGCTCAAGCGCACTTTATTAATCCTGTTCGTTATTACTTTCACAAATGCAGCAAGTGGAGATTTCACCTGACGCTATTTGGTTGCCTTGAAAACAAGAATTAATGGCAGAAATCGTGTGTAGACAATAAGCAATAAGGCAATAAGGCAATAGGTGTTATTGATGAATTTGCAGAATGCTTAATGTGCAATACGCATGTGCTTATACAATATTTAGCAATATTTTTTTTATTTTTGATTACTCCATGTAAACTTCTGCCACAAAGCAAACCTAGGCAGTGTTATATTGTTAGGTATTCGACCTTGTTGATAACTATAATGTTCAACTAATGTTGGAAAATTAAAACCACTGATTTATTTTAAATTTATCTCGTTATCTGGAATGCAATTAAAAACAAGGATAAATCAAACTTCGTGGTAATTTACCCAAGTACAAATAACATACATAATTTTCCTGGAAAATTTCAACTTTAATACAAAAATAATTGATATTTACATTCTCAAAATAATGTTGTTTTGAAACGATAGATTTAGACAAAACAGGATTTGAAAAAACGAAATTGATAACCATATTTTTGTGGTTCAATTCAAATTTTGGACTACTAGGTATAATAATATTTCAATCCTGGAAAAAATTATGGAGTTTGAAGGAATAGTTAAAAGAAGTCTATTCAAAGATCACCAAGAATAGATAAGGTAACCTTACTGGCCATACAATTTACTGGGGCATTCAAAATAGGTGGTAATTTTTAATTGAATTTTATCATATCATCAGTCATTCTTAAATGGTTGATTACGAAATTTATTGCACCCTAATAAAAAAATATAGTTATATTTACAAGTAGGTAATAAATTTTTATTATTCAAAAAAGAGGTGTTTTAAAATCAAATTGCTTTGAATCGTAAAACATTTCAAGTTATGTAATTTTTATTTTCTCACACAAAAAAATATTTTATGCCAAACTTTCGTGTCGGTTTCGATCGTGAACTTGAAAGGTTAAAATAAAACGCTTACTCAATTTGTTGTTCCTATGTGAAGGCATAATTATTTATATTTATAATAAATATAATTATAAGACTTTAGTTATAAAAATTATAATTATTCAAATTTTTAATTGACTTACTTTCTCGTTATAAAAACTTTATTGAAATTTTTTCAAAACCATTTTTTTATAAATTTTTATCTTTTAGGAATTTCAAATAAATACAAAAAACTATTTCGTGGCGTTAATTATAAAAAATAAAAATGGTATTCAGGAATGCTGAAATGGTTGAAAGTAAAATTATGAGCAACTCAAAAAACAAGCTGCAATTTACACTAAATGCATATGCTGTAAGTAAGCATAAATTTAATTTTCATAATCAACGCACGTTCTAGCTAATAACTAATAACACTTTAAATATCCTCATATTTTCGTGGAAATCCTAAATTATCTCCACTTACAAAGTAATTGTAAAAAATTAAAATAATTGAGTAATATTTCAAATAACAATTACCCACTCCTAATAAATCCATGGGTTAGAATATTTATTTATTTTTTTCGGGCGTGTTCTGAGATCAACCAAGCAGAATTCCTCAAGATTTAATAGAGGGCAAATCCTGATTTGATGAACAAAGCAGTGAAGGTAAAAAGGACAAATAGAACAGTGCTTAAAATTATGCAATCTCAAACGGTCGAATTTTATTCTAATTTTGATGATATAAATGTCAAGGAAACTCTTTTATTTATGAGTTTTTTTTTTAGTTTCGGCTTTTAATTAATTGTTGATCTTGTGTAATAATTCAGTGGGACGTAACATGAGATACAAATCTAAAGATAAAATTAAATTCGAGATAAATTACCCTTGTAATTTTGCTTGTATTGGCACCACCTCTTATTCGATATTTTAAATTTTGATAATCATAAAAATCAAGCTTTAAAAGTACTATTGTAATGCCTGGAGGAAACCATCCACACCTTCAAATATGTTGATTGCTCCACTTTTACTATCGCACCTCCATGAATCTTGGTGTAATTGAAGTTTGGTTCTTATTAAGGCTAATTTTTGTAAAAATTTGGGGAGGAAGTGTGATGAATTTCAGAAATTAGAGGAGAAATTAAATTAATTCAAACCAAAAATTTAGGAGTGAAAGGTCGTAAAATTTGTTTATAATTAAGAAAAAATAAGATTTTGAAAGATTATCTAATTATCACGTAACTCCCACATTCGCCTCATTAATTTTAGATCTAAGAATATAAATTTTACGACTTTGGTTCCAATAACTTTAGCATTTCTCTCACTAATTGCAAGGAAGTGATATTTTAGGTGTTGTTAAATTAGAAATCTGAGAAAGTGCATCTTCGACATAAACCTTAGTGTTGGGAATGTTTATGAATCAATTGTGGTTAATGTTGCTCGCTTTTAGTGGACAGGATTTTAAATGTTAGATGTTAGCCAATGAATTTAGAAAGTGCGAGTACTTACTTATGCATTCCTCACTTACTTTTTCAGCAAATTTCCCTGCGGGCAAAAAGTGCGTTTATTCTAGGAAAAGGAATTCACCAGGATGCATTTATATGCATGAATTCCTTATTTGTTTTACCGTAATTATTAATTTAATTTCTTTTGCTGTAAAATGTTAAATGCCAATTTACAATGGAGGTAACTGCCTGCTTACACTAAATAGCTAAATAAAGTGCAGGAAGTGCATAATTTGTATCCTCACTTTTTTCATGTTGGTCATTTAAGTTTATTTAAATTTATAAGGAAAGAAAGCGTTTAACTACTTTTTAAAATTTAATTACACTCAAAATGTTTATAAACAAAATTAAAATTTGTTTCCTGTTTTTACTCATCACTATTTTAAAATAGTCATTCTTTAAATATTCTTGGAACTATGATACATATTTTGTGAAACACGTCATTTTTAGAAAAACAATTTTTTAAGAGCAATAAAAAGTAAAAACAATAATCTATTATAGTCAATTTTCCACGCTACTGCAAATTTGCTTATAAACTGTAACGTTTAAACAATAATTAGAAGTTTTATCTTTAAACGCCAAAACATCGATTGTTTTCATAATAATAGATTTTTCGAAAAATTTCTATATGACTAATAGGGTATAGTAATAATTATTATAACAATGGTATACTTGGAAAAACACCAAAATATTATTATTGTTAGTTATTATATTTATTCATGCCTTACAGCTTAACGTGGATATGAATATTAATAAGCATTAGAGCATGTGATTGTTTTTAAACACAAATATGAGCAATATGAATAATGAAAATTTGCAATGGAAAATACCAAAACGCAGTTTTTAATATAGGAATAAATAAAAATTTAAAATTTTGGTGTTGATAACTTTTGTAGCTTTCAAAAAAATTATTAAAATCTAAAAATTTTTAATAAGTAAAACAATAATTAAATTAAAGGCTTATTTGTTTTGGAAAAGGGCTTTAGATGAGTTTTCAGTTAAAATAGAAAAACTTTGTTATCACCTTTGGTTTTTAAGTTCTGGACAAAAATGTGTAAAATCCAGATATTTTAGATTTTTCAGAAGAAGCTTGATTTCTTGAAAACTATACTGGGTTCAAAAATTTTAGGAATTAATTATGTTTTCCGATCATTCTACTGAAATGTTTGAAAATTTTCAAATAACACCCGGATTTGTGCCCAAATATTTGCATTTTTATTAATATTTATTTAATGCACAGTATACAAAGAGTATTTTACACAGGTCAAAACAGTACAAACGGTATGATAAAGGTACATTACATATTAAAATCACATTTAAAGAATTCATTATAGTGGTAAAACGCTTGACTTATTAAAATTGACTTTAAATTAGTCTTGAAACAATTCAGAGGTAGGTCTCTGATTTTTCTTGGCAAGTGGTTAAAAAATTTAACTGCCAAGTAATTTGGTCCATTTTGGGATCGTTTTAATCTCAATGCAGCTGGAACAACATCGTGTTTATTTCTAGTTTCATAGTTATGAACTTCACTAAACTTTTGTAATTTTGACATATTACTTTTAACATATATTAAACACTCTAAAATAAATAGACAAGGAAAAGTGAGAATACCTTCTTGAATGAAAGAAGCTTTACAATCAGCAGTATAGGAGAGCCCACATAAAATGCGAACTGCTCTACGCTGAAGAGAAAATATGCGCTCTGCCCAATGCGAATGGCCCCATACTAAAATTACATACTGCATAAGAGATTGACACAAGCTGAAGTAAGCTACTTTTAAAAACTGTTTCTCAATACATTTGCTTAAGTTACGCAATAAATAAATATTTTTGGTCAACTTTCCTGATAAGTTTTCAACATGTAATTTCCATGTAAGTGACGAGTCTATATAAATTCCTAAAAATTTAGTATTTACAGAGAACTTTATTTTTTCCTGATTTTCCGGTATATGTTTCAATGTGAATATAATATTCTGTGTTTTGGCCTCGTTCAACTTTAATTGATTAGTGGAAAACCAAGTACTTAGTGCTTCAAAATTGGATTTCATTTGCAAGAACACCTGATCAAAATTTTCATTGCCAACGGACACGGTTGTATCATCTGCATAATGAACAATGTCCCCGTTCTCAATAAATGCATTAAAATCATTCAGAAAAATAATGAACAATAATGGTCCCAAAATACTGCCCTGTGGAACCCCCAATTGAATTGGTAGACTTTCTGAGAATTTCCCGTTTATTTTAACGCAATGTTCTCGGTCTTGTAGGAAAGACTTTACAATTTGTATCGAATTTGAATCAAAACCGTACTTATCCAGCTTCCTTAGCAATATATTTGGTGAAACACAATCAAACGCCTTGCTTAAGTCGCAAAAAGTTGACAAGTAATATTTACCCTTTAGTCCATATTATTCTGGTATAAAATTTTGGTCTTAATAACTTCAGTAGTTTTAAAGAAAATTGTTAAAATCGTAAACTTAAAAAATATTTAAGTAATAAATTCTTGAAAAAAAGTTTGCTAATTAATCTGAAGTTTTATATGTTTTTGGAGAGGAATTTACATACGTTTTTAGCCAAAAAGGCATCATTTAGTTATCACTTTTCGTGGATAAAATGTGTAATACCGGGTGGAAATGAAAACCGGGTCACCTCTATAACTTTTTTATTTATGAATAGAAAAATTTGAAATTTGGCTATGTTCTATGGTTCAAAAAAACAAATTTTATGTGCATTTTTTATTTTCGAAATCACTTCCGGTTTCACCGGAAACACCATGAACTTTGTTTTTTTAAATGTAACATCCCATATTTTTATTCATGGCTTAAAATACTTTTAAAAAAGAAATGTTTTTAAGATATTAGTTTTTATTTTTTTTGTAAAAATTTTTTTTTCAAAAAAAAAAAGGTTTTCGAAGTCGGTGAAAAGTACCAAAACGAATTCTAAATAATTCAAATACCTAAATAAAATTGTAATTTGAAAAAAATTTAAGTGGTTTTTGAATTATTAATTTTTAATCTTAGTTAATGAAGATTTTATCAAATATCTCACTTTTTTTAAATGCAATGATGCCGGGTCATTCGACTTTTTAAAAAGAGGATTTTATAACGATTGTTTATTTTATGTATTTGAATTATTTAGAATTAGTTTTGGTAATTTTCACCGACTTCGAAAACCTTTTTTTTTTGAAAAAAATTTTTTTTTCGCAAAAAATAACAACTAATATCTCAAAAATACTTCTTTTTTAAAAGTATTTTAAGCCATGAATAAAAATATGGGATGTTACATTTAAAAAAACAAAGTTCATGGTGTTTCCGGTGAAACCGGAAGTGATTTCGAAAATAAAAAATGCACATAAAATTTGTTTTTTTGAACCGTAGAACATAGCCAAATTTCAAATTTTTCTATTCATAAATAAAAAAGTTATAGAGGTGACCCGGTTTTCATTTCCACCCGGTATACTACTTTCAATAAAATTTAGTCCATAAATTTTAGATTTTTCAGAAGAAGCTTCATTTCTTAAAAACTATGCAGGGTACAAAAACATTTAAGAGCTTAAAATTTAAGGAATGAATTGTATTTTCCAGTTATTCTAATAAAATGGTTAAAAGTTTTTAAATAAACCCCCCAGGGCCAGATTTACCCCCACATTTGTGCAAATATTTTGCGATTTTATTCTGGAAAAACCAATCGACCGATTTACATCAAATATTTTTTATAATATATCTAGGTGCTACATGTTTTTGGTATAAAATTTTGGAGTTGATAACTTGTGAAGTTTTCAAAAAAATTATTAAAATCTTTGGAAAATTTAACTAATAAAATATTAAAAAAACTTTAAATTCCCTAAATAAATTTAAAAATGTTTTATATTTTTTGGCAAGGGTTTTAGATGAGTTGTCAGCCAAAAAAGAATCCTTTTGTTATCACTTTTCGTTTTTGAGTTCTTGACAAAACTGCATAAAATCCCACTTTAGTATCAAACTTCCTGAAATTTTAGATTTTTAGAAAGATTGATTTTTTTCGAAAAATATACGGGGTACAAATAAATGAATTAACTTAAATCTTGAGAGAAATTCATGTTCATATACAGGGTGAGTTTTTAATGCGAAATCGGAAGATATATCTTTTATTTTAAGAGATAGGAAAAAACTTAAATTACAAAATTGCGTGGTTTATGAATCCGCATAACCAGAAATTATTTTTGTCTATACTGGGTGTTTCGTAACTGAAGCGCAAAAGCTATTCCGCTTTTTTTTAATGGGACACCCTGTATATTTTTT
Source organism: Stenus bimaculatus (assembly GCA_963971135.1). Lineage (NCBI taxonomy): Eukaryota > Metazoa > Arthropoda > Insecta > Coleoptera > Staphylinidae > Stenus > Stenus bimaculatus. Next base: position 41,691,330 of record OZ020183.1, on the reverse strand, counting down.
CATATTTGGATTTATACTAATTTAAGGAATACCACGATATTTTTTGTTTTTTGAAAATTTGATCGTGCACTTAATTTTTTTCGGGCATTTTCTATAAAATTTATCAAATTTCGACATAAGTTTACGAAATTTTAGCGAAAAATGGTTTGTATAAAAGTTAAAGAATACTTAAAGAGGAAAAATATTTTGTAAAAAAATGCAGGGTGTTCCATTTAAAAAAATTAAAATACATCCCTATCTAGTTTTCATTTTTTACGCCTCCATAGCTGCCGCCATTTATAATAAAATTCGAAAAAAAATGTACTAAAAATACATCGAAGTCCATGTTTCAAAATGACATCAAAATTGATTTTTAAATGTTTATAATAAGGTCAGTATAAATTTCTAAAAATATGTCTAAATGTGATAAATTTTATTGAAAATTTCCTATAAAAAATTAAGGACACACTCAAATTTTCAAAAAAAATATAGTTGTATTCTTTAACTTAATGTTAATCTAAATATCAAAAAATATATAGGGTGTTCCATTAAAAAAAAGATGGAATAACCTGTGGTCCAGTTATGAAACACCCTGAGTGGACAAAAATAATTTCTTGTATGCGCATCCATAAACCATGCAACTTAGTAATTTAAGTTTTTTTCCTATCTCTTAAAATAAAAGATACAGGGTGGTGATAAAGTTTGGAACCAAGGTCATAACTTCCGTAAAAATTTTTTTTGTAAAAATCACTCGGACAGGTCAATTTTTGTTTTAAAAATGCCATCTTTTTGAATGAAAAAAATATTCATGACGTCACTGATAACTTCACTATGACGTCATCATCAATTTTTTTAAATGGAAACCCCTACTTTTTTTACACATTTTTCATAGACCTTTTTATCATATTAATGATCACATAAAAATATTTAAAAAAAAGTAGGGGTTTCCATTTAAAAAAATTGATGATGACGTCATAGTGAAGTTATCAGTGACGTCATGAATATTTTTTTCATTGCAAAAGATGGCATTTTTAAAACAAAAACTGACCTGTCCTAGCTATTTTTACAAAAAAATTTTTTACGGAAGTTATGACCTTGATTCCAAACTTTATCACCACCCTGTATATCTTCCGATTTCGCACTAAAAACTCACCCTGTATATCTTGTCATGAAAACACCTTTGGTTCCTCAAAATTATTTTGTCTTTTATGAAAACAGCTGTCTTCAATATTTTCACATTGGGATTTTGATATAAGATAAGGCTTGTACTAATTTTAGAATAATAAAAAAAGCTACAAAAATATCATAATCTTTAGATTAGGTAATGTGTATGATGATAAATTTTTATTCCAATTAATTTTTATCAGTATTTTTTTCTAGGCTTGAAATAAAATTTATTGATTAATAGTAGTCAAAACAAAAGTAAAATTAAACGTCGTTATCTACGGTCTAGCCAAAAATTATTCAATTTAAACATTGAGAAATTAAAATCCTGATAACCTAATTACAATAAAATAATAACATGAGTTGACCCTAGAACATTTTTAAACTTCAGATATAGTCACTTTAATTGTTTCAATCTTCTCGGACAAAGGAAGAAAGGTACCAATTCTAAATTTAAAAAATTAAAGTTATTTAGTAGGTACTTAAGGTATATTTTGACTTTGGTATAAAATCTAATTGAAATCAAAGACTTTATTCTCCTACACTTTAGTCTGAAATACTTGTAACCGTTCACTCAAGTACCCTTTCAATTGGTACAAATTCAAAATTTCCAAAATTAGAGTTTAGGGTTTGTACTATAGGTATCTTTAGACTTTGGTCAAAAAAGTAATTAAATTATTATCTAAATGAAATCAAAAACGTTATTCTCCTACACACTTGTCTGAACTTCCTGTAACCTGTTCACTAAAGCACCCTTTCATTGTTACAGGTGAAGGTTGCGTGGAGAAGCCGTTAGCGACCCTCTGGCGCAACTACACGCAATCATCAAGACCTGACGTTAGGATGCAGCTGACCGTGAGCGGAGGAGGTCTAAAAGCGACCACCCGTGACCATGGTCTTACGGAATATTGGGCAAACCGTCTAACAACCTGCGCCGCGCCACCTCAATTTCCTCGTCTCTTCTGCTGGGTCTACAGACATGAGGGTCGTCGCCTTCGTCATGAACTACGTTGCCATGCTGTTCTTTGTCAATCCGCTGTGGTAGCCAGACAAATCGAAGCAAAACTGAAAGAGTCCCTGGTCTTAGCTTTAAACGAGTTTAAGAGAGAGAAGATTGCGCGACAAAATGCGAGATTGTCATTAATTAATAGTCTGTATAATAATCCCACGTTGCCCAGGCGCAAGATACTCCTGAGTACTGGGTCTATGAATTATAGACCACCTATGGAAAGGAGCAAATCTGCACCAAAGCTCAGCGCAATCGAAGAAAACTTGGAGGAGGAAGAGGAAATCTTCGAGGGCAGGCCTAGAAATACAGTGCCTTTAATTAGACATTGCGGAAATGGAAGTGAATTAATACAACGTCGTAATTCCTTTAGAGTTAGGCTTAAATCGAATAAAATCATTTACCCAATTGATGAACTTGAAAGTAACGACGACGACCAAGTGTTTAGTGACGCGTTTTGCGAGGACGATAACGGTGATTTAATTTTGGGCAAATTAGTCGAAGACACTTTTGCAAGTGATTTATTAGAATCATGTAATATGCATGAGTGGTTACGAAATTTCGAAAAAACTGACGACGAAGGGTCACTATCAAGCGGCTGTGAAAGTGCGACAAGTACTGTAATTTCAGAAAACGAAACACCTTCCGGTTTCAATACCATAATTGAGATGGATGAGGACGAGGAAGAATCATCTAAAAAGACTGAAGTTGATTTTAAAGTCGGTGGTTGCGTTTTAATGAGGGTTAAAAGCTTCGAAAAAAATTCTGATATCAGGAAATATTGTGGACTGAAAACTATCAATAATAATATTTTAGAAAATGATGAGGTTTCGTTAATACCTGTTGGTGAAAGCCAACCGGATTTTAGCTCTTTAAAGGTTTTTAAGAAAAAATCACAAAGTGATAAAATTTTTGATGAGGATGATGGGTCTGAGGAGGAAAATGGTAGCGCATGCAGTGATGAAAGTGGTTATGATGAAGTTATAGACTGCGCCAGTTCAGTTGCTAATATAGTCTTAGTTTAGTCAATAAAATAAAAATATACCATTATGCGAAATCCAAAGATACCTTAGGATCAACAAATTTTAGTATATTTTTTACTAATTTAATTCATTGTTGTATATTGTAAATTTATTTTATTAATTAACTGCAGTAATAATAATGGGTGCTCTACTCTAAATTTATTTGTTTTTATGTTGTAAATATGTCGTTGTTATATTATATTTAAATAATAATTTGTTACGTGTTATAAAAATATTAATGAGATAATGCTCATCAAAATCTGTGCATTTTTGTCCTAATTAGTGATACATTCAAGTATTGTACATAGTATTATTTTTTATCAAATGTGACTCTAGTTTAACGAACAATTTGTTGTAAAATATTTAGATTTTTATTATAAATTTTTAACGCGTATAAAGTATAAATGAAATGTTTCCTTGTCTCAAGAATTTTTATTTTATTACAGTTAATAACCGCAACATTTTCTTAAGAATATTGTTACCACACTGGTTTACTTTCAAGATTTGCACAACTATTTAAGTACCTCAAATATACATCTATAAATAAATCACCTGTCTTTTATTTTCCTCAAGAAAATCCAATAAATAGGAAATTCTAGTAGATAAAAGAAAAGAAGTAAAGTCATAATTTCAAACCAAACAAAACCATGGTTCATCATGAAGAATCAAACTTCTACAGGGTGTCCAGAAAATGGCGCCCAAGCTCTCCAGGACGTTGTTGGAGACCCTTCAGGTATCCTTAGAAAAATTGTTAAAAAATTCTATCGACCTTCCTTCTTAAGATATTAACCTTTGACATTATTTGACACAAATCTGACAAAATTAAATAAATTTTATTCAAAGTACAACAAAAAACGAGTTACATTTGTCGAATCTGCAAAACGGTTTCATCTTCATTTTTAGTCGTAAAACAGGTAAAAATTTACTGATGCAGGATTTTATATTTGCAAGCTGTTCCGACAAGTGCTTTTTTGAATCCAATTTTAAAAAACTTCTGATTTTTATAATAATTGCTCGAAATTTTCACCTTGCCCTTGTATGCAAATTTGTGCTCGTCGTCTAATATTTGCTTAAACTGCATGTAGCATTTGGGGAGTCACACTTTGAGCTGCATTTTGAATTCTGTTCAACAAATCTTCTACATTTTGGATGGCAGTACGATATACCAGAGCCATTATGTGACCCCACAAAAAAAAGTCCAGAGGTGTAAGATCTGGACTTCTGGGTGGCCAACGTATAGGTCCGTTACGACCGATCCATCGTTCAGGATATTCCTCATCTAACCAAATTCTTACTGCTAAGGCAAAATGTGGAGGAGCACCATCTAATTGCATCCACATGTTCCTGATTGCAGTTAGTGGAAGATTTTCAAGATATTCCTCCAGCTCATTTGTCAAAAAATTTAATAAATTGCCTCCATTCAGGCGTGGAGGTAAGATAATTGGTCCTATTAAATGATTTCCGAGTATTCCCGCCCATAAATTCACACTAAAACGATTTTGGTTGTTGGTTGGAATTATAAGATGAGAATTTTCCAGGGCATAGTAATGTGAGTTACGCTGATTAAAAAATCCGTCTCTTGAAAAATTTGCTTCATCGGTCCATAATATACGGGAAGTAAACTTAGCATCCAATTCTATTTGCTCTAACAACCAATTAAAATAGTTTATCCTAAGTGCAAAGTCAGTGGGTAATAAGGCTTGAACTTTATTGTAGTGATAGCCATGAAAGCCTTCTTCTATCAGAAAATTATTAATAGAAGATTTGGATACTCCTACTTCATTGGAAATCCTCCGTGAGCTGCACGTTGGATCTTCTTCCAAAACATTTAAAATTTGTTCCTGGATGTCAGGTGTAATTACATTTCGTGGACGTCCTCGATCTTCACCTCCAGCTGGTGCTAACATACCCGTTTCTCCACTTCTTTGATCCTACCTTCGAATAACCTTGCAATCTGGATGTCTTCTTTGGGGATACCTCTCAGCATACATACTTAAAGCTGCTAAAGCATTGTCCTGGTATTCACCCAACATTTTTAACATATCTGCGTATTCGCGATTCGTGTACATGATCTAAGGTGAACACGAAACCAAACAAGAAAAAACGAAAACTAAATGAACACGAAAGGACAACAATTTATTAAAACGAAACGATAAGAGATATTTAAAACTGAAGAATAAGAACGATTTAAAATGAAATTAATAAAACTGGAGCATTGACGAAGCAAAATTTCGAAAATCAGATGATGAAATTCGAATTATCAGTAGACAGGGTGTCCCACGATTTAGTTTACAGACCATACCTCCGTTATTTGAAAACATACAAAATTCAACCAACATAATCTTTTAATGGCATCAAATTGGCCTTCCATTTTTATTCTTAAAATTTTGTTGGCTTTGACCACCCTTAAGAAGCCATCATCAACTTTTTTTTTCAGGCAGCTCCTACTTTTTTTAACAGAAATTGAATCTCAACTTTATACTGAATACGACAGTATGTTACTCACTTAAAAAAAATGTATAAAATTAATTTTATTTTTAATTTTATAGTAAGAGAAGAACTAAAATTAATTATAATAAATGTTCAAAATTGGCTCCTGCACATTGTACACAAGCAGAATAAAATTGGAAGGCCAATTTGATGCCATTAAAAGATTATGTTGGTTGGATTTTGTATCTTTTTAAATAACGGAGATATGGCCTGTAAACTAAATCGTGGGACACCCTGTAGATTGTCAGATTAATATCAGTGATAACTTGGTTAATCATTTAATAAGAAGCAATTAATCATGTTGCCAGATTCATTTTTTGAAATAAATACATGTAATTTTTAATTTAAAAAATTAAATTGTAATGTTAATAAAACAGTATTTAAATTTAATTTATTGCAAATCTACCAAATAGAAGTCCACCTTCACAGCACAATTTGCAGTTTTCCGAAATTCACAATAATAAAGAAGTTGAATTCCCTACTTTAACTCTTCATATCTCGGTCAGTTGGTCAAGAGGATTTTTTTTACTATTTTTCTGAGGATCCCTGAATGGTCCCCAACTACGCACTGGAGAGCTTGGGCGCCATTTTCTGGACACCCTGTATAGTAGGACCGCGCACCAACGGTGAATTTTTCTACCCATGATAAAGAGTTGTATTAGTAATAGTCCCTACTAAAACCTTCTAGCTACTAGTAGTAATTCTTACTAAAACCCTCCAGCATGGGTATACAATTTAACGTCGCTGATTTGATTCAATCTCAGTAAGGTTGGAATTCCTGTTTGCTGCGCGGTCCTACTATAGGAGTTTCGTGAAGTAAGAAATTTCATTCAATCATCACCAAAATCCTCCATTTTTAGAGTACTTACTACAAATTTTTATTTTTTAAAACATCAAAAAAAACCATTGATGTTTTCAAAAATTGTATTCCTGAGTGAGTTTTTACCAAAAATATCTTGCATAAACTTTTGATCGAATTATGAACTTCCAATTTCGGGCAACTTTTATAATGAAGTCTTTGTTTGTTTCTTCTTAAGATGTTAAAAATGATCATCGTCGAAGTTTCGAAATTATTTTTTAAAACAAGTAGGTTATAGGTTTGTTTGTAAAATGAAACAAGAGTGTAATTTGCATGCAAGGGTTTATTAACAAAAAATAGGTACAACGACCCGCCGATAACTTTCAATAAACATAATATTTACAAAAAATGGTGTTACCACCGATTTATAAGTACAACCCAAGCTTTTAATGTCGTTAATCGTTTTAAATATTCTACGCCTTTTCTTCACTTGAGGCAACATTGGAGACTCCAGATGCGGTACTTTGAGTATCGTCTTGTGGAGTAGCACAGGCCAATGATGGGAACTTCTTGTGTAGTGCCTGCCTGTATTTTGGATGGCTGGAAAAGAAAATTGTAATTCGTAGCAATATAAAAATTGCAGATATTTACCTAATGCCGTATACAATTGGATTGTAGACAGCGTTAGCCTTTGCGAATAGTGAGCACCAGATGGTTTGAATTGGTGAGAGTGATGCAGTTTGGAAGATTCCACACCAGTTTGTTACTAGGTATGGAGTCCAGGCGAGGAACCACAATCCAATGGTCATTAAAGCAATCTTAGCTAATTTGCATTCAGCACTGGTAGCTGCTGCTTCGGCAGATCGCAAAGATGCAACATTCATCTTCTTGGCTTGATCCCTCATGGCTTTTTCATGAGCAGCTACAGCCTATAGACAAACCCGTATTGCATCCATATCTATGTACATAGATTGTAAATAAGACTTACCTGTACAATAAACCAATAAGAGTAAATAATCATGAACAAAGGTACGAAATAGACGAAGACTGAGTATGCGAGAATGTAACTTTTGCTCAACCAATCCTGGCTTAAGTAGTCGGTACCACAGGCGGTCATGTTACCTTCAGGTACGTACCTGAAAGTTTAAATTGAATTTTTGCAAACTTTTGTGTGCAACAAGTTTACCTATTCCAGCCGAACATGGGAGCAATAGTCCAAACAGTCGAAAAGGCCCAAATGAAAAAGATGCGCAGTAATGCGGTTTTGTTGGTAAGTGGTTTCGCGCTTAAACCTTTAACAATAACGTTGTACCTATCTAGGGCGATGAAAGTCATAGTCCAAATGGATCCACTTCCAAACACGGAGCCCAACATTGCGTATAGCTCACACATGAATGGCCCTATTATCAAAAAATCAAAAAACGATTAGATTATGTAAATGTTGTTAAATTTTACATACCGAAGACCCAAGTTTCGTTGTAGCAGTTTATTACCATAGCGGGCGACATGCAGAACATCATGCAGAAATCAGAGAAGGCGAGGTTAACAACCAACAAATTTGAAGGAGTCCTCAAAGCCTTGGTGGTGCTGAAGATGTAGATTACCATACCATTGCCCACAACCGAGATGAAGCCGAGACAACCGATAACGAATCCCAAAATGGCATGCCATAGAGGGTTCAAAGGTGGAAATTGATACCAGTGAGGGGACACCAGGTATAGCATTTCAGGCGGTACCTTGTCCACCACTGTAATGTTACCGCCAAAACCGCTGGACATGGCACGAGAAGCCGTCCAGGCGGCGAAGCTCGGTTCACCCATCACAGACATATTGCGGACCTAAAATTTGAATAACTTACAAAATTATTAGCAACTTTAACTCAACCACTCACTAGTAATTTATTAAAATGCTTTTAATAACCGCCTAAAGCTCGGATGCAATACTGCGGCTCATTACCGTTGAATTTCTGCCTTTATATATACAAACCACAAATCTTTTCATAATTTAATAATGCTAAGCTCACTTAGTTATAATATCTTAGAATATGTTACGGACAATTGTAGGGTTTCAAGCTTATAATTTGATTTCTTCTTCACGGTCATATTTTTATTGGATTATAGTTATTTTTAATATTTTAATAAACATACGCTGTAATTCATGTATTTGCACACTTTTAGTAATTTAATTTAAAGCATTATTACTGCACTAAAAGCTAAGAGTTACCTTTTCCAATCACTCACCAGTTAGCTACAATAAAGATAAAAATTTACCAATTTCGGACATTGCAAAGTAAGGTAATCTGTTAGAAATTATTTATTCTTCATCTTCTTCTTACTCTTAATGTTTACAAAATTGCAAGATTTTCGTGGTAGTTAAAATTTAAGATTAAAAAAATTAATTTTAATTAAGTAAGTCTTTGCTTTTATAAAATTTGTCTTTGTGCTTTGTGGAAGATAATGAAAAAGAGCTTTTTACTAAAATATATAATATATAATAGAAGACCAAAGGTAAATCAAGATTTTGAGAAATTTTCATTAAAAATATTGAGTAGAGTAGGTATACTATTAAAGACCAATAATTGAAATTAAAACATAAGCGCTTGATCCTAGCTATGGCTTGTGACCAAATTACCAAGGAACTAAAAAAATATATGTATAAAGTAATACATGGTTTAATCATTTTAAAGAAATTAAATATAATGTCGAATAAGTTTCTAAACACTAAACACACATAAGGTTTAGTAAAATCTCCAGATTATGGTTTCATAATTATATGTGTTCTACTTGTGGGTAGAATAATTATTGTACTTACATGTTACATGCAGCTGTTTTTTAAAGGTATATTTTTCTTTCATTTAAAAAAGAAAATTCGTAAAATTGTTGATAAAAATGTTATAATTGTTACAAATATAAATTCTATAAAAACACAGATTCTCAAAAACATGGTTACAAAAGTTAGTACGAGAATATACAAAACAGTCATTTTTCAAACTTTATATTAATTATTAATCACTTCAATTGGAATGTAACTAAATTCTTCTGCAATATCAAAAAATGTACCTAGGTATTTATTACTCCTGAAATTCCTGTTAAATGAAAAAATAGTACTATAATTGAGCCTACCCCAAAAGGCCAAATACCTAAAGTAAAGGCCGACCTAGAGAAAATTGGATAGAATTGGATAGAATTGAACAAGAGACCGACGCCGCCAAACGCCAAAAGAAAATGAGTCGACAAAAAACCGACATGAAAAAAAGGCAGATGAAAGAATGGACATATTTATTTCATTTAACCAACTTTTTTAAAATCAATTTTCAGTTTATTTGTATCAGCATTTTATCAAAAGGGCTTTAGTCAACTTCGACCTCATGTCTAATAGGCAGATTCTAGATTCTGGTCCAAATTAAAGGCCATTAATTTAAAACATTTAATGTAATCATGGAAATTGTCCATTACCACCCACATAACAAATTTAAATTTAAAGGCCTTTAAAACGAAATGATTTGACCAGAATCTGGGTATAAGTCGGTATTTATCGTTTGTACGTTTACCGGTGCGTTTTTGTCAAATTTGACAGTATATCGTTCGGCTTTTTTTCTGCATCGGCCTTATATCCAGAGTTGCCGCGTAAACCTAAGATCAGCTCGTTCAAAATTACAAAATGCCGTCCCCCCATAATAGTGGTGTACTAACCGTTCGGAAATTTAGCAGGATTTCCAAAAAAGTTCGAGTTCGCAAAACGTTCGTGTTGGAAAAACTTGGGATTGAAAAAATTCGGATTCGAAAAAAGTTGGATTTCGGAAAGGGTTCCGGTTTGAAAAAAGATTGAACGAAAATCCAAAATGTTAAGTAAATTAATTGAAAGAACATCTGTACTGTAAAATTTCATTAAGTTATCTACAGTCGTACCGAAGACCGAAGATATATGGTCAAACAAAATAAACTTTTTTGAAATGTTTTGCGTAGTTTTGTAGATAAAATTCGCCGTTTCAAACTTAATTAGAATTATTTTAAAATAATTTTGTATACATATAATGCTCCAACAACTTTAAACTACTCAAAGTAGAAATGCGATTGGAACACGTAAGGAGTTTGGTCTGTAAATATAACCACAAAAACCGACTTATAACCAATGAGAACGCGAATCAGAACCCCCACTCCCCAGGAGTAGTTCCACGCTAAAAATTAGGTAGGTACTCTAGGGGACGGGGACGAGGTAAAATGGAGTGCTTAGGAATAGTTCACTCCGATCCGCTTGGAACATACTGAAGTAGTTCGGAGTTACTCTGGAACGCTCTGGAGTACTCAGAGCGGTTACCTGCCTGGAAAGCGACTTTAGATTTGATCTACCTCAAGTTATAAACTTCATCCAGTTCGATATTTATTGTGGGTTCGAATTACATTAAGTTCTAACTTTATTAGGTTCCAACTTCATCATGTTCGAACATTATCAAGTTCGAACTTCACCTCTAGTTTGAACCTCATCGAGTTCGAACTTTTATTATTATGACGAACAATAAAGAATAGGTTCGGACAGTTCGTACTTTTAATGTTTTGCGTTTTGAACTAAGTTCGGACTAAGTTATTTGAACCTCAAAAAAGCACACTACCCCAGAGTACTCTTTGTTTCATTTTTTTGGCGAGGAAAAATTAAGAATAAATACTCCTTTTTTAAAAATCCAACCCTTTAATAGACCGCCCCGTGTTCGGTGCACACACTGTCAGTCTTTTGCCCACAGAATAATAATACTCTTTTGAATAAGCCGAAATTTTATCATTCGGTTTTTTTCTTTCGACCTTTTGTCGTTCATCGGTACTTTCGGCCATTTCTCTATGCCTTTTAAAGCGCTCTTACACTAAATATTTTAAATAAGTTAATCATTATTTCAGATTTTCATTAATTTATTCGCGATTTCGGAATTCCGCTCGCCCTCTGGTGGAATTTTTTAAACTACTGAAGTGAGGTAACGTCAAAAAGAAAAATTACGTTTAAGTTATACATTAATGCTTATAAAAATCACCTGTTTTATTAGTTTCGTGAGCTAAAATTATTAAATAATGAGGTTTTATGTAAATTATAAACAAAATAAGTAAATTTTTACATCACTTGGATCTGCTATTTCTGTCAAAACAGCGCCCCCTACAGGTAATCGAAATCGCGAATAAATAGAATGGGTACGTTTTACCCTTCTAAAAACCTGGATTTATCTGTATGTATTTATTTAGACAAGCTATAGTTATGTTTTATATTTTCTTATACAGGGTGTCCCATTTAACGTTGGACTGTATGAGTATCTTTGTTATTATTGGAGATAGAAAGTCGGTTAAATGGACAAAGTAGTAGAGATTTTTTCGAATATTAATAATTCATTTACAAAAAATTTGAATATCTGATCGTTCCAACGCTATCTTGAAAGAAATTTTTTGACTTAATACAGACAATTTTTTGTGTACAATGCAGTAAAACAAATGAATATTTTTTTTCGCCAACGGACTGACCGGAAATAAACCAAACTTATTTTTTCTTGTGGCAACCATATTGGATTTACACATATTCGGAATTAGTGTAATTTTCTGAGTTTACCACAGAAAATAAGGAAGTTATAGGTAAATTTTCAAGATAGCGTTGGAACGATGCGATATTCAAATTTTTTGTAAATGAATTATTAATATTCGAAAAAATTCCTACTACTTTGTCTATTTAACCGACTTTCTATTTCCAATAATAATAAAGATACCCATATAGTCAAACGTCAAATGGGACTCCCTGTATATTTGTTACTTTACAATAGTAAATTCGCCAAAAAAAATTCCAAGATATTTGAAAAACAAAATGTGGTTGTTATTGCAAGAAAATATAGAAAGAAATAATAATTTTTAAATGTTTCTTTAAACCAAAAAATAAGTATATTAACAAATAAATTATTTTGTTACACCCTGTATACAAATTTTTCTTTAAATTAAAAATAAAAGCGAAATTGTTGAAGTTATTTACGACTACAAATGTATACCATTTTTATTAAAGATTTAGAAATTAACAAATGCATATTATTTATGTTTTTATTAATTTTTAATTAATATAATATTTATAACTCTATGCAACTACATTCTATGATCTTATGATAGTAAAGTTGCATAACGCATAACCTAAAAAATAAATATAAATTAGTCCAACATTCATGTTAAATAAATTTGGAATAAACATTTTGTAATTTATAAGTTTGAAAAACAATCATAGATTATTATTAAACAATTTTATTTTTAAAGTTCCCGCCGTGTTTTAGGTTGGTAGAAGAAAATTTCCGGTTTGGTTTAGTGCATTTTAATTTCTAGGGTATTTCGTGTTTGTCTCGCCCCACAGCTTGTCCCTAGATCGTAAATTGTCGATTGTCGACCATTTTGTGCTCGTTCTTGTTGATTGTGGAGAGTCTTCCCGATTTAAGCTTGCATTTTCTGTTTAATTAACGGATTCAAATTAAGGTAATATGGTTATTTTGCTTATAAATATGGTTTGCGTTAAATTGCAGATAAAATCGTTTTGGTTTTGGCTTTTTATTTTGATAAAAGCGATGGACGCCGGTTCTTACAATTGCATCATTTTTTATTTAAGCTCTGCATTATTTTAAATTCATACATTATTTATTACTTTAAATTTATTGAATATTTATGTCTATAATTATTTGACAAGTTGGGATATTATTTTAAAAATTCTTTGGTTTTGGCTTGGCGTCTATTGATTAGGCGGCGTTACAAATGGCGCTCATTTTAATTACATTTACCGTTTCAATAGGACAATGGCCGAAAATTCGACCAGTACAATTCCACCAACTAGTGAGCCTTCAGCTCCACAGCAAAGACCAAGCGGAGGGCAACCTGGAGGTTTTCGAGGACGAGGTGGACCAAGAGGAGGTGGTGGTCGTGGAGGATTCATGCGCGGGCGGTAAGAAAAATGTTTTATTATAAACATTAAACATTTTTACTTATTATAAACAGTTTACGTGTTTACTCCTAAAACGATGTTTCAAACAATAGAAAAATTATCTACTATTACTAAACAAGGCGAATATCAGCAATTTTTTGTGTAAACATTACTAGAACTGATCTTGCGAATAACAATCCCTTCCTAAGAGAGTTACAGCTCTTCAAAGGTGCTGACAGAGAAGAGGCCATTTATTTCAGAATGGATACTAGTAAAGCATCCAACTTTGGCATAACTCTAATTGTACATTGGACTCAAGTCCACGATTTTTTTGAAATTTTTTTATTGGTTCTAAGTGGTATTTTAAGAGATCGTTGGTGGTAAAAACAATGTTAACTTTTTTATTACTGGATTTTTATAAGATTTTTTTTCAAAATTTCATTCTGTAATCAAATTTGCACAAAAAAGTTGCTCTTATACAAATTCGATAGAATGAGCCGTTTAAGAGAAATGTGCACCTAAAGATATGCATGCCGGGACAGTTGTCATAATTACCATACCAAACATTTTTGTAGGTCTATTATTTTACCAAAGTTATTCCATAAGTTATGAAAAAATGTTCCTATGTAACTTATGGAATAATTTTGGTAAAAAGTAGGGTCTACAAAAAATGTTAGTATGGTAACCATGACAACAGTCTCGGCAAGCACATCTTTAGATGCACATTTCTCTTAAACGGATCATTCTATTGAATTTGTATAGGAGCACATTTTTGTGTAAATTTGATTACAGAATGATATTTTAAAAAGAAATCTCATAAAAATCCAGTAATAAAAAAGTTACCATTATTTTTACCACCAACGTCTCTTAAAATACCACTTACAATCAATAAAAAAATTTCAAAAAAATTGTGGACTTGAGTCCAATGTACATTAACAGTTATGCCAAATTTGAATGCTTTACTAGTATCCATTCTAAAATAAATGGCCAAAAACCTCTTCTCTGTCACCACCTTTGAAGAGCTGTAACTCACTTAGGAAGCGGAATCGGATGTATGTTTATATGAACTTGTTTTCTTATTTTTATCTAAGGAATTACCACCCGAGAGATTTAACATAAATGTGAATCACCCTGTATATTAATAAATATCAAAATAAATTGTTTAAATAATACGTAATACATGTATAGAAACAGTAAGAACAAAAAATGAATAATATTGAAAGTACGATTTAAAGTGCAGCATATTTTTTAATTTCTTTGTAACAGTTTGGGTTAAAATAAACAATACAGGATTTTTATACAAGTTTAATGTACTACTCGCTGTTTCATGTGCAATTTTAATTTTTTTGTTTTGTTCGATTAGTAACTGAATAGGAACGCTAAAGAAAACATCTAAATTTGATACGATTATTTTGATTTTGATTACGAATAAATTTATTTCTTAGTGGTGGTCCAGGAGGTCCCCCAGGTCGTGGTGGTCCGATGATGAGAGGTAGAGGTGGGCCAAGGGGAGGTCCTCGTGGTGCACCAAGAGGTAGATTCCCACCAGGTGGTGGAGCACCTATGGGTGGAGACGGTGGTATGCCTGGCCCAATGGGAGAAAATGGTGGACCTCGAGGAGGTTTCCGTGGTGCAGGTAGAGGCGGACCTGGTGGATTTAGAGGTAGAGGTGCTCCAAGAGGTCGTGGTGGTGCCCCAGACAGAGGTGGACGTGGAGGTGCTCCAGACAGAATGTCCCGAGGAGGTGGTGGTGGTAGACCATTCACTCCAAGAGGACGTGGAGGCCCACCAGGAGGCCCAGGTGGAATGCAAAAGAGAGGATCTTCAGGACCTATCCCAGGAGGACCATCAAAACGAGGACGTTATGAAAATGGAAACTCCAATGGATTTACTCCTCGGTAATTAGTTAAAACTTGAAATTAATAAAAGGCATTTTTACAATTTTTTTGTATAGTGGTAATCAAGGTGGTGGTGGCGGATATGGAGGTAATCAAGGTCAATCATATGGATCACAATCATACGGTGGACAACAAGATTATGGACAGCAATCTCAAGGAGGTTATGGCGGTGGATATCCAAGTGGTGGTAACCAATATGAGAGCTATTCTACAAATTACCCACAGAATACTGGTGGTTATGGTGGAGGAGCTGGTGACTCATATGGATCTTCCGGATATGGTGGTGCACCAAGTGGTGATGGATACCAAAGTGGAGGATACAATCAAGGATATGAAAATAGAGGCTATGCTTCAACTGGTGGTTATGGTAATAAATTACTGTTTTTTTTTTAATTTAATTCTTAATATTTGATATTTTGTTATAGAACAACAATCCGGTGGATATGGAGTTTCACAAGGCGGATATGGCAAACCAGACTATGGTAAGTTATTTTAATATTTTTTTTTATAATTTAAATTTTTTTTTGTAAGTTAAAACTTCGTTCAAAAATTCAGAATTAAGGGAGAATTAAGTCAATATAAATATTTAACTAATAAATTTTATATTTATTAGTTCCAGTTGGTAAAAGAAAAAATGACTTGAAAGTTTTGAAGATTAAGAAAACTTTATGAAAATTCTCAAACAATTAAGTATAAAAAAAGTTATTTTAAATATTTAATACAAAGTTGTCAATAAATTTTTTGACTAATTTTAAAAATATTTTGATTTGGTATATTTATATAAAGTTAATTTGGAAATTGCAATCCATCTTTCAGGTACAGCTAACCAGGGTAGACGATATTAATTCAATCAACCAACTTTCGTAGCTTTATTTAAATATTGCTACCCTTGTATATTAGGAAAAATTGTGTGATGCGTTAATTTTATATAGAACTTTATACAATCCTGTATAACACTGTCCTCCAAGATGATGCAACAAAGCAATTATTATTTATTAAGTTAATTAATTTGATACAAAACAAAGTAGTGTATTTTATTATTATAAGTTTTTATATGAATGTCTATGAATGTTTTTTGATTTGTCAATGAAGAAAGAATGATGACCTGAATTATTTTTAAATATATTAATTGAATTGAAACTTCGTTTTACCTACTTAATACCTTTATTATAAAACGCAATATTTCAATTAAAATAAATAGACAAAAGAGAAATTATATATTTATTTGAATCAAAAAGATTAATCCAAACGAATTATAAAAAACTTATGTAAAAAAGAGAAGAAATCTCACAAAACATCAAGAGCAAATAGCTGTATTTTTAAATGTTTACAACACGGTACTTATTTTACAAATTAGAATTAAGATCTTCTTAATACAAATAATGTATTTATGTAGAATAAAATTATGCAATAATTATTTTGACTTGACCATTATTGCGGTTTTTAATTATAACTGGAAACAAATCAGTATTTATATTTTTTAATTATAATTAAAACTATATTTTACAATTCATAATTTTATTCAATCAGTGTAATAATTGTAATAAGGTTATCCTTATTTTTTTTTTTAAATAAATAAAATTATCTAAAAACTATAGTGTTTTTATTAAAGTTTGTAAAAAACTTTAAAAACAAAAGTGTTTCGAAGTAGATACTTACATATTTTAAATAAATTTCAGAGGGACACCATATTTATTAAAAAAAAATTTTATGCTGCCCAAAACTTTAAGAAACACTGGTATCATTAGGAGTATAATTTCTCTGTTAAGAGGATTGGGAGTCTAAGTAGAACCACGCTCCGATAGTAAACGTATATTTTGAGCTTCTTCTTGAATTTGGGGAAGAAATTTTGACCCAAAGTACATCGTACATAATTAGGCTGAAAGTACCAATAAAAATCTTAATTTCTGTTATATTTTAAAATTTGTATCACCTAGACTAGGAAGGTATTAGCTGCTTTTACAGTTAAAATGAGCGTTCAATATTTACGAAATATGCCTTGCAATTATTTCAAACTACAACCATATTTTGTAAATAACATTAAGTTTTATAATTGATTAGTTTAAATAACATTCATGGCTAGACTTCTATACGACGACTTATTCAAAAATTAAATAATTAAGTCCAAAAAATAAGTTTAAAATAGGGCAAATTTTACGTATTTTTAATGATTTTTTTTGGCCATTTTGGATATAATATATTAAAAAACTGCCGCACACAAGTCTTAAGCAGAGGTTCCACTTTCATATGATATTCTTATTTTGTATATATAAAATATAAAAACAGGGAAAAAACGCATATAAATTTGTAGAGTCCATCCTCTTAAGGCAGTTGAAATTAAAATAACATCTTTGGAATTCTATACGTAAGTTCGATTTTTACTGGATAAAACTTTTAAAAAGTGAAGAAGCATTATTTCCCAAGTTAATTTTTTCCAGAATTTAATGCTGTTTTAAATTTTCGTTCATTATTTTCAAATCCACAAATATTACCAACTTAAAAACATAGAATAGGATAAAATTCCTAAAAAGGAATGACTTTATAAAACCTACTGGATTATACAAGGTATACTTTCATAATAATCTAAAAAGAAATATTTAATCATAAAATTAACTGATTTTAACAACCAATATGCACATTCAGAGCAAGCTACCTGAAAAAAACAAAAGCCGCTTATACCAAAATAGTGATAATAATACAGGGTGCCGGAAATGTCCTGCATAATAGCTATAACTTTTTTAACATTGGTTTGATCAAAAATGTTCCATATGAATGTTGTAAGGTTTAAAAATTAATATCTACCTGTGACTGCTTTTTTTTCTGCATCATGTGACTGTGGTAGAACTGTAAAGTTTCAATCTACATAATTTTCTGAATCCAACGATACCCCATAGGTTTTTAATAGATTTTAGATTATAAAATTAACTGTACTGAGAACATATGGCTCTCGAGTTTAATCAAACATTTTTTGATCAAACCAATATGATAAAAGTTACAGCCATTATACAGGACTTTTCCCGCACCCTTTAATGATTTAAATTGAAGCTGTATAACAACTGTGTTCAACAAGAAAAACACAAATTCCTGAAGGATATTAATCTAGATAAGTATTAAAATAATCTTGTATTTTCCTTTTTTATGATTTAAATGACCTGTTAGTTTGTAAAATTATTACAAAAATATCACAGGGAAACTACCTAGTACCCACAATTAATCAAGTAGATTGTTATAATTATCATTAGTAAGTATTGTTGTTCAATCAAAATATTAAAGTTCACATCTTTAAAACTCTTGCTCATAATAATATGCAGATTTCTTTTTGTAAATGTTTCAGGAATAAACCGTAAGAAAAAAACCAACAATGTTAAAAACTTTTGTTTTACTTATAATTAGCATTTCTTGTAGTTTAATTTATTATTTTTAAACTTGACATGCAAGGAAAGTTGGATTTCTTAAAAAGTGATTAATTAAACATTCAATCAGTTTAACTGATAGACAAGACTCAAAAATAAACAATCACAATTATAATTATAAAGGAATATTATTTAATAGGTAAAGTATTAAGTCTATTAATACATAGTCATGTGCTTATATTAATTATAAACAAATAAATGCATGCTCTAATAAATCTATGAATTATGATTTAATGATTATTTTGACGAAATAAAAGTTGCACCTCTTATAACTGTGCATATACAAAAATATACCATTATAAATGTAAATATTTAAAAGTTTTATTATTAAAACTAAACCTATCTAGTTCAGAAATTAAATTTTTTTGTTAAATGTTGTTGCTTTATGAATTTATATTAATATTTTTTCTTTGTTTAGGATGAGGATGATCGCTTGAATGGTATCGAAATTATCAAGGAAAGCACCAAACACGAAGGTGGTATGGTTAATAAAAATCATTAAAAAAATCAATAACCACTAAAATTAGGAGAATCCTCATTTTTTAATTCAAAAGATTGTTTTGGGTAGTTTTTCTGAGATGAAAAGTGAAAATCCAAAAAAATTATTTTAAAAAAAGAATAGATTTATCTTTCGTTGATACTGATTTAGATTTTTTTATTGGAATCCTTTTAGTTGGATATTGATTTTTTTTATTAATAATATTTTTTTCAGTGTAGATAATATAAGAACAAATAAAAACATTTTTTATTTAATCATGGTTTATTGATTTTTTGTACCTTGTCTCTTTTGAAGTTCTTGTGGAACTCAATTTATTAGAAAAATATTTAAAAAATCTGTTTTCACTCTTTTACATTTTAGACAAATAAGATATGGGCAATGTCTTAATAACACCTGCAGAAAATAAAAATGTTGCAGTTACTTTATACCACGCTGATGGACATTGAAGTCCAATACTTTACAGTAGTCTTCAGATGTAATCCGGCACTGAGGTGGATGTCTTTTATGTGTCGATTCTGTAAAAATCGGTAAGCTCTTACAGGAAATATCTGTAAGGTAACCAATGAAACCGTCCATTGCACCCCATATAACAAACCTTACAGATATTTTTTGTTTTCTACGGTTTTACACAATTGCACCATCTAAGATAGACAGAATATGTAAGGTAGATACGACGGTTCTTGACTAATAGGGGCGCGTTCCACTAAAGGACTCGCAATGCCCACGACGATCGCAAAGTCGTTCCACATAAGACCGCGGTTGTTTCTTTCGTGCATAAAAACGTCATCGATGGCGACCGCAAGAAGCTCACAACGACCGTATTTATTCGTGGGTTTCTGTGTGTGGTCGTTTGTTGAATGGTGACGTTTTGAGCTAGTGGAACGGGAAAATTTTGCGGTCGTGGGCTTTAGTGTTCATTAGTGGAACGCGCCCTAGGTCGATTCTGTGAGAACCTCTGTAATCCCTTAAAGGAAATATGTG
The DNA here is from genome assembly GCA_963971135.1 of Stenus bimaculatus. Lineage (NCBI taxonomy): Eukaryota > Metazoa > Arthropoda > Insecta > Coleoptera > Staphylinidae > Stenus > Stenus bimaculatus. The sequence goes on along the minus strand of OZ020183.1, from coordinate 41,671,161 downwards.
TAAAATAACTACAGAAACCGTCCATTACAACCCATATAACAAACTTTACAGATATTTCCTGTAAGGACTTACAGAATTGCACTTGCACCATAAGTTGCTTGGCGAGAGAATTTCTTTCTTTATGCAAATTTTGTATTCGTTGAAAATTGAAGTGACACAAAACCCGTCACCATGGCAACTTATTCAACAAACGCATACGAAAACGATCGTCTATCTTACAAACTTTCAATTCTGCAGCCTTATTCTTGAACTAGTCCAGATGATGTCGCCGACGACTTTTCATTTACATGAAAAAATAAGAGTATGTCCTTGTAGTCTCGTCGATGACAAGAATAAACCTACTGGACTACGATTCTCGAATGTGCGACAATCGAGAATCGCAGTCCTGGACACTAGAAAGTTTTTCAACCGCATTTAGAAAAATTCCGATTTTTTAATCTTAAAATTTTGGGTATTCCAGGATTTTTGGAGTAGCTGTCTTAAAGCAGGGCCCGCGTTACAGTTTTATCAAAAGAATGTCACTTGACAAATTGTCGAACCTGGAAAAAAGTGGGACAACTAAAAAATTTCTGTTTGAACTTAGATGGTGTACTCAAAATATAATACAGTGGATTCCGCTTAATTAGAACACCGGATAATCGGATCCATGAAGGTAATTAAAAATTGGACCGTTTATTTGGTTCATATTGCCGATTAATAGGAGTAATATTTAATTAAAACACTTTTGAAAATAATGAAATCAGGGGCGGATGGGCCATAAGGGAAAATGGGATATTTTCCGGCGGACTAGAGGCTCGTCAGACTGGTGCCCGGAACAACCCAAAATCTTAATTTATTCAAAAAAAGTTATTTGCAATAATGGTTCTCAAAAAAGTTAAAAATAATATCTAAAAACTCCTGAAATCATTTTATTTATATTTGTAGGTATTATTTAGAATAGTCGATTTTGGGAAACCTGTAAGCCCTTACAGGAAATATCTGTAACTTAACCATGGAAACAGTCCATTACAACCCTTACAGATTTCCACAGAATTGCACCATTAGTTTTGGTAGTTTTTATCAACTCTGGATGAAAAAAAAAAACGTTTTTTTCTTAATTTTGTAAAAAATTAAAATAATTTTCAAACATATTATTTTTTTTAATTGCTTCAATCTCTTTACTAAGCAATGGTGTTACATTTAAGAAAAATATGTTGATGTTATTTCCAGTGAAACCAGAAGTGATACTGATAAAATGTTTATAATACATAATATTTTTGTTTTCTTGAACTATAAAATGTGTAGTCAAACTTTTATTTCGATAAATAAAAAAAGTATACAGGGTGGTGAAAACGCTATACTTACTTCTTATTGCTTATTGGAAGATTTTTATGTAGAATCAAAATCAAGATAAGTGTATTTAATACGTTTTCAAAGGTGCACAGAAACGTGCTAAATGTATTAGTAACGACTTTTAGCTAGATTGGCTTTAAAATACATATAAAACGAAAATCACGATTTTTGGTTTTTTTTTACGATATTTTGAAAATTAATTCATTATATCAAATATTTTAAGACTATTACTCTCCTTTAAATTTTCTCCGGCCTGTTCCGAAGTTGACTACATTAAAAGACAGAAAACCCAAATTGTTGATTATGTGAAGGGTTATTTATATTGAGAAAGTTTCTTTTATCAAAGGTAACTACAGTCCTATAGCGACTACACTTATTAAATGTTCACTGTATTCGGAGATTTTTTCAAGAATTTGATTTCTATACGTAGAAGAGAAAAATTAGGGAAAAACTGGCACACTATTTACATACTTTTTTTAGTCATGTCGAGATCCCGGATCGCAAACCTGTTCCCCATCCGCCCCTGAATGAAATTGATAGATAAAATTATTCCAAACTGGAGCAAGTTTATGTTCTAGGCAATTTTTAAAAATTTATCATTCTCATTTTTCTCTAATTTTTTCTCTCCTCATTTCAAGAATTTTTTCATTTCACATTTTTCCTTCACGATTTTTATCCATTTCCCACCAGTTTTGCTGGATTTTTTTTTCGTTTTCATTAAAGCTGGATTTTAAACCATTGGTCATTAACTTCTTTGTTGATAGTTTTCTTTATCTTCTTTATGATTGAAGAGAAGAACACTCATTGGTGATAAACATAGTAAAAAACCAAACTCTAAAGTCCAAAAGCATAATTTTTACAATCGCAGATTTTTGAGTTGTCACTTTTCTTCCGGACGCCCGACGGGTTGCCATATGTCTGGAAAAACTCGGACATCCTCTATTTTCATGCGTCTGGGCAAAGTCCGGGAGGAATATTGATGCATACGGGATTTTTTAATACATACTACAGAAATGCACAATATTATGTATTTCTGCCGATTTTTGGGTGCGTACTCAAATTGTTTCCTTGCCACATTTACGACGGGACGAGAGACGGTTTAAAGCGTGACACCAAGAAATAATTTCTAATTTAAAATAAGCGTGATTTTTGAGTTCTAGATTTATCCTTTTTTGGAACAACTAACATCCAAGTTTGTCCGAGCTTTATCGGACAAAAAGCCCCTGGTCCCGATGTGGTCCGATTAAGCGGATAATATCCACTGTACTTACTTTTATTAGGCCATATAACTGTTACAACCAAAATTATTTGATTTTATCTTTAAGTTTTAAATGTAAACATTAAATATTTTATCGTTCCCTAGAAAAATTATGATTTTTGATTATGGGTCATTTTTCTTCACACGTTCACACCGACGAAACATCTTTACTTAGAATAACATCGTTTCAAGATTATTTTTTTTTGTTATTTTATCACAAAAAATTAAAAATTCTACATTTTTATAAATTTGAAAATTTAATTAACCAAATATTTCAATTGAATTTCTCTTTGCAATAAAAGTGATAATGTATAGAAAGTCTTTTCATATGAATTTTTAAAAAATTTCTTCATTACTTCCTAGTAACTAGGGTCCGTAAAATATGTAATTTACCTAACAAATAGGCAGATAAGTAAACGGTTTTCGTAATTCAGCGCCTAAAAGCAAGACAATTAAAATCATCATAATTAAATTCTTCAATTCCTGGTAAAAGGAACAAAGAAGAAATGATTTGAACTTTCACTTCAATTTTGCTGTGAAATTATAATCTAAAACGAATGAATTGGGTTTGTAGTACTATAGTACGGCAACCCAATTAAAATCTACTTAAGTATCAAATATCAAACAACGTTTATGCAAAATTAGTGAAGTCCTGATTGAGCGGAACAAAAGTATTCGCGTGTCAGATGACAGAGTTCAGTAGGCGTCCGCAAGATTTACAACCTCCTAGCTTTATCTCAATAAAACCTAAGATTAACTTCATCCGGGCACGGATACAATTTGATACTGACGATATGCAATACTTGTAACAAATAATTCAAATTCAACAGCAGAAAATAATATTTTTAATAAAACCCTTTAATTTCTAAATTATCGTCAATTCTACTCGCGTTTGTAAGAATAGTCCTAAAATTGAGAGAAAATGTAACTTAAAAAAATTAAGGTGGCGTAACATTCTTAGAGATCTTCTTAATTTAATTCGTAAGAGCTAAAATCTCTTCTGATTTCTGTTCTACCTGTCATTAATCCTTTGCTCAGATGAAGTGTTCTCTTAGCAATAAATATTTACATATTTCGGTATGGTTATAAAACTCTCTCAGTTGAAGTCCATCCATTTAATTTGAGATCTTAAATTATTGAGGATATTCGAAAAGTTGCATAAAAGCTCTCCTTTACATTGTTGGGTAATCTGGTATTCAACAAGGTTTCTTAGAAAAATAGTAAAAAATTTCAATAGATTTACTTTTTATAACTAAATGACGAAAGGTATTTCTTTGTCTTTGAAAATGTGTGACACAAATCTTACTCTATTGTTAAAAAAAAGATAAAAAAATCCTACAGGCGTTTCCTCCAATTTCTGGACACCCAGTAACTAAATACTCCATACTAATATATTCTTCCATAAAATAGAGTACGTATCTAATGCCGGTTTTCTACCAAACGTACGAAGTGGAACTAGAACAATGTCCGCGTTCGGTGGAAAACCAGTAATATACAGGTTTTGGAGAAAGTGGAAAAATCAAAACCGGAACTTTTTACTAACTTCTTGAAGACTCTAGTTTGGTCGATGTCTATGTTTGGTTTTTCGTATTCCACTCGAAACCGGTTGCTTCAAAAGGTTTTGACATGTTTCTAAACTCAGTCTGGTTTGTGGAAACAGTCAATTAATGTGGTTTTCTTGACGTACTTTCATGTCTTCTTATATGAAGCTCTTGGTAAAGTAAATGAATACAAGAAAATATCGACTTTTTGGCATAATATCTAGTCACCAACAATGGGCCTTTTGCCTCGGAGGGTAGCCCTAATAAAGTTGAAGGTGACGACACATGTCCGTATTGAATGGACCCCTGAATTGAAAAAAAATCTCTTTATTAACGATCATCATTTTACAAAATTACAATAAAAATTAAAAGTTAAAGTAACTATGATGTAATATATAAAAGACATGTTGTACTACAAAAATTATGAGTAAAACACACAATAGTGAAAGGTAAAAGTTATTAAAAAAATATATATCCTAGTATAGCTTGTCGAGATTGGTTCTTTTTAAAATGCTTTTGAACTGCGCACCCGATGAATTAAAAATAGGTAATGAATCATTAGACAATACAACGTTTACCAGCCTCAACAACCTAGATAATGGACTGTTAATAAGATAATTTGACTTGTAAAATTCCTTCAAAAAAGTATGTTGTTTCCGCCTAATGATATTGGACAGAGGAACAGAAAATGTAATTTTACTAACCAAGAATGAATTATTTATATTTCCGTTTATAATATTATGGAGAGTCATAAGATCAAATTCAAATCTTCTATCATAAAGAGTTCGAATATTTAATTGGTGCATAATCTCTTCAATATTGTGATAATCTTTAGGTATCCCTCTTTTGAACAATATGTAGTGCAAAAATTTTCGTTGAAAACCTTCTAAAAATTTAATTTTATCATTATAAAATGGATTCCACACTGTGGGATGGTATTCCAAAACTGATCTCACTAGAGAAAAATATAGCAAAATTAATGATTTTTCTGACAGATCCTTACCAATTCTTATAATGAACCCTAACATCTTCAAAGCCCTATTTCCTATTTACTGTTGAGAGTTTATAGTCCAAAATACTTAATTTCGGATACATGTTCTGACTTTTCTTGAGCAATATAATAGTTTTGTACTATAGGATTTTTTATTCTATGAAAAGTAATAGTTTTACATTTGGACAAATTCAAAGGTAGTTTATTGGTGTTGCACCATTTGTTTAATTCATTTAGATCATTTTGTAGACTATTACAATCATTTAGACATGTGATTCTATTCAAAATCTTTAAGTCATCAGCAAATATCAAACAATTAGATGAGAGTTTCTGAGGAATATCATTTACAAATAATGAGAATAGTATTGGACCTAAATGCGTACCTTGAGGTACACCAGAGTGAGCCATTATTGTTTTTGAGAGCAATTGGGAATATCTTACAACTAATGTTCTTTCTGTTAAGAATGAATTTATCCACTCTACAAGATGCTCGCTAAAGCCAAGTAATTTTAGTGTGATTCACCTTATCGAACGCCTTAAAAAAATCAGTATAAACTGAATCAATTTGGCAATCATCTTGAAAACTATCAAAAAATTTTTTACATATTCTAATAGGTTCTATAAGGTGGATCTACCTGCAAAGAAACCATGCTGATTTTCTGCTATTATTTGTTTGCATGACCATTGTATTTGTTTAGCGATCAGCTTGTCGAAAATCTTGGCTATGTTGGATTGGATACAAATTGATCGATAATTTATTACATTAGCTCTATCCCCATTTTTAAATATATTCACAATATATCCTTTTTTCCATTCTGAAGTAAAGGAGGAACTACGTATTGAATGATTAAATATTAATAAAATAGGCTTTGAAACTGTGAAAATGGATTTTTTAAAAGGACATTGGGAATTCCATCTGGGCCGCTTTTGTTATTATTGTCCAACAATTCAATACCCTCAAAGACTTCTTTAAGGTCAAACTTAACCAGATTCACATCAATCTTGCTTAATAAATCATTTTAATAATTCATAATCTCGTCATAAATTGAAAAAAAAATAAAAAATGTAATTTCTCAGTACCAGGTACCAGGTACCAGCAAGAAAGAGGAACTTCAAGAAACTGAAGAAGTCTGGAGAGGATCAGTCTTTTAGAACTAACGCTACGAATTTTATGCTCGATAAGAATAAACCTAGATATCTGTCTTTAGACTTCAGTGGTCCACTGTACCAACCAAAAACAAGGACTAAAAAATCTTCCTCCCGAAACATAATTGTAGTTTTTGCGAAAATAACTGGAAACAAAATAACAAGGCAAGAGTTTTGGATTTGTTTAAGTTTGTTTGCTTTTTCAAACACTAACGTCTAATGTTATGACTTTTAGGGTAATGATTATACTTTATCCCTTCGAATATTTTTTTTTATACAGGGTGACCCAGTCATATGCCCACGGTCCATAGCTTCTTTGCTATAAAACATATCGACTTGCGGTTTTCACCAACATATAGATACATGCATGCCCCACAATTTAAAAATAGTTTCGATATATACAGGGTGTCCTATCATGGCCTACTGAACCAAAGTTATATTTTTTTAAATGGAACACCCAGTATATTATGACATTTTTGGATTTCTTATCAAAAAATAATTATACTTTGTATAAACTTTGATGGGTCTATCATCACTCGTTTTGCTGATATTTGACATTTAAGCCAAAAAAAGATCAATTTTTGAAAAATCACTGCTCTAAAACAGATAAACATTTTGGCTTGAAATTTTGTCAAAAATTTTTTAACATCGTCTAGTCTACAACTATCATGTCAAATTTAAGTTTGTGATATTTTTTATCAGGGTGCCTTATGAAACGCAAATTGAACAATTAAACGAAATTTTCAAATGGAACACCCTGTTTATTTTAACATCAATCGATGGTATTTTTTACAAGCTTTCTATTGATATAATGTTTGTATGGTCGCTTATCAAAGGTTTAGGAGATATTAATATCCAAACTGAGAAACAGTGAAAAATAGACAAAATAGTACTCTTGGTGAATTTTGTTGAGGATTTTTTTTATATTTGCCTATTATTTATTTCTGTCTTTCTCTATTTTGCTTTTTTATAATGTTGTTTTATTTCAATAGTAGTTTTTGTTGTTTTATAACAAAAATAAAATCGAAATTTGGTATTATCAATTTTGGTTTTTTAAGTCTCAGTATGCTTTGAAAATTTAGCAACTGATGTTACCAAGGAAACCCTTATTTTGTTGAGTTTTGTTTTAACGCCTTTTTCTGTACTTTTGGCAGTAACTAAACCGATATAGTGAACTCTTCTAAAAAAGAAATGGCAAATATGCTGTAAGCGCTTGGTGAAGCTGAAAGAAATCCGCTTCTAGCTATCAGAAGAGAGCGTAAAATCGAAATTCAACAAAATAGGGGTTTCCTTGGTAACATCAGTTGTTAAATTTTCAAAACATACTGAAATTTAGAAAACCAAAATTTATAATTGCAAGTTTCGATTTTATTCGTGTTGTAAAGCAACAAAAACCGCTTTGTAGTATAACAACATTATTAAAAAAGCAAAATAGAGAAAGGCACAAATAAGTTTTAGGCAAATTAAAAAAAATCCTGAAAAAAATTCACCAAGAGTGCTATTTTGTCTATTTTCATTGTTTCTCAGTTTGGATATTAATATCTCCTAAACCATTGATAAGCGACCATACAAATACTATATCAATAGAAAGCTTGTAAAAAATGCCATCGACTGACGTTAAAATATACAGGGTGTTCCATTTGAGAATTTCGTGTAACTGTTCAATTTGCGTTTTATAAGGCACCATAAAAAAATATCACAAACTTAAATTTGACATGATAGTTGTAGACTAGACGATGTTGAAAAATTTTTGACAAAATTTCAAGGCAACATGTTTTTTTGTTTTAGAGTAGTGATTTTTCAAAAATTGATCTTTTTTTGGCTTAAATGGCAAATATCAGCAAAACGAGTGATGATAGACCCATAAAAGTTTTTACAAAGTATAATTATTTTTTGATAAGGAATCCAAAAATGTCATAATATACAGGGTGTTCCATTTAAAAAATATAACTTTGGTTCAGTAGGCCATGACAGGACACCTGTATATATCGAAAATATTTTTAAATTGTGGGACATGCATGTATCTATATGTTAGTGAAAACAGCAAATGGATATGACAGAAGGTACAGACCGTAGGCATATGACTGGGTCACCCTGTGTATTAAACACTTAACGTGAACACTGAGGATGGCGTAAAAGCCGAAACCGGTCTGTGAAAAAAAAATATTCGAAGGGATAAAGTATAATCATTACTCATTACCCTAAAAGTCATAACATACCTCTTCCTTCAATGGACTGCCAAAGATTTTACGAAACTAACGTCTAATGCTATTGACGAATTAACAAAAGAATTGCGCTGTCTTTTGTAAGACGATCCAACCTGAAATCTGAAGCCACACACATAATGAAGAATGGATATAAAGCAATGTTTATATTTTTTCCATCATAACTTTAAATCAATCATCATACTCGGAAGTTATTGAACAAATATGTTTCTACTACCTGAAGTTTTATGGCTCAGTGTTCACCTTGTTTTTAGAAAACCTTTTTATGATCGATTTGTAAGTGCTATTATAGTGCCTCCGTTTTTTAGAAAATGCTAAAGTACTTCTACGAAAAGCTCAAACTTCAGGAATCACCAATTCTTGGTGACCTTAAGACATCTGTAAAACTATGATACATGATAGCTTTATCTGGAAAACTACTATTTCCATTTCCAGACTCCACGTGACTTTTGGAGTCTTCGGTCTTCATATTTGTTTCTGGCGGTCCCGTTCTCCGTTCTGTTCGGGTTGGAGCGATGGGCTTTCATTTCAGTTTTCAGTGCGCGTCTTGATTTTGTAGTGGGCAGTTGTCGGCACGCCGAGAGTCTCAGCTTGTTACACACGCGATATGCAGATTTTCAAGAATTTAAGTTTTCTCGTGCGGGAAAATTGAAAGTGACATAATTATACGTTTGTTTCATCGCTGCACTTAACTACCAACTTTGAAAGAAAATTACTAAGGTTAATAAGAAATATTTTGAAATACGATTCTTCTTTTACATTTTACATTGCCTTTAGGCTCCAGAAAAATAAACCATCTATATAATTTGAATTATTACAATTTTATGAATCTTATCACCTTATTTTTTTCAGAATTATAATGCCTATTGAAAAACATCGCAATCTTTTGAGACAATTTATTATGAGTTAATAGATAATTTTAACAAGTTAATGTTATAATGAATTACGCAGTATCAATCAATAACAAATATATTCCTATATCACTAATTATTGTTTGTTTTATGTATCAATTGCTGCTTTATGCTTAAAACATTACATTAATTACTAATTGAAAAATGATGCGCAGCTAATACAAATAAAGAAGTGTTGAGTAATTAATTTTAGTAAGTCTGACACTTTATTTTTTTTAATAAAATCATTGCACTTTACAGACAGAAACTTCTCGATAGGCGCCAAAATATTTGATTTGCTTAAAAACATTAAATGCTGGATTTTTTAAATTCTAATATGAAAAAAAAATTGTTGAAAATTTCATCACAAAAATAAATCTGATTAACAATCGGACATTTTAATTTTTTTCGAAAATTTTAGTCTACAGAAAATATATTCAAAAAAAGTCTAGGAGCTTAAATAACTAGAAAGCTATAAAAAATAAAGGTTTTTTGAATTTATTATATTTTTTAGTTTTATGGAAATTGTTGGAAAATTTCAACGGCATAAATTTTAAGATGGGGAAATTGTGAGAAAGAGAGAGAAGTATAGCAACCATGTGTTATTTTATTTTTTTTGCATAGTAACCATTAACAAAACTAAATAAAATTTACATGATCCCCTTCCTTATAAATAACTCTTTGGGTTCCAGCATATATTTTTTAAATATGTGCCCCTGGAAGAGAGTAGAAGTGGAACTAGCACATTTTTTTCCACATTTCATCGTATTTCCACTTCTACGCTTTCCCAGAATTTTATTTAGAAGAAAAAATAGGTAAAACTTAAAGTACTACTTATAATTATAAGGGTCAGATACTTTTTATTTATTATTTTTTATGATTTCTATGTAAAAATATTAAAATAACAAACGGTTGCTGTGTTTCTCTCTCTTTTTCACAATTCCCCAGTCTTAAATAAGTAGAAAGCTATCAAAAAATTAATGTTTTTTGAATTTATTATATTTTTTAGTTTTATGGAAATTGTTGAAAAATTTCAACGGCACACAATCCATAAATTTTAAGGTAAAAAATCTGGATTAGATGATGAGTACGTTAAATAAAATTATTTGGACTTATAGCGTAATCATTATGGAAGGATTGTAATATTTTTGTATTGATGTTCATGAGAAATCCTGAAACAATCGTTAATTTTATGGATTTCAACGCAAATGAAACGTGCTAAAAACTAATTTAACAATAGATATTAAATATTTTAAAAATAGATATTTGTAATTTTTACAATTTATGAACCTAATTTCGTTAAAATTGCGTTTTAGCTATGTAATTTAATATTTTTATACGTTACTTTGCAATTAACTTACCTGTATTCTCGTGTGAATGTAGCAATTGTTAATTTTTTATAGATGTACTTCAATAAAGCTGTGGGAGTATTAATGATTTTATAGCATTTTTATTAACAAATACTTCCATTTTTCGAAAATCCTTAAAAGAACATTATCTACAAAAATGTGAAGATAAATATGAATATTTTTAGTGGAAGCACTTACCGATTGATTATTTTGAATATTTCGATATTTTCGAGGATATTTTATAAACTTTTAAATTTGGATTCAATCAAGTTTCTTGAAATGCGAAGAAGGCTTATCCTAATTTCGACAAAATCTTTTGAATTGATCCAATAGTTCTTATCATCTAATTTTCCAAACGTCTGCTTTAGCTTTAGCATTTATTTCTACTGAATTTTTAGAAAATTTCCAAACTTGTAAAATTTTCTAAAATAGTTAGAGATAGGTTTAATTGAAGATTGCTGGAAGAAAGAGGTAAATCCACTTTTTTGGAAAAATTACTTACTTGCTCCAACTTCGAAAGCTGAATTTTCTGGGAAATATTAAATGTGGACTTACCTTGTTCTTGCCACAAGGTCTTCAATTATAAAAATTGCAACACATTTTGGATATTTCTTTGATAGTATGTACATGTACAGTTGCTCCCAGCTGGAAGTAGGACAAAAGTAATCACGATCGCGTATTCTTTGCCCTACTTCCAGCAGGGAGCAACTTTACATGCAACATTGAAATCGGATTGAATACACTATATCTACTTCTGATTGCAGGGCCGGATTTACCTATAGGCTTAGTAGGCTATAGCCTAGAGCGGCAAATTTTTGGGCGGCGGTAAATTTTCGTAAATTATATACAGGGTGAGTCAGACCACCCGTAACAGCCCTTTATCTCGAAAACAGTTTGTCGCACATAGATAGAATAAAAAGTTTAATTACCAAAGTGAACCCAAAGAATCAATTGATGCACTTATTATTTTCCTGAACAATCGGGAAGTGCCCGGAATTGGAAGTTACTTTGAAATTTCAAATGGCAACATAGGTCGAGTATGGTATCGTTTGAAAGGTCTTTTAAAAAGAAACAACTTTTATTAAAATATTTTTTTAATATCTTGCATGATTAACCAATTAAACGAAAAAACATAAGCAAACAAGTGAAAAATGGTTTCTTAAATTTTGGAAAAATAAAACACTACCATCATCCTTAATATGGGTAAGGGTAGAGGCAATTATGTATTTTAAATGGAAACTTATAACTTTTGCATTTTTCGTTTCGCTTGTTAAAAATAATCAACCTTTTTAGGTTATGTATTTATGTATAAAAAAAAAGTTGATTATTTTTAACGAATAAAGCGATAATAACTGCAAAAAAGAGTTTCTATTTAAAAAAATCTCTCTTGCCGATGATGTTAACGATTTAATTTTTCCCTTTAAGAGACCAATGGCCACTTTTGGCCATGGCATATTTTTATCGTTTAATCTGTTAATTATGCAAGATATTAAAAAAATATTTTTTATAAAAGTTGTTTCTTTTTAAAAGACCTTTCAAACGATACCATACTCGACCTATGTTGCCATTTGAAATTTCAAAGTAAGTTCCGATTCCGGGCACATTCGGATTGTTCCGGAAAATAATAAGTGCACCAAGGAATCCATACTTTGAAATTTCAAAAGGCAACATAGGTCGGGTATGGTATCGTTGGAAAAGACTTTTAAAACGAAACAACTTTTAATAAAATATTTATGTAATATCTTGCATAATTAACAAATTAAACAAAAAAAAATATGCAAATAAGTGACCATTGGTCTCTTAAAGGGAAAAATTAAATCGTTATCATCATCGGTAAATATGCACGAGAAATTTTTTTAAATAGAAACTCTTTTTTGCAGTTATTCATTAAAAATAATTAACTTTTTTTTATTTTTTGAATTAAGGAAAATACATAACCTAAAAAAGTTGATAATTTTTAACGAGCGAAACGAAAAATGCAAAAGTTATAAGTTTCCATTTAAAATACATAATTGCCTCTACCCTTATCCATATTAAGGATGATGGAAGTGTTTTAATTTTTCCATAATTTAAAAAACCATTTGTCACTAGTTTGCTTATGTTTTTTCGTTTAAATTGTTAATTATGCAAGATATTAAAAAAATATTTTAATAAAAGTTGTTTCTTTTTAAAAGACCTTTCAAACGATACCATACTCGACCTATGTTGCCATTTAAAAAATCAAAGTTACCTCCGGTTCCGGGCACTTCCGGTTTGTTCCGGAAAATAATAAGTGCACCAATGGATTCTTTGTGTTCAATTTGGTAACTAAAACTTTATTCTATCTATGTGCGACAAACTATTTTCGAGATAAATGGATGTTACGGTTGGTCTTACTCACCCTGTATAATAGGAGTATAAAACGTCCCGATTTTTTAACATTTGTTAATAACTGCTTTTTTTTCTAAATGTTTGATGTTCATCTTGTTGAAAGGAGCGGTATATTATTATTTAAGAAAAAACAGCTGATTTGTGTAATATACTTTATACTTTATCCTTTCGTATAATAATTTTTGCATAGACTAGTTTCGGCTCTTCCAAGCCATCTTTGTTTTCTTAATTAATAACTGCTTTTTTTATTTAAATTAAAAAAGCCATTTTTTCTTTACAACCCCCCTCCCCCCCGTCATCATGGTTTTGTCCCGCAAAATATAGGGGTACCATGGTAAAAAAAGTTTGTACAAGGACTTTCTTTTATAGTGTACTTTCTCGGACTTCCCAGGACTTTCTCGAACTTCCCGAGACTTTATCGTATATTCCGGAACTTCGCCGGTCTTCCTGGAACTTCCTCGAACTTCCCACGACTTTTTTGATATTTCCCAAGGCTCTCTCGGACTTCTCGGGACTTTCTCTAATTTCCCAGATATTTCCGGCAATTCTCGGATTTCCTGGAAGTTCCTCGGACTTCCCGGAACTTCCCGCGAACGCCGCGTTATTTTTGATACGCATGCATGTTTCGTAAAAATTTGGAAATTATCGTCTTCCGCAATTTGCTTGGGATGTTCTGAGAACTTTCTTGATATTTCCCAAGGCTCTCTCGGACTTCCCGGGACCTTGCCTAATTTCCCGGATCTTCCCGATACATTCTCGGATTTCCTGGAACTTCCTCGGACTTCCTAGAACTTAATAATAATAATAATAATCTTTATTTCTTTCCTTTATACTTTACATAGTATAACATAATATATTCAAGATATCAGGAAGAGAAATATGGGATGCTTCAGATTACTCTGCTCTTCCAACATGGCAAATAGAATAAAAAAAATAAAATATAATAAAAAAAACAATTAACGAAAGTTAAAAATTAAATAACACTAAGATAAAGTATATAACGTATATCACATTTTATTAAAAAGCTTGACTTAAGTCTATATCAAAACAGTCTTGTATAGAGTACGGTGCTGATTCAATAAGGACCCTAGAGACCTCTTTCTTAAAGTTGAGATAAGATTTTTCCTTTATCTTATTAGGTAGAGCATTATATAGGTGTGGGCCTATGAAGTTTGGTCCTATATGCGATTTGGTGAGCCTGCAGAAGTCGCCCCTGATGTCATCTCGCTTTCGAGTTCATATTGGTGAATATTAGCTTGTACCTCAAATTAATTCAAATTTCGATGAACATACAGTAGACACTGCTGTATGAATACGGATGGAAGTGTTTGTATTTTAAGTTCTTTAAATGCATGTGAGCAGTCTTCTCTGTAGCTAATTCCAGCAATCACTCTAACACCTTTACGTTGCATCCGGAAAACCCTGTACGCATCAGCAACATGACCCCACACCAGAATGGCATAGGACATCAAAGAATGACATAACGAGTAAGCACCTTTTGTGAGACCCAGTTCGATAATGAACGTAAAACAAAGATATTCCTTGACAGTTGCACAGTTCATCAATGTGTTTATGCCATCGCAGTCCAGGATCCATAACAACTCCAAGAAATTTTACAGATTCTGGGTTGTCCCAATTATGATTTTTCAGTGTAAACATCATTTTGATTGTTTTCTCTCCATTTAGCTTCAATTTATTTCTTTTAAACCGATCGTTTGCTTTGGAGAGTGCCTCTGTATTGATAGTTACTAGGTCTTGAACTTGATTACCCTTACAAGTAATTGTTGCATCATCGGCGAAGAATATCCAGTTCAAATAATCAACGTTCTGTGGCAAATCATTAATATATATTAAAAAAAGGAGCGGGCCAAGTATGGATCCCTGAGTCACACCCATTGTGACTTTCATTCTAGAGGAGTACACATTATTCATGTACACAACTTGCCGCCGATTTTCAAGATATGACTTCATGAATTTGATGCTATTTGTATCAAATCTATATGATTCTAGCTTTTCTAATAAGATTGAATGTGATACACAATCAATCGCTTTTGATAAGTCGCAAATGGTTGACATACAGTATTCATTTTTTTCGAAGCATTGAATTGTCTTTAATATAAAAGATGTTATATCATCAGTAGTAGAAGAGTTTTTTCTGAATCCGAATTGTTGGTGGATAAATAAGTCTTTTCTTTCAAAATATACAGATATCTTATTGGCAACCAATTTTTCAATAATTTTTGAAAAGATTGGTAGCAAATATATTGGACGATAATTATTCATGTCATCTCTGCTTCCTTTCTTATGAATTGGAATTATCTTTGCTGAAAAACTTTATCTTTGATGAAAAACAGCATAACATTTTTTGTTTATAGGCTGATCTTGCACCCTTTGGAAACAGACATCAAGATCAAGTTGTTTTTGTAATTTATCTGTATTCTATCTGTGAATGTATGTCTGGTAACCAATAAATGATTTATTATTATTATTATCTTTGCAATCTTCATTGACTCAGGAAACACACCAGCTTCTAAACAGTTGTTAATTAACTTGGTAATCGGAAATACTAATATGTCTATATTCCTTTTGACTACTGTTATTGGTAATCCGTAAAAATCTGTAGACTTCGAGTTTTTTAGTGCCCTGATGACATCTCGCACTTCATTGGGTGTAACATCGCCCAGCGAGAAGGTTAATCCAGTATTTACTTCTCACGATTATTTTTGATGGACATGCATATTTCGTAAAAATTTGGAAATTATCATCTTCCACAATTTGGTCGAGATTTTCTGAGGACGTCATTGATACAACTTCGCAAAAGTTCATAGTTTACCGAAATTTTCTTGGGATTTCCTCGGATCTCCTGAGGACTTCTCAAGTCTTCCTCGGACTTTCTTAAAGATGTGCAAGAACCAATCAGAATTGAGGATAGGGTTTTCAATACGTTTTCAAAACTGCATGTAAACGTGGTAATTATTTGTATGATCCAGAGACAAATTGGTTAAGATAATTCAAACACTTTAATAAATTTGATATTTGTATGGCTTGCAATTTATTTTGTATTAGCAAAGTTGTTGTGTAAATCGAGTTAATAGGAGCAGGTGCTTAATCCAGACTTAATACCATAGGGAGACTATAAACATATACAATATAATCATGAAGTCAATAAATTATCATGTACAGTCACGTGTAGAGTGTAGAGAATCCCCTTCTGGGGAAATTTCGGAATAGATGCACTTGATTATAATTTGTTTTCTCGCCACCCCCAATGGAAACTATTATTTCTTATTACGCTGTGTTCTGCGTTCATTTAGTACATCTCGCGGGTCTATGCTAAATGAAGCTCGTCTAAATATCTCCGAAAGAGTCGTTATTTTGACAGATTGATGTATGATATAGCCGTTACCCAAAATCTCCCCTAACATAACAGGCTTTACTTTCCTCCACAGCTTGGCTTTCATGTGATCGCAACACAAGGGTGTATTTACGGTATTCACGAATATAGAAGGGGTTTATTGTAATAAGAAATTTTCGCTCACCAAAAAATTTAAACGAAAAACTACTTCTTTTGTTAGAAAACGTAAAAATAAAACACTTTCGACCTACATCATGAATAAAAGCTCAAGCTTTTGATTGGCTCCAGGCATTGTAGTTGTTAAAAATTGTGATTTATTTCCAAGCTTCGCGTACCAAAACGTCCATTATCTTAAGTTGTTTTAGTGCAGGTGCTAAATATAAAGTTTCTTAAAAAAACTGCTTTTATTTGAATTCTACTCGCGTTTCCAATTTGCATTAATTTTAAATAAGAGCTTAAATTGCGCTGGATCCTAATAGAGACTAATTGGATTTTCGGATGCATTTTTGTATAAATTGAGGATTTAAGCTAATTTAATTGAATTTATGGTATGGATTAATCCAATAAAGCCAATTTAAGTTAAGAGACTTAATTGCATTTATTAAATTTTCATAATTTTCTAATTTACTTGCAACTTATTTTAATTCAATTTACACATCATAATCCTTATTTGATTACTTACAGAATATCTCTAATATTTCATTAAGATGTATTTTATAGCGTTATAAATAGCGTTAACTTTTCTTCTGCAACTTAAATTCTGAACAAGTGAGAAATGAGAGTAGCTGATTACAAGATGCAGGAAATATGTAGTTCTCTCTGGTATTTGAAATTGGAATTGCACCTGCGATGAAACTTTGAAGATACATGACCACTCGATGTCTAAAGTTTGTTTACTTTAACATCGCAAACGAATATAATTCCAGTAAAGTGGCCCGGAGAAATATTTTATCAACATATACCTACGCTTTACGTTAGGTAATGTTGAAGTTGAAAGTTTTCCCCTTGTTTACATATTGTTACGTTTTCCATTCAATTATGCGGTTTACTGTTACAAACATTTTAAAGGCTTTCATTTTATACCGTGTGCTACGTAATTTCATAAAAATCCAGAATTTTATATGTACTTGTAATAAGATTTCATCCAAGGAAAAATTAATATTTTCTATACAGCCACTCATAGTACTGAACAGAACTTTATAGATTTTTGTATTTTCAAAAATCAAACCAGACTATTAATGAGTACACAGGATGTTCATTTTAAAAAGATCCACCTTAAGGTCTCCAGTTTTATGATAAATAAGAAAATCTAACCCGAAAATGGTTCAAGAACTCCTCTGGATGTGGATTCCTAAAATCTCACCGGCGAATCCAAATTCACTTGGTCTGAACCAGGCGAATCCAGATTCACGAGTGAGATTTTGCGCATGCACTCGAGGAAGGTGAGATTAACCTTCACTGTGTGAGATTTCAGGAATCGACGTCCTGTACGTTATTGTGGACCATTGAAGGATACTTGGGAAAATAGTTTAAATTTTTTTTTTACTAATTGACCGAGATATGAAGGGTAAACGTTGGAAATTTAACTTCGTTTTTAGCATGAATTTTGAAAATCCACTAGTTGTCCTATAAAACTTTAACTTATTACAGGTAATTTTCAATTTAAAGAAAAAATGTGAATTTATTAAAGCACGATTTAAATTTTATTTATTACTAAACAACGAAAGAAACACAATAACTAGTAACTTTTTCAAAATTCTTAGTAATAAAGATATATCAGTCAATTTGCCAAGAGAATATTTTCACTGGAGAGCTCTTTTGCGCTATTTTCCTGGACACCCTGTATATCGTTTCAAATAAAAAAATGAAATGTACCTAATGTACATTATTATTCTATAGGAAGATTAGAAAAAAGAGAAGTTTCTACGACTCTTCGTTTATAGTTATGAATTTTTATACAGGGTGTCTCGCTTTTTTCCAGCACAATTTTTTTAGATAGTAAATGTCATTTTGAACAAAAAATTTCCTATGAACAATATTTATTTTCGACTCCTTAAGAAGTTACAGCAATTTTAATATTGGTAAATTTTCATGATTTTCGTGGAAAACAATGTATAATTTTTTTTCTTATTATGAATTTTTTATTTAAATCAATTATTGTTTGGATTTTGTGTTTACCAACTTACTTTTTTGAACATTATTGGCTGTTCTTAAACTAAGTGAACCCTTTTAAAATTTCTCTCTATACAGGGTGTTCTAAAAAAATCAATAAAATTTTGAAATTTAAAAATTGCTGTAGTTTCTTAAAACAATTAAAAAAATATTAGTTCAAAGGAAATTTTTGTCCAGAATGACATTTACTATCTACAAAAATGTTTTGTGAGACTATACAATATTAAAAACAATACAATAGTAAAAATGTGAAAATTTGTTATTTTTTGAAAATTCGTATTTCCTTTAATAATAATCAAAATGTTAGCACATATAAGTTTTAATTTTTGTTTTGGGTTTAAGGGGTTGCTGCTTCCTACATTTCATCCATATTTTATTATCTTTCATTAGCAGGATCAATCTTGAAAAAAATTCTTTCCATCTGGTTTTTTTTTCGAAAACTATAAAAATTAGCGATTTCAATTTTTTACCAAAGGTAAATACCGTAGGTAGACGCGTTTTAAAATATATTTAGTTAAAATCGGTTGATTACATTTTCTGAAAAAAAAATTCACAGAAACTTGGCAAAATGCCAGTTTGTACACAAAAGTTTTTAAAAGTAATCAATATCATATTATTTTTTTTTAATTTAAAGATTTTAAATTTTTTTGGGGTTTAAAAGGCCTCCTACACTTCATCCATTTTTTATTATCAATTATTTGAGGGACCAATCTTGAAAAAAAATTGCGAGTCGGTTTTTAGTTTTTTTCTTTGAAAACTATAAAAGTTACCGATTTGAAATTTTTTCCAAAGGTAAATAACGTATGTAGACGCGTTTTAAAAAATATTTAGTTAAAATCGATTGATTAAATTTTCTGAAAAAAAAATCACAAAATCTTGGCGAAATTTTAGTTTCTACACAAAAAAAGTTTTTTTATTATCATATTCTTTTTTAAATTTAAAGATTTTAAAACATGAGCTTTTGAGATCCCATTTTTTGGGTTTAAAAGGTTACTTGCCTACTACAATGAATCTATTTTTTATTATCTCTCATTTGCACGATCAATCTCGAAAAAAAAACTGTTTTTATTTTTTTATCAAAAACTATAATAGTTATCGATTTTATATATTTATGAAAGGTAAATACCGTGAGTAGACACGTTTTAAAAAATATTTGGTTAAAATCGGTTGTTTACATTTTCTGAAAAATTTTTATAAAATCATGGCGAAATTTTAGTTACAAATCAAGCCACCATAATTTTCAACAGAAGTTATTCTAGAGGAGGCAACGGGGTGAATATTGAGCTATTAAAAGTTTCGGTGAAGTTTCGAAGATATTAATAATTTTGTGAAAATTGAAAAATTTCAAAGCTAAATTTTAACTATAATCCAAGTTTTTGTTTATTTAAAATGTTGACTAATACCTCCAAAAATAAAAATTCTCTACGTGTTGATGTAGAAATTATTCCTTTAAAAGCCAATGTATTATACCGGGTGGAAATGAAAACCGGGTCACCTCGATAACTTTTTTATTTATGAATAAAAAAATGTGCTATGTTCTATGGTTCAAAAAAACAAATTTTATGTGCATTTTTTTTTTCGAAATCACTTCCGGTTTCACCGGAAACACCATGAACTTTGTTTTTTGATGAAAATTGAAACAAAATATTTTCTTCCGTTGTCTTTGCATTGGTGAACTTCACATTCCTTTATTTTACAAAAAATAGGAGTTCCAAATCCTGTATTTCAAAATCATGATAATATTTGTTTATGTACCCTTCAACTTGTCTGCATTACATTTCCTGAGTACATTGCTTTTCTCCATGCTTCTTGATTTTAATAACATTTGACTCTAACACGAAAATTACTCAACTGTTCAAGTTTCTAAAATCTGTGCTACAAACTTTGTGGACTTGAAATTTGCAATATTTATTTTATGTGTACTCATTAAGTAACAAGTATTGCTTAATTTAAGCAAAAAATTAGTCACTGTATTTAAACATATGATTCTTAAAAAGTAAATAGTATTAAAGTATAGATTTAATGGAGGCCATAAAATAAATGAGTTAAAATACTTAATTTCCTTGAAATAAAAAATGTGAATAGAAATCGTACATATTTACTAAGAACGTCATTCTTCGTTACGTTTCGAACCATAATTTTAGGCTTACTCACAAAATCATGACCTAAATGAACAATCCCTTTATTGCAAGCTTAAATCCTGACACTTTATGTAAATGGCGTGCATTATGTAAAGGAATATTAAAAATTTATGATCATACCAGATTTACGCCACTCAAGTCACCCTTATTAAATGAAAGTTACGCTTGTGCTTGATTATTCCTGACGTATTTACTACAATTTTAGTTGTGAAAATAAGCGTGGTTAGACGTTAGACAGCTTAAATATTTGCTTAAGCTGTTGTAGTTTCTAAAACGATCGCTTAAACATGCATGTTTACCACATTTATTTACTCAGCTAAACGTTTTATGAGTCATTTTACTACTCAGGTGCATTTTAGTCTATTTGCACTTGAAAACCAATAAACATAAATTTAGACATGACACTAAAAATGGATATCGGATATTGAGATCGTCCAATATCGTCTGCCACTGTCATATCGTTTTGTTATTTCCGCCTTAATCCATGACCAGCATTTCATAAAAACAACCCTCGAAATAACCTAACATCAGCATTATTTTTGCAATATATCGAGCCCAAATTGTGCTTCAGTATTTTTAATATGGCTACGGGAAGTGGCTGGAAACGGCAACCGCCCCCAACTTGTAACGATATTTCATAGGATATAGTGCATATGTTTAATACGTTTAGCTTCTAAAACGGACGCTCTCGCACCCATTCAAATTTTTATGGACCACTAAATCATGAAGAAGCGAACATTAAATTGCCCCGGAAACCCATTTTGAGTTCTCATGTGGAAGATTTACTTCGCAGCAAAAGTGAAAAAATATCACATTAATGAAAATGCTTTGAACAACAAATTCATTTCCATTTATTCAAACCATTATTTATTTTCTACCTACAGTTTATAATAATTGATGAACTCATGCTAAAGCGTAATTATCTAGGTATTCTAAATAAGTGATTACTTTGGAAAATTTATATTCATAATTTTTGATTGTTCATTAAATATATGATAATGTAAAACATTTTATTTACTTCAAATTGGTTTAATGATTTATTTCTTGACCCGACCGCAAATAATCAAACATAAAAACAAGTGAACATTGACGTTAATTGTTGACTGAATAGGCAAAGCAGGAATTCTAATAAACAAATCACCATAAAACCCATCAACAAGCAAGACATCAATAGTTATGAACTTCATTTTAAATTTTCCTATTAAACTTGACATGAATATTTTACACGAATCTTCAAATGAAGATCGAATACCTCACCAGGATTCATGACTTTTGACCTTATTTCATGAAGAATAAACAAAATTTTTCCAATGGTCCTTTCACTAAATTTCCTCTTATTCTTCTTCTGTAACGATCTAGACTCTTCTCCAGATCGACTTAGACACCCGAAAATAACTTATTATTTGGGAAAGAAATCTATGAAAGGAGAATTGTTATTGTGCATATGTTATTCGTAATAGCCGAAAACGCCCACTGCCCGAATTTTTTACCCATAACGCGTTGTGGGTAACTAGATTTACCCATAACGCGTTGTGGGTAACTAGATTTACCCACGACGCGTTGCGACTTCACGTTTGCAGACAGTGGGTAAATTTATTTACCCACAACGCGTTGTGGGTAAATTTGTTTAACCAGGACGGGTTGTGGGTAAACTTACTCACCCAGAACGAATTGTAATAATTGGGCAAGAGGTCTTCGTATTATTCAGAGCACAAAAAATCGAAGTTTCCATACAGGCATAAAACAAACACCATACGAAGCATTGTTTGACACTTCACAACGAAATGGACTGTTGGATACATGCTTAGACAAATCTATCATAAACAAAATTGAGACTGAAGAGCAGCTTGAAGAACAACTGGGTTTGATAGAACAATCTTTGGAAAAAGCAAATACGGTACATGAAGAATCGGATTCTGAAATTTCTGATGAAGAACTTGAAAATGAAACACAAGTAAGTAGCAAAAACAGAAGCATGGTGATCGAAAATGAAGAGATGAATAAATGTAATATCTGTAATGATATGTACATCCCAGAAAATGTGTGTATTGAATGCAACGAACAGTTTCATGCGACCTGTAGTCCTAATAATGATGTGCCACTATGCAAACTTTGTGGAAATAAAAGAGCAGTTGACATCGAAAGAAAAGGTTGTAAGCGTGGATTGGAAAAGCAAGCTAAAAAAATGCTTGATCAATCGGAACGCAAGTTCCCTCCAGCTAGCGTAGGTGATAATGTTTTGGTAGCTATACCGGATGTTGATCGTGGACGCCTGGCTCCTCGTAATATTGTAGCTGTAGTAATGGAAAAAACTGATTTGGATTTATACGTTCTAGGTGCAAAACATGGTAAACTAGAAAAACTTTTCAGTCGGAATGACTTCCAATTATCCCCCTCAACATTTTTATCTCCAAATGATGTTCCAGTTTCCCATGTGAATGTACGACAGGAAGCAATGATGTCTTCTGGCTCAAAACAAGGATTCATTCATTGTAATTGCTTAAAAGTATGCAAAACGAAAGCACGTTCTTGTGTCAGAGAAAATGTAAAATGCAATTCCAAGTGTCACAGAAGTAATCCGTGCAAAAACAAATAGCAAGTTGTTTCTATTTAAGAACTAAAATACTTTTCAGTTTTAACAAAAAACCTTATTTGTTCCACTTAAGTTGTTATCGTCCAAAATTTGGTAATGTGTGGGAGTTATTGGCTATTTGGAGAATTGAAAAAACAGTTTATTAATTTAAACTTTCTTTCTCCAGATTATTTGTTCCGATAATAATATTCCGGGGAAAGAACTTAGGTCCTTGTTCCGAGAACAAGGACTTAAGTTTTTTACTTTTCAGTTTTATTCCAATAAAAGCATTTTTATTATTAAGTATGTCATTTTATTTTTGACGCCCTATCGATAAAACGCCACATTCCGACATGGACAAAAGTAGAACCTAAAGCGAAAAAGTTTTAGTTCGCTTGTGGGTAAATAAATATACCCACAACGCGTTGTGGGTAAATAAATTTACCCACTGTCCGCAAACGTGAAGTCGCAACGCGTCTTGGGTAAATTCAGTTACCCACAACGCGTTGTGGGTAAAAAATTCGGGCAGTGGGCGTTTTCGGGTATTGCGAATAACACATATACAGACCTTATTCCAAGGATTTTTTCCAACTGCACAAATAAGAAAGACGGGAGGCGAAGGCCCAAATAGATAGATTTTCTTAGTATTTTCAAGGTCATTTTCAGCAAGCTCCGCATCCATGATTTTTATGTTAAAATGCGGCCCATTTATAAGAAACTACACCTTTTCCAGTTGTACTTTAGAACAGATCAATTCAATTTATCAAATCATCAATTGTAATTCAGAAACGTGAATTGTATTTCAGTAAGCATCTATAATTGTATTTCAGAAAAACCGACTTGAATTTCAAAAAGTATCAATTGTATTTCAGAATCATCAATTAGGGTATTTCCGAAAAAATCATTATGTTTCACTCAAAATAATTTTTTTCGTAGAAATTTTGGATTAGCCACCAACATCCGTGTTTTTCATTGCTAAAGTAGCTACATCGATTCATGTATCGTAGTGTGTTGTGCTGCACGAGCACAATCACCACCAACAATTGTATTTTTGGCTTCACCAATAATTGATTATAAGTATCATTTCAATTGGGATTAACAATGGTGAATGGACCTAAACATAATACTGTTACTGATGAATTTTTTGATTGCCAAAGCACATTTTTGATTAATGGAATATATCTCTGTTGTGCTTTACGTTCGCCAAAAACTCTTGGCTTCTTCATTTTTTTACAATTGACTCTAATATCTGTTAAATTTATTTTTCTGAAATAAAATTGATGCTTTCTGAAATACAGTTGATCCTTTCTGAAATACAATTATTGATCTTTATTGAAATACACTTGATGATTCTAAAATACAATTGAAATTGTCTAAAATCAAATTGATTTATCTGAAATCCAATGGAGACCATCAGAACGATAAGTGGCTATGAACCAAAAATAATTTTTTTAGTAGAAGCAAAAAATGTTTTCTGACCAACAGTTCAAAGATACCGTTTAAAGAAAGTATGTGCCGGTTATTCTAATAAAATTGGGTGTATAATCAGCGATTATTAAAATTTCTTCAATATGTTAGGTATTTTTCAAAATATTTTTTTAGACATCAGATTTTTTAGATATCTTAAAATTTTGGAGATTTTAATTATAAGAAATGTAGTTTTGTAATTTATTTACACTTCAGGAAATATCCGAGATATCTTTGCCAAATTATGATACCAATTAATTAGGATAACGGTTAAAGTTAAAACTAGATATATTCGGTTCAAAGGCACCTGTTAAACATTTCATTTTTTGAATATGATTTTGCCACATATTGATGAGCAATATAATAAATAGATACTTTTCGTTCATATGGTTCATATGCACTTATCATTCTCATGATCTCAGTTGATGATGCTTTCTGAAATCAATTGGAAAAGATGTGGGATACAAATTTTATTAAATTTATATTATTTAGTAACTTATTTAAATCAAAAGCAGGAAGGCTGTACTGAAACACTTTGAAAGAAATTGCCAATAAAAATATTGCCTACGAATTTTGATTCTCTTTGGTTATTTTGAATAGTGGAATCGCAGATTAACTGCACAAATTTTGGATTCCCACTGCACAGATTAAAATTCCCACTGCACACTTTGTGTCCAGTTGACGTTAGAATAAGGCCTGGTGCATAAACACTTCTTGTTCTTCAAATGTCTTGGATTGGGGTAGATACCATTTATGCAGATCTTAAGCTAAGTTTCATTTTGAGAAATTTATTACTCGAAGATTTTGCAAAAAAGTAAACTTAATAAATATTCCTTTTATCACTTGCGGCCATCTAGTCTATAATTATAACTACATGATTTCCACTTTTGACCACTAACAGTTTTAATATTTTCACAGACATTCAAATGAAGTTGTCACTTTTTCTTTACCAGAATTTAAGAATTCATTGTAAACACTCTGTCCTTTAGGTCCACTGATAAGTCCTCCTTGTGGTACCAAAAAGAAACATGTCTCGTGTCTCGTCCATACTAAACATTCTCCTTCTCCTCCTCTAATATTGTTGAAACCTCGCCAAATAATTTTCCAATTTTTTTCTCTGTTACTGTCCTAGCTCTATTTATATAATCTCCATATTTTTTGGACAACTGAGTCACCATGTTGAATAGCATACTACGACGTTCTTCCTGGTGTATTATTACCAAACGGTATTTTTGAACAAAATGAAGAAAGTCTTCTTTATTAATAGGAAATCTTTCCCCGACACGAAATGAGGTCTTGTCTAAATTAAGTAATTTCTCAAAACTTTACATTGGATTTCAAACTTATCTGACATTGGAGTCGAGCTGAAAACCACGTCGGCCAAAATTTTTCCATTATTCCCATCGATTCCGAAGTATGTGTAAACGGTGATTCTGGAATGTTGTCTAATGTGTTTAGACACCTTTATAATTCCAAAAGTTTACGACTCGAGATGTTCCTCTTGAATTGGGGCCGGCTTGATTGACGTAAAATAAACGTAATCTCCAAAAAAAATATAATTTATGATTGTTAACAATTTAAGTTGTTGATTTTTGATAATTGGTAGGAACAAATTTGATGTGTAAATATTGGAGCTATTTTAATAAAATATCTTGTGTTAATATAAAAATGCCAGGATATTTTTTCTGTTCAGCTGGTTCGAAGTATAAAAGTCAATCGCCCCATTAATTCAAAGCAAGGGCGGCCGCAGGTATGTTTGTCGGCCGGAGTTTATCGCTGTTTAAATAGATTCCGGCGGGCGATATTAATAATCATTTTTTCGACGTCTCTCGACGCCCTTGCCCTTGCCTCGACGTTAAACCCCTAGAGGCTCTTAACATTTGAACCTCGCAAAAGTACACACACCGCGAAACTTGAACCATGATATCATAAAAGGATGAGATCCCACTTTTTGATTACAGTATTCACATGTTTTTAAATGCACAGACATAAATTTTTTGCCACTAAAATTTCTTGCATTAACATCGCTTCATACCTAACCTAGATGATTGCAGAACAACCACCTTTTTGATTAAAAAAATGTTGGATAAAAACCTGTACAAAGAAAATAATTTTTTAGAATTTGACCGAAGAGGATTTTTCTATTATCTATAAGTCTAGGCATCAAGTGATTCTAATTTTACGGTTTTTAAAAGACGTCTAGTGATATAGACAAAATTCCAGGCAACATCCTAAAAATATTCACTGATAATATAGCCGATCCTATATGCCATCTGGTAAATTTAAGCTTTTCCGAAGGAATGTTTTAATCATGCTAAGGTTACAAGACAGGCAACTGTACCCAGATATCTAACGGTATGCCACTCTCTGTACAATCAGTTTTCTCAAAGATGACTAATAAAGGTCAATTTGGATTTAGACAAGACCTATGATAGTTGGGTCCATTGAGAGTCATGATAAAACAGTTGGTGTCTATTTTGACTTCTCAAAGGCCTTCTACACAATAAGTCAGTCAATCCTTTTGGAAAAGCTGGAAATATACGGTATTCGAGGTTTGGCTTTGGCTTGGATAAAAAACCGTCAACAAAGTGTTAAATGGAACAATGTCTGTACTACGTCCTCAAGTGTTGAGCAAGGGGTTCCTCAGGGAAGCATACTGGGACCTATATTATTCATAATCTAGATCAACGATCTTTCAAATCAGATTAAATTTGGCAAATTTATGCACCACGTCGATGATACATCTTGTATGTAATTGGATTAAATCAATTGGTGAAATTTACGATTGATGAGATGAAAACTGGTCATCATTAAATAGCTTAACACTTAACGACACCAAGACGTAATTGTTCCTTATAGCTTAGGTAAAACAAATAAATCATGGGTACATTAAACTCTAACACTGATGAGTTTGTTAAATTTCTCGGCTTAACATCAGACAGCAAACGTAGGTGTGGAACTCGTATTGTCAACAACTGGCCAAGCCACTGAATTATGCATGTTTTACAATCATTAGAGGTCCAATCAAGATTAGAGAATTCATGTTTTGGTTATGTAGTTTTAATACATTTTGCATATATTTTTGGCACAACTCCCCCATCCCACACCGAAGTCTGATATCCAGGATTTCAGCAAAACATTGTGCGTATTTATAGGAATTTCCAAAAATAGGCTATTCTCAATACAATTCTTAGGAAGCAAAAGCTAAGAGAAAAAGAACTGAAAACCATACTAGGGTAGAAAATAGAGAATCCTGAATTTATTCGAAGTATCAAATAATTGAAAAACAATGATTTTTTGAAATTGTTCGATATGCCACAATAAAGGCGTTAGGTTTATTCTTATCGAGCATAAAATTCGTAGCGTTAGTTTTAAAAGACTGATCCTCTCCAGACTTCTTCAGTTCCTTGAAGTTTCCTCTTTTTTGCTGGTACCTGGTACTGAGAAATTAAATTTTTTATTTTTTTTTAATTTATGACGAGATTATGAATTATAAAAATGATTTATTCAGTAAGATTGATCTGAATCTGGTTAAGTTTGACCTTAAAGAAGTCTTTGAGGGTATTGAATTGTTGGACAATACCTAATAACAAAAGTGGCCCAGATGGGATTCCCAATGTCCTTTTAAAAAAATGCATTTTCACAGTTTCAAAGCCTATTTTATTAATATTTAATCATTCAATACGTAGTTCCTCCTTTCCTTCAGAATGGATATATTGTGTCTATATTTAAAAATGGGGATAGAGCTAATGTAACAAATTATTGATCAATTTATATTTTTTTGATAAATGTCATAATATACTGGGTGTTCCATTTAAAAAAATATAACTTTGGTTCAGTAGGCCATTGATGGGACTCCCTTTATATATCGAAAATATTTTTAAATTGTGGGGCATGCATGTATCTATATGTTGGTGAAAACCGCCAGTCCATATGTTTTATAGCAAAGAAGCTATATAACGTGGGCATATGACTGGGTCACCCTGTATATCATTTGATGTTTTTAATGAAACACCCTGTATTTGCTCTGTTAAATTATGGTTCCAGGCTTTGGTCTTTGCGGTTAAAGTTGAAAATAAGGAGCTTCCTGTGCTTTCTTTAATAAATGGTTTAAACGGAAGCAAAAGGATAACCGTTTTTGTATCTTTGGCCAGAAGCTTTTATGCAATTAAATAATTTATTGCCATTTTCCCTTTTCCGGTTTTAGCCCAACTTTAAATTCCGAAGAGAAAGTCGAGTAGATAAGCGTAGCCGTAAATCATGAAGGAGATTTTTTAATGAATTAAAAACGTATAATTACCCTCGTCAAATCAAATAGAGCTGGATAATTATAAGATATTCCCTTTTGAGAATAATTCTGTTAACACTCTGTTCGGCGTGAAAAGGCGAACCATTAATTACACCTGATTACGCCATCCCGGCGCGTTAAGGAATTTCTCGATTTGCATTGAATTATGCTCGTGCAATTATGTGAAAAATTTAACGCTTCCCACTCATTTTTATTCAGTTTTATCGATTACATCGACAAGCCCCTCGTTCGAAGAGTGTACCAGTTTTTTCGATTTAATTTCTTGCTTTGGAATAAAAAGCTCAGCCTAGGCGCCAGAGTTTTTAAACGAGCTTTTTGCTTTTTTTATGTTTATTTCTTGGGTGCGTGGTGTGCCCCTCTTGCGGTTTCAAATAAAATAAAGAGGAAACGAAGGGGGCCATTGATGCGGTCGCCGCGGTGGTCACATCACCTTATGGCGGAAGGCATCTTTGTTAAGTAAGGTATGCGCGGTGTCGGAATGGCTCAGGTAAGCGACGCCGAAGTGCCCCTTCTCAACCTCTTAAATATCTTGAAACAAGAACCGAAATGATTTTACAAATATTTAATGTCTTGTTTAGCTATAAAACTTAATTTATTTAATGATCTTCTTTTATTTACTTTGCGCCAACCGTGAAATATTATTATCACTTAACTACAAAACGTAAATTACAACTTTGTTTTTAATTTCAGGTACGACATACTTCATCACGATGATTTTTTGCAAGAAACGATTGTAAGTACACTCAAAATCGATAGAATCAAATGTCACCACACTCACTCCCACTCAAGAATGGGTTCAATGCTTTTGGTGATTTTTTGTTCAATATCAATTTCTTTAAAGATTTCACTATTAAGAGCAATTTCCTAAACGGAAAATATAGTGGTTTAGTTCTGCAGTCATAAAACCTAGTACGAACAACATTTTTGTATATTTTTTTGTAGATGATTTAGAAGTCATTTCTTTAATTCCTGCCAGAAGGAAAAAAATGAAGAATGTACAAAAAAAATACAATGATCTAAAAGTACCTTAATTAATTTTGTGCTAGGTTGCAGAAGGTAA
The DNA here is from genome assembly GCA_963971135.1 of Stenus bimaculatus. Taxonomy (NCBI): domain Eukaryota; kingdom Metazoa; phylum Arthropoda; class Insecta; order Coleoptera; family Staphylinidae; genus Stenus; species Stenus bimaculatus. The sequence goes on along the minus strand of OZ020183.1, from coordinate 41,640,983 downwards.
CTCTCTGGCAGGATGTAGCCTAATCAATTTAGATTATAAATCTGAAAAAAAATTGAAAATCTAACGAGGGAAACTTGAGTTATGACTGCAGAACTAATGCTTGATTTCATGATTTTTCATAATTTTTCCTCCCAAACTCGCGCGCCCTCTAGGAATTCGCATTAATTGTCAGTTATTTGGTCATAATTTGCAAAGAAGCTCCAGAAAAGTAGGATGGATTTTCTATTCCTTGTTATTATCTCCAACGGAAAATTTATCGCGACCGTCTAGGAAGATGCTCTTAAAATTTTGGCAGTCTCTTTATAAAAAAACTTGAAATTGGTTTATAAAAATATCACATGATGTAAAAATATTTTTCCCAGGATTATTGATAAAAACAAGTTTTTAAATGATTGTCAACTGGATATGTAAGTGCAATTAATGATGAGATCATTTTCCATCCAATTAAAGAGCGAACCAATTTGAAAAATTTCGTCTTCCAAGATGTGAAAAGATTAGCGGGTTATTAGATCGCTACGCAGATATTAAAATTACCTCCAATTAGTGATGAAATTGTAATTATTTTCAAATTATTTCTCTGAAAATAGGAATGGTATTTCGATGTACCTGTGTTAGTAACATTAGAGATTTCGTTCATTAAACAGCATTAATCTATTTTAAACTAAAATATTTATAAGTATTTCAAAGATAGAAGTTTAAAGCAAACCAATATTTTTGAAACGTGCATTAAGATGACTAGCAAATTGCACGCCTTTCTAACAAAATTCCATCTGTCATCAGTCTTCTAACCCGTACGTCATCTTATCGTTTTAAGATGTTCCAGGAATGCAAGCTTCACGCATAACTGACGCCGTCGGAATATAAAATATATGCATAAAACTATTGGCCCCAACGTGCAATCTTTATGTCCGCAACTAAGAAACCAACTTACCCACCACTGTAATTATTCACTTCTTTATTGCTGCTACCATCACAATTAGTCGGTATCTCCGCAATCGCATGCGAAGATGTGCTTAATGCAAATTAAATGTAACATCATTTATAGTTTACGTAAGAAATTATAATCCTTTTTTACCGCTTTAATTGAGTTAATTGAAAAAAAAGACAGATTTACATCTTCTTAAAAACCTTCACGTAACTCATGTTGTAATAAAGTTATTTACGGAGTAACTCAAGCAGGTTATAAAATTAGTCTTCAATATTTTCGATCAGCAGTAATAAAATTTACCTTTTTTGGAAATACTGTGCTATAGTGCACTATATGCCGAAATAAGTGGATGATCTTGATACAGATTTAAGTAAATTGAACTTTAGATCATCTTTTTAGAACTGGGTCTTTCACCTACTAAAAGGATAAGATTTGGGAAGAACACAATTAGAGGATGGTCAATGAAACTGGAGGAAAAATCTAGAAGGTTTTTGATTAAAAATATGTGAATAGTTCTTTTTCGAGCTTCAACCCTATGAGTAGCTCACTTTTCCTATGACCAATGAAGGAAAATCTTTCATTTCCAGAATTTGAAACATTAACCTATATACATTTAAGCTTTTGTCAATTCCAAAAAGCAATGATAATATATGATGGAAGATTTCAGAGGTTTGAAAAATTATTATATTGAAAACAGACTTGAGTGAATTGAGATTATCTTGGAATTTTGTGCAAAAAAATCTCCTTTATCCGTAAAAAAGGAAGATGAAGTAAACGGGTAAGGTTTGGGAAGAAAATAATTAGAGGAAGTCAGGAAGATTAATGAAGATGAAGGAGACGTGGAAAAGGTTTTTGATTAAGACTGTGTGAGTAGTCCTTTTTTCGAACTTCAGATCTATAAGTAACTCACTTTACCTATGGCCAATGAAGGAAAATCATTAGTCTTTCATTTAAATAGTTTAAAACATTAACCTATATACACATTTAAGCTATTAGCAATTCCAAAAAGCAACTATGATATGATAGGAAATGAAAAAATATAATATAAGGTTCGAAAAATGATATGGTGATATTGAAAACATTTTTGAGTAAATTAAACTGTGGATTGTCTTTCTAGAATTGAGTTTTGAGCAAAAATGTTGCTTATCCTAAAAAGAGGAATATTGAAGATGAAGTAAAAGGATACGGTTTGGGAAGAAAATTATTAGAGAAAACAAGGAACATCAATGAAGGTGGAGGAAAAATGCAAACGGTTTTTGATTAAAACTGTGCGACTAGAAGTACCTTACTCTATCCATGACCTTTGAAGGAAAATCATTAGTCTTACATTTCCACCAACCTATATGAATTTAAGCTACTATTAATTCCAAAAAGCATCGATATTATGATGGAAGATGAAAAATCTTTCAAAGGTTTCAAAAATGATGATATAAATAGATTCGAGTATATGAGATAATATAATATATAAGATTTTATTTCAAAAGTTTGAAAAATTATTATATTTTAAAAACAGATTTGAGTAAATTGAATTGTAGATTATCTTGGAATTGAGTTTTGTGCAAAAAAATCACTTTTATCCCTAAAAGAGGAAAACGAAGTAAACGGGTAAGGTTTGGCAAGAAAATAATTAGAGGAAGTCAGAAAGATCAATGAAGATGAAGGAGACATGGAAAAGGTTTTTGATTAAGACTGTCTCAATAGTGGTTTTTTCGAACTTCAGATTTATAAGTAACTCACTTTACCTATGGCCAATGAAGGAAAATCATTAGTCTTTCATTTAAATAGTTTAAAACACTAACCTATATACACATTTAAGCTATTGGCAATTCCAAAAAGCAACGATAATATTATGGAAAATGGAAAAATATTTCAAAGGTGATATTGAAAACATTTTTGAGTAAATTAATCTATGGATCGTCTTTCTAGAATTGAGTTTTGAGCCAAAATGTCCCTTGACCAAAAAAGAGGATGATCGAAAATGAAGTAAAAGGATACGGATTGGGAAGAAAATAATTAGAGGAAACAAGGAACATCAATGAAGGTGGAGGAAAAATGCAAACGGTTTTTGATTAAAACTGTGCGAATAGTATCCTTTTTCGAACTTTATCTCTAGGAGTAGGTCACTCTATCTATGACCTTTGAAAGAAAATTATTAGTCTTACATTTCCACCAACCTATATGAATTTAAGCTACTATCAATTCCAAAAAGCATCGATATTATGATGGAAGATGAAAAATCTTTGAAAGGTTTCAAATATGATGATATAAAAGGATTCGAGTATATGAGATCTAAATCATTTTTCTAGAATTGTGTTTTGAGCAAAAAAGTCGGCTATCCCATGAAGAGGAAAATTGAAGATGAAGTAAAAGGATAAGATTTGGGAAGAACATAATTAGAGGTAGATCAATTAAAGTAGAGGAAAAATCGAGAAGGTTTTTCATTGAAAAATGTGAGTAGTTCTTTTTCGAGCTTCAGCCCTATGAGTAGCTCACTTTTCCTATGACCAATGAAGGAAAATCATTAGTCTTTCATTTCCATAGTTTGAAACACTAAACACTAACCTATCTACATTTAAGCTAATGTCAATTCCAAAAAGCAATGATAATATAATATGGAAGATTTTATTTCAAAGGTTTGAAAAATGATTATATTTTGAAAACAGATTTGAGTAAATTGAATTGTAGATAATCTTGGAATTGAGTTGTGTGCAAAAAAATCACTTTTATCCCTAAAAGAGGAAAATTAAGTAAACGGGTAAGGTTTGGCAAGAAAATTATTTGAGGAAGTCAGAAAAATCAATGAAGATGAAGGAGACATGGAAAAGGTTTTTGATTAAGACTGTTTGAATAGTGCTTTTTTTGAACTTCATATTTATAAGTAACTCACTTTACCTATGGCAAATCAAGGAAAATCATTAGTCTTTCATTTAAATAGTTTAAAATACTAACCTATATACATATTTAAGCTATTCGTAATTCCAAAAAGCAACGATTATATGATGGAAAATGGAAAAATATTTCAAACGTGATATTGAAAACATTTTTCAGTAAATTAAACTGTGGATCGTCTTTCTAGAATTGTGTTTTGAGCCCAAATGTCCCTTATCCAAAAAAGAGGAAGATCGAAAATTAAATAAAAGGATACGGTTTGGGAAGAAAATAATTAGGGGAAACAAGAAACATCAATGAAGGTGGAGGAAAAATTCAAACGGTTTTTGATTAAAACTGTCCGAATATCTATCTCTCTATCTATAACCTTTGAAAGAAAATCATTAGTCTTATATTTCCACCAACCTATATGAATTTAAGCTACTATCAATTCCAAAAAGCAACGATATTATGAATTATGATGGAAGATGAAAAATCTTTCAAAGGTTTCAAAAATGATGATTAAAATAGATTCGAGTATGAGATGTAAATCGTTTTTCTAGAATTGAGTTTTGAGCAAAAAAGTCGCCAATCCCATAAAGAGGAAGATTAAAGATGAAGTAAAAGGATAATGTTTGGTAAGAAAATAATTAGAGGAGGTCAGGAAGATCAATGAAGATGAAGGAAACATGGAGAAGGTTTTTTGATTAAGACTGTGTGATTAGTGAATAGTCCTTTTTCGGACTTCAACCCTGTGAGTAGCTCACTTTACCTATGACCAATGAAGGATTTCCAGACTTTGAAACACTAAGCTCAAACTATGTGAATAGCTCTTTTTCTAGCTTCAACCCTATGAGTATCACTTTTCCTATGACCAATGAAGGAAAATCGTTAGTTTTTTTATTTCCAGAGTTTGAAATACTAACCTATATACATTTAAGCTATTATCAATTCCAAAAAGCTATGATAATATATGATGGAAGATGAAAAAATATTTCAAAGGTATAGTTTAAGAAATGATATGGTGATATTGTAAAGTTTTCAAAACGTATAGTTTAAGAAATGATATGGGGATATTGTTTTCCAAAGATGTCATTATCATAATATTTTGGCTTGGTCATAATTTTGGATCTGCAGAGCCCATTAGGTGGTATAAATCATGCAGGGCATTTAAAATAGCACTCAAGTTTGCAAAATTAATGTGCGAACGTGTCCTCGCCAACAATTCGGAGATATTGATTACCCGAGTCAGTCGGTGCAATTATGTATGTCTCTGACCTGTGCTAAATTAAGGCCCATTGTTTCTAAATATAGGAAAGACTAGTAGTCAGGCCCGGTTTGGCCGTATTTAGCGAAACGCAGACTCCTTTTTAATCGATTATATTTGAAACGATGCACACACTACTTCACCTTACCTCTGGAATGTTCCCATAATGGCCATCGTCTGGAAAAAAAGTTGGAGATTTTTAGCGCGGATAAGGAGTTTCGGCTTGTTTCCTTTTAGGAAAATATGTCACTCTAAACAATCCAATCGCATACCTCGAAGCTCAATGAATTTAAAATAAAATTTTGATTAAAATAGCTGGTATGATTTAAATCCATCTGTTCAAACATTCATTAATTTGGATTTTTATAAATCTTGATTAAACTTTAATTTATTGCAATATTAATCACTTAATATAGGATGCAGTTATTTAAATTTAAATTTTTGTAATTTAAATTAAACTTTTAATTCGAAGTAATTCATAATTAATCCCGTGGACATGTTATGTAGTTTATTCACGCTCTGACCTGCAGCGGTTAAGATGAACTCTTAAGCCCCGCTTTAAAGCCTACATAAGGCCATCTTTCACATAAAACTACCAACATTTCACCCTCATTAAATATTTAAATGCTACTAGATTACCTACAAGCAGATTTTTCTTCGCTCACTATTTTTATTACTGCCACGTCCAAACATTCCACCGGTATTTCAACATTACGTTCATTTTGATTTACCGCATTACACCTTAAATTTTTACCAATAATTTAATAAAATTGATTGTTTGCAAAATTTTAATTATTGTACAAATTTTTTGTCTTTTTGAAAACACTATATTTGCCAAAGGTTTTCTAAAATTTGGAGTCTATACAGCTGTTAATGTGTATTTTGAACGGAAAATCCAGCTTCATAAATTTTCAAAATCTTTGTAAAAAGGGTTAATATTTTGTCGGTCCCCCTCTTTGATTTTAGTATAGCCTGCGTTCATTGAAGCATAGTATTTGCAATATTTAGTACAACATATTTCCTACTCTTGTAAAGCATTTTTTACAGGTTATGGTCATGAATCCTACGCGTTAGTATGTTCCAAAGGGGCTTAATTTAAATGAGCTCTAGTGACTGGGCAGGCTAATCCAGTACAAGAAAACTGTTTTCTTTAAAAATACATATGAATGTGGATGATTGTGGCAAGGAGCATTATTTTGTTAAAGTATTTTATTTTCTATTTTGGTGTTTCAATAAATTCTGGATAATGACTGTAGCACTGATTCCAAAATGGTCGCTACATCGAAGTGGGTGATAACAAATCCTTTATCATGACAAGATGGGTCTATTCTTGGACCCACATTATATAACATCTATAATGACGCAGTTCTAAGATCTAAGATTGAACTTAGAAGAAAATACAACTCTGATTGGATATGCTGACGATATAGTGATGATAGTAGTTGGAAAAAAGGGCTGTGGAGATGGAGGATGACATAAAGTGGGCTACATGGAAAATTGGAATATGGATGGAAGGCAATGGGTTAGAATTAGCACCGCAAAAAACAGAAATGGTGATCTTAGCAGGTATAAATACACTCAGAGTTATCCTGGTCGAAATAACCGGCAAGAACATCGCTAACCAACAAAGCATTAAATACCTCGGGGTAGAGATAGGAAGAAACAGAAGTATGATTCACCAGATCAGGATGGATACCCAAAAGGCAGGCGACAGCCTTGAGCAGATAAATACCAAATAAAGACGGGGCCTCACTTGGACGGAGCTGTAGTTAATTCAATCGCTTGCTCTGGAGAGAACGTATTCAACAAAAGAAAATCAAAAAGAAATGATGACTAAATGATGCGAAGTAACTCTAAAGGCGTAGGAGGAAGCTTGAGACAAACAAGAAAAGACAAAAAGAATGGATAAAAAGACTAATAAAGAAAATAAAGTCATGGATAATGAGAAGGCACGGCGAAACGGGGTACTACATGACTCAACTATTAACAGGTTATTGGGGCTTTCAGAAGTACTTCCAGAGATTCAAAATAAGTTAAAGCAGCAGTTCCACGTACTGCAGTGAACAAGTCACGACAGACCACACATTCTTTAAATTCAAAAAATGGGACGTCCAAAGAAGAGACGCAGAAGGGTATATTGGAGAAATCTTACAGCAGACAACATCATAGAACAGATGTTGGAAAATGAAGGAAACTGTGAAATGGTAGAAAAATACATAGGAGAAAGGAGAAATGACGAAAACCAAAGAAAGGACGAAAGACAAGAAGGTGCCGAATAATTTAAAAAAGTGAGGCAAATATAAATCATCAAAAAAGGTACTTGTCGCTGCTTAACCCAATGAACATTTCTTCGACAACGTCAGAAATAGGGATGCGTCGAAGCATGGTTTGGCCGAATAACCGAATATTCGGCCGAAGCACACAAACTTTTTAAAGGTAGAAAAAAGAAATTAAAAACAGGTTAACTTTAAAAAAATATTATTTTAACAAATAACAAAACAAAACATAAATTCTTGTCAAAATAAAAAATTAAACGTAACATAAGTGGCCCAGGAGCAAAGAAAACATAAATAATAATAATCTCTTTCACTATATACACTTGTAGCTGGTGCCGAAATAAATTTTCTTATGATTGCACTTAAAATGGGAAACACGGATTTCCATTATTTCCACCAAAAGAAGGGATCATCAGGTCTCTTTAATAATGGCTCATTGAAATATATTTTAATATCCTGATTAATATTTTTCTGAGGTGTATTTTGGTTTAGGGAAGAAGACGTTGAAGTTGTAGAAGTAGAGGCAATATCGTCAAAACACTGCCATAATTTACTCGTGTATCTATTTTTTCCCTGGTCAATTTCGGATAATTTAATCACTTTTGATGGTGGAATGTTTTCTTCATCACAATCATCCGATTCAGGTTTCTCAATAATAAGCAAATTTTTAGCATAATTAATATCAATTTTAGCAGAATCGAAAAAAGCCAGTTTGAATCTTGGAACATTGTTGACATAATATAATTTTTATTTTCAAGTAAAGGATCAAATCTTTTATTAATTTCTTCAGTTAGAAGTTGTCTCATAGTTCCAACGCCAAAAAAACTGCCTCCCTCATCTTTGCTTAAATACATTTTTAGAGCCATAATGGTTGGTATAACTTCTGATATTAACGCTAAATTGGAACTCATAGTTCTAGTATTTTTTTCCAACGGTCCCAACAAATTTAACAGTGGTTCAACTACACTCCACTGATTTGGGCTTAAAGTACTTAAATTGTTGTCGGCTGCATTTACATTTAATGCTCTTTTTTTTCAGGATGCGTTGAAGCATGTAAAATATAGAGTTCCACCTAGTAGGAACATCTTGCACTAACTTTTTTTGTAGAATATTTAATTCAGATTGTATATCCCTTAATTTTGAACATGCAGCAGAGGAATGATTAAAATGTCCAACAACCTTCCTACTCATTGCTATTAAGTCAGATTAATCGCTCTCTGGATACTGATAGTGTCCATTATTACAAATTGCAAAGTATGAATAAAACATGGTACACTTGCGATTCCAGCATCATTACTGCTCTTAACAATATTGGCGCCGTTGTCTCGAACCATTAGGTGAACACGCGAAATATCAACATTCCATATTTCCAACATTTCAAAAAACTTTTCTTTAATCATCTCACCTGTATGACTGCCTGGAAAATGGTTGCAATTTAAAACTACATGAGTATATTGGAAGTTTATATCAAGCCCTGTAAAGCTAATAAAACTTTCATTATTGTGCATACAAGTCCAAATATCTGAAGTAAGGGAAATGTAATGTGCATCTGTAATTTTCATTTTAATTTCTGCTATTGTAAATATCTGGAACTATGGTTTCAGTAACGTATTTTCTTCCAGGTAAATTATGCTGTGGTGAGATTTTAGACATTAATCTTGCAAATCCCTTGTTTTGGACAATTGAATATGGCATGTTATCCAATGCAATCATTTCAGCTATAGAGTAATGTAATGATTTTGAACGACTATCGTCTATATCCCATTTTTTAGATAGTTGAAGTACTTGGGGTAATGTTTGTTGTTTTAATTTTACTGAACTTATTTCTGATTCTACGCTTTTACTTCCCGCTTGGTTTAAAGTTTAAGTTTTTTGTATTAGAAATTCACTGTTATGTTTACGTTTAACATGATTAATCATGGATGTGGTACTTGCATTTTTCCAGTCCCCCCGCGAGATATTTCTTGTTATTACATTTTGCGAATTTTGCATTCTCACTTAGAGTGTAAAAGTTTCAAATATTACTTTTCTTACTGCTCATGTTTAAAACAACACTAAACTACTCACATTGTACATTGAGTGGAGTGACCCCTGAATGCGAAATAAGCATCTAGGTTTCTAATCATGCTCATAAATATTTTGATGCTCCGGCCGGCCGAATACCGAATATTGCTACTGATTCGGCCGAATACCGAAGCAAAACCGAAGCTTCGGAACATCCCTAGTCAGAAGTCATACATGCTCATATCATAATTTTGCCTTCGCCGTATTTCACGTCACCTCACCTTCATTATAACTATGGTGTTGAAGAGCTCTGATAACTATGTTTTCTTCTCGCGCATCTACCCTTCAGGTCCTGTTTCTAAAAGTTGTTGTCTTGTCATCCGAGCGTTGATCGACCTTCTAATGTCTTCTGAGCAGCAAGTTTCAATGAAGTTTTCTTTCGATTTTTAATACATTCATGTATCAATTTTCGGTCTTCGCGTTCGGTAGGTATGAATTTTCGGCCAGTTACCTTTTTATTTCTATAGAAGCTTATCTCTGCAAAACGTTTAAGTGCAGAGTTTGCTCCGAACATTTTATGCAATTCGCAGGTTTGGAAATCTCTACTTGCGATTTTCCAAAATACTAATAATGAATCCTCTAAATTGTAATCGTATACAAAACTTCTTTATTATATGCTCAAGTCAGGCAAAATCAAAATATATCATCATTTGACAACCAGATGGTTTGGATCATTAAAATAATTTTATAAGGTTAACTAAAAATAGAGTCATTTTAGCTACTAGTCAAGATAACTTAATATTTAAAATGTACCTAATAATTTTGCCCAAGATTGTATAGAAATACCAAAACTAAAGTAAGAAACCATATTATTGAAATAAACTGTTTACCATTTTATTAAGCACAAATTTGGTTATTGAATTCTAAAGGTACCCTGCTTATCTTTCCAATTACTATAATATAAAGTACTGAATGTATTTAGGTTGGTTCAGGTAAATGTAATACAATAAGATCTAAGAATTGACTACAAATCACCATTACACCTGCGGTGACTTTCTTCTCAGAAACATTTGCAAAAAGCCCCAGATAATACTCAGGGATCTCGTGATGTGGTGATATACTAGTCAGCAAAATCAAGTTAAATATGTTATTTTATCTATTTTAACATACAAAAATAATGTAACCTTCTATGGTTTTGAACTTCGACACTACAGCATCCTTGATTACATCATGGAATGAGTATAATCGGGGTTGGGGACATGACCTTCTTATTAGGCGTTATTACCTAGGTACCTTGTACATAAGCCTATACTAAAATTTATGGAACTATAAATACGTTTCATTCATCATGATGCATTTCTAACAATCTAAGAGTTTGTAATAATTTTGATGCATTGGACCTTGGTAATGACATTAGTAGTGCAGACTGCAAGGGCGTTCTAAAATGATCAAATGCACTTTATAAAGTAACAAATAGATGAAAATTACCCTCATCAAAATCGCAAAGAGCAAAACAGTTATTACATGGTTGTTTCGCGAAATCTCATTTAAAAATCCGCTTTATGGCAATAAATTAGAGTAATTCATCATCATCAGGTCCATGTTAATCATAAACGCGTTGCTTGAAACTAGAGAACGATCTGTATGTCTGGCTCTGGCCAAATCATCACAAATGATGATACACTGGCTTTGTTCGGACTATAAATTACAAAAACAATTCCGCCCTCAGCAAGATGATGCAACTATCAGCCAATCGGCTTTGCTCTGTGCCTGTAATTACGGCGTTTACTCGCTCATTCATGAAGCTGGTAATCACCTAACACTGCTGACGAGAATGGAAAAAATACGAAATGCATAAGACCAATTTCCACTCCCAGCCTGGTAGGTATGCAGGGCGCACTTATAATTTACGACTGATTTATCTCATCACGATTCAATTACATCTAATCGTACTTTATGTGACACAACAGAGGAATAAAAAGTAATTTATTTAATGTTCTTTAATAGTACAACTTGCACAACGTATGGTAGGTTTTAAAGGAGCAAGCCTTGAAACTGCAATTAAATACCCCAATTGGGATATAATACTGGAGAGGAAGTTTAAATCGAAGAAATGTTCAGTTAATTGAAATATTACTCCGAATAAAACTTCCATGTATACGCAGAACCTAAATTGCTGTAATTGTTGATATCAATTAATTTGCCAACCAAACAATTCCCTTAACCTAATTAGTATTTGCGAGCTTTAAAAAGGTTTTTTTAATTAAATCATGTTTATAGGAAAAATGAGAATAATTCACACGGAATATAACCCTTTAATTTTCCTTCCTGTACAAGCCGCAACTGGTTTAAGGAATGCATGTCGGTGTTCCCACAGAGCGTCGGACCTCAAAAAGTCAACAAGCTCTTTTTTATTGTTTCTACTGTCGCCAGGTATATGCGCCATTATGTCGTTGGTGGCAGGTTCGATGACAGAAAGCAATTTTAATCATTCGATTCCTTTCGCCTGGGAAAAGATTACGAGGAAATGCTTCTAAACTAAAAAAGCCACTTTGCGTAATGAAATTGAAACAGTTTTTGTCACGTAATGACACCATTGTAATCCCTAATGGGGATAAAATTGTTTTTATTTTGCAATTATTTAACATATGTGTTGTGTGTTAACACGGTGAGGAATTTCCTGAAGAGCCCCTTTGGGCCGTGAATAGATCTGTCAGTTGTCATTCACTCATTCAGTTTCAGACTTCATGCTTTTTGAACAAGCGACAATGTTATGGGAAATCTTATTATACCAACCTGACACGGTTTCTGCTTTACAAATCACATTTATTATATTATTTTTTTCTTTGTGTCCCTGAAGTAAATACACCTTTTAAAATTGTAACAACTTTTCTACTACACTACTTAATGGTTTAATAGGCACGCTACTTTAAGCAGGATCGTCGGCACATTTAAAGTATTTAACATAAATTGTATGGCTTTAAATAAGAATAATTCAAATGTTTCACTTAGCTGCTCGAAAATTTATTTTTGGCTTTAAATAATGCACTTGTGATCTCTTTCCGCTAGAACTCATCTCTTCGCCGACTAGCTTCAATTATTAATGCATAAAAGCTGCAATAAAATCCGTCCAAGAATATAAATATAGCCTCCTAGGTGAGGAACTCGCAATAAATGTACAATTTAATATTACCACTGGATTTATGGCAGACCCCTAGGATATAACTCATCTGACCGTTTAGTTATTCAATGTTGAGTTTGCAGAAGGTAGAAGATATAAAAATTAGCTATTTTAATTGAAATTGCTGACATATCGCGTTTAGTTTATTACAGTACTTTTATTATCAATAAATTATTTAAAAAATTTATTATACACGAAAGTGCACCTATAAAAATATTATCGTCTCCACCAGATGTTAGGTACTGGGAACATTTCATACAATAAAATATGAAAGTCACTCTTCAGTTATTTTAATTAATAAAAATATTATGGGACTACGTTTTTATTTCTTTCCATTTTCAAGATTGTAGCTTCAATGTTGGGCTTCAGCTGGGATTTTTAGTACTCTTCTTTTATCTCTTTTTCCTGGTCTACTTTCATCTCTTGATAATTTTCAAGACCGTCTTGTTTTTTTCAGATGATTACTGATTACCAAATTTTCTTTAGTACGAAAATCCTTGTGTATCTTCTGGTACATCTATTTCGGTGCGAAAAATAAGAAAAATATGTCATCATTTACACTGGCACGTGTGAAATATTTTGCAAGTATTTTATGGTACTATAATTTATAATCAGTACTATTTTTGCTAAAATATCCCAATGGAAATTTTGAAAAATCGTTGAGTTTGTAGATTTAATTATAGTATTGTATTGGTTACCAAATTTTCCTCGTGTATTTATTATCGAAGTAAACGACAATTGAGCTGATATTATTTTTAAAAAATCGAGTATATTAAGTACACGGCCCGGCACCGGAACACTTGACCATTTAAGCGGGTGCTTTCGTATTTTAGTAATGAGATTGTATTAAGAAACCGAAAACCAAATCACACAATCCAAAAACAATACTAAAGTACATCCAAAAAATTGGATTGAAAATGTCAAACATCTCAACGAAAAGGAAATATGGGTACTGCTAAAAATGATGAGAGGAACAAAACAAAATATGAGCAAATTAATATCAGACCACGGCCCTTTAACCCCCTCAACTGAAATAGCAGAAGAATTCGTAAAGTCTCTAGAAAAACTTCGCCAATAATCACAAAAACATCTGTTGTGACAAAAACAATCAACACCAAGTAAATACTGATACAACCATCATCAGATAAGATCTCCACAACAACTCCAGAAATCGAATCAACTACCAAATAAAAAATCGCCGTATTTGGATGAGATATCCAACGCTATCCTCAAAAAACTACCAAAAATTATCCTGGCCGAAATAACTAAAGTTTTTAACTGATACGTTCAACTTGAATATTTCCCGGAAAAGGCAAAAATTGTACTGATACCAAAGGTAGGAAAATCCAGGTCATTATAATTGACAACCATTTGGGCTTTCGAAAAGGGCACGCGATAACTCATCAATTGCAAGAATCACCGAAACCATTACAACGAGGTTCAACAGAGGAATTATACAGGGCTATTCACCCTTGATCAGTAGGCGTATTCTTGAACCACTCCACACGATGTCGCATACCACATCACAAGGACAGACTCTTATTTTTTCATGAAACTGACTAAGACAGAATGATGAAAGTGGTATTTGACATCGTGTGGACCGTTTCAAGAATATGGTCTCTGGGGAAGACTTTCGATAAAGTCAACCATGAACCAGTCTTAACTAAACTGGATTATTATAACGTTCCGAGCATCATTATCAACATTTTATGCAGCTACCTACAAAATAGAAAATTCGTCGTTTCCCTAAATGGCGAACTATCAACCTCAGAATATTAACTGTACAACTCAGCATAAAGCTAGAACAAGTCAACCAATATTTTAAGGACTGTAGTATGAGTCTGAACTACAAGAATATAGAAGCGGTACTCTTCAGCAAAAAATTTAGAATTAAAAATTACAAGTGCAGCAAAATAAAACTTTGAGGTTCCTATCCGGGTTCAATCTGCACTTCGAATGATCAACTCCATAATCTACTGGGAATCGAATTAATCGAAACCAATATAAACAAGCCAAACAAAAACTTCACTAAAAATACAAGCTAAATCCAAACACGGTATCCGGAAAACTCAAAAAATTTCTGGAACTAAAATATAAAACCAACGCAACAGAATTAGGCTGAAAAGCCAAATGGGCTATACATACACCCATCGAAAGTAGATTAAAATGAAACCTAAAAAGAAAAGAACTAAGAAACGAAAGTCTGATGCTTTAATAATAAGATAAAGCTATAGACACCCAACGACGTTTCATGAGTAAGATCACCTATTGAATATAAAGACGATAAAAAATGAACAATTTAAATGACAATCCCTTGATCGCTAAAAATATAAATACATCAGTTGTTGATGTTATTTTCAATTAAATTTAAAATTTGAGAACCGAAAGAAACTACGTGCCTCAAATTTGCAAAGACTTACTTGAATTTAAAGATAAAGTTGAAGATATTTTGTACAAGATTGGTGTGATCCATTATAAGGAGATGATTGAATAGGGTAGTAATAAATGTACTTGTCCTTATACAGGGTGTCCCGAAATTAAGCGGTCAAACTTTAGGAGGCGATTCTACAACTTATTTTAAGAAAAAAACTTCCTATAAACATGTGTCCGATTTTGCTTCCTAAGGGAGCTACAGCCCTTTAACTATTGTGTCTAAAACTAGGTTTTTTGTCATTTATTTGAAAACAGTTTGTAATAAAGATTTGAAATTTGCTGTGAAGACTAATACGTTTAAGATATAATTTCTCAATTTTTTTTCAGATTTTTTGAAAGCTCTGAAATTTTTTGAAAGCTTTCAAAAAATCTGAAGATTATATCTTAAACGTATTAGTCACACCAAATTTCAAATCTTTATTAGAAACCGTTTTCAAATAAATGACAAAAAACCTAGTTTTAGTCACAATATTTAAAGGGCTGTAGCTCTCTTAGGAAGCAAAATCGGACACATGTTTATAGGAATTTTTTTTCTTAAAATTAGTTGTAGAATCGCTTCCTAAAGTTTGGCCGCTTAATTTCGAGCACCGTGTATACATATACAGGGTGTCTCACTTTTTTTCCAGCAAAATTTTTTTTTAGATAGTAAATGTCATTCTGAACAAAAATTTTCCTATGAATTATTATGTTTTTTCGACTCCTTAAGAAGTTACAGCAATTTTAAAATTTCATAAATTTAATGTTTTTTGTGGGACACCCTGTATAAATTTCATTTAATTTAAATTTTTTTATTTAAATCAAGTATGCTTTGGATTTTGAATATCTTTAAGCCAATAATATGCTAAATTTTACCGAGGGAAAGTTAACCTCGTCGTTTACTTATTTTAAAAATAGCCAATAATATTCAAAAAACCCATTTTGGCAAAGAAAAAATCCAAATAATAATTGATTTAAATAAAAAAAATATAATGAGAAAAAATATTATACAGGGTGTTCTACAAAAATCATAAAAATGTATCAATTTTAAAATTGCTGTAACTTTTTAAGGAGTCGAAAAAACATAATAGTTCATAGGAAATTTTTTGTTCAGAATGACATTTACTATCTAAAAAAAAATTTGCTGGAAAAAAAGTGAGACACCCTGTATAGATATTTGTAATAATCTTTAGCCAAAACTGTAGAAATCAATGATGAAGAAGGAGATGATGATGAAAATGGAGAGACCAATTTTGATGTAAATAAAACTGACAAGTTAGCATCTTCAGCAGCGGATAATCATAGTTTTTCGTTATGAGTTAAAGATGAAGATTCGTAACAATTGTTTTCAGACAGTACAGTAGGTGACACTATTTAACATGACCGATCTTCAAACGTTATTATTTGCAAAAAGAAAATAAACAGGTATTGCCAAAGTGTGTCAAGAGAAGAGTGAACTTATTATTATTAGATGTTTGTTGTATGGTTATCACAGTACTTATTTCAAGAGGTTTATAATTTTTGAGTTACTTTTGAAAAGAATTGTATTTCGTTCAATTTATTTTGTATCAACTGCTCCCCCAAAATTTCTAATAGTAGTTATTATCTCATAGTACCCAGTTTTACACGAGATTTAAGTCTTTTTTTAGACAAAATGGTGTAAAAGGATCATTGTGTCAATCCAAATAAATCACATTTTTTCTATGTGTGCTTTTTTATGTGCGCAAAATTCGTGAGCGCCTTTTTTCATGTGCTCTTTTTTAATAGAACCCTAGTTACAGATACGTTTTTTAAAAATTTGAACAAATCGAAAAAAAAAAATAGGAAAAGTTTGAAACCTTAGCTTTTTCAAAAATTGCTATTTTATAATTGATAACATAAAATTTTATAAAAATAGAATACATAAGTATTTATTTTCTATTGGGAATTTCGACTAAGTAGATAGCGCTATTTTGACACAAGTTCTGTAAAAAATGGAGAGAGAGAAAGTGAAGGTTTTATTGTGCTTTGAGTTTTTATTGGTTTTAGTAACTGTATTAGCTTTTATAGCATTTTTTGTGACTTAAAAATTAAAACTACCTGCACATAAAGTTTACATAAATAGGTTTATATTTTTTACTTCCCTTCTAGCTTTTCTAATGATCACCAGAGGTCGTATCAAATCTCCAATACTGTTAAAATTAACTAGGTATACAGGGTGTCTCACGGGACATATTAGACTTCATGGGTATCTTTGTTATTATTGGAGGTATAAAGTCGGTTAAATTGACAAAGTAGTAGAGAATTGTTCCTATATTAATAATTGCACTACAGCGTCCCTTGAGACACTCTGTATACAGGGTCTTCCGTTCTTGGTGCACTAAACGTCAAGGTTAAATACTAGAGCAAATTTAATCGACAAAAATCTAAAAAATTAGAGGTCTATCTTCTTTAATTATGGAGCTGCAGCATTTTGAATTTTAGGTCACCAATTTTTGGTCAATAATCGCTAATTACTTTTTAATCAATATACGTAGAATTAAAAGAAAATTATTTCGAGAAAGCTGATACCACCCTCTTTCAATTGGTAACAACTGTAATACAAAAATAGTTGATATAATGTTGAATAAAAATTCGCAAAGAAAAAAAAAATAATATTTTTTATAGTTTTTGAAATTTTTTTCCAAGATAAGATGGTTGTGTTTTTTTAAGTTTTCTGAAACTTCTTCATATTTACAACATATCAGGGAAAAACTTAAAACCACAGCTTTATATTCCTCCTGAAATTACTCTTAAAAGTGGTCTGAGAACCGACTGTTACCATCGGCAGGTGGACAGGCATGAAACTGTCATAAAATACTTGGCATTCCATCAGGTATTACTTATAGCCTACTTGCACCCCTTTTGACATACAGTACAGCCTATTTGAAAAACTACTTCTAATAAAAGTAACATCATAAACCTTTACTAAGTTATGGAAGGAGTTTCGGTTTCAAAATTTTCCCTGTTTTATTGAGAACATGAATATACAGTTGAACTTCCATAACTCGAACTTCTATAACACGAAATTTTCTAATTTCGAATTTTTTACGAAATTTGAGCATCTACATAGCATTTTACATGAAAATTTGATTCTATATTTCGAATTTTTATAACTCGAATTTTTCTACATCTCGAAGAAATATTTGGAAATTTTGAGGTTGATTAACTTCCATAACTCGAATTTCATGCCTTGATCTTGCGTATTTATTAATTTCGCTAATATTCCTATTGTTTGCCACTTACAATAAGTACCTGTTTTAATTATCTTTAAGACCGATGTGCCATTAACATTAACATGATCGATGTGTAGTACCGAGAAACTAAAACCATTGGTTATTGGAAAATCAAAAAATCCAAGATGTTTCAAAGGGATTTTTTTTTTACCCGTTACATACAGAAGTAATAAGAAAGCTTGGATGATAACCGCTCTTTATGAAGAATGGCTTTTGAATTTGGATAAAAAATTTCATGCTCAAAAACGTAAAAATCTTTTGTTTGTGGATAACTGTCCAGCACATCCCAGGATAACCAAGACGCTTACATCTATCAATGTTGTTTTTCTTCCACCAAACATGACATCAAAGCTTCAACCCATGGACCAGGGAATTATTAATAATGTCAAATTACACTACCGTAAAAGAATACTTAAACAGATTCTATTGCTCTAGAAGATGGAGATGAAACTAGTCAGATTACTCTATGGGACGCGCTAACAAATTTATCTAAAGCGTGGGACAATGATCTACAGCAGGCAACTATAAAAAATTGCTTTGCAAAGGCTGGTTTCAAGCAAGAAAGTGAAAATAATTGGAGTGATGAAGATGATACGCCTTTATCACAAATGAAAACATTGTTTCAGTTGCATAAGAAAAAAGTTGAGAGTAATGTGTCTTTGGATGAATATTTGGGTATAGATAATGATGTAATTGTGGCGGACTATCCAACGGATGCCGACATTTTAGACAAAATCAGACAACAAGAAGAAGATGAAGATGCTTCATCTGATGAGACAACTACAACAGTTCAAATTCCACATCCACCTTCCAATAAAGAAATGAGGAATATTCTTAAGAAGTGCAGCCAATATGTATATTCTAAAGACAGAACAACGGATAATGTATATCACGCTTTACAAACTTTGTAGATAATTTTTTAATCTAACACAATCAAAAATTACAGATTTTTTTTTAAATTTTGTGTAAGAATGTTGCGTCTATTTTGATTATACTTAGAATATTATATGTATATATTTATGTATACAATTTTTAAAAATAAATGTTTGTTTCTATAACACGAATTTTCTATATCTCGAATTTTTTTAAGTCCCTCGAAGATTTGAGTTTGGGAAGTTTGACTGTAGTTTTAGCCTTTAATGATATTTTTTAATCCCTACGCACATTGGTTAAGGCGATAGTCGGCAAATGCGAGCGCTTGATTTTGAAATTCGCTTGATATTTGGGGTTTTGCTCATAATTTTTTTTCTATTGAAGCTTTTTTAAAATTTCTTTTTTTGGTACACAGAAGAGTCTTGTGGCTACCAATTTCTTCTGGTTTTGTTTTTGTAAGTCACACCAAATACTCATACGGCAGCAGTAAAATTGGCACTTTTAAAAAACCTGGTCCTAGAAAATACCATTTCTCTTTAACAAGGGACCTTCAAATTGAGATTTGTAAAATTTTCTCTTATCTAAATACACAACTTCACAAAAGTGTTATTCTGTTTTTCCGATTATATCGAGTATAAGGTTTAAAACAGCAAGCAAAACTTGCTCATTTTTAGGTCAGATTTGATTGTCTATAAATCTAAAAATTCAATAAAAAACACAAAAACAAAATAATAGACATTTTATGCCAAGTATTAATGAACTACTACTACAAAAAAAACAGAATTTCATTTACTGGTTTGTCTAAAAAATGGTATTCCGTAGAGTCACATTTTACGCTCACAAAATTTCGCCGACTATCGTCTTAAGATGAAATTAGCGATTTTATAATTTTTTACAAAAATCGGTGATCTTAATTTCAAAAGGATACAGTAAAAAAGCTCCACTTTTTTAATATTTTGTGGATTAAATTTGGTCTAGATTCTAACCCCGACGTTTGTTGAACCATGAACGGAACACCCGGTATATTATTGTATATTTTCTGTATTTTTATTGATTAGAGTTTTGGGTTATTCCATTTTATCATACTTAATTCTATAGTTACAAGTAGGTATATTTTTGATGGGTTGTAAAATTAAATTACAGTTCTAAATTTAGTGGTAAATGTTTTGTGAAACAATGAGGGTTGGGAAAGCACGTGGTGGTGGTAATTTATCAAGGCAAAAGATTAATCCCCAATTCCAGAAAGAAACCTTTAATGGTTTCATGGACCTTAGTATATTACCTTGTAATTTTAAAGTAATGACATTTAAATCCCAACTTTTACCGCCCCTCCCTTTCCTATCGACACAGGTATTTTGTGGTGTTTACTGCCCTTTGGAGAGGGTGTGAAATTTAGCACGTCCGGCGCTACATCTTAACCCCGGCACTCATTTCCATTAGGGCTCTTGTTGACGACGTCCAAAGTTAAGTGCTCTACAGTGTCACAATTGTAAAAAGTTTGTTTTAAAAGTTTTTGTTTCACTTTCCCGCCTTTATTCAAGAGGAAACGTGTGGGGATTAAGTTTAAAGTAAGTAATTAGTTTAAGAACAGTACAAATTAGAATTCAGAAATACTATTCCGCTTCTTGAATTACAAAAAAGCTCGATTGAAATATTAAATTATTTCATTACAAAATAATACAAAGTAGGTTTATACTCTCTGGTTTCCTTTGCGTGCGAAAGTTTTAATTTCCCAAATGTAATCCAGAAATAGCAGAGGAATGAAATGTTACGCATTACCCGGGCCTCTTAATTTTTTGCCTTTAGCTAAACCAAACATCTGCGAAAATTACTCTTAAACTGCAGCCTTGAACTTTTTACCGTTTATTTTTATATGATTCATAACATTTACGGCTGGAATTGCTCACAAATTCGGTTGTTACAATCGTTAAACTTAAATGTTACTACCTTAAGCCACTAAAATGATCTCATCCTACTAATTTTAACAAAATTACACGCAATAACCAATACTATAACAAAATATTTTAAATTGAAATTTCGAAAATTTTACGACCTTTCAGGTGGTTAAGGGATGTATTTATTATTAAAACAAGGTCAAGTTACCCCTGAATTATAAAGTACAAGTAGTTTCCAAGGGTAATCGATATTCTAATGAATCTATTAACCTGTCTCTTAGCTTTTACGCTTCATCAAATGCGTAGATAACAAAATTGTATTCCATTAACAAGTTATCCAAAAAAATTGGTGGTCTCTTCTTAAGGCCAATCGATAGAGAATGTCAAATTATGTAAAACTGCCAAATTGCAATCGAAAAAGTTAGGCGATTACAAAAATATGGAAGGAAAACGAAAATGAGAAATTTCAGATTTTTTATGATATTTCAGGACTAGACCAAGATATCTCGAAACTAAGCATTTTTACTTATAAAGTATTGTCCGGAAATGCTTCCATAAAAAGTTATACCACTTCAAAAATTTTAGTTTCACTGCCTTTATCACCATGAAAAATTGTCACAGTTATTCAGGGACACCCTGTATGTATAGAGGGTGTCCCCAAATTTAGGTTCAAAGTTAATACTATTGTGATCGTAAATCTCTCAAACAAAGCCATTTTACAGGGTTTCACAAAAATCGGATTTTTTGAAATAAATCAGAATATTTGATTTAAATTGAATTTTTTTGATTTTTTCAAACAAAAATGAAACTATTCCAGATAATCAACAATAAAATTGCAAATATAGCCAAGACATGTAACAATATGACGTAGCATCCATCCATCCAGTCAATTTTTATTTTAATCTGTGCTAATTTTAATCATCTGTGATAAATTATGATATTCAATAGAACCCTCATTCTAATTATTTAGCCATTTCTTGCCAAGATTAGTTAATATTTTATGGTTCTTCCTATATAAAAAAATCATAGTTATTTATGCAACAAGTGCTAAAAGTGGATAATATTTGCACCGGACGTCAAGTGCAAATAATCATCGATCATTGAAAATAATAAAATTTCATAAAAACAAGAAATTAATGAGATTTCTAAATTTTTCATTTATGAGCGATTATCAGTGCATAAAGTCATGTTTTTCGCTCTAGTGCACAAAAGCTTGAGTTATGCATTTTTGCACTATCTATTGCGTTGGTGCACTAGAGCAAAAAACATGACAAATGAATATAAATGGCCTACTTTTTGCAGAATTGTAGAAAAAAATTATTTTATGAAATGTTATGTAATGTGATGTCTCTTGTTAATAAGACCCTGATGATGCGGCAATTTGAGATCACCCTGTATATATTACAATTTCTTGTAATTACTCAGTTTTTCAGGTTTTGTTTGAACTTCAAGTGTCAGTTAAACTACAAAATTAACAGAAATGCAATGGAAACTCTGTCAATTTTTGAAAAAATATTAAATTTTTATTTACAAAATCAAGTTGACATAAAATAACAAAAGAATAATTTTATTATTTTATTTAAAAATAAATTTTATGTCAACTTGATTTTGTAAATAAAAATTTAATATTTTTTTTTTAAATTAAATTAAAAGAACAATGTGTGTTACATCATTTAAATTGTATTTTTTTTCTCTATCCAATGATATAAAAATCAAATATCGCGCCCATAAGAAAATCAAAAGTTGGTTTAAAATAAATGAAATCTAGTTAACCTAAAATTTTCTTCTTAAGGTCAATCGATAGAGAATGTCAAATTATGTAAAACTGCCAAATTGCAATCGAAAAAGTTAAGCGATTACAAAAATATGGAAGGAAAACGAAAATGCGAAATTTCCGATTTTTCATGATATTTCAGGACTAGAGCAAGATATCTCGAATTTCTAAATAGATTCTAAAGGAGTTTGAAAAGAGGCAACATTTTTCTAATTTAAGCAACTTTGTAACTCTTTAGGTTCACAAGATCCCAAATGGTGTGCACCGTAAGAGTGACCACCCTGTATCTCATCGAATTTTTTGGTTTTAGAGTTTTGAACAAAAATTTGTAAAATCTCACTTTCGAGTAAAATTTAGTCCAGAAATTTTAGATTTTTCAGAGAAAAAAGTTGATTGCTCAATAACTATACTGAGTTCAAAAATAGTTAAGAGCTCAAAATTTAAGGAATTAATTGTATTTTCTGAAAATTCTAATAAGATGATGGAAAGGCTTCAAATTCAATTGAATTCTCCACCGATCACTCCACTCTCCATTGACCATTTTCACCAAATATTCTTTAAAATCGTGAACTTGCGAAATATTTACATAATAAATTCTTTCAAAAACTTATTAACTAAACTAAGTTTTTGTGTGTTTTTCGTCAGAAAAGAATCATTTTGGGGTCACTTTTCGTTTTAGAGTTCTGGAGAAAAATGTGGAAAATCCCATTTTAGGGTCGAAATTCCTGAAATTTTAGGCTTATATCTTATCACGTGCTAAAATCATCCTGCGACCCCTATTTGGATCCGCCACTGTGCCCCACATAATTTATTTTGAGGCTACTTATTGTTTCAACGTTCTAATATATCAAAGAACTTAAAGCGTGCATTAAAATTCTAAAATTAGTTACATGCAATTATCTTTGTTCACGAAAAAAAATAAAATAAATTCCTTTAAATTATCCTTCAGGTAATAAAAAAATTTAAGTAGGTACATAAAATTGAAACTGTTATAATTAAGGTTTTTAGTAGGAATTTCTATTGTCTTGACTTAAGTCGTTTTTTGTTGCTTTCAGGATTATTTTTAATCCTCATTTACATGCTTCTTGTATAATTTGAAATTTGATCCTGGCAAAAATGTGGTTGTCTTAATAGGAAGCACAGTTAATGGGATGTTATAAAGTTAAGTATTATTACCAAAGGAGTAATTAGAAATAAATGATATGCAAAGCATGGGTATTATGTGATTTTAAATCTTCGAAGGAGTTTTTCATAAGTTTAAGTACGAAAATTACCTTTTGCTAGTAATTTGTAACTTGAAACAACAAAGTTTCCTTATCTATCTGTGTGCAGAAATAAATTTAACTCAGTGTAAAGCGTTATAAATATTTCATTAAGAAATAAAGGCTTAACTTATTATCATATTTGATTGCAAAGTTTATTTTAATCCATAAATTACTTTTCAGTGTAAGCGCAGAGATACATTTGTAAACCCATTAAAATAAATAGCCCTTCATAAATGCTTGGCTTTTTTCAAAAAGGTATTTCATAATTTCATACATGGTGAGCCAGATTTTTACGCCGCGACAGCAATTACCTATTTAATGTGGAATATTAGTCGAGTGAGTATTTAATAAGAAATGTGCTCGTAAATAATTTTACAGCAAGACATAAATAATTATTTATGGTTTCCTCATTATTGCATTTATTCTATATACTTTATTATTCCCGCAAATTACGTGTTTTATCATTTTTTTAAAATAAATTAATATCTACATGAAATTGATTTAAGGTATTTCCACTGACATATTTATTAATTACATTAAATAACATATTTATTAAAATGATTTAAATAAATTGAAATACCCCTTGTACAGCCTAGTACGCGATTTTTCCGAGCATTTCATTTTTATTTATCAAATACAACTTTGTATCTACATTTAAAATCAATGAGATTTAATCACGTTTAATTTAACTTATGTTATTTCCTCCTTTCATAGATAGGAATTTCCATGTGTATAAACAGGATATGTTAAAAATAATTGAAAATGCTTTTTTAAAAGCATCATTAGAAGAACTAGTAATTGGATACTTGTGTACTAGTAACGAGTTTTAATTTTTTACAATTATTGGTTTGTGTGTTATACCAATTTTATTGATTTTATTATCCATAATTTATAACATAATATGCAATTCAATTTAATCAATTTAAAGATATAATAATAAATATAAACCACACGAAGAGTGTTGGTAGTAGATTTTCTCACGCTATCATAAATGAAATAATTATTTTAATTTAAGGCGCTTGCTTGCTTTAATTATTCAATAGTTACAAGATCATTTCTCATTGATAATATGACAACTTTCAAAAATGTTGGTGGTATTAGTGAATATGGGAATGTTCTTGTCGTAAAGAGGCAGCAATAAAGTTGCATTACATACTGCACACCGGGGGCCAATGTTCCCATTTTAGTGCTAATGTAGGGACTACTCAAGTTTGCACAAAATTCATTCAATTTGCATGCAAGCGACTTCTGGAACTTATTAATGCAATTTGATATCGCACGCGATTTGCTGCATGTATGCTTCCAAGCAGAATTTAGAATAAATTTATTTCTATTCGCCAGTTGCGGCTTGTAACGTCATTTCTTGGATTTCAAATCTAAAATTTATTCAGTAAATTGATAGATTTTTTCCTACTACTTATCCATGAATGTCTTTATAAAATTGTGCATATTGGATAGGATTAGCCATAATTTACAGATTTTTTCCCAAAATAATTACAGATGTCGAGATGTCTATCATAAACAAGGAAATATGAATGTCATGAATAATTATAGACCTATATCTCTACTACCCATACTATCGAAGATAGTTGAAAAAGTCCCAAGTGTCCAAGTTGTAGAGATCTTGAACTCATACAACTTGCTAAATAAAAACCAATTTGACTTCAGGAAAGAGTTTTAAACTAGTGAAGCACTACTAGAAGTCCATCACTTCTAGTAGTTTTAATCAACATAAAATTTGGAAAAGGGAAATTTAATTTTTGGACCTTTGACTGCGTGTCTCAGGAATTGCTATAAGTAACCCAAGTAACAATTTTGGTCAAAATTACGTAAAATTTACGTAATTTAGGTATATCAAATCGTCGTGCCCTATATAAATTATTTACTTATGCACAGGGATATTTCCCATGATCTGTTACTTGGGATAACTATAAACCTATAATTTCCACCCAAAGAGTAACAGACTAATTTTACCATATTTGTCCATCAGGCTGTTAACTTACTTTAATGATGTATACTCTTAGTTTCTAGATGTAAAATATGGGGATTTTCCAGCATATTTAGAAGAACACTCCAGTCTTATTTTATACGCAGATGTTACAACACTAATTAACAGAGGTGGCAATAAAAACAATGTACACATATTAAATAAATTTTCTACATTGAAAGCTACCCAGTGGTTCACAACGAATGGCTTTACCACAAACCCGGAAGACTGCTTCTCTTTATTTTAACCTTAAACTATTAAATGAAGAAGAAGTAGACCTAATAAATTTCTAGGAATGCAGATAGATTCAAAACTACTCTGGCATGATCAAGAAAATTATGCAGCTACAAAACTATGCTCCAATATAAATATTCTAAAAAATCTTCAGCATTCTGTGAATCGAAATGTTCTTCTTGCTGCTTTGGACTAAGTCAATCCAACATATATTATAAGTGACAAATTTTACATTGTATTTGTGTCAATTTTTAAATTTAAGCATCGCTTAGAGGTTTGAGGAGAAGTGGTGCAATTGACCCTCAGTCTGTTTACAAGATATTTAATTAACTAGTACGACGTTATCAATATCATCAATGGCCTCGTCAATGGCAATAAGGGAAAATAGAAAAAGTTGCTTGAGTGATAATTTTTGAAGACTGGTAGGTGGATGTGAAAAACTGTGTGCCCTTATAGGAAATATCTGTAAGACAATACGGAAACCATCCATTAGAACCCATGAACCCATATAACAAATCTTAAAGATATTTCATGTAAGTACCTACAGTTTTGCATAGAATTGCAACGTGGATTTGAAATAACAAATATAATAAATATATGCGAAAATATAATTAGTATATTATGCTCTGTAGTTCAAGAAATCTATAGATGAATTTAACACATATTAATTATAATTTTAATAAATTGAAAGAGAAAGGTTTGATAGTTTAGAAATAAAAGAAAAAAGTGATAATGTTTCAAGTTTGATCTAAAAATATCTTTAACGATTTTTCAAAAAAAGTGGTTCAGACGCACTTCTTCCATAAAATCCTCGCGATACTACCATTAAGTTTTTTGCTACTTGTTAGAGGTTAGTGATTTCTGTAGTATTGATAATGATAAATGGAAGTAGCATATAAAAAAGCATAAAGTATCTCGGGATCAATTAAAACAAGGTTTCCAACAACAAAGGAACAAATCTACGAATTTTAAAACAAATGTATCATTATAGTATACAGGGTGATCACTCTTACGGTGCACATCATTGGGATCTTGTGAACCTAAAGCGTTACAAAATATTTTTGTAATCGCTTTACTTTTTCGATTGCAATTTGGCAGTTTTACATAATTTGACATTCTCTATCGATTGACCCTAAGGAGAAAATTTTAGGTTAACTCTAAAACGAAAAGTGACCCCAAAATGATTCTTTTCTGACCAAAAACATATAAAAACTTGGTTTAATTAATAAGTTTTTGAAACAATTTATTATGTAAATATTTCGCAAGTTCACGATTTTAAAGAATATTTGGTGAAAATGGTCGATGGAGAGTGAAGTGGTCGGTGGAGAATTCAATTGAATTTGAAGCCTTTCCATCATCTTATTAGTATTTTCGGAAAATACAATTAATTCCTTAAATTTTGAGCTCTTAACTATTTTTGAACCCAGTATAGTTATTGAGCAATCAACTTTTTTCTCTGAAAAATCTAAAATTTCTGGACTAAATTTTACTCGAAAGTGAGATTTTAACATAATTTTAGTATACAGTGTGGTCACTCATACGATGCACACCATCGGGATCTGAGAATTCATTTGAATTTGAAGCCTTTCCAACATTTTATTAGAATTTTTGGAAAATACAATTAATTCCTTAAATTTTGAGATATTAACTATTTTTGAACTCAGTATCGTTATTGAGCAATCAACTTTTTTCTCTGAAAAATCTAAAATTTCTGGACTAAATTCTACTCGAAAGTGAGATTTTACAAATTTTTGTTCAAAACTCTAAAACCAAAAAATTCGATGAGATACAGGGTGGTCACTCTTACGGTGCACACCATTGGGATCTTGTGAACCTAAAGAGTTACAAAGTTGCTTAAATTAGAAAAAAATTGCCCCTTTTCAAACTCCTTTAGAATCTATTTAGAAATTCGAGATATCTTGCTCTAGTCCTGAAATATCATAAAAAATCGGAAATTTCGCATTTTCGTTTTCCTTCCATATTTTTGTAATCGCTTAACTTTTTCGATTGCAATTTGGCAGTTTTACATAATTTGACATTCTCTATCGATTGACCTTAAGAAGAAAATTTTAGGTTAACTAGATTTCATTTATTTTAAACCAACTTTTGATTTTCTGATGGGCGCGATATTTGATTTTTATATCATTGGATAGAGAAAAAAAAATACAATTTAAATGATGTAACACACATCGTTCTTTTAATTTAATTTAAAAAAAAATATTAAATTTTTATTTACAAAATCTGTTTATTTTTAAATATAATAATAAAATTATTCTTTTGTTATTTTATGTCAACTTGATTTTGTAAATAAAAATTTAATATTTTTTCAAAAATTGACAGAGTTTCCATTGCAGTTCTGTTAATTTTGTAGTTTAACTGACACTTGAAGTTCAAACAAAACCTGAAAAACTGAGTAATTACAAGAAATTGTAATATATACAGGGTGATCTCAAATTGGCGCATCATCAGGGTTTTATTAACAAGAGATACGACATTCACATTACATAACATTTCATAAAATAATTTTTTTCTACAATTCTGCAAAAAGTAGGCCATTTATATTCATTTGTTATGTTTTTTGCTCTAGTGCACCAACGCAATAGTTAGTGCAAAAATGCATAACTCAAGCTTTTGTGCACTAGAGCGAAAAAGCATGACTTTATGCACTGATAATCGCTCATAAATGAAAAATTTAGAAATCTCATTAATTTCTTGTTTTTATGAAATTTTATTATTTTCAATGATCGATGATTATTTGCACTTGACGTCGGGTGCAAATATTATCCACTTTTAGCACTTGTTGCATAAATAACTATGATTTTTTTATATAGGGAGAACCATAAAATATTAACTAATCTTGGCAAGAAATGGCTAAATAATTAGAATGAGGGTTTTATTGAATATCATAATTTATCACAGATGATTAAAATTAGCACAGATTAAAATAAAAATTGACTGGATGGATGGATGCTACGGTATATTGTTACATGTCTTGGCTATATTTGCAATTTTATTGTTGATTATCTGGAATAGTTTCATTTTTGTTTGAAAAAATCAAAAAAATTCAATTTAAATCAAATATTCTGATTTATTTAAAAAAATCCGATTTTTGTGAAACCCTGTAAAATGGCTTTGTTTGAGAGATTTACGATCACAATAGTATTAACTTTGAACCTAAATTTGGGGACACCCTGTATACATACAGGGTGTCCCTGAATAACTGTGACAATTTTTTTATGGTGATAATGGCAGTGAAACTAAAATTTTTGAAGTGGTATAACTTTTTAAGGAAGCATTTCCAGACTATACTTTATAAGTCAAAATGCTTAGTTTCATGGTAGATCACTACAAAAAATTTGTCACAGTTATTCAGGGACACCCTGTACAATGTTCAAATGTTTATTAACGATTTTTTAAAACCTCGTGTAAACTGTTTGTTTTCTCAAGTTATTTCATGCTGTAGGTACTAACATTTTGCGTAATCTTTGTACCCATCTGCAAGCTTTTATGTAGCAATAAACTCGAGTAGTGTAATTTTAAATTTATATATTATGATTATATGTGAAGGTCATTTCAAATTTAATGTTTGTACAATGCTCCTTTTCTATACAAGACCCTAACGGAATTGTGTACTTTTTTGTTATCTCAGGTATTTTTTTATTATATTCCCCTAAAGTATTCCGCAGTTGCCTCAGAATTTAGCCAAATTTATCTCATAAAAAATAAGATGACTTCAAAATTTGTATAAATTATCATAAAAAACATGCAAATTAGGTGCATTTATCTTATGAGCCTAAAAATAACCTTTATGAAATTCAAGTGAGTAATATAAAATTTGAATTGCCAAAAATTCGATAACCAAATTTTTAAGTAATTTATTTTTCTGTTTCAGATTGTGATGATCTTAGGAGAGCCTACATAAAAAGACTAAACTAAAGCTATAATAATGTTTTAAGACGACTCTACGAGCTTGTAATTCCTTTAAAAATCAAGTAACAATCATGTTAAACTGTGATATTTAAAACAAATCTTCAAACCACGCGCACTCTAAACAAATTAGCCTAAAATGTTGACCCTGATTTTGTGCTTAACTTGCTTAGTATACCCAAGCGTGAATGCGGATGTATTTGCACAACAACGAAACAGAAATAGAAGATTACAGAATTTCCCGCCTCCTCCGTCACGCGAAAGGAAACCAAATATAATCCTCATCCTCACTGACGACCAGGATGTAGAATTGGGGTCTCTAAATTTCATGCCCAAGACTTTGAAATCGATTCGTGACCAAGGGGCTGAATTCAGGCACGCTTATGTCACCACCCCCATGTGTTGCCCATCAAGATCTTCGTTATTAACTGGAATGTATGTGCATAACCACAACGTTTTTACTAATAATGATAACTGCTCCAGTACTCAATGGCAGGCTACACATGAAACAAGATCATTTGCTACTTATCTTTCCAACGCAGGATACAGGACTGGTAAGTTTACTCTTTAATTTTCCATAAAAGTCACAAAGATATCAATCATATGCGAATCGAGCTCCAAAAGTTCGATGTTCTTCGTTTGCTCGGTGAATGTACCAATATAATGTTGCGTACACACCAATCGAACAAGGGCGAACGAAGGCTAGCGATTCCTTTCAGCGGTAATCTCGCTCGTTCGTTCGATTGTGGGTTGTGTCCACACCAAGCGAACGATAACGAGCGATGTCGATTACATCGTCAAAGCCGTTCGTTCCAAATCCTTCGCTCGTTGGAGCACAGCGAACGCCTTCGCTTGCACTCGTTCGCCTTCGATGAAGCGTACACACCAAGCAAACGTTTTCGCTTGTTGATGTTCGTTCGCTTGGTGTGTACGCGACATAAGAGGAGCTTGTCATACGTTGAGCGTTCGTTCCGAACGCGAACAACGAACATTTGTTGAGTACACGCCTTTAAATACAAAGAATTTTTTAACTACAAATATTGGAAGTTCATTTATTTACTGTTTTTTTTTGTAATTGGTTTGAAGGAACAATCTGTATATCCAATACAAGTTTTTATGAACAAACCCTAAATTTCTGAAAGTATATGTAAATACATAAATTTGTGGGTTTAAGTAAAGGCATAAAATCATAAATGTAGCTTTCTCCAGAATATGTTGGTTGTATTGTTGGGAATGAAATAAAACGATATGTTGCATGAGTTTTGTTCTCGTCAATACGGTTTTGAATTTATGCTGGGATACAGGTTTTGGTATTTCGATCAGCGAATACGAACAATAAAAGTAAGAAGGATGCACAATTGCTTTATGTGCAGAGTTGAGTTTCCAAAACAAAATGACAAAGTTAAGCGGGGGCGCAACGTGCGCGCCTCTTCGAGCCAAGCACGAATGTTTTATTATCTTAAACTGTTGCAAAAAGAAATGTGCAAATATTGATTTCTATAAAAAGAAATAATTTAATATTTAAATTTAAGGACAATGAACTTTATTGAGGCACTTACATAAATGTCAAATAAGAAGTTTTTTTGCTGGTTTAATGATATTTTATATTTTTATCACACCTCAGCTCACCTTTAGAAATTTTAAAGCAGCACTACGAGAATTATTGCTAAATAACGTTTTTTTACGTTTTATTATTTTCAAACATTTGAAGAAAATTAAATTTTAGGGTGTACTCAAGTGAAATATTTTTTATATTATCACAATATTGAATATTTAAAGAGTCGTTGAAAACTCCTTTTCGAAGCTTTTATTTTTTAATTTTGGTTTTTATTTTCTTCTTAATAAATGTAACAAGTTGACATTTTTAACAAATTAAAGACATTTAATACACGCCCTAAAAAATCGGCCACTTACATTTTATTACAAAATATTCAACAAATAAGGTCCATTTCAACTCGATTCCAGGTCTATAAAAGTAATAGACCTTATAATTAATTCTGCATAAAATTGCAAAACATGAGTAACTGACCAGTTGTAGTTTATAATTCAGAAAGAAATTTGAAAATCTGACCAGAAAAACTTCAGATACATAGGCAAGTATAAATGGTCGATTTCACGATTTATTCCGATTTATCGGAATTTTTCTTCCCAAAACTCGCGCGTCTTCTAGCGGTCCGCATTAATTATCAGTAATTCACTGATTATTTGCAACGAATCTCCAGACAAGTAGGATGGATTTTCTATTCCCTCTTGGAAAAAAGGTAAATTTTCTTCATTTTCGGAGCAAAGTAACTTTTAAACTACTGGTCTCAAGAAAAAATCTATAAGGTTACTGGTTTGAAAATTAAAATTTTTTTGTTAAAATTTGATAGTTTTTTTTTAATATTTTTAATTTTTAGCAATTTTTAAAATGCTGTATTCTAAAAAGTATGCGTTGGATCACAATAATATTTTTTGATTCATTATCAGAAGACCAATAGGGCAAAAAAGAGGGATTTTTTTTTTGATTTTGAAGCAAAATCTTCTGTGATTTTTGTAAACAACTCGTCAGCAAAAGTTCTTATTTCCTTTCACCGGAAACAGCAAAGCAAAATGTATGAAAGTAGAATATTAATTTAACTAAATTTCTAAATTTTTATCAAACTTCCAAAACGCTTTTTTAAGTACACGTTGAATTATACAATTATTGGAAGATATAGTGGTGTTGGAAGATTTAAGTAAATAGTATTTAATGGTAAGCTACATGTTTCGGGTCCTTTAACCCATCATCAGTCGCACTAAAATTTACGTCATTAAGAAACTTACTAATACTAACAGAAAGGGTAGTACAATATGAATGTGCAATAGGAATTAGCTTCAAAATTAGAAATAAAACTATCAACTTAATCAGCATTGCTTAAAGATCTAAAAACTTGAAAAGCTTTTGAAAACCAAATCAAGAAAAATCTTAAAAATTGGAAAATTTACAACAAAACACAAATTATAATCATATGATATCAAAAATTTATATCCTTGATTATCACATTAATTCTAAAAAACAGTACGTTTAAGAATTTTACTTACAATGACTCACTTGATTGATTAGTGAGCCATTGTAAGTAAATTTCTTATAGGTACTGTTTTTTGGAATTATTTTTTTAATCTAGTATATAAATTTTGATATGATATGCATTGTTGTCAATTTTTCCTTTTTTAAGGGGCAGCCGAAAGCTATTAACTACTAAGAAGAATTTAATATTTATTAAGCTTGGTAAGGCTGTAGTATTACTTACCCCCAGTATTATCAACAGACATTTAATTTTAAATGAGGTTTAATTTGACATATAGTATTTTTATGAAGTTTGAATATAGTTTAAATGATATGTAGCTGCAAAATAGACTATAACAGGGTGGCCCAACTAAGATTTCCCACCCAGGTTATTTTGAAGACAAATAATTTTTGAAAAAAATCCTGAAACCGGTCAATTTTTATTTGGTGGGGGACCAATTTTTATGGTAACGCAATGGGTAACCTCTCACCCAGTTATGTGGGGAAACTACCCCTTCAGAAATCTTAAATAGCAATAGTGGTCGAGTGATACATCAGTGCAAAGCTCCTACTATTCTCTATACAGCTGTCATATTTTTTTTAATTTGATGGAATATTTGAGAAGTTATAGCATTTTCACGTTAGACATGCAAAATGTGTTTTTAACAGGTGACATGGGCTAAAAAGGCCTTTAAAGCTTGATTTTGTTAAAAATATCTACAACCATATTTTAATTCCCCATCTAATAAGGATTGACCGGTTTCAGAGTCTTTTTTCAAAATACTTTTAGTTCCCTACCAGGTTATTCTGAAAACAAGTAATTTTTGAAAAATAGCCTGAAACTGAGCAATTGTAATTTAGTGGGGGCCAATGTATGGTTGTATTTATTTTAATTATAACTTTTAACAAAATCATGCTTTAAAAGCCTTTTTAACCCATGTTACCTGCTAAAAACGCATTTTAGATGTCTAACGTGAAAATGCTGTAACTTCTCAAATATTCCATAAAATTAAAAAAAAATATGACAGCTGTATAGAGAATAGTAGGAACTTTGCAATGATGTATCACTCGACCACTATTGCCATTTAAGATTTCTGAAGGGGTAGTTTCCCTCCATAACTGCGTGAGGGGTTGCCATTGCGTTACCAAAAAAATTGGTCCCCCACCAAATAAAAATTGACCGGTTTCAGGGTTTCTTTCAAAACTTATTTGTTTTCAAAATAACCTGGGTGGGAACTCTTAGTTGGGCCACCCTCTATGTCAAATTAAACGTCTGTTGATAATACTGGGGGTTAAAGTCTCAATGAAAAAACTAAGATTTTCAGGTAATTTTTTACGGTTTTTTCATTTAATTCTCAAATTATTTTCAAAATTTATATTTTTTAGTAGAATATGTTTCATAAGCGATAAAGGTAATTTTGTCCGCTGCCAAAAAATATTTATTTGTTTTCGAAACTTATTTTGGAAAAGTTTAGCAGTGCATATTAAATTGATAGTTTTATTTGTATTTTTGAATCACATGCCTATTGTACATTCATATTGGAAATTCATATTGTACCACTATTTTTGTTAGTATTTGTAAGTTTCTTAATGACTTTAATTTTAGTGCGCCTGATGAAGGGTTTAAGGACTCGAAACATGTAGATTCTCATTAAAAAAAGTTTGGATATAAGGAATCACCTGAATTTTACTACTGTACAAGTATTTCTCGATTCTTCATCAGCAGTGGCGGATTAACTATAAGGCCCTTTTGGCACTGGAGGCATTTTTTAAAATTAATTTTAAGACTAAGATCGTCTTTTAATGTCCGTATTGTATTCAATTCTCGGTTTTTCGGACACACTAATTTTATTAACTCAATCTTCAGTAGTAAAAGTAGTGTGTCCAACAAACTGAGAAATTATTTTTTACCTTTCGGTGAATTTTAAGACTATTTTTGCAAGCATTTTCATAATTTCTTGGACTTTTTGTTAAGCGCAGCCGAGTCGAGTGAGAAAGGGCTATGGAGGCCATATTGAATTTACACATTCTTAGAATCGGTAATTTGGTATACAGGGTGTCCCATTTGACGTTGGACTGTATGGGTATCTTTGTTATTATTGGAGATAGAAAGTCGGTTAAATGGACAAAGTAGTAGAGATTTTTTCGAATATTAATAATTAATTTAGAAAAAATTTGAATATCGCATCGTTCCAACGCTATCTTGAAAAACAAGAAAATACGATTTTTAAAATATGGCTATAAGTTCTTTATTTTCTGTGGTACCAAAAAAGTTTTTGGACATAATACAGACAATTTTTTGTGTACAATGCAGTAAAACAAATGAATATTTTTTTTCGCTAACGGATTGACAGGAAATGAACCAAACTTATTTTTTTCATATGGCAGCCATATTGGATTTACACATATTCGGAATCAGTATTTTTTTCTGAGTAATTTGGTATATCATATGTCATATTTAAATAAAAAAAAATTATTTGATTTTACTAACATTGGACTTTGTCAATAACATTAAATGTAACTATTTAAAATATTAAATGTAAAATAAATCTTAACACATATGTAATGACAGTTTACATCTATTCAAGGCCATTTTGGGTTAGTAAAATAAAATTATTTCTATTTTTCTTAAAATATTACATATGATATATCAAATTACTCAGAAAAATACACCAATTCCGAATATGTGTAAATCCAATATGGCTGCCATAAGAAAAAAATAAGTTTGGTTCATTTCCGGTCAATCCGTTGGCGAAAAATTATATTCATTTGTTTTACTGCATTTTACACAAAAAATAGTCTGTATTAATTAAAAAAAAATTTTTGGTACCACCGAAAATAACGAAGTTATAGCCATATTTTGAAAATCGCATTTTCTTGTTTTTTCAAGATAGCGTTGGAACGATGCGATATTAAAATTTTTTGTAAATGAATTATTATTATTCGAAAAAATCTCTACTACTTTTTCCATTTAACCGACTTTCTATCTCCAATAATAACAAAGATACCCATACAGTCCAACGTCAAATGGGACACCTTGTATATTAATATGTAGAATTAAAAAAAATAAATAATAAGATTTCATTTTACAAACTAACATTAGTCTTTAAAAGTTGTAAATTGTCAATACTTTGCCTATTTAAACGACTTTTTATTCCCAGAAATAACAAAGATGCCCATACAAACTCGCAAGACACTCTGTATAAAAGCATTTATATACAGGGTATTTCTAAATATCTGCGAAAAAATCAGAAGGCGATTCCTTGATCATTCATTTTGGATATATTTAGAAATACCCTGTATATTGCGAGTTGAGGAAAAAAGACTTTAACCGGATTATACATGGTATAAAAATTGAGAATTGCCCTTTAAATATGTTATAAACTTTTCCAACATAACGTTATGCTAGGTCAGTATCCGGAGCATCAAATATTTTTGGGCTTAGGTCATCAAGAATCCTTACTCCGTCACTGTTCATCAGCAAACTGAATTTAATAGAAAGTGCCAGAAAGAAGCAAAACATAACTATTTATGTCGATTTTGGACAAAACTGCTCGTCGCTGAGCCTAATTTTACTTAAAAGCGAAGCCAATTATTTTTGCCAAAAACTACAATTTTTGTTCTGAATTTTTTAAAATTTTAATGAAAAATGTCCTTGGCCAGGATTGGAACATGGGACCTCCAAATCTCATGTTTGGTATTATAACCACTACACTACCTAGGACCCAATTTCGAATATGTTCAGTTCTGTCTTAAATTGGGAGAATCGATAATGGTTATTATCATCATCAACCACTTTTCGTGTCTTTCGGACAAAGGAATGTTAATATAAAGACTAATAGCTTTCGGAAAATGATTCAATTGAAAAATTGAATCCTGGCCAAGGACATTTTTCAATTGAATCATTTTCCGAAAGCTATTAGTCTTTATATTAAAATTTTAATCTTTGTCAATTTTCAAAATATTGTTTGTTGATAATCTGCACGCTGAATCGCACTGTGTTATCAACAGACCAAAAATTTATCAGATTCAGCTAATAAAATTACCATTTTTTGTTTTCTACATAATTTTTTTAGAGTTACAAAAATGGTTGTAAGTTATAAACTGCTCATCGCAAAGCAAAAATACTGATTTCAGCAGATACAACACGATGAAAAAAGTCTATTGGAGATGCCAAAAACCGAAAATTTCGTTTCTTCATCAGCTGACCCAAATCTATCAGAGAATGCCGGAAAAATCTCATTCTTAGCCTTTTTTATTTTTACCTTTACAAAAATCGTGGTAACTTCTAAACTGTTCATCACAAAGCAAAAATTCTTATTTCGCCTAATTAGTAGACTAAAATAGTCTTTTAGTTTTGCCAAATTCTAAAAGTTTTGTTCTGAATTTTCTAAAATTACAATTTCAGTTAACCTGAATAGTGGAAAAAAAGGGGTATAGTTTTTCTTTAATTATTGCCATAAATTAGTTTTTTTTAATGGAAATATGAAATGTGTTTCCATTTGAAAAAACTGAATTGGGGTTAGAATGACCAAGAAGTCCTCCAGGTGAAAAATAGTTGCTCCTTTCAGTCCTTTCAAAGTAAACAATTTTTCCTTCAGTTTTTTTTTAAACTCTTACTTTTAGAGACGTATATTAAGTTGGAAATACATTTATAGCAACCTGAAAAATATGGTGGGGGAATTTGTTACTTATTTGTTGCTATTTTGTTATAATAAACAAAAGTTGTACCTCAAAAATTTTTTGAGTTATCTGCAAACAGCTGACTTAAATTTAAAGTTAGCAGTCATCGCCATAACTTCGTGACTATTCACATGAGGACAATCATTAGGGCATCAAAATTTGTTCCTTTTAAAGGACTTCAAAATGCACTGGTTTAAAAAAAAAAATTTCGAAAAAAAAAGTAAAATGTAATAGGTTCATAAATAAAACAGCAATTTTATCACTAAATTAAACTTGTACTGAGTATATCCCACCTAAATTTAATTTGTTACGTTGATAAAAATAATTTTTAAAGGAAAACAAGTTTTGATGTTTAGGGAAACAGATATACAAAAAAAATTAGTAACAAAATACGAATTGACTAGAGAATGTCAGTAATGCCAAAGCAAGTTAAAAAAATAAAAAATGCTGCTGGCAGCTAAAGTAACAAAATAAAAACAAAGTAAGTCAACGCCATTTTCTGATATTTTTATAATATTGTCGTATGTTTTGCTAATTATGTGATACATCAAGTGAAAAAAAAATAGTAACAAATTATGAGCTGACTTGAGAATGATCAGCAATGCCAAATCAAGTTAAAAAAATAAAAAATGTTGCTGGCAGCTAGTAAGTAGCAAAGTAAGTCAACGTTATTTTCTGTTACTTTTATAATATCGTTGTATGTTTTGATGTTTAGGGGATACATATACCGAAAAAAAAAACAGTATCAAATTACGAATTGAATTGAGAATGATCAGCAAGCCAAATAAAATTAAAAAAATAAAAAATGTTGCTGGCAGCCAAAGTAACAAAATAAAAACAAAGTAAGTCAACGTAATTTTCTGATATTTTTGTAATATTGTCGTATGTTTTGCTAATTATGGGATACATAAACTGAAAAAAAAATAGTAACAAAATACGAACTGACTTAAAAGTTAAAAAAATTAAAAATTTTGCTGGGTGCTAAACTAACAAAATAAAAACAAAGAAGTCAACGTTATTTTCTGTTATTTTATAATATCGTTGTATGTTTTGATGTTTAGGTGATACATATTCCGAAAAAAAATAGTAACAAATTACGAACTGAATTGAGAATGATCAGCAATGCCAAATCAGGTTAAAAAAAATAATAAATGTTGCTGGCAGCTAAAGTAACAAAATAAAACCAAAGTAAGTCAACATCATTTCCTAATATTTTTTAATATTGTTCTATCTTTTGCTAATTATGGGATACATAAACTGAAAAAAATAGTAACAAATTTCGAGCTGACTTGAGAATGATCAGTAATGCCAAATCAGGTTAAAAAAATAAAAAATGTTGCTGGCAGCTAAAGTTACAAATTAAAATAAAGTATCTCAGAGCAACCGATCCTGAATAAGTTCAGGAGATGATGGATTTGATAGGTCACAATATTGCATATTGTTACCGAAGAGGCAATGGGACTTGGAGTCAATTTGATGACCTTCTTAAAAAACCGAAACTGGTTAAAAATGATCTGAAAATAGAAGTTCAAATTCTTGCTTTGCAAAATATAAAAAAATAAACAATTGGATTAAATTACTCGCTTTATTTTAATTTGTAACTTTAGCTGCCAGAAACATTTTTTATTTTTTTAACCTGATTTGGCATTGCTGATCATTCTCAAGTCAGCTCGTATTTCTTACTATTTTTTTGCAGTTTATGTATCCCATAATTAGCAAAACATACGACAATATTATAAAAAAATCAGAAAATGTCGTTAACTTACTTTGTTTTTATTTTGTAACTTTAACTGCCAGCTACATTTTTTATTTATTTAACTTGATTTGGCATTGCTGATCATTCTCAAGTCGGCTCGTAATTTGTTGCTAATTTTTTCAGTTTGTGTATCCCATAATTAGCAAAGCATACGACAATATCAAAATATCAGAAAATTACGTTGACTTACTTTGTTTTTATTTTATAACTTTAACTGCCAGCTACATTTTTTATTTTTTTAACTTGAATTGGCATTGGTGATCATACTCAATTCAATTCGTAATTTGTTACTGTTTTTTTTTCGGTATATGTATCCCATAATTAGCAAAACATATGACATTATATTTAAAAAAAAAAAATTTCGGCAATTTTTTTTATTTACAAAAACGACCAGTGCATCTGGAAGTACTTTTTAAGTAACAAATTTAGGTACACTATTGACAGTCCTTGAGTGAATACCCTCGATGTTATCGCGATGACTGCTAACTTCAGATTCAGGTTGGCTGTTTGGAGATTTTTCAAAAACGGTTCGAGGTACAAATTTTTTTTTATTGTAACAAATTAGCAACAAATTCGTAACAAAATCTCCCACTCTTGTTTTGGAGGTTGCTATAAATGTACTTCCAACTTTATATACGTCTTTTAGAGATATTTCCAGTTTTCAGGTTGACTGTACCTCCATGTACAATTACTTAGTTTTACAGAAATGCTTGTAATTTTTATACTTCTGATTGCAAAGCAAAACTGCTAATTTCACCGTATTCTGTAGACAAAACTCATTCAAATGAGGCTATTAGTTATGCTAAAAACTGATAATTTTGGCTCAAAATTTTTAAAATTTCAAGAAAATAAGGCTTGATTTGTTATCATGAAACCAAACTATTCGCTGTAGCTATCAAATGCTAAAAAAATATTTTTTTGGTATGCCCTTAATTCTGAAACACTGATTGCTGATATAAATATGGAATGCTCAGGAGTGTATTAGTTTTGCCAATTATCATTTTTTTTTCTGATTTTCTAAATTTTTAAAAATATATTTAGGAAACGCAAAAAACTGAAAAATTTACGTTTTTATTTTTGAGGAATACTTTTAAATAATAAATTATATTTTTTTAATTATAAACATTCTTCAGTGATTTCGATAAAAACTTTATAGCCTTATTATTGACTAATTAATAATCCTGTTGTAATTTCCTAATGGTAGTAAAATATTGTAATTATATTTTACAGTTATTAATGAAACCATCCAGAAAATAGCAAATGTATTTTTAAATCGCATAATTTAAAATACATATTTTATGTGTTATTGAATACGTTCATATATTATTTTTATTTTCAAAACAGTTTGAAAAATCTTTTGTTCGTAAACTGATCATAAATCAAACCTTACTCGTCAATCCTTTTTAATTTTGGACTTCATGACTCCTATAAATAGAATAGAACATTTTTACTGTAGCGAGTTATTTAAAGCTTTGACAAAAAAGAAAGAAAATAATAATTTCCATTAAAAGTCAATAAACCTGAAATGTCATAAACAAATTAAGATAAAAAGAAACAAAGGATAATTACTTCAACATTTGTATATTTATTGCATTGTAAATTCGTCTCGCGCGTGATTTATATAAACGCAGGGCCTAACCTATTGTGTGATTAATAACACGATTGTGCTTAACTTTACGTTATTAATTATCCTCGCCTCATTACTGATCGGAAAGACGTTCGGAGCTGGTCGCCATCAGGCTCATAATTAATTTGTCCAAACGAACCTTGTTACTTAACGTGTAATTTATTATCGAGCTCATCTGTTCGACCGCTTGCCTCTTTTTGCAATTCACCGATGCACGTCTTTTTTGAAATGAAAAAATTTAGAAAGACGCCTGTATAATTTAGTTACGTCATTCAAAAGATTATTTATCTATCGTAACCCAGATCTCGCGCCTCCGATAACAAACATTACTTTTACAAGTAACCTTCAATAATTTCAACGTCTCATTTTTTATTTTTTTATCTCAGCAAATTTTTTTTTGGCAAAAACGTGGGAACATCGCTTTATAACACCAACAATATTCAAATTTGCATGCAGAAATCGAGGTATAAACCATATTAAATCCCAATGCTACATTAAATTACAATTTATGGGCTATTTTGTCAAATGTGCGGCGTTGACGCCTGGTCTTTAATTAATGTGGTTTAACATGAAAGGTGAAATTCTCTTTTTTTGCTACGTGAGTTATTGTTGACCTTCAGACATCGCGATTTTTCTTATACCAACTTTTTTTTACTCAATTAATTTATGGTAATAACCACTTCGGTCAAACACACTGACTTTTTAAATGAAATATTTACACTTACCACTTAATGCAGCAATCGGTTCTCATTAAGTAATTGCTCTTCATAAATTTTAAAGCGATTTAAAAGATACACTTTAATTCCCAGACAGTTTGGAGACTCAAACCCATTTAGCAAATTTTTAATTGTAAAAAAAGTGGTTTAGTAAAACCAATTCTGTACATTTATAAGACCTTATACAAGAAATATACAGGGTTTTTCCCTACAATTTTTTTGATAGTACCTAAATGTCATTCTGAACAAAAATTCCTGTGAACTGAAATGTTTTTTTGGCTCCTTAAAAAGTTACAGCAATTTTAAATTGTAAAATTTTAATGATTTTTGTGGGACGCCCTGTATAATTTGGTCTTATATTATAAAGATAAAGACAAAATCCAAAGCACACTTGATTTTAATAAAAAAATTCAAAATAAAATGATATTTATACAAGGTGTCCCACAAAAATCATTAAAGTTTTACAACTTTTTATGGAGCCAAAAAACATATTACAAGGTGTCTAACAACCTGGAAAACAGAGAAAACCTGGATTTGTCAGGGATTTTGAAAATTCTGAAAAAATCAGGGAAATGTCAGTGAATTTTTTTTAAACCTGGAAATTTGAAATTTTTCTTAATATTTCGATTATTTTTCATTTCTTATAATTTTATCACCGATGCGCCAACCGCGGCGTGTTCATGTAGGTTAGGTTGAGTTAGTTTAAAATTTTCGAATAATTAGCTTAAAAACAATTTTTTTCTTGTTGAAACTAGTCAGATTAAACAAAGTATTATTATTCGTAATAATTTCAAAAATATTCTTTTTTTTTCTTTAACACATAGAGGATAAAACATCAATCTGGAATTTAAAAAAAAGTTGTCTGGAATACCAGGAAAGGTCAGGGAATTTTGCATTTTAAAGTTGTTAGACA
Source organism: Stenus bimaculatus (assembly GCA_963971135.1). Lineage (NCBI taxonomy): Eukaryota > Metazoa > Arthropoda > Insecta > Coleoptera > Staphylinidae > Stenus > Stenus bimaculatus. The sequence continues at coordinate 41,598,118 of OZ020183.1, read as the reverse complement.
CCCTGATATTAGTTCATAAGAATTGTTTTGTTCAGAATGACATTAACTATCCAAAAAAAGTTTTTGTTGGAAAAAAAAGCGAGATACCCTGTATACAGGGTGGTCCAATTGACCAGAATAGTGAAAATATTTCCAAAAGTAAAAAATTTTGAAAAAATATTTCCACCAAAATTTGCTCAGTTTTAAGGGGGAATGAGTATTGTTTTTTAAATGGAAACTTGAATTTGAATCTAGAGAATAAAACAATAAAATATTGTCAGAAACACTGTGGGTTCCAAAAAAACTGCTTTGGATGCACTTTCCCCCCTTCATCTGACAAATTATTGGAATACAGAAAAAAATTGCTTTAAATTCACTGAAAAATTTTTGGCTATAATAACCATGAAGATATCCTCCTGGTGAAAAGAAACTATACCCAGACTTCCAAATGTATAAATGAACTCTCCAGGGCCGGATTTGGGCCCAAATTTTGACAATTGCGATTTTGGAAAGGGTAGTTTTTAATTTAATTTATACAAAACGTATAAATAATAAAGTTGGACTAAAAGAAAATAATAATAACAAGTTTTTCTATTTAATTGAAGCAGTCCAAATAATTGTGTTGTCCTTTAATTTATTTAGGTATTAGATGAGTTTTCAGCCAAAAAAGAATCACTTTCTTATTTCTTTTCGTTTTTTATTTCTGGACAAAAATGTCTAAAATCCCACTTTCAAGTCCAGACATTATAAAATTTTCAGAAAAAAAGTTGATTTCCCAAAAACTACCATATATGAAGTACAAAAACGTAGATCTCAAAATTTAAGGAATGAATTGTATTTTCGAATTATTCTAATAAAATGTTTAAAAGTTTTCAAATAATTCTCCAGAGCCAAATTAGTGCCAAAATTTCAACAAAAATTCGTGCTTTTAGTATGGAAAAACTAATCGACCGATTTTCACCAAATATTTTTAAAAATCCATCTAGTTGCTACTCGTTTCTGGTATAAAATTGTGGTGTTGATAACTTTTCTACTTTTCAAGAAAATTATTAAAATCGAAAACTTGGAAAATATTTAAATAATAAAATTTTAAAAACACTTTAAATTTACTAATTAAATTAAACTCGTATATGTTTTTGGAAAGGGCTTTAGATGAGTTTTCACCCAAAAAATCATTTTGTTATCACTTTTTGTTTTTAAGTTCTGGAGAAAAATGTCAAATTTTGTCCTAAATTTTTGGATTTTTTAGAAAAAGGTTGATTTCTCGAAAAATATAATCGGTGCAAATTTAATTAAATCTTGAAAAATGCACCATCAGTTAACATATCTTATCAGGGACTGTAATCACCCTACGACTCCTTTTTGGACCCGCTATTGAGGCTCCTTTCAAACAAAAAAAATTTACTTCAAATGTTTTGTCTAAAACTCTTAGTTTAAAGAAATTTCCACACTTCAGGTTAAAAGGACCACCCTGTATAAGGGTTTTATAGTTGATGGTTTCCATGGTTTGTACAAAATCGACCTAGTTTATATCCAATATACAAGGTGTCCCGTTATTCGACCGTTTAACTGAAGATTCCTCACCTAAAAATAAGTCACCATGACCCTACTTATCTATTACCAAAAGTGAACCCCTGAGGAGTTATAAGCTTTTGAAATTGGACTAAAAAAATACATTTTTCTTTATTGCGTCCAAACCAATGAAGATTTAATGACCAAATATGGCGTACTTGAGTTTTTATAAGAAACGCGCACTTTCTAAAAAATTAGACAAAATTTAACACCTGCAAAGGGTTAAAATTGAAGAGGATGGGCATAAACCTCCTTATAAGTTTTTAGTCTCTTAAGATATTAACATTAAAGTTACCAATTCCCATTTAATCATTCAATTATAAGATTTTTTGTCTCTTATGTCTTCTAAATAAATTATGCCGTTCCTGCGAAAAATGTAAAAAAGAAATTCGGTAAAAGACTAATTTAATTAATAACTTCACATTATGTAAGTGAAATTGCATAAACTTAATTTTTAATTTTTTGGAGAATATCTAATGTATTGTTAAAGTTTACTAGTTTTATTAAAAAAATTATTATAATATATTAAGTGCATGTTCAACGTGAGTGCCCTCTGAACGAATACAAGAATTAATACGGCGCAAAAATGAAAATCGAATAGATTCAAAGACGTTTGGGATTTCACGTATCTCATTGGTTGAGTTGACGATTCGTACCCAAAGATCTTCTCTGCTTTCGACTAGAGTACTCTAAACTTTATCTTTTAAACAACTCCAAAAAGAAAAATCTAGAGGATTTAAATCCGGTGATCGCGGTGGCCAAGTGACTGGAGCATCAGCACCCCAACCAATCCATCGGCGAGGAAATTTTACATTTATATAATTTTCTCACATTTATTGAAAAATTAGGGGGGGCTCCGTCTTGCATAAACCACATCTGTGCTCTGATGGCAAGGGGTACTTCTTCAAGTAGTCCAGTAAAATTATTTCTTAGAAAATCTAAATACCACACACCATTCAGTCTTGGTGGTAATTCAAATGGCCCTATAATATGATTGTTGATTATACCTGCCCACAGGTTGATGGAAAACTGCCTTTGATAATTGGCTACAATTTTCTCATGGGAATTTTTATCCGACCAGCTATGCAAATTATGCAAATTAATCATTCCGCTTCTTGAGAAACAAGATTCGTCAGTAAACAAAATTATTCTGGCCATATTTGGATTTTGGTCGTATTTGCGTTTGAACCATTGGCAAAATAACAATCTATTGTTCAAACCAATCGGCAGCAATTCTTGAACTTTGCGAAAATGGTATGGATGAAGTAACTGTTCTTGAAGTGTTCTGTGTACGGCATTTTTTTGAATTTGTAATTGCGTAGAAATCTCTCTTACACTTACTCTGCAATCTCCTCCACACATCCCAATATTTGTTCTTCTGCCTCTACTGTTCTTATTGTTCGTGGGCGCCCTACATTTCTACGATCAGTTTCCAGTTTACCATATTCACGCAAACGACGATCTAAGTTAGCAAATGTTGTATGATGAGGAGTTTGACGATTTGGATACTTCTCAGCATATCTTCTAGCAGCAGCTCTACCATTACTGTGACATTCACTGAATACTAGGTGCATGTCGGCATATTCAATAAATGAATTGATTGCATCCATTTTATAAGTAATTTTTATAAATTAAAAGTTACTGTATTATCTATTATGACATCAATGTTTTTACTTTGGTTTTGGTTTCAATGGACGACTTAATATTGAAACAATAGGAAAAAATACCTTGTGTTGCCTAACTTTGCTGTTTTGCACTAGTTTTATTTTTCTCATTTTCTGCAAGAACGGCATAATTTATTTGAAAGACATAAGAGACAAAAAATCTTACAATTGAATGATTAAATGGGAATTGGTAATTTTAATGTTAATATCTTAAGAGACTAAAAACTTATAATGAAGTTAATACCCATCCTCTTCCATTTAAACCCTTTGCAGATGTTACATTTGTCTAATTTTTTACAAAGTGCGCGTTTCTTATAAAAATTCAAGTACACCAAATTTCGTTTCATTGGTTTGGACGCAATAAAGAAAAATGTATTTTTTTAGTTCAACTTCATAAGCTTATAACTCCTCAGGGGTTTTCTTTTGGTAATAGCTAAGTAGGGTCATATCGACTTATTTTGAGATGAGGAATCTTGTATGATTTTTTTAATTTCTGCACAATACAGCAATTTTTCATAAAAGTAGTTCAGTAAATACAGTCGAACTTCCATAACTCGAACTTCTATAAGTCGAATTTTTCCATAACTCGAATTTTGTTAGTAAAGATATTGGTTTTGAACTTCGCGAAATAATTTCTATATCTCGAATTTTTTTAAAATTCCCTTTAAGATTTGAGTTACTGAAGTTTGACTGTATTTAAAATGTAAAAAGTACGAGTTTTATTGTATTTTTAATTCGCAACCACTCAGATTGTTTCATCCCCATGGCCTTTGCACTAGGCAAAGGTGAACGGTCATCGTTAGGGTGAAAATTGATTAGATCAACTTTACCCTAGCCTCACGCTCAGGGGATGAAACTAAACCGCATCATCATGGTTGCGAAAACTCAACTTTTGGTAAGTGAGTTCGGAAGATATACTACAGAAATGATCCTGTGAAGTATGATCTTGCCGAAAGTGGGTTTTGCCTGAGCTTATAAATTCCCGGTGGCACCTAAGCTCTTTCGAGAATTATGACCGCCACCTTTCGGCGCGCCTTGTACTAGTTTATTTCAGGCGCAATTTATCAGTTCTAATCGCCAGGATGTTCTACGATGTAAACACGCAATTTTTGTAAGCCGTTATAAAATATTGATAACATTTTTTATTACTCAACTTCTAAAAATACACTTAAATATTTAAAATAAAAATTATAATACTAAAATCCGGTTACCGATTTTTATTAGAAATATTTTAAAATATTTTTTGTAAAAATGTAGATACAGAAGCAAACATTGTTTCTAAATCTTCATGAAAAAAATATTCAAAATGGCCAAAAAATCATTAAAATCTGGCACCGGCGAGATGTTAGCGATACATTTGCCAGCGTGAGTTTGGTTATTAAAGTTATCGTTGGCTTCTGGTTAATTAATTTCTAACGGACAAGGTACATGTCGTATGTCATTTTAATCTAAATTTAATGCTGTATTTAATGATGTTAATATCTTTTTTATGCAAGTTACCTGTAAATAGTAATTCGCGTTTAAAGTTGAAAAATGTTGAAAAAAACACTTTTATTAATAATTACTCGCTTAATTGAGTCGGACAAGCATAGTGACTAATACTATTGGTATCTGCATGTCAAATGCTGTATTTTTACATATCATTTGTCTTTGTACGATGATAATTAAAAATTTGTAAACTCGTGATTGAGTTTTGATTGAAGGGCTATAAAATGTTTATTTTAAACGGACAAGCAAAGTGGTTACTACCAGTTTATGGGGCTTTTATTGAGCTTTAATATGGTATATTTATTTTTGATGTAAATTAATTAGAACAGAAGTTATTCCCAAAAAACCTCTTATGAAGAATTACATACAGGGTGGGCCAACGAAAACGAAACAGACGAGTTTTGAAATAGTTAATAAAAAAATTTGATAAAATGCTCGGACAGGTCAACTTAAGTTTCGAGGGGGACATATTTTGCAATAGAGTTGAATCAAAAATCCATTCATCCCTGCGCCCTATGGACACAACCCCTTAAATTTTAATAGGGATGGTGGGGTAAGTAATACCTCGTTGGAAAGATCTTTTTATCCAGAGTAACATACACAAAAAAGTTAAATCGATGGATTCGTTTTAAAGATATTCAAAATTTAGCAAGTAGAGATTTCATGCCTTTTAAAATTGTCCCATGAACACCACACCTTCAATTTTAAATGTTTTGATAATGTAAGTAATACCTTTTCGAGAGGGACATACTTTGCAATAGAGTTGATTCAAAAATCCATTCATCCCTCGCCCTTTGGACACAACTCCTAAAATTTTAATAGGGATGGTAGGGTAAGTAATACCTCGTTGGAAAGATCTTTTTACCCAGAGTAACATTTAAAAAAAAGTTAAATCGATCGATTCGTTTTAAAGATATTCAAAATTTAGCAAGTAGAGTTTTCATACCTTTTAAAATTGTGCTATGAACACCACGCCTTCCATTTTAAGTCTTTTGATAGGGTAAGTAATACCTCCTTGGAAAGTTCTTTTTACCATAAGTAACATACAAAAAAACAAAAGTGAAATCGATTGGTTTGTTTTAAAGAATTCAAAATAAAACAGTATTGCACATTATTTTTTATTTAACCCAACTAAACTTAACTACTCTTTTTGAAGAAAACTTAACACTTTAAAGAATCCCATCGATCCCGACACTTTCAAGGATGTTTTTATTATTTTATTAAATGTTCGAATTGAGTTCCACCAACCTCCATGCAAACGTACAAATTTTGCTCAAAGCGAATTCTTACATTTTGTAACATTTCAGCAGTAATTTCTCGGTATTCATTAAAAATTCTCTGTCGTAACTCTGCTAGAGATCCTTGCGTAAATCTTACTTTTTAAATGCCCCCAAAGGAAAAAATCAAGGGGAGTATGATCGGGAGATCGCGGCGGCCACTTCAAAGGTCGTCTACGCCCAATCCATTGCCCAGGAAACGTCGTATCCAAAACTTCCCTAACAGGCCGTGTGTAATGAGGAGGGGCTCCGTCTTGTTGGAAAATCAGATGGTCTTCTAAATAACGATCGTCCTTTTTGATAATGTCGTCAAGAAATGGATGAACAAAGTTTTGAAGTAGATCCAAGTACATATCCCCTGTTAGATTGCCATCTAGAAAATAAGGACTAATAAGACGGTCTCCAAAACTTCCAACCCACACATTCAATTTTTGAGGAGTTTGAGTGTGAACTTCATGAAATACCCTAGGATTCTCATCTGACCAATATCGACAATTATGACGATTAACGGTTGAGTTTAAGAAAAAAGTGCACTCATCAGAAAAACAGATATTATAAAGATAATTTTCATCAGCAATTATCCGTCATCCGTCATCACCTCACAAAATTGCAGTCGCCTATCAAAATCATCTTCATTTAACTCATGAATTAAATGAATTTTATAGGGATGATATTTGTGACCTTTCAATATTCGGCGAATGGTTGTTCTGCTGATGTTAGTCACAGTCTCCAGTTTTCTTGTGCTTAAAGTTGGATCTGCAGCAACTTGTCCCAAAACACCTATTTCAACGACCTCATTTCTTATCGGATGAACATTACCACGATCGCGTTTCTTATTACCAACAGAACCAGTATTTTTAAATTTTGCAACCAACTCCAGAACGTATTTTCGGTTACAATGTTTGTTTGGATGTTGTTCATTAAATAAATTAGCTGCACGATGAGCATTCTCATCGTTTTTAAAATAAAAAGTGATTAATTCAACCCTTTCTGGAATTGTATAAACAATTGCTAGCAGAAGCTCTTACAGAAGTTCACAAAATTTTAAATGTTGATTTCTAATAATTAGCCATAAACAGTTTTAACACGATGAAAATCACCACTAATACAAAAGACAACTCATAAAAAGAATCTCAATGTGGTTATAAATCGTTTTATGTTTTGCATTGTTTTGTTCCAGATGTTACAAAATTTTAAACAATTCCTCGAATAAATTTAAATTTGTTTTTTAAAATCTCTCTTTTGTAGAAAATGAAAATAAATTGCGTTTTACATGTTTTTGTATGTTACTTTGGGTTAAAAGATCTTTCCCAGGAGGTATTACTTACCCTATCAAAACACTTAATATTGAAGCCGTGTTGTTCATAGCACAATTTTAAAGGCATGAAAACTCTACATGTTAAATTTTGAATATCTTCAAAACGAATCGAAGGATTTAACTTTTTTTTGGCATGTTACTCTGGGTAAAAGATCTTTCTAACGAGGTATTACTTACCCCACCATTTTTAGGGGTTGTGTCCAAAGGGTGAGGGATTTTTGAATCAGGTCTTTTGCAAAATATGTCCCCCTCGAAACGATATTACTTACCCTATCAAAACACTTAAAATTGAAGGCGTGGTGTTCATAGCACAATTTTAAAAGACATGAAATCTCAACTTGCAAATTTTGAATATCTTTAAAACGAATCGATCGATTTAACTTTTTTATATTTTGATCGCGCATTTAACTGTAAAAGCAGATAATACCTTCATAGTCTAGGTGATACAAATTTTATAATACACCAGAAATGAAGATTTTTATTGGTACTTTTAGCCTAATTATGTGGGATATACTGTGGGTCAAGATTTCTTCCCCAAATTCAAGAAGAAGCTCAAAATATACGTTTACTATCGGAGCGCGGTTCTACTTAGAGTCCCAATCTTCTTAAAAATTTGTTGTTTAATTTTAACATAAGCAACCTTTATGAAAATTGTTGCACTACTTTTGTTACATTCCTACTTTAAAATTCTAATAAACAAACATAATTCCTAACAAATTAGAAATGATAACTTTCCTGTGGTTATGTGAAATATTGAAATATCGTACATACTACGCATAAATGAATTTAAAACTAGTTTAATGAACTATCATTAATTATTATAATAAAAAGTGGTAACGTACCTTAGTACTAATTAGAAAATTTGCATGCAACATTTTAATATATCACAAATGTATGTAAAGCACATGCAAAAATGTATGTCCGTTACAAATAGATAAAAGCATATCCCCCATCCCGAAAGACCTTTCATATAAAAAAAAGTATAGGATTATAAAATGTGAAAATTATAAAATAAACAATCAGGTCAGTCATTATTATTAATACACCGGATCATACTCAATGAAAGTAACACGTAGGAAGATGTCATTTTAATACACCCACATAAACACATCAACACGTGCTGTCTGACATTTTACTTAACGTTAAAATGTTAATTTTCTTCCGTCATAATGGGATAAATTATCTAGCAAGTGATTACATTGTTGCTCACCATTAAAACCTGCATTTAAATAATAAGGATGTGTGTTTTTCAAGATTTTATTAAATAAATTATCGCTTCAAAACAATGACTTAAATATTAATTAATTGACTTTAAACGGCCTTAAGAATAGCTTATTAACTGAATAAATTACCCTTGCAATTTTATGTACCAACATTATTAATTATTTAACACATCGTTTTGCATATTTTGTAAATAAGAGTTATGTATTTAGATTTATTCATCATAATTATACAATAATAGCAATTATCAGTATTGTTTATCCCAAATTATGGTTCAATATTTAATCATATCCTATCCCATACAAATTACAACGGGTCACTGATTAATTCAATACTCTACTACAATTGTATGCACATTTCAAAACAATCAGAACCCATAACTTTTCTAAAGACACAAATATTTTGATTTGGTACGAATAATCAGGGCCAGTATTATAAACACCATCTTCGTCATAACGCAGAAAAGTTACCCCAATCCGCCATTCGGTCTAACGAATGCTTTGCCCAGGATTTGTAAAAATTATTTCCACAGTTCTAATAGGTTTCCCAACAGAAAACAAGATACCTACATCAACATTCTTTTATGAGTAATTTTGGTATCATTAATAAATTAGTCATCTATATGAACATTCCATTCCAAAGAAGTTCCAGGAAGTGGAAAGAAATTCTCATCCACTTTTAAGTATGCAAAACAGTCGTATATAAATAACAGAAATTCCTGTCGTTTCCTCATTTGAGATTATTTGTTTTTAGTGGTCAAACCTTCGTCGTATTAAATATTAAGACCATTCACGTGTTCGCATAAATTCCAAGCGTCGACGCCTCGGAGACATCTCGAGCATTTTTAAAGAACATGCACGTATCGCACGCAATACCACTTTCGAGCTTTTCCATCAAGATAGACGGTAAATCATAAAAAAGAACGCCATTATCTGAATGTACGCATTCTCGTATCATGAAATACTAGCGGCATTAATTCAAATACATAACTCGATTCTGACACGTTCGCACGGATCCATGATTGCTGATGCGTCTTACACGTTTTTATAGATTTGAATTACATATTGGACGACACGATCCTTTCACAATAAGACAATAAGCGAATTATAATGAGATGAGCGGCGATTTTTTAACGCCCACTAGATTCAAAATTGCTGAGCGACGGTGAAAGGGCCAAAGAACAGCGTAGGTAGCTCCAAGTAATTAGGTCTTGTTAATGCGGACGTCTCTCTGAGATTAATTGTTTAAATATTAAAGTGCTGATGAGGGCGGAAATCAATTTAAGCAAAAATTCACGTGGGATTCTTAAAACAAAGGACACAAAGAAGATTAATTGGGGTGGGGCTTGAGGCTTGAAGAAGCATTTCCTGAAAGATTTAGATTGTTAACCCAGCACAAGATTTTTGTCTGGGACCAAATTAAAATCCAAAACTAATAGACCTTTCGTACTTCTTAGTAGTGACTTCTTTACTCAGGTATCTAAGATACTTTGGAATTAGTAACCATTTTTTTGAAACCTGCAATGGTTCTATTTTTTTAGGAAGAAACTAAATTAACTATTTTTTAACATTTCTTCATACTATGATGCTTGAAGATGCTTTGAAGTAAGAAGATTGACAGAGGTGTGTCTTGAAGTAGGTTTTCCTAGAAGACTAAAATTGTCAACATAGCACTTCAAGATTTTGGCCTGGAACCAAATTATAATCGTATCCAAAACATTCGTCTTTACTTAAATACCTGATTTCATATTTTTTTGAAATCTTAAATGATTCGATTCATTTAAGAAGAAACTAAATTTCCTGTTTTTTAACATGTCTCCATGCCAAGATGCTTGAAGATGCTTTGGAATAAGAAGATTGACAGGGGTGTGGCTTGAAGAAGGTTTTGCTAGTAGACTAATGCCCGTTTTCAGTAACGATTCCTAGAATTTGGGCATTGCTTATAGCGCTAGTTGCTAGGTATTTTTTTATTAAATGATTAAAAATACCTAGTAACCACCGTTATAAGCAATGCCTAAGTTTTAGGAATTGTTGATGAAAATGGGCATAAGGTTGTTAACATAGCACTTCAAGATTTTGACCTGAGGTGGAAGTCTGTAACCTATACGATTGTTTTCGTATAACGAAAAAAATCGTTTGTTGACTAAGTTGCTTGGTGACAGATTTTCTATCACTCTTCCTTATGCACGTTTTGTATTTGTTGAAAGAAGACAAAATCCGTCACTATAGCAACATATTCAACAAACGATTTTATCGTTGTACGAAAATAATCGTATAGTTTACATACTTCCACCTCTGGGACCAAATTAAAATCCTAACCAAACTAATAGAATTTTAGTACTTATTAGTAGTTTCGTCTTTACTTAAATACCTGAATATTATATTTTTTTGAAATGTTTAATGGTTCTATGTTCTATTCATTTAGGAAGAAACTAAACTTCCTGTTTTTTTACATTTCTCTCTGCCAAGATGCTTCTTCATTCTAAAGGATCTTCATTCTAAAGGATCTTCATCCTTTAGAATAAGAAGATTGACAGGGGAAGGGCTTGAAGATGGATTTCAAGATTTTGGCCTGGGACCAAATTAAAATCGCATCCAAAACATTCGTCTTTACTTAAATACCTGATTTCATATTTTTTTGAAATCTTAAATGGTTTGATTCATTTAGGAAGAAACTAAATTTCCTGTTTTTTGACATGTCTCCATGCCAAGATGCTCGAAGATGCTTTGGAATAAGAAGATTGACAGGGGTGTGGCCTGAAGAAGGTTTTGCTAGTAGACTAATGCCCGTTTTCACTAACGATTCCTAAAATTTGGGCATTGCTTATAGCGCTAGTTGCTAGGTATTTTTTTTATTAAATGATTAAAAATACCTAGTAACCACCGTTATAAGCAATGCCTAAGTTTTAGGAATTGTTGATGAAAATGGGCATAAGGTTAACACAGCACTTCAAGATTTTGACCTGGGACCAAATTAAAATCCTAACCGTCTTTACTTAAATACCTGAATATCATATTTTTTTGAAATGTTTAATGGTTCTATGTTCTATTCATTTAGGAAGAAACAACATTTCCTGTTTTTTTACATTTCTCTCTGCCAAGATGCTTCTTCATTCTAAAGGATCTTCATCCGTTAGAATAAGAAGATTGACAGGGGAAGGGCTTGAAGATGGATTTCCTGAAAAACTAAGATTCTTAACAAAGCACTTCATGATTTTAGCCTGAGATCGAATTATATCCTTTCCAAAACTAATAGAATTTTCGTACTTTTTAGTAGTTTCGTCTTTACTTAAATACCTGAATTTCATATTTTTAAGAAATCTGTAATGGTTCTATTCAATTAAGAAGAAACTAAATTTCCTGTTTTTTAACATTTCTTCATACCAAGATGCTTTGAAATATGAAGATTGACAGGGGTGGGACTTGAAGGTGGATTTCCTGAAATTTATAACATAACACTTCTCTATTTTGGCCTTGGACCAAATTAAAATCCAAATCTAATTTTTCGCACGTTTTAGTAATGAATTCCTCTTACCCAAATTTCATGTTTTTTTATTGTTTGCCAAAATCAAAAGGCTTGAACATGTTTTTGATTTTTTTTGAAATCTGCAATGGTTCTATTCTTTTAGGAAGAAACTAAATTTCCTGTCTTTTTAACATTTTCCATACCGAGATAAATAAATAATTATGTGATTTAAAAATAACTCAAGATGCAAAAAATGTATTAGATAATCGATGAATAAATATTAATCAGAATTAACCATGACCACGTTTATTAATTTGTTTCAAGTTTATGTAACCATAATTAATAATAAAAACAAAAACATCTAAAAAATTAATATTAATGAGTTGTAGAGGATATTTTGTAACTAGAAACTTAATTATCTAAGGACCGTTATTACGAAGTTTTTGGTCATTAGTGCGCGTGCCGTGTTCTCTAGATCTTTATTCTTCATTCATAAATCCGTGCTTGTTCAGTTCTTTGATGTTAATGTTGTTTACGTTTGGTAGTTTCATTCATGATGGTTTTTGGTCGTAGGAGAGTAATCCCCGCGTTTTAGTAAATTAACTACGTGGGCAGACATCAAACGCGGCCTTACATGGTTTTACGACAAGAAACGTGGGCCAAGAAATTTTTAATAAGGATCACCTTTTTTATTATGTAAAAACACAGATGTCCGGATTTAAGAAGGCGGATTATTTGTAAATATTTTCATGTTTTTGTCAAATTGACATTAAATTGGAAGTTACGGCGAGAAAATCCGAAACTTTCTTTAATCGCTCCATGAGTCGGTTCCTGTAGATTTAGGGTATGTCCTTACAAGCCTCATTGGGATGATCCTCACTCAACATTCTTTCCTATCTCAAGTGCCTCTGCACTCAGCTATGATCTCATTGCAGCAAAATCAAACCGTTTTGATTCTAGAGCAACGATCAAGAAGCGGTGAGTGATGAGTGAGGAGCATGCTGAACATTGCTAGATCAGTATGTCCATACCCTTTTAGTTTTACAGTGAATCACAAAATTCCCAGCAACAGTTTTTACATTTATTTCTCTATAAGAAGAAAAAGCGTTTTAACTTTTTTATTTTACATTGTACTACAAACTAATTATATCATTGGAAAGATCAAAGAAATATCTACAAGACACTACTATTGAATATTTTTGCCTTATATTAATAAATCCGCAAATTGCAATTAATCAGATGAGTACCTTTAACTACCAAAAACACTTAAATGGGCGTAACTTTTATTTAAATAAACCTACAACTAAAATAATATGATCAGTGGAATCTGTATTAAAATCCCCATCAAATGAACTTAATAACTTTTTTATGGGCCATCCTTGGCAGCCATTAGAAACAAAAATTATCTAGAAATTAGTGTTTTTTGGTGAATTACTAAGTTTTAGTCAAAGTTCAATTAAACAGTTGTCGTTATGACATTTTGTGATATACCATTAGAAAGCATATTAAATTCCCAAATAAATGAATCTAATAATTTTTTATGTCACATCTTTGATAGACATTATAATCAAAAAATACTTAGAAATTAGTGTTTTTGGTAAATGAATAAGTCAATAATTAGTAACTAGAATTATGTTATACATCAAAGTTTTCAAAATTGAATACAGATTCTAAAAGTTGTTTTAATTTTTTTCTGCTACTATTCTGTCGAAAGTTAAAGCGTTTAATGCGTTAATTAGTTTTCGCGGTGAGTTTAATTAATAGTTCAATTAAACAGTTATCATGATGAGGCAAGTATAATGTAATATATCGTTGGAAAGCTTATTAAATTACCCATCAACTGAACCTAATAACTTTTTTATATCCCATCGTTGATAGCCATTAAAACCAAAATTAGTGTTTTTGGTTAATTTTTAAGTCCATAATTAGTGGTTAGTATTGCATTATACAGGGTGACCCAGTCATCTGCCCACGGTCTATAGTTTCTTTGCTATAAAACATATCGACTTGCGGTTTCCTCCAACATATAGATACAAGCATGCCCCACAATTTAAAAATAGTTTCGATATATGCAGGGTGTCCCATCATGGCCTACTGAACCAAAGTTATATTTTTTTAAATGGAACACCCAGTATATTATAACATTTTTGGATTCCTTATCAAAAAATAATTATACTTTGTATAAACTTGTATGGGTCTATCATCATTCGTTTCGCTGATATTTGCCATTTAAGCCAAAAAAAGATCAATTTTTGAAAAATCACTACTCTAAAACAAAAGAACATCTTGGCTTGAAATTTTGTCAAAAATTTTTCAACATCGTCTAGTCTACAACTATCGTGTCAAATTTAAGTTTGTGATATTTTTTTATCAGGGTGCTTTATAAAACGCAAATTGAACAGTTACACGAAATTTTCAAATGGAACACCCTGTATATTTTAACGTCAGTCGATGGCATTTTTTACAAGCTTTCGATTGATATAATATTTGTATGGTCGCTTATCAATGGTTTAGGAGATATTAATATCCAAACTAAGAAACAATAAAAATAGACAAAATAGCACTCTTGGTGAATTTTTTTCAGGATTTTTTTTTAATTTGCCTAAAACTTATTTGTGTGTCTTTCTCTATTTTGCTTTTTTAATAATGTTGTTATACTACAAAGCAGTTTTTGTTGCTTTACAACACAAATAAAATCGAAACTTGCAATTATCAATTATGGTTTTCTAAATTTCAGTATGTTTTGAAAATTTAACAACTGATGTTACCAAGGAAACCCCTATTTTGTTGAATTTCGTTTTTACACTCTCTTCTGATAGCTAGAAGCGGATTTCTTTCAGCTTCACCAAGCGCTTACAGCATATTTGCCATTTCTTCTTTAGAAGAGTTCACTATATCGGTTTAGTTATTGCCAAAAGTACAGAAAAAGGCGTTAAAACAAAATTCAACAAAATAAGGGTTTCCTTGATAACATCAGTTGCTAAATTTTCAAAGCATACTGAGACTTAGAAAACCAAAATTGATAAATGCAAATTTCGATTTTATTTTTGTTATAAAACAACAAAAACTACTATTGAAATAAAAGAACATTATAAAAAAAGCAAAATAGAGAAAGACAGAAATAAATATAAAAAAAAATCCTTAAGAAAATTCATCAAGAGCACTATTTTGTCTATTTTTCACTGTTTCTCAGTTTGGGTATTAATATCTCCTAAACCGTTGATAAGCGACCCTATAAACATTATATCAATAGAAAGCTTGTAAAAAATGCCATCGATTGATGTTAAAATATACAGGGTGTTCCATTTGAAAATTTCGTTTTATTGTTCAATTTGCGTTTCATAAGGCACCCTGATAAAAAATATCACAAACTTAAATTTGACATGATAGTTGTAGACTAGACAATGTTGAAAAATTTTTGACAAAATTTCAAGCCAAAATGTTCATCTGTTTTAGAGCAATGATTTTTCAAAAATTGATCTTTTTTTTGGCTTAAATGGCAAATATCAGCGAAACGAATGATGATAGACCCATAAAAGTTTGTACAAAGTATAATTATTTTTTGATAAGGAATCCAAAAATGTCATAATATACTGGGTGTTCCATTTAAAAAATATAACTTTGGTTCAATAGGCCATGATGGGATACCCTGTATATATCGAAAATATTTTTAAATTGTGGGGCATGCATGTATCTATATGTTGGTGAAAACCGTATGTCGATATGTTTTATAGCAAAGAAGCTATAGACTGGGTCACCCTGTATATGTAAATGTTAGTATTTTACTGCAGATATATCAAATGCCATATTTTACTTGTAAGCTAATTTAAATAAAAGTTACACCCATTTTAGTGTTTTTTGATATTTTCTAGAAATTGTCTGATTAATTGCAATTTACGGATTAATTTTTATGATTCAAGAATTTTCAATAGTACTGTCTTGTAGATATTTCTTTGAGCTAACTAAATTTGTTGTACAATGTAAAATAAAAAAAAGTGACAAGGGCTGGAAATTTTATGGCTAATTTCTCTCCAGTAGATTCCTGTAGTGTGGATGCACCTTTAGGATAGTAAAGGTAGTTTCTAATTAAAGCAACTTCAATAAAAATGTCTTTGAATGTGTTCTTTTTAATTTAAATAGATTTTTTACTGCAGAAATAATTTTATGATGATAAATTTAATAACTTCATTCTATAAACAAGAAAATGCACTGTATATTCAGCTGGAAATTTATGAGCTCACTGTTCGTGACTTGTTATTAAATATTTGAAAAGTTTTCTTCAATCACAAAAATTGGTTGAATTTCTTCGTAATGTGTCATTATGATAATAATCAAGCCAACCCATTAAAATAATTAAAAACTTTCGTGTAGTTTAGTTTATCGCTAATAATAATTCTAAGAAATCTCCAGAGCGGTAATTTTCTTTAAAATTTTTCCTTGCCCGTTAGTTTTAAGAAAAACTAACCATTCTCAATTCTTTTGTGTTAGAAAGTAATACAAAAGTTAAGTTCACGTCTGTTTAATCTGATAAAGAAGAAGCTTAAGAAAGCTTTCGCTGAAAATACAGATTTATACCGATAGTTATTATAGTTTTAGCTGGAAAACGATAATCATCTTTACATAAAACGTGCTTAACTGTTTTTACACCTTTTTACTCTACAATGTTTTATAAATAATGGTATAATTATTTAAAATTTTAAAAAAATTGGCTTGGGAATTCTTCTTTGGTAAGTGTAGAGTAATTGCCTTAGGTGCTAAGACTGAACTCACATAAAATCCCTTAAGTCAGCAAAATCCAGGGCAAAAGTGTAGACGAACTGAGAAAAACGAACAAAACTTAAAAGTGCAACAACTCTTACTCACCTACTTTATAACATCATACTTTTTATACTCAAAAGTTTGTTTTTTAACAATAAAAATATGTTTTTGAATTTTTAAATAAATGATGTAATCTTTTTTATTGCAGGTTATTTTGGGAAATACTTGAATAAATACAACGGGTCATATATTCCGCCAGGTTGGAGGGAATGGGGCGGTCTGATAATGAATTCCAAATATTACAACTATTCAATCAACATGAACGGCAAGAAGATAAAGCACGGTTTTGACTATCACAAGGTTGGTATAATCTAATTTATTGCACGGCGGAAGAAGGTTTGTTGGAATTTCAAATAAGCGCTCCAGCTATTTTTAACCTGCACGCTTTAATTTTAATGTCAAGTTGATAAGTTAAATAAAAGAAATTAAAATTAAAATATCTCGACCTGACGTGACAAGATAAATAAATATAAAAAACATTTAGTTCTGAGTTATTTATAGTTTATGGATATTTTTTGTTTATCTAAGTCTGCCAATCAGTTCCTATCAATAACTAGTCTCTAAAATAAAGCAAAATAAAGTCAACTTCCATTTTATTGATTCACTAAAAGCTAAATTAATAATAAAACACTTCCTCGAGTTCCAAGTTTATACCATATTTATGCTAATTTTGCTACAATTTTAGAATTAAACTTAATAAAGTTCTCCAGATACATTTCTTGAAATGTTAATATAAATACATCCAAAACTTTCGGAGCTTGAAACTGTTGCAATTACTTACTTTTAATTTAACATTCCTCATCATTCAAGTTTTAAAGGATCCCTAAGGTATTTTAGAGTGGACATTGACCAAATTACACAAATTACACAACTTTCACCAATTCATTAATTTGGAAACAAAAATATGAATCAAGAGTTTCCTAAAATTGGAATACAAAAAATAAAAAAAAAATATTTTTATTGGTCCCATATTTTTTTGTTTTCGATTGTGTGTCCTAAAAGTCCTGGAACGCCATTTTAACTTTTGAACGTGTGAACAAAAAATTTGAAAACTACATTTTGTGATATTTTGCGAGCTCCCCAACTTTTTTAGAATTATTGCAACCCCAATCAACTTTGACATCATTTTAAAGATAATAAAAAGGGAAACACGTTTCTGTAAACCAGATGTAAATATCTTCTGCATTTCAAAAGTTAAAATGGATTTGGTACAAAATTGGATGATTAATTTTTATCTTATGTTTTTTTCTTATCGTCCTTCTTTGGTCTCGCAAAAACCCAAACTTTCATTGATGGCATTTTGGATATTTTGAAGCATAAGTGATGGTAGAAATATCCTCTGGTATGCAATTTTCCAACTGATTTATTATTTATGGTTTTGTTGCTTACACCCTATTTATTATAAATCTCCAAAAGAAAAAATCAAGAGGTTGAAACTGTTGCAATTACTTACTTTTAATTTAACATTCCTCATCATTCAAGTTTTAAAGGATCCCTAAGGTATTTTAGAGTGGACATTGACCAAAGTACACAACTTTCACCAATTCATTAATTTGGAAACAAAAATATGAATCAATAGTTTCCTAAAGTTGGAATACAAAAAATAAAAAATAAATATTTTTATTGGTCCCATATTTTTTTGTATTCGATTGTGTGTCCTAAAAGTCCTGGAACGCCATTATAACTTTTGAACGTGTGAACAAAAAATTTGCAAACTACATTTTGTGATATTTTGCGAGCTCTCCAACTTTTTTAGAATTATTGCAACCCCAATCAACTTTGACATCATTTTAAAGGTAATAAAAAAGGAAACACATTTCTGTAAACCAGATGTAAATATCTTCTGCATTTCAAAAGTTAAAATGGATTTGGTACAAAATTGGATGATTAATTTTTATCTTATGTTTTTTTCTTATCGCCCTTCTTTGGTCTCGCAAAAACCCAAACGTTCATAGATGGCATTTTGGATATTTTGAAGCATAAGTGATGGTAGAAATATCCTCTGGTATGCAATTTTCCAATTGATTTATTATTTATGGCTTTGTTGTATACACCCTATTTATTATAAATCTCCAAAAGAAAAAATCAAGAGGTTGAAACTGTTTCAATTACTTACTTTTAATTTAACATTCCTCATCATTCAAGTTTAAAGGATCCCTAAGGTATTTTAGAGTGGACATTGACCAAATTACACAACTTTCAACAATTCATTAATTTGGAAACAAAAATATGAATAAATAATTTCCTAAAATTGGAATACAAAAAATAATAAAAATATTTTTATTGGTCCCATATTTTTTTGTATACGATTGTGTGTCCTAAAAGTCATGGAATGCCATTATAACTTTTGAACGTGTGAACAAAAAATTTGAAAACTACAATTTGTGATATTTTGCGAGCTCCCCAACTTTTTTAGAATTATTGCAACCCCAATCAACTTTGACATCATTTTAAAGGAAATAAAAAGGGAAATACATTTCTGAAAACCAGATGTAAATATCTTCTGTATTTCAAAAGTTAAAATGGATTTGGTACAAAATTGGAAGATTAATTTTTATCTTATGTTTTTTCTTATCGTCCTTCTTTGGTCTCGCAAAAACCCAAACATTCATAGATGGTATTTTGGATATTTTGAAGCATAAGTGATGGTAGAAATATCCTCTGGTATGCAATTTTCCAATTGATTTATTATTTATGGCTTTGTTGTATACACCCTATTTAATATAAATCTCCAAAAGAAAAAATCAAGAGGTTGAAACTGTTGCAATTACTTACTTTTATTTTAACATTCCTCATCATTCAAGTTTTAAAGGATCCCTAAGGTATTATAGAGTGGACATTGACCAAATTACACAACTTTCACCAATTCATTAATTTGGAAACAAAAATATGAATAAATAGTTTCCTAAAATTGGAATACCAAAAATAAAAAAAAATATTATTATTGGTCCCATATTTTTTTGTATTCGATTGTGTGTCCTAAAAGTCCTGGAACGCCATTATAACTTTTGAACGTGTGAACAAGAAATTTGAAAACTACATTTTGTGATATTTTGCGAGCTCGCCAAATTTTTTAGAATTATTGCAACCCCTATCAACTTTGACATCATTTTAAAGGTTATAAAAAGGGAAACACATTTCTGAAAACCAGATGTAAATATCCTCTGCATTTCAAAAGTTAAAATGGATTTGGTACAAAATTGGAAGTTTAATTTTTATCTTATGTTTTTTCTTATCGTCCTTCTTTGGTCTCGCAAAAACCCAAACGTTCATAGATGACATTTTGGATATTTTGAAGCATAAGTGATGGTAGAAATATCCTCTGGTATGCAATTTTCCAATTGATTTATTATTTATGGCTTTATTGCATACACCCTATTTATTATAAATCTCCAAAAGAAAAAATCAAGAGGTTGAAACTGTTGCAATTACTTACTTTTAATTTAACATTCCTCATCATTCAAGTTTGAAAGGATCCCTAAGGTATTTTAGAGTGGACATTGACCAAATTACACAACTTTCACAAATTCATTAATTTGGAAACGAAAATATGAATCAATAGTTTCCTAAAATTGGAATACAAAAAATAAATATTTTTATTGGTCCCATATTTTTTTGTATTCGGTTGTGTCTCCTAAAAGTCCTGGAACGCCATTATAACTTTTGAACTTGTGAACAAGAAATTTGAAAACTACATTTTGTGATATTTTGCGAGCTCGCCAAATTTTTTAGAATTATTGCAACCCCTATCAACTTTGACATCATTTTAAAGGTTATAAAAAGGGAAACACATTTCTGAAAACCAGATGTAAATATCCTCTGCATTTCAAAAGTTAAAATGGATTTGGTACAAAATTGGAAGTTTAATTTTTATCTTATGTTTTTTCTTATCGTCCTTCTTTGGTCTCGCAAAAACCCAAACGTTCATAGATGGCATTTTGGATATTTTGAAGCATAAGTGATGGTAGAAATATCCTCTGGTATGCAATTTTCCAATTGATTTATTATTTATGGCTTTGTTGTATACACCCTATTTATTATAAATCTCCAAAAGAAAAAATCAAGAGGTTGAAACTGTTTCAATTACTTACTTTTAATTTAACATTCCTCATCATTCAAGTTTAAAGGATCCCTAAGGTATTTTAGAGTGGACATTGACCAAATTACACAACTTTCAACAATTCATTAATTTGGAAACAAAAATATGAATAAATAATTTCCTAAAATTGGAATACAAAAAATAATAAAAATATTTTTATTGGTCCCATATTTTTTTGTATACGATTGTGTGTCCTAAAAGTCATGGAATGCCATTATAACTTTTGAACGTGTGAACAAAAAATTTGAAAACTACAATTTGTGATATTTTGCGAGCTCCCCAACTTTTTTAGAATTATTGCAACCCCAATCAACTTTGACATCATTTTAAAGGAAATAAAAAGGGAAATACATTTCTGAAAACCAGATGTAAATATCTTCTGTATTTCAAAAGTTAAAATGGATTTGGTACAAAATTGGAAGATTAATTTTTATCTTATGTTTTTTCTTATCGTCCTTCTTTGGTCTCGCAAAAACCCAAACATTCATAGATGGTATTTTGAATATTTTGAAGCATAAGTGATGGTAGAAATATCCTCTGGTATGCAATTTTCCAATTGATTTATTATTTATGGCTTTGTTGTATACACCCTATTTAATATAAATCTCCAAAAGAAAAAATCAAGAGGTTGAAACTGTTGCAATTACTTACTTTTATTTTAACATTCCTCATCATTCAAGTTTTAAAGGATCCCTAAGGTATTATAGAGTGGACATTGACCAAATTACACAACTTTCACCAATTCATTAATTTGGAAACAAAAATATGAATAAATAGTTTCCTAAAATTGGAATACCAAAAATAAAAAAAAATATTATTATTGGTCCCATATTTTTTTGTATTCGATTGTGTGTCCTAAAAGTCCTGGAACGCCATTATAACTTTTGAACGTGTGAACAAGAAATTTGAAAACTACATTTTGTGATATTTTGCGAGCTCGCCAAATTTTTTAGAATTATTGCAACCCCTATCAACTTTGACATCATTTTAAAGGTTATAAAAAGGGAAACACATTTCTGAAAACCAGATGTAAATATCCTCTGCATTTCAAAAGTTAAAATGGATTTGGTACAAAATTGGAAGTTTAATTTTTATCTTATGTTTTTTCTTATCGTCCTTCTTTGGTCTCGCAAAAACCCAAACGTTCATAGATGACATTTTGGATATTTTGAAGCATAAGTGATGGTAGAAATATCCTCTGGTATGCAATTTTCCAATTGATTTATTATTTATGGCTTTATTGCATACACCCTATTTATTATAAATCTCCAAAAGAAAAAATCAAGAGGTTGAAACTGTTGCAATTACTTACTTTTAATTTAACATTCCTCATCATTCAAGTTTGAAAGGATCCCTAAGGTATTTTAGAGTGGACATTGACCAAATTACACAACTTTCACAAATTCATTAATTTGGAAACGAAAATATGAATCAATAGTTTCCTAAAATTGGAATACAAAAAATAAATATTTTTATTGGTCCCATATTTTTTTGTATTCGGTTGTGTCTCCTAAAAGTCCTGGAACGCCATTATAACTTTTGAACTTGTGAACAAGAAATTTGAAAACTACATTTTGTGATATTTTGCGAGCTCGCCAAATTTTTTAGAATTATTGCAACCCCTATCAACTTAGACATCATTTTAAAGGTTATAAAAAGGGAAACACATTTCTGAAAACCAGATGTAAATATCCTCTGCATTTCAAAAGTTAAAATGGATTTGGTACAAAATTGGAAGTTTAATTTTTATCTTATGTTTTTTCTTATCGTCCTTCTTTGGTCTCGCAAAAACCCAAACGTTCATAGATGGCATTTTGGATATTTTGAAGCATAAGTGATGGTAGAAATATCCTCTGGTATGCAATTTTCCAATTGATTTATTATTTATGGCTTTGTTGTATACACCCTATTTATTATAAATCTCAAAAAGAAAAAATCAAGAGGTTGAAACTGTTTCAATTACTTACTTTTAATTTAACATTCCTCATCATTCAAGTTTAAAGGATCCCTAAAGTATTTTAGAGTGGACATTGACCAAATTACACAACTTTCAACAATTCATTAATTTGGAAACAAAAATATGAATAAATAATTTCCTAAAATTGGAATACAAAAAATAAAAAAAATATTTTTATTGGTCCCATATTTTTTTGTATTCGATTGTGTGTCCTAAAAGTCATGGAACGCCATTATAACTTTTGAACGTGTGAATAAAAAATTTGAAAACTACAATTTGTGATATTTTGCGAGCTCTCCAACTTTTTTAGAATTATTGCAACCCTCATTTTAAAGGTAATAAAAAAGGAAACACATTTCTGTAAACCAGATGTAAATATCTTCTGCATTTCAAAAGTTAAAATGGATTTGGTACAAAATTGGAAGATTAATTTTTATCTTATGTTTTTTCTTATCGTCCTTCTTTGGTCTCGCAAAAACCCAAACGTTCATAGATGGCATGTTGGATATTTTGAAGCATAGTAGAAATATCCTCTGGTATGCAATTTTCCAATTGATTTATTATTTCTGGCTTTGGTGCATACACCCTATTTATTAGAAATCTCCAAAAGAAAAAAATCAAGAGGTTTAAAATCAGGTGATCGAGGCGGCCATTCAATTTCACTCTCCTATCAATCCTACGATTTGGAAATGTGCGACTTAAAAAGTCTCTGACTTTCACGGATGGCTGGAACAATTTGGTTCTTTAGGTATCTTTTTCCATCCAAATTTCCTTCACTAAAAAATGGACCAATTACATTTAACACTAAAATCCAGCTTATTCATTTATTTTCCGGGGCTTTGAGTATGATCTTCTCAGAGTAAATGTAGATTTGTATCTGCCCAATATCGACATCTATGTCTGTTGACCCAAACATTTAGGTAGAATGTTGCTTGATCGAAGAAAACAACATTCGAGAGAAAATGTCTGTCAGCATGAACCAGGTGAAATTTTTAAGGAAAATATGCAAAATTCGATGTTCTGAACTATTCGCAATTTCATGTACAATCACGCGCAAAGATATCAAGGACACAAAAGAAATATTCTAGCCCAAGACCAAGCCTTCGCAAACACGAGATCACTAGAAATTTGAAAGGTCTCTGCACGCATTTTAAATCGTATTCATTACTATTGGGTCAGAACATTTCTCTTGTGTCCTTTCAGGATATTCAATAAAATACAGAAGAACCTCTTCAGCTTTTTCTAGACCTGTTACAGATTTTGTTCTTCTCCGAAATTTCACTGAGCCTTCTAAGAATCTACGAATAGTCCTTTCGACAGTTGATTTTTAAATTAGAGGTTGCTGATGAAAACAATCATTAAAAACGTGGCCTTTATCTGTTTCCAAAGCCACGAATCATCAAAAGAGTGCCTCTATCCCTTTCAATAAGTTTTTGCGGCATTTCACTTTTTTGTATTTGCTACTTGCCCAAACAAACACTAAAATTGTAATAAAAGAACAAAAAATTCCAACACATCCAATCTTCCATTTGGTTCTTTAAATGCTTGTAATTGTTGAAAGAGTTATGATATCGACTTCTGGTTTTCAGAAATGTATTTCTCTTTTATTACCTTTAAAATGAGACGAAACTCGATGCAAAATAAAAAATTGTACTGTACTGTATATCCTTGGAAATTTTCAATTTTTTTTTGTTTGCGTTAAAAATTATACTGCCGTATTTATTGCATTTTAATATTGTAGGAATTGGCTTTGTTTAACAACCCACCTCCTAATTATCATGATTTAATTAATATTTAATTGTTTATAAATTCATGGTAATCAATAAACCTTTCGTTGTTTTTTAATTTATGTGTCTGAACTTTAGAGTCTTAAAAAATTCATTTATCTAATTAAAATCAAAACGATTCAAGAATTTTAAGTACTCCAATAAAGTACTTTCACTTGAAGAGCAGACATCCCCGATCCCAGACATTACTTACAAACAAATTAAGCATAAAACATCAATACATTAACCACTGCACTTTTTATGTAGCAAACAACTTACGTTAGCAATTATTTTTCTAATTAACTCTTAACTTCTTTTTGCTAGGGCATAAAAAGTGGAAACCTGACGATGTCAGGTATTCGTCGATGTCCTGTATCAGCTATCTTGTTGCGTTTTAGTTGCTTTGACCATATTAAGTTGTTTATCATCAACATAATCCTAAAATAGAATCAATCAACGCCCCTTGAATAAGGGATTAAAGAAACTAATTGAAACTTAATGGCCAAGGATCGGATTCGAAATCTCTGGCAATTCCCTCGACAACGAACGATCAAATACCTGACCTAATAAAAACTGATTCCATTTTAGATAAGACTTTACTTTTAACTTATAAAATCAATTTCGCTAATTATAGACGAAAAGTTCGTAATATTAGAAAATTAATTACAAATTATAAATTTATTTTCCGCAATTAATTCTGATTTTATTACAAAAATAATCTAAAGGCAGCTAATTATTTATTAATAATAATTATTAATTTTTAATAATGTTCCTGCATTATAATTAAAATGTAGGCAATTTTAAATTTTATTAATTAGTAAACGTGAATAATTTAACAGCAATAAAGAATTATTTCAATTATAATTTAACCGTTTTATTTATTGCATATTAAATATTGTAATTATTTATAAGGTATTGGTAATACCCTTTTAACTTTTAAACTTCTTAAGAATGGATATGCATATTTAAGGGTTAAATTAAAATGATTAACAAGTAATTGAAAGCGTAGGATTGCAAAAGTCCAACTAAAGTAGTTTACCCACTGTTCGTACCAATTAAAGCGATTGGTGCCTATTAACTTTTTTGCAGCTTCGTAATTATTATTTATGTGAGCAAACCAATTTGACTTCTTCTTTTGCGTTGACAGGCCACAGATAAATATTAATTAAACTGTTATTACATTTAATTTTTCAATTTTCTTTTAAAATTTAATTAGGCCAGCATTATTAAGTTTAAAACAAACATCTAATTAATTTGATAGGATTGCAGGAATTATATCTATTAAGAGTTTTTTCCTAATAGGCCAAAGTAGCAGTTTTTATATATTTTTTTATTTGGGGTTTTATACCCAGATTCTGGTCAAATCATGTAAGTTTAAAGACCTTTAAATTTAAATTTGTTATGTGGGTTGCAATGGAGAATTTCCATGATGTTTATAATTAAAGGCCTTTAATTTTGACCAGAATCTGGGCATTAGAGTCATTCTACTAAATCTGGACAAAAAGATTTCGAGAATGTATCACTCAAAAGTACCTTAACTTCGGTCTCTTATAATTAATTCTGCATAATATTGCAACACAAAAGCAACAGACTAGTTTTAGTGTAATTAATCTAGTTTACAAATCAGAAAGAAAATTGAAAATCTGACAGAAAATACTTGAGATATAATGGCAGGCGTAATGCTAAATTTAATGATTTTTCACAAATTTTCCTCTCAAACTCGCGCGTTCTCTAGCTATTCGCATTATTTGCAAAGAAGCTACAGAAAAGTGGGATGGATTTTCTATTCCCTGTTATTAAATTGTGGAAACTACCCTTCATAATGTGGTCTTGACCAAATTTCGAACATTAAATATTGCATAAGAAAATTATCACTGTTTTGAAAAAACATACCATTTTATTATCTTTATACCGGGTGTCTCATCGGACGATTCAACGTGTCCTGTGACACCCTAAACCAGTATAAAATGATATAACTTTTAGGCATAATTTCAAAATATTTGCTGAAATCAGTACAATATTAGTAGTTTATTGACTGAATATTTGTTTGTAATTTGTAAGCATTAATGGTATTATTTTTGTTTTAGGATTATTATCCTGATTTAATAGTGAATGATTCAATAGCATTTTTGAGACAATCAAAGAAGAACAATGCAAATAAGCCAGTTATGTTGACGATGTCATTTCCAGCACCTCATGGACCGGAAGATTCAGCACCTCAATATTCTCATTTATTTTTTAACGTCACAACGCACCAGTAAGTTTTATAATAACCCGTATTATTTTACATAAAAAAAAGTTTAAAATATTCAATTAATAGACAATCCTTTAATCGAGAAAATTGTTGGCTTAAAATTTCCAAAATATTTGATTACGGACTGTTTTAAAGAAGTTTATATGTTTTTATGATTTACAATTATAAGAATTTTAAATAAAAAAAATTACAAATATACAGAGGGGTGCACAAAAACGGCCAACGATGTAGCTTCGTTATTTCTTATCCGATTTGAATTAGTGATATGTCATATTAAATGGTTTGAAGAATACTATTATCACCTAATAAAAGATTAATTTTATTTTTGAAAACAACAGAGGAGGACGGGGCAACTTTTCTTTTTCAAATGGCAACATATTTTTTTCCATTGAAAAAAATCATTAACAAAAATAATCTAATCCAATTGTACCAATAATTTTTTTTAATTAATTTTAAACAATTTGTTTTCTTATTTTTTTTTTATTTTTTTATTATTATTAATTTTTTTTAATTTAATTCAATTGTTTATTTTTGTTTTTGAGTTTTGAGTTTTTTATTTCATTAAGTTTCGTTTTTTAATTTATTATTAATAAATAAAAAAATATTAATAAATTAAAATGTATTAAGAGCAATTTCCTAAACGGAAAATATAGTGGTTTAGTTCTGCAGTCATAAAAGCTAGTACGAACAACATTTTTGTATAATTTTTTTTATAGATGATTTAAAAGTCATTTCTTTAATTTTTGACAGAAGGAAAAAAATTGGAGATTGTACAAAAAAAATTTAATGATCTAAAAGTACCTTAATTTTGGACCCCTCTAATTAATTTTGTGCTAGGTTGCAGAAGGTAACTCTCTGGCAAGATGTAGTCTAATCAATTTAGATTATGGATCTGAAAAAAAAATGAAAATCTAACGAGGGAAACTTGAGTTATGACTGCAGAACTAATGCTCGATTTCATGATTTTTCACAATTTTTCCTCCCAAACTCGCGCGCCCTCTATGGAAAAAAATAAAAACCCAAAAACAATTGAATTAAATAAAAAAATAATAAGAAAAAAAATAAGAAAAAAAATTTCAAAAAAATTAATTTAAAAAAAATAGTTTAGATTATTTTTGTACATGATTTTATTCAATCGAAAAAAATATGTTGTTATTTGAAAAAGAAAAGTTGCCTCCTCCTCTGATGTTTTCAAAAATAAAATTAATCTTTTATTATCTGATAGTAGTATTCTTCAAACCATTTAATTTGACATATCATTTACTAAAATCGGATAAGAAATACAGGGTGATTCAGACCACAACCACCCGTAACAGCCCTTTATCTCGAAAACAGTTTGTCGCACATAGATAGAATAAAAATTTTAATTACTAAAATGAACCCAAAGAATCCATTGGTGCACTTATTATTTTTCGGATCAAACCGGAAGTGTCCGGAACCGGAGGTAACTTTGATTTTATAAATGGCAACATAGGTCGAGTATGGTATCGTTTGAAAGGTCTTCTAAAAAGAAACAACTTTTATTAAAATATTTTTTTAATATCTTGCATAATTAACAAATTAAACGAAAAAACATAAGCAAAGAAGTGACAATTGGCAATTGGTCTCTTTAAGGGAAAAATTAAATCGTTACCATCATCGGCAAATGGGCAAGAGAGATTTTTTTAAATAGAAACTCTTTTTTGCAGTTATTTTCGCTTTATTCGTTAAAAATGATCAACTTTTTTAATTTTTTGAATTAAGGAAAATAGATAACCTAAAAAAGTTGATTATTTTTAACAAGCGAAACGAAAAATGCAAAAGTTACAAGTTTCCTTTTAAAATTCATAATAGCCTCTACCCTTACCCATATTAAGGATGATGGTAGTATTTTAATTTTTCCATAATTTAAGAAACCATTTGTCACTAGTTTGCTTATGTTTTTTCGTTTAAATTGTTAATTATGCAAGATATTAAAAAAATATTTTAATAAAAGTTGTTTCTTTTTAAAAGACCTTTCAAACGATACCATACTCGACCTATGTTGCCATTTAAAAAATCAAAGTTACCTCCGGTTCCGGGCACTTCCGGTTTGTTCCGGAAAATAATAGGTGCACCAATGGATTCTTTGGGTTCACTTTGGTAACTAAAATTTTTATTCTATCTATGTGCGACAAACTGTTTTCGAGATAAAGGGCTGTTACGGGTGGTCTGACTCACCCTGTATTTCTTTGCTCATTTTGATTAATAATTATAATTTTATCCAAGGGTTTTACATAAAAAAATGAAGTTGATATTTTTTTTCATTTTTTTATGAATTTGTTCGTATGTTTTTGCATCATTTTACGGCCAAACAAAAAATATATTTATTTGCTCATTTTGTTTATTAGTTATAATTATAAAGATTTTACATAAAAAATCAAATTTATATTTTTTAATGATTTTTTGGCACGTTTTTGCTGCATTTTAAAAATTTTTAAGTTTGAAGCGTTGTAACGTCCAAACAAAAAATACCAAAAACTTATTTCTTTGTTTCTATTTGTAAGGATTTCGCATAAAAAGTAAGTTTATATTTTTGATGAGTTTTTTCGCATCGTTTTGCTGCACTTTCTAGAATTTTTAAGTTTGAAAATTGTAACAGTTAAACAAAACATCAAAAATAATGTTTCCTGATTTTTTTTTTATCTTTTTGCTGCATTTTTTAAGTTTGAAAGCAAGGGTCATACAATAACTACCAAAAATTTGTTTATTAATTATAATTATAAAGATTTCACATAATAATGGAACTTGATATTTTTTATGATTTTTTTTTAGTATTTCTTTGTAGCGTTTCAAATTTTTTTAAGTTTGAAGCATTGTATCGGCCAATCGATAAGTACCAAAAATTTTGTTTACATAAAAATAGAAGTTTATTTGTTTTTTTTCATTTTTTATGA
The DNA here is from genome assembly GCA_963971135.1 of Stenus bimaculatus. NCBI lineage: Eukaryota > Metazoa > Arthropoda > Insecta > Coleoptera > Staphylinidae > Stenus > Stenus bimaculatus. The sequence continues at coordinate 41,568,325 of OZ020183.1, read as the reverse complement.
TTTTTTTGACATATTTCGCCTCATTTTAAGATAAGACCAGTTTTGTTGTACACGAGAGACCTTCAAAGGAATTTTAGCCCAGGGCCTTGCAAGGCAAAAATCCGGCACTGATTTGACTAAAAATGCGCCATTTAAAGTAATGTTTTATTTTAAAATATAAAAAAGTTTGAAAAGTGGCTTTTAACTAATTGACGGTAAATTTTTTCAGTGCCCTTTGACTTTTCCACTAGACATCATTTTTAAATTTAAAATAAATATTTTAGATGTTTTTAGTTTTCATTTTGACATAAATATTCAGGTGTTATCTCAAATTTATATTTTCCAAGCTTTTAGGATTTAAACGAAAAAGTTTCTGATTACGACTACTTTAAATAAGTCCTTATTTGAGGATTTATAAGTGCATTTCGATGTAATTTCATTTGGTTGACTTTGCCTAACGGATTAAGCCAAACAAAACTTTTGAAATATTCGTTAAATAGTACATGGAAGTAAATTTACAGCGTTCTGAATACTCACTTCTAAATTAAAACTTTATAAACCTGGAATATAAAAGTTACTCCTTAAAATGTCTGCTTTTTATAGACACAAAGTTGGAATTATTCAGAAAATTTATTCGCAAAAATCAAATATTATAATTTTTGTAGTATTTAATTTTAATTTGCCCAAATTACAAGATTACGAAGATATTTCTAAATTCATTTGTAAAAGAATTGGGTAATAAATGACACTGCTGATCTGGATTAATGTTAAATGTAATGTCATTTGTAAAACTCAAGCAATGTTTAAATTATCACGTTAAACAATAGGTAATGACTTAAATGATTAATGCGAGTTTTATTTAATGGAATTTAATATGAAATCACCCTGGACTTGACTAGGTAAATCGGGGTCAATTATGTTGGTTCCGTCTAGACGGCGTCTTCCAGACCACTAACTTCTAAATGATTACGTTTACATTATAATAATAGCAAAACAATCGTTCTAGGGTACATAAAATAAATTTTATTTTATTTTCGTGCCAATAATAAAGAGAAAAATCAAAATCGATTTTTATTTATAAATTTACGATCATGCCAAAAATAATTGTGTCCGGTATAAAATATTTATGACCTAGCCTGAAGTCTTATTCAAAATACTTATTTCACCTACCCATAAATTTAGTTTAAATTTTAATCCCAATAATTTTATCCTATTTTTATTTTCAATTTTGACATCAGAAAAAAACAAATATTTAAGTATAAAAGAATCCTTCTTAATTTATGCAACCCACAGTTCAGTCCAATGAGTTGTAGATCAAAACGCAATTTTTTTTCAAACGTCATTAAAGTACAGTCTCCTGTGACGTTGGACAGGCTTTAAAATGTCACTTTTTATGTTCGTTGATTCTATGGTCACTTTGTACTGCCTTGGAGTAGAAATTACTACTTTGCACTGACAAGGAATAAAAGGGCGGAGTAGAAATGAATTTTAGGCAACCCAATATACACCAACATTGTGTGTGTTGTATGTAAATTGAATGTCAAATTTTAAAATTATCTATTATATTACTATTTTAAAAATTTCGACGGTTGAAGAAAAAATAGCATATTTTATTCGGAGTAAAAGAACTTTTTTGTGGCTCGCATGTATCCGCGTAAACCTACATGCTCGGCACAAAAAGTACTTCTTTTACTCCTAATATAACAATATTAAATTCTAAAATTTTTGCTTTCAGTACACCTTCGTATGATTATGCACCAAATCCTGATAAACAATGGATTTTGCAAATTACAAATAAAATGAAACCAATTCATCGCGAATTCACTGATTTACTAATGACTAAACGACTTCAAACTCTACAATCAGTAGATTCCGCTGTACAAAAAATCGTACACGAACTTGAAGCGCTTGGAGAACTACATAACACCTACATTGTATACACTTCAGATCATGGATATCATCTTGGACAGTTTGGGCTTATCAAAGTAATCATCTACTCCTATAATTTATTTCGAAAATAACACAAACCTATATTTTAGGGGAAGAGTTTTCCTTTCGAATTTGATGTTCGCGTACCATTTTTGGTGCGTGGCCCAGGAGTAGAACCTGGAACTGTAGTTGATGACATAGTTCTAAACATAGATTTAGCACCAACATTCTTAGACATGGCTGGAGTAGAAGCACCACCTCACATGGACGGAAGATCAGCATTACCTCTATTCCTAAATTCGAAACGTAAACGTTTTAAATGGCCTGACACTTTCCTCATCGAAAGGTACAACAATTAATTATATTACATGGCTTTATGTTAAAATATTAATTTTAGTTCCGGAAGACGAGAAACACCCGAATCTAGAGCTCGATCTTTCAAATACTCAGCTGAAGCGAATTCTGCTACAACCACAACGACAATTTCACCAAATCTTTACTCCAGCACCATGGAGTATTCCTCAACTCTTTCATCGATACTTACAACGAATTCAAATAAAAATATTTACGATTCAGCTGAAGATCATTCGGATGTCGAAAATGATGATGATGGTAACAATGATGATGAAGACGACGACGGTTTAGATTTAGACGAGGACGAGGAAGAATTCGAAGATCCTGAAATAAATATTGAAAGTGTGCATAGAATAGAAACTACCCCCAGAGAAATGCAAGTTGACAATCAGTTATTACCAGTACCTGGAATAATACCTTCAAAATGGGAAAGGTTGGGTTTGGAATGTGTTCGCGAGGAGTTTCAGTTACCCTGTAAACATGGACAGAAGTGGTTTTGTCAAAAAGAACACGGACGTTGGAGGAGGCACAAGTGTAAACAGCAGCATCAAGGTTTCCCAAAACAGTACAAAAAATGCGCTTGTTTTACACCTGCAGGTCTAGTCTATAAAAAAATACCAGTAAGAACTCCTCAATTATCATCAATGACTTAACTCACCCAAATTTACTTTTAGATTAATTTAACGCAACCAAAAAAGTCATCCTATCGTTTTAATCGTAGAAATAAGAGAGATTTAAATAATTCAGAACATAAAGGAAGGCGAGACTCCTTGAAGAATGTTGAAAATATTATGGAGAATTTGCAAAGCAAACTCAGTGGTTTAGAGGTATTTAATTTAAACTTTAATATCAACAAAACTAATTATAATTTCCAGGCTGTGAATACAACGTTATTAGAAAATACTGTAAAAATTAATTTAGATACGAATAAAATAACGGAGACTTCCCCGGGATGTTTAGTTCTTTACGATGGCCGCATTAATTGCTCCACAATAATATATCAGGACCGAAGAGCGTGGAGGCGATCACGTACTCAAATTGACCATGAAATACAAAACTTAAAAGTAAAATTAGAAAAATTAAAGGAAATACGAAGACACCTAAAAAATACAAAACCAGTCATCGATTACATCGACCACAACACAACTGATTTTAACAATAATTTAGATATCACTCATTTTGATGCGAAATTTGTTAATATTCCTGAAGCTTCTTCAACTGAAAGAAATTATGAAAATACTGAGTTGAATCATAAAATACAACGCAAGAGGAAGAAGTTGAATGAAGATAACGAGCAGTTACCTCCTTCAAAAAGACGAAAGACTGATGGATTTAGCACAACTTCTGATCCTAGAGCACATAATAATCATCACCACAGACATCATCATAATAAACATAACTATTCAACTCCCAGAAATATTTTTATTACCGCATCCAGTTCAGAAGCTACTACCACCCCAATTACACTTGAAAGCAGTACATCTGAGTATATTACTAATTTAGAGGTAACCACTTCGAATTTATTAAGTTCCTCTAATAATCCGTTTTCAAGTACCACGGTGGGAAAACAATTATCATCTACAACTATAAAGGTATTTATTGGTGCTATTTTTATAGATTATTTAATGATTTGTTTAATTTCAGACTATTCCTGGCGAAAATGGGTATGAGGAGTATTGTCATTGTGAAGATGAAGAACCGTACAAGCCTGATGAGAAGGAGTTGGCTAGAGAAGAGCGTCGTCGAATTAAAGAGGAGCGATTGAAGAAAAAAGCTAGAAAACTTCGGAAAAAAGCTCAGTTGGAAAAAGAGTGTCTTTCGGAAAAAATTCATTGTTTTAGACACGATAATGATCATTGGAGGACTGCACCTTTATGGACTTCAGGCCCGTTTTGCTTCTGCATGAATGCTAACAATAACACTTACAATTGTTTGCGCACCATCAACTCCACGCACAATTTACTTTATTGCGAATTTGTAACTGGTTTAGCCACGTTTTATAATTTAAGAATTGGTAGGTTTTTCATAAACTTTATTGTATTTTTGTTATTTTTTGTTATTTTTTTTTTAGATCCGTTCGAGCTACAAAATAGGATTGATCAGTTACGCCCGGAAGAACGAAGGTTCTTACAGAACCAATTACGAGATTTGATGTCGTGTAAAGGAAGAAGTTGTACCGTTGGAAATTACGCGCATTCTCCGCAAATTAATAGGCAAAATTATTTACCAATTCATCCACCTCTTCCGCAACCACAAAGATTTAATAAAAAAAGAAAGACTGATGATTTGAATTGTAAGTATTGTAATAAAATGAATAAATTCATCGTAGTAAATCATCTCATTGCAATTATACAAGGGTTTATTTAAACCCGTAATTAGGGCTTTTAAGTTGCTTTATTATTTTATCTTTTAAAAAAGCTTTTGGTGTAGTTTTCTTTAATAAGCTAACTTTATGTATATACTAGCTGCAAGGAGCCTTTCTGTATTAGAAGTGGATCGGGGCAGGCACTATGATCGCAACAGTAGATTACTAAAATTGCCTAAGTAAGTATTTTTTCTTCATCATCATCATTAAATCATCTAGTAGTAGATTTGTTCCTTCATTACTAATCCACTGAATTTAGATCGTGGCGACCTAGAAAACCCTGGAATTGGAGGCCGAATGCTCGCGAAAGAGGAAGGAGAAAACACCAACAGGTATTTAACAAGTTTCCAAAGAAGAAATGGCAGCAGGATGATTAGAAGATATGATGTTAATGAACGTACAAAAATTGATTAAGAAGGATACATTGATGTGGGTGTAATTTGAATTTAATTTAGAGTCAAATGTGTGATTTGTAAGCAATACTTTAAAAGGCGCAACGAAATAGTATTAGAAAATTATATTAATGAAGAACTACAAGCTTTATTTTTATTAACGTTTTTAATTCACATAAATTAATTTAAATAAATTTTGCGGTTTTTTATTACAACGAAATGAAGCTTGCAGTTTTAGTGTAAGGAGTTTGAAATAATTATGTAAAGTGTACTTAAGCTGAAGTATGGAGATCTAACTAAATTTAATTTAGATTTTTCAAAATAATTTTGGTGTCTATACATCCTATAAAGTTTTTGATGTAAAATTTCACGACTACCCGGTGTATAATTATTAGGTATAATTTATGGTGAAAATACATAAAAATGGTTACACTTTACATATTTATTAAAATAATTAATGACCATATAAATAAACCAATTAAACGCTTGCTTAAAGCTTTATATGTGTATAAAATACATAAATAAACAACGTAATATTTAGTGAAACAAATTTTTGTCATAAAATCGCTATTTTTTCATTAGAGTATCAACTAAATACTTCATCCCACAGCATTTCTTTCCAAATAATTATAGATTTTAAATTTAATACACGAATAATTATTTTAACGTGTAAATCCATGTGATATTGTAATATGTAGACTTGTATCTAGTTTATTGTAAAATAGTAATAGGATAAAAAATTATTTTAAGCGAAAAATGTAATAAGTATTGTAATTTAATTAATCGCTCTCCTAATTTATTTATTAATGCAATTATTTATATATAATATAAAAATATATTCCAAATGGCAGCTGTATAAATTATTTTATTGCAATTTTATAGTTGTTTTATTTTTTTTTTAATTGACATATCAAAAATAAAGATATTAAACAATTAAAAACTGTTTTATTTTACCAATTTTTTTAACTAGTTTGTAATATTTTAAAAATATATAGTAGGTACCTATTATTTTATGTTTTAGTAATAGTATGAGATTAATTTTTCCTGCAAAAAAATAGACAACCACTTTTACGATGACGACCGCAAAAGTGGTTGCCCATTTTTGAAAATTATATTTTTTGCACTACTTCGAATTAACTGTGCCAGGGTTACCAACTGATTTGGGGGTGGCACAGTGATTATTTCCGACAGCGATCATTACTATAAATCAGCTGGAACAGTTTTTTGTGGCCGCCTTGAATTGGTGCAAAAAATAAGAAATAAGCACGAATTTTGATAAATTTCGGAAAATTCGAAACTGGATTTGGGCCGGCACAGTTTCGATTCTATGCCTTATGGGTCAATCCAAATCAGATTCTATTATTTTAAAACGGCCTCCCCTTCGAGGTATACAGGGTGTCCCGTTCGTGGTTCACCAAACGTGAAGTTTAGAAAGTAGAGCAAATTTTATCAAGAAAAAACCAAAAAAGTAGGGGTCTATCTTTTATGGTTTGAAAGTTACAGGGGTTTGAATTTGGCATGCCAGAAATCAGTAAATGCTCAATAGCTGCTTAAAAACTTAGTAAAAAATTTTAAAAAATATATAATTTTAAAGCTGAAAGTATCCTCTTTCCATTGGTAACAATGATAAAAACAATTTGTTTATCAAGTATTAAAAAAAAATCGAAAAGAAAAAAAATCCATAAAAAATTGTTTTTTTTAGCAGTTTTTGAAGATTTTCTCCAAGATATGACCTATTAAGGGCGTATTTTTTTAATTTTCTAAAAATTCGTTAAATTCTCTAGAAAAATAATTTAAAAAAAATATTTTTTTTCTTTGAAGATATATGAAAATTTCATTTTTTTATTTTCATCATTTTGTAAGCAAGAAAATACAAAAACTGCAGTTTTTTTATTTTATTTTTTTGAAAATTATAAGATTCGATACCCACCTAATATCTACAAAACGGGGCCAATTATTAAATTTTCATAGGTCAATATTTTATAATCAAAACACTTCATGAACTAAATTTTTGTCAAATTTTCTCCTTCAACTTTTGTCTACACGTTTGTCACGGACTGAGGCATAGAATTTAACAGCTTCTAAATTTTATAAAATTGTAGCAATAATTTTGGATGATATCGGAATAGGTTTTAAGTTAAAATAAAAAGAGTTTGATTTAGTTTACCTACTTTTTATTTGTAAGAAAGTAAAAAAAAAACAGAAAACAGAGGAAAGTTAACTGCGAAAGTTGTTGATTTTATGCTAGCATATTTTAGTCTTTTGGAAATAAAGCTGCTTTAGTTATTGGCAACCAAATTCGATACCGAGCTCTTCGTATTTGCATCAACGCGGTATATAAAATTCTCTCCCACGAATGCATTCCTTGTAGAATCTTTGGAGTTACCTTGATCAATTCGGAGGAAATAGTTAGATTCCTTTTGAGAAATATGTCGATCCAAGATATTTTTTTCAATTAGAGCTATCGAATCGGCATCTCAGGAGTTTATGGATAATTCATTCTGCATTCTGCTGTAGTAAAGGGTTTCCTCTAATTTTTGGATGTTGGGAAGAGGTTAATGGTATGTTTGGTAATTCAATTCATAGTAATAGGTTGCCGATACCTTTCTTAAATTACAGGGAATGGAAGCTAATATTATTTCTCATCATATTTGACCTCTAATGCCTTAAGTCATTAATTTCGCCGATTCCTATGAGTTATCTTCCATCTTCCTGTAAATAAAGAGTTCAATGCTCCAATCATAAGGGGATTTTGGGCAATAAATTGGCGGACTTTTTAGCCAATGAAGGTTTACATCAAAATTCTGCAGATTTTTCAGAATTTATCAAAGTTTACGGTAACAAAATTATGGTTGAAGGTCAAGCTGTCCGGTAGCTTTGGGGTTGCAAATTATAGGCCCACATCAACAATAAAGTCATCACGTACCCACGGTTTAACAACATTCCCTTTTATTCGAGGAAGTTTATTACTACCTTTTGCAGAAATAGACTTTTCCAAATTTGTATTTATTCAAAATCGATTCTCCTAACTGCACTTGTGGCGAAAGTCCTTTAATGGATGAACACCTTGCTCCAAAGTTTGATTTATCTTCAGACTATATGTTCTTATACATAATCCAAACTAATCAAAGATTTGGAAATTAAACAAGAGATTTTTGGGTCGGTAAAAGAAAGACCTAATAGACGCAAACCTCAACCCAAAAAATCCTCCAAAAACATAAGGATCAAGCAACGACTATGCAAAGTGACAATTAAGCTTCAACAGTCAACCGGACCTAAGTGAACCACGTATTTATGCAGAATCCAAAAGGGAAGTTATGATTACAAATTACAAAAGATGAAGACAAAAGTCCAACTTTAAAATCACCAAATTATGAGACCCAGGAAGATTTATATCAGTTTTAGATAAATCAGTTCAAGAAAATTTGACGATATTAAGGATGAAGGGAATGGTGCTTTGGAAAACATAATTGATGTTTCTAAAAACACTTTCTGAAGATGATAATAAGAAGGAAATGATGTTATAAGAAATTAATTAAAGTAATGCACCAAAACAAGGTACCTAAAAAGAGGAAAAATAAAAATCACAAAGAAAGTCCCACTAGTCTTAAAAACCTTGATAAAAAAAGTTGTAACACCTGAATTATCAAAAAACAACCTAACCGACGATACTAATAAAATTAGTTAAAAACAATTTAAAATATTTGAAAAGAAACCTGCAGAAAATTACACTGATAATAATATAATAATCAAAAAAGTCACCTAAGAGAGTAGGCTTGCAAGGATTGAATTAATTCAATCCAGAAGGATGATACTAAAAGAAGATGAAGATAAAACAGTTTAAGTTACTAAAATTTGAAATTTATGATAAAAATCTGCAACTGTAATCCCAGATAACTTAGGGAATGAAAATGTTGATAAAGGTCACAGATACGGTGTAAAACGAAGAGCAAATGCACCTGTTACCGATACCGATGAAGCAACAACTAGTTGACTTATAATTGCAGAACATTCACAAAACAATTCTACTGTTTTTGAATCTCATATAGATTTTTCAAGCACTTCTTTAAAAGCATGTATTGCTGATACGACCGACGGGACACCGGGAGAAATCGCACAGTGGCAAAAATGCCTGAAATCCTGATCAAAACCCCAAAATTAAGTTTCGATTTTCCAACTTTTATTGTCCTATAGGTACTTAGTTAGATAAATTTGGCATGTAACATGACCATTTAGAAGGTCCAAACTCCTTTGACCATTTCCACCCTTGTAATTAATTATTGAAAAATCGCTTTTCTAATTTGATTTTGAAAAATGTATTGTGTTTCTGAAAGTAAGTATATTGTAGCTGTATTGTAGCATTATTAACGAAATTTTTAGATTCCGCTCGCCCTCTGGTGGCAAAATATGAACTTCGATATTCGGTGCTTACGTTTTTGATTTAACGCATTGGTCAATGTTTTTTGAGATTTACTGAGGCTTTAAATGATAAATTTATTTGTGTTTTGCTGAATACGTAGTTATTAGGTACAAGAATGCAGTTTAAACACAATTTTTGACAATGGAAAGTACCGAATATCCTCCATTTATTGCGCCATCTATACGTAGTTAAAATTCCCAATATAGCATGCCATTTTTTTTTATTTCTGCTTCAGAATATGTAAATTCAAAAAGCAAAAAGTTAAAAGTTAAAAGTCCCACTACATGCCACTCTAAAATATGGCTTTTCGTGTTCTATAAAGCTTCCTTTATAACACTGGGAAAAATCAGTTGCGGATCTGAGTCCTTTTTTTGTTATTTAAGTTTTTGTGTGTCCCGGCGCATTATTGCGTTTTTTGTACCCAACGTAATTTTTCAAGAGAGCAGTTTTAAAAATTATCATGTATATTTCATCATAAAGATTAAAGATTAAAGAACCAAAATTTATGAAAATGTTGAAATATATCTTTGGTGGTAATACTTCAATTATTCTTTGGGATTATATATTAGTTAAAACCTTAATTAAGGACCCTGTAATTAAAAACCAATTTCAACTTTTTACCTACTTTATGTATTCTGCATATACATATGTTTTATTATAATTCAAAATTCCAATTAATAACTAATGACTAATTAATTCAAAAATGCAGGTAATGACTATAATTTTTCAATTAACCAATACGGGTTGATACTTCCCCTCCCTTTAAGAAACTTTCCTTCTAGATCCTTACATGTGGAAAAACAAAAGTTTAAAGTGTAAGAAAGTGAGAATATCTATGGTCACAAAAATATAACCTTAACCAGGAATGATATGAAGGTCTTTTCGAAATTATCGAAAGAGAATATAGAATGTAATTTATCAGAAAATAACTAAAAGCGAGTTGAGAAAAATGTTCTACAAATTCAAGGACAAAAATGAAGGAGTCACAAAGGAAATACGAAAGATTCTTTAAGAAAAATGAATCCTGGTCGAGCAATTAAATCAGCATTACCACATTTCATGAAAATGAATCTTCAATCAATGAAAATGTAAATGGCAACTCAGATGAGTTACCGGGCTTCAGGAAAATTGGATGCGGGAAAAGTGGTAAAAGACATTTGTGAAGGAAGCCCAAAAATCAGCGACCTTAAGAACGCCCAAGTACCGACTTTCATTAAAATAAACAAATTTTTATTAAAAAAAATCGGCACACCATTTTGTTTTTTTTTAATTTTTTTTTCAAATTTGTTATCAGCAACCTCGAAGATATATGTACACCAATTTTCTGTGGTCCGGTAGGAGAACCACCTAAATTGTTTCGGAAAATATTTCAGAAAAAAAGTAGCTACACCAGAAAAACAGAAAAAGTTACGAGTGAAGATTTTACTAAACCGGAAGATTATATAAACTGGAAGAAACCACCCCCAGTAAAAAATGAAGACTAAATCGTTTGGGGAGAATAGCAATAATCCGATGTCATTTAAGGCATTAATCAAATTTTCATATGTAATATCACGAGTGGTCAAATTTGAGTCGAATATTTTACACTGTCATTACCACTCATGTCATTTGGGGTTAAGTTTTAATTTTTAACCCCAAATGACATGAGTGGTAATGACAGTGAAAAATATTCGACTTATAATTTGAACAAGCCTGCGTATTTAAGGGACTATTTAAAGAATATTTTCCACTTTTTTGTGCAAAATTTGACAGCCAACTTCAAACTTTTTGAAATTTGACATAAACGTCATAAAATAATCGCTGACATTTTTGACGTTTTACTTGTCACAAAAAATAATCACTTGTGAGTTGAATAGTCATTTGAATTTTTGGAAAGTGAAACTCATCCTAATGTTTAACGACTTCGGATTTAAACTCTAACATTTTCTTTTTAAGGAGTCACTAACTACTTGGGTCTTTGATAAATGTTTTCTGAGGCCTTTCTTTTTTCGGTTGTATAAGTCGATCCGGAGAAGGTCCTAGATCGTGAACAGGCTTATCCTTTGATTGTATTGTCTAATTAACCTTTGATTGTATTGTCTAACCTTCCTTTGATGACAGAGCATTTTTGAGCTTGTGACTGGAAGATAAGTAACGGAAGGTACTGAGAACCTTTATCTATTTTATTGAAGAAGAAAAATATTCTTTGAATCGAAGAACATCACTGGAAAATTTGATTAACGTGCCGTTACTTCACTATACTGGGTGATTCATGTGTCAAAATATCTGGTGGTGATTGCTTGTACCAAGATAAAAATAATGTCCCATTTCACTTCCTATAAGGAAACTGCAGCTTATTAAAAGAGTTGGGAAAAAAGGGATTTTGCGTTTTTTATTTGAAAACGGTTTCTAATTTACACTTTACCCATTTTCATGATTTTTAAAGATTTTTTGCTAGGTTTTAAGTGGTATTTTCAGAGAACGTGGATGATAAAAACAATGCCAAATTCTTCAGCAGTACATTTTTACAATTTTTTTTACAAAAAATTTATTATAAATAATTTATAGCAAAATCATAAGGTATTTAAGGAAATAAATTTCCACCTTTTCTAGGATTTTCACTAAAATATGTATGTGTATTAGAAAACTTTCTGAAAAAAATTGACTGGAAAAAGAGAAATTTTATTTATGATAAAATAACACTTAAAACAAATTTAACGCGATGTAAATTTTACGGCATACAGCCGTAATTATTTATAGCAAAAAGGCAAGTGATGCGTCTGTGGTTGGGATATTTATAAATATTATTTTTAGGTGCCAAAATAAAATTCTCTTCGGTTAAGAAATTGACCTATATTATTTAGGCAATTAAGAATCAGGAGCAGACCTAGATTACTCTAATTGACAAAGGTCCTGAACACAAATTACAAATTAGGACCTACACCAATCAATTAACCACAACCTTTAAATAATTTAAATCAAGAATCTTAATCAGCTTAATAACAAAAGAATTTAAAACCTAAAACGTAATTATTTTTGTAGTTTAAAAAAAATTATTTTCGTCTCAAGTACCAATAGTACCTTTTTGGATTCCGGATTTTATTTGGATCTACGGTATCTAATCCAGCAAATTTATTATTTCATATCATTGAAAGTGAACAAAAACAGTCCATAATAAAATGACCAAAATATATTTTGTATTTGCATTTTAAATGACAATGATCTACTTTTGCGTTATGAAAAGCTGGCGCCTAGATACGATAATAATTTTATAACTATGTTGATTTCATCAACTTAAAATTGAAAATTATTTAAAAATAGGTCGGATATTATTATTAAATGTAATTGTGCATAATTATTTAAAGAGAAATATTTTTTGGAACATAAAACTGTTTAAAATCATATTTTCATACTAAAAATAATTTTGGTTGGATGCAATTTTGACGAAATTATTACGAATTTAATATGCACTTTATTTTAATGTTGAACATTCGAATGTTGCATGCTAAAATAAATGTTGGTACTTGGTGAATTTATTTAGTCACCTGCTCTTGAGTGACTTCCTATTCGTTTGGCATGCAGGTGCAAATGCATTAAATCCTACTTAGCATAAATTCACCAAAATAAATGACCCATGACAAAAATTTTAATTTTAAAAATTCATTTGAGTTTAAAGTATTTGTAAAAAAGGTTTCAATTTATTTACAATATTTTCACCAATAACTAAAGAAAATAAAAGAATTTCCGAGGATTGTTGGAAGAATCGATCATAATTTTAAGGATTATTTAGACTTTTTATAAATTTTCCAAATTTTTGGTCTACTGGGTTATAACTGAAAATATAATATAATTTTGGGTAATAATATAAATTTTTTAGAGACCTTGTCAAAATTTTTTAGTATTGCACCTAAGGCTTATAATGTACTAAGTCAGAAACTAATATGTTTAGAGGAAGTTCTTGAGTTTGTAGGTAATAGGTTTGTTCCAACTTTCCGAAAAACCGTACATTGAAGAAAAGGGTCATGCGCAATTGACTAAAAGCGTTCCATCAGAGACGTGACCGCACGTAGGATGGCCCAAATTTATGTTCCAACTAAACTTGGGCGGTTCATTGGACTGACATTGGTACTTTTAGATATACAGGGTGTTCCGTAAGTAATGCATAATGATGAAAGGGGTTGTTCAGGACACCAAAACAAGCAACTTTTGTTAATAAACCCATATTCGGAAATTAACCATTAGGCCAGGGTAAATAAAAGAGATTTAAGGTAATTATTTAATAAAATTTACAAAAATTTTTCGAAATTTCGGCCATTTTGTTCAATGCACAAGGTTGCACGCTGGTTCATAGATGCTCGAACCCTCTGGAATATCCCAGGGATGTCTTGTACAATGGTACAAGCAGCCATAAGTCTTGCGAGAAGTTCTTCTTCTGTAGTAAAAGGCGTCTCGTACACCAGACTTTTCAAATATCCCCAAAGGAAAAAAATCTAAGCTTGTGAGATCAGGGGAACGTGCAGGCCAATTAACAGGTCCGCCACGACCAATCCAACGGTTGGGAAAAACTTCATCCAGAAATTGGCGTACATTTAAAGAAAAATGAGGAGGACACCCATCGTGTTGAAACCACATACCTTGTCTAATAATAAGCGGCACTTCCTCCAAGAGCTCAGGTAAAACTTCCTCCTAGAAATGGCGATACATTACACCATTTAAACGTGGTGGTAGTAGGTATGGACCAATTAAATTGTCTCCCAAAATTCCAGCCCAAATATTAATAGAAAATTGGTGTTGATTTCGCCGACGGGATACAACATGAGGATTTTCATCATCCCAAATGTAACTATTTCGGCTTTTATAAAAGCCGTCCCTCGTGAAGCATGCTTCATCCGTAAATAACACGAAACTGCCAAAATTAGGTTGAACCAAATGCTGTTGTAACCACCAGCGGGAAAAATTTATTAGAGATGGATAATCTGCTGTACTCAACGATTGAACTCGTTGAATTGAATAAGGGTGTAGCAACTGTTCATGGAGAACTCTCCAAACAGTTGTTTGCCTTGCTCCCATGTTATCTGCAATGGCACGAATACTTGTGCTTGGTTCTTCCTCTATACGATTGAGCACTTCTTCCTCAAAGTGGATAGTGCGAATTGAACGTGGACGACCAACAGCTCTACGAGGTTCGAGAGATCCAGTTTCTCGAATACGATTATGAATCCTAGCAAAGATGCGGTTGACGACGTTGAGGAAATCTTTGCTGGCACAGGCGTGCAGCTCTCAAAGAGTTACAAAGAGCTTCCCCATAAATGAGATGCACATCACCTAATTCCGCATTGGAAAAATTAACCATTTTCGAAAGTAATTAATTTTAATAACAAACGTAATTGATCTTAGAATAGCACAACAGAATTAACCGATGTTGATTTACTACTATCGTATTTAAAGTTGTTCACTCCAAATTTGTGTCGTGTTTTTTTAAAAATCTGTTGTGCACGGTCCATTGTAAAGACATGACAATAAATCGCAAACATATATTTACAAAAAAAAGAAAATAAAGCTATTTTTGTAAATTAAATTTAAAGAATTTTGTCTGAACCTAGTGACTTAATGGTTAATTTCCGGATATGGGTTTATTAACAAAAGTTGCTTGTTTTGGTGTCCTGAACAACCCCTTTTATTATTATGCATTACTTACGGAACACCCTGTATACATCGCTCAGTCGTTAGATGAAATCTTAACCTTCCATCACCACGTGTAAGAATAATCACCGTATGCGGATAAAATCGTTCCAACAACACTGTGAGATAGACTTTAGTGGGTGAAAAGTTGGCGCAAGCGCATAAACTCGGCCCGCTGAGTTTTGTTACGGTTTGCTGAAACAAAGGTAATATTTGAAGACCTTGAAGCAAAAACCGCCCAAGTCCAATTCTAAAAGTTTTGGAAAAAGATGAATATTCTCCAGATATCAACAAATATTTTGAATTTAGCCAATATATTTTTATACATATGTTCTGGATCTGGCCGAGTACTCCACCAATCGAGCTGTGGTACTCAAAATATTTTTTCCAAAAAAATTGGATTCACCAAAAACTGGACTTGAGTGGGTGTTGCACTAAGATCTTCAATTTTTGTCAATTATCGTTAAAGCTTTAAGGAAGACTTGAAATGGTTAAAAGTTTTAAAGAGGACTTTTGTCTTATCTCAGAAATGAAGTGTTAAAAAGCAGTAAATATCTACTTTTAAACTTTTGGTTAAAGTGTGGTGACTATTGAATAAATTACGATTATATTTGTTTTAATTATATTTATGACAGTTGTTGTGTGAAGTAATCTAATCTTTTGGGAAATTAATTTTTCGCGGGCGGTTCTAATAATACAGCCCCCACTAGAAACAGTGAAGTGTGGAAGTGAGCGGTGTCGGACAAGTAGCTTTCGATCGTCGGTTGAACGCTGCGTACTCGCAAAAACATCCAAAAGTGCGAAAGTAACGCGCGTAGTGTTTTCGTGCGCAGTTATCAAAGCCCTTTGGAAAACTGAGTGAAACCCTACGAAACGAACGAAGAATTTCCACCCCGAGATGGCGCAACTGATGACCATACAGCTCAACAAGGGCGACTCGCCAAATTTGGGATTTCGGCTGCAGGGCGGGAAGGATTTCGCTGCACCTTTAGTCATTCAAAAGGTAGTTATATATGGAACTTTTTTTGGCAATTTTTTCTTTGCGAATAATTTGAGAAGCTTATGTAAGCTCCGGGCAGAGGCGGCTCAGGTTTACATGTGCGAAACGTATTTACATGCCATGTCATTTAAAAATAGACGGTTGAATTTCGAACGGGCAAACTTCGCGCCGCTTGGGCAAATTTATAAATATCGTTTTATTCGGCCGAGAGCGCGCATTTTAAGGAGGTCAGGGTGCGTTGAATAAGTCTATTTGTCATTTTATTTTTGGATGTCCGTTACAAAAATGCCCTAAATATATAAAATATCAACAACCAAATTTTAACACCAATTTCTACCAAATTTCGAAAAATTACAAAAACTTACAACACTCTTAATTTGAATAGTGTTATGTTCAAATTTTGGCCAAAAAAGGTACAAAATTCAAATACAAATTGAAAAATCATATTGGGCATATTTTCAAAATTTACAAAAAACCGACCAAAAAATTGATAGTAGTTCTCCTAAGTAGAAATAAGTCCAATTGTAAATTTTGTATTAGCAGAACTGATATTATCATTTCTTCTGCAGATGAAGGAATTAACTTTACATTTCCTTATTCCAAATTAAAGGTCCTCAAGTGGCTTGTATTTCAAAAATAAAACTTATTATTTTAGAACTTCTTTCATTCTTCAAAATAGGTTTATTACAAAAATTTCTAAGATACAGTCATTAAGCATGATAATTGTTCCAACATGTAACACGATTTTGATTATGTTTAGGAAATCGTGCATCCATAAAATTTGTGAAAGAAGTAATTGGTTGGAATAAAAATTAATGCTTAAAACCACCTTACTTCCACATTTTTGCTATTTTTTATGAGAAATGTATGAAGGGCCACTTATAAAATTAACAATGGTTTTATCTATTTTATTGAAAAATCAGTAATTATTTTAATTTATTTATCAATCACTTTGTATTAATCAATGCAACTGACGATATAATTATATCTTGATTAAGATATAAAGTGAAAAAATAGGGATTTCCTAGTCATTTATTTTTTTAAATATTATTTTTAGTATTCTTGTCAATTTTTGAATTTAGATGTGCCCCAAATTTTTAGTGAGAATGGCGCAATTGGCCTTATACTGATTTTTTAGGGCCAAAAAATTTAAAATTGAAATTCGTTCGATACTTTATTCACCAGAATTCCTTTTTAAAAAAATTAAACTGTTTAGTGACTTTGTCTTATCTGTAATAAACCACTCAATTTTCGTGGAGCCAAAAAATAAGGTACATCGCTATTTTTGTGATGAACAAAAACACACTTCATTTTGCAAATAAGTACATAAGAGATGGAATAATAGTATTTTTTGTTTTTATTATATAACATTTAAAAATGATTACCCGGTTTTTCAAAACGCTATAAAAAATTGCGAAGAGCCCTTTATTCATACCTATATTTCTGAAAAATTATTTGGTTTGCTTCCACAAAAAAATTAATTTATAAAATATTTTTTTATGACCAAATACTCATGTATCAAGTATCAGCCGAATTTCAAAGTTAATTTCCGACTTAAATTTAATAATTTAAGAGCAATTTCCTAAACGGAAAATATAGTGGTTTAGTCATAAAAGCTAGTACGAACAACATTTTTGTATAGTCATTTCTTTAATTCCTGCCAGAAGGAAAAAAATGGAGAATGTACAAAAAATATATAATTATCTAAAAGTACCTTAACTTTGGACCCCTCTAATTAATTTTGTGCTAGGTTGCAGAAGGTAACTCTCTGGCAGGATGTAACCTAATCAATTTAGATTATAAATCTGAAAAAAAAAATGAAAATCTAACGAGGAAAACTTGAGTTATGACTGCAGAACTAATGTTCGATTTCATGATTTTTCACAATTTTTCCTCCCAAACTCGCGCGCCCTCTAGGGACTCGCATTAATTATCAGTTATTTGGTCATAATTGCAAATAAGCTCCAGAAAAGTGGGATGGATTTTCTATTCCTTGTTATTATCTCCAACGAAAAATTTATCGCTGGTGTTTAGGAAGATGCTCTTAATACTAAAAAAAATTTTAAAAATGTGGAGAAAACTTGTTTTAAAATTAAGAAAAAATATCTGTTATAACCGTAATTATAATTAAAAGAACAACAGTAAAGGTCACTAAGGTACTCAAAAAAATAGTTAATTTTTTTTAATAAATGATTCAATTAAAGTTGCTAATTTTGTGATACCAAGGAAACTAGTTATAAAGCAAGCATTTTTATCCTATTCATTTTTCAATGACATCTTCAACAAAAATGTTCCTAGAAAAAACCAATTACGCATCCACTTTTAATTGAGCATATTTTTAATTACCAACTCTCTGATAATTGGCACATTCGTTGTGATTTAAACGCGCTGGAATCATCACCATCAAAGCGAAAACACATTACTCATGCACATTTTTTATTTATTTTAAACGATGAGGTCAAGTACTTCTCGAACTCAATGCAACCTTTCTCGTATTACGATTTTTTCAACTTCCTCTAGGAATATCACATCCGAACGAGGATAACCTCATTAGTTTCCTTCAGGAAGAAATAAGAAAAGCTGTTTATTTCGATTATTTTAAAATATATTTTTAGAAACGATTTTTCTGGGATAGATCAGATGAATGCGAGAATTTAGTTGAAATTCAAGTTTTGGGCCAAAAAATCTTGGAAAGCGTTTAAAATAATGGGTTTGTTTCAACACAAGCAATTAAATTATCCAAAGCTAAAATATAAATACTTGCTTTTTAAAATTGGAAAAATTAAAGTGGTTATGATTTAAAAAAAAATTATCGAGGTCGTGAAAATTATTACTTTAAATATTTAAAAAGTAATAATTATAGAATGCATTATTATAGAACAATAAAAATTTTATTGGGTCGATTAAATTTTTAACACGTGGGCTATAGTAAATAACCGTTAAAAAGTATTTTGGCGATTAACCAAAAAATTAAAATTTTTATTACTTCAAAACTTCCCAAATTTTATATTTAAAATATATTTTTGGTAAGTATATAAATTGGTAATAAAAGAAAATATTTCTTGCTGTTTTGCTTAAAAGTATTTCATGATCATTAGTAACGACTTTACATATTGGGTTACAATACGTGGGTTGTATATTGTTTGCTTCAGTACGTTGCCAAAAAATTCTAAATTGGAGCAGTAAAATGATGTTCATGAAAGTGGTGGGTGTCTTCCATACTAACTAAATGTAAATGTGTTGAAGTGATCTCGCGATTTAATTCAATCCTGCACACGGCTTTGCTCTTTTGAAACAAATTTAAAAATAGTCTTGTCTTAGTTTTTGCGGCAGATGTAAGAATCTATCGAAGTTTCTTGATATGTTCTGCAAGTTATACAAGCACTGATCTATAAATATCTAAAATATGGGCATGTTTTAACTTATAGCCGATTGTTTGGTGATTTAAAAGTAGGAAGCATATTTTTAGGAAACCGATTTAATTTATGGTTCTTGCGGAAATACATTTCGAAGTTTAAATAAACTGATCGGTATTTTCCAATACCAAAAATAGGCCTAAAAATTAAAACACAAATTTATCATCAAATTAACTACATAATTCAAAAAACATTCTCTTACATAGTCCCAAGAAATAAACTAAAAATATCTTTGATTCAATTTAATGCCATAACTCATCCAAGGAGAATGTTGAACAACGCCAGGAGTTCTTAATTTTTCTTTATCTCGTAAAAGTCTGCTTGATAAAACAGAAAATCTTTAAAGGCCTCTATACAATCCGATTTTATCGGACGATCAGATTCGATGACTAAATCGGATGTCGCATCCACACGGTCTGATCTGTCCATCCGACCGACCGCCGAACTGCAAAAAAAATGGTGTAAAGAGAGAGGAACAGTAGCAAGAGGAAAAAATGGTTAATTGAAAGAAAAAAATACTCATATGATTTTAATTCAGGAACTTCCTAAAAAGCGGGTTTTTACAGTATTTGCACGTGGGTTGAATCAATAAAAATTGCAAAAATAGTGGGATAATCGGATTCAAATTGGTCGGAAGGAGCTTCCACGCGATCCAATTTGATCGGAACTTCCGACCAGATAACTAGGTTTACACATTGTCTCCACACTGACCGATTTACCATCCGATCTGACCAAATTCCATCCGATCGTTCGATCAAATGTAAATCGGATGCCACATCGATATTAACACTGTCTGACCAACCCTCCGTCCGACAGTCGATTCTGTGCACCTCCTGCACCAAACTATAATATTAATTTAATGAGATCACTTTTGATACTTACAACTTGAAACATTTGATGATTATGGCTTTTATCAAAACAGCAACAGGAGAAAATTGGAGTAGCAATTGCGTTATAAGTACCTACGGAGGAACGGAAGCTACTCCAATTTTCTGCATATCAAAATTGAACTGATCAAATTAATATTTTTGTGATTTGACGTATCCAACCGGCCGACCAAATCGGATCGTGTAGAGGCCCTATTAATCGAAAGAAAAAAAATATCATATGGCTTAATTTAAGGAATTTAATAAAAATCTGAGGGTGTTAATTTTTAGATCAATAAGCAGTAGCTAGTATCACTTAAAATTGCCAAAATAGTGGGATGGTTAAATCAAGCATTTAACCTGCTAAATGGGTTCGCAACAAATCTCTAAATCGTTTGACTTAGCCTTCGACCTGACCAAATTGGATCGGATAGTGCAAAATTGTTCTTTACCAGGATTCGAACCTGAGACCTCCAAATCTCATATTTGGTGTGAATCCTCGCCAAGGATAATTTTGCATTGATTGATTCTTCACAATGTTTGTACAGTTTCTAAACTAAAATCCAATAAATTTAAATCGTAGCATTTTTTCATGACTAATTTGTGGCAAAAGATTGATGTATAAATAAAATAATGGCACTCTTCGATGTGTAAACAAGTGAACTCATTTTAAGCATTTTATCACGAGCAAATGAATCAATTACTGATTTGTTTTATCGCACAACGTGCAGCCTTTTAATCTTACTTCATTTTAGACGGTTGGCTATTACCAATGTTTATTCGATCAGATTTGCGATGTGTGAATTCATGAAAAACAAACTCCTAAAAGTTCAAAGTTCTTAGAAAAATTTAGAGATTATTTTTTAACAAAAATTCGTCCAAAACGTTCTAAAATTTCAAGTTTTTATCCTTAAAAAAAAATAAATTTCAGGTTTCATAAATACTGAAATTATTCATGGATTTTTGGATTTTTTAAAATTTAACTTATTTAACATAATTTTTTTGTTTCAAATATTTCAAATGCATGTTGAAAAATGAACTTGATTAATTTGTTTTGGCTAAGTAAATTCTGGCTGTAAAAATAAAAGTACTAAAGTCCCAGAAGAGTGATTTGAATTGTTATATTTTAATGTCCAATAGTATTTATTTAACTAAATTCTATTTTCAACTTGTTTGTTCATAAGTTACTGCTAATAAAAACAAAAGAGTCGTGTATTACATTATGAACTTGGCAAATGGCGTGTCTCAACATGCGCACTGACTTCTTTTGTAACTTTAAACTTGACTTTATGCAAATAATGCAAATAACTTATTTAAAATTAAAAGGAAAAACGTGATACACAATATTAAATTTAATATAAAAGCGTTTCCAGGAAAAGTAATCAAATCTTATCTTTATCCTCTATCCCTATGAGATAATAAACACGAAATACCGTTTTTATTACCATATTAGTTAAAAACACTATTTTAGGTCATATTTTTACATTTCAAGCTCATGCACTCCAATCTACGATAAAATTGAAATAGTTAGACAACCGATGAGATCACTACTCATGATGTAAATTAGCTAAAATTATATTTGCTGAATAAAAACAAATTAACATTGAAACGACATTAGGATAGTATTTAATTTACTGGTATATTTCTTATGGTAGAAGAAATTTTATAAAAATAGTGATTATCTTACACATTATAATATTAATAAGAAGAATGTAATAAATTAAGTTTTGATTTATGAAGGAATATTATAACAATAAAATTTTTTATTATTGTATGTGAAATGAATTTTAATTTAATCATAAATTGTAAACCGTAACTTTGCCATATTTAAGTCTACAATTATCAGTAATATGATAATATCACCTATTTTTCCGGCTTTTATCTACTTGCTTTGTTATTTTTGTATTAATAATTTTTATTAGGTGTTTTGCATCGCATTTTTTAATTGGTATCAATTTTGTAGGTGGTTACTTAAACAATTCTGTGCCGATAAGGAATTTAACAGTACGCAATTAATTTTTGAAAACAAAGAATAATTAGGTATGAATTGCTGAATAAAATTACAAAAAATACTCCTACTATTTTTATCTTGTATCAATGAATAATAATAAGTATTATATTTCAACATATTTCGTTTTAAAAACACCCAAATGATTCATTGACTAGTAAGTACCTGTAGTGGTGGAAAACACTAAAAGCCACTTTTAATTTTATTTAATTTTAAATAAATATATAAACCAAGAAGAAGTGGAGCCCCATCATTTTTCTATTGTAGAAATATCCTGGTAAAATCTTTCACCGTGGTCATCGCTAATGATGCCCAAATTTTTGGGAAAGAAGTCCAAATGATAATTAGTTCCAGATAACACTTCTATAGTTACTTGATCTGTGATCGCTGATTATTCCAGATCACTGAGTTTTTCTTTACATATTTTATCCCTCATTAATTGCCTAAATTGAGGACTTACAAATATACCATCTTTACTCTAGAGATCACTGATTTTGGAAATTTTATTATCTTTCAAAATCCAAAAATCCAGCACAATCCCCCTATACATTGCTTTCACAAATTTCTTGGTTGTAACCATCCCTTTTATCGAGAACAGCCTGATGGTTGGATAAATTTAAATCATGAACCAAATCTTGAGATAATTAATTTAGCCCGTTGGATGAGGAAGTTTCTTGAAAATCAGGATCAGATATTATGTCATCTTCTTCCTCTGATTCAACATATTGGAGCTATGAGTTAATTCTGGTATAGGTAGTAGTATGGGACCTCGGGGTATTTAATTTATTTTTAGTTTTTTTGTTATACTTTTTGTTGAATGGTCTGTCGATTACAACCAGATCATAGGAATTTCGAAAGGCATTGATCGAGATCTTTTTACCCATCTAGTAAAAAACCTTACACCCCCACACAAACTTTGTCTTGGGGCCTTACAGTAAAGCCAAAATAACGTTCAAATAAATGATTTACTAATGGCGTGAAATTTATCCGTTGAGTTTTAAAACTAATTTCACCACCAATGTAACAAAACCTCTCAAGGTAATTTTTGAACAATTCTAGGCTTACTACGCTTCCTTATACCACTGTATATCTATCTAGACAATGCTTATACTTATAACATTTTGGAATATCTCAAAACACACTCCTGAAGGTTCTAGAAGAATAATGGTCTAGATTCTAGATTCTACAACATTCTAGCGTAAACTTACATTTCTACTGGTAGTTGCTGTAATAAAAAAGTAGACCCGATTGAATCAAAATAATAAATATCGTGTTATAATGTGGGTCGATAAGTATTTCAAAATTAGTAAGCACTTTTTTTGTTACAAAATTTTGTTGACCAATGTTGGACTCATTTTCAGTTCCTAAGAATTTTAATTATCTTTTACAAAAAATGTACAGTTATGTCGTATGTTTATAGAACAGAAAAAACATTTTTGGTCCATGATTGTCAACTCAATGGCTATTATAGACAAATTTCAATGTTTTACCTTCGCAATGAAGGAGTAGACTACTTTGGTTATTATGCCTATTATAGAAAAATTTCAAAATTTGTTGTTTTATCTTCGTAATGAAAAAGTAGTCTACTTTTGACAAAAATACAGACAGAAAATTGTCTCTGTTTTATAAACATACTACATAAATGTAATCATGATAAAAAATTAGGAACTGAAGATGGGTCTAACCTGACTCGAAACGTTTTCCATATGTAATAATAAATAATTACTGTAGAAAAATAAAATACTCCGTCAAAGACGCTAAATTTGTTTTTAATTAATTAACTACCACAAAAATAGATTTTCCTTCAGAATTTAGGAAATCACTGAATGTATCATGTATTAAGATTTTAGTAAAAAAAATGTGATATGTTTTAGAAAAATGGAGCCATTTTATTTGTTAATAGATTTTCCACAAGCTTTAGTTTGGGAAATTGACTTGGCCAGGGTATATTTTATACAGGGTGTCCCTGAATAAAATATGGTGATAGAGGAAGTGAAACTAAGCATTTTTGACTTATAAAGTTTTGTCCGGAAATGCTTTCTTAAAAAGTTATACCACTTCAAAAATTTTCAAAATAAATATTTTTTTGTAAATAAAATAAATATTATAAGAGCTATTACTTTGAACTTTTGGCCACAGTTTTTTCACATAAGGATACACATTTTCAGCCAATAAAAGATTTAAAAAATATTTTCAGGAGCGTTACATGTTGGGGGATCATCAACTTTTTTGATCATATCTTTTGTTTCTTTACGTTTTATATAATTTTAAGAGCACTAAAATAATCCTTGATCAATGTTCTACAGAAAAGGTACTCTTATTGTATGTCGCTCCGGTGCTTCATTTCGGAGTAAAAGTAGATTTTATTATTTTTTGCTAAAAATATGAATTTAAAAAACAACTTCAAAGTAGGCTAATTTACCTAAACTATCATGTACTAAATATGTGGGCTGTTCCATATGGAAGAAGTATGTTTGGTAATTCTGCATTTGAAAATCTTTGCATTTTTAATGATGCAATAATACGACTATCAACCACTAATTAGAACATACTAAAGGCTACTTAGAACAAAATATTGTGGTAATTCGCCTACTTTGATATTTGATATTTTTGTTTTCAGATAAATCACGAAATTTTCATTAAAAAACCCAATTTGATGATGTTTTTTTAAATTCATATTTTTAGCTAAAACTTATAAAATCTAGTTTTACTCCGAAATGAAGCACCTTTTCTCTAGAACACTGATCAAGTACTGGAAACCCTGGAAAATATTTTTTTAACTTTTATTGGCTGAAAATGTGTATCCTTATGTGAAAAAACTGTGGCCAAAATTTCAAATTAATATCTCTTATAATATTTATTTTATTTACAAAAAAATATTTTTTTTGAAAAATTTTTGAAGTGGTATAACTTTTTAAGGAAGCTTTTCCAAACGATATTTTATATGTCAAAAATGCTTAGTTTCACTTCCTCTATCACCACACAAAATTGTCACAGTTATTCAGGTACACCCTGTATATTAACCATTGTTTGGGGTAGTTAATCTGCTCAAAAAAGTGTTGTAGGGGCATTTTGTCATTTAATAAGGGCACTATCAACGTAATGTCTCAATTTACCTTCTAGGCAATGAAGTGGTCCCATCCCAAATCCAGAGAAGAAGTCACATACCATCATAGAACATAGAACCTTCAATATTCTTGGCAGTGTTTGTTTATCCTAGAGATCATTTTAACTCTACGTTCTACGTGACTGGAAAAAGTAATTTTTAGGGATGAATCGAAATTTAATTTAGGTGATGAAATTAAATATGGCCGTCGTCCATTGGTCAAAAGACTAAATTTACAAAACCCACTTGCAAGCATGATAAAGGTTCTATGTTCTATGATCGTATGCTACTTCTTTTCTGCATTTGGGATGGGACCACGTCATCGCCCAAAAGGAAAACAGGAACATTAAGCTCGGCTTTGTGATTTTTCTTTGAAAGAAGTGACTTTAAGCAGTCTTCTTCCAAACAGTTCACTTGCAATCAGAGGATTTATTATGGTACAGAAACTTGCAAACATTCCAATAGTTTCTTCAATTTGTGCCCTAATATGACCAAAAGTTTCTGGTTATATTTAAAATTACTTGATCCAAAAGTTGAGTGGTTTTTTTGTCATCCAAACTTAATCGTATGAAGATGACCCCTTTCTCTAAACTCTAGACATTTTAATTACACGCGGTAAAGCAGATTTGATTGGGAAATATTTTTTGCACCATTAATATTGTTGTTTATTACTCTTTCTTGAGGGGTGCTACACCTTTATCGACAGTCTATTTCATTAATGCTATCTTTTCATAGACCAGGACGTTTCATTGACACTACTTTTTAATCGAAATACGATAATACCATTTCTTCGACAATGTGGTTTCATGAACCAAAGTTTTATCGACAAAGATTTTTTTCTTGGACAATACCATTTTTAAGATTTTTCGTTCGAAGGTTAATTATACATTTTTAAATAATATATGACATTCTGAAAAAAGTATGTTTTTTTGAAAAATAATTTTTCGGCTTAAGGTCAAAATTTAAGAACAATCATTTATGAATTTTAAATTTTTGTCGATGAAAAAATTATTTTGATGAAAAGTCTATCAGTCTCTATGTCCATGAAACATTTCGCCGGTCTAATGCATAACTATCCTAAGTCAAATTTTACACAAAATATATTATGGTATAAAGGCAATTTACAGTTCAAAATTTCAAAATATAACATTTCAATGCAGAAACATCCAAATTTAATTTCAATAAATTAAACCAAGCCAAGCTTCAACAAATTTTAAGATATAAATATATTTAAAAGTGTTTTATGACTTGGTATAGTTCTACATTACACCTACGATTTGTCGATGAAAAGGTATTGTTGATGAAATAGAGTGTCGATATGGTATAGCATTTAATAAAATTCAATATACACAGTTTTACATAATAATTGAAAACTATTGTTGATATTATTTATGTTTATGAGTTTTTTTTTTGTTGCTGCGTTTCAATTGGGCAACTTTTGTTCAAAAACAACGTTTCGTAACGCGGTAATAACTGGTCAAAGAAATTGTTGATTATCATGTTTATGGTACCAATCAATTCATATTTTATGGCTTAACAAATTCCGGGAAGTGTAACATTCGGTTTTGATAGGTTTTTGAGTAATTTTACTGTAAAGTAGGTGTACTTTAAGGGCCTTAAAAAATACACTTACTGTTAATATTTTTTAATTCTTTTCTCCGATTTTGTTCATTATAAATATTTTTTAATGCTACCAAAATTGGGTACAAAAATATTAAGTGGTTTATGAGTTATCCACGCTCCCGTAGCACCCTATTTGGCATACTTCAAAAATGACTCTTAAAAGTTCCTCGACTTTTTTCCACTACTGTTTCTCTTGATATGGAAAAATTAATTTCTTTTGTTAATTTTGGTAATTTATATCCTTGCAATAATAATAATTAAATGCCACAAAAATCCAACAAACAAAATTTATTAATAACAGGAACCAGGAACAACATACATAGTTTCCATAAAAAATAACCAGAACTCGCAAAATGTATAAAAAAATAATCAATGTCAATTATCGTTATGGGAATGCACTCGGTTATTTTTGCCATTGTTAAATTTATGAGTAGACGTTACGTAAAGCACACTAATGCACTTAAATAGCGCTAGTCTATGTATATGACTTAAGTCAAGGATACGGTCTTGGGGGTCTTTATCGTGTCATTAATTAACAAGGATTCTACATTTTGTGGAATAATAACAACAACTACTCAGTTTAGCTCAAAAATTCGTAGATATCAGTCGAAAATATTACGGAAAAGTGTAGTTATCAAACATGGATTTAGTGTCTCCTATTTTGGTACGAAAAAGTAATAACAATATGGTAAATTAATAACACCTTTTATTACACTTTTGCTTAATTTAATAATTAGCTTCTCATGTTCTTTTTTCGACTGATAAAATCTCTTTAAACTCTGGCTTAATTTAATTTAATTACAATACTTATTGCTTTCTCGTGGATTTTTGTTTCTAGTTCACATCAAATTTACCATCCTAAATTTAAATAGCATTGTAAATTATTTTCTACTTACTAACTCAGTTTTGTAAGAAATATTTTAGATAAGACTACAATAAGCTGCTTTTTATTATTTGTACCAAGTTATTTTATTAGTCTAAGTAAAAAAACGTTAGATACAGGTAATAAAACATTAAATTGCTATTAAAATAATTACAGTTTATAACAATTACTTCCACAAATAGAAATTTTATTATAGTGATTTTTTTTGTTATAAATTTATAACCAAGTAAAAAATACTAAGATTTACCTACAATTTTAGAATTTATTTAAGTAGATAATGAAATAAAATTATGTCTATTAATTATGTCAAAATAATGTCACAAAAGAAACCTGACTCGATAATCAACACCGTTAAAGCATGGGTGGAATCTTACATGAAAACAAAGAATTTAACTGCAACAGAATTTGTGGAAAAACAATTTACGAATCCAGAATTTCAAGATGAAGACGTGGCAAAATATTTTCTAAAATTATGGAAACATAAAGAATTTCTTGAACTTCTAGCGAAGAACTACAACGATTTTCACAAAATATTTCTCAAAAAACACGAAAAATTGAATCTAAATCTCCAAATCATGATATATTTAATAATATTTGAGGTAAATGAAGAAACTATTGAAAAATTAAAACCAAGCTTCATGGATGATAAAATAAAGTTCTTTAAAGTCCTCCAGTTTTTTAAAGAAGAGGAAAATTTAATAAAAATTGTAGAAGATGGGTGTTCAAAATATTGCGATGAATACATCTTAGAAAATGTTGTTAAAAATTTGGTTGCAAACATTAACCTCATTAAAAAAATGTATAATGAATTCATTCAAAATAAGCTCATCAAAAAATTCCCAGTAAAAACCCCAATTAAATCAAAGACGACAAAACAATCAATCACAAGGTCAGTAATTTTTATTAGTGTTGATAATTCTTAAATGCGGAATAGAAATATTATATTTTACTCATCTTAGGGTTGAAAATCCGAATATTGAAGAAGAAACACGTATAAAAATAACTCCAACGCCTCTTCCAAAAACGACATATCAACCAGATGAAAAACTTACTGAAAAATTATTGGAGGCAAGGAAAAATAATAAAGAAAAGGCCCAAAAATTATTAGAGCAAGCAAAACTTGACGCTTTCAACTGCTGTAATATAACACCAAAAAAACAACCTGAAATTCAAAAATTTAGGCCAGTACAACCGACTCGTCTTCCAAAATTTGGTGAAGTTTTTGTAAAAACCAATGCAGCTACCTTAAGGCGTGAAACTGCGCTTTTAACCAAAGAAAAGGAAAAAGAAATTAAAGAAATCGAAGAGTTAATTAGTGGATCATTAAATGATAGTAAATTTCAAGAACTGGAGTTGGAATTTCGTCAAGTAAAACATCAAGAATTCCTGCAAGAAATTGAACGCAAGCATTTACAAGGGTTGCTTACTTACGAAGAAGCTAAAATCGCGAAGAAAAAATTGCAGCAGGATAACAAAAATAAAATTCGCGAATTCCAGGAGATAAGACAAGGTTGGTTGAACGAACTGGAGCTTTGGAAAGAAGCTGAGTTAACGAAGAACGCCACTTTAATTGATAAAGCTCAACAAATCAAACTCGCGGCGAAGGAAGCTGAAAATAAAATGTTGGAAGAAAAGAAGTATAAAGTAAAAATATTTCAGTTGGAAAATAAGAAAATATTACAAGAAGCTTATGATGCCAAAAACGAAGAATTGAAGCAAAAAATTATGCTCATTCGTGAATTCCGTTGGCTGCAGCAAATTCGAAATGAACGCAAAGAATTTGATCGTACAGAATGTTCGAATTTGGGTTTATTGTGTGAAATGTCCATCGCGGAATTACAGGAAAGATTAAATATGCTTCGAATTAGGTTAAGCGAAGAGCTTGATGAACGTAGGAAGAAAATTCTAGCAGAAAAAGCACAACAAGCTGAATTAATGGACCAAATGCGGAAATTTATTGAAGAATCCAAAAAGTGCAAGATATCTAAAGATACCATGTTTAATAAAGTTGAAGTTAAAGAGACTAAAGATATTACAGATTTAAAAGAACGGTTAAAACGAGCTAAAATCATGAATTTAAATATGTCTTGAGTTTTAATAAATTGATTTTGCTTTTATTCATGCATTTATACAGGGTGCTTCGTAAGTAGCGTATAAATTTTAAACCCCGTGTAGGAAATACTTTTTTAAGAAGAAAAGTTCATATGAACATGTCTAATATTCATTCATAAAAAAGTTATAAGAATTTGCAAAAAAAAAATTAAATCAATTTATTACTAAAAAAATATAATTTAGCATGCTTTGAAAATTACATAATTAATTTAAATTTTGTTCGAATATACCTCCTCTTGCTGTTATGCAGGCACGGCATCGACGTAACATCTCTTCGTTAATATTGAAATTAAAATTATTTTGCACTTCAGCAACCTCATTGTTTACCCTCTCAAGTAATTGTGCTTGAGGATTTATCTCAATCGTGTACACATTTGTTTTGAGAGTACCCCAAAGGTAAAAATCTAACGGATTTAAGTCTGGAGATCGCGGTGGCCACGATATTGGTCCTCCAAAACCTATCCAATTATTATTGAAATTATCATTCAACCGATTAGTCACATTTCTTCCCCTATGAGGTGGCGCTCCATCGTGTTGATACCAAACCTGATTTAAGACATGTAAGGCTACGTTGTCAACAATATCTTGTACATTGGTAATAATAGAATCAAATAATCATTCGATTTTAGTTTATTAGGCAGTACTTGCATTGATATTACTTGATTATTAAAAATCCCTGCCCAGACATTTATTGAGAATCTTTGCTGAAATCCTCTTCTTTTTATTAACTTGGGATTTTCCAATGACCACGCATGTTCATTGTGGTAGTTTGGTGTAGTTCCTCTGTCAAATTGACTTTCATCCGTCCAAATAATTTTTGAGCAAAAGTTTGGATCTGCTGCCATTTTTTCCAAGAACCATTGACAAAAGGGTAAACATCTGATCTCATCTCCTGGCTGAAGGGCTTGTACTTGTTGAAAATGGTATGGATGCATTACTTCCCTCTTTAGCGTCTTCCAAATAAATGATTGAGAAATAACTTGCATTGAAGAAACACTGCGTATACTTGTACGAGGATTTTCAATAAAGGCGTCTATCACTGCTTCTTCTTCTTCAAATGTATGTTTTTCAGGGGCACCAATGTTTGGTGCACAATGTATGTTTCCGGTGTCCCTAAATCTTTGAAAGGTCCTGGAGAAAACATGGTAAGAAGGGTGACCTCTATTGGGAAACCTGCGTTGATATTCTCTACTTGCTTGCAAACTATTACCATTACAAAATCCATAAATAAAAATTATATCGGCATATTCAGAATTACTAAACATTTTGTAGTTTTTGTTATTTGTTTCAAACTTAAATACCTTAAATGCCAAAATTAAAAAAATACGATTTTCAAAGCATGCTAAATTATATTTTTTTAGTAATGAATATTGGACATGTTCAAATGAACTTTTCTTCTGAAAAAAGTAGTTCCTCCATAGGGTTTCAAATTTATACGCTATTTACGAAACACCCTGTATAAGATGTTTCTGAGATCTGTTTTCCAAATCAAATTAGGTTTTGGACAAGATATTTCAAGAATTTTAATGAAAATCATTGTTATTTTTAATTATATATGGTTAGTTTGATTAGTAATGTCTTAATTTTATTTAAAGGTTAATGGTGGTTCACCTGCTGAACGGTCTGGTTTAATCGCAGGTGATGCTGTGATTAAAATAAACTCCACCGATGTTTTCAATCTGCGCCACAAGGACGCTCAGGATGTAATTATAAAGGCTGGCCCATCATTTTCAATAACAATCCAAAGGTAATTTTAAATGACAAATAATTGAATAAGCGCCATAAATGTGCTTTTGTTGCTCTAGGGGTGGATCGACTTGGAAACCTTCAGTTATTCCTACAGGAGCTCCGTTGTCGCCTGCAGGACATTTAAATAGTGTATCACCAGTTACCAAAACTTCCTTAGCTGCTAAACCTCAGCCATCAATTGGTGCCATCGGAACTGGTCACAATTTAGCAGCAAAACCATTTGTAAGTAAAAATAAAGATGACGAAGAAATAAAAGCTTTTTTTTTGAAAATTATTTAAATTGTTTATGTAGTCATGAAAATATTATTGTTCAAAAAACGTAATCGCTATAAATATTTTTGAACGTGATTGTTTAGTGTCGTAATTAAAAATAGATTACTATTACACGTTTAAAATATGTACTTTTTTAAATTCCTACGGAAATTATGTTTACAACTATTTTAAGAAAAGCCTTCCACGAATTTTTATAAACTTTGATGTATAAGCCTCATCACCATCTTCTTTTAATGACCTTTACTATAATAGTATTTACTAGAAACTTCCACATTTTCTCATTTTAAGAGGAAACAATGTTGTTTTTTTTTTCTAAAGTAGTTTTTTATTCGGCATATTTTTAGCCAAAACACCTCGCATGAAAACTGCATATTATTTACCCCTTATTATATAATATTCGGTTTTTGAAGGTAGCAAAAAATGCGATTATTTAATCAATTTAGAAGTCATTATTTTAGAATCTACTCTTCATGCTATCAACCTGGGTACTAATCAATTTTTACTGCCCAAAATCATCTGGATATCTGCATTTGGATTCATGAAGGATATATTTGGTTTAATACTTATAATTATTTTTTAGTTAAATGGTACAACTAATGGTGGTCCAAAATTAGTGAACAAACAATACAATTCACCAGTTGGGCTTTACTCAGAGCAAAGTATTGCTGAAACCCTCAGTGCCCAATCAGAAGTTTTATCTACTGGTGTTCTTGGGTAAGTTCATTTGGAAAATTAAAAATTACTAACCTTGAAAAATAATTATCGTATTTTTAAGAAAAACAATGGTTTTATTGTGAATTTGTAAGAAATTAGTAAAACAAACATTTTTGTCATAAAAAAATTAATGAGTATTCATATGCAACTACCAAGCTTGAAATTATATTAGGCTAATTATAAATGACTGGCAAGGCAGGTGCGTAGTTCTCTGCAATAAATTGAATACATACTGCAACTAATTAACGCATTATTACTCTTCTATAAATAATACATCAATGAATTCATGGACGTTACTTGTTTACGAAGATGCAAATAACAATTACTTAAATTAGATTGTAAACAATAAATATTTACTTCATTTTCGGATTAACTAAGAGTTTAGGTCTCCAAAAAACATAAGAGTGACCATAAAAGATGAAAAAATCGTTATTTTTGTAGCTTTCTAGTTTTTTATTTTTGATTTTAGAGTAAACTTTAAGAAGAACGAAAAGAACTACGATGCAACCAAAAGTGCTGTCTATCATATGCTCCAGGAAGCTGAAAAAGATCCACGTGATCATGAAATAGGTAAAAGATTATCCCCAAATAAACCAAGCACAAGCGCTCCTTATAAATTTTTTTGCAGCTCTAGCATTTATTAAAAACCCTATCATTCGCTGCTTGTACATTTGTAACAACAAAACCCGAAAATCGATCCAATCCCAAACTTTTTCGCAACTACGCTGCAAATTCGAAAATTCCAAATCAGGTTTTTGAGATATTTTGATACAAAAATATCAGAAGATTTTTTGTATTTTTATGTTTTTGTTTTTGGAATGTTTTTCAAAAATACAAAATGTACTTTAAGTGCTAGTATTGTCGGTGTTGGTTATTAAAGTCATTTAAAAGCTTATTGGATTATTATTGGTGTTCATCAATGAAAAATTTATATACGACCAAATTCATTCCTCACCTCCAAAAAATATTTGCATGATTCAACAAACACCTTGAAACATTCCATCAAATCATTTGAAACTTTTAAACTCTAAATAAATCAAAAACTACAAGCTGAAAACCAATCACACAATACTGCACTATCAAAACCGAACAGTTCAAATCATGAAAAATCACTACGCATTAAACAAAATTTTGAAGTCCTTATGTATGAAAGTTAATAAATTAATTATGAAATTTAGATCAAGTAGATTCAGGTGTAATATCATCTCCATTGAGTACAATTGGTGGGCTTAGGCACGTACAGGCACCAGAATCAAAACCAGCACCACCAACTCCTCAGCTTCCTCCAGGTCAAAATATTTGCGCCGATTGTGAGCGTTTGATTGTGTAAGTATGCAGCTTTTGTATGGAAATTCCTGCCGGAGTCATTTTTGATGGAGGATGCACCAAACAGACCCGTCGGCTACGAGATTCATATTGGTCACTCCAATTTTTTTGATTTTTGTTTTTTTTTCTACCCGTAGTGGCACGAAGCAATTATTACGATAGACATAGTCACGCCGTAGGCGGACGCAATTTTGCTCCCACAAATTATAGACCAAATTGTCATCAAGGGTCCAGTAATCTAGAACCTAGCAGAAATTGTAATAACGAGCAAGAGGTGACCATTTGCACCGATTGTGAGAGGGTTATCGTGTAAGTCGGGTCGTTTGGTCGATGTTGTACCTCTGTTTAGCAACTATAGTAGCTCGTAAATCTTCATTTTTTATTGATAGTGCACGATTATAGTTTGTTTTAGATGTTTTATTGTAGTCTAAATTACAGCAAACAAAATTTATAAATACATCCATTATTTTTTCAGAGGTGTCTTTGTTAGAATCAAAGATAAGAACTTACACGTTGAATGCTTTAAGTGCTCCACTTGTGGTGCTTCACTTAAAAACGTTGGGTAAGTAGTTCAGAAAATGTCCCAAAATTTTTGTAAACAATTTATTTTTTTGTTGTAGATATTATAATATTAACAATAAGTTATATTGCGACGTTCACGCAAAATTAGCAGCAAAAACAAATCCACCTGCTCCAAATCTTGTTCCTGTGACAGTACCTCCGTAAGTACCATAAAATTGAAGTGTTTGGTACTTAACCTAACCTAACCTAATCCTTCTTCATTGATCAAAATTACATCTTATTTGCAGAGGTGGTAAAATCCCCGCTGGTACCATATCAGCAGCCTTATCAAGCCATTCGTTGCCATCTGTAGCACCATTATCACCAAAACCATCTCCATTATCTCCAGGTGCTAACACAACAGCTACACCATTTCAGGTATTAAAAATTAACAGTTTTTTTAATAAAAGTACTTGAGCCAATAATAATAATTAATTCTGTATTTTTATAAATTAACAAAGTGTGATATATTTTTTACTAATTTGTATTATTAGAAGACTAAAAGCTTAGATGAGTTTCCCGTTGACAATGATCTAATTGATAGAATTAACACTGTTGACCCCAATTTAATCAAAAGTCTAACCTTGGCTGCTGCTAAAAAACGTGACGCTTCTTTTCGAATTCCAAAAATAATAAACGAAGAAAAACAAACTACAGGAACAAATGGAAGCATATTTTCCTATAACCCGGTAAAAGTAAGTCATTTAGTTAACAATTATCTAAAATTCGTTTGATTTGTTCACTTTTGTAAACCTGAATTTAATTTTTAGGCTAACTTATCATCAGCGCCACGCCCATTTTCTAGTGTGAGTGCACCTTTATCACCAAACAACTATTCAAGACCTTTACCAAGAACTCCATCAGCAGCACCTTCAGCTCCTATCGCAGCACCAACATCTCCTTCTATAACACCTGGTAAGAATTGCAGTTTTGCAAAATTTTGAAAAAAAAATATACCAAAAATTTGCTTTGCCAATGGCTACAAACTATATAAAGAAAAACTTTGTAAAAAGTTGATCGTTAATTGTTCTTCTTTAGGTTATATAAGAGCAAAACCTGGTGCTGGTTCGCCAAGAGGTATTTTTAAAAGCTTTAGGGTGGCTTTTGTGGCTTAAATACAGCTTGTAATTTGAAACTAAGAAATGTTGCTTCCTTTAAAAAATCTCTTGTTTCAGATATTTATCAACTTTAAATCCACAACTCCTTTTATTAATTTATTTTGCCCCGCACTAAAATTGCTCAAATTTGATTCAAAAACATTTCTTGGTTCAATTTACAAGTTTAAAAAAATATGCAGTGCATTGTACTAATAGCTTTTTTATTTTTTTCTCCTCACCTTGTGTTAACTATTATATTTTCCTTGTATTGTGCATTTGTTTGTTTGGTATTTGTAAAGATATAGGAAGTATTGGTTATAATATTACCTGGCCTCCTTTGCCTGACGAGTCTGAATCACTACCCACAGCTTCACCTTTATATTTCCCACCTCCTTCAGTAATCTCCCATCAAAGCACAAATTTTAGTAGGGAAGAAGAGGAAGAATATTCAGAATTGGAAGATTATACCAACATTATTAAAGCAATGGACCCTAAAATGTCGATGTGTTCTGCTGAAGTTTGTAACATCACAGGAAGAAGAAGTGCCATGGAATGTGCTGAAACCATAATTGAACACATAGAAACACAAATGTTAGTGGAAAATATTATGGGGCAAAGACCTAAATCTCCTCCTCCATTAAATGCGGAAATCCCAATCAAAGAATCAACAATCGCGCCAGTAGGTTCAAAAGAAGTAAAATCAGTTTGCCCAAATGTCTGCAATAAATCCTGCTGCGATGAAAAAGCCGAATCATGCCCATTACGTGAACCAGCGGAATTAAAATTACCACATGATTACGAAAAACATGATATCACCATACAAAATCCAGTCCCACGTGCATGGGAATCACCTATGGTACAAGCCTTAAGAACAATGCCTGAAATCAAAAAACCCAACCCATTTACCCAAATCCCACAAAAGCAATCACACACCCCACTAGCTTCTGCTCTATCAATAGCCCCCAGCCAACCTTTCAATCCTGTACCACCAGTTCATACAACACGCAATCCAGTCCCTCTACCCCCAGAAACGGTCCCATATTTTCCACCAGAACATCCCATAATCCCTGTTGAACCACCACCACCTAAAAAACAACCAGAAGTAAAACCAAGCCCATTCGTGGAAGCTCTCAAAATCGCTCCTGATCGCCCATTTACTCCAACAAATCCTGCACCCGTACGCAAGAAAAAACCCGACCCCCTCTTCGAAGACTTACCCAAACCTCAAGAAAAATTAACTATGTTAGACGCACTCACAACGGCTTCAGATCGTTCTTATTCGCCATTACATCCTGATATAAAAGTAGAAGAGAAAAACGAAAATAAAATCATGGAACGACGAAAATCATCAATAAAACAAGGTGCTCCACAGCCCTTCATATCCACAATGGTTAACACCTTCGAAGACGCAAATAAACCCACCGAGGAAACACATTTCCCACCCGTATCAACTGAATTACAACAAAGTTTTGAAGAACATAAAATCAAGGAGATCAAAACTAAATTATCGGAACAAAAATGTATGCAACAGGAATGTAAACTTGAACAATTAGAACAAATGGTTTGTGCTAGACAAGCGGAAGAAATAATTTTAAAAGAGCCATTAAAATTATCATCAGCTCTACATAAATCCGATTACTTACCTTCATATCAAACATCATTGGAGTTCGATGAAGAAATCCAATTACCACATCATAAAAACATTAATAAGTTATTAGAAGCTAATACTAAGATCACCCCCAATACTCGGCCTTTATTAAAACCTGATTTAGGCGTGCATATTCAAACTCCTCCACCACAAATACTTAAACCAGTAGCAACTATATCCCAAGAGGATAAACAGCAACATCATTTATCTCATCATGTCACTTTTCAGCCTGTTCAAGATGATTTTAGACCACCTAGTAGCGCCTGTTCTCAACGCATAGGACGTCCATTAACCCCGAGTATGATAAATAAACCACCTTCAGCAATACCTTATTATCAACAAAACTTAGTTGCGACCGAATATTTAGCACCTGAGATTAATGTTTTTGACCCTAAAAGCCCAGCGACTTCAAGATCGCCAAGTCCTTGCCCGCCCGAAAGACCAGTGTCGCCTTTTAGAAAATCTTCACCACGCCCAAAATCACCTGCAGCAGGCCCTCCGCCAAACCCATTACGTAAAGTCAATGATCAACCTGTAGATCAAACTGATTTAAGGAGAACCCTCGCAAAAGATAGCGTTTCAACATTTATTCCACACCACAGAGAAAAATTGCAGAATATACAAAAATATGAAGGAGCTGCTTATGAGGATAATAAACAAGTGATGGAAAAAGTTGAAACATTTGCTCAAACTCAGGGCCAGAATTTTCAAAGGCAGGATTATAGCGCGAAATCCTTTCAAGCTGAAGACTCGAAAAGAAAGCAAGTGGAGACGATTGGTGACACTTTTTTGTCCATATCTGAGGAGCAAAAGAAAG
This sequence comes from Stenus bimaculatus, assembly GCA_963971135.1. NCBI lineage: Eukaryota > Metazoa > Arthropoda > Insecta > Coleoptera > Staphylinidae > Stenus > Stenus bimaculatus. Next base: position 41,530,026 of record OZ020183.1, on the reverse strand, counting down.
AACAAATGCAACAATTAAATAAATCGGCTAGTAGCGAAACAACTTTTAAAGATGGTGTTCAAATTCAGAGAAAACGTGTTGTGACTGAGGAAATGGAAAAAATGCATAAAGAAAAAACTGTTGAAATTGAGAAAGGTGTTGTTAAGCATCCATTTCAGAAAGTTAATGCTCCGGTTATTGATGATCAACAGGGTATTATTGGTTTACATGTCACTAATCCACAACCTTTGGTATCAAGATTTATAAAAGAGGATGCGATTACAGCTCTTCCACCTCCACAAATTATTCCTAAAGTGGTTCAGCCCCCAAGTGTTCCTACTTATTCCCAAGTGGTTGCTCCAGCACCTCCTTCTTTTCCAAGCAAAATAACTGCACCGCAACCAAAACTGCCTTCTGTGCCTGTTAGTACTAGAAATGTTAACCCCAACGTTCCCTCAACCTCTATAGGTCCAGCTACAGGTCGCCAATCTAGCAGTGTCTTTGCTCCTAAACGCGGTAGAGGTGTACTCAATGTTGGTGGAATGGTGGGTGCTAGAATTCCTGTTTGCGGCTGCTGTCATCAACAAATAAGGTATCATGGTTTGCTTATGCTTAAATGCTTCGTACTATAGTTTTATACCACTAAATTGACTAAACTTATTAATATATTTTTTTAATAATTATTTTTGTTGCAAATAACAGAGCATGAGTCTGAGACTGAAATTGTGTATTCTAATGATAAAGTTCAAATAACAACAACGACAATGGATTTGGGTAAAGTTGACGAAAAGCAGTACAATCAAATTAACGTCACAATTCCTTTGCCGTATAATATGTCATCAGAAGAATCTTCACCAGGATCGTACCACTCGGCCCAATCAAATAACTCTAATTACTCCAAAACCTCTAACCCTTACTACACTCACTCAAAAAATAATTACTTAGAAACAACTTTTCCGATTATCGAAAAGAGTGATAATAACAATGTTGATAATACTAACAAAGTGTGTACAGTTTGTAAAGCAGAAATTATCAGGTAGTTGTTATTTTTAGTGGTAATTGAGTATTAATGTTTTTTTATTCAGAGGACCATTCATTACTGCTTTGGGAAAAATTTGGTGTCCTGAACACTTTACTTGTGCTACACCTTCTTGCAAGCGCCCACTTCAGGATATTGGTTTTGTTGAAGAACAAGGTCAACTCCATTGCGAGTACTGCTTTGAACAGTATCTTGCACCCAATTGCGCCAAATGTAATGCCAAAATTAAAGGAGTAAGTAAATCGAAATCGTGCTATTAAAAAATTAACCATTTAAATTTTAGGATACGTTAAAAGCTATTGGAAAGAATTTCCATCCTGAGTGTTTCAACTGCTCTTATTGTGGTAAATTATTTGGAAATTCGCCATTCTTTTTGGAAGATGGATTGCCATATTGTGAAACTGGTATTTATTGAAATAATATGGGTTAATTTGTTTTCAAATGTGTTATTTTAGATTGGAATGAAATGTTTACTACCAAATGTTTCGCTTGTGGTTTCCCAGTTGAGGCAGGTGATCGTTGGGTAGAAGCTTTAAATAATAACTATCATAGCCAATGCTTCAACTGCACAGTAAGTTTTTTAGAAAATGTTTGATTAAGAAAAAATTAGTAGTAACCAAATCTATGGATATGTTTGTGATGTTTTGGTTTTTTTTTTTAGATGTGCAAGAAGAATTTGGAAGGACAAAGCTTTTTCGCGAAAGGTGGACGTCCTTTCTGCAAAAATCATGCACGTTAATGGGTGCGTTGCATTGAAAACTATGCGTAAATAAATTTTTGACGTTTAAATTTCTTTTAGCTTACTTATTTAGTCAACACACGTAAAACTTAAACCATTAAGAACTCATAAAGTAATCAAACTTTGCTTGATTGATAGTGTTTATTAAGCATTAGTCTATAAGCTAGAAATAAAACCAAATACAGCCAGCACACCAAATATAGTTATTTATTGTTGTATACAGTTTTATCATCGATTTTGAAAATAATTTTATGGTAGTTTTAAGTTAAGGATGTAAGCCATGTTACTATTATTGTTATAAGAAATTTGTAATTTTAGGCTTCTTATGAATTATGAACAAAATTAAAGCTTAGTATATTGTAAAAATCAAATTGATTAATGTTGTAAGTTGTAAGTATTGTAAACACTATTATTAATACGTATAAAACGTACTTTGTTAATATGTTATAGTTATTTTTAGTATATTTATTATTACAATTATAATAAATGGGTTGTGTTGAATTATTAATAACCCAATGATGTGTACAGAAATAGCATGAGCTCATAACTTTATTCTAAGTAATTACCCTTAATCTATAATTTGGTGCCATTTTCATGTTATGTTGGATTGTTGTTTATTGTAAAGATATTAAATGTTTCATAATAATAAAGCTAAAAGTTTATTTTATTATATTTTTATTTCAGGTTTCAAATAACACTCGAGTGTACCTATTTAAGAACTTCTAATTATGAAATATAAGAGGAATATAATAAAAGTTAAGATTTAGCTAAAATGTTCGATATTAATAAATAATTAAAGCTGAATATTGAATGAAATATTTTGTTTAATGCTCTATGAAGGCGGCATCCATAATTCACCAGTCATTTCCATTTGATTGAGCAAAAATTCATTTAATTGACATTCTGAAGCTGATGGATGAGTGCGTGATATTTCCTTAGCTATTTTAATCCAACGAATTACCTTCAAAATACAAAATATATATAAAATAAACGAATCACTCAAAATTCGGAATTCAAAGATCAAATTTTGGAATTACCTGTGAAACAATCTGTTTAACACTCCCTTCGTCCTTTAATGAACTACTCTCGAGATTAAATGGACACACTCTAATCCAACCACCTTCCTGAGGTGGTGCATTTCGCCAATCTTTTCCATTACCCCAAGAATGGTGTTTTGATCTAATCGGGGTTTTATCTCTAGAGTAATCTGCAAAATTTATACAAGTAGTGTACCAATAGATTCTTTGAAATATTAATTAATACAATTATCTGATACTTTTTGCTTCACCCTTGATGAAGATTTTGGCCTAGTTAAAGTTTTACGATGCTTCTTACGCCAACGACCAGCTGCTTGAATTACCGGCAAATTCATTTGAAGGTTTGATGATAACCTATAAATTAAGAATTTACTTTAATGATTTTAAGTATATAAAACTTTTTAAATTTAAGTGTTAAATTTATTCTGAGCTCTAAAGAGTACCATTTCACCAAAAAGGAGACCACAAAAATATTCCGAGGTATTTACAGAATTCCTAACATAGTTCAGGTTCAGGATTTTCCAAAACAGTTCCGGCATTTCAGAGATTGTTCGAAATCTTCCGGGATAGTTCCCGATTATACACAATATTTCCAGTACTTCAGGGATAGTTTCGAATATTCCTAAACGTTTTCAGCTAATCACGGATAGTTTTTTAAATCTGTTTTCTACGTCACTAGTCCTCCAGGGAAATTTGAGCAAAAAATCTGCTGGATTTCCAGGAGTCCTCAAGAATATAGTTTAGAATTGTCCTAGATAGTTTTGGATTATCCGGAACAGTTTTAAATATTCAGAGGTTTTTACAAATTAAGGTTTAGGATTATCCAAAACAGTTCCGACATTTCAGAGATTGTTCGAGATCTTCCGGGATAGTTCCCTATTATACAGAATTTTCCAGCACTACCGGGATAGTCCGAATTATTCCTAAACATTTTAAGCGGAACCTGGATAGTTCAGAAATTTCTAGATTATTTTAAGATTTTCAATTCGTGATTCTTGATTCTAAATCTGATTTCTATGTTAATAATCGTCGAGTAAAATTTCAGTAAAAAAATAACCAGATTTTCGGGAGACCTAAAGAATACTTTAGATTCATCGGGACAGTTTTAAATATCGAACGTAGTTCTAGTTCACGATTTTCCAAAACAGTTCCGGCATTTCAGAGATTGTTCGAAATCTTTCGAAATAGTTCCCGATTATACAGAACATTTCCAGCACTTCCGGGATAGTTCCGAATATTCCTAAACATTTCAGCTGATCCTGGATAGTTCAGAATTTTCTAGATTATTTTAAGATTTTCAATTCGTGATTCTTGATTCTAAATCTGATTTCTATGTTAATAATCGTCGAGTAAAATTTCAATAAAAAAATAACCAGATTTTCGGGAGACCTAAAGAATATAGTTTAGAATTTTCCTAGATACTTTTAGATTCATCGGGACAGTTTTAAATATCGGACGTAGTTCTAGTTCAGGATTTTCCAAAACAGTTCCGGCATTTCAGAGATTGTTCGAAATCTTTCGAATTAGTTCCCGATTATACAGAACATTTCCAGCACTTCCGGGATAGTTCCGAATATTCCTAAACATTTTCAGCTGATCCTGGATAGTTCAGAATTTTCTAGATTATTTTAAGATTTTCAATTCGTGATTCTTGATTCTAAATCTGATTTCTATGTTAATAATCGTCGAGTAAAATTTCAATAAAAAAATAATCAGATTTTCGGGAGACTTAAAGAATATAGTTTAGAATTTTCCTAGATACTTTTAGATTCATCGGGACAGTTTTAAATATCGGACGTAGTTCTAGTTCAGGATTTTCCAAAACAATTCCGGCATTTCAGAGATTGTTCGAAATCTTTCGAAATAGTTCCAGATTATACAGAACATTTCCAGCACTTCCGGGATAGTTCCGAATATTCCTAAACATTTTCAGCTGATCCTGGATACTTCAGAATTTTCTAGATTATTTTAAGATTTTCAATTCGTGATTCTTGATTCTAAATCTGATTTCTATATTAATAATCGTCGAGCAAAATTTCAGTAAAAAAATAACCAGATTTTCGGGAGACCTAAAGAATATAGTTTAGAATTTTCCTAGATACTTTTAGATTCGTCGGGACAGTTTTAAATATCGGACGTAGTTCTAGTTCAGGATTTTCCAAAACAGTTCCGCCATTTCAGAGATTGTTCGAAATCTTTAGAAATAGTTCCCGATTATACAGAACATTTCCAGAACTTCCGGGATAGTTACGAATATTCCTAAACATTTTCAGCTGATCCTGGATACTTCAGAATTTTCTAGATTATTTTAAGATTTTCAATTCGTGATTCTTGATTCTAAATCTGATTTCTATGTTAATAATCGTCGAGTATAATTTCAGTAAAAAAATAACCAGATTTTCGGGAGACCTAAAGAATATAGTTTAGAATTTTCCTAGATACTTTTAGATTCATCGGGACGGTTTTAAATATCGGACGTGGTTCTAGTTCAGGATTTTCCAAAACAGTTGCGGCATTTCAGAGATTGTTCGAAATCTTTCGAAATAGTTCCCGATTCTACAGCACATTTCCAGCACTTCCGGGATAGTTCCGAATATTCCTAAACATTTTCAGCTGATCCTCGATAGTTCAGAATTTTCTAGAATATTTTAAGATTTTCAATTCGTGATTCTTGATTCTTGTTTCTAAATCTGATTTCTATATTAATAATCGTCGAGTAAAATTTCAGTAAAAAAATATCCAGATTTTCGGGAGACCTAAAGAATATAGTTTAGAATTTTCCTAGATACTTTTAGATTCGTCGGGACAGTTTTAAATATCGGACGTAGTTCTAGTTCAGGATTTTCCAAAAGAGTTCCGGCATTTCAGAGATTGTTCGAAATCTTTCGAAGTAGTTCCCGATTATACAGAACATTTCCAGCACTTCCGGGATAGTTCCGAATATTCCAAAACATTTTCAGCTGATCTTGGATAGTTCAGAATTTTCTATAATATTTCAAGATTTTCAATTCGTGATTCTTGATTCTAAATCTGATTTCTATGTTAATAATCGTCGATTAAAATTTCAGTAAAAAAAACAGATTTTCGGGAGACCTAAAGAATATAGTTTAGAATTTTCCTAGATACTTTTAGATTCATCGGGACAGTTTTAAATATCGGACGTAGTTCTAATTCAGGATTTTCCAAAACAGTTCCGGCATTTCAGAGATTGTTCGAAATCTTTCGAAATAGTTCCCGATTATACAGAACATTTCCAGAACTTCCGGGATAGTTCCGAATATTCCTAAACATTTTCAGCTGATCCTGGATAGTTCAGAATTTTCTAGATTATTTTAAGATTTTCAATTCGTGATTCTTGATTCTAAATCTGATTTCTATATTAATAATCGTCGAGTAAAATTTCAGTAAAAAAATAACCAGATTTTCGGGAGACCTAAAGAATATAGTTTAGAATTTTCCTAGATACTTTTAGATTCATCGGAACAGTTTTAAATATCGGACGTAGTTCCAGTTCACGATTTTCCAAAACAGTTCCGGCATTTCAGAGATTGTTCGAAATCTTTCGAAATAGTTCCCGATTATACAGAACATTTCCAGCACCTCCGGGATAGTTCCGAATATTCCTAAACATTTTCAGCTGATCCTGGATACTTCAGAATTTTCTAGATTATTTTAAGATTTTCAATTCGTGATTCTTGATTCTAAATCTGATTTCTATGTTAATAATCGTCGAGTAAAATTTCAATAAAAAAATAACCAGATTTTCGGGAGACCTAAAGAATATAGTTTAGAATTTTCCTAGATACTTTTAGATTCATCGGGACAGTTTTAAATATCGGACGTAGTTCTAGTTCAGGATTTTCCAAAAAAGTTCCGGCATTTCAGAGATTGTTCGAAATCTTTCGAAATAGTTCCCGATTATACAGAACATTTCCAGCACTTCCGGGATAGTTCCGAATATTCCTAAACATTTTCAGCTGATCCTGGATAGTTCAGAATTTTCTAGATTATTTTAAGATTTTCAATTCGTGATTCTTGATTCTAAATCTGATTTCTATGTTAATAATCGTCGAGTAAAATTTCAATAAAAAAATAACCAGATTTTCGGGAGACCTAAAGAATATAGTTTAGAATTTTCCTAGATACTTTTAGATTCATCGGGACAGTTTTAAATATCGGACGTAGTTCTAGTTCAGGATTTTCCAAAACAATTCCGGCATTTCAGAGATTGTTCGAAATCTTTCGAAATAGTTCCCGATTATACAGAACATTTCCAGCACTTCCGGGATAGTTCCGAATATTCCTAAACATTTTCAGCTGATCTTGGATAGTTCAGAATTTTCTAGAATATTTCAAGATTTTCAATTCGTGATTCTTGATTCTAAATCTGATTTCTATGTTAATAATCGTCGAGTAAAATTTCAGTAAAAAAAAATCGATTTTCGGGAGACATAAAGAATATAGTTTACAATTTTCCTAGATACTTTTAGATTCATCGGGACAGGTTTAAATATCGGACGTAGTTCTAGTTCAGGATTTTCCAAAACAGTTCCGGCATTTCAAAAATTGTTCGAAATCTTTCGAAATAGTTCCCGATTATACAGAAAATTTCCAGCACTTCCGGGATAGTTCCGAATATTCCTAAACATTTTCAGCTGATCCTTGATAGTTCAGAATTTTCTAGAATATTTCAAGATTTTCAATTCGTGATTCTTGATTCTAAGTCTTTATTGTATGCCAGTAACAGTCCAGGAAATTGTTCCAATATTTATGTTGGATAATATTCAGCTTCCTCTTTTATCTTCATTCAACGTCACAGAAAATCATTCACTTTTTATAAAAAACTACCCTAAAAATACACTATACCTTGAATTTTCTTTGAACTCCTCACTCCAAACATTAAAAATAGACAATCCTGTATTATACATTGGTAGTCCTAATAAATCAAGCATATCATGTAGCATGGGCTTCTTAACAATTCTATCAACATCACAATCATTAGCTAAAGCAGGACTTAAATTGACCTAAAAAATCATTTTTTAGCCAGTTATAAAGTTGACAAAAGTAAAATACCTCAAGCAGCCAAGGTTTTAGCATACTATCAATAAGAATATCAAATCCGAAAAATTCAAAACAATTAGAAGTAGGCGGAACGAGAGTTAAATGACTCAAAAGCGTTAAAATCACAATGCAAGAAATTTTCTGCCATAACAACCAATCGAGAATACCAGCTTGTCTGAAGTATTTCCGCAATTGTTTTAAAGTCCACTTACAACCTAAAAAACTACGAGTACAATTTTGAAATTGATTGAATGAACATTTTACCAGAACCAACGCGATCTTTCATCTCAGCATAACCAGGGCCGAGTTTATTAATGGAACTGTTCGTTAAGTGTCTAAATGGGTTCCTAAGATCATTTAGTGTAAACTTATCGGTTCCAAAACGCGTAAGGCCTTCTTTATAAATGTAGATTGTTAATGGGTGATATGACGGTATGCATACGTAAAGTCTTAAATCGAATTTGTAACCACCGATTAGTAAAGGCTTTTCTATATATTTTTGGACGATAGTGTTTGAATCGTAATTTAACTCGCTTAATTTCTAAAAATATACAATATAGTAATTATTGATTATTATTTTTAGAATTGCATACTCTAAATAAGAATATGCCTTTTCCTTGACTTTGGGCTACAGGTTTGCAAATCCAAATTGGTTTATCTTCGTAGTAACCATCTAATTCATCTTTGGCAGTGATTGGTCTTGAACGATTACATTCGGCTGCTAATTTCGTATACTCTAATGGTAGATTATAGCCATGGGGGCTGAAACACACCAATTTAAGTGATTCCAAGTTTTGGGATTTGAACAATGTTACCTAAAATCGTAAATGGACCCATAAATTTTCTTCATGCATCGTAAATATCTGATTAGGTTGTCTTTTCTGCATATAGAAGATCCTTTCGGAATGTGGTTGATATACTGTAAAAACTTATTTTATCAAAAATCTGAGGGTCGGATGCCAGAAGATTCGAAGTGCATTTTCAGAAATACTATATTTAGTTTTAGATTTTCCATCAATTCATTTGTAGGTCTACACTGTTTCCGCAGTAAATTAATATTTGACACCAAAAATCAAATCTCCTAATATAAATTCCTTATTTGCACTTTGAACCTTCTAGCGTAGGATCCTTGAAATTATATATAGTAAATATATCTGGTTCTTGTTGAGGTCCTAAAATATCCTGGAGATAATAACCCTTAAATAACCAATTCATTTCCGTTGTAAGGAATCTAAATATATCAAAACTTAAATAAATTATATTGAAGTAGTTTACCTGCCAGTGGAATAAATTTTTGTGATGGCAAACAGGAAAGCCTGAAGTTTTCCACCATAAGTTCCAGTTATCACCATTTTCGAAATTATATTCTTTCCAGCCTCGCTCTAAAAATACCTGCATAGAAAATAATAAAAAGTTTTTAATATAAGTAAATCAACCTTAGTGAAGCCTGGCGTGCCGAAAGTTTAATTTAATTTCTTTGATGAACTTTAACCTTTTAACTGAGCCAGGATGCATTACATTAATTAGATAAAAAATCGTATAAATAAACAAAGCGATCCTGCAACGTAACCTAGATGTTAAAGGTCGAATAGTATTGCGCGAGTTTTAGTTTGCGTGTAAATTTGGTATTCATTAGAAATACCACAGTTTATATTTATTATCCATTACATGTAACTTACTCCATTGGTTGGTAGTTGCGTGCCTTGCATCCTGTTCGATTTTGTCCCTAACGACTACGGCTTGCCTTCGCTTCTTAAAAATTCCATAAAATTAAGGGTATTTTGTCATCGCTGGTGCAACAAACTTCAAACCACTGACTTTAACTAATTTAATACCAATTTTATTCCAATTAATTTTGATGAATGTTTTTACTTTAAATTTTTGTTCGTGCGAGTTTTGCTGACAAAGGCAGTGAAAAAATTTAGAAAATTGCAAGTTTAACATGATATCCTAAATTTACATTCTAACGTTATATTGTATATTTTTTGCAAAAATTATAATAAGTGGGTCTAATAAATGTCAAAAGGAAGCTATAAATCTAGAAATACCTACATTTTAAAATTTATCTCGAAACAAAAGCGTTTACAAATTTATGATCCTTAAATAATTAAATTTATATTAAATTATTTCAACACCCAATAATCTTAACTAAAGTTCTATTATTACTGAACATGTGTGAACAATTATATTTTGTTATAATTAATTCGCCTACCTATACAACCTACTATTCATTCATTTTAGTTGAAAAGAAGTCGAAATTCTTAAAGGAGGATGCACCAAATTATTAATACATATTACCCCACATTCGCCGCCTTTCGTTTACTTTAATTGTTATATTAACCATGTATGAAATCCTGAAATTTGATTGGTCCGCGCACCGCGTTCAAGAAAAAATCGCTATTATTAAATATTTTTTGAGTACGAAATTTCACAAAATGCTTTTCTGACTTTCGTTATAGAAAAATTGAAATTTTTCAAAAATCAGTATGTCACCAGTTTCTAACAAGCATATAGTAAATGATATCCCAAGAAGAGTAGAAATTTTAAATTTTAAATAAAACAATTCTTTTTTGAGAAAAACGTCCATAAGGTTTGTTATATGGGTTGTAATGGACGGTTTCCATAATTACCTCATAGATACGTTTCGAAAGGGCTTGCGGATATGCACAGAATCGACACATAAATCATAAAGTAGACCGGTGGGAACAATGTATGAAACAACATATGTAATAAATGCACTCCTCGGCTTTGCTTACACACTTCCGTTCATTTGACGAAATTTTCAACCACGATTTGGCATAACTGTGGCTGAATTTCAGTGATACAGTGTCTATTACACTCCCCTTTTGGAGCTTTGGTGTCGTGGGCTTGTTGACTGCAAAACCTCAAAGAAAAAAGTCCAAAGTTGCACGATCTAGGAGATAATTCTGATGGCCCTGATGGGAGGTTATTATAGTGCCATTGTTTTACGTGTTGTGTGGCAAGTAGTACCGTTCTGTTGGAACCACATGTCTTCGAAATCCATACCATCCATTTGAGGGACAAGAAACTAGGTTATCATGCCCCGATACCGCGCGCCACTGGCTGCATCTTTGAAGATATATGGTCCAATGATGCCTCCAGCCCAAAATCCAAACCAAACAGTAACACATTTGAGATGAATTTCCTTCTCATGAAACTCATGGGTGTCTAAATTCGACAACTTTGCTTGTCTACGATGCCATCAACCATGGTGTTTTCTGCTAAACAACCTGGATGAACATGTGTCGGTCGATTGACAACAGTCTTCTCTAATTTTCTGATTATTCTCTTAACAGTACATAATTTGCGATTCGTGGCATTTCAACTTTCGCCATTTTTGAAATAATATCTAAAAATAAGAATGTCGAATAGCAATCCATTTTTAATAATGGAGGAGTATCTGCCATCGAACTATCATAAGGGTCTGACTATAAAATTTAAATTGTCCACTCTTGTTGGGACACTAATTTTATCTGTAACACTACACTATGGCGACTAAGGTGAAAAATTTCTTACGTACTTGATACCACAGTACGTGGATCGTTTCTATTTCAACTCTGTTTAACACGAGTTATTTTTGGGTAAACAGGTAAAATGAAGTAAATTTTAAAATATGTCCTGATGATGTTTTTGTTGCCAAATTTACATAATTTAAAATAATTTTTCTCCATGAAAGTTTTTTTTGAGTTGTTTCTTTCGACATTATCGAAAGCCTTAAAATTCAACAATGGGTAAAATTGTAACTATAGGTTAGGTTTTGGTTAAATTGTATTCAAAACCAATTATTGTGATACTTCACAGAATTAATTTTATGCCTCGAAGACGTTTAGACCCCATTCAACTGCAACATTTTAGCCAAAATTGCTAGTAAACTCTACCGTGATCCCTATCAATTGTTGAGCAGTTTAGATGGGTAGAGTATAAAAATAATACTTACACTGTTAAGTAAGATTGTCTTAAGGCAGCAGATGCTGAGTATATGTGTAAAAATTTTTTTACCAGGTTCCACTATCAGTTGGAAAGTGGTAATCTAGCAAGGGTATCTAAAGGCCTTTTTAGACGAGCACATAACTCTTATACAAGATCGACTCAGGTGCTCCTGCATCTGATTCGATCTTGCACAAGAATTATATGCTCATCTAAAAAGGCCTCAGCATAATTCCACCAACTAGTGTAGGATCTGAAAGATCGTTTTCGGTAACTACATAAATCTGCACAAACATTGGATCTCGTCTGAATGATGAAACAATGCATAGTATTTCAAGGGTTGATTTTTATAAAATAAATTCTGCAAGATAATAAATAATAATGTTACTTTAAAAAAAATCACTAGAGGGGTTCTGGATTTCCGAAGCCGCGAATAATCTTTACGAACACAATTTCATGGTAACAGTACCGGTATCCTGGTTTCAAAAATTGAAAAACCTAAATACCGGTGTTGATTTATTGGTCCGGTATTGTAATCCCTAGTCGAAAGAGAGGGATTCGGCTAGCTTTAGTATTTGAAGAAACCATATGTAGTATAATATTTATTCTTTATTCATTCCTTAAAGAAAAAGTAAAGAATGGTGGTTTTCTCATGTGGAACTGATGTCCAAGATTTCAGGAGAGTTTGTTCTTGATACTAAAACAGCACCTCTTCAATAAGTATGGAGAAGATGTGGTAGAACCAGAAATTGTCAACAAATTATCAGTAGTTAGCTTTAAGTATATTGGATATAAAATTCCCAACGATAGCTGATATGACAAGAAAAAAGTAGTTTTGGGAGACGTTTGTGGGCAACCATACAATTTCGATGAATATTTACCACCAGATGCGAATCATTCCGGAGTCATGCACTTTTTTCTTGAATCTTTTATTTTAAAATACATGTAGTTATATCAGTCACCAAGACTAGATGATCTTTTATATATCCTCTCTTTTAACTGAGATTAATGCATACATGTACCGAAAAATTATCGAAACATCTTTTCAATCCAAGTGTTTTATAAACCAATTAAAATTGTACACTTCTTCAAAATTACCAATTTTTCAAAGCCCTGTATTTTGGTTGCTGTTAAGTTTAGTAATAAAACGATTTAAGTACAAAACTGACAATGATGTCCTACTGCTGATTCTCTTTGGTCTTCAAAAACAAATATAATTTTAAAAACTCCAGAAAAAAATATTCAGAGAGAATGGGATCTTTCTCTTTTGGAATTGAAGTTTAATGACCTTATTTCTTCTTAAAATATAAATGTGATCAATAAATCTTGCATTAATGGTTTATAATTTAAAGTACCTGGTGCTTGGTTTAACGCATTGCAAATTCCCAGTGTCATCTTTGGGTACTTTATTTGAGGATGACTGTTTTAGAATATCCCTTGGTCTTCGTCTGGATAATTCTGTTTGTGTTCAATATACTTGTTCTTGTGGTTCCTTGGTTAAGGTGATAGGGAGTCAAATGTTGAAAAAAACGACGTACTTATCTTTCATGAATTTTTTAAAGTGTTTCGAATTGGAAAGTCAAAAAAATAAAGAAATACCAAACTAAAGTAAGAATTTTACATTCATTTGCAATTTTTGTTATTTATGTATCTACAACTATATTTTTGTAATTTTGCAAGAAAAACTTCAATATGTATATTTTTATTTTTGCAAAACTACGCTTATATAAATCTAGATACATGAAAAACAAAAATTGTATATACAAGTACAAGTCTTACTTAAGTTCGGTATTTTAATTTTTTTTTGTTTCCAATTCGAAACACTTTAAAAAAAAATTGGAAAAGATAAAAACATCGGTTTTTCAATAAATGACCCCCTATCACCTTAATGAAGATGGTTTACATGGTTTAACTGGACATCTAGACATCATAAAGTAAATGATTTCATTAAAAGAGCTCTTATATTTCTTCGGGTATTCCTTCTATTTTGGAACCATTAGGAACTACCAGAGATGTCGGGAAAAGTCCTGATGGAATGAACATGATACCGTGGAGTGTAGCAAAACCTTTGGTATGGGACTTTGCATGTGTTATCACAATGACTCCTTCAAATTTAAAATCTTCATCAAATTCCACCGGTGAAGTTGCTTGAATTGGAGAAAAAAACAAAATATCCAGATAAATATAGTAATCATTCAAGGAATTTTATTTTTTATCCAATTAGCATTGAAAATTTTGGCGTTTAGGAATCCCTTGGATTGCAGCTTGCAAGATTCGGGAAAAAAATAAAAGATATCCGAGATCAACTTCTTTTCTGTTTCAAATAATTCCAAACAGGGAATGCTGCATTTATTTTCATAACACTTCCCAAAGGAAAATCTCTGGATGAGATTTACTTTCCTCCAACTCAATTTTCACTGAGAATTTCTTCAGTTTCCAAAAATTTAATCTATTTTCCAAGATTAAATTGTTCACCAATATCACAAAATACAAAACTAACACCAAAGGTTTTCAGCAAAATTTCTGTGATAAAGAAGCTTTTATTAATTTACCAAGCATCAAGATTTTGAACGACTTTGTTTCATAAACTCTGTGATTCAGTTGCTTTTTAACACAAAGACCCTTTTAGAATATACCAAAAATGATTTTTATGTAAGTAACATCAACACTATCACTTCTAGGATGGAAGAATCTTTAGTAAAAGCATTCATGTAAGTAATCAAACAATTGTGGTCAGAAGATTGTTCAAATGTGTCGTTAATATAATGTCTTTAAAATCGTAAATTCGACGTTTTACTTCAGGCTTTATAGGCAATTCTCAGCAGGTGGATGCTCAAGAATTTCTTGGATATTTGTCGGAAGGTTTACATGAGGATGTCAATAGATTTATAAAAGAATCACGTTGAAATGAATGGAAAATTCAGAGATTCACAGAATGAAATCAAGTTTTTTTAAAGTAATTTAATAAGAGAAAATTCCAAACTAATAGATATTTTTATTGGTCAATTAAAGTCACCCACTGTGGTAACTGATCAATAACATTTGATTCTTTCTGGGACTTATCACTTCCAATACACAATACCTACCTCAAAAAACAGGGCATACTACTTTCTCAGTATCTTGACAGATTTCTAATCGAGGAACGTTTTAATTGTGATGAAAAGCCTACTTGTTCAAAACGTAAAGTACCAAGAAAATGTACAAAGTTCTTGTATAAGTTTCCCAAAATTTTAGTTACTCATTTGAAAAGGTTCTCACCTAGAGAAGAAAAACTTGTAACTAAAAATAGTCCGGAAAAGTTGTTGATCGCACAGATCAAAAACTTGCATTTTTTATTTCCACCTTAATCCTAATAATATAAAAAAATGACTCTCCCGACCTTTTTCATGGTATATTTATTTAAGAAACAATTTGACTGCGCTATTTTATCTGGAGAATATAAAAATACTAATGACCAAAATCTGTTTTTTGATAGATTTAGAGGTCTTTTGATTTTTTTGCAATTTCAAATCCAAAAGAAGTTCATTATATTGTAACGTTGGTGGTTCTTTAGTTTTGAAAATTCTTAAGTTTTTGGTAAAATTATCTATGAAGACATGACTCTTCCACCTTTGTTGGCTCGACCCAGAACAAAATTTGTTTGTATAGATTGACAATAAT
Source organism: Stenus bimaculatus (assembly GCA_963971135.1). Lineage (NCBI taxonomy): Eukaryota > Metazoa > Arthropoda > Insecta > Coleoptera > Staphylinidae > Stenus > Stenus bimaculatus. Next base: position 41,514,563 of record OZ020183.1, on the reverse strand, counting down.
AGTTTCATCTTTTCTTCCATTATTCATCTTCTTCTTTCTTCATCGTAAATTCTAACTTTCTTGAAAGTTGTCTCCAGTCTTCGTTTTCCTTCCATGAAAGTTTACTCGTTTCTTTCCTCCCGCTTTAATGGATTTTCCATCTGGTTTGTCAGTCGTTTCCAAGGTTGTAGTAGTATTATAATACTCAAAAGACTTCGTAAGTCACTTACACTTTATTCTCTACTAATACATCTTCATCAACGCATTCATTTTTCTTCATCAGTTTCTTTTTCTTGCTCGTCAGAATACGATCAACGTTTTAATTTGCAATCTTTCTGTAGCTACGAGTTTGGCTAGGACTTGCACCTCTATGTCTTCCATTTCCTTTCTCCAGTCGTAAGGTTAGATTAGGTCCTGGACATTTCTCATCTTCTCCACTGATCACTGATACCAACGCAAATACGACAAGCATGGCTAGTTCTTGTGTTACTGAACCATTCTCAAATTATTTTTTTCATAACTAGGTCCAAGGTCAGCTACGTCTTAGTTACCGGTTTCCATTCTCTTATAAAACTTCGTACTGCATGATCCATAAACATCTTGAAAGCTCAACATCAACACACACATTTCTCATAAGGTTCCTTACAGCGACTTCAACTTTAGTTGTTTAAGCTTCCTCCTGGGTATATCTCTCTATACAAGTGGCTTCACCTCGAACTCGGACTTAATGCTAACATTCTCAACTAGCAGAATTTGTGATCCTCAAGCTGATATATAAAGAATTTTTGGCGAAATTTTTGGTGCCTCCACGATATGTAACGTTGGTGATTCTTTAATTTTGAAAATACTAATACTTAATTTTTTGGTGAAATTATCGTGAAATATGTAAAAATATATCTTATATTTTATAAATAAAGTATGGTGTGTTTTATTGTAATAAAGCTCGAAATTCGAACATTAATAAAGTAATAAATCTTTAGTTTTATAAATATAAATCTTACAATAATGGAAGTTTATGATAAACATCTCTACGTGAATCAATCGTGGAAATATTTAAATATAGTCACGCTTTTAATAGAAATGCGTTTGTAACTAGGAACTCAAAACATTTCCAAACCCTCTTCCAATTATTGCTGTATGAATGAAGAGAATAGCGTGTTTGGAGTTAGGACAAAGTCTCGCTAGTATTTTGGTAGTAGGATGAAATCGCAGGAATCCTTGCGTGCATTTTGTGACTAGGTAAAGGGGACGTCCTCAAAAGCTCAAAACAAACCTGCGTGAGTAGCGGAGGTCCTGATCCTGCATCGTTGAGACGGTAAACAAACGGGCCTTCACCGAAGCTTTCCTCCGGCTCTAGCATGTTTAACGCCCATCGATTGCCTGCAATAATAAACCCAGATTAATTATAATAATAACTTGAACTGAGCACAATTAAACCTAACTTTATTTCCTGCTTCTTATCACGAATTAATCTAATATCATAAAACTTCCCGGCACTAAATTAATTCGAAAGGAACTTATTTTTAATCAGGAAAATCATAGTTGACGCATTTTAATTTAAACTTATTTAAATTAAACCCATTTTATTAAAAGTTTAAATGGAAAGAAATTAGATAATTTAAATTTGTTTTTAAAACTTTGTAAAATCATGAAATAATTGTCATGTTTTTCAAATTTATTTTATCAAAAATTAATAAGCCCTAATTTGGTTATAAAAATTATGATTGTACATAAATGCATATATGTGTATATTAACCGTATCAATAAACGTCCCACATTAGCCTTGTTGTTTTAAAAAACCATAATTTTAACTTTTAACCTTCAGCAAATAATTTATTATTTAATACGTTATAGTACGCTGAATTAACAAAGATTTTATTACTGTATTTTATGAGTTTTAGTGAATAGTAGAATACTGTTTTATTTATGCTTACTTTTAATTAGGGATACACAATTGTACCTTGGTAAAATTCTTTTTCATAGCCAGAAAACATAATTAAAATTTTATATGATTTTTTCCTTAATTGTTTGATTGTTTCAAGGAATTTAACCAAATCTAAACATTTTTATTTTATTAAGTTGATGAAGCAAATACGCACAAAAATTTTTTGGAAACTTATTTACTAAAACCAGCTATAAAATTATTCACAAAAGATTTCATAAATATTTCGAAAAAGCAAGTAATTTCTAAAATTTCTACCCCTCCAATGCCAATGTTTCGTTAGTTCAAATGGTTTTTAAGAATTTATTTGTTTTCTGACAATTCATAAGTTTATGAATTAAGTAGTTTTGCAGGAACCTATATAGTTACATTTCTTCATAAATAAATCGATTCTAATTTTAAAATTTAATTTTTTTGCCAGCAATTATTTTACACCTACAGTATTGGAAGAAATTATTATACAAAATAATGAAAAAATTTAATATTGCATTGTACTCAAATAGGTATGTAATAATTCTTAAATATTTTATTAAAAAAATCTCTTATGAGCCATTGATTTTGAAAGTGGGATAAGTCCATTATGTTAAAAATATGAGTTAATGTTACGTCTTTTATTACAAATCGAAACTTCATGTTTTAATAATTTACAATAAAAATCGACTCAATATCAGTACAAATTTGTTACTGTTGTTTTATATTTTCAACAGTATTTCAATTACATTGATTTTGCAAAGGTTAAATATCTTTCAAAATCAACGGCTCAAATAATTAAATAATGGTCCTGTAAAAGTGTAAGTGTAGTGCAACGTTTAGAATTTATTCATAAAAATTAAAAGGTAAACTATTATTTTATGAAATAACTACTGTTTTTTTTAATTTCAGGACATCTTCAATTTCCTAAAAGGTACTTTGAGAAGTTGATGTTATGGTTACAGAAACTGTTCAAGTGAGTTTTGGGTAATTTTCTAATGAATAATCAGCGAATTCTTGTAATGGTTGATGCATGTACTAAAATTAGTATTCAGTTATTGTGCCCATACAGACACAAGTTTAAAGCTGCTCTTTAAAGATTTTTGAAGCTATCGGGAAAAAAATTAAAAAAAAAAATGAGCCACAGGATTTTTTTTTTTTAGATAAATAGAATTCTCCCAAAGTTTTATTTAAAACTTCGAATTAAGGTAAAGACTTATAAAAATCAATCCATTTTTTTTAATTTTGTAGGGTATTTACTTTCGTGACAATTGGCGATTCAAATAATTTTTTCCAGCTAAAAATGACGTCAGAAGTAGGACAGAGCAAAGCGGCGTAACCTCGGGGATAACAGAAAGCTATTGGGCAACTATGGTCACGTGATAGCTACTTTGAGTATTTTGACATCATATTAATTCTGCATTCCAACGCAAAACCTTGAAAAGCCAATAGAAGAATATTTTTTAAAACGAAGATTTCTTTTTATTTTTGACTATTATGTAAGTTCATCTTTTATATTCTTAACTACATGAATTTTAAATGAGTTGTTATTTTTCCCAACTGCACGACTTAAAATTTAACGTTTAGGTTTACTTGTTACTATCAACAAAATGAAATTTAGAATTTCGAACTACTTAAAACGATTAGGAGGAGTTTCAGAGGGTTAAAATTTTGTATGTGGATGTACAAGAAAATTCTAAGATCAAAGTTAACGAACCAGTTTTTAATCGGAGCCAAAAAAAGTTATTCCACCTAAAGGTGTCCAAAGTTCAACCTGAATCTCATGAAATTTTAATACAGCGTGTCCCGAAAATGCTGCAAGAGTTCTCCAGTACGTTTTTAGGGATCCTAAGAAAAATAGTTAAAAATATTCTCTTGTTTAATTAAACCAAGATATGAAAAGAAAAGGTTGGGAATTGAACTTTTTTTTAGCAGTATTGAAAAACCACCAGTGGTCCTATAAAGATTGGCTTCTCTTTCATCATTTAGTAATTCATAAATTTAATGTTTCAAAATTTTTGGTAATAAAATTGAATTCCCAATCTAGACACTTCATTTCTTGGTCAACTCGTGAAGAAGATTTTTTAACTATTTTTCTGAAGATCCTTGAAGGGTCCCCAACAACGTACTGAAGAGCTATTGCGTCATTTTCGGTACACCGTGTATATTGTAGCGCTTAAAATTTTGAAAATTATGGTTTTGTCCTGCTTGGATCTATCTGTTAAGGGGACGAAGTTACAGCCCCGTTTTTAACCCGAAATCGGACGTTTTTTGCTCGGAGCTGAAAAAGGGTGTTTTTGTTCGATTGATTTAAAAAAATTAGTTACAATATAAATGGGAGTTATTATAATGACGCCATTACTAATTAAACTAAATTTTTGGCCCCTTTTTCATGCTGAGGATTATTAACCTGATAAACTTTTAAGTCTCAAAAATGCATTTTAAACACAATTTTTGACATTGACAAGCACTTCTATCCTCCATTTAAAATTCCCCAAAGCACAATGGCAGATGTACCAATCCGAAAACTTTTATCATAAAGACAAAGGCCGGAAATAATTCAAAATATCTCTAAAGCTTTTAATTGGATTAAGTCAGGAAAATTGCGATGATTATTTCATTAAAATATTTTTTATGCTACAAATGATTTCTCTACCACGTTTGACGTATATTTCGGATGAATGCAAGTCCCAATAGGACATTACTGGCCTCACATGGAACCATAAACTTATCCAAAATATTTTGGCACATAAAGCAAACCGTTTAGATTGATCTGATGAATTAGACTCGTCCCAAAATCCCAAAAAGTTTTCTCGCAGCATCAAAGTTTTCTATGATTCGACCCACATAATAATATTTTATCTTTGGGACATTTTATATAAACATATACAGGGTGTCCGTTCGTGGTTCACCAAACGTCAATGTTAGAAAGTAGAACAAATTTTATCCAGAAAAAGCCAAAAAAGTAGGGTTCCAGATTTTTCATAATTTCTAGAAAATTTAACGAATTTTTAGAAAATCTTCAAAAACTGCTAAAAAAACAATTTTTTCTGGATTTTTTTTTAATACTTGATAAATGATTTGTGTTTTATCATTGTTACCAATAGAAAGAGGATACTTTCAGATTTAAAATTATGTTTTTTTTAATTTTTTTTACCAAGTTTTTAATCAGCTATTGATCATTTACTGATTTCTGGTAAAAACGGGCGATGCCAAATTCAAACCCCTGTAACTTTCAAACCATAAAAGATAGACCCCTACTTTTTTCTTGATAAAATTTACTCTACTTTCTATCCTTGACATTTGGTGAACCACGAACGGGACACCCTGTATATATTCCTTTCCTAATTTTACATTTAAGGCGATAGTCGGCAAATTTGAGCGTTTGATTTTGAAATTCTCTTGATATTTGCGATTTTGGTTATAACTTTTTTTCCAGTAGAGCTTTTTTAAAATTTCTTTTTTTGGTATAAAGAAGAGTCTTCTGGCTACCAATTTTTTCTTTTTTTGTTTTAGTAAGTCAAACCAAATAATCATGAGGCAGCAGTAAAACGGGCTCTTTACAAAAAATGTTCGCTTAGCGGCTCTTTGAAACATTCTAAAAAACTAATTGAAATAATATTTTTTTCCAACGCTAGAAATAAGTTAAGATATAAACGAAGACTTTGATATTGCGTTTTTTTTGTTTTAAATATATTTTTAAATTTTTTACAGCACCCCAAAAATTTCTTAAAATTTTACTTAATTTTTTGGATGCTGCAAATAGTTTAAAAATATATTTAAAACAAAAAAACGCAACATCAAAGTCTTCGTTTATATCTTAACTTATTTTAGCGTCGGAAAAAAAATATTATTTCAATTAGTTTTTTAGAATGTTTCAATGAGCCGCTAAGCGAAAATTTTTTGTAAAGAGCCCGTTTTACTGCAGCCGTATGATTATTTGGTTTGACTTCCCAAAACAAAAGAAGAGGAAATTGGTAGCCACAAGACTCTTTTGTGTACCGAAAAAAGAAATTTTAAAAAAGCTTCATTGGAAAACAAAATATGACCAAAACCACAAATATTTCTTGTACAAAAAAATATATTTAAAAATCCTAAATATGGATTGAAAAAGTTTATGTAGGTAGCCCGTAATTTAAAAAAAAAAATGTTGCTCTACTATTTACAAGTCCATTTTTAATTAATTTTAACTACTATTTCTGCAGGTGTTTGAAAATCAAAATAAAGCTATGTGCAGTTCTACATTTTTATCCGATTTTCGATTTTCATATATTTGGGTACCCAAAAGGCTCTAGTCGTAATTTTAGGGAGCTTTTTTATTTATCTTTTATAGAACATTGTTTTCATTGTAATATCTTCCTCATCATCCCATTTTTTATGGTTTTTTGCTTTAGAAGACTTTGTAAAAAAATAATCTTTACTAAAATTTCGAATAAATTCTTTTTAACCAATAACTAACCATAATCAGAAGGTTCACATTTTTTCTTCAATTTAAGTGCAAATAAAATTATAAAAATAAATTCATTTTTATTATAAAATTATTAAAAGCTCTACAACTATTGCTTTTACGTTTACCTACTAATTAATCCATTTCCTTGAGATTTTTAGTTTTCTTGGACGTTTACAAGCACGTGCCTTGTTGTGCTGGTGGCAGTAATCAGCAGACAAGACGCAGACAAATCGACTGAACTGAATAGCACCAGAACGCAAATGATACATGTGCCATGTTTCGAAAGCTCGACTGAATTCTGCAGGAAAATCAAACCACGTGGAAACCTGCGCTTCGAACTAAAGCCTACAATCGATTCTTTTTTACTCGGGGGGTGATAAATAAAATTATTATAGAACAACCAGCAGGCGAATCAAAACCATAAATGTAGAAAGATCCACATTTCAGTTCCTAAAACGTTTTATTACCAAAAAAACGCAAAACATTATTTTTTTTTGAAAATGTATGTATAATATCTAAATAATTAATAATAAACTAACAAATTATTATGACTTATAATATAATTTTCTTTTAACTCTTATTAGTCTTTAGTCAATTAAGGCTCAAATCCAAAAATATTATATTGGTGTACTTAAAACCTCTACAAAATGTTTAGAAAAATATGACCATATTAAAATGCCTCTGAGTTTTTATCAACTTCAAGAGTCTTAATTGGTATAATTGAAGCTTGTACTTAAAAATGGTTTAAAGGAAATAGACTGTGCCCTCCAAAATTTGATTTTCCTGGAGATTCCTAAATCTTTTGAAAACTTTCTTTCATCAGGGGCCATAATCTTGAATCATTCTACGTGATATCCTATACGACATGACAAGGACATCCTCTAAGTTTGCATTTGAATGATAAAGATAAAATGATGAAAGTCGTACAGGGTGTTTCGTAAGTAGAGTATAAATTTGAAACCCCATGTAGGAAATACTTTTTTAAGAAGAAATGTTTATATGAACATGTCCAATATTCATTCATAAAAAAGTTATAAGAATTTGAAAAAAAAATTAAATCAATTTATTACTAAAAAAATATAATTTAGCATGCTTTGAAAATTACATAATTAATTTAAATTTTGTTCGAATACACCTCCTCTTGCTGTTATGCAGGCACGCCATCGAGGTAACATCTCTTCATTGAAATTAAAATTATTTTGCACTTCAGCAACCGCATTGTTTATCCTCTCAAGTAATTGTGCTTGAGTATTGAGTGTACACATTTATTTTGAGAGTACCCCAAAGATAAAAATCTAACGGATTTAAGTCTGGAGATCGCGGTGGCCACGATATTGGTCCTCCAAAACCTATCCAATTATTATTGAAATTATCATTCAACCAATTAGTCACATTTCTTCCCCTATGAGGTGGCGCTCCATCGTGTTGAATACCAAACCTCATTTAAGACATTTAAGGCTACGTTGTCAACAATATCTTGTACATTGGTATTTTATAGAATCAAATAATCATTCGATGTCAGTCTATTAGGCAGTACTTGCATTGATATTAATTGATTATTAAAAATCCTTGCCCAGACATTTATTGAGAATCTTTGCTGAAATCCTCTTCTTTTTATTAACTTGGGACTTTCCAATGACCACGCATGTTCATTGTGGTAATTTGGTGTAGTTCCTCTGCCAAATTGAATTTCATCCGTCTAAATAATTTTTGAGCAAAAGTTTGGATCTGCCGCCATTTTTTTGCAACAACCATTGACAAAAGTTCAAACGTCTGATCTCATCTCCTGGCTGAAGGGCTTGTACTTGTTGAAAATGGTATGGATGCATTACTTCCCTCTTTAGCGTCTTCCAAATAAATGATTGAGAAATACCTTGCATTGAAGAAACACTGCGTATACTTGTACGAGGATTTTCAATAAAGGCGTCTATCACTGCTTCTTCTTCTTCAAATGTATGTTTTTCAGGGGCACCAATTTTTGGTGCACAATGTATGTTTCCGGGGTCCCTAAATCTTTGAAAGGTCCTGGAGAAAACATGCTTAGAAGGGTGACGTCTATTGGGAAACCTGCGTTGATATTCTCTACTTGCTTGCAAACTATTACCATTACAAAATCCATAAATAAAAATTATATCGGCATATTCAGAATTACTAAACATTTTGTAGTTTTTGTTATTTGTTTCAAACTTACATACGATTAATGTTTAATAGGCAGATTCTGGTCAAAATTAAAGGCCTTTAATTAGACACAAATAATGTAACTATGGAAATTGTCCATTACAACCCATATAACAAATTAAAATTTAAAGGCCTTTAAACTTAAATGATTTGACCAGAATCTGGGTATAATAGGCAGATTCTGGTCAAAATTAAAGGCCTTTAATTAAAAACAAATAAGGTAACCATGGAAATTGTCCATTACAACCCATATAACAAATTTAAATTTAAAGGCCTTTAAACTTAAATGATTTGACCAGAATCTGGGTATAAATCCTTATTATTTAAATGCCAAAATTAAAAAAAGACGATTTTCAAAGCATGCTAAATTATATTTTTTAGTAATAAATTGATTTAAATTATTTTTCTTAAAATGCTTATAACTTTTTTATGAATGAATATTGGACATGTTCATATGAACTTTTCTTCTTAAAAAAGTATTTCCTACATAGCGTTTCAATTTTATACGCTACTTACGAAACACCCAGTATAGGAAATCGTGTCGACAGACTTTTTGATGCCCTGGGCTAAAAAAATATGATGCCCAACTGTAAAACTAAACTGGTATTATTTCGCAAATCCAAAAAGTATGGAAAAACCCCAATGGTTAAAAGAGGCCTGCGTGCCAAGTGATTCGATCATATGCCCCCAGGACCCCGTTTAGATAAATACACAAATCAAGATTCGCATATGAAAAATATTTAAGAAAATTTCGGTTTTAGTGTGGAACAATGTTCTCTCGATGGAAAAGTTGGGTATTAGAAACCCAGATGATTTTTATTTTAAAGTTGTTCACCAAATTAAAATGAAGCTACCTTAATTTTTGAAAATATTGAAGAAATCATTAACCATAACAATACTGTATTTACGTTTTAGGACCACAGGTGAAAATGAATTTTTTTTTGTAAGATTGGGAATGTCGGTTCAGCAGATAGAAAATTCGTATGAATATCAGTAAGGCCATGGAGTATGGATATAAGATTGTATCCATAAGATTGTATCCATACTCCATTCTACTAGGTGTGTTTCTTTTACCAAAATTTGACTGATTTGCTCGAGCAAATCACTTCCTTCTCCTTTTAGTTCTATTGGAGAAAATGAGACAGAATATGATTTGCTCATATTTGCTCGAGCAAAGTATGTAAAAAAATACAACTAATATGCCATAAGTTTTATAGAGTCTGCGTAATAAGGTATTACTTGTTTTAAAAATAAAATGAGAGATTTAGTTTTCTTTAGATCCTGAAATGTTACTGAAAGATAAAAATATTATTAACAGCTGGATATTAAAGTACAATTTGACCATAATTTAAAATTAATTGAGCTTGAATTTTGTTTGGAGTAAAAAACTTAAATCAATTGTAAGCGTATCCGGTGTACAATGAGAATGTGTTAAAAGTAAGTACGTAATATTGATAAGAACGGTCCACTCATTTCCATAATCTTAATTTTTAATTAAGCAATAAAGCAGCTCGAAGTATTATAAGATAATGAACCTGAAGAGGCTGTATGCCATTACACAAAATGTTTATTGATTATTGTGATGTCAACTTACAATTTAATTTTTTGGTATAATAAAAAAGAATTTTAGTTTCCTGAAACATTTTAACGATGGCAGTCTCGGTGCCATTTATAATTTCATGCCTTTGTTTTTTGACGCCGGTGAGTTTTATTTTTGGTTTTATAAAAGTTTATTTATTATGTATTTATAATTTTATTTGCTTAATGTAAGTATTATAATCTTTTAATAAGCCCTAACATATTTAATCAAAACACCTTTTGTAAGATTTATTTAAACGGTAAATTTATTGCCATTTTATATAATAATCTACCATCAACTGGGGTAACTTTACCCCAAACCTTGGAAAATTATAGTTTGATCAATGAATATTATTATTATACTAACAGTATATCAAACTATATTTTTCCAAGATTTCGGCCAAAGTATCGAATTATGGTAAAATATTAATAATTCGGAATTTTAACCATAATATTTTCAATTAGTTAATTGTGATTAGAACAATCTCAAAATTGATTAATCGGAGGTTTAACCAAATTTATCCATGTTTCGGTTCATTAAAAAAATTTTAATACTTAGGTTATCTATGAAAATTTGAATAATTAAATAAAATTCATGGAGTTCTGAAACATTAATTATTTTATTTTTTATTCAAAAAAGAAAATTTCGAAATAAGTATTAAAATTTTAATAGTTTACTTTAAAAAAATATTTTTTTTTAATTTTGGTACATTTAACTTTTTAAAAATGCTACATGATAATTCAGTTTAATTAAATGATAAGATAACAAAAATATGTTTAATTGCAAAAATAAATTGCTTTCATAAAATTATAATTGTAAGTGAAACCAATGAGTTTTTTTATTTGTTTTGTTTTATTTAGTATTGTTTATATGTACTAATTTATAAAATGTAAAATCAATTATTTACAGAAATTACAGAAATTACAGATTGTATAATACTTACTTACTTTCAATTTTGTTTATTTGAAATCAATGAAAAAAATTTTATTTTAAAGGCCAAAATGGCGAATTTGAAAAGGCTAAACTCCTTTAGACATTTTTTGCTATTTTTGAATTTGTACAGCTGTTTTTTAATCAACACTACTAAAACAAATTGGAGGGCGAAAAGGTAGAATGTAGAAATTTTGTAGGTGGGTGGACGAGAAAATTTCAAAACGAAAATGTAAAAGGCACTTTCGATAAAACCACCCTGAACCTAATTTCGGTTTCATCAGCCAAGAATCTGAAATTCACCCCGAATCACACTAAATTTTAGTATACTATGGAGGACCAAATTCTGTACTTTTGGGGAGCTCAAATTTTTGGTTTGAAATTCGTGTTTTTTATTAAGCCCTTCAAAAACGTCAAATATTTGTTACTTTCCTCCCAACTTCGTTCTTTATGCACAGAAAAATGAACATGTTTCAAGTGAAATGTTCAAAAAATCGTTGGTTGAACTAATGGAGTTCATAGTTTACAAAAATTAATACATTTTTCAACACTATCTTATTAAAGAATAATTTCCACATTTACATCCGATAGCGCTTTCGGAATTTTTATATTCGAAGGAGGTCGGAAATAAAGTGGAAATTTTTATTTTAGGGCTAGGCGGATCCCGCCGGGTCATTTTTAACAGTTTTTCAATTTTTAAAACTCATTTGAATGTACTTCAGGAAACAAAACAATCCACGCATAGGGTTTTTTGAATTTCAAAAAATAACAATGAAAATAAAAATTTTTAAAATCGCATCTAAAAAGGAGCGTTTTGGTGAGTCCATCCCTAAAATGTCATTATATCCCCATATATTGCATCTTCCTATAGGGTCCACTTCACTTCCAAAAAAAAACACTTATCTCTTTTTGTTTTCAAGTTATGACCGAAACTTCAGCTAACATCAACAAAAACCTCGGTTTCAGCCAAAATTTTGCCCTTTTCACAAAATAATTAATATCGTCAAAACACCACCGAGACGTTTGCGTAGTTTTAATTTCGAACAATCAAAAAAAAAATTGAAAATCTAACGAGGGAAACTTGAGTTATGACTTCAGAACGAATGGTCGATTTCATGATTTTTCACAATTTTTCCTCCCAAACTCGCGCGCCCTCTAGGGATTCTCATTAATTATCAGTTATTTGGTCATAATTTGTAAAGAAGGTCCAGAAAAGTAGGATGGATTTTCTATTTCTTGTTATTATCTACAACGGAAAATTTATCGCGGGTGTCTAGGAAGATGCTCTTAAATGAACAACTCTACCAAATTTCAGTTTTTTATTATTTTTTCACAATTGAGGTCTTTTTTGTATAATTTTCCGGGACTATAGTAAACATTGATGCTTTTTAATTCAGGGTAGTCAGTAAGAAAAGCAACCATGAATTCCTTTTGGTGAGAATTTCGCTGACCACATCTTCATCACAACTCGAGCAGGTGAAGCCAGCTTGAGATCAGCTTAGCTTGACCTCTACCATTTGAAGTACATGTAAAAGGTCAAATCAAACCCGAATTCAAGCTGGATTGACCTGTTTGAGCTAAACGTAGTCAATAATTAAATAACATCACAAACTTATAGCTTCAAAATCAAGTATTGACAAATATATTATTGGGTTATTTATAACTTTATACAGTTGATATTGGTAAATTACAACGTTGCAAACTTAACTTCGAACCTTTTCGGATCGAACGAGTTGGAGAATAGGTCCCCATGTTTTGGTACAAATATTAAAATATCAAAATTTTCCAAAATTTTTTTTAACCAAATATTTTCTATGTTTACCTTCGGAAATAATTTGAAACAGCTAACTTTTATAGTTTTTGAAAAAAAAATAAAAACTGATTCCCATGAAATATTTTTTTAATTTTGACCCCACAAATGAAAAATAATTAATCCTGGATGAAATGTGGGGTAACAGTTTCAAAAAAAAAATTAACATCCCAAAAATTCAAAAAAATAATAATTTTCTTAGGTAAAGTATCTTAAAGAATAGTTAAATTAAAAAAAAAATAATATAATAATGTCGATATATTTTAGAAGCTCATCTCTACGAATTTTTGTTTCTTAACTATAATGATAACTTAATATTAATTAATTAATTATTAATAATTCGCTGAATATTACAGTTGATATTGGTAAATTACAACGTTGTCTAGTATGATTTTTCGAAGTTTAATACGTCATGCAAACTTAACTTCGAACCTTTTCGGATCGACGAACGAGTTGGAGAATAGGTCCCCATGTTTTAGTACAAATATTAAAATATTAAAATTTTCCAAAATTTTTTTTAACCAAATATTTTCTATGTTTACCTTCGGAAATAATTTGAAACAGCTAACTTTTATAGTTTTTGAAAAAAAAAATAAAAACTGATTCCCATGAAATATTTTTTTATTTTTGACCCCACAAATGAAAAATAATTAATCCTGGATGAAATGTGGGGTAACAGTATCAAAAAAAAAATTAACATCCCAAAAATTCAAAAAAATAATAATTTTCTTAGGTAAAGTATCTTAAAGAATAGTTAAATTTAAAAAAAAAATAATATAATAATGTCGATATATTTTAGAAGCTCATCTCTACGAATTTTTGTTTCTTAACTATAATGATAACTTAATATTAATTAATTAATTATTAATAATTTGCTGAATATTACAGTTGATATTGGTAAATTACAACGTTGTCTAGTATGATTTTTCGAAGTTTAATACGTCATGCAAACTTAACTTCGAACCTTTTCGGATCGACGAACGAGTTGGAGAATAGGTCCCCATGTTTTAGTACAAATATTAAAATATTAAAATTTTCCAAAATTTTTTTTAACCAAATATTCTCTATGTTTACCTTCGGAAATAATTTGAAACAGCTAACTTTTATAGTTTTGGAAAAAAAAAATAAAAACTGATTCCCATGAAATATTTTTTTATTTTTGACCCCACAAATGAAAAATGATTAATAATGAATGAAATGTGGGGTAACAGTTTCAAAAAAAATATTAACATCCCAAAAATTCAAAAAAATAATAATTTTCTTAGGTAAAGTATCTTAAAGAATAGTTAAATTTAAAAAAAAAATAATTTAATAATATCGATATATTTTGGAAACTCATCTCTACGAATTTTTGTTTCTTAACTTTAATATTAAGCGAATTATTAATTTTTAAAAATTCAACTTTACTTATTATCATAATGTTGTATTTTATATAAAAATTCATAACTTTTGAACAAAAAGTCGTAGAGACTTGATTTTTGTTTTATTATTTTCTACTTTCTCTATACTACAGTTTCAAATAAATAACTTTCAAATTTTTTATTTGAAACGCCCCACAATTGCAGGGCCGGATTTAGGCATGGGCAACATGGGCTTCTTATACTCTTACATTTTATGATTTTTATTTTTCGTCAATTTTAAATATTCCATAGGATGTGCCATTTTTGAATAGATAGTTTCATATGAAGTTGTTTTCTTAAAGTTGATCTTAGAGTCGTTTCCTGGCTGCTCTATATCGGAACACCCTGTATATAGGGTGTCCCATTTGACGTTGGACTGTATGGGTATCTTTGTTATTATTGGAGATAGAAAGTCGGTTAAATGGACAAAGTAGTAGAGATTTTTTCGAATATTGATAATTCATTTACAAAAAAATTGAATCGTTACAACGCTATCTTGAAAAAAAAACAAGAAAATGCGATTTTCAAAATATGGCTATAACTTTGTTATTTTCGGTGGTACCAAAAAACTTTTTTGACATAATACAGACAATTTTTTGAGTACATTGCAGTAAAACAAATCAACATTTTTTTTCGCCAACGGATTGACCGGAAATGAACCAAACTTATTTTTTTTCTTATGGCAGCCATATTGGATTTACACATATTCGGAATTAGTGTATTTTTCTGAGTAATTTGATATATCATGTGTAATATTTTAAGAAAAATAGAATTAATTTTATTTTATTAACCAAAAATGGCCATGAATAGATGAAAACTGTCAATTACATATGTGTTAAGATTTATTTTACATTTAATATTTTAAATAGTTAAATGTATGATATTGACAATTTACACCTCTTAAAGTCCAATGTTAGTTTCTAAAATCAAATAATTTTATTTTTTTTAAATATGACTTATGGTGTACCAAATTATTCAGAATAAAATACTGATTCCGAATATGTGTAAATCCAATATGGCTGCCATAAGAAAAAAATAAGTTTGGTTCACTTTCGGTCAATCCATTAGCGAAAAAAAATATTCATTTGTTTTAGTGCATTGTACACAAAAAATTGTCTGTATTATGTCAAAAAAAATTTTGGTACCACAGAAAATAAAGAAGTTATAGCCTATATTTTAAAAATCGCATTTTCTTGTTTTTTTAAGATAGCGTTGGAAAGATGCGATATTCAAATATTTTGTAAATGAATTATTAATATTCGAAAAAATCTCTACTACTTTGTCCATTTAACCGACTTTCTATCTCCAATAATAACAAAGATACCCATAGAGTCCAACGTCAAATGGGACATCCTGTATAGATTAATAGGGCCAAATTGCCAAATCGACTTATTTTCAGGTGTACTGGCTAAACGTTGATGGTGTAGTTACGGGATACCCTGTATAATGTTTATTTATATATATTTATGTATTCAGCAATTATTTTTTGATTATAAAAACACGTGTTTATTTTTACCTTTTTTAAAAACCTTAAATAATTTTATGTAGGTATATTTTTACGAAAAATAGGTGCCCCTAAATTACATCAGACCAGGGCCCCGAAAATTATTTATCCGGCACTGCATACTTGTTATAAATTACCTAAAGGAAAAGTCTAAAGCTGAAAGACTTTTAGATTAAATCAGCATGGTTCTACAAATTTTTAGAATTTTTTTTGTACAATAGAATAGTTCATGAAACCATAATAGTAGTTTTAAATTTTATAATCGATATGTTCACCTTATCGATTAATAAAATTTTATCCGAATCATTTAAAAAATTACAATAAGCTTATGTAATTTTATGACAAAAGCAAATAATAGGTAATGAATAACAACATTTATTTCGTTTAATAGTTTCGTGCATAAAATAATCTGTCAAAAATATTGAATTGAAACAATTACTTTTTATTATCGTCATTTATTTTTTACAAACATTCATTTAATCCAATAGAGAGATAATTTGCAATAACAAGTTTAGTGAAATTCTACCCACCACAATCTTACCCACAATACAAATTCGCGATTTGCACGGGAAAATTTTAATGGAAACATCAATATAAACATGTATCAATTTCATGGTAAATTATTTCGATAAATGCGGATACCCGCTCTCTAATCCGCAATCAATTCAAATTTAAATAACTTGATTGAAAAATCATGATGTCATGTTTATAAATTCCGCAAAATCAATTTTAGATTTTTATGTAAAATTAAATTGCTATTGCTGTAGCGTAATTTAATATTGTTTTAATTTTTTAATAGACCCTAACAAATTAATATTACATACTATATTTATTTTTATTGACCACGATATTCATTTTGTGATAAAAAAATTCTTATATATTTATTTTAATTATTTACAGAGTCAATCCCAATATATTAGAAATCTCACAGATTCACACAACAAATATGATCTGGAGGTGATCAAACAATGGGCATTTCTTCAAGATAAAGACGCAATAATAAATCACTTCGGTCAATTAGCAGCCTTTGGTAAAAATGAAGAGTTTTATATTTCTATGGACTACCTGTTAAATCTGCATGAAACCATTACTCAACAAGAAGTGAAATCCACTATTGATACAGCCGTAGAGAAAATAATAAATAATTTAGTTTATGAAAACAATAGAAACATAACTAACGACAAATGCTTTAATATCTTAAAATATCTTTTAACCAGGATTCGAGAAGAGCGTAGTTTACTTGCGAGAATTTTGAAGAAAATAAGGGATGAAAACCCGAATTTACAAATATTTAAAGATTTGGATGTTCATCATAAAAATAAGCAATTATTAGACTTACATCCAAGTAATGAAAATCAAATGAATTCCAAAATAAGTCCCTTAAAATATTCTGGAGACGATAATACTAATTCATATCCTCAACATGATAATAATAATCCTAGTTCCTATGAAAAAGTGATACCCAATTCATTTCCTCAAGGGAATAATTTATATAGACCAGACTCTAAACTTGGCAACCCTAGATATAATAATAATCCATTTACTGAAAATTTCAATAAATACCCAAACGTGGCACCTAATTCATTTCCTCGAGGAAATATTTTAAATAGACCATATACTAGAAGTGGCGATGATAGATATAATACAAATCCATTTATTAAAAATTTCGATAGATTCCCAAACAATCACCGCCAACCTATGAGACCACATAAAATTTTCCGGAAATTTGGGTCTAATGTTTCACCAAATAACCACATTCGTATAAATGGACCAAATTCTAGACAATATTTTAATCTCGATTCGCCCAAAAGTTCATATTCCTCTCCAGTACTTAGTTATCCAAATGAAGGAAATAACAAAGTCAATGTACCTCTAAGTATCAATCCAAGTAATCAAATTCAAACATTGGCACTTTCGAATAACCCAGAGAATTTCCCAATTTCGAATAACCCAGACAATTCCCCAATTTCGAATAACCCAGACAATTCCCCAATTTCGTTAAGTAATCCTATAATAAGTCCTACAGATAACCCAAACAGTTATCCAGTCACGTTCAAAAATGAAGAAGAAGTTTCAACTAATCTACTCCCAACTTTACCTGCATATTTAGATAAATCAACATTGATACCATCGCGAATACCAAAAGGAAATTTAGGTCATCTAGATAGGAAAAGTTACTTAAATATTAATCCTGATGAAAATGACCAAAATTTACTTGAACCATCGCCAATTAATAATTTCTCAATAATTACTCCATATAAACTCCCTCGAAATATGGAAATATATAAGAACGACTCTGGCGAAATTAATAAGAAATACGAACCATTTTTAAATCCTAATTTATCAAAATCACCACCATCTTTTACAATAGCTCCCGATTTTCGTAAAAATTCGTTTATTCAAAATGTACCTTTGAATGACAATACTTTCTTACAATCAACACCTTCAAGTTTAACACCACATCCTTATAACCCAAATCCCACTAATAGTATGAAATTACTTCCTTCAGTTCCTGATAATAATTTTCCCATTAGTACCATATCAACATTTGCTAGAAAATATTTCTCGAATTTAATACCAAATAATAATCTTTCTGCACCGAAGAAAATTTTATGGCCTAATTATTTGAGAAATCCAAGTCCACCTAGAACAACCTTCTCTACACCATTATCCACTAATTCAAAAATTCGCCCATTTAAACTCTTTCCAAATAGAGGAAGAACCAATATTTGGAACTCTGCAAAATCTCTATTTCCCAGTTTGTTTAGTACTCGGTTGCCCGTATTTAGAAATAAATTTGGTTTCGACCCATTAAAGTCACCGCGACCAGCAACACACTTACCCCAGTTTAATAGATTAAATAACCGTTTAAGAGCGCCAACAATAAATCCTTTTTACCAGAAATCGCCTGTGAATATTTTTAAAAATAATTTACCACAAACTTTCCCTACTTTATGGCCTCATCGTTATCCTGGAATAGAAACTCTAACAACAAGTCCTCCTTCTCTAAATCCGCTACGAGGATTATCAGGTAAATTTTGGAATAGTTTACATTCAGTATCGCCGAATTTAACCCCTTTAAATAATCGCTTCAACCCACTAACTAATCCTACTCATCAGAAATCACCTTTTTATAACAATTTTCCATCAGTGTTCCATAACCAATATCCTACAATTAGAAGTCCACTCTTCGGAAAAGGGTTACCAAATCGCAATCCGTTAAGTAAATTCAATAGTCAAGTTTTAAAACCACATAAATTCCCAAGTTTGAGACCGTACCATTATAATGGTGATCTCGAAATAAGAAGACCTTCACTTACTCCATTATATAATTCAAATCATCTGCCTAACAAAAACCTGATGCCTATTAATCCATCACAAAATAATTTTAATCCATCTCAAAATAATATTTATCCAATTAATATTAGAAGACCCAACTATTTCAATAATATTCCTCGTAATAAATTACAAAGTTTGCCAAATAATCCTATAAATCCAAATTCCAAATGGGATATTACTTATAAAAGCAACGGTCATCCATACGTCGCCCCACGTTGGAACGGTAGACGACATAATACTGAAGAATTAGAGAATGAATCACATGGTCAAGAATTACCAATTAGAAGTAAACCTTATCCGCTAAGAAATGGCTTAAGGTTTACAAAACCAAATAATTATCGGGATAATCAAAGTCCTGGAAGAAATGGTGGGTACAATTTTTGTCAATATAGACTCACAATAAAAGTATAATTTAATTACAGGAAATATAAGACCCGAAGTTGAATCACCTTATCATCCAAGAAACAATCACTTTAAAAAGCCTCTAAAACCATATGGGAATTGGGGTAAGATTTATTATTATATTCTCAATATTTAGACTTATTATCATGTTTATAGACTCACCTCAACATGAAAACGAAGAATCTATTAATTTGATAAAACCAAATAGGACCAATATGGGTAAGTTGTAGTTTTTAAATTTAATCTATTATTCTGAACTAGATATTTCTATTAATAGATTATCTGGATTATATTAAAGAGATGAAATCTAATGTTGAGTTCTGGCCTAAAACGAAAGAATTTGAGGAAGGAAATAATGGGATTAAACCTACGAACACAGAAGGGTCGCATCTTCCTCATGTCCGAGTAAAACCATTAAACGTTTTAACAAAAGTTCCAGATTTAAATAGTTGGTCAACAACTTCACCTTCGACCAGAAAGGGAAAGTTTGATCAAAGTCAACCTGATAGCATCCTCAAAACAAATCCTGAAATCAATATACCATCAACAATACCCACCTATTCAGCAACTTATTGGGATAAAACAGATAATTTCTACGAGAATCCAAAGTTAAATGAAAAACTCTACCCTGGTAAAGAAAGATATACCCCCAATCATTCCGAGTCATTATATCCACCCAAAAATTACCACAATTCATGGCCTAAGCCCTTATCTCACATAAATGGCGATTCAGAAAATTTTCAAATAACTCGGAAGGAAAAGCCTACTTCCAATTATGATGATTTAAATAAAGAAAATGACCTTGAACATTGGGACTATCCTTGGACCACGCCAATACCTTCCATAAATGATGATTTATTAGTTGAAACACCTTTCGTGAAACCAACTACCGATAATAATATTAAGAAAAAAGGTATACTACCACAAACAAATCAGTTTGGTGGCAATACCTTATTTACTCAAATTCCAAGTAATTATGATGAAACTTCACTTCTTCCATTCAAGAACAGCAATGAAAGTATATTGAATGCTCCACGTTATACAGCAGTCAATGGGCAAGCTATGGAAGAGTATCAAAGACCATTTTCGACAATACCTGAAGATGGATATAATTCAAGACGGCATTCAATGCCAACTATTTTGCACACTACACCTTTTGTAAATACAAACCCCCAATTAATGGAAAATGAAAATACAACTCCATTTAATTTAGTGCAAAATTCGTTACCTGCAAATGGAGATAATTCAAGACGTGATTATTGGTCAACTAATTTACCCACTGCACCTACGGCAATTACAAACTCCCAATTGATGGGAAACGAAAATGCAACTCCATTTAATTTAGTGCAAAATTCAATACCTACAAATTCAGATACTCCAAGACACGATTCTTCATCAACTAATTTACGCGCTACACCGTCGGTAATTACAAACCCCCAATTGATGGGAAACGAAAATAAAACTCCATTTAATGCAATGCAAAATTCAATACCTACAAATTCAGATACTCCAAGACACGATTCTTCGTCAACTAATTTACGCGCTACACCGTCGGTAATTACAAACCCCCAATTGATGGGAAACGAAAATAAAACTCCATTTAATGCAATGCAAAATTCAATACCTACAAACGAAGATACTCCAAGATCCGATTCTTTACCAACTAATTTACCCACTACACCTTCGCTAATTTCAAACTCCCAATTGAAGGAAAATGAAAATACAACTCCAATTAATTTAGTGCAAAATTCAATACCTGCAAATGGAGATAATTCAAGACGTGATTATTGGTCAACTAATATACCCACTACACCTACGGTAATTACAAACTCCCAATTGGTGGGAAACGAAAATTCAACTCCATTTAATTCAGTGCAAAATTCAATACCTACAAATTCAGATACTCCAAGAAACGATTCTTTGTCAACTAATTTACCCACTACACCTTCGATAATTACAAACCCTGAATTTAAGGGAAATGAAAATACCACTCCAGTTAACTCAGTGCAAAATTCCATACCTACAAATTCAGATACTCCAAGAAACAATTCTTTGTCAACTAATTTACCCACTACACCTTCGATAATTACAAACTCTGAATTTAAGGGAAATGAAAATACCACTCCAGTTAATTCAGTGCAGAATTTAATACCTACAAATGGAGATACTCCAAGAGGCGATACTTTGTCAACTAATTCACCCACTACAACTGTGATAATTACAAACCCCGAATTTATGGAAAATGAAAATACTACTTCAGTTAATTCAGTACAAAATTTAATACCTACAAACGAAGATACTCCAAGACATGATTCTTCGTCAACTAATTTACGTACTACACCGTCGGTAATTACAAACCCCCAATTGGTGGGAAATGAAAATACTACTCCAGTAAATTCACTGCAAAATTCATTACCTACAAATGGAGATAGTCTAAAACGCGATTCTTTGTCAACTAATTTACCCACTACACCTTCGCTAATTTCAAACTCCCAATTGAAGGACAATGATAATATAACTCCAATTAATTTAGTGCAAAATTCAGTACCTGCAAATGTCGATAATTCAAGAAAGGATTCTTTGTTAAATAATTTACCCACTACACCTTTGTTAATTACAAATCCCCAATCAATGGGAAATGAAAATACCACTCCAGTTAATTCAGAGCAAAATTCAATACCTACAAATGGTATTACTCCAACGCGCGATTCTTTGTCAACTAATTTACCCACTACACCTTCGGTAATTTCAAACACCAATGTAGATACGCGAAAATCAAACAAAGAAATTCCTAAAATTGAGGATATTAGTAAAACATCAACTATGCCAAATAAAGATGAAAATTCCGATTCTACGAATGCTCCTATAAAACAAACAACGCCAGATGCTGGTGGTGTTCGAAACAATATAGTCACTAATTCTGACGAAGGTTCTACCACCTCAATTACCTCACCCACATTACCAACTACTATAACTAGTAAAGAAGGTATAATTCTTAATGGGGATTC
Source organism: Stenus bimaculatus (assembly GCA_963971135.1). Classification (NCBI taxonomy): domain Eukaryota; kingdom Metazoa; phylum Arthropoda; class Insecta; order Coleoptera; family Staphylinidae; genus Stenus; species Stenus bimaculatus. The sequence goes on along the minus strand of OZ020183.1, from coordinate 41,492,072 downwards.
TTTGGGCGTAACTACTGAACCATCCGGAACCTACTCCAATAAAGATAGTGTGTTTGATGAAAATGCTACACCGACAATTATAAATGAGCTACGAGGTTACACTTTTAGTGCGCCAATTTATCAAACAGATAACGCGAAACCTTATATTCCCAAAGATACAAATAAGGAGCCATTAGATGAAACTGCATCTAGCAGAAATCCCACTGGAATGACACAGCCACAAAATGAAAGAGGTATCTATAAACCGAGGAGAGAATTTCATGATATGACAGATTTATCTACAGTCGATCCAATGTTAACAAAGACTATTCCTAATTTATTACCAATTAGAAATGAGTTTCAAAAAAATGAACCATCGATGACTGCAATGAACTCAAATTTACGTACAACGCAAAATACTTACCCAACCTTGTATAATGAACAAATAACTAGGCCCAAAACTTCCCATGGTGGGAAAAAATCCAACGCAGAAAGTCTATATGATACACAAACAGCAATTTCTAAAAGGAGATATTATTTCGAACAACCTAGTGTAGTGGATCCTATTCAATATCAGACTAAAAATATACAGCAAAAAAGTTATCAAAGTCAAATGACTCCACTAGAAATCAATCAATCAGGACCCACGCTGGCTACCTTCAGCGCTCATCCAGGTGAAAGAATTGGCTCTTTGGAACCCGATAGTAATTTGGCGGAAAAATCATATACTTATAATGAATTGGTATCACTTCTCCCAGAGCCAAAAACTATAAGGGAAAAAGAAAACTATAACAATTTGAGACAATTCTTACTTGATGGAAATATAGAAAAACCAGAATTGAAGAATAGTGGCTACAAAGAGGAAGATTTAAGAACTCTTTTATTAAGTATAGTTAATGACAAAAAATACCCCATTTATATAAGAAAGGCCTCTAAGTATTATTTAAGAAGAAGACCAAATTATGCGGATTTAGTTGGAATCCTTCCAAAACCAAAAAGCCCCAATGAGAAAAAACTCTACAACATTCTTGTTGACTTATTAGGAGGCCATTTAATACACGATCTTATACCGGACTTTGACTCGAGCGAGGAATATAACGACCATCCAGAAGACCGATTAAAGAAGATTTTAAAGGCGGTGCAAAATAGCCCAAATGCACCTTCCCAAGTCCTTGCAGCTAGCAAATTTTACTTCAAACTTATGCAACAAGTAAACGTCCAATTACGAAAAGTCGTTGTAAAAGATTTGGACCTAAATAGGATATTCGTTGATGCATTTGATCTTTCATCGTTTAATAATAAGGAAATGGATGCCTTTGATGATGTATATGAATATGTATCGAAGAATTATTCAGATAATTCATCTATTTTGAGTGGCTGGAATGAGAGAATGAAGAGGGGTGATTTCGTTAAACTTATTTTGAATAATATTAAGGATGATGAAAATTCTGCAGAGGAGTTGAAAGCAAGCGTTAGAATTCTTCTCCCGTTGGTTGTAAATTCTGGTTCAAGTTCTACATTGTTAAAATAGTTAATTTATGGTAGAGGATGATTGATATATTAGTTTTAGTAATTAATTAAATGGTGACAGTAGGATAATTGCTAAAAGTTTTTAAAATAATTATTTAAAAGACAATGTATTCGTATACTGAATTAATTTATTACTATTGGTTGTCCATTTAATTTTAAATGTATGTTAATCAATAAGTTGTATATTTTGAAACTAATAAATGTAATCGCAATTAATTGTAACTAACTTTATTTTAAGTATGCAACATGTAAACCATCAAACATTAGTATTGGAACAAAATAAAAGTAAAACAAGTTTCTAGTCTAAATTTCACTGGTTTCAATAAAACAATAAATGTTAATAATATTAAATATTTATTTTCTAAATTCTTACATAATTTACAATCTAATTACTAATAATTGCATTTTGTTTTTTCAATTTAATTTTTGGGCGTAAACCCTGTTTGGATCTTACTTCCACAATAGTTTTTTCAGCACATTCACTTGCTTTATCAGAGCCCAATTTTAAAATATCCAATAAATAATTACCATCATTTAAATATTCAAATATTTTTTTTCTAATTGGTGCTATATAATTCACAACTTCATCAGCTACCACCAATTTGTACCTGAAGTTTTTACGAAAAAAATATTTTTAAAATGCATGATGTAGAACAAAGTTTGGATTTTAGATTTTTTACCTTCCAGTGTTCATTCCTGCAGTTTCAGCTAGTATTTCTTCCACTTGTTTTCCACTTAATTCAGAATGAATTGTAATTAAATTTGATACTCCTGGTCGATTTTCTGCATCAAAGCTTACCTTAAATTTAAAAAAATATTAACGGTTAACGCCTAGTATTATCCAAACTTTTAACCGCCATTTAATTTTACATATACTAGGTATTTCTAAATATATGCGAAAAAAATCACCAAATTGGTGATCCTTTGATCAATATATTCGGATTCGCATGCTGAAGAATTTAGTATTGTTTTTAACACCAACACGATTTCCGAAGATACAACTTGCAACCGAGAAAAAATTTAAAAAAAATCATGGAAGTGGGTAAAGTCATAAAACCGCCTACAGACGATCCGATTTGGTCGGATACGCTGAATACACGGTCCGACCAGCTCATCCGACAGACCGCCGATTCTGTGCACTTCCTGTGCTATTTACTTCGCGCAACAATATTTAGACCAATAAAAAGATGGCCGCGTTACTAAAAATTGCGAAAATTTTGGTATGAAGCATGCAAATTGGACGGAAGGGCCTCCACACGGTACGACGCGGTCGTACAGTTGGTCCCAGCTGGAAGTAGGACAAAAACAATCACGATCGCGTATTCTTTGTCCTACTTCTGTCGGCAGATGCCGACCATCCAATCTGAAAATTTGATTGACAACAGGCCTCCACACGATCCGATTTACCTTCCGACCTGAATTTCATCCGAGTGAATGTTAATCATCTGGTTCATACTAAGAGGGCTATTCTGCAACCACACGAAACGAAATTCGCATGCGAAAAAAGAGTGGGAGAATGTCAATAGTACAGTGTAAGATAGAGACAGAAGGTCGCACTTGAAGTTGCAGAATAGGCCTCTAAGTGATTTTGGATTCGCCTGTGAGATTTTGACGCAGCGCTTCGAGGATGGTGAGATTGAGATTCAGTGTGTGAGATTTCAGGAATCCACGGCCTGGGAAAAAATATCCTATAGGAAACACAGTACGTTTCTATGAAAAATTTTCCAAAACAACCAATAAGTTACGAGTATTTTGCGTGACCACGCCTTTTTTCCTATACGATATTTTATCCCCGTAAATGAGGATACGACTCCTGGAGCGCGTTCGGTTTTAGTTGAATTAGTTAGAGTAATCAACTATCAACTGACAGGTTACTCCTCAGTTGAAGAGTTTCCGAACACTTCAGTTGGCACTCTGACGTCTGACAACAATATAAACTGTTGCGAAGTGTGATAAGCTGAAAATATAAAATAATACACTTTAAAATTTATCGTGACGCTAGTCAAAAATTGGAAGCTCATTTAAAGAAATTTAGATTTCAAGAAGAGCTTGTGAGTAATTGTACGAATTTTGGCAACGTATTTTGATATCGAAAGCATAAAGTTAATTAAATTTAAAAAAACTGCTTATTTTAAATGGTTCGAACTACCTATCTATAAGCAATTTCCATTGTTTTTTTTTAATTTTTCTCTAAAATTCCTATTTAAAGCGTGGTTTTAAATGTTAAAAGCTAGGTTAGAGGGAATTAACAATAAACTTGACAGATAAAAAGTATCAACAAACGTTCTGCGCATGTCGAGTAACTTATTCACGATCAAAATTGGTCGTGAGCTTCGTGACTCCTCCGGGAAATGAAAAATGTTTCCGATTGGGTTAGTGTAAATCCCTAACTAGGTTTCCGAACACTATTAGTTGAATTAGTTAGTCCTCGGTTAGGGTCTCCGAATGCAGTCTTGACCAAATTACATCCGACCGCATCGGATCGTGTGGAGGCGCCTACAGCCTACAAACGATCCGATTTGGTCGGAAACGCTGACTAAATCGGATGCCGCATCCACACGGTCCGACCAACCATCTGACCGACCGCCGATTGTACTCACCTTCTGCACTATCTACTTCGCGCAACAAATTAGTCAATAAATAGTGGAGCACTCGTATGAAGCCTGAAGACTCCAAACGGTCCGAGAGGTCGGAAGATGGCGACCATCCGATCTGATAACTTGGTTGACAACAACCTCCACACGGTCCGACTCGGTCTGACGATCGAGCGGTGGGAAGATCATCCAACCAAATTACATCGGAACGTTCGACCGCGTCGGAATGTGTGGAGCCACTATTAAGAAGTGAAATCGATCTTCGGACTTCGGAGCATTTATAGGAACTTTTTTCTTATCATGATCCAAGGAATTACCACCAGAAGTATTGAAACATAAATATGAAACACCCTGTATATGTAAAATGTTAAATTTAACCTTATTTAAAATTAAATGACCGTTAAAATTTTTGATAATATCAGCTGAAATTCATTTAAGTTACTTCTAGTCGAAAATCATAATAAAAATAAACTATATACCGGGTGTCCACGAAACTATGGCCACCCCTGTAATTTCTTTATTTATGAAATTAAAAATTTGAAATTTTAATATGTTATAAGGCATAAGAAAACGCATTTATTGAACTATTTTTTTTTCAATTTCACTTCCGGTTTCACGTGATATGACATCAACTTTCTTATTTTAAATGTAATACCCTATTTTTTTTGTACTTATTAGTAAACATTGGAAAGCTCCAAGTATGTTTATGACAACAAAATTATTTTTCTGAAGTTTCAAAAAAAAATTGGATTTTTGTTTTGGTAATTTTTTTTTAATAAAATCTATTAAAACTACTCTTAAATAATTTAAATGGGCAAAATAAATTGTAAATTATGAAATCCATTCTGCAATTTTTGAAAAATTAATTTTTATAATTCGCAGGTGCGCGTGCAAAAGGGAATAATTAAAAAACTATGCAATTAAGATTGTTTATACTTAACCCCTTTTACACGCCGGGGTTTGATATTGGGGCGACACATATCTCCTTATACGCAAAACACGAAGAATCAAATTTATAATTGTTCTATGACTTAACCCAAATTTTCAAAAAAAACTGACTTTTACGCGCGCACCCGCGAATTTTTAAAATGAGTTTTTTTGCAAATATCTTTTTTCTTTTTTTATTTTACCTATTTCAATTATTTAAGAGTAGTTTTAATAGATTTTATTAGAAAAAAAAATTACCAAAAAAATCCAAAATTTTTTTTGAAAGAAAAAAAATGTTTTTTGAAACAAACATACTTGGAACTTACCAGTGTTTACAAATAAGTACAAAAAAATAGGGTGTTACATCTAAAATAAAAAAGTTGATGTCATTTCTGATGACACCGGAAGTAAATTTGAAATTTTTTTTAGCTCAATAAATCGTTTTCTTATGCCATATAATATTTCAAACTTTTATTTTCATAAATAAAAAAATTACAGGGGTGGCCCTAGTTTCGTGGACACCCGGTATACAGGGTGGTGATTATTTCGATGCTCAGCATTGGTATCTTTTAAAATGGAAGAGATACGTGGTCGGTTAAATTAAAGAAAAGTTGCGCATTTTTATGACCATTAAAAATCTGAAAGAAAATTTAAGATATTTAAACTCATTGCAAAATTATGGCCAAAAATATAAAAAATCTGATTTTAGAAAATAATTTATATTTTCCAAACCATTACTGCTACATCAATGAAATTTGGTATCTTTAAATTGTTTACTATTTTGAGTTAAATGACGTCAAAAAATAATATTTTGGCCTCCTAGATTCGACGCCGCGATATTCAACTTTTTTATTTCTTATGGCCGCCATTTTCGATTTTTACCTCATCAGATAATAAATAATAATACATTTCCAGATTGCTAATTAACATTAATGTGTTCCCTTAGAAAATGTGTTAAATTTGAAAATTTGTATAAAAAACAAATGAAATCAATGTTTTATGGACAGTTTCCATGGTTACCATAAAAATATCGCCTCAAATGAAACTTTAAATTTGATCAAAATTCAAATAATAAAAAAGCAAATACTTTAATCATTGTATTTGTTTAATATTATAAAGACACCTGTTATTTACATAAAATGCTCTTATTGCAAATCATTTGTTTATTATTATTATTTTCTTTATTATTACATCAATTTTGAGGAGATACTTTTATGGTAACCATGGAAACTGTCCATAAAGCATTACTTTCTTTTGTTTTTTATACAAATTCTTCAGTTTTCAGTTTAACACATTTTCTAAAGGAACATATTAAAGTTAATTAGCAATCTGAAAAAGTATTATTATTTATTATCTGATGATGTAAAAATCCAACATGGCGACCATAACAAATAAAAAAGTTGAATATAGCGGCTTCGAATCTAGGAGGCCAAAAAAAAATTTTTTACGTCATTTAACTCAGAATAGTCAACAATTTAAACGTACCAAATTTTATTGATGTTGCAGTAATGGTTTGGCAAATATTAATTATTTTCCAAAACCACATTTTTTGTTTTTTTGGCCATAATTTTACAACTAGTTTAAATATCCTAAATTTTCTTTCAGATTTTTAATGGCCATAAAAATGAGCAACTTTTCTCTAATTTAACCAACCTCGTATCTCCTCCACCTTAAAATATACCAATGGTGAGCATGGAAATAATCACCACCCTGTATACTAAACAAACTCAAAACATGAAAAAAAGGATAATGAAGAAACATTGGTTTTATCACCTCTGATGTAAAATCTGTGACGGCTTTTTTAATCTTTCGAACAATCTCATCATCAGAATCAGTTAAAGAAATACGACTTTTTGCATCAGGATCTGACTTGGACATTTTTTTAGTTGGATCTCTTAAACTCTTTAATCTGGAATTTCCTTGATCTATAAAAATACCTTGTAGACTTTTGAAAAATCTAAATTTAATCAAGTGTTACTGATAATGCTGTGGGGTATCGGAAATGTGTCATCAAATCTGTTATTAAACATCCTGGCTAAATCTTGAGACAATTGCAAATGTTGAAGCTGATCTTCTCCTACGGGAATATGCGTAGCTCTAAAAACCAAACAAAAATACTGATACTCGTTAATTAAATTATGTAAACCATTACTTGTATAATAAAATATCAGCTGCTTGTAAAACCGGGTACACAAATAATCCTAATGGAATATCTTTTAAATTGGCAGATTTTTCTTTATACTGAGGTAGGTGGGCTAGCCTGGAATCTGTACTATGGTTCAAAATATCGTAAATAATGATAATATTTACCGTGCCATAGTGGAAATGCAACTTAAATACCAGCATAACTCTGTGTGTTGTACAACAGACGATTGTTGAAATAATGTCGTTTTATTGGGGTCTACACCACAAGCCAATAACGTCGCAGTCATTTCTAATATATTTTTGGAAAGAATTTTCGGATCCTATTACAAGCATGTTGAGAATATTTATAATTTTATTAATATATCCATTATACATCGAGGAGAAACTTACTTGCGGTAAAGTTATGGAATGCAAATCAACAATAGAAATGCTTATATCGTCATTATTATTTTGAAAATTTATCCACTGTCTTACAGCACCCAAATAATTACCTAGATGCATTGTACCCGTGGGCTGTATTCCTGAAAATACTTTCGTTGCATATTTCGGAGAGTTCTGCAATTGATGGTCATTTTTTAAATGTTTTAAAATAAAATTTGAAACTTAAATTAATCTAATAATTACCTTAATTGTAGAGTATGATCGAATTGATCCTAAAATTACTTTAAAATGTTTCATTTTCATTAAAATTTAAAAATTTGAGGTTAGGTATTTAAAAATTTTTTAGGTTAGAGCTATAGAAATAAGTCTGGTAGAGTAGTTTTCCTGCTGACTGTACCATCAACAAATACATACAAGGTGATCATTTCAAAACGATCCACCTGAAATAACTTCAGTTTGATAAAATTTACAAAAAATCTGCAAATCAGGTCAATTTTAGTTGAGAGGGGGAAACTTAATGACGTATAAAATCTCACTCCAAATGTCACCCCATTTGCCACAGCCACCCTAACTTAAAATTTTTAAATAGCACCCGCCAAGTTTTGATACCTCATTTTAATGGGTAGAAATTAGAAATAGAATTACATTTAAGAAATCGAAAAGATTAGAAGCTAAAATGTTGTTATTGTCTCATTACGACCGATATTAATAATTTGGACGTCTAATAACTAGTACTTTTTGTTTTGTCCGCAGGTGATAAGATTTTAAAATTAAATATACCAGCATAATGTTCTTTTAAAATCCTTTAAAATGAGGGGTTACAATAAGTATGTGGGTGCATTTTAAATTTTTAAAGTCAGGGTGGCTGGGGCAGAAGGGATGACATTTGACGTAAACTTTTGTACGTCAATAAGTTCCCCGTATGAACGTGTTTTGTCGAATTTTTAATACATCTCATCAAACCGAAGTTATTTAGGGTGGATCGCTATTTGCGGTTTTTTGTTATAATTTGTGATAGGGTGATCGGATTTTAAAATAAAACATACCAGCATATTGTGCTCTTTCTACCCATTAAAATGAGGTGTCACAACTTGGGGGGTGCTATTTAAAAATTTTAAGTCAGGGTGGCTGTGGCAAATGGGGTGACATTTGGGGTGAGATTTTATACGTTATTAAGTTTCCTCCTCTCAACTAAAATTGACCTGATTTGCAGATTTTTTGTAAATTTTATCAAACTGAAATTATTTAAGGTGGATCGTTTTCAAATGATCACCCTGTATAACAAATTATACAGTGCGGACATAAAGTAAATCCCCCTGCTAACTTTTGAACGGTTATGTTTTTGATTCTCAAAATTTGTCTACTGAGGAATCTAATTGCGAATTTTCTAATAAAGGTATTTTTGATTTTGTCGAACTTCCGGTTATACCGAAAGTGGATGGCAACTTTCTTATTTTAAATGGAACACCCAGTATATTTTTTGTATTTTCGTGTTATAAAAATACCATTAAATTGACTTAGCATAGTGTGGTCTACGATTAATACTTTCGGAATTACGCCCATTTGTAAATCGCATTTTTATGCAACCTCATTTACACCAGAAGTTGGACCCAACTACCCTAACTTCGTTATTTTAAATGAAATATTTTGCAATTAAGTTAATAATATTAAATTTAAACAAAATTATGTTTAATAGTAAGTTCGTTCATTTTGCTGATTAACATAACCACCTTCCACGTCTTGACAGTAATAAAATCTACAGGAAATCTCTTGGATAAATATTTTGTTTAAATTTAATGTTATTAACTTAATTGCAAAAAAAAATCATTTAAAATAAGGAAGTTGGGGCACGGAACTTAGCATCAGGTGTAAATAAAGTTGCATAAAAATGCGATTTTTAAATAGGCGTAATTCTGAATGTATTAATTGTAGATCACATTATGCTAGGTCATTTTAATGGTATTTTTATGGAGAACACGAAAATGCAATAATATACTGGGTGTTCCATTTAAAATAAGAAAGATTCCATCCATTTTCGGTATAACCGGAAGTTCCACCGTTCAAAAGTTAGCAGGGGGGGGGGGATTTACTTTATGTCCGCACTGTATAACAAATTATACAATAATTAAATAATATAATTAATAAGTAAAATAAAATATTGATTTTTAATTCTATAATTTAATTCAGCAGATTTTAATGGCAAACCAACGATTAGGACATGGTGTATGTTTTTGACTTTCTATCACTTTATTATTCTCTAGTCAAGTTTTAAATAAAATCCGTTAAATAAAAAGGCTCATGCTTGTGCTTTTGCTTTTACAAAAATATCTATTTTTTTAAAATAAAAAACACTAAGCACGTTACATCTGTATGAAATGCAAACAAGGTAGCATCAAGTAAGTTTATAAATAATTTTTTTTATATAATTATTTATTTTGTATAACAATTTTTTGTATATAATTTTAATTTTTAAATTAAATTATTCAAGTATCAGTAACAATTAATATGAATAATATGTATATTGTATTTTTAAAGGTTTATTTGGTATTTTATACATTATACCGCATAGCAATGCTTGTAGTTATATTACTTTGTAGGTTATAAAATTTAAAGTTACATTTATAAGATCAACAAGAAATATAACAATAATTTATTGTTTATATCAAGAACTAAATTAACTATTTCATAATGTTTGAATCTATATTATCATATTTTACTAATAATTCTAGGGAAACTTTGGTAAACAATAACTGCCGAAGGCTACTGAACAAAAATGGAACAAGAAAACTTAATGTTATTAAGTAGTATGTCACCAAAACTAAATAAAATCAAGCCTAACAAAGTGAAAAGTAAAATATTACTTAACATTATTTAAACATGATTTATTACCGTTATTATAATTTTTAGTTCCTAGTAAACTTGCTTTGAAAACAAATATTCGACGATCATTTATTTGTGATAAATACCAGCGAACGGTTCCTGAAAAAAACATTGAAGCAGTGGATATTATATCCTCATCTTCATCAAGTACAAATTCAAAAAAATCAAATAATTGTGATATAATTGTACCTATTTTATCGTCTCAGAAAACTGAATCTATTAAAAATTGGCTAAATGATCTTCCGGACGTAAATAATTCCAATGATATCGATCAACTTTGTGATTCATTCCTTGATAATGTCTCCTGCATAGACGGGGCTTTAAAATCTAAAAATGAAGGGAAAATATTCAATTCAACAAAATTGGAAAATTTTAATAAAGATTTTAAACCGTTTCTTAAACCAGAATTTCCTAAAATCGAAGATACTAAAGCCAAAACTAAAATAAATAATTTAGAAGTTATCGATTTAATATCATCGGATACTTCAGAATCAGATGAAGATGTGGATAAACATTTAAGTTATAATTGTACAATTGTTGAGGAATCTTTTGAAGATAATAAAGAGAATTTAGATGATAATTTTGAAAAAAATGAAATTTTGAAGAAAAGCAGTAAGTTATTTTAAAGTTTAAAAGTACATCTACTGTAGTAAAAATAATATTTTTTTCAGTTGAAAGTAATAACAAATCTTCAAAAACTGGTTTTAAGAAAGATGAATTATTTTTATTGAAAACTGAACCGAAAGATAAAATTGAAATAAAACCATCCAAGGATAAGAGTCAAAGGTAAAATTTTTTATTCTACCAATAAGCTTTAATTTATTTAATTCTAATATTTTAGAGAAACAATTGTGTACAAAAATCCTTACTTAGAATTAAATGATCCTAAATCGGCATTAAAAAAAGTACAAATAAACCAACTTAAAAAGAAGTTTGAATCGCCTTGGACAGAAAGACTGAAAAATATCTGTGATTCGGATACTGATCCAAATGAATCTCCCCTTCATAAAAATGTAGGTGCCAATAAGGAATCGGTATTCAACTCTCCGGATTTTGCAAATGGTGTAAATAACAAAATTGGTGAGAAAATAAATTTAGGAATTTTTCAGGTATACGGACGAGAAAAATTTCAAGATGAAAGTGTTTAAACCACACTTCTATAGGACCGCCCAAAAAAAGTTATTCTACCCTGAACGAAAAATCGAGTTCATCCCTTAAGTGTCCGAAATTCACCCCAAATCGTATGTTACTGGATTCTGAAAACGACGGTTTTGGGGGAGATACAACCCTTTTTGTATTTTTACCTCGAAATCGGACGTTTATTGCGCGGAGCCGCGAAAAGGGTAGTTTTTTTCGTGAGAATTTAAAAATTCCGCTTGTATGGTGTAGAGGGATGTCGATTCTAAGCGAGGTTCGAATTTCAAAATTTTCCAAGCACCCTAACACTGTGAAAAAAATTTCCAAATTCGGTCGATTTTTCTTGCTTTATTTCGGGTTTTTGTCGGCGTCAACTTTGAAAAATCGCAGCCCCGTCTGGTTTTAAAGGGAAGCGACGAAATTTGGCCCCTTTTATTCTCACATCCTGAGGATTAATCAGTACAATTTTTAAATCTCCAGGCGCAACGGTGCGGCGTCACTGTGCAAAATTTTGCGTTTTTTCGGGCAGCAAAAGTACCAAATTGGTACCGCTTCGATTTTAAGATCAACCGGTGTAAAAAATTCACCGTTTTTTAATTTACAAAGAAAATACCCGTTATTATGGTGATCAGAGCCCTTTTTTTGATATCTCGTTTTTTTATATTAATTTGGGGGGTTTAAAATTGTTTTTGTTGCTTTTTCGACGCGGATTTTGAAAATTCGTAACTTTTGATAGGGATTGGATATTACGGTGCGCTATTTTTTATTTTGCTTATTACACTAATATTTATGAGCAAAAAAATCAACACTTCTAAATTTTCCCCCTTTGCTTCGGAAAAAAATCGAATGTAAAATATTCAAAAAAATTGCAAAAACGTGAGGTACGTTTTATACTTCTGCGGCTTCCAAGTTTTTAAAATCTTCTCAATTTTATATCAGTTTATCAAATAAGAATAATTTCTTTAGGGCTTAACGCATAGAACATTTTTAATTTATGCTGGGTTAAAAAGTTATAGCTTAACAAAGTCGACATTTTGAATTTAAGGGTGGTTGGCTCCCGTTCGGCCATTTTTTAACGGATTTTCATTTTAAAAAAATTTACTGCATCTACTCTTGGAACCAAAACCGCCCACGCATAGTGTTTTTTGAATTTCGAAAAAACAACGAAAAAATTATGTTTTTAAGAAGGCATCAACCCCTCAAATTCTATTACACCCTCATGTAATACACCTTCTCTGAAAGCTTTTAAGGTCTACTTTACGACAAAAAAAGAATCATTTCGCTATCTCCTTTCGTTATGGAGTTATGACTGAATAATTTCCGTTGAAGCCTAAAGATTTCGGTTTGAAATTTTTCACTTTTTACAAAATAATTAATATTTTCGAAACTATTCGCACCACCGAGACGTTTAATTGCTTAAAATTTGTACCGTCACCTCCCCCACCAAATTCCGCGAAATATATAATTTTCGGTTGAAAATTGCGCCCTCCAGGGCCGTATTAGTACCAACATTTTGGCAAAACTTTGCGAATTTTTTCCAAAAAAACTATTTAACCGATTTTAACCAAATATTTTTAAAAACGCGTCTATCTACGGTGTTTAACTTTGGTAAAAATTTGAAACAGGTTACTCTTATAGTTTTTGAGAAAAATAAATAAAAACCGATTTCACTGAAAAATTTCAAGCCATTAAAAATATCTCAAAAATTTTTTTTTCGATTTTTTTCAAAATTGACCCCACAAATGAAAGATAATATAAAATGGATGAAATGTATGGGGTTAGTTGCCCTCTACACCTCCAAAAAAAAATGTTACACCCCAAAAACTCTAATTTTAGTTATTAAGCGAATATGAATTTTTCAAAATACACCTTTACTCATTTACCAGAATGCCATATTTTATATAAAAATTCATAACTTTTGAACGAAACATCAAAGAGACTTGAATTTTTTTTTATTTCTTTCTTATTTCTTTAAATTACAACTTTAAAGTATTAACTTTCAAATTTTTTATTTGAAACGCAATTTGGTTTTAAGATTCGAAAGTTGCGGAAAGCTTATTTAAAACTCCTTGTAATAAGGAAGATTTGGATTTGTTATATGAACTGTATGGAGATTCTTTGAGTCAAATAGAAAATTTAAATTTGCCGAAGACTGAACCAAAAAAAGAAACAAAAAGGGATAATTTTAAACATCCAAATACGGAGAAGTAAGTTTTTATTTTTATTAAATTATGTTGTGATTAATGCAAATTTTTAGACATTTTGGCAAAAGACAAGCTTTAACCGAATCAGATTTTAATCTAAAAAAGATAACGGAGACAAAGAATGGACGTAGAAAATTATTGCTACCAGTTGCTCTTACTTATGGAAATGATGAGGATAATCTAATTGATAGTGATAAAAACAATATAAAACAAGACTCTAATATGAAAAAAATGGGTAAATATTTTTAAATGATTCTTTAAATGAATAGTCTGTAAATATAAGCGCTTGATATTTGCGGTTGGTCATAATTTTTTTTCCAGTGACATTCAATTTATTTTTAGATCCTAAAATAACTGAACAAAGAAAGAGAATTTCGGAAAAATTTAATGAATTTAGAAGCAAGTATGATGATAATTTTGATAGAAGGTAAATGTATTTTTTTAAATTTATTTATTTAAATATATTATAATTATTTTTATCTTGAAGAGCTAAAAATAATGTCTCCTCGAGTGATTCTGAAATAGATTCACCTGTAAAACCAAAAAAAATACCAGTAAGAAATAAAACATCAACAAGAAAAAATGGAAAAGTTTCTTCGACTAGTTGGGAAAGCGGGAGTGATTCATCAGATGAGTTTCGTTGTAATAAGCCTCCAATAGAAAATCTTCTTTCAGCAATTATTCAAAGTAAAAATACAAAAATATATTCACACTTTTATCAATAATTACTTTTGGTTATTTCAGAAAAGAAATTAAATGATGACAAAACAACTAGTCCATATTTTATGAAGGATAAGAAATTAGCAAAAACGTAAGAATGAATTCTTCATATTAAATCTTATAACATATTTAGTTTTAGAACTACCTCGAGTACAAAGAAACCTATAGAAAAAAATTTACCACAAACCTTTACATTTCTGCAATCTCTCTCAAAAAATGTGCCAATAGAACAATGCGACACTACAGTGAGATTATTTCGTAAAAATTTTAAGCAACACCGTGACAAGCTTTATGAAAAGCTTTTTAAATTATTTAATGATAAAATTTTTAATAATTGTATGGCGTCAGATACACTTTATGAATGGAGTGATAGGATGACTGCAACTGGTGGTTACTGCTGTTGCAAAAAAATTACAAGAAGCTCCGGTGCAATTGAGAGAAGTGTTAGGTTTGTACTATCGAGTAAAGTAATCGATTCTGCAGATCGATTGAGAGATACTCTTGTTCACGAAATGTGTCATGCTGCAACGTGGTTAGTTAACCAAGTAGCTGATGGGCATGGACCTTATTGGAAATCATGGTAAAATATTAAATAATATTATGATTATTCTTTAAATCAATTATTTTTAGGGCTTCGAAAGCAATGAATACTTTTCCAGAATTACCCCCCATAAAAAGATGCCATGATTACAATATTAATACAAAATATACGTATAAATGTAATGATTGTGGGTATAGGTAAGTAATTTGTTTTATTGAAAAACTACGATTTAGAAATTATATTTTATAGTTTTGGGCGCCATACGAAGTCTTTAAATTTGGAAAGGAAACGTTGCGGTTATTGTTATGGAACTTTTAATGTTTTAATTAATAAACAGAAAAAAAATGGGGATGTTCAAAGTGTTCCAATTACACCCAAGAAAGAACCTACTGGTTTTGCATTGTTTGTTAAAGAGAATTATGCTAAACACAAACTGCCAAGTCGTAAGCATGCAGATGTTATGAAAGTTTTGAGCGAAAAGTTTGCCTTGACAAAAATTGACTAATTATACATGTACAACTGAATAATTTTTTATTTATATTTTATAATATATACCTACATAATATTGTATTTTTGACAATATATCAATAAATATGTATTTTAGACTTTAGTTTTACTTATTTTGAACACTCAAAAGGATCCAGATATAAGTCGACAAAATTGAGAATTTTTATCAAAATTATTTAGAATCGAATCCTTGATTTTAAAGTTTTTTGGAAGCCCAAATTAAGAAACGCATTCTAGTTTTTTTAAGTAGATTTTGTCGATCGCTTTTTTTTTAAGACCACCTTTTTTGGGAATTTTTTTGATTTCGCTCGCCCTCTGGTGGCAAAAATATGAACTTCTAATGCGGTACTTACTTTTTTGATTTACCGCATTGGTACATGTTTTTTGAGCATTATTGATGCTTTAAATAATAAATCTATTTATATTTTGTTGAATATGTAGTTACAAGGTAGAAGAATGCATTTTAATAGTGTATTATTCAACGAGCGAGAAATGATAGCCATTATTCACGAACACCCAAATTGCGACACGAGCCGGTAGGCTCCTGTCGTAATAAGTCTGAGTAATGGCTATTTTCTCACAAGTAGAATACTATAGTGCTTTTTCCACGACTTTATTTTTTTTACGGTGTTTTTATGCAATTTTTTGAGGTTTATTTTTCGTATTTTTTACATTTCTTTGCTCATTACTCAATGGGTTGGCAATACTGCAGCTTTGTGATTGGTCCGAACATGCTTTAGCAAAATTTAACGATTTTATGTTATCTTTTATCTATCCATTTTGAATTTTCTTTAAGTAAAATTATGTAATTGTCTTATTGGTAGTTATATATTTAAAAAAAGGTAAAGGAGGAATTTATAAAAAAAATTAATTCGATTTTAATCAGTTTAATGACAGTCTGGTTCCAAATTGTGCAACAAAGGTGTTTAATCAAAAAGTCCGAAACCCATATCATCATCTTCTTCCTCTGATTCTTCTTTCTTCTCTTCCTTGGCAGCTGGTGCAGCAGCTGCAGCAGGAGCAGCGGCAACTGGGGCAGCAGCAACAGCAGCAAACTTAGATGGATCCTACAAAACAAAGACATATTAATACCAATTCTAAAATCCAGTAATAATTCATTTTAAGATTTTGTGAATTTAATATCAACCATAATAAAAATGTATTTATACCTTAATGTACTCCTTAATGGTGGCAGCTTCCTTGAATTCAACATCAGTAACAGCAGCAAGTCCAAGCAAGTTCTTGAATCCATTTCCAAGAAAGTGTGGAGCAGATGCAACGTTTGGATATTTAATAGATAAAGAAACCGAAGCAATGTTTGCAACACCAGCCAAGAATCTAGCTCTCAAATCTTCAGGTTTGATGTCCAAAATTTCAGGAGCAAAAACAGTACCAGAATCGTAAACTTGCTCAACAATAAGACCATATGAGAAAGGAGAGATGTTTAACATGTTCAATAAAGTAGCTTCGGAAGCTCCTACTTTGTCTCCTGGCTTCAAAATATGTACATCGTTGATAATTTCAATTGTACCCTTGGAAATCTTGGTTGGGATAGACAGAGCTTGGAAGAAAGAAGTTTTTTCAGGTCCCAAACCAGTATTTTGGGCCGGAATAATGACAGATAGGGGAGCAATTGCACCAGGACGAGCAGGAGCACGAACTTTGTTCTCGACGAGCTTATCTCTAACTTCGACGAGGTCTCCACTGGTGAAAACAAATCCTACATTGCCTCTGATGTGTGGCAAAAGTTTTTCAAGAGCTGGGTTTCTTTCTAAATGACCCTTGATGGCTTTCCTCATCATGGTGTTTTTGCCCATAAGAACTTCAGCATTGCCACGAAGTGACATGCGAATTTGTTGCATTTGTTTGGAACCGACATTGTCAGCGCCCACAATAAAACATTTGGGGTATTCTTCAATAAGTTGCTGTAAAATAAAAGTTTCTCAATTAACAATAGAGAATTAAATAAAAAATATTAGGTAATTATCATAAAATTTCAGATAATTTTATCCACAGCACATGATTTTCATGCTAGTGGGTTCTGCTATTTCTAGCTCTAGCACTCAAATCGCTTGAGAGACGAAAAATGTGTCATCATGTTAATTTTTCCAATTTAACTTACTAAAATATAAGAAATACTTACAATAAGTTTAACGAAGTACTTGGACTTCCAGGTAGCCTTGTCCTCCCTACCCATCTTGTGTGCAGGGACTCTTTATGAATTTAAGAACTAAAATAAAAAGCACACATATTTACTTAATTCAACATTATTAAGAATTTTAGAGGTTAGGTTTATTTAGTGAATTTATATAAATAAGCAATTATTAATTTCATATTGCAAAATAAAATCTTCAATAGGGATTTATAAATAATAGAAAATAAAAATGTAAGTATTTGATATTTGAAGATCTACAAAGCACAAAAATATTATTAAATTATTGTGGATATACTTTTAGGGTTTAATTTTATTATGAAAAAATAAGTGAAAATTTAAGGATTGCAAAGATTTTAATGGATTTCTAATCTAAAATATGCAGCATGGCTTAATTATTAAAATGTACGACTTACCAAGACGAAAAACACAGACGCAATGAAAGAATTTCCGTTTTCTAACTTACGAAGTAAATATTAAAGAGGGCGCTGTAAGACGCTTTTAGTTCCATCTTCTTTTATTTAAATAAACTAAAAAGAGAGAGACAATTTGAAAAGATCACAAACGTCACAAATCACAACATACAGTGCTTTCGTTTTGAAAACTCAAATTGCTCCAAAAAATAAAAATTTATTAAAAATTCAAAATAAATAGTATTAGAAATAAATAAAAATTTTAGTATTTATAGCATGAAAGTAATAACAATAATACAGTGAATTCAAATAAGATTGATACCGCTAGTATGCAACCAAACATACTCTGTACTGATTTTAGACTTGCTAAGTTGGTGTACCTGTTAATTTTCATTCAAATTTAAATCTGTCACCTTAACCAAAGCGTCTCTATGCAGTTTTTCTTCAGGTATTTTCCAAGTTATTTCTCAGTGAGTTGCAAATTTTATAAAAAACAGTTTTTTTTCTTCAAACGTCATTAAAGTACAGTCTTCTTTGACGTTTGACAGGCTTTAAAATGTCACTTTTTATGTTCGTTAATTCTATGGTCACTTTGTACTGCCTAGCAGTAGAAATTAAATTTCTACTCCGCCTATTCGGCAACCCAATATGCATGTCGTATTGAAATTAAACAATGTTAATTAAAATAACATAATTTAAAAAAAGTAGAAATGAATTTTAGGCAATCCAATATACACTAATATTGTATTGTGTGTTATATGATGTATGTAAATTAAATGTCAAATTTTAAAATTATTTATTATATTACTACTTTAAAAATTTTGACGTTTGACGAAAAAATAGCATGTTTTATTCGGAGTAAAAGAACTTTTTGTGGCTCGCATGTATCCGCGGGACTCGCAAAGCTCGTTCCGCAAACCTACATGCTCGCCACAAAAAGTGCTTCTTTTACTCCTAATTAAACAATATACTATTTTCAAAACTAAAATTAGTGTAGTTAAAATATTCGCGACGGTTTTTTTAGTGGAGCACAACGTATTCTTTCCTAACATGCAATGTCAAGAGTATCAATCATTTTTGAAGACTGTGTATAAAAAACTGTTGTCCCAATAAATTTTTTTTTCAGTATTGCCAACTTAATTTTATGTTGATACATGTGCCTCTGTGATCATAACCTTAAATTATTTCTTAAATACCTTATGGGCTTTAATTACTTTAAGACCTAATAAATAAAGATATAATGGGTTTAGAAAAAAAGGGTCTAGGAAATATTGACGAAGATTCTGATGCTGAAACAGCTGAAGATAACATAGGTGATGAAACTATGACCAACGATAGTGATTCTGATTTGGACTCCGATGGTGATTCTGATAGTAGCTCTGATAGTGACAGTGATTCAGATGAAAATAATGATGAAGAACCGGAGGATGAAGTTATTAAGGCTATACTTCAAGAAAACAATCGGGAGCGTAACCATCCTCCTGTAATTCAATGCGATGATTTTATAGTTGATATTTCTTTCCACCCAAAAGAAGACATGCTTGCTATTGGTTTGATTACCGGAGATGTTACTTTGTATAAGTATAGTAACACTGAAAATACATTAGTTAATACTTTCGAACTTCACACTAAAGCTTGTCGTGACATTGAATTTAACCATGATGGAACGATTTTATATTCGACTTCTAAAGATAAGTCAATTATGTTGTCTGATGTTGAAACAGGAAAGTTGCAGAGATTTTATGATGACGCACATGAAACACCTATTTATTGTATCAGTGTTTTGGATCAAAATTTATTTGCAACAGGTAATAATACTTGTAACTTTTTGAATTTATATTCAAAATTCAGTACATAATATATTTTGTTTATAGGTGATGACGATGGGGTTGTTAAATTGTGGGACTTGAGGGAGAAATCCCAAGAAAAACCTATATTTAAAATAAAAAAGAATGAAGATTATATCAGCGATATCATAAGCAATGATTCACAAAAATATCTGCTATTTACAAGTGGAGATGGATCATTGACCACTGTTGATTTACAACAAAGGTATACTAACATTGGACTTTAAGAGATGTAAATTGTCAATAACATAAATGTAACTATTTAAAATATTAAATGTAAAATAAATCTTAACACATATGTATTGACAGTTTACATCTATTCAAGGCCATTTTTGGTTAGTAAAATGAAATTATTTCTATTTTTCTTAAAATATTACATATATATTATCAAATTACTCAGAAAAATACACTAATTCTGAATATGTATAAATCCAATATTGCTGCCATAAGAAAAAAATAAGTTTGGTTCATTTCTGGTCAATCCGTTGGCAAAAAAAATATTCATTTGTTTTTCTGCATTGTACACAAAAAATTGTCTGTATTAAGTCAAAAAATTTTTTTGGTACCACCGACAATAACGAAATTATAGCCATATTTAGAAAAACCCATTTTCATGATTTTTCAAGATATGGTTGGAACGATGCGATATTCAAATTTTTTGTAAATGAATTATTAATATTCGAAAAAATCTCTACTACTTTGTCCATTTAACCGACTTTCTATCTCCAATAATAACAAAGATACCCATACAGTCCAAAGTCAAATGGGACACCCTGCATAATTATTTTAGAATTCAGATTTCTTATTTGTAATCAATGGTTTCATGAAAATTTAGAAGTACTTATTTTTTTTCTCACAAACCAAAACGTAAGGAGGAAAATAAAAAAAATATGTTTGTCATAAAAAAAAATATTTGAAGTTAAAATGTTAAAATGTCTGCGCACAGATCTCCATAATAACGAGTATCTTATTATAAATTCTTTTATCAACCTTATACTAACAAAAATTCAAGGGGGGCATTCTTACTGTTTTTGTAGAATAAGTAGATAATAATTAAACTTCATGTTTATTTATTTTAATTGTAGAAAGTTTTTGATGCAGTCTGAAGAATATGAAGAAGAGTTGACTTGTATGGGACTTTTCAAACAAGATACCAAGCTTCTAGTTGGTACTACAAAGGGAAGATTACTCCTTTTTAACTGGCATTTATTTGGATTACACAGTGACATTTTCCCTGGTCCAAAATCTCCAATTAATGCCCTTGTCCCGATTACAGAAAATATTGTAGTAACAGCTTGTGAAGATGGTGTTATTCGAGCTACACACTTGTTTCCTCATCGACACTTAGGTAATTAAAACATTAGTTTTTGTCTCAAATTTAATTTAAACTTTTGGTTTCAATTAAATATTTTTATAATATTTTAGGAATTGTTGGGCAACACGATTTGTCAATTGAAAATGTAGATATTTGTAATGATGGTAGTATAATTGCATCGACAAGTCATAATAATGATATTAAATTTTGGAATATTAAATATTTCGAAGATTTTGAAAAACACACCCAAAAGAAAGGCAATAAGAGGCGTGAAATGCAAAACAATTTACCATCATCAAAGAGGCAGAATGTTGCTGATTTTTTTAGTGATTTAGGTTAATTTTAATATTGTTATTTTTTAATTGTTAATTTATTCTAACGCAATTTTAGAGTATACAAATGGCTAACAGGTTTCGCCTGTACTTTTTATTGCGATTTATAATTATTTTTTAGAGCAAAACCTTAAATATTTTTTGGTTAATTAAATAAACACTTATTGAAAATAAAAAATCTTTTATTAGCTAGGCTTAAATAGGAAAATACAAAATAAACATGGCGATTTAAATTATGTTTTTAAACAACTAATTTATAGTTTTATCATTTAATTTTTTTATTTCTAAATTATTATAAAATTAAAAGTATTACATATAAGACTATACAAAAGTTTTAGGGTGATTGAACAATATAAAAGCAGGTGCCTAGTTTTGAGTTAAAATTTGTATCAAATTAATTTACTTGTATATTGTTTTTTCCCTATGATAATATTAATAATCAAATCAGTAAAATTAAACAAATTAATTAGCACCTTTAATTCTTCTTTCCTTCCTGATCAATTAATGCATTCAACTTATCATACGCGTAACGAATTTTGTCATAAAGACTAGTGGAGCAACCATTTGCTTCAATTGACTTAAATCGGTGAGTACGGAAAACTTTATTTTCATCAATGTATGTTATTGCGGCCATCAGAGGACACATTATAATTTTGGTGTGATCACTGAAGTTTATCTAAAAAAGTATTGTATAAAATATGTTTATTTTATTTTATAATTATAATACCTGCACTGTGCCATTGTTTAATTGCATTAATACCCCAGAAGTGGAACGGCACCACTGATGCAAATGTGGAATACGTGATAGTGAATCATTTTCACGTACTACCGAAGCTCCAGCTTTTATTAAATGCTCACGCATGTATCTGTGGAAGTATGAAAGCAGCTTCATTTTCTTATCATGCTGTTTCGGGTAATTATCAACAGTCATGTAAGATTCTTCCCCGTTACTATCAACATAATGAACGTTTCTGCAACAAAAAAATATTTTAAAATTTACTTAAAAAAGAAAAAAAAATTATAACTTACAATGCGTTGGGTAACATAATTAATTTTGTAGTATCATTAAACATGACACCCACACTTTCATCACAAAGTTGGTACCCAAAACCATACTTATCAGAATAATCAACCCATTTTGAAATCCAAACAAGTGGTTGGGCAGCAGGATCACACATTTCCAAACCACCTTTATAATCTTTTCTGGAAGGCTTCGACTGGAGCACCTAAACACAAAAAAATCATTATTTTTACCAAATAATTTTCATACTTTTAACTGTATATTGAAAGAATTTTGGTAAGTTTAATTTGTAATACAAATACTAACCTCTGCTAACATATTCTTTAATGTCTTGAAATTATCTAATGCAGCAAATATTGTGAATGCATTTTCTCTAGCCGCAACAGCTGCAGCAACTGAATCATGGTGTAGTTTAAGAGGTGAATCTACACCCATTTTATCTAATAAAATATTTACAAAATAATTATTTAGATTTGTGCTTTTCTTAGTAAATTACCATTAGTCATATCCACCAGAGCTTTCCTTAAATTCTTCTCGACTTGATCAAATCTAGGTGCCATGGTGAGACAACTTGAAGGCAGTGCAGCTGGCTTGTATCCGTTGACCATAAAATCATAGGATATTAAAGCTGAAACTTTAGGTCTCGCTTTTGGATCACTTTGTAACATTGCCATTATCATCTTTTTAGCTGGCATAGAAAGAATTGAAGCCAGACTAAAACAGAATGTATAAAAACTGACTACAACAACCATAATTATTTACCTGTATTCACATTTTTTAATCTTGGAATAAGTTTCTTTTAAAGTACTTGTTTCAAATGGAGGGCGGCCGACTAATAAGGTGTACATAATACATCCTAATGACCAAATATCTACTTCAAAAGAGTGACCCTTCTTATTTAATACTTCAGGTGCAATATAGTTAGGTGTACCGCAAAGTGTTTTCTTGCGTTCGCCTTCATAATCAATTTTAGCTGCCAAGCCAAAATCACCAATCTTTACATTAAGATCATCGTTAAGGAAAATATTCCCTAATTTCAAATCTCGGTGAATAATTTTGTTAGAGTGCAAATAATGTACTCCGCTTAATAATTGAGACATATAAAAACGCGTTTCGGGTTCTGTTATAGTTTTTCGTCTCTTATGCAACTCCATCATTGACTTAAAATTATACAATAATTAGTTAACATAAATATATATTTTATACAAACTTACTCTTCTTCTGCAAAGTTCCAATACAATGTAAATATTATGTTCATCTTCAAAGAAGTTATGAAAACCAACAACGTGTTTATGGTTTAATGATTGATGAATCTTTATTTCTTGAGTCATTTTCTCTCTCTGATTCTGCTTCATCATCAGCCGTTTAGGCACAATTTTCCCGGCAAAAATTGAGTTCCTAGTAATATCAGTGATTTCGTAGCATTTTGCAAATCCACCCTGTTGTCAAAATAAATAATCTTAATAAAAAATAAACTTGTAAACGCTTCAAAATTAATAATTCTTGAAAATACAGTAAAATAATTATAAAAAACTTTGTATAAATAAAATATTTAGGAGGATAACTTGATAAAAGGGGTAGATATCGGTTTAGTTACATTAGATAGACCCTAATCCGCCCCTATAAAATAAAAATATTCCATATTAAGATGATAGTCGGCTGGATTTTAAAATTCGCTTGATATTTGGTCATAATATTTTTGCCAGTGGAGTTTTTTAAAATTTCTTTGTTTTGATACACAAAAGAGTCTTGTTGCTACCAATTTCCTAGTTTTTTATTTTTGTAAGACAAACCAAATAGTCATACGGTACCAGTAAAATGGGCACTTTAGAAAAAACATTCACTTAACGCCGTTTATAAGGCTTATAAAAAACTAATTGGAATAATATTTTTTTATCCAATGCTAGTAATAAGTTAAGGTATAAACGAAGAGCTGAGAAATTAATTTTTTGTTTTAAGTATATTTTCAAACATTTTACAGCGCTCCAAAAATTAAGTAAAATTTTAGGAAATTTTTGCAGCGCAGTAAAAAGTTTAAAAATATACTTAAAACAAAAAACAAATTGACAACCCTTCGTTTATACTTTAACTTATTACTAGCATTGGTAAAAAAATATTATTGCAATTAGTTTTTTATCAGCGTTATAAACACCGCTAACCGAACGTTTTTTGTAAAGAACCTATTTTACTGCTGCCTTATGACCATTTGGTTTGACTTAAAAAAACAAAAAATGAATAAATTGGTAGCCAAGAGACTTTTCTGTGTACCAAAAAACAAATTATAAAAAAGCTCCACTGGAAACAAAATTATGACCAAAGTTGCAAATATCAAAATCAAGTGTTTAAATTTGCCAACTATTACCTTAATAAAATATCGTTAGAAATATTCTCCACTCGCTATAAATAGTAGGAGCAAGATTTGTTTATTATATGTGTCTTTGTCTTGCCAAAACGTTACTGAAAACGCAAGAATAATGAATCATAATTTGACGAGTTGAAGAAAACAAAATTCCACCCTCAAAAAAAACAAGTGCATTTTAAATTAAAAAGTTAAAGCAATTAAACGAGAAACATAACCCGTTGATAAAAACATCGAAATTAAAACTATTTTATATGTCATCGACTCAAACCTTCATCTCCAGTTAAGATGTAGCAACGAAATCAATATTTTAACGTCTTTTTTTAGTACCGGTTTAATTAATTACTTATAAAAACCAACCTTGCCAAAAAATCTTCCAGTCCTATAGTTCACTTTGGTGTTTGGATCATAAATAATCTCTGGAATGACGTCTTTCTTTTCTTCTTCGCGATTAGACATATTTGTAAATTAATATAATATATATTTAACACTGTAAATGGAGTAAAAATACAATAAAAGTACAAAAGCAACGTGCTTGGCAGTTACGATACAGACGTTTGAACGAGGATAACCGTCAACCGTCACCCATCACCGTTTTCACAAAACAGAGAAGCTTGGCAACAAGTTTGTGAAACACTTAGTTTACAAACACATAGATGGCGCTCCTCACTCGAGCAAATTCACTGGACTGTACCGTCGGTAGTTCTTTGGTTACATTTTTGTTATACAGCGTGTATCATAATATTTCGACTACGTATAGATGACATTTTTTTGATATAAATTTTGTAAAAAAAAATGGAGGAATAGGTTTAGTACAGTAAAATTAGGTTTCAATAAGGAAAAACTTACGGAGTTAATGAAACTCTACTTATTTGTAGCTTAAATCATGTACATTTAGGATCTAAAGAGTCCCGAGAGTTGTGTGGTAGGTACCTGCTTCTGGAGTTATAGAGGGGGGGGTAATGGTTTTTTCCAAATATCTCGGTTTCTATCAATCCTACGATAAATTATTCATTATCAATCTTGTAGAGCATAAAATTTCCTATAACTTTGTCCGAAAGTTTTTTTTGTAGGGCGAACTAATTTTTAGTTAAAGTGGCGCGAATGTCCTATACATACTATACAGATGAAAGAAAATAGGGTTTGAAACGGGGAAGGTATTTTTTTTCGTAAAGAGTTGAAATTTTGTATGTGTACGGAGAAGAAATTTTTAAGACAAAAGTTTAAATGTCCCTTTTCGATCGACAACCCCGAAAGAAAAATCGAATTCATCCCCTCAGTGTCCGAAATTCACCCCGAATCGCACCAAGTTTTAGTATGTTATCGGGGACCGGTTTCTGAAGACTGCGATTTTAACCCGCCCGGATCTATCTATTAAGGGGGCGGAGATAAGACCCCTTTTGTATTTTTATCCCGAATTCGGACATTTTCTGCGCGGAGCCACGAAAAGGGTAGCTTTTTTCGTCAGATTTTAAAAATTTCGGTTACATCGTGAAGAGGGATGTACATTTTAAGTGAGGTTTAAATTTAAAATTTTTCAAAGCACTCTAACACTGAAAAAAATTTCCAAAGTCCTTCGATTTTTCTTACTTTTTTCCGGTTTACGCCGGCGTCAACTTTAAACAATCGCAGCCCCGTCCGGTGTTAAAGGGTAGCGACGAAATTTGGCTCCTTTTATTCTCACATCCTGGGGATAAACCGTGGCCATTTTTAAGTCTCCAGGCGCAACCGTGTGGCGCCCCGGCGCCGAGACGCGAAGTGTATAAATTTAGCGTTTTTTTCGTGCGGCAAAAGTGCTTAACCTGTACCCCTTATATTTGAGGATCGGCAGGTGCAAAAAATAGCGGGATTTTGATTTAAAAAATAGATACCCGTTTGATATCTTCATTTTTTATATTGAATTGAAGCCTTTAAATTTACATTTCGTTTTATTTTTTGCTTTTTCGACGCGGTCTTTAGAAATTCGTAATTTTTGATAGGGGTTGGATATTATGGAGCGATATTTTTTATTTTACTTATTACATTAATATTTATAATCAAAAAAATCGACAGTTAAAATACGAATGCGAGGGTATCTTACTCATACTTAGTGCGTGCGGTTTTAATGATGAAATTTGAAATTAAAATATGACTTTTCGGTGCGTTACTCTTTAATTAAATGGGTCATACAACAAATTTTCGGAATTGCATAAGAAAGTTATTAACAACATCCGAAAGATAATTAAAACACGAATCCAAGCGTATGTTACAGATAGTTAGTCCGAGTGTTTTTGTGACCAAAAAATTGATTTATAAGTACCCACACATTAATAGGTTTTTATTTATTATATTCCTTCTAACTTTACAAATGACCACCAGAGGTCATATCTGATCTATGTCCTCTGGTACCATCTAAGACCATTTCCGGCAATCGAGGATTGGTAAAATTTTTATCAAATGAGCGTTTTTTTATAAAAACGCATGCAAAAAAAATTTCTTAAGAAAATTTTTAGTACTTATTGGCCGCAATAAATAAAAATTTTTTTTAAAAAATCAACTTCAGAAGCTTATAATTTCTTAGAGGTGCATTTTTGAACAAATCGACTTAAATTTTCAAGTCTACTATCACCAATTAAGCGTTGTCGGTGTACTTGTGAGATTTTTATCTATTAGGATAAAGGAGCCAAACCTAATATTGGTGTATTCAAGAAAATAAGATCTATCGAAATATAAAAAATATACAGGGTATTTCCTTGGAAATAACAAAGTTTGGTGTAGTTTTTGGACAATTTACCAAACACTTTGTATAACAAAAATATGCAAAAATTTACTTAAGTTTTATTTGAAACATTTTTTGAATTTTTTTTACGGTTTAAAAAATATGGAGATATTCCGGTAAATCAAATAACTGTACAGGGTGGCCCAGATTTTACTTCCCAGGAAATATCTGTTATTTGAAGAGATAAAAGTATAAATCAAAAAGTGCTTTGAACGGCAGCACTTATAGGTCATAAATTCATTCTAAAAAAAATATTGGTGTTTACCACTCTTAAGACGCCATCATCAATTTTTTTTTCTTTAATGGGACACCCTATTTTTTATAATTGATATTGCATCTACAATTTATTCTAGAAACAGTGATATGCTACACTTAGTATTTTAAGTACATTTTGTGTATAAAAAATATTAAAATATTGATCCAAGTAGTATGCAAAATTGTTTATTTACTTGTTTTTAAGAAAATTTTTTAAATCTAAACTAACTTAACTTAACCTAATCTAACTAAACCTAAATGTAAATTTCAAATTTTGTTAAAAAAACTAAATAAATAATTTTGCATAATACATATTTCGATCAATATTTTAATTTTATTATTCACAAAATGTATTTAAAATACAAAGTGTAGCATATCACTGTTTCTAGAAAAAATTGTAGATGCAATATCAATTATAAAATATAGGGTGTCCCATTAAAGAAAAAAAAATTGATGATGGCCTCTTAAGAGTGGTGAATACCAATAATTTTTTTGGAATGAATTTATGAGGAATAAGTGCTGCCGTTCAAAGCACTTTTTGATTTATACTTTTATCTCTTCAAATAACTGAGATATTTCCTGGGAAGTAAAATCTGGGCCACCCGGTATATATTTACATTTCAAACAAAAGTTGAGTAATATAATACCCATTTTTATTATTAGTCACAAGTAAAAATCAAATTTATTTAATTTTGTTTTTAATTCGATGACACCTATGCTTTATAATTTTAATTGTTTAGATTAGACTTCCATTCTGAAATTAAACGCTTGGAATGCAGAAATGTACTAATCATATTATAAAAACAAAATCACACCACATTGCTTGTGTTATTTTAATCCAATCTAATCAAATATACGCGTTTTTGAAATTCTTGTTTTATATGATAAAAAAACAAAACACATAAGCAAAAAAAGGGATTGGGAGTCGAAGCTTGTTTATAAAATAAACAAAGTAAAACGAAGAAACATATAAAACAAAATTAAAACTAAATAAACTAAACTAAGCATTAAAATATAATAATATGGGGACACAACAATTTATTAATATAAAATTGGCACTTTTTTTAAAATTAAATCCAACTCATATAGAGGGTGTCCCCAAATTGGCACCAAAGCTCTGCGCTACATTATTGAGGACCTTTAATTGAGTATTGGAAAATTAAAAAAAAAATTCTGTCCACAAAAGATGGGAAATTCTTCAACACTTAGTTGCACCTGAATTAACCCACAGTAGGTGCAGAGTAATTAAAAACCAAAAAACGTTATTCATAGTTTTATTATTCATAAAAACAATTTAAAAAACTTACCTATTTTAATAGAAAACACTTCATTAATTATGAGGTATTTTTATTTTTGAAAACTTAAAATAATTTTGATTTGATTTAGACAAATATTTTTTTAAATTGTTTAAATTAAATCTAATAAAGTATAGAGAAAGCAAATAATTATAATAATTTTAGGATGTGGGGATTCTAAAACGTATTAGCATAAAAGATAAAATAACAGAAAAACTAAAATTGTTGAAAAATGTATTTATCAATATTTAATTTTACAATATTAAGTTTAAATAAGAATTAAAGATTAAATAATTCGGCAAAAAATCACTATTTTATCAAGTGAATAGTCATGATGTAGATCAATTCGAAATAAGTGTATCAGCTTTTACTAATCTTCCATTGGCAGAACTCAGGCATTCGCTTTTAACTTCTCAGCGTTATAAGAGCAACATGGGCAAGATCTCATTGAGCTGCGTCATAGTTATGCTGTTGATATGGGGATTGCTGTAAGAAATATAAACTAAGAAAAAATTAAACATATTTGTTTTTAATTTTAACAGGTTAACTCCAAAGCAAACAAATCGTTTCAAACAAAAGAAAAGTAAGTTTATTTCTTTTTTTATGATTACATTGATAACATTTTTTTTTTAATTTAGTTGTGGGAACATGTGAATGTGGTGGTTTTAAGAGTGCATACTCTGATGGTGTAAATCAGCCTGTGATTTTGCAAAATGCAAGGAATGTATACTGTAACAATGAAGGGCTTGAAAAGTGTATTATTTTGTGCAGGGCCCTAACACCGTCTGGAAAAAACCAAACTAAAAAAATTTGCCGAGCACTCGAGGATCTCAAATCAAGCACTGTAAGTTTATTTTATATTAATATTACAAATAAACGAATTATATGTTAATAACAAAACATTCAACTCCTGTATTAAGGCAAATTTGAGCGTTTGATTTTGAAATTTTTCAAACGCTAGAAATAAGTTAAGGTATAAACGATGAGTTTATAATTAATTTAGATTTTTGTTTTAAGTACATTTTTAAACATTTTAGAGCTCTCCAAAAGTTTGACTTAATTTATGGAGAGTTGTAAAAAGTTTAAAAATATACTTAAAATAAAAAACAAAACTGTAAACTCTTCATTTATACCTTAACTTATTGCTAGCGTTGGAAAAAAAATATTATTACAGTTAGTTTATATAATTATCTGAAAGGGTGCCAAGAGAACGTTTTTTGTAAAGAGCCCTTTTTACTACTGCTGTATGAGTATTGATTTACAAAAACAAAAAATAAAGAAATTAGTAGACCCAAGACCAAAAAAAGAAATTTTACAAAAGCTTCATTAGGAAAAAAATTATGACCAAAACAAAAAATAAAGCGCTCAAATTTGCCGACTATCCCCTTAACCTGTGTAATATTTTGTTGAATTATAAATAATTTAGATATTTCTCTACGTTCGTGTTTGTGGAGGACGTTGGCAATATACTGGTTGGATGTCAAGACATCCCACATCCTGCGACAAAAAAGAAACCGAAGATCCTAACCAAGATTTATAAATAACTTGTACTCTAATTGATTCATATTATTATTTTAATCAGATACTTTTTTAATTCTAAATAACTTTTGTAAAATTAGTATAAGTAAATGTAAGATATTTTTTAAGGTAAATTTAATAGACATTTGGTACATAAAAATGGGTTACTGGCAGTGGTGGGATTCAGGCAGTTCAGTAGAACCGTTTGTTAAAATCTTCAAAAAACATTCACCGAGTAAACTATAATTTTCTTTAATAGCAATACCGAGTTGAGTTTCTAAAATGGTTGACCTTGAAATTTTTTTAAATTTGTCGTTTACAGTGCTCTTTTCTTTTTCTCCCACTCTTAAAAAGAGGGAAACGGTTTATTTGAATCCCACCACTGGTTACTGGAGTGATTGTACTTCTGACGTAGTAACAATATTTTAAAGTGAGTGTACCCCCTTCTCTTGAAGGGTATAAATAGGTGGCATTAAAGTACTGCAGCCAGTTTACTACAAGTTAACTGCCGAATTAGTTCAAGATGTTTAAAAACATTATCCTCATCGTAGCCTTTGTTGCTGGCTTGACCCTAATGTAAGTAAAATAATTATTAAACTATTAATACTTTATCCAATAGTTCAACTAAAGGGCCTTAATTACCAAACGAATACCATGGTATTAAGGCCCTTTAGTCGAACTATTGGATATCATGAATCACTAAACTACTGGAACCTTCAATTTTGAAGTTATTAATACTTTAATTATTTTGAATTTTATTTATATTTTAATTTTATTTTTTCAACAGGTCAAGTGGGGAGGAGCAAGTTTTGGATATGGATACCACCAATAATAATACTGGTAATTATTATATTTTTCAAAAACTACTTTTAGAAATCAGATTTTTATATTTGATTATCTATTAAATTTGAAATTGTTTTTTTACAATAATTTTTCGTTTGTTTAGATATGGGAATATGCGAATGTGGAGGTTTTGATTCCACCGTAGTGGTAGGTGATGTTAGGCCTATTCTAGCACAAAGTTACCTGAATACAACATGCGACCAAAATGGATTAACAACCTGCACCACTTTCTGCAAGAACCTTGCCCTGATGGCTGGGAATAAAACAACTATCGCTATTTGCAAAATGATCAACCATGCTGTTTCAATTAAGGTAAATTAATTTATAATTCCTTATTTCATAAGTTTTTTCTTAAGTTTTATTGTGCTTTATGATCAAATTTAAACCGTTATCCAGAGACACACTTTCTAATTTATAAAATTTTACAAAATTTATCCATAATTGATAATTTTCTTATAAAAACTTATTTTTTATTTAATGGCATAAATTTTAAACATCCTTTTATATTCAGGCAGAAGAAAATGAAGTTTTTTAAGGAGATAGTCGGCAAATTTGAGCGGGTTGATTTTTAAATTTTCTTGATATTTGCGGTTTTGGTCATAACTTTTTTCCAGAGGCTTTTTAAAATTTCTTTTTTTGGTATACAGATGAGTTTTGTGGTTACCAATTTTTTCAAAACCAAAAAAAAAAAATTTAAAAAAGCTTCAAAAAAAAAATTATGAGCAAAACCGAAAATATTAAACGAATTTCAAAAGGAGGTTATCGGATTTTGGGTGCTTTTTGTACGGCTATGAAACTTGTATTTAGATATACACATGTGTAAATACGACAAAAATATACAATTTTGAAAAATATTATGAGTTTCCATCCTCTGCAGCGCCCAAGAAATGCTCTTGAAATTATTCAATTTTTGCACAATTAGATAACAACGTCAGTGTCTTTTGTCAAATTGTAATTTTGGTTGCCTATGTCATTTGTTTATTTTCAAATTATCTACGTTGAAACCATAAAAATGGTTCAATTTAATACATATTTATGAACATTTAATTGTATATTAATTTTTCACTGCATATTTATGTCGAATAAACGGATATTTTTACAAATTATTTTTTTAAATTAAACAATTATTACACAGTTGCCGTTTTCTTGCAATTTTTTAATTATTTGATATAAAAAACTTGTACAGTTTTCTAGAGTCTTAATACTTTTACCGTAAATTAGATAGTATTAGTTTTAATAGTTGTAATAAGATTTATAATTTTCTGGGGTCAAATAAAAATAAAAAAAAATTACAGGATATCGAAAGACTTCTTTGCAGTCTGGCAACATTGTAATTTGGTACCTGCTCAAACCATAGACCATAGATGCTCAAACTAAACGTCAAAATTAAATACCCATTTGAAAATTAGAACCGATACTGCCACGAAAAACTATTGTTCAAGTTTATTTCCTCCCCGTTTTCGGTAGGACACGCCTTCTACCACCTACCACTTTAAGGTCCGGCTATGATGAAAGGTAATTAAAGTTTATCTGACAGCAGTTTGTCATAGTTGTCAAAATTTGAAATTTAAATTCCGTTGTTGCCGTCTTAAAAAATATTATTTTTAATAATGTAAAATCCAATAAAACTATTAATAAGGCATATTTATTAAAGAAATTAAGTATTTAATTGATATTGGGAATATTTCAGTTCATTTTGGTAAGTTTACTGTTTTTTTTATTTCCACCCAAAACCCCATAGGAAAACGATAAGGTCCTTTGCCGACTATCCTCTTAATAAAAGTATTTGGAAAATAACTTTACTGAAAAATTTAATTCTTTTTTAAAAGTGAATATGCATAATCCTAATCCTGATTTAATTTATATAGGTGTCTCTACATGTTCGAGTGTGTGAGACTGCTTGGGTGTATTCAAATTTAACTTCTCCTGTTCCCTTTTGCTGCCATGAAGGAAAGGAGATCAAATGTGAAGAAACAATTCTTCAATCATCTGCTACTACATTAGTATATGGTTTTTAATTCTTTTGAAAATTTTAAAATTAAAAACAATTTTTGTATATCCTGTTTTAAAGTACCACATTTTATATTATATTTATAATTAATTAGTTTTTAAAGGCTTCGCTTAAAAAATGAATAAAACTATCGGTATAAAAAATAAAACCTATAAATTAGGTAACTTTCACTACTAACCAATAGATAGTTTTATTCATTTACTTTTTTACTAAAATAAGATTATAAGGGCTGAATTTTAAAATTGTTTAAAACAATAAAAACATCTAAAAAATCATTTTGTTTTATTACCCACAATTTCCAATTATTTAAATACCAAAAATTAAAAAGTTTAGAATGACTAACAAATAATTTTAAAAAGAAATTGACAAAATTTGGATCAATTTACGTAAATATTAAGAATTTATGGTTTGATTCAATGAAAAACCTGCAAAATTGCTAAATGTGTTTTAATTGGAATAAAATGACAGTTTCTAAGGTAACCCTCCAGATGTTTCTGCAAGGACTTACAGATTTGCACAGAATCGACACATTAAAGTTAAATTTGGTTAGCAATTTCTTAGCATGCCATTCATGACTGTACTTGTACTGATGATGTAGCAAGAATACTTGTAATGAGTGTACTTCCTACCACACTACTCACTGAAAGGTATGAAAATGTTAGGAGTAAAGAGTAGTACTTTCCCACTAGTCTACTGAATAAATACACGATGAATAAGATAGCCTTTTTAATCGGAATCGCTGTAATGTAAGATAAATAAAACGAACTAAATGTGTGTTATTTCATATTATTTTCTTCATTAGATTAAAAACTGATGGGGCAGTTAATTTTGAAGTTGCTGTTTACGATCCTAGCAGTAAGTTTCCAGCTATTTTTTAACTTTACAATACTAAACTTTATAATTTACAACTTTTAATAATAGTTCAAGGTAGTTGCGAATGTGGGGCGTTTAAATCTAAGCAATTAGATATTGGAGTTAAGCCTATCATATCCCAAATTGCTTTTAATACAACTTGCAACTATAACGGTTTGGAGTCTTGTATTAAGTTCTGCAAATGGCTTGCAAACATGGCCATTGAGAATGTAAACGGGGCAAAAATTATTTGCCAATTACTGAAACGTACTGATTCAGTAGAAGTAAGTAATTTTAATAACTAATTTAATTAAATATTTCTTTAACTATATTGTTATAATGTAGGTATCTGTACATGTTCAAGTGTGCAAGGCTGGTTGGGTTTACTCCCATTGGACATCCAACTTAATTTGCTGTTTTGAAGGAAATATTACAAGTTGTAACAAAATAGGGCCCTTAGAATTAGAAAATATGTTTCACTTCTTTCATGTTACCATACTTATTGTATTGATTTTGCCTACATTTATTTTATCCATGGTACTTGATTATTTAATTAAAAGGTGCTTTTATAACCATATTATTTTAATGTAAATATTAATAATGAATTAACACAACACAACCATTTTATCTTAACCAATTTTTTATGTAATAATTTAATAAATAGCAATAAAATTATTTTTTAGTGAAATTGTAATTTTATTAAAATAAAACTAACTAAAATATTTTGTATTTTGGTGGTTATCAAGTCCGTACCTCAGAGTAAAACTGTATTAAGTCCAAAATTGACATTTTTGTGGTTTTTCAATCAAGATATTTCATATTTTCCTCTCTATCTGCTGATATACCTTAAGTTATCGTATTGCTTAGTAAAAATATTTAATTAAAAGAAATTTGCGCAGTATGAACAAAAAGATGCAAGAAAAAAACTTCTTTCGGTTCTCCTGTAAATTTTATACTTTGTGACTTAATACAGATACGGAAGTGTATTTAGTTTAACACAACTTTATAGGTAAAAATTGAAGTTTAAAAAATCTATAAATGAATGTACCTTCTTAATTTATTCGTTAATCCAATAGAATATTTATAATTATAGTAAAATAATAAAACTAAAGTAAATCAAAAATTTATTTAATGTAATAATAAAATAAAAAATATAGGTGTACCTACAATAACATGTGCAGTATTTACCTTTCAAAGAAACTTAGATTGTCCTTTGGAAAACCTGTCATCCAAGAGTTGAGCTTTCTTAAAAATTGCTTTCTTCTGAGCTTCATCAAAGCGATTTACTTTTAAATCTGTTTCACGGTTAAATGGCACCCTTTCTTGAGGATTTAATTTCTCCTATAATAAATAAAAAAGTCTTTTTAATACTCTAAACCGAGTTTTTGGGAATTACCCTGATGTTTTAAGAAAGGCAAATGATTTGAGATTAACTACTTTAAATTAAATAATGTTTTGAAATTCAATTAGCTTACCTCTTTTTTTATTTTTTTCTGATGTTGTTCAAGCAAACTTTTCTCTCTTTTTTTGTGTTTTTTGGAAAGTTCCTCTTGTCTTTGATCTCTTTTTAAGATTTCCATTGTTTCAGCTTCTTTTTTTAGATCCACTTTTTTTTCACTTTTACCTTTTTTACTATTTGGAGTATCGGTCCAAGAAGATCTATGATAAAAACAAAATAAGACCACTTTAGCTTTGATCGCTGTTTGCTGCTTTGACTAATTTATTGAACCAATGATGGCTATTTTTTTTTATATCAAAGATACCTAAGTAAATGTTTCAAAAGTAGCTGAAGAAAAAGAAAATTTTTATATGATTGTTGTAGTATTAAAATTCCTAGAATCTTCGTTGCTTTTTTTGTCTGACTATACAGGGTGTTCCGCTTGATGTTCGCTAAACGTCACGGTTAGAAATTAGATCAAACTTAATCCAGTAAAAAGTAGGGGACTATATTTTTTTACAATAATCAGAAAATCTCCAATGTGCGCATAGATTTTAAAAAATTATCACTAGAAAGCTAATGCCTCTTTCAATTGGTTGAGAAATTGAACCGAAATAGTTGACAAAATGTTGAAAAAAATTTAAATATTTTTTCAATTTTAGAAAATGAAGACTTTACTAAAGTTAATTAATAAATAAATTTCCTTCGTCTAATCAGGAAGAACGAAACTTCTAGGAGTTTTGTGAATGTAATTAGAAAATCTTCTCAAAGACCCATTAAGGTTATGTATTTTTTTAATAAATTATTCTGAACTTCTTCATACTCTTAATAATTCAGGGAATTTTTTTTCTCTCACTCACTACTATATTAGCCTTCTGAATTCTAAAATGGCTCCTACAAGAAGTTTTGAAATTTTTCTGGATTTGTCGAGAATATGAAGAAGTTTCAGAAAATCTTCAAAACTGAACTATAATGGGTCTTATCTTTCAAATTTTCAAAAACTAAAAAAAATATTTTGTTTTATTTTTTCTTTGCAATTTTTTTTCAACATTTTATCAAGGAAGATGATTTATTAACTTTTTTTTTAAATCTCTACATACATTGGTAACAGTGATTTTATGAATACCCTGTATTGTAGAATGTTAAAATTTAAGAGGATATTCGGCAAATCTAATAAGTGGATTTTCAAATCCGGTTGATATGTGTTTTTGGTCATACCTAATAAATTTACCACTCAAATTTTTTTAATATTATTGTTTGGCAGCTACCATTTGTTGTAAATTTTATCTTTGTGGGGTAAATGAAAAATTTTTAGAGGAACAATAAAAACAGTGGTTCGTATAAATTGCGCTTCTTTGACTGTTTTGAAAAATTTGATAAAACTGAAAGTGGTCAATAACTTTTTTATGTTATCAAGGAGATTTTAATGAATTCAAAATTTTGAGACTAATTCAATTATTTTGGAAAAAGTTAAAAAAAGAGTTTTAGTAACAGTGTAAGGTGACACCCAGTAGATAAAAGTTTGAATGGTAAACTTAGGCCTTGTAGAAAATTATTTTATCAATAATTTATTATTTAGATCGGCTTTCTGCGAGTATTGATTTCATTTGTTTAGTCTAATTCTACGATAACATTCTGAAGTATAATCATGTTATAAAAAACCAAAATATTTGCCATTGTTTGCTTATCACATTAATCGATTATTGCTTCAGAGAATCATGTGTCATATCAAAAACATGTGTACATGGAAAGGAGCATGAAACTACTTGTTTTTAAGAAAAGTTATGATTAATAAGTATAATATTTCTTTAATAAACAGTTTTGGTTTTTAATACACATGCTTACAATGCATAAATAAAATAATCATCAATCATGTTATTCTAACATCATTGTAAAGCTAAATTTATCAAATTAATTCTTAAAAATCTTGCTTTATCATTTACAGTACTGTGGACGGGGGGTAAAATTGAGGTAACCTGCCTCAGGGTGCAGCTTGCCAAACCCCATTTGCCAAAGAATTTAAAATTTTAATTTTGTGAGGTCCAAAATCACAGACTTTAGTAAAAAAATAAATCTTCCGTTTAGAAAAATGCATGACCTTGAAAATCTTAGATATTTTTGTCTGCCGCGTTTTTCCGGAAAAAAGTTTAAACAGTAAAGTTTTATGAACAACAAATAGGGTGGGGGCGCTATTTTAGTTTTTGCCTCAGGGCGTGATTGAGTGTGGCGACCGCCTTGATCATTTGATAACAACAAGTAGCACAAAATTCGGTTTATCACAATTTAGAAATTCAAATTTACTAATATTTGTCTTGATAACAAAATATTATTTTTTGGAAAAATGTTGTATCTATCCACTAGTTTGTAATTATTACTTAATTTCACCACAGTAATTAAAGTTATCAAGGTTTCAGATATTTAAAAAAATCTAATCTATTATAAGGTTTTTTCTTACCTATCTGATAAATCTGGTCCTGCTTTAGCTCGAAACTGTCGTGGACCAAGTCCTAAATTCTTAGCATGAACCCCAGGTAGCTCCAACATCCATTCCTCTCTTACAGTCTTATCTTCAGCTGGATTCATTGCATCAAGCTTCATCTGCAAAGCTCTCTCCTCGAGTGCTCTATGAGCCTCGGAATTACCAATCATTTCGGGTGGTAAAGGTCCATATGCATCGTCCTCTTCTTCTTCCTCAATAGGAATTTCACAGCTTTTTTCAGCAAGTTCTTGCCTTAAGTTTGGAGGTAATGTAGGACCAATACATTTTTCTTTTTCGGATGGTTTCAATAAATGAGGCGGAAGTTGTGGGCCGGAAACAGCATCTTTTGATATGCTTGGAATTGATGTACCTTCATCATTGGATACCTGAGAGGATTTGTTAATAAGATTAGAAGGTAATTGTGGACCAAAAATTGAGGCCTCATTTTGTATTTCTGACTTATTTTCAAGTAGTTTAGGAGGTAATTGTGGCCCACAATATACTTCTACGCCATTTTCTGTAGATTTTGTTTCGTTTGATAAATTCGGTGGTAATTTCGGACCACAAAGTAGATTCTCTTCTTGTTCTAACCTTTTTATTAGCTGTGATGGTGGACTACAATACTCTTTAGTATTTTCTGATTTATTTGTTCTAGAAGGTTTAACATCCGTGCAATCATCATCTGATGAATGTTTTCTCCTTTTATGAGTTCGATGTGATGATGATCTTTTCTCTCTACTTCTAGAGCGATCTCTAGATTTTCTCCTAGATGTTTTATGGTCATATGATCTACGTTCATTATCAAAACTTGATTTGTGACGATTCCTATATTCCCTATCGTGTCTATCATTTTCAGGTCTTTTAGGTCTTATACTATCATCGAATTTTCTTGTAGACTCAGTTTTGTAACGAATCCCGTCCTCCGAATCAGATGATGATGAATCAGAAAAAGGATACATTTTTCTAAGAAAATGGAAAGTTTATTAAAACGTTGCATTAAAATAGTTCATATTATTAAATTTTCTATTATTCAGGGTGTACAAAAAGTTTTGCAACGCCCAGTTATTTTTCACTTTTTACAAAATAATTAATATCTTCGAAACTATTAGAACCACCGAAATGATTAATAGCTTAAAATTGGCACCGTCACCTTCCCCACTAAATTCCGTGAAAATTGTAATTTTCCGTTTAAAATTGCGTCGTCCAAGGCCGGATTTGTACCAAAATTTTGCCAAAACTTTACGAATTTTTTCCAAAAAAACTCTTTAACCGATTTTAGCCAAATATTTTTTTAAACGCGTCTATCCACCGTGTTTACCTTTGGTAAAAATTTGAAATCGCTAACTTTTATAGTTTTCGAGAAAAACAATAAAAATCGATTTTCATTAAAAAATTTCAACCCGTAGCCTTAAAAATATCTCAAAAAATTTTTTTTCGAATTTTTTCAAAATCGACCTCGCAAATGAAAGATAATAGAAAATTGATGAAATGTAGAGGGTCATTTGCTCTCTACACCCCCCTAAAAAAATTTTACACCCCAAAAACTCAATAAAATCATTTTTTTTTAGGTAATGTACCTTAAAAAATAATCAAATTTTAAAATTTTTTATAAAATAATATCGATAATTTTTAAAAACTTATTTGTACCAATTTGTTTCTTAATCTTAGTTATTAAGCGAAATATGAATTTTTCAAAATACACCTTTACTCATTTACCAGAATGCCATATTTTATATAAAAATTCATAACTTTGGAAGAAAAAGTTGTAGAGCCTTGAATTTTTTTTTATTTTTTTCTTATTTCTTTATACTACCACCCAAAATTATTAGCTTTCAATTTTTAATTTGAAACGCTACACCCTTGTTTATTTTTCTAAAGTGAATAGTTTGAAAGTTACAAGGGACTAAATTTTGAATTCCTAAAGTTCAGCAAGTCTTGAAATTAAGCATTTACAGAAAAATGTTTCAAATAAAAGTTGTACGATTTTTAGTGACACACTTTTTAGAAATATTACCATGACCTTGAACACCAAGTTGAAGGTCAGGCGATATACACTTAACTTTTTTGAGCTGGTAAAATTTATAATTTTATTAAATAGGAAAAAATTAAATAAGTATAAAATTAACAACACTTATTTTATTTTCAAATTACATGGAATAATACATATAAATCTAACCATTAATCATTTTAAAAACTTTTTTTGTAGAATATTTAACGCTTTTTAATAAACCAGCGGTTAAAAGTCCTTTCAAACTCTGGGAAATGGATGATTTCCAAACGATCTTTCCTATACTTTGTTCAACAATTTGACTACAATCAGGATCATATGCAATAGCACGTAATACATCCTCTGTATCTTGTTTAAAGTTTCCTCTATTCCAAAACCTTGTAATCCCCTTTTGTGGCCATCGTGGTAGTTGATTTAAATGGTGCAATCTTGTAAGTGGGCTGGTGTCTTGTGAACACAAAACACTATCAGACACACAAGTGTCTTTTAACATTGGAAATTCAGTAAAATCTGTCAACCCATTCAGAAAGGGTTTATATAAGTTTCTAAAACCTTCTAATTGTGCTTTTACTATATTTTCTACTTTATTTTTATTTTCACCAAAAATCATTCTAAAATCACCAGAGTAACTCAAGTTTGAAATAGTGTGATAAAACTCGTACTCTGTGAAGCTTTCTGGTAATATAAGTAGTGTAGCGTGAACAGCCGATTGCAAATTCAACTCTACAGCCGTTCCTAATTCAGCACTTGAAGATTTTTTAATTATCTCAACTGGTTTATGTAAACGACCTGCTACATATAAATCAGACCATTCTAGTAGATCTGTAATTAAATCTTTGGTTGAAATAACACCATACTTGATCAGTAAACCTTCAATTGAAACTAGTGTATTAAAATAAACTTTTGCACCCGAATTTTCTTGTATTTTGGTTATAAAATGTGGCCCAAAATTTCGAAGCCCACTATAATGAAAGGGGTTTAATTTCAAATTTGATTCGTGCCACTTTAGAGGATTGTCAACGCAGTATACTAAATCGATCATATTCGATTCATTATTAAATAATTGCTTCTTAACGCCCGATCCATATGCGAAGCAGAATGTAAAGTTTTGTGGAAATTTAGAGAGTAAACGAGAATAAATGGGATTTACAATAAGAGCCCTTGTAGTCATTCTTAAATTTTATCTACTTTTTTAATAACCTCAAAATTGTTTTTTTTGTAAATTTTATGTGAAGTGTTCAAGATTTATTTACATTGCATTTTTAAAGGAAATTTATTTAAAGTGCTGTTTTAGTTAAGGTTTTAAATTTTAAATTTATAATTGCGTTAAATTTCATACTTGTAAAATCGGAAAATAACTCACCTGTCATTTATCTGTCACGGTTATGGTTGCCCCATCTATGTGTCAAAATTAAAAACTTATCTGTAAGTTTAGTTGCCTATTATTTGGCGTGAATTATTATTTAAAGAATATTAATCATAAGTAATAATAATGTATAATAAATAAATAAAATATAGTGCAAATAAGCTTATATACATATTCATACTGAAGTTTTATAAATTTGATGCTGCAACCAACTTAACGTTCTTATGGTAAAATTATTTAATATTAGCGAATTGCGTTAGTTCATTACGATTATTATATAATTCGTAATGCTATATTTATGTTTGATTACATAAGTTATTATCTCAAGGACTCTAAACATAAATTACTTCGTCAATAAAATAAAATTCCCGCCATTGCCAGGTTGTAAAATAATTTGAAATAAAATGCAAATATTGATGTATTTCTTAAAACAAGAGCTTGTAATTTAAATTAAAAATATATGCCACGACGTATGTTAAATTTTAATGTATTTTTTTTACAAAATTTGTAAGATTTAAATTAAAATTATTTGTAGTGGCAACGTTGTATTTTGAAAACTGACAGGTTTTCAAGTGGTTTTCAAGGCATGATGCAAGGCACATGCACAGTTTAAAGTTAAAAAAATAAATAAAGTACAATTCCTTGAATTCAGGATATTAGCGAAGGTGGGGAAACTGTGCACTAGTAATTAAACAAATCATTACTTAAACAGAGATCATTAAGTAGTATTATTTATTTTAATTGTTTGTATTGTAAACTAGCTAAGTGATAAGTGGTTTAAGTAATCATTTAAAGCCAGTGTGAGAAAGTTCAGGTGTTGGAATTAAATTATGGGACTCTTAACAGTAGGTAAACCATTGACATGGCCCGAGACAAAAAAATTATCTGCTCATGTAAGAGAACATGGCATTATACAATTCATTAATTTATATAAACGGTTGAAAGACAGGCAAGGCGATGTTCTAAAATGGGGTGATGAAGTTGAGTATATTGTTGTTAAATTTAATGAGGAGTCACGAACTGCAAGGGTCAGTTTACGGGCACATGAAATATTATCGATTTTGCAAGAACGTGAAGAGTCTAATCCTGATGGAGTAAAATCTTTATGGCGGCCGGAATATGGGGCATACATGGTCGAAGGTACACCAGGACACCCATATGGTGGTTTACTAGCTCATTTTAATATCGTTGAAGCGAACATGCGATACAGGAGAGAAGAAGTTGAAGAATTGTTGCAACAAGGAGAGGCTTTAATGAGCATTACCAGTTTTCCAAGGTAATACATCATTTACTTGTCTAAATCTCTAATTGACTTGTTCATTCGATTGTAAATAATTTTAATAATCCTTGACGTATTAAAGTTAAATACCTGTAAAGAAAATTGTTTTGACTTTGTGGTAGTTATTTTAATAAGTTGTTTTTTCTGATAATTATGGATATTAACAAGAGTATTTATAATTCGACATACTATACAAATATTATTTGAAAATGTACTTCATAATTTAAAAAATAATTTATATTTAATTACATTCAATTGGTTTATTTATATCTCAAAACTTAAAAGTGTGCTGATAAAGTTTTTCAATTATCAAGTTTTTTTATTACGGTTATATTAAAAAACAATTTACCAAAGTTGATAACATTTTTATGGAAATTTCTGCGAATGCAACTAATCAAAAAATGCAAGGCACATTTTTAAAGGATTTTATAAAAACAAAGAAGATGAAGAAGGAAAGATAATGGTTGTAAAATTAAAAAAATCATTAATTTGTTGTCTTTACTCGGTTTTAAATTCTTACCTATTTGAATTTTTCTTTTAACTATTGTATATTTCTTGAACATCTCAAAATGATGCTCAAATGTGGTATATCCTGTATATTCAACAAAGTCATAGTATTTCCTTATTTATAATGCGCTAACTCGCATCATAGACATGCTGTGATTTTATGGGAGATCCTTGGACATCTCTTGGCGTAACTACTTGCCAAACTTAAAAAAGTAAATTTGTGCCATAAACAAAAACAAAGGTTCCATGAATATACTATAGATTTAATAATTCTATGAGTTGTTCGGTTATTTTTTTGTGTTACAGTCCTTGAAGGCTGCACCTTTCCAATAAAACATTTTCAGGAACTCTGTTATCATCTATGAAATACAAAAAAGACTTTGTGAAACCTATTTGTTCACAAAAAAAGCGAGAAAAAAGTTGGTTGATTTTTTTATTACCCTGGCAGAAAATATTGTCCTAATATAAAGTTGGAAAACTATCAGAAAAAGTTGTCCACTTCATGCAGAATTTATAATGGATAATAAATTTATATGGATAAAGTTAACAGATTTTTTAAAATTAGTATTTTTTGACAAATAGTTTATTTTTCTTTTAAATCTATTTTATAAAACTCTGGGAGTTATGATCAGAAATAAAACAAGTGAAATAATGATTGTTATGTTAAATTTGCAATAATTCATAATCAGCATTGTCGGTTAAAATTGGATTACTTGTGTGAAGTTAGCAATAGATTTCAGCAATAACTAATATTTTAAAAAATATACAAA
Organism: Stenus bimaculatus; assembly: GCA_963971135.1. NCBI lineage: Eukaryota > Metazoa > Arthropoda > Insecta > Coleoptera > Staphylinidae > Stenus > Stenus bimaculatus. The sequence continues at coordinate 41,447,709 of OZ020183.1, read as the reverse complement.
AAAGAACTGGTTAATGTATAATGTAGTAATGTAATTAAGTACTTCTAACGGAGTATTAATACCCCCACCCCTAAAATATACAGGGTGTCCCATTTGACATTGAACTGATACCCATGTTATTATTGGAGATAGAAAGTCGGTAAAATGGACAAAGTAGTAGGGATTTTTGTGAATATTAATAATTCATTTACAAAAAATTTGAATATCACATTGTTCCAACGCTATCTTGAAAAAACAAGAAAAAGCGATTTTGAAAATATGGCTATAACTTCTTTATTTTCTGTGGTACCAAAAAAGTTTTTTGACATAATACAGACAGTTTTTTGTGTGCAATGCAGTAAAACAAATGAATATTTTTTTTCGTTAACGGATTGACCGGAAATGAACCAAACTTATTTTTTTCTTATGGCAACCATATTGGATTTACACATATTCGGAATCAGTATTTTTTTCTGAGTAATTTGGTATACCATATGTCATATTTAAAAAAAAATAAAATTATTTGATTTTACAAACTAACATTGGACTTTAAGAGATGTAGATAAATGTAACTATTTAAAATATTAAATGTAAAATAAATCTTAACATATATGTATTGACAGGTTGCATCCATTCAAGGCCATTTTTGGTCAGTAAAATAAAATTATTTCTATTTTTCTTAAAATATTACATATGACATATCAAACTACTCAGAAAAATACACTAATTCCGAATATGTATGTGTAAATCCAATATGGCAGCCATACTACTTTGTCCATTTAACCGACTTTCTATCTCCAATAATAACAAAGATACCAATACAGTCCAACGTCAAATGGGACACCCTGTATATGTTTATAGAAGTAAAAACATCACTACATGTTATGTTCACTTTTTTTAACATTTTATTTTTAAACATGTTTTCTTATGCTATTATAAATAACATATAAAAAAATTGGATGACGGTCATTTTCTGTTTAAAAGTTATGATCCATTAAAGTTGCGCGCGCAACTATGACTTATGACCCTTTAAAGTTCAAAACATTATTAATTTGCCGTAGGTGTTCTTACTAAAATATTCCTACAACATTAGCATCAGCTTTAATTTTCTTTTTTTTTTCTTTAAATGTTACTTTATTGAAATACAAACAATGTGGAAAAAATTTAGGGGCGGTATTTTTCTGTTTTCGAGTTACACCCTTTGAAAGTTCCAAATACTAAAAATATACGCTCGGGCGCACTAAAATCCTCGTACAACTTTGGCATCAACTTTAATTTTGATTTTTTTTTTCGTTAGATAATAGTTTATTGAAATACAAACAATGTGGAAAAAAATTGAGTGACGGTATTTTTCTCTTTTCGAGTTACACCCTTTGAAAGTTCCAAATACTATAAATATACGCTCGGGCGCACTAAAATCCTAGTGCAACTTTGGCATCACCTTTAATTTTGGCTTTTTTGTTTGGATCATAGTTTATTCAAATACAAACGATGTGGAAAAAAATTGAGTGGCGGTATTTTTCTGTTTTCGAGCTACACCCTTTGAAAGTTCCAAATACTAAAAATATACGCTCGGGCGCACTAAAATCGTCGTACAACTTTGGCATCACCTTCAATTTTAATTTTGTTTTCTGTAGATCATAGTTTATTCAAATACAAACAATATGAAAAAAAATTGAGTGGCGGTATTTTTCTCTTTTCGAGTTACACCCTTTGAAAGTTCCAAATACTATAAATATACGATCGGGCGCACTAAAATCCTAGTGCAACTTTGGCATCACCTTTAATTTTGATTTTTTTTTCATTAGATCATAGTTTATTGTAATACAAACAATGTGGAAAAAATTGAGTGGCTGTATTTTTCGGTTTTCGAGTTACACCCTTTGAAAGTTCCAAATACTATAAATATGCGCGCGGGTGCGCACTAAAATCCTCCTGCAACTTTGGCATCAACATTAATTTTGATTTTTTTTTCTTTAGATCATAGTTTATTGAAACACAAACGACGTGGAAAAAAATTGAGTGGCGGTATTTTTCTGTTTTCGAGTTATACCCTTTGAAAGTTCCAAATACTATAAATATGCTCGCGGGTGCGCACTAAAATCCTCCTGCAACTTTGGCATCACCATTAATTTTAATTTTTTTTTCTTTAGATCGTAGTTTATTGAAAAACAAAAAATGTGGAAAAAAATTAAGGGGCGGTATTTTTCTGTTTTCGAGTTACACCCTTTGAAAGTTCCAAATACTATAAATAAGAAAGCGGTTGCGCACAAAAATCCTCCTACAACTTTGGCATCACCTTTAATTTTGATTTTTCTTTCTTTAGATCATAGTTTATTGAAATACAAACAATGTGGGAAAAAATTGAGTGTCGGTATTTTTCTGTTTTCGAGTTACACCCTTTGAAACTTCCAAATACTAAAAATATGCGCGCGGACGCGAACTTAAATCCTCGTACAACTTTGGCATCACCTTTAATTTTGATTTTTTTCTTTAGATCATAGTTTATTCAAATACAAAGGATGTGGAAAAAAATTGAGTGGCGGTATTTCTCTGTTTTCGAGTTACACCCTTTAAAAGTTCCAAATACTATAAATATGCGAGCGGGCGCGCACAAAAACCCTCCTACAACTTTGCCATCACCTTTAATTTTGATTTTTTCTTCTTTGGGTCATAGTTTATTCAAATACAAACGATGTAGAAAAAATTGAGTAGCAGAGTATTTTTCTGTTTTCGAGTTACACCCCTTGAAAGTTCTAAATATCATTAATACCCCGCGCGGGCGCTAACTAAAATCTCCCTACAGCCTTGGCATCACTTTTCAATTTGATTTTTGTTTTCTTTAGATTATAGTTTATTGAAATACAAACAATGTGGAAAAAAATTTAGTGGCGGTGTTTTTCTGTTTTCGAATTAAACCCTTTGAAAGTTACAAGAATATTTATTTTTACAGTAAATTTATTTTTTTAAATATTATATTAGTTAATAAACTTTTTAAAGACAAAAATGATTTTATTTTGCACTAAAAACTTACCTGTATTCTTACTTTAGTTATTTATTGATAAGTGATGAATTTTTATAGATTGGGCTGCGAAAATTTTTCAGAGCCCCCAGCTAAACCCACCCCTGATAGAGGAGCAACGACGTCACTATTTTTCCCTGATGAAGCTATTTATCCAGGACATCCTAGATTTGCAACTCTATCAAGAAATATTAGAGAAAGACGAGGGGAAAAAGTTGTTATTAATATCCCAAGTATAATAATATTAAATATTAATATGCTGAGGTAAATAATTTTAACCTTTTCAGTTTTTAAGGATGAAAATACAAAGATACCGGTGGATGATTCGCACTTATACAGCAATGCAACCTTGCCAGATCATATTTACATGGACGCCATGGGATTTGGAATGGGTTGCTGTTGTTTACAAATGACTTTTCAGGCTTGTAATATAGGTGAAGCCAGGACTTTATATGATCAGTTAACACCACTTTCACCAATTATGGTTAATATTCAATTTAATTCACTTAAATTATACAGGGTGTCACTAAAAAACTTTACCAAACTATCTAAGTTTTTATGTATGATTAGTATTTTATTCTTTAAAAAAGGCTATTCAAGTTTTAGTTTACCCTGTATGTAAAGTTTTGAATTATGGATGAAATTATACACTATCTTTTATTTTAAGATAAGAACCTTATAAATTTATGATAATTTATTTTAATACTTTTAGCTTGCATTAACTGCCGCTTCTCCAATTCATCGAGGTTTTATTTCTGACATCGATTGCAGATGGTACATAATTTCTTGTTCTGTGGATGATAGAACGGAAGAAGAACGGGGTATTAAACCTTTAAACGACAATAAATTTGTTATAAAGAAGTCTCGTTTTGACTCGATTGACTCTTACCTATCACCCGAAGGAGATAAATTTAATGACGTTCCCCTGGTGTATGATGAGAAAATTTACCAAACTTTAAGATCAAATGATATAGATCACTTACTCGCTCAGCACATTTCTCATCTTTTTATAAGGGACACAATTTCTTTATTCAACGAAAAAGTTCATCAAAATGATGAGGAGGACACAGATCACTTCGAGGTACTTTAATAATTTAATTATTCTCTTGCTTTTTTATGATACTTAAATCATCACAGAAAATATTTAAAAATTGATATTATTTGAATTAATAATCTTGAACAATTTTTAGAATATACAATCAACAAATTGGCAAACATTACGTTTTAAACCACCTCCACCTAATTCTACAATTGGTTGGCGCGTTGAGTTTAGGCCATGTGAAATACAAATTACAGATTTTGAAAATGCTGCCATTGTTTGCTTTATTGTACTTTTAACTAGGGTTATTTTATCATTCAAGTTGAACTTTTTAATACCAATAAGTAAGGTAAATATTACGCTTTCTTAAAATTAATGCAATATTTAGCTTACATATTGTTTATTATGTTTTTAGGTGGATGAAAACATGAAAAATGCCCAGAAGAAGAATTCATGTCTTACAGAAAAGTTTTGGTTTAGAAAAGACATAACTACACAAACAAGTCCACCGGAGGCTAATAAATGTTGCAAAAGTACATCAGATGGGTCCAATTTATGCGATGTTTACACAAAAATGACTATTAATGAAATAATTAATGGAAAGGTAACAAATGAAATCCATATCAAATACCACCATGAAGAAAATTTCATATGATCATATAGTGAAATTCTTGCATATTTCCCTGCATTTAAAAAATAAAATATATATATTTTTTATTTTTTTAAATTTTAGAACGGAGAATTTCCTGGACTAATACCTTTAATAAATAGTTACTTAAGTGGGATGGAAGTTGATGCAGACACACATTGCACAATACAAAGATATTTAAAGTTTATTCAAAGAAGAGCTTCTGGGGAAATATTAACAACTGCTTCATGGATACGTAATTTTGTTACATCTCATCCAGATTACAAGTGAGTCAATTTGTTCAATTTAATTAATAAGTTCCGGCTTTTTTAAAAGTTTTAATAAAAAGTATTTACTCTTGAATTTAATTAGGATTCTGATATAATAGGTTGTTTTAGGAAAGATTCGAAAGTATCTGAAGAAATGAACTTTGACTTGTTGAAGACAATAAAGGGAATTCAGGCTGGAACAATTTCTGCTCCAGAGTTACTGGGCTATTGCCCAATATCGAAAACGAAGGAAGATATACCAGCTGCTGTTTCTAAGGTAGCTTGTTAGGATTGCCTTAAAATAAAACAAAATGAATAATAATGTTGTGATTTAATATTTTTCATTGAATTTGGCATTTACACTGAATTACTTATTGTATTATACCTACATATATCTTTTTATATTTTTAACAATTGTTGTATTTATAAAAAGCATTTTATTTTTATGTTAGATTGTATGTGATTTTTCACTAATATACATTTTTTAAGGGCGTGGTTATGTATGTTGTACTTATATAATTTGTTTAGTTATATATTTTTGTTTATAATGCAATAAAAGGTTTTTAACATGAATTTTATTTCTAATTTTTTATTTTTCCAAACTTCAAAAGTAGGAAGCGTTGTTTACTTATTCAATTCTTTTAAATTTTAATTAATAATGTTAGTGGGGTTGGGGGTTGTAAAAAATAAGTAGTAAAGAAATGTTTTTTATTCTAAATAAAACAAATCACATTACAGTATCCTCTGGTTTTTTTTTTCGCAAGAACTGAAGTATAGCAACGTGGATCAGCTTGGCGAATTTAAAAATCACTCGTGTTCTGACGCTTAAAAAAATTAAATATTTATAAAAATACTAAAACCGGGACGGATAGACAATCCCGGTTTTCCGGGACCTCTGAGAACCCTACTCTTACCCGATTTAACAAAAATAATTTATATGTCCCGTATTTTAAAAAGTACGCGTTGGATGGCGCTAATATTACTTGAAACCTTGAATTGACATTAGAAGGGCAGACTCTTATTTTTTCATGTAAATGACAAAGACAGAATGATGAAAGTCGCATGCGACATCTTCTCGGGCGATTCAAAAATAACCCCCTAACGCCTTATTTTTGAACCACTACACGATGTCGTATGCCACATCACAAGGACATACATACTCTTATTTTTTGAAAAACTGAAAATGCTACATCTGCCGTGTGATTCGAAAATAACCCCCGGGTATTTCTCCGTAATCAGCAGGCTGAAATTGAAACGTAGCCTCTATTTAGTTGTATGAACTTCGAATATTTTGTATAAAAATTATGGTTGCTTGAAATTGTCAAAGTTTTACGATATTTCCAAACGCTGTATTTTAAAAAGTGCCCGTTCGATGGCGTTAATATTGCTTGGGTCATTCTCAGCGAACCTAAATTTACCCTAAAATGCTAAAAAATGGCGAAAAAGAAATTCAGCATTTTTTTATTTTTAAGCAAAGGGGGAGGTACCCTTGTCTATATTTTTTCTAGCTTTCTGTATATCATGTAGCATTCAATGAATCATTTTTTTCGAAGTATAGAATTTTTCAATTCTTGTTTATCTTCAAACTTATTATCCTCCCAATCGCCTTTAAAGTAAATGGCATTAACCAACACCATTCGCGTAAGTTTATTTTAAAAACTTGGACCAATAAAATTATTTATTTTATCTTTTGTTTTTTCTTCGACCCAGAGGTGGAAGTCTGTAATCCTAACGAGTTGATCTCGGTTGAGAGTTGAGAGTTGACTCGTTAGATATTTTATGTCTTTCTTTTACACCTAAAAACGTTCATAATGTGGAAATGAGACAGAAACTGTAACCATAGTAATGCAGTAAACAATCCATTGTTCTTCTGTTCTTGGTACGTTGGGAGTAACAAACTTCCACCTAAGATTTTGTCTTCTTTTAAAAAATACAAAACGTGCATAAAGAAGTGAAAAAGAAAATCTGTCACCAAGCAACTTAGTCAACAAACGATTTTTTCGTTGTACTATCGTATAGCTTACAGATTTTCACCTCAGGTTCTCAGGTACTGATTATTTTAGCAGCTTTTTTTATTCTGTCCAAAATTCACAGACTCAGATTCGGCATAGAAAAATATTTTTGCAACTTTTTCAAATAAGGTGTTTACTCCGGATTTCTTCAATTTTTTTTTATCCAAAATACTCAACATTTTTGAATTAGTATAAGGGATGGCAAATATTTTTTCCATAATCCCAAACTTTAGTATATGGAGGTTAGGCAAAGATTGTTTCAACAATAACACGGCAAAAATCATAATATAATATTTAAGTGAGAGTTAATTACGAATTCTCAGTTTTATGTACAAAGTTAATGTTAGTCCTTTTGTTAGTTGTGCTAGGTTATTTTATAGCTTAGAGAATTACTCTCAAAAATATTTTTTTTTAATAACTGATTTAAAGCATTTCAATTCTAATTTTACCATCAATGTTCTAGTTCTTATGTATGTATGTATTGTTTCATTTTAGCAACAGGCTCCTACTTATCTAATGTTTTGTGAATAGTTCCTATGTTGTGTACAGGACTAAGAGTGTTGGGTCAACTTGGGCTAAAAATGGCCCTGATGGTGCTCGCTACAACCGGTCAAAAAACGGATGGTTTCACGCCTTATGTTTCGAAGATTTGTTAGAATCTCGTTTTCTACGTTATGTTAGGAAACTTACGGGGTTAATTGTCCTAATAGGAGGCAATCTATTTTCCCACATACTTAAGTACCCACGTTTTGGAGCTATCTGAAACTCATAATGAAAAGTTTGTGTATCTCCCACCAAACAGTACTCATTTATTTACACAACCGTTGGATGTGACATTCTTTGGCCCAATCAAAAGAGCAAATATACTTATATATTCCTAAAGATGTGTTCCCAAAACATTGCTAATGCTCATGAATAATATGGTTGCTGGGTTTGAATGTGGAATACATCCTTTGAACAAATAAAAGTTACTAAACAGATTGCCCGAGAATAAAAATGTTGATCATGACTATCGGAGATTTTTTTTTAGAACAGCATGAAAAGAAAGTAGCCGAATATCTACAAACTGCTGGTCCAAAGTGAAAGAAGAAGATTCAAGTACATGCAGGAAAAAGTATAACAGTCAGAGGAATCATAACAACAGCCATCAACAAGTGTTGTGTGAGTTGTGACAGTTCGAAAAACAAAAACTCAAACCCAAAATATCCAAAAGGAGAAATAACGTCAAGAAAACAAAGTAAAAATTGTCCACTCTAGCTCATCAGAAGACGAAGAGGATGTAGAAGTTGTATTAGAGTCTGATGAAGTTAGTGAAACCATACCCCAGTTGACGGTATTTAAAGTTCAGCCTTCTGTGATACTTGACAGACTGTAACTAGTGTTCGTACATTTTCGACGTAATTAGCCTTCATAGTAATCCGTCTGTCCTTGATGAGTTTGGTATAAGCGAATCTTGAAAAATATGATATTGAAGGGAAATAGATATGAGACAGAAAGACGCCGACCAAGGTCCTATCCCGCGCCGGCGTTTTGCTCTATAAAATAATATTAATATTATTTTATATTCCTTTTCCTGTAGATGGAAATACCTAAGTATTTAAGTTTATTATTTTTTTTAATTACAAATTAAGTATCAACTATGAAGGGTCTACAAAATAACTATTCCTCAATAAGCCTCAAGGTCCTTTCAAAGATGCGAGGACTATCGACCACCATCACTATTACATAATATCGTTGGTAATTTGTAGTTCATATTTTTCCACCCAATGTTTAGCTTCCATGACTTTTTTCTTAGTTTGATAGAATTTAAAAACTACAAACATGTTCGTGTCTATTCGAGTCTTAAAATCTTTTTAATAAAAAAAAATAAGTAGTTCCTAAAAGAATTTTGAAGCCTTACATTTAAAAATAAAACACTTTTTTTGTTTATAATTTATTTGTAATTTAACATGTTTAGGGCAAGGAATAAAAATAGTAGTGGACAAATAATTCAAACGCAACACTTATTAATGAAAGATCTACGTCCTTTTACATTTAAATTATTGTAAGATATAAATTATTTCTTCTAATCACTTCTTTAAGTGGAGGGATTGACCACTTTCCCGGAGAATAAACATTGATCATTCTTCATTAAGTAAAACAAAAAAGGATGATCAGCACAAAATGTAGTACATGATGGCAAACTTGTGCACTACGCGCTCGTACGATGGCAGCTAAATCAAGAGAAAAATATAGAATAAAAAAATGGAAAAAACCTGGTTCTCTCTAATTAAAAAAATTAAACTTAACTTACCACCTTCTGCAGCAGCTTCAGCACCTTCCTCGTTGACTTCAATAAATGCTTTTTGGATGACATGTGAAACTGCAAGTCCATCACCAACACCATTAATGAGTCCAGAAAAATCTGCTAACTCATCATCAAAAATAATTTTTAATCCCATCTAATAAATAAGAACAAAATGTTATTTTTGTATAATAATTGAAATTTTGGTATATTTTTACCTTCATAAGCGGTTCTTTAAGATTCATAGTAGTTTCAATTTTAAATTTAGGAAGACTAACTTCAACATCTTTAATCACCAATTTGTTATTTAAATTGGTAAGATCAAAGTTTTGAATGGCCTTTTCTAAATTATCAATTCCATCAATTGTTTTTGGTAAAATAATAATCATACTGAAATCGGCGTTTTTATATCTTATACTTAAAGCAGCAGCAGATAGCTCTGAAATGAAACACCATCTATACTGGTCTTCTTTGAACATCATTTGGCAATCGACAGAAGTTGTCTTTGAAGTATGGAATTTTGCAATTCGTGTATTTTCCTCATTAAATTTATATAGCCAATTTCCTTTGAAATAAATGGCATTAACTAGCACCTTTCGCGTTAGTAGGTTTAAAGAACTTGGATTTATCACATTTTGAATTTTTTCGTTTGTTTTTTCTGCTACCCATGTATTAATTTTTCGGAAGCTTCTCCGCTATTTGCAAAATTAACAGTTTCAGATTCTGAATAGAATAATTTTTCGGTAACTTGTTTAAAAGAAGAATTTATAGTGAAATTTTCCATGACGTACACTTTGTTAGCCAAAGCCAAAGTGATGGTATGAACATTATTAAGGTCGTTCATTATTTTTTGGTACCCTTCGGCGCTTTTTGTCTCGTCGTTCTAGTTTCAATTCTCTATTAGTTTTAAGTTTTAAGGCAGGTTTAACAAATGAAACACTTTACTGTTTAAGCTTTTTATTATAATTACCAAAGCATAGGAAATCAATATAAAATAAGTAAATTTTCATTTACTAGTCACTATTTTGTAAACTTTCCAGAAAATAATATATTTTTAGAGTTGGGTTGTAAATGTTGAATAAAAAATAGAAACGGGTGGTCTGCTTTAAATACTTCTTTTCTGACTGGTAAAGGTAAGCTTACTGCTACTATAAGAAGTCCTAAAAATTATAAAAAACGTGTAAATTATAATTAAATACTACTCCAAAGCATCGTGGACAAATTTGCTTTAAGCATTTTAAATGCATAATATTTTTTAGCGTCACAGTGTCTACTGAGTAATGTAATGTGGTTTAAGATAGATGAAAATATTATTTTTTTGATTTTTGATGAGAGAAAGAAAGATGAAAGGAAGAAACTAATTTTCCAACATTTCCTTCGTGCTTCAAATTTATCAATGCGCTACAAAATAACTTTAGAATTAATCAGGTAGTTTTTTGATAAAACAAAAGTGTTATTATTAAAGATTTTTATTTTGTAAAATCCAATTATAATTTCCAAATTTCATAATCATTACATTTTTATATTTCTTCCGAAAAATAAGATATTTTCTGATAAACTATGTTGAAGGTAAAATAGGAATGGATGATCTGCTGTAAAGAAGTAATCTCTCAAATGTATTCTCGTACTTTTTCTCAATATAATTACACCTGTTTAAAAAAAAATAGAAAATAAAAGTCGGTTTTTTAAAATTTGGCTTTCATTATACAGGGTGATTCAGACCACCCGTGCCACTCATTTATCTTGAGAACGCGTTATCGCACATCACTGAAATAAAAATTTTATTACCAAAGTGATCCTAAACAATCCATTGGTGTACTTATTATTTTCCGGAACAACCCGGAACTATCCGGAACCGGAGATCACTTTGATTTTTTAATTAGCATAGGTCGAATTTGGTATGGTTTGATAGGTCTTTTAAAAACAGACAACTTTTATTAAAATAGTTTTTTAATATTTTCCCTAGTTTAGAATTTATTCCAAAAACAAAACGAAAATTGTTAAAAAAAGTAAATAAAAATTATTGCATATTTTGAAGAATTTTATAAACTCTTTCTACAAATTCTAATATTTTGTCAACTTTAAATATCATATTTGTCTATATTTCAACAAAATTCTTCAAAATATGCAATAATTTTTATTTACCTTTTTTAACAATTGTTTTTTGTTATTCGAATAAATTCTAAACTATGGAAAATATTAAAAAAATATTTTAATAAAAGTTATTTGTTTTTGAAAGACCTATCAAACCATACCAAACTCGACCTATGTGGTCATTTAATAAATCAAAGTTACCTCCGGTTCCGGATAATTCCGGGTTGTTCCGGAAAAAAATAAGTACACCAATGGATTCTTTAGGTTCACTTTGGTAATAATTTTTTTTATTTCGGCCATGTATGATAACGCGTTCTCGAGATAAATGGGTGGCACGGGTGGTCTGAATCACCCTGTATACTTAAAATAAAGAAACATGTAGTCATGAAAAAAATAGGTAAATAGGTAAAATGCGGATAAGAAATTTAGCAAGAAAACCTATAATATTAATTTAGTAACTACTGAGTGTTAAAAAATGCCGTTAATCAAAAGCATCATGCAATAATGTACAACTAAAATAAACATTCCAATTCCCATGCATTTTTTTATAATCCAGATCTTCTTCCTAATTAAGTTTCTTATACATTAGAGTGACCATTCCTGCGTCCTGTAAAATTTCCCGGATTTTGTCCCTTGAAGTTTTCAATTTACTTAATTGAAGAGAATCAGACCTAATCAAAGAGAATTTATCATTTATTTTTAAACAATGTGATTTTTTATTTTAAGAGGATATATGTGTTTTTAAATTCTATTTAAGAGAAGTTGATGTTTTGGTTTTGTAGTTTTGATAAAGTTTGCAATTTGGCACAACATCCCTCTTCCTGAAGTCTGATGTCAAGGATTTCAGTAAAACAAAATTGATCACCATATCAATATACAGAGGGGTGCACAAAAAATGGTCAACGATGTAGATGTAGCTTCCGATTTAAATAAGTGTCCTATCAAATTAAGTGGTTCAAAACATTCTATAATTGGATATTAAAACGTTTTTCTTTTTTCTGAAAACCTCCGAGAAACTTTTGATTTTCAAATGGCCATATGAGTAAAAAACCAATACCAAGTGTAATCTCAGCCATTAAAACAAATATATTTTTTAATTTTCTTCAAATTTTGCATTTCAAAAACAATAGTAGGGTAGAAAATTCTGAATTAAATCGAAGTATCGAAGAATTGAAGAACCATGATTTTTCTAAATTGTTCGATATGGTGTTATGAAGCACACCAAACTCATTCTCGCAAAGACTTCATTCAAAATGTATAATATATGATATGATAAACCAGACTCACAGGATTAACTAATAATAACTGGACACTGAGATTTATGGTGCAATCCTGTGCAAATCTGTAAATCCTTACAGGAGATGTCTGTAAGATAACCATGTAAATCGTCTATTACAACTCATATAACAAACCTTAGAGTTATTCGTGTAAGAACTTACAGATTTGGAGAAAATTGCACAATTAGTCTAAATAAACATACAGGGTGATACAAAAAAAGATCATCAATAATTTTCGCAAAAAAATTATTTCTTTAAAATTTAAAAAATTAACAAGGAATAACAAAAACATGGACATCTGATATTAACATATTCAGTTGGTTTCGAAGTGGCCTCCTTGGACTTTGATACAGAGCCTCAAACGTGACTTGAAATTTTCAGCAATTGGCCGCAGGTTCACGACGCGACGTAGCGATTGCTTCAGCGCCTCCAAACTTTTGTGGGGCTTAGCACAGGCCCTGCAGCCTTATTCTTGAACCAGTCGATACGATGTGGCCGACCACTTTTATCATTCTGTCCTTTTCATTTACATGAAAAAATAAGAGGACAGATTGATAAAAGTGGTCGGCCGCATCGTGTTGACGGTTCAAGAATAAGGCTGCTGGCCTCCAAAATCGACCACACTCTGTAGTCCATCGGGTTCAGATCCGGAAAGTAGAGGGAGGCCATTCCGCAGATGAGATGAAGTCCGGAAATGGGTTTTGCGTCAATTTCGCATCGCCGAAGACCTCGGAACCACGACAGCCTCGAGAATGTCGCGGCGGTAGACTTCTTGATTGATTTTGACCCCTTGATCCACAAAAACGAGTGGGGTGTTGCCGCTGGCGCAAATTCCGCCCCAGACCATGATGGACTGAGCATTTTGGCGGTGTTCGACGATGGCTGACATGCCGGAATCCTCGGAAGAGGATGCGCTCCCATCGCTGACCAGCGGTCCGACGATGAGATTTTCAAGTCACGTTTGAGGCTCTATATCGAAGTCCAAGGAGGCCACTTCGAAACCAACTGAATATGTTATGATGCCCATGTTAATATTTTAGAATTTTAAAGAAATAAACTTTTTTTTTGGAGAAAATTCTTGATCGTTTTTTATGTCACCCTGTATATGATATATGCAATGAATTAGATCAAATAGAAAAAAGTGGTCTATCCCATGGATACTCGAAGGAGAATGATACTTTACAACATTTACTAAATGAATGCATACTTATAGTATTTTAAAGAACAGCTATCCTTGGAAAGCAAAAGCTAATTGAAGACGACCTGAAAACAATAATGAGGAAAAAATCCTGAACTTCAGAATTTTTCTATATGAAACTTTGAAGGTGTTCGATGAAGAACAATAATAGTACCTCATCTTCCATTTTTTGATTTAATTGAACTAATTAGTTCTTTTTACTATTAATTTTTGAGAGTCGTGAAGACATATAATTTTTTATTTTAAGTTTCAATAAATTTTGCATATATTTTTGGCACAACACCCCCTCGAAGTCTGATGTCCCGGATTCCATCAGAATAAATATGGTCACCCTATACATGGATATATATTATAGTTTAGATATTACTTTTTTATCAAATTTAAACCAAATTCTCGTCTCAAAATGTTAGTCATTAGTAAAAACTACTTATAAACCACAAAATTAATCTTCAATCGCAAAATCAATGATGATTTGTTAATATACTTACAGGGTGATCATTGGAAAACGATCCACCCTTAATGACTCTAGTATGACGAATGACGAGATATATGTATAAAAATTCGATGAATCACGTCAATTCTGATTTCGAGAGGGAAACTTAAATACGTATAAAAGTAACTGCTAGATATCTCTAGTTTTGCACTAGCCACTTTGACTTCAAAATTTTAAATGGCAACCCCTAACACGCAATATCTCATTTTAAAGGAAATTAAAAGGACTTTAAATTGGTGTGCAAAATTTTGAAATCGGATTACCACATCACAAGTTATAACTAAAAACGTCAGACCTGAACTACAATTTTAACGTAAAATTTGCCCCCTAGAAATCGATATAAATTAGTATAACATATTCCTGAGACCAAAATTGAATTTTTTAGCCCATATTGAAACTCAAAGATAAGATTTGCAGATTTTTATCATTCGATTGCGCTTCAACGAATCATTTTTGAATAAAGATAAGTTTGATTAAATCATCCCATTTTCGTCTGAGGAATATGTTAATACCAATTTTTACAGACTTATAGGGGACAAATTTTACCCCAAAATTGTAGTTCTGGTCTGACATTTTTTGCTATAACTTTTGATGTGGTGATCCGATTCCAAAAATTTAAAGTCCTTTTAATTTCCTTTAAAATGAGGTATTGCGTGTTATGGCAAAACTAGAGACATCTACCGGTTACTTTTATAGGTAATTAGTTTCCCCCTCGAAATCAAAATTAACGTGATTCGTCGAATTTTTATATATCTCGTCATTCTAGAGTTATTAAGGGTGGATCGTTTTCAAATGATCACCCTGTATATATTATTCTATAAAGAAATGCCTTTTGCGATATGTTTTTTTACTATTTGACCATAAGCTTCTTTATAGGACTGAGTAGCATAATTAACTCATTATATGGTTACATAATGGGTTCATTATAGTCCAAGGACCATAATTATTTCTTTATGGTACTCACATTGATGTTGGTAAAACCGTCAATAAATTTGAATTTGTTTCAATTTCTTCGTAGTTTATGCAAGAAGATAAATTTTGAATGTAATTTGGTTCGTAACCAATTATTATGATGCACGTAGTTTTTAAGTCTTCGCTTCGCCTCGACTGCGCGACTACAAAACTAGTACCATAATGATTAACATTAACATTACGATCCTCATGACATAATAAATTTTATCTCAATGATATTTTTCGCCTTTATATTTTTAAATTTATCAGATACAAATTATAGTAGGAGTGTGAAGGTAAAACGTGGAACACCATTATCCAGAAAATTGAAACGATTGGGTGTTTTAATAAGTGTATATATTTGTGGATTATTATTATTGTATTAATAAATGTGTAGATGAATTTTTATAGTCAATAAAATATTTCCAAACGGTAAAAATTAATTAGTTTACAAATTTTCCATAAAACAAGAAAATATTTTCTTTCGACATCCTAAATTTTCCTTTTGAAGTATCAATCATAAATAAAAATTAATGAGTAGCATTAAATATGATATCTCTTCGTCCTAAAACTGCTGCGTCTATAAAAAAATGCCTTTTGCGATTTGTTTTTTACTTTTTGACCTTCATTGAGTTTCTTTATAGGACTGGGTACCATAATGAACTCATTATACATATGGTCTCATAATGAGTTCATTTTATAGTCTAAGGACCATAATGATTTCTTTATGGTACTCAAATTGATGTCCGCAAAACTGTCAATAAATTTGAATTTGTTTCAATTTCTTCGTGGTTTATACAAGCAGATAAATTTTGAATGTAATTTGCTTCATAACCAATGATTATGGTCCACGTAGTTTTTAGCAGCCATCGCTTCGCTTCCCCTCGATGGCTTGACTAGTACCATAATGATTAACATTAACGTTACGATCCTTATGACATAAATGACTATTATCTCACTGCTATTATTCGCCTTTATATTTATAAATTTATCAGATACAAATTATAGTAGGAGTATGAAGGTAAAAAGTAGAACACCATTGTCCAGAATTTAGAAAATTGAAACGATTGGGTGTTTTAATAAGTGTGCATTTATTTCATATATATTGTTGGATTATTATTGTATTAATAAATGTGTAGATGAATTTTTATATATTCAATTCATAGATAAAATAATATTATAAGTAATTTAAGTGGGTTTCATAAATTTTCCACTAAATAGGACTATGTTTGATGGCGACGAAGCTTCTCCAATTTTAACTTGAAGAAGAAATATAAAAGGATGGTTAAATATTACATTCCTTGGTTCAACAAATACAAGTGGTACGGCTCCAACAGCTGGAATATAATTATTGTTTCATTATGTTTTTAATAAAATGGATATAAATTAAACTCTGTGCTGGTACTGCTGGTGATTGGTCACGTGTATTGTGTAAATAAATACATAAAATATGTTAGTCTACAACATAATGGAAAGGTTGGATTTAAAAATAGGATAATTTAATTCCATATATTTTTTTATAAAAGTATGGTAATTTAAACTATAGTGATCATAAATTTTCCACCAAATAAAATTGTAGTTGATGGAAGCGTAGCTTCTTTATCTCCAATATTAACTTGTACGAGGAATATGAAAGGATGATCTGCTTTAAATATTAGCTTTACAACTGGTCCAACTGATGCTGACAACTTAGTAATTGTAATTCCTAAAATATAATCGTTTTGTTAAGAATAAAAATGATCCTAATTAAAATACATATTAATAAAACTGAGTGCTTGTGTGTGTTGTGAAAAAGTGAGCACATATAAAGTGTTAGAATTTAGAATTAGTTACTTTTTCAAGTGGTTCAAAATATTATACAAGAGTTTACTGTTATTTATTTGTGCATATTATTTATTATTTAGAAACATATTACAAAATTTTGGGAAATAGTTAAAGAATTATTTCAAAAGCTAAAGATTTTAATTAATATACAAATTTTCCATAAAACAAGATAATCTTTTCTTTCGACATTCTAAATTTTTCTTTTGAATTCGTATCAATCATAAATAAAAATTGATGAGTAGCATTAAATATGATATCTTCTATAAAAAATGCCTTTTGCTATTTGTTTTTTTACTTTTTGACCTTCATTGAGTTTCTTTATAGGACTGGGGGTACCATAATGAACTCATTATATGGTCTCATAATGAGTTCATTTTATAGTCTAAGGACCATAATGATTCTTTATGGTACTCAAATTGATGTCCGCAAAACTGTCAATAAATTTGAATTTTTTCAATTTCTTTGTGGTTTATGCAAGCAAATAAATTTTGAATGTAATTTGTTTCATAAGCAATCATTATGGTGCACGTAGTTTTTAGCAGTCTTCTCTTATCTTCGCTTCCAACTGAGTACCATAATGATTAACATTATCGTTACGATCCTTATGACACAAATGACTATGATCTCACTGCTATTATTCGCCTTTATATTTTTAAATTTATCAGATACAAATTATAGTAGGAGTGTGAAGGTAAAAAGTGGAACACCATTAACCAGAATTTAGAAAATTGAAACGATTGGGTGTTTTAATGAGTGTGCATTTATTTCATATATATTTGTGGATTATTATTGTATTAATAAATGTGTATATGAATTTTTATATATTCAATTCATAGATAAAATAATATTATTATAAGTAATTTAAGTGGGTTGCATAAATTTTCCACTAAATAAGACTGTGTTTGATGGCGACGAAGCTTCTTTATTGTCTCCAATTTTAACTTGAAGAAGAAATATGAAAGGATGGTCTGCATTAAATATTACATTTCTTGGTTCAACAACTGCAGATGTTAAGGCAACTCCAAGAGCTGGAATATAATTATTGTTTTATTAAGTTTTTAAGTAAATTGATATAAATTAAACTCTGTGCTGGTACTGGTGGTGATTGGTCTCGTGTATTGTGTAAATAAATACGTAAAATATGTTAGTCTACAACTTAAATAATCGAAAGGTTAAATTTAAAAATAAGATAATTTAATTCCATATATTTTTTTATAAAATTATGGTAATTTAAACTGTAGAGTTCATAAATTTTCCACTAAATAAAATTGTATTTGATGGAAATGTAGCTTCTTTATCTCCAATATTAACTTGTAAGAGGAATATGAAAGGATGGTCTGCTTTAAATATTAGCTTTTCTACTGGTCCAATTGATGCTGACAACTTAGTAATTGTAATTCCTAAAATATAATCGTTTTGTTAAGAATAAAAATGTTCCTAATTAAAATATTAATAAAACTCAGTGCTTGTGTGTTTTGTGTAAAATTGAGCACATATAAAGTGTTAGAATTAGTTGCTTTTTCAAACGAGTTTACTGTTATTTATTTGTGCATATTATTTATTATTTAAAAACATATTGTGTGGTTTACGAAATTTTGGGAAATAGTCAATGAAATATTTCCAAACGATAAAAATTAATTAGTTTACAAATTTTCCATAAAACAAGATAATCTTTTCTTTCGACATTCTAAATTTTCCTCTTGAATTCGTATCAATCATAAATAAAAATTGATGATTAGCATTAAATATGATATCTCTTCGTCCTAAAACTGCTCCGTCTTCCAACATCACTTCTAAAATGGATAAAAAATCTTTTATTTTTTATTTACTATTTATGGTAGTAAAAAGAAGGATTACAGAAATTAGTTTTGGGTACATGGATTCCTTCGTTAAATAGTTTAATTGGTAGAAGGTAGTTGTAGGATAATCTAAACCAAAATTCAAAGATATTAAGATATTGCAGTAAAAGTGTTTATTTAATATTTCGGTACAAGATTAATAGGCAGATTCTAGTCAAAATTAAAGGCCTTTAATTAGAAACAAATAATGTAACCATGGAAATTGTTCATTACAACCCATATAACAAATTTAAATTTAAAGGCCGTTAAACGTAATAGGCCAGTCAAATTAGCATTCTACTTCGAAAAAATTAGAGGAAAGCTGGAAATCGTTTTAATCACTTTATTTTTCATAAAAAAAGAACATATTGAGTTTGCCCCAATTTTTGTGCAATGCTCTATGTGCTGTGTAGAAAAAAGCAAGAAATTTTCGGTCATTTTGCAGTTTTTTTTTTCAATATACAGCCAAAATTATGTGTCTCGAGGAAAATACTATTCTTTGCAATTTTAAACAGCGTTAAATTCTTCGTCTATTGAGTACCTAGCTTTTAAATTTAAGCGTCAAGATGTTGAAGAAAACTAGAGTCCAAAATTGCCCCCTTTGAGAAACAAAAATTTTCTTTCGTATATAGTATATACCGATATTTAGCACCGGATAACTTTCTAACTCTTACTCAATCGATACAGAATTTAACGCTATTTAAAATTGCAAAGAATAGTATTTTCCTCCAGACGCATAATTTTGGCTGTATTTTGAAAAAACTGCAAAATGACCGAAAATTTCTTGGTTTTTTTCTACACAGCACATAGAGCATTGCACGAAAATTGGGGCAAACACAATATGTTCTCTTTTTATGAAAAATAAAGTGATTAAAACGATTTCCAGCTTTCCTCTAACTTTTTCGAAGTAGATCATGTTTTTGAGCTTATTTGACTGGCCTATAAAGGATTTGACCAGAATCTGGGTATTATACTAATAAACAATAAAGTTATTCGGAAAACTTTCCAACAAATAAAACAATTTGTTCGGTTGAACTTTGTTTGGAACTCGCTTGAATGAAGAATACAAATGGGTGGTCAGCTTTAAAAATGATTTCTCTTGGTTTATTCATAGATGGTGATGACACAAACGTCATCAACAAAGCTGTATAAAAATAAAAGTATTTAAAATCTTTTTAGGATATTAAATAGTGCACATTTTCAAACTTGAGAAGCGTAATTTGCCAAATGTTTAATGAATGATTTATAGTGGACGCCGCTTATTATAATCACGGATAATATCAATCGGCTATTGTTATCATTTTTGCTCCACAATGTTTTTTTTTCACAGCCAATAACCAATTACCAATGTGGCAAAACAAACACACATGTGCGCCTGCTATCTAATCGATCTAATGTACCATTTGATTTCTGAAAAATCGTTGTTTTGTTATCAAACTTCAAAGAATTTCATTCTTCAGACTAAGAAAGATGGACGCAAAAAAAAGGCAGTACGTGACTGAAAAAAGAGACAGATTCTACGTTTTCGTTTATTCTTATCAATCGGTTATTATTATCAAAACTCCACAAGTCCCAATGTGATCACATTAACCGGCGTCCACATCAGTAGTTTATGAAGGAAATAAAAACGATGTTTTTAATATTACACTTGAGTTTATTTCACTCTATCTACAATATTATTTTTATATTTTTTACGAAAATTACTTTATGAATCTTCCGGTAAACAAAATACGTTTAGATTCAGATATTTTTGAGAAAGTTTAGAATTTAATTGAAAGAAGAATATAAGGGATGGTCCGCATTATATTATGTATGTACATATATGTACAATTATTTGGAGAATTTTCCAGCAAATAAGACAACTTGTTCTGTTGAGCTTCCAGAAATTGATTCGGAGTTTATTTGTTTCAAACTCGCTTTAATGAAGAATAAAAATGGGTGGTCAGCTACAAAAGTGATTTTCCTTGGTTTATTCATAGATGGTGATGACCCAAGCAAGAGCAAAACTGTATAAAAACAAATTTTATTTAAAATCTTCAAACAGTTAAATACATTGTAAAGTTGCTCCCAGCTAGAAGTAGGACAAAGAATACGCGATCGTGATTGCTTTTGTCCTACTTCCAGCTGGGACCAACTGTACACATTTTGAAACATGAGAAGCATAACATGCTAAATGGTTAATGAATGATTTATAATTTATGTTTTAAGTACTAGTTTACGAAGGTAATAAAAACAATATTTTTCATTTATACTTGCGTTTATTACACTAACTACGATATTTTCTTATAATTTATACAAGAATCAATTAATAAACCTTCCAGTAAACAAAATACGTTTAGATTCAGGAAGTTTAGAATTTAATTGTAAGAAGAAAATAAAGGGATGGTCTGCATTAATAATGTACTTTCTTGCTTTGAAATTTGGTCCAGATGATCCTGGTGCCAACATAACTTCTATAAAAATAATAAATAGGTATAATTACTTAATCAAGATTAACGAACAGAAGGTGGTTTTAACTATTTTGGAAAGTAGTTCATGCATACATGAATATGAGATATGAAAAAGGCCACTGCTGATAAGACACAATTACTGTAGAATAACTTTTACATTAAACCAAAACCATATATTCTATATTCTTGTAGGTATTTACCTAATATCATATAAGTACTGAAAAATTATTAGAGAAGTTTGAGCCAAAAATTTCATGGTCTTCGTAGTGACAATATCAATAAAAAACTATTTTTTGGAAGTACTTATTTAGTCAGGCAAGTGTATATAATTTAAAGCATTTATTGATTAAAATATTACACAAAATATATTAAAAATATACCTAATAATTTCACACGATGCTTGTTCATTTAAATTTTGTTCAATTTTCCTTGGAATAAAATAGTTTTATCTGAAGCAGATGATTCAATCCAAAACAAAAATTGATGATCTGCTTTGAATACCTTGGGTGGTGGTGGCATAGACAATAGCATAAACACAAGACCTAAAATTTTTTAAATATTTTCCAATTTAATTGCGTTTTTAAGGCATGCAAACTATCAATAAATCTGCAGAGACATGCACTGGATAATTTTTACAGCCAGAAGCATATAAAATTAATTAATATTAAAGGATAAATAATAAGTATTATGCACTATAATATAATATTTATTTATACATAATTAAAAGCTAGATTAATTATGCTTTTTCGATTTTTTGGCCCTAGATTTTTTGCGCGATTTTCGCAATTTTTTTAGAGCTCCAGAAAATATAATTTGTCGTTTGTGACGAATAATAAATATAAAGGGATGGTCTGCTCGAAATTCTGCAGGAGGAAAAGAAACCAACGCCGATCTTGCTATAACAGCTACATCTAAATAAAAAACTTTTAAATTTTTTTCAAAAAAAAAAAGATAAAGCCACTTATGCCCGTTTTTATCAACGATTCCTAAAACTTAGGCATTGCTTATAGGAAAAGTTGGTGAAAACGGGCATTAAACACTTAATATGCACCTTTTAAACCTATACCTACAAATCAATCAGGTCAGAAAAGAGATCAAAATAAAAGCGAGAAGAATATCTTTTATAAAGCATAGGAATTTAAAAATTATAATTTTTAAAAGGAAATTTAGAAGATTGTAATTTAATATTCTTACACAGAATTCGAAATATTAACTTACAGTTAAAATAAAAAATATATTTTTCCTCAAAAGTCCTTAAAGTAGTGCCTTATATGACAGTTTTTAATAAGTTATTTTTATGTTCCTTGACTCTATGGTCATATTCGTGCTTTACAGAAGTAAATCGGTTACAATCGGGTATACTTTGCATTGACAAGGATTAGGAAAGCAGAGTAGAAATGCATTTTAGGCAACCCATTATAAAGAAATGCCTTTTGCGATTTGTTTTTCACTTTTTGACCTTAAGGTTAAGGACTGAGTAGCATAATTAACTCATTATATGGTTACATAATGGGTTCATTATAGTCCAAGGACCATAATGATTTCTTTATGGTACTCACATTGACGTCGGTAAAATTATTTCCAAACGGTATAAATTAATTAGTTTACAAATTTTCCATAAAACAAGATAATCTGTTCTTTCGACATTCTAAATTTTCCTTTTGAATTCGAATCAATCATAAATAAGAATTGATGATTAGCATTAAATATGACATCTCTTCGTCCTAAAACTGCTCCGTCTTCCTCCATCACTTTTAAAATGAATCAAAAATCTCTTATTTTAGTAGTAAAAAGAAGGATTACAGAAATTACTTTTGAATACATGTATTTAAAAGTTTAATTAGTAGAAGGTAGTTGTAGGATTATCTAAACCAAAATTCAAAGATATTAAGATATTGTAGTAAAAGAGTTTATTTAGTATTTCGGTACAAGATTTATACTAATAAAAAATAAACTTATTCGGAAAACTTTCCAACAAATAAAACAATTTGTTCGGTTGAACTTTGTTTGGAACTCGCTTGAATGAAGAATAAAAATGGGTGGTCAGCTTCAAAAATTATTTCCCTTGGTTTATTCATAGATGGTGATGCCCCAAGCATCATGAACACAACTGTGTAAAAATAAAAGTATTTAAAATCTTTTTAGGATGTTAAATAGTCCACATTTTCAAACTTGAGAAGCGTAATTTGCCAAATGTTTAATGAATGATTTATAGTGGACGCCGCTTATTATAATCATGGATAGTATCAATCAGCTATTGTTATCACTTTTGCGGAGTTGAGTTATAACAGAGGGTGTATAGAAAAAAATGGTTGGTGTATTAACCAGTACTTCAGATAATTTTTTCTCCTCCATGTTTTTCTTTCGCAGCCAATAACCAATTATACCACTGTGGCCAAAGCCAAAACACACCTGGTATCTAGTCGATCTAATGTACGAAGAAGGGAGGAAGGTTTAGTTCAATTCTCTAAAATTTGATTAAAGAGGCTCAAATCGGTTTTGGCGAATTTGACCAACTTAAGCAGTCCTGACTTTATGTTTTTTTATTGATATGAATGGGTTAAGTCTAGGTGTTTTGTAACAAAACTAGCATTTACGTGGTTTTAACCTTTAATTTATGAAAAATCGTTGATGTAAGTCCTTTATTTTTACCAAATTTCAAAGAATTTCATCCTTCAGACTAAGAAAGATGGACGCGAAAAAAAGACAGTACGTGACTGAAAAAAGAGAAAGATTCTGTTTTCGTTTATTCTCTGATCAATCTGTTATTGCTGTCAAAACACCAATGTGATCACATTAAGCGGCGTCTACATCTGTAGTTTATGAAAGTAATAAAAACGATGTTTTTAATTTTATACTTGTGTTTATTACACTAATCTACCATAATATTTTTATATTTTTTACAAAAATCACTTTATGAATCTTCCGGTAAACAAAATAGCATGTATTCAGCGACCGTGAGGAAAATTTTAGAGACGTCGTTAAAGTTAATCACGTCTTTAAGAAAATATTTCTTATGAAGAAATATTTTTTAATCACGTAATTAACGATAACAACGTCTCTAAATTTTTCATCACGGTCGCTGAATACACGCTATAACGTTTAGATTAAGATATTTTTTCGGAAAGTTTAAAATTTTTAGTTGTAAGAAGAAGATAAAGGGATGATCCGTATTATATTATGTATGTACATGTACAATTATTTGGAGAACTTTCCAGCAAATAAGACAACTTGTTCTGTTGAGCTTCCAGAAATTAATTCGGTGTTAATTTGTTTGAAACTCGCTTGAATGAAGAATAAAAATTGGTGGTCAGCTACAAAAGTGATTTTCCTTGGTTTATTCATAGATGGTGATGACCCGCCAAGCATGAGCAAAACTGTATAAAAACAAATTGTATTTAAAATCTTCAAACAGTTAAATACATTGTGCACATTTTAAAACATGAGAAGCATAACATGCTAAATGTTTAATGAATGATTTATAATACAGGGTGTCCCATTTTAATTAATCCAGCTGAATATCTTGAAAACAAAGCGATTTCCTTAAAAATATTTCAGACAAAAATTGTAGCGACTCGAGGGGGACATTTATTAGTGCCATGAGTTTTTAATTGTTATGGGGTTTTATGGGAAAACATTTTTTTTCAAATGGGAACCCCAATTTTTATTGTAGATTCGTAATCTATGGAAAATAATAAGAAAGTTTTAATTGAAACTTTTTTTTCTAAAATTTCAATTTTTCTCTATATTCACCAAAATGTACGCAAATTTTGGGATTTTCGATACAGTTTTACTAAAAAACTAAAGGTCTATAAGAAAACTCGCAGGAGTCAAAAAGTGCTTAAATTAAGGCAAGGATTAATAAAAAATATTATTTTACTTTATTAAAAAAAATAAATTTAAAAAAAGTTTATTTTATTTTTATTATCTTTTAGGAAAAATATTATTTTTTTTTACTTATAAAATTTAAAATAAAGTCAAAGGTAATTAATTAATACACTTAAAGATATTTGGATCTGTTCTTAAATTACGAGAGCTGGTCTAAATAAGATATTCGAATATTCCTCCATTTTGTTCAATACACATGTTTACTCGTGTGCGAAAAGCCAATGATACATTTCTCAACATTTCAGGAGTGATACTTCGAAAAAATAAATTTAAAAAAAGTTTATTTTATTTTTATTATTTTTTAAGAAAAATATTATTTTTTTTTACTTATAAAATTTAAAATAAAGTCAAAGGTTGAAAACAATAGGTGTCAAAACGGTTTTTCAATTTTATTTGCAATTTAATATGTTAAATAATATTTTTCAATTAAGGAAGAAGGCTTCTAAAAATAAAGGAATTTCATTTTCAGCCTACTTTGTGTTTCGCACATAATTGTTATATTGCGACAGATTAGTTTTTGTAGAAGCTCATTGTAATTGAAGCCACTGTGATTATTTAAGTCTTTTAGTCTTTAATAAAATGGCTGATTGATCACCTAGAGAAATCGTGAATATTATAAAAGTTTTGGGCGAATGCCATGATAACTATCGGCACGCAGCACGTCTTTATGCTGAAAGATTTCCACAATTGCGTCATCCAAATCATACAAATATTAGGAGGCTCGTGAAAAGAGCGGAAAACGGTTCTCTTAGAAGAAAACGTAGTAAAACTGGTCCTAAGATGCTCCCCTCATTGATAGCATTAGCTTCCGTAAATGAAGATCCACATACATCTACAAGAAAAATTCAGCGTCTTCATGGACTTCCTAAATCTTCTGCCAACAGAGTTTTAAAACACCATAAATCACACCCATATCATGTTCATTTAACCCAACAAATTAAAGAAGATGACTACATCCGCCGACTTAATTTTTGCATATGGGCTACGAATCAAGTTAGAAGAGATCCCCTTTTTTTTATCGCGTACTTTTTACTGATGAAGCAAATTTGACAACATGGGTGGAGTAGATCTTCATAATGCTCATTATTATTCTGAAAATAATCCACATTGGCAAAGAGATCATAGATTACAGTGGCGTTGGTCTATAAACGTTTGGGCTGGAATAGTGGATGAGTATCTTATAGGACCATTTTTTTATGAAGAAAATCTTAACCAACATGTTTATTTGAATATATTTCAAATCGAAATGCTTACTCTTTTAGAAGATGTACCTCTAGATTTAAGATAGCGAATGTGGTTTCAACAGGACGGAGCTGGACCCCACACTGCCAGAATTGTTAAAACATTTTTACATAACCAATTCCCTAATATGTGGATTGGAATTGGTAGTGAAGTACACGATGGCCAGCAAGATCTCCGGATCTTACAAAAATGGATTATTTTTTATGGGGTTGCATAAAAGATAAGGTTTATGAACGACCAAATACAACTAGAGAGGATATTATGATACGAATTACGGACGCTTTTCGAAGTATCATTCCTGAAATGTTGAGACATGTATCATTGGCTTTTCGCACACGAGTAAACATGTGTATTGAACAAAATGGAGGAATATTCGAACATCTTATTTAGATCAGCTCTCGTAATTTAAGAACAGATCCAAATATCTTTAGGTGTATTAATTAATTACCTTTGACTTTATTTTAAATTTTATAAGTAAAAAAAATAATATTTTTCTTAAAAAATAATAAAAATAAAATAAAGTTTTTTTAAATTTATTTCTTTTAATAAAGTAAAATAATATTTTTTATTAATCCTTGCCTTAATTTAAGCACTTTTTGACTCCTGCGAGTTTTCTTATAGACCTTTAGTTTTCTAGTAAAACTGTATCGAAAATCCCAAAATTTGTGTTCATTTTGGTGAAAATAGCGAAAAATTGAAATTTTAGAAAAAAAAGTTTCATTCAAAACTTTCTTATTATTTTCCATAGATTACGAATCTACAATAAAAAATGGGGATTCCTATTTGAAAAAAAAAATGTTTTCCCATAAAACCCCATAACAATTAAAAACCCATGGCACTATTAAATGTCTCCCTCGAGGCGCTACAATTTTTTTGAAACATTTTTAAGGAAATCGCTTCCTTTTCAAGATATTCAGCTGGATTAATTAAAATGGGACACCCTGTATATGTGTTAAGTACTAGTTTACGAAGGTAATAAAAACTATATTTTTAATTTATACTTGCGTTTATTACACTATCTACTATATTATTTTATAAATTATACAAGAATCAATTTATGAACCTTCCAGTAAACAAAATACGTTTAGATTCAGGAAGTTTAGAATTTAATTGTAAAAAGAAAATAAAGGGATGGTCCGCATTAATAATGTACTTTCTTGCGTTGAAATTTGGTCCAGATGACATAACTTCTATAAAAATAATAAATAAGTATAATTACTTAACCGAGATTAACGAACCAATAGTTACAGAAGGCGATTTTAACTATTTTGGAAAGTAGTTCATGCATACACGAATATGAGATATGAAAAAGGCCACTGCTTATAAGACACAATTACTGTAGAATATTTTTTACATTAAACCAAAACCATATTCCCTATATTCTTGAGAGAAGTTTGAGCAAAAATTTCATGGTCTTCGTAGTGACAATATCAATAAAAAACTAATTTTTTGGAAGTACTTATTTAGTCAGGCAAGTGTATATAATTTAAAGCATTTATTGATTAAAATATTACACAAAATGTATTAAAAATATAGTAATTTCACACGTTGGTTGTTCATTTAAATTTTGTTCAATTTTCCTTGGAATAAAATAGTTTTATCTGAAGCAGATGATTCAATCCAAAACAAAAATTGATGATCTGCTTTGAACACCTTGGGTGGTGGTGGCAAAGACATTAGCACAGCCACAAGACCTAAAAATTTTAAAATATTTTCCAATTTAATTGCGTTTTTTAAGGCATGCAAAACTATCTATAAATCTGCAGACATGCACTGGACAATTTTTACAGCTATTAGAAGCATAAAAATTAATTAATATAAAAGAATAAATAATAAGTATTATGCACTATAATATTATATTTATTTATACTTAATTAAAAGCTAGATTAATTATGCTTTTTCGATTTTTTGGCCCTAGATTTTTTGCGCGATTTCCGCAATTTTTTTAGAGCTCCAGAAAATAGAATTTGTCGTTTGTGACGAACAATAAATATAAAGGGATGGTCTGCTCGAAATTCTGCAGCAGGAAAAGAAACCAACGCCGATCTTGCCATAACTGCTACAACTAAATAAAAGACTTTTAATTTTTTTTTCAAAAAAAAACGCTAAAGCCACTTAAACACTCAATATGCACCTTTTAACCTATACCTATACTCAATCAGATCAGAAAAGAGATAAAAATAAAAGCGAGGAAGAATATCTTTTATAAAGCGAAGTGATTTAAAAATTATAATTTTTAAAAGCAAACTTAGAAGATTGTATTTTAATATTCTTACACAGAATTCGAAATATTAACTTACAGTTAAAATAAAAAATACATATAAATAGTTGCAATTTACATAAAAAAATTATATACATATAATATGCGGGATTTCTTACCAAATGTAGGTAAGTACAGGGTGATCTAAAATGATTGTGGTACAACTGAAATCTTAAAAAGAAAATCTCTTAGTAATCCAATGGCGTAGCAAAATTTTATTTCAAAATCTCTCATTTCAAAGCAAATGTCATATATTGAAATTTTTTTCTTCATTTTCGAGGCAGATGCTAACACAAAACAAAGATTTACGCGAATTACTTTTGATAAAAACTGACGTTTATGAAATAGAAGGCACAACAACGAAATTCTAAAATCTGAAGTTTTGACACAACGGTAAAAATTACACCCCTACGCCTCTGCCTTTGTGAAGTCTAGTTACTTCGTTTTGATTTTGACATGATTTTGTGTTGCTATGAACTTGAAGCGAACAAATTCCCCAGCTTTTTAGGCGTGAAATTTGAATTGACCACAATGATTTTAGCTCACCCTGTATTGGACCAAAAATAAAAATCGCCAAAGTTTTTGATGTATTAATTGGATCAAAACGCAGATAGACTGTTTCAAAATTGTAAAGTTTAGGGAGTACCAATAATAAAATGAAGAATTTTTAATATAACAGGGTGTCTACCAACTTTTTTAAAATAAATTCCCTGACTTTTCCAGGATTTCCAGATCAAAATTAAAAAAAATTCGAGGTATTATTTTGACATTGATTTATTGTATTATGCAATAAAAAATAAATAAACTTATTTCAAATAAAGTAACATATAAACATAAATAAAATAAAGTAAAATATTAAAACCCTCGAACAAACCACAGTACATAACCAAACAAACCGAATTATGCTACGCCTATGCCTATGCAAACCGCCAGAATTTTGAAAAAAGTAAAATTTCCAGGTTAAAAATAAAAAATCCCCGACATTCCCTTGACTTTTCCAGATTTTCATAATTCCTTGACAATTCCCTGTTTTCCAGGTTTTCCAGGTCACTAGACACCCTGTTTACTTATGAAACATGCCTTATGTCTAAACTTTATAATATAAAGTATAGCCCCTTTTTGGGTGTACATTTATCATCAATTTATTTTCAAATAATAAATTAAACTATTTTAATTGTAATCTTCCATTTATTCAGTTAGATTTAATTATACTTATAACTATGAAAATCAACAAAACAAACTATTTTATAAATTTTCCATTGAACAATACAATTTTTTTAGATGGATTTTTGGAAGAATTCTTGGTTTTCAATTGTAGGAAGAACATAAAAGGATGATCCGCAATAAATGTGTAACTTCTTGGTTCAAAAAATGCGGATTCTGCCACAACTAATACAGCTGTAAAAGAAGTAACACCTAATCAATTTTTTTATTTATTTTAAATTTTGTGACAACTCCAGAAAAAATGATTATTTGATTATGGTTAACGTAAATGAAAAGTTGAAAAATGGAGATAAACGAAATCTTTATAAAAAATATTTTAATATAAATAATTTACTTTGGTGAAGTCCTTGTCAAAAATAGCACTAAGAAAATTATTAACTATTATGTAATATGTGTACTTAAATTAAAATCGAGATATTTAAAAAAATTAAAAAAGAGAAGTCACATAGGGCGCGTTCCAGTAATGAACACTAAAGCCCACGACCACGACCGCAAAATTTTCCCGTTCCACTAGCTCAAAAGGTCACCATTCAACAAACAACCACATAAACCCACGAATAAATACGGTCGTTGTGATGCACGAAAGAAAAAATCGCGGTCTTATGTAGAACGACTTTGCGGTCGTCGTGGGCTTTAGTGTTCATTACTGGAACGCGCCCATAATAGATAAAATTATAATTCGATTAAAATATCTACAAATTATTAAAAAATTAAGAATTTTGATATTTGGGTTTAAATGGAATAAATATTGAAGTTCAAATAAAAACGCAGTATAATCAGAGGAAAGAATTTTTATTCTCTTTTGAAAATAGTATACTTTATTTTATAACAATTAATAACAATTTATCCTAATATTTTTTATTGTTCATTTCACTATTTATTTTTTATGGCTCCAATGAATAATACGGTATTATCGGTTTTATCGATTTTATCTTGATGATTAATGTAAAATATAAATGGATGTTCGGCTATAAATTTCTTAGGAATCTTAGGATGGAGTCTAATGATTGAGCTTCTTGAACTTAGCGTAATACCTAGACAGAAATTTTACCCAAATTAGGCCTTAAGGTAAAGTAAATTTAGAGACCGGCGAAACGGTAGCCATAAAATTTCCAGCCTCAGTTTTTCACATGTATTTTTCCATAAGAAGAAAAACCATTAGAACTTTTTAAATTTTATTGTATATCAAAACTAATTATACCACTGGAATGCTCAAAGAATTATCTATATTTCAGTACTACTGCCTATGCTTGCCTCATAATAATAAATACATAGTTTGCAATTAATTAGATGACTACCTTAAAAAATCAAAAACGCTTAAAGTATCTGGCATTTTTTTATAAATGAAAATGTAGGGAATTTTATGCAGATTCCATTGATTGTTTTATTTCAGTTGTTAGTTTTCTTAAACAAAACCCATTTAAGTGTTTTTGATATTTTAAGGTAGTCACCTGATTAATTGCAAATTGGGGATTTATTATAAAGAGGTAATCATTTTCAGTAGTATTGTAAAATAGACATTTCTTTGAGCTTTCTAGTCGTATAATTAGTTTTTTTTTTGTACAATGTAAAATAATAATGTTATGATGATTTTCTTCGTATGGAGAAATACATTTTAAGGTAGTTACCTGATTAATTGCAAATTGGGAATTTATTATAAAGAGGCAATCATTTGCAGTAGTACTGTAATGTAGACATTTCTTTGAGCTTTCTAGTGGTATAATTATTTTTTTTTTGTACAATGTAAAATAAGAAGGTTATGATGATTTTGTTCTTATGGAGAAATACATTTGATATTTTAAGGTAGTCATCCGATTATTTGCAAATTGCAGATTTATTATTATGAGGCAATAATTGTCAGTAGTACTGTAATATAGATGTTTCTTTGAGCTTTCTAATAGTATAATTAGTTTTGTTATACAATGTAAAATAAAAAAGTTATAATGCTTTTTCTTCTTATGGAGAAATACATGTAAAAAATTGTGGATGGAAATTTTATGGCTATTTTCTCGCCGGCAATTTAGAGTAATAACAATTTCGTTTGAAAAAAACGTTGTACCCGAAAAAACTCCATGCTTTAATAAAGAAAAGTCAAAGCTTTAAAATCTGCTGAAAATCATGCCGTTAGACCTCAAAAATATCAAAACAACTCTTTCTAATTAATTAAAAAAACTTAATATCTATGTGTAAACCCAAGAATTAGAAATTTTTAAATTTGGTAAGCTTAAAAATATCCCAAAAAGCATATCAATTTTTATTTTCCCAAATTTTAGTCCGAATATAAGTACATGAATTTAGTTTGATTAAAAGTATGATTTATATGTATGCTTCATATATCAAAATTAAAGGAACCTAATTGTGGAATTTTGATTGTTTAGTTAATTAAATTTTAATAAGAATAACCCAAGTTGTTAACTTGGTGTAAGGATTTTTATACGTTATGAACAGTGGCGTATGTCAAAGTTCATTTTAGTAGTGTTCCCATTTTAGGTTTATACTACACCTTTTCCAATTGTAGTTCAGAAAGCATCAATTGAATTTCAGAATCAACAATTGTATTTCAAAAAGGACCAATTGTTAAAAAATTGAGGAAGCTTTTCTGCTATGGCTCCTGGTATCATGGAAAGAATGTTGGATTACTTTTACAAACAATTATTTATGAAACCAAAAAACAATTGTTGGTAATTGTGTTGATGTAGCACAACATACTACATACTACATACTACAATTGATCATGTAACTGGTTAAACCACAATGATTTTCTCTGAAATACTTTTGATTACTTCTGAAATTAAATCGACGAATTCTGATTTTCAAATGATGCTTTCTGAAATACAGTTGAGGAGTCTCAAATACAACCGAAAATTTCTGAAATTTAATTGTTTCTTCTGAAATACAAGTAAAATGCTTTCTGAAGTACAATTCACGTATCTGAATTACAAACGATAATTTCTGAAATTGAATTGATCTTTTCTGAAATATAACTGGAAAAGATGTATTTTGTATTGTTATTTAAACTTGCAAAAAGTTGAGAAAAATTGTTTTGTTGGAAGAGTAGTGCTATGAAAATTTTACAAAGAATATTAAACAATTGCAAATTAAAGTCCAATGTATATTTTTTATTAATATTTTTTTTAAATGTACAATTTGTAAGTAGGCATATTTAAGTAACATGTTTCAAAGCCCCCGTGAAAAGTATTGTTTCAGGACGAATCCTAGAAGTTTGCCTTTTCATCACTTGAATGTAGAAAATAAATGGATGATCTGCGTTAAATAGGCACTTAAATTGTGGTTCGAATGATAAAGAGTCCAACTCCACCATCACAGCTACAAAAAATAAATTGCAAGTTGAAACAGCGATTTTGAAACTAACATAAAAATCTATACTAGATATTTTTAGTAACGTTTTGTTGGATATCAGTTGCTAAATATTGAAAAAATAGCCTCGTAGTTGATTAGACCGAGCACCACGTTTGAGATTTAGTGGACAGCGGAGAATATGACCAATTGTTATTACCAAATTAAAGAATACTAAACATTTAATTTAAAATTCAATATAATTTATTAATATATTTAAGTATAGTAGACATAAAATTTTTAGTAGGTACCCACATAATTATTATTTAGTAATTTGTTTCAAAGCTCCTGTAAACAGTATGGACCGTTGTAATTTATCTTTGGCTATGTAGAATAAAAAGGGATGATCCGCACAAAATATATTACTTAAGGGCATAATCCTTCGATTTATGGTGACTTCTAAATAAAGAAATAAAAACAATAATTAAAACTACATTTCATTTGCACATGAGTTTAGCTTTGGCAAAAGCGCAACGAATGGACTTTTTAAGCAGAATTCTATTCTAAACTACTTCTAGTAGAATTGTTAATATCTAATTTTTATATACGAAAAAGTATGACACATTTATGTTATGTTAATATTATTGTGATAAAGTTGGTTATAATACCTAAATTATTAGAATTTTAAAATATCAATTATTTTTTTAAATTTCTTTATTATTTTATATTCCACAAAATCCCAATAAAATTTAAAATTAAAAAATCAGGAATATTCTACACTTATTTTGGTTTAGTAGTTAGCTTCCCCTGGAATAAAACGATGGTATTTGAACACTTCTCTGATCCAGTCTTTCCAGTTAAATAGAATATAAATGGATGATCAGCTCTAAAGTTTTCGCGTAATGGCACACTTGTAATTGAATAACCGAGACCTAAAGAATAAAAATATTGAATTACTTAAATACCAGAAGATCATAATTTTATTAAGCCCCAATTTTCACCAAATCAAACTCAAATAAAATGATGATTTTAGTTAAGAAATTGCCAATAAGAGAATATTCAAACCTCAATAAGAAAATAATGTTACAAGAATAAAACTACCATGAAAAGGAAAAGATTTTCGTAAACTTTGAAGAATCTCAATTAACTTTTTTATTAATAGAATAAAAGAATAAGTATCTACACACCAAAAAATATTTAAAAGATATTTTTTTTAGAAAATTTAAAGAGTTTAATATTTGAGGGTTTAAAGCAATTAATTAATAATTTAATAAAAACAATATTTATTAAAAAACTATTACAACAAAAACATGTATTATTAATAATAAAACTAGTTATTCATATTATTAAACGACATTTTTTTATTTTTTTAGGAGTAACTTTTTTAGGTTTGAAATTTATGAAACGACCCATAAAAAATATTTGTTTAAACTTTTTTTCTTTGATGAAGAAGATGAATGGATGGTTCACTTTAAAACTAAAATGGAGGCTTGCTGACCTTTTATTATGGATGGTAGCTAATAAACAAGTGTAAAAATATTAATTGCAATTTTATTTGTAAATCACCTCCAGCTTTTTAATAAGCATAATATTTCTACAGCTTTGAGCTTTGCCCTATTAAATTTGCAAAAATGTTCTATTCTAAGGAATTTAATGTTTTTTTTGGGCGAGTAATTTAATTCTATGTCTAATGAATAATATTTACAAGCATAATAATATACCGGGTGTACACGAAACTAGAGCCACACCTGTTTAATTTCTTAATTTATCAAAATAAAAAAGTAAAATTTAAGTATTTTATATGGGCTTAGAAAAAAAAATTTATTAAACTAAAAAATAATAATATCACCTCCGGTTTTACCAGAATATTAAACATTGGTAAGTTTAAAGTACGCTTCTGCCAAAAAAAACTTTCCAAATTAAAAAAAAAGATTTGGATATTTTTTTGGTAAAATATTTTTGTAATCTTGAGGTTATACCTTCATTTTGGGCATCACTGTAATCGAAAAAAATCCTCTGTTTAAATATGTGATAACCAGTATCATGACATTAAAAAAAATATTTGTAAAAAAGTCATATTAAAATTTATAAAAATTAATATCTCAAAAAACGACCAAACGAATTTCACAAAAAAAAATTATTGTTACTAAGATACCTATTCTGTAAATTTTTCGACCGAGAGAATTGTATTCTGTCTTTATCTTACACTTTATTATTGACATTTTCCTACTCGTTTTTCGCATACGAATTTCGATTCGTGTGGTTATAGAATAGGCCAATAACATACTTAAATTTACCAATGATATGCACAAATAAAAATAAGGCATTTTACATTTAAAATAAGAAAGTTGATTAAATTTTCGGTGAAACCGTAAGTTATATTGATTTTTAAATCTTTTTAGTTCAATAAATGTGTTTTCTTGGCACATATACAGGGTGATTGGTAAGTGGTTTTCTAGATGTGATAGCCAAGCAGATTTGCAACAAATTTAATCATTACATGCATTATCCAAATCCTCATCGCTTTCGAGATATTTCAGAACAATTGAATTGAATTGTTTTGAAACAGATGTGACTTTTACCTCGTGTAATTTTTTTTCCATAGAAGCAATTTACATAATTTTTGATACATAACAGGTACTATTATTTAAACTGATAAGATAAACCGAAATATTAGAAAAAAACTTTATACTTTTCTAAAAAATTGCAAAATAGGGATAGCAGGTAGTGAAATTTAAAAAAAACTTAAATCCTGGAATATCTCGAAAACGATGAGGATTTGGATAAAGCATATAATGGTGAAATTTGTTGCAAATGAGCTTGTCTATCACCTCCTGAAGGAAATACGGCCACTTACCACTTACCAGTCACCCTGTATAATAAATTTCAATTTTCTATTTTCATAAATAAAGAAATGACAGCCCTAGTTTCGTGATAAGTATATTTTTTGTGAAATCTACTTTATCATTTAAAATTTTATTAATGTTAGAATAAAAGCAATATCTAAAAAAAAAACAAATTCAAAATTGAAGGACTATTCTAAAATAACTACAAAAAAACTAAAAAAAACAACAAAATGCTACAAAAATTCCAAGTATGATTAAAATTCGTTGGCATTTTCGGCGGTGAAAATTGATTTTTAGTCATTTATAACAAATTAAAAAACCTTAACCTTCATCGTAGTGAGTTAAATCAATGATTTAAAATCATGGCAGACTGTGTGGGGTAAATTTGTACCCCATAATAAAATGAATGAGTTTTTTATTTTATTGTATCAATTTCCTATGTACGCATTAAAAGAACTTAGTTTAAATATGTTTAATGTATTTATTTTATTTAATGAACAATGCTGAAGTTAAGAGGAAACAATTTTTGAAAAGTAGTACCTTCTCAGAAATTTAAAGCCTGGGGTACGTTTGTACCCCACTTAGTACGTAATGTCATCAAAATTGAATTCATTTTTCTTATACAGGATACAGGTTGTCCCATTTGACATTGAACTGATTGGGTGTCTTTGTTATTATTAGAGATAGAAAGTCGGTTAAATGGACAAAGTAGTAGAGATTTTTTCGAATATTAATAATTCATTTACAAAAAATTTGTATATCGCATCGTTCCAACGGTATATTGAAAAAACAAGAAAATGCGATTTTTAAAATATGGTTATAACTTCTTTATTTTCTGTGGTACCAAAAAAGTTTTTTGACATAAACATTTTGCAGTAAAACAAATGAATATTTTTTTTCGCTAACGGATTGACCGGAAATGAACCAAACTTATTTTTTTCTTATGGCAGCCACATTGGATTTACACATATTCGGAATCAGTATTTTTTCTGAGTAATTTGGTATACCATATGTCGTATTAAAAAAAAATAAAATTATTTGATTTTACAAACTAACATTGGACTCTAAGAGATGTAAATAGTCAATAACATAAATGTAACTATTTAAAATATTTAATGTAAAATAAATCTTAACACATATGTATTGACAGTTTCCATCTATTCAAGGTGATTTTTGGTTAGTAAAATAAAATTATTTCTATTTTTCTTAAAATATTACATATGATATATCAAATTACTCAGAAAAATATACTAATTCCGAATATGTGTAAATCCAATATGGCTGCCATAAGAAAAAAATAAGTTTGGTTCATTTCCGATCAATCCGTTGGCGACAAAAAAATATTCATTTGTTTTACTGCATTGTACACAAAAAATTGTCTGTATTAAGTCCAAAAATTTTTTTGGTACCACCGAAAATAAGGAAGTTATAGCCATATTTTAAAAATCGCCATTTCTTGTTTTTTCAAGATAGCGTTGGAACGATGCGATATTCAAATTTTTTGTAAATGAATTATTAATATTCGAAAAAATCTCTACTACTTTGTCCATTTAACCGACTTTCTATCTCCAATAATAACAAAGATACAAATACAGTCCAACGTCAAATGGGACACCCTTTATAATTTTTGTTTTTCAAATATCTTTCATTAAAGAGAGTTTTTTTTTTGGAAAATGAATAAAAACGACTTTTTCTTCCTTCACTCAAAATATTATAAATATTTTAATTGAATAATCTTTAAAGTTTTAACGTTGATAATTTAAAATAAAAACATAACATAGGCAACCAAAATTACTTAAATTCATAGTAAATACTAAATCGTTGGCTAATTTTGCA
This sequence comes from Stenus bimaculatus, assembly GCA_963971135.1. Taxonomy (NCBI): domain Eukaryota; kingdom Metazoa; phylum Arthropoda; class Insecta; order Coleoptera; family Staphylinidae; genus Stenus; species Stenus bimaculatus. The sequence continues at coordinate 41,409,758 of OZ020183.1, read as the reverse complement.
AAATTTAATTAATTTCCAGAGTTTTTTTTTGGCCTAGAAAGTTTATCAAGCTTAATATTTTACACAATTGTATATTTGGGACGTATAAATATCATTTTTGCACTAAATTTGCCTAAAACCCGATATGCTCCTTTTGTTTAGTTAACTTTTATTACATACATAAAATAATATTTTTCTTTTCAAAATTGTGTTTAATTTTCGATTAACTATAAAATTAGTAAATAGTCACTATCAATATAAATGTAGGGCAACGAAAGTGAAAAGTATTTGTATATGATAATAAGCGATAAATTAAGTAAATATATAGATTATATAATATTTTCCATGTTTTAGTTAATTGTTTCATAAACAAAAAATAATACTAAAGCTGTAATGAAAATTTAATAATTTTAATTCAAATAGGCATATTTTTTATTATTAATGTACATACAGGGTGTCCAAAAAACGGCGGATAAGCTCTTCAGTATACGTTGTTGGGGACCCTTCAGGAAACCCCAGAAAATTAGTATAAAAAAATTCCTCTTTACCAATTGAACGAGATATGAAGGATCAAAGTTGGGAATTCAACTTTTTTATTTTTATGAATTTTGAAAAGCCACTGGCTGGCATGTAAAGTTGGGCTTATTTTTCGTAATAAATAAATAAATGTCACGTAATTTTCAATTTAAAAAAATAAATTGTAAAGTTATGAAAATACGATTTAAATTTAATTCGAAAAAGAAGTCCAACTTGACGTGACAACTAGTGGTTTTTCAAAATTCATAAAAATAAAAAAGCTTAATTCCAACCTTTGACCTTCATGAAAATCATTTTAACTATTTTTCTGGAAATCTCTGAAGGGACCTATATAACATACTGGGTACGGAGAGCTTATACCCCATTTTCTGGACACCCTGTATACAGGGTGATTTTTAGGTTGATACAGGGTGAGCTAAAATTATTGTGGTTTCATATGTAGGCAACCAAATTCGCAGGTTGAAATCTTAAAAAGAAAATCTCCTAGTAATCCAATGGCATAGCAAAAAAATTTTCTAAAAAGTTTAATTTCACAGCAAATGTCAAATATTGGCGATTCTAGCTAAGCGATCTCCCTCTTGCGGCATAGCGCGGAACTATGAAATGACGTCACGTCCGTGATAGTTGTGCAGACGAATTTAGCGTTTAACGTTTGTTAATGTCTATTATAGTCAAGTAAATAACATCAACTTACCTAATTTACTTTGTATTATTAAATGCGTTTGATTATTTCTTTGCAAGTTTAAATTTTTATTTATTTTGTCACTGACGTGACGTCACTAGAATATGTAACCAAACATACATTTGCGCGGGAAATATTCATTTGAATCGCCAATTGAAAATGTTTTTCTTCATTTACCAGGCAGATGCTAATATAAAACAAAGATTTGCGCAAATTAATTTTGATAAAAACTGACGTTTATGAAATAGAAGGCACAATAACGAAATTCAAAAATCTGAAGTTTTGACACAACGGTAAAAATTACACCTACGCCTTTGCTTTTGTGAAGTCTAGTTACTTTGTTTTGATTTTGACATGATATTGTGTCACTATGAACTTGAAGCATACAAAATCCCCAGATTTTTAGGCGGAAAATTTGAATTGACCGCAATCATTTTAGCTCACTCTGTGTTTTCCTTATGCCAGGAGCCAGGATGTAAAATTCAATAAAATAATTCGTTTGACAAAAATATTGAATTCAGGGTGTCCCGTAATAACGTGGACAGACATAGTAGAAAGTGTTTATCACCTCAAATTAAGATGACAAGTTCCTCTAACACTTTGCCCAAAAATGCTTCCCTGCAAAGTTACACCCAGTTAAAGTTCACTTTTCAAAAAATAAAAATCCACATAACTTTTCTTCCTCGATAAAAACCGCCATGGGGGGCTAATTTTTAGTACTTTATGATATGGTATACTAGTTTTGTAATTTCTCATTCATTTACTACCAGTTTACCTAAACTTAGAATCTAAGATTTACCAGAACTTTTTCTGTTGTCACTTTTTTTGAAATTTTAACTGATTTTCTTATAAAATATATAATTTACTATGAAAAAGGTATACTTGTTTACAATCGCTAAATCAAACTGTTTTCGAGATAATCGCAATTAAAATTTCAAAATAAAAATGAAAATGTGCTTTTATTGTTAAATCAAGTAGGCCATTCCCTGAATACCATTATTAAAAGAATGTATGATTGAATATTATTTTAGAAGATGATTAAAAAATACAAAGAGCGGCTCTATTTGTGTGATAAAATCGTAAAATTGTTTTAATTTCTTTAAAAATATTAAATGGTTATGTGGCCTACTTGATTTAATACAAAAATGAATTTTATAATAAATTATGAAACTTAAATTGAGATTATCTTTGAAACTATTAGATTTATTGATTTTAACAGGTATACCTTTTTCATAGTAAATTATCTGTCTTATGAGAAAATAAGCTGAAATTGCAAAAAAAGTAACACCAAAAAAAGTTATGGCAAAACTTAAATTCTAAGTTTATGTTAACTGGTAGTAAATGAATGCAAAATGGCAAAACTACAATACAAAATTATAAAGAACTTAAAAGTAGCCCCCTATGGCGATTTTTATCGAGTTACCTTTATAGAGAGAAAAGTTATATGAGTTTTTATTTTTTGAAAAATGAACTTTACCTGGCTATAACTTTGCAGGGAAGCATTTTTGGGCAAAGCGTTAGAAGAACTTGTCATCTTAATTTGAGGTGATAAACCCGTTTTACTATGTCTGTCCACGTTATTACGGGACACCCCGTATAAAAATTATCATATAAAAAATACACCGTAGCTGCGCGTCTTAACTAAAAAGTTCAAAATTGACAAAATTAGTATTTTTATTTTCTTTTTACTTCATTTTTTGTGATATTTTTTCTTTAAACCCACAAAACAGTAAAAAAGACACCACACACATTAATTTCAAATAACTCCTTGTAATTTAAACACTTTTATATTCAAAATATTTTGCTAAACGACTTTCTATATTGAGTTTTACATGATGTCAAAAGGAAAGTATTAACTTAAAAATCATCCTGTATATTAAAAGCAAAGAAAAAGGTATTGGCTTATTGTGGAACTAATGCTATGACGTCAAAAATAGGTTAGTTGCCATCGCACGTTGTCATAGTTCCTACTTCTGACGTCATTTTTGAGGGAAAAATTAATTTGAATCGCCAATTGTTTTTAATTTTATATAGCGTAAAAGTAGTAAAAATAACAGATTTGTTCATATCATATAAATTTTTATTGTGCACATGTTTATTAATAGATAAATAATACTATCCATAAATTTATATAAAAAATTTGTTCTTTGAACACATTTTGTTAATTATTTGTTAAATTAAATTAGTCAATTAGAAGTTTTTTTTATAATACTATTATTTAAAAAAAATCCATAATTCCAAAATTCACACCAAAATAAGTAATTCAATTAATAATAAAAAAACAGAGTGCTTTTCAAATTTACTCTAATAAAATGTTTAAAAATGTATACACAATTAGGTAGCTATACTAAATAAGCTTTTATAAATAACTCCTTAAAATTGATTTTTGGTTTGTTAAATAAGAAACACTTTCTAAAATTTATATTTGTTAAGTTTTTATATTTTTTCGGCAAAAATTTTAGGCACTTTTATTACTATTTATTACTTTACATTACTTTTTCATAATATTCTTAAAACTGCTTTCAAATTACGTAACAATTATGCGGATTTGATTTTAAGGCCTACTGTACTTCCAACAAAATTTTAAAATTTAACCAACAACAAAATTGTGTGATTTTTGGTTAATTTAATGGAGTAGTGTAAACTGTTCAAACGGTGTTTAATAATTTTCCAGAGAATAAATTATGATCAATTTCATCGTTCTTCTTCATTAAGTAAAACAAGAAAGGATGATCAGCAACAAAATCAACCGGAGGTAGACTTATTGGCATACAACGGAGCATCATGAAGGCACCTAAATTGAAACATTTTAGTATCTTCAAACTATGAGCAATAAACATAGTAAGGCATAGTTTACAGAAATAATGACGGTTACAAAAGACACATGCAAAAAACAAATTAATTGTACCAAACATTAATCAATGACTAATCATTTTTTTGTATTGAAAATTAACAAAATTTGTAAGTATTTTGGGACCATTTTGATATAATATTATGAAGAGGCATTGTAAATCATGTGCTAAATGCTAAATTAGGAATATAAGGAGCTATAATAATAATAATAATATATAAACGTATTAAAAATAAATTTAAAGAAAATTAATAAAAGAAATCTTAAAAAAAGTTGTGAAATATTTTATTTTAGTAGTAGACATTGAAGATGAAATTTTATTTATTTTATAAAATCAACCAACAATATAACATTAAATTAAAAAAAAAGAGAACAAACTCATGATGATAAAATTAAAAAAATCAAAATACAATCAAAACTCCACCGACCACAATTAAAATAATCGAATCAAGTCGATTCGCATGTTTTTTAAGACAATCATGTCAAAAATAATAAAATTTCAGCAAAGTAATAAATACTTTGAATTATAATTCATCTCTTATTTCCATCTCTTCATCTGAATTTTCTGAATACTCGAAATTAATATCTTTTAGGGCGCCTGAAAAAATAATTCCCGCCTGTTCTGATAAAACAAAATAAATAAACGATCTGTCTGCTGTAAAAAATTCCTCCTGGATACATCGCCTTCTTCTAATAAGAGCTCCTACAAAAAATTGCTGGTAAGGACTAAATTTAAGAAATCGGGAAAAATTTTCTAAATAACTTTACACCATTAATTTAATATACTTACATGCAGGAAAAAGCTAATTATATCAGCAAAAATATAACTAAAAGATTAATAAAGCAAATTGTGCATAGAACTATTATAGATTTAAATTGTAATTCTTTGTAAATTGTTTTGATAGATATTTTATTCTAAATAGAATATAATAGAAGAAACTGTAATGACCCAAAAAATTATGAGTGGAAACTAAAAAATAGATTTTTTTCTGTGGGAACATTAGTTAGTTATTAGTTCACTCTTAAAAAATTGTTAATAATATTAAAATTAAGAGCATAATTTGTTTGGTTTATTAATAAATCTATTTATTCATTATACTACATTCAATTTTATTGTCTTATAAGTTTTGAATATAAAAGCACTGATTTTTTAGAGCTTGTTGACTTTTCCCATGAAGAGAATATTTTTCTTTTTTCCAACCATAAATAGGAAGGGATGGTTGGCTTTGAAGTATATTGTTGATGAAAAAGAAATCGACGAATAATTAACTATTGAAATACCTGTATAAATATTTAGATTATTATAGAGAAAATTCCCAGTTAAATGAAAAAATGCTTATATTATACAAAACATGTTTCTTTTGACAATTCAAAATTTTAAATTTATTTTATTAATTTTCCTGTACGTCGATTATTAAACAAATTGGTATTTGGTATTATAATTTAGGATTTTTAATGGAAAAGATTTTTAGGTTAAAAATTATTAAAACTTCTTGTAGTTAGTTTTTTCAGAATTTTCCACTGCTTAACCATGATCCTGATATTCTAAATTTTATTTTATTGCATCAATTTTTGAATGACCATAGATTTTGGAGTATTTATAAATAAATAATTTTATGGAGAAAAAATAGTTCGGAAGATCAAACACTTATAAATAAATAAAAAATATTTGTTTGGAAACCAACTTGATTTTTGAACAGAAACAATGATAAGTAACTATACGTTTCCATAACATATTTATTCTCCATTGAGAAAAATACACATGGTCCATATCACAAACAAGTCAGCTTTTTTATCTCGCTCTTACTCACTAGAAGTATACTCTTGAGTGGGAGTGAGATGATAGTGTGACTTATTCGTGACATGCATTTTACTACAGAAATTCTGTTGATGACTAAATTAAAGTCCTTGAACAAGATAAATTTGATACTTTCAACATCCAGCAATAATACAATTAAAATAGTCAAGGATAATTAAAGAAACGCCTTAACAACAAAAAATTAACGCGGCGTTTTCTTTTGTTTTGCTAACCTTCTGTTCAATTACTAATAAAAGTGGAAACCTGAAGGTATGTAAATGTAAAAAAGTAATTGTTTTCAAATCCAGGTTCAAAAAAATCTTTAAATTTACATTTAAAACTTATGGAAAGATTAAAAACTTTTTATTACCTATAGTATAAATCAAAAAGCTTAGTAATCCATTTTAACATTCCATACCAAATTTGACAACAAATATAAGCAGGAACTTAAAATTTATAGAAATTTGCAGATATACTTTTGGGTTTTGGATAACATCAAAATTTTGTAAACTTATTTTATTTCAATGCAAAGAAATACGTCGTTAAAGTTAAACACGTGATTAAAAAATATTTCTTCGTAAGAAATATTTTCGTAAAGACGTGATTAACTTTAATGACGTCTTTTTCATCATGGTCGCTGAATACGTGCTATTAACTTTAACAAGTAACGGTATCAACAGTTTTAGGGTTAAGAAAAATAACAATAATTAATACTTTCATATTTGTTCTATTCAATTAGTTTACAGGGTGATTAAAATTCAAATTTTATAAGTGTTTTCGAATTGGTTTTATAAAAACTTGTAGGCAACTTCATTAAATATGAAATAATCGATTTATTTATTAACTAATCGGTTCCTCCAAACTTTCCGTAAAATATAAACGTTTTTTCTCTAGAATTACTTTCAATACCAAACAAAAATGAGTGATCTGCTCTAAAGTTCCTGGGTGGTGGTGGTAAAGAAAACGTCGCTACCATTAAACCTACGCAAAATATTTTTGATAATTCTACATTTATTGAAAATAAACGGCACAAAAATGCATGCAAAAATTTATCACGAGTTGCAATAATGTTTCAGTAGTTTTTCCTCTTTTAGCTGTAATGTGATCATTTCTTTTTTAAATCATGTTTTGGAAACTCGTCATTTTATTTTTAAATTATTTGGTGACTTTGTTAAAAAATCAATTGATCAATGGTTAAGTGCTTATAATAATGAGATTAATTATTTACATTAAAATTATACAGGGTGTAACAAAAGTAAAGCATAACAGCTGTAACTTTTTAATTTAAGGCGATAGAGAGTCAAAATAATTGGGATCAAAGGTGTTTTCAATAACCTTCCTAATTGGTTAATAATAAAGCAAAATTAAAATTTTTAATTGCAAATGAAAGATCGGGTTGTATACTAGGCCTGTATAGAGGCCCTTTTTCTTTATTTTGTCCCAAAGTATTTAAACTAAATTCCCAAAGTATCCAAAAATATGCTCCACTTTAGTCTGTATTTTCGGTATTAATGTGTTTTCTTTGTAATTTGTGTTTCTGTACGTGCCTAGATTTATGAATTGTTTAAACAATTTATGTTGAAATTTATGAATATATTTAAAGATACGGCCAAGGGATGGTTATTTGGAAGACCGGCTTTAGTAATTTTTAATGTAAAAATTGCGGATATTCACCTCAAAGTTTAGGGGAGTTAAAGTAAAATAGTTAAAGACAGTACATATTTTGGTTTTTTTAGTATTTCTATATCTTTCTCTATTTTGTTGCTAAAGCGACCAACTGTTTTTTTTAATTGCATTATTTTTATTGTTTTTAAATAGCATTAATATATTTTCTTCGCACTTTTTAAAGCAGCGCATTTTTCTGTATTCGGGAATGATATTTTATAAAAAATAAAAAAATTAAAATTTTTATTATTTTTTGGGGTGCAAAGCTACTTTGCCTCCTCGTGGTGCACCCTGTGTAATTCTAAATGAACTAGCGAAATAGAAGTAAAAGAAAAACTTTTTTTTACATTGTTAATTTTATTTTAATTTAAATTAAAAGCGAAGAATTTTAGAGAAAATATTTATTCTGTCTTTTTATTTTAAATTTGGTCAAATAGTCTTCTTGGAAGTTTCTGGTATTTATTTTTTTAAAAAAAGAAACCCTTGTTTAATTTAAAATTGGCATACAGCTTCGTACATGTCTTTAAATAACTTCTAAACCGTACCAGCTGTGAAAAACTTACACAGATCAAAAATTTTCAGCAAAAAAGCAAGGAATTAGAATATTTTATTTAAAATGATAAGTGGGGTAGCACAAAAAATTTATGGCATAAAAAACCTCCAAAAATACACCCCCCTGTATTTTATTTCAATATTTCATAGTTTTATCTTGTTACGACTGTAATAACTAAAGTGTATTTCAAATTTGATCACATTATCATAAAAAATAAAGTTATACCCAAAAAATGAAAAAAATATAAAAAGTTTGACACTCCAGAATTAAAAAATAGAGCACTATTGAGAAAAATTGTATTCTTTACTTTTATCTTAGAATTGGTCAAGGAATCGCATATATTTAGAAACACCCTGTATAATAAAAATTTTGGAAAAAAAATGTATGTACCCCTAAAAAATTGGATTATAAATATCATTCTGAACAAATAATTTCTTATGGACTAGTATTTTTTTTGACTCCTTAAGACTTAAGAATTTATGGCAATAAAAGGAACACCCTAATTTTTTTTTCAAAATTTTAATATTTTTATTTTATTTTTATTAAAAAATAGCACTGCCAAATATAAAAAAATGAGCCCTTTTAAAATGTGCAAACAAAGCGACATAATTCAAAAAGTAATTTTTAAGATAAAACATTTCTAATGTTGAGTTTTTCTTGTATTTAATGAGCGATATACCGATACTATTTAAAAAAACAATAGTTGGTTGCTTTTGCAGCAAAATAGAGAAGGACATGCTAAAATTAAAAATATTAAAATATGCTCTGAAGTTAACTCAAATACTTTTGTATTTAACTTTTTTATGTAATCTTTAAATTAAAAAGTTGTAGCTATTATTATTATTATTATTCAACATGCTCGGACCGTGTGTGGATTAACTAATTGACCAATCACAAAGCTGCAGTATTCTCAAGCCATTGGGTAATGAGCAATGGATTATGGGTAATTTCAACCGTAGAATAAATCAAAAAATGTCTAAAATACGAAAAATAACCTCAAAAAAATTGCATAAAAGCGCCGTAAAATTAGAAAGTCGTGGAAAAAGTATATTAATCTACTCGCGAGAAAATAGGCATTATTCACGAAGACCGAAATTGCGACACGAGCCGGCAGGCGAGTGTCGTAATAAGTCATTCTCGCTCGTTGAATAATATACTATTAACTTTAAAATAACAGTTTTAGGGTTAACAAAAATAAGTATAGGTAAAATACTTTCATATTTGTTCTATTCAATTCAAAGAGGGTGATTAAAAATACAAATCTTGTAATTGGCTTAAACTTGTAGGCACCTGAATTGAGGAGCAAACATGCAAAACGTGTTAAATCAATTTGAAAAAAAAACACCTTGAAAAGAAAAATCCCCAAAAACTATACAACCAAGGAACCAAAGTATAAGGAACATTATTTTTGAGATTTACACAATTTTGAATAAAAGGTATTTAACACGTTTTGCATGTTTGCTCCTCAATTAAATATGGATGCCATAATCAATTCATTTACTATTCAATTGGTCCTCCAAATTTTCCGTAAAATAAAACCGTTTTTTCTCCAGAATTACTTTCAATACCAAATAAAAATGAATGATCTGCTCTAAATTTCCTCGGTGGTGGTGGTAAACAAGCCAATTCAACCATCAAACCTACGCAAATTATTTTTGATAATTCTACAATTATTGCAAAAAAGCACAAAATAAAATTTCACGCAAAAATACATGCAAAAAATTATCACGTTTTGCCATAGTGTTTCAGTATTTTTTTCTCTTTAAGAGCATCTTCCTAGACACCCGCGATAAATTTTCCGTTGGAGATAATAACAAGGAATAGAAAATCCATCCCACTTTTCTGGAGCTTCTGTGCAAATTATGACCAAATAACTGATAATTAATGCGATTCACTAGAGGGCGCGCGAGTTTGGGAGGAAAAATTGTAAAAAATCATTAAATCGAGCATTAGTTCTGCAGTTATAACTCAAGTTTTCCTAGTTAGATTTTCATTTTTTTTTCAAATTTATAATCTAAATTGATTAGGCTACATATTGCCAGAGAGTTACCTTCTGCAAACTAGCACAAAATTAATTAGAGGGGTCCAAAGTTAAGGTACATTTAGATCATTATATTTTTTTTGTACATTCTCCAATTTTTTTTCCTTCTGGCAAAAATTAAAGAAATGACTTCTAAATCATCTACAAAAAATGATGACTGCAGAACTGAACCACTATATTTTCCGTTTAAGAAATTGCTCTTAAGTAATGTATTCATTTATTATTTAAATTCAATACTTTTATGTTTTGGAAACTCATTTATTAACAATTCTTAAAAAATAGATGGTTGAACATGGTCAACTTAGTATTTTTATAATTGGCATAAAATCTAACTATACATGCAGCAATATATGTTATTAGGTGCAAAAATAATAAGTGCTTGTAATAATGCAATTAATTATTTTATTAAAATTATGTAGAGTAAATATCCATAATTTTCTTAAATAACATTATTATAACATCCTTTAAAACATTTGCAACTTTCCAAAAAATAGAATATTTTCGTCTTGATTTAAAGCATGGTGTTGTAATATAAACATTAATGGATGATCAGCTCTAAATATTGTTTGTTTCTTTCTGGATAACGCCATAGAAGTTTTCTTAAAAACGACACCTACAGAAAGATATTCGTTTTTAGTTTCAAATATTATATAAGTATTATACTTTTTTAACGAAATAAGGAAGAAATTAAATGACTCAAACCAAGTAACCAAATTATTCAAAAATCCAAAAATTATATAAAGAGTAGAAAACTAGTAAAAACAGACAACTTTTAGTTATTTTCTTGTTAAAATAAATTCTGGAAAATTGAATATTTATGCGATTGGTGGAAAAGAAAGAAATGGCACTTTTCATCAAAATGTGTTTATTAATATAAAATCTGGCCACTTAAATACAATTAAAATTAAAAAATGTCTTTAGAACAAACTAAAATTAGTTTTTCTTGAAAATCAAAATTTTCGTAATTTTCCAGAAAACAAAACGCTTTTCTTTTGCTTTAAACCATGTTGTATCAGAAATAGGAATGGATGATCGGCCTTAAATGTTATTTCTAATCTTGGCATTGGCATCGCATAAGTCTCAAAAACTATACCTGCATAAATAGTTGGTTTTAATTTTTCGACTTGAAAACCGGTAATTTTTTTTTGTAACAGATAAATTAAATAAGCGCCCGAAATAAAAAGTGATAAATAAGATGAAGAAAATTGAACCTATTAGTAACAGTATCATAGGAAAAAACGTATAATAAAATAAATAAAACAAAAAAATATAAGCACAGTTTCATTTAAGAATTAAAAATAAGTTTTTATACAAGGTGTCCCACAACGGGTGCTAGATTGTGAGGGTTCCTTGGTACCGGAAAAATATTTAAAAAAATCTATTCACAAATTTTTTATGTTATAATCTTAAGAAGTTTTATTTTCCCATAGAAACCGATTTTTTTTAATATTATTCAGGTACTCCATCAAGGGTACAGCTATAGCTTATGCGCCAGTTTTGAGACACCCTGTATATATACACACGTTTCTTTAAAATTAAACAACATTTTTAATGTTTAATATTAAAGAAGTTTTTGTGTAATGAATAGAAAATGTTAAAAATATTGTCCCTTAATATAAAATAATAAAAACATGCTCTTGATTTGCATGCATTTGGATTTAAGAAAAATTGCTATGGCCAACCAATGTGTATTAATACTTTCGAAGTTGAAAAAGATAATGATGTTTATGTGAACTTTTTGTTATCACATTCGATGTAACCAGATATACAGGGTGTCCCTGAAAGGTCTGTATAAAATAATACCTCCAAAACTTCTTCGTTAAGGCGCTAGAGACCATTAAAGTTCTTAAAACTATTTTGTTTTTTTTTAATTACTAAAAATTGGTTCATACGATCATAACAAAATTTGGTATGTGGCTATGTAATGAAGAAAGGAACTTTTAGACAATTTGTTTTTACTTTTTCACGTTATGTAAGTGGTCAAAAGTAGGTCATCCACATGCAAATTTTCTTGTAACTTTTTAATGGCTGAATAAAAATTCATAAAACTTTACTTGTAGCTAAACAGTGTAATTTTAAACTTTTTTTGTCTCCCATACAATTTTTCTAACTCCTTTAGTTTAGGCAGAAAAAAATATTTCCATGTGGTGCATAACCAAACTTTAGAAAAATATTTAATTTTTTCGCCAAAAAGGTTTGTACAAAGTAAAACCACATATTCTAGAGACCAAAATAAAATGATTTAAGCAAACTTATTTCAATCGAAAAGAGCTCCGTTAAGTGTCTAGCGACCTTGAAAAATATTATCTTTTTAAATAACTTTCATGGTCAATAGAGGCTTAAGTAAGCACTTTTGGTTAAAGATAAAATTGGTTAAATCGTTTCATTTTGGTCTCAGGAATATACTGTGTTAATTTGTACAGACCTTTTAACGAAAAATCGAAATGTCGATGGCCTATTTTTGACCACTTACATAATGTCAAAACTAAAAAAAAATTGTCTAGAAATACTTTTTTCCATTACATAGCCACATACCAAATTATATTATGATCGTATGACCCAATTTTTAGTAATTTAAAAAATACAAAATAGTTTTAAGAACTTTAATGGTCTGTAGCACCCCAACGAAGCACTTTTGGATAGAGATAAGTTTGGTTAAATCGTCTTATTTTGGAGTATGTGGTATCGTTTTGTACAGACCTTTTAGGGACACCCTGTATGAGGTTCCCATTTCTCATTTTAACTTTATAAATAATTTATTGAGTAAAATATAATTAGCAATAGTATTAGTTGAAATTTTGATAAAAATCAGGAAAAAAATTTTTCCTTTTTTAAAATTGGAAAAATTCTCATATTTTCTACACTGTATCATTAATGATTCACAAAAATACTCTTAGCTAGTATCAAAATAGCAAACTATCATCCCAAATACTCAGGCACGTTTCTTAACTTTAATAAAAAAATATCATATTTCTTCGTTTTTTAAAATAATAACATTAAATTCTTGCCAATCAATTTTACTTTATTTGATGATATGTTCGTGTAGTAAGTTATATGAAATTCTAATAGCCAATTTTATAACATTTATATTTAAAGAAGGAACTTATAAATATTTTGAAATCTGAGCGATTTGTTTAAAAATTATTTTAATAAAACATAAATACAGGCTTACTAAAATTTATATAAACAAATATGAAGACCGTAAAAAAAAGTTTATTTGGCACAAAATCAAAATTTTCGACTTTAACCAACTACCTAAACTATTTTCTTGTTAATTCTTCAATTTTTGTAACTGATTAAAGTCTCCAAGCAACGCCTATTATCTAAGAATTCCTTATTTCTTTAAATAAATATAGATTAGTGCTAAGTGCTACATGACTTGGATTCTCACAAGTAATATACCGGGTGGAAATGAAAACCGGGTCACCTCGATAACTTTTTTATTTATGAATAAAAAGATTTGAAATTTGGCTATGTTCTATGATTCAAAAAAAAAATTTTATGTGCATTTTTTATTTTCGAAATCACTTCCGGTTTCACCGGAAACACCATGAACTTTGTTTTTTTAAATGTAACATCCCATATTTTTATTCATGGCTTAAAATACTTTTAAAAAAGAAGTATTGTAATAAAGATACTTAATAGCTAGTATTTTCCAAATAAATAATTTTGCAGGCACATACATATGGGGTACCAAAATAATCGTTATAAAATCCTCTTTTTAAAAAGTCGAATGACCCGGCATCATTGCATTTAAAAAAATTGAGATATTTGATAAAATCTTCATTAACTAAGTTTAAAAATTAATAGTTCAAAAACCACTTAAACTTTTTTTCAAACTACAATTTTATTTAGGTATTTGAATTATTTAGAATTAGTTTTGGTACTTTTCACCGACTTCGAAAACCTTTTTTTTTTTTTGAAAAAAATTTTTTTTACTAAAAAAATAAAAACTAATATCTCAAAAATACTTCTTTTTTAAAAGTATTTTAAGCCATGAATAAAAATATGGGATGTTACATTTAAAAAATAAAGTTCATGGTGTTTCCGGTGAAACCGGAAGTGATTTCGAAAATAAAAAATGCACATAAAATTTGTTTTTTTGAACCATAGACCATAGCCAAATTTCAAATTTTTCTATTCATAAATAAAAAAGTTATAGAGGTGACTCGGTTTTCATTTCCACCCGGTATTTTTTGTAAATTATAAGCAACATAGAATAAATGAAAATGAAACCAAAAAAGCCAAACCAAAACAGAAAGCACAATTAGTGCAAAGCTTTAAATCAAAATGCAAAAACCAAAACTTACCGGTTGCAGCTGCAGCTTCAGCTCCTTCTTCATTTACTTCAATAAATGCCTTTTGTACGACTTGACTTACTGTAAGTGGTTCATCACTATCGATGAGCCCAGAAAAGTCTGCTTCACCGCTGAAAATATTTGACAATCCCATCTGTAAATAAATTATAAATTAATTAAATGATAAATCATTAAAATTTATTATATTACGTTTTTGAGTGGGTCATTAAGGTCCATGGTTGTTTCAACTTTGAATTTGGGGAGGCTTACAGTAACTTCTTGTGTCAACATTTTATCTGTAACTTTGGTTAGATCATAATCTTTTATCTTCTTTTCTAAATTAGCAATTCCGTCAATTTCGTTGGGCAGAATTACAACCAAGCTAAAGTCGGCATTTTCGTAATCCAGTTGTAAAGCAGTAGCATCCAACTCTGGAAGATCGGCGTAGGGATACATTCCTTGTCTATGCATCATATCGCACATAACTTCGCTGGTCTTTGAAGTATGGAATTTCTCCTTTTTGGTGTATAGCTTCTCGAATTTATCTGCCCAATTGCCTTTGAAGTAAATGGCATTGACAAGTACCATGCGTGAATCTGAATTCAAGGAATCTGGGCTGATTAAATCTTTAATTTTGTTTTTGGTTTTTTCTTCAACCCATGTATTAATAGTTTTTGATGCTTGGACATTTTCTGCGAAATTAACGTTTTCGGAACCGGCTAAGAATGATTTTTCTGCAACTTCTTTGAAAGCGGGTTTCATATTGTATCCTTCCATGAGGTAAACCTTATTAGCTATTTCAAGGGTGATATTTGGAACATTGTTTAAATCAGTCATAATTTGGTGGTACCCTTGTGCGCTCTTGGTCTTATCGGGTAAATTTAGAACGGTGGAAAGATCTTTGGCAGTCTGCTTTTCAGCCCCTTGTTGTACGAGGGATAGAACTGCGTGTAAGCTAATAGGACTCATGATCAAGTTTTCGCCAGGTTTTTGGAGAGATACTTCATGGTAAAGCTTGTTGTTAAGTTTGTTGTTACCGGTGGTAATGGCTTTGACACTGCTTTCCGCCATTGTTGATGACAGGAGTGAAAGTAAGACCAGGAATGCTGAAATAGAAAAATATTTATATTAATTTCAATAATTAGTAGTAAAAACATTTTATGAGCACAACATTTTCGGTCCGATTGTTTTACCAAGGTTTGGGATAAACTTTACTTCAAGGTCGGTTGGGACTAGTCTAAAAAATATTATACCTAATTTTTTTTGAAGAAATGATTCATTAAAAATTGTTTGGGGTTACTTACGAAAATTCACCAAATTGCAAGGTTTAACTTGTTGCGTTAAATGGCACCCTACGAAGAATTTAAATTTAAAAACTTGGCGGGACTATGTTAGTGGTTTTGAGTAACAAAACTGACTAAAACGAGCAATTGATGAACCCACCAACTACTGGCCAACTTTTATAAAATCAATATGAACTCATACACTAAATAACCTTGGAGCGTGAATAAAAACACAAATAATTACCAGAATAACTCGCAGGACGGAGCGAAATGGAATCGAATTCGTGCGTTCGTGGCATAAATACTATCCAAAAATTTAAGATATTTATCAGTCTCTTCTTATCATTTTAATGAGTAATAGCACTAAAAATATATGGTGATACTTAAATGCAATGCACACTACTTTGCGAAATACTTTAAAACAATGTTTTGAAGCCGGTGGGTGTGATGGATTACGCAATAATTCTAGATTTGTTTACAGGAATTGAGAATGACATGCCGTTATCTTCCTCGATATACATCGGAATAACACGAATACAGAAATTTGATTTCAAAGTTTGAAAGCTGCAGGAATGCGCAGGAAAATAAACGGTTGCCTACGTTAGGATGTAACTTCTGAGAATATTTTCCAAAAATATATCACCATTTAGAATCCGCCATTTTTTGAACGCCAATTGAATATTTTGGACAATTTTCAATTCCTAGACTTCTATATTGCAATATGTGGATACCCTAAATTGTAATAATTTTTATCTATTTTTTTTTATTAAATTTCTGGCACCTGTCAGCTACATCCTACAATAATAAATTACAACCTTGATAAAAAAATCATTATATTATTACGATAAATTTAGCTCATAGTCCTTGGACGTAGTTTTTAGGATTATTCAATAAGTACTGGATTTGAAAATATAATTATTGTAGATTGAAGGAAAATCTTGTAGAAAATTTAAAAAGGAGATATTAATAAAAATTGGAGCATATCAGAAGGACATAAGATTTCTAAGAGGACAAAAGCATTTAATCAAAATGTAGTTTTTATGACAGAAATCTAGAAATCGAAAACTTTCCAAAGTCATAATTAAAAGGTAGAAAAAAAGGGACAAAAGCTTTAAAACAAAGCTCTACATTTTCAAACTGCTAAAGGCTTTCGGAAACAGTTTATTTCCTTCTTCAGAGCTACAAATAGTAGTAATCTAAATCTTAGATAAATAGTTCAAATGAACACAGACGTACAGTCATAACTAAAGTATAATAATAATAATTTATTGAATGTGAATCCGACATTTACAGATTTACAGAACTTTATAGTACCTCCAGGACCGAGTTTGTACTTGAAATTTACAAAAATTTTGAATTTTTTTTGGACTGTATGGGTATCTTTGTTATTATTGGAGATAGAAAGTCGGTTAAATGGACAAAGTAGTAGAGATTTTTTCGAATATTAATAATTCATTTAGAAAAAAATTGAATATCGCATCGTTCCAACGCTATCTTGAAAAATCAAGAAAATGCGATTTTTAAAATATGGCTATAACTTCTTTATTTTCTGTGGTACCAAAAAAGTTTTTGACATAATACAGACAATTTTTTGTGTACAATGCAGTAAAACATGAATATTTTTTTTCGCCAACGGATTGACCGGAAATGAACTAAACTTATTTTTTTCTTATGGCAGCCATATTGTATTTACACTTATTCGGAATCAGTATTTTTTTCTGAGTAATTTGGTATACCATATACCATATGTCATATTTAAAAAAAATAAAATTATTTGATTTTACAAACTAACATTGGACTTTAAGAGATGTAAATTGTCAATAACATAAATGAAACTAATTAAAATATTAAATGTAAAATAAATCTTTACACATATGTATTGACAGTTTACATTTATTCAAAGCCATTTTTGGTTAGTAAAATAAAATTATTTCTATTTTTCTTAAAATATTACATGTGATATATCAAGTTACTCAGAAAAATACACTATTTCCGAATATGTGTAAATCCAATATGGCTGCCATAAGAAAAAAGTAAGTTTGGTTCATTTCCGGTCAATCCGTTGGCGAAAAATAATATTCTTTTGTTTACTGCATTGTACACAAAAAATTGTCTGTATTAAATCAAAAAAATTTTTTGATACCAACGAAAATAACGAAGTTATAACAGTCCAACGTCAAATGGGACACCCTGTATACAGAGGGGTGCACAAAAAAACGGCCAACGATGTAGCTTCGTTATTTCGTATTAGATTTTAATAAATGATATGTCAAATTAAATGGTTTGAAGAATACTACTGTCAGATAATAAAAGATTAATTTTATTTTTGAAAACATCAGAGGAGGAGGGTGCAACTTTTCTTTTTCAAATGGCAACATATTTTTTTCGATTGAAAAAATCATTAACAAAAATAATCTAATCAATTATACCAATAATTTTTTAAATTAATTTAAAAAAAAAAAAATTTTTTTATTTTTATTTTTTTTAATTTAATTCATTTGTTCTGAAAATTCAAAAACAAAAAAAAATAATTGAATTAAATTAAAAAAAAATGAATAATAATAAAAAAAATAAAATTTTTTTTTTATTTTAATCCCTTTAGCTTGCAGCTATTTCAACTATTTCGTTGCTTATTTAAAAGCCTTTTAGTCCTTTTAAATATGCAAAAATATTGCTATCGAAATCCTTATTCGTTTCGAAGGCCCAACATTCCAGTTTTAGTGAGACATTTTGATAGAAAAATTTCAACATTTAATAAACATGTCGATACGTCGTAAACTATTCAATCGATCGTGTCCTTAAACTTCACAGGGGAAGCTTTTCCACTCGAAAATTGAAAATAATTTCAATCGGATAAAAAGTGCAAAATCCAGGGCCGGATATGTACTTACAGAAATTTTCTTACACAAATTTTCTTACACAGATCAGATAATTACTACAGCTTAAATATTATTAAATTTACAATATCTACAATAATATACAATAATACATACAGGGTGTACAAAAAGTTCGTCAACGCCAGTTTATTTTTAAAATATGCATTTTGAAAAAAAAAATGATTCGAGTAAAAGTTGTACGATTCTTAGTTCTTAGTGATGCACTATCTGGAAATATTGAAGGTCAAGCGATAATTACTTAACTTTTTTTTAAATAGCAATCACCCAACCATTTTTATTGCCTATTATTAAAACTTGCTTATAGAGGTTTATGGAGAATATTTTTTTAATTTACTGAAGTAAATAGTTTAGAAATTACAAGAGTTTAAAGTTTTAATAGGTAAGTTCGGCAACGCCGAGCCGACTAGTTTTGAAAGTAAGCATTCTTAAGAAAAATGTTACAAATAAAAGTTGTACGGTTTGTGGTTATTTAAAAAAAAATCGGCATTATTTCCAGATAGTGCATCACAAAGAATCGTACAACTTTTATTTGAAACATTTTTCTCAAAAATGCTTTGATTTCTGTACACCCTGTATAAATATTAAAATTACAAATAAAAAAAGTCTCTGTTGTGTTACAAAAGACGTATCGAACTAAAATACGTTTTGTTAAATTCCTTAAATTTATTTTTGGGTAGAAGTTTTATTGTATCTGGTAGAGAATTAAAAAAATTTAATGCCAAAAAATTTGAACTTACTTAGACGACAGTAATCTATGTCTAGTTCATTTTTTTCTGTGGTAACATACGAATTTCTATCACTTACAAATAAAAATGAATTAAAGTACTTTCTAGAATGAAAAGTGAAGGTACTATTAGTAGAGATTTTTTTAAATCCCTCCTGACAGTCATCGGCAGAACCCAAGCCTGTCAAAATATTAACTACTTTCCTTTGGAGACCAAAAACTCTAGGTGATTGCCATGAATGGACCCAGAGGTGTATACCATAGGAAATGTGAGTTTGAATAGAACTAAAATAGGTGGTTTAAAGTTCATTTTTGGTGACATTTTTCTGTTTCTTTTTGTTTTACATACTTTATTGCTCGAGCAAACCTGCGCAAATTTCTTTAAAGGGAACATTCATACCAATTTTTAACTCTACGCTAAATTTTGCACCTTTACTACTATTTTTAGGGCTAAAGTCACCAGACTACATGTTTTTTTTTCTATTTTGAGGATAAATATCTTCATCTACCTCTTCTCTATGATTAGCAGGATTTAGAGCAGGTTAGGTTAGGTTAGGTTAGGTTAGTTTCACGGATGCGACGAAAAGTATTAATAAAAACTGTTCTAATTTTTCGGTTTTATGATGTAAACTATCTAAGGAAGTTTTTTCGTTCGTTCTCGAGCAGCAGTAGCTTGAATAGTTGAAATCCAAGACTGCAATTAACATTTTGTCAGACGTCAATAGTTTTTTTTAATCATTTTGTAAAATATTGTATATCGTTTCATCGACAATACACTTCATCGACATAACCTTTTTATCGAATCCAATTTCATCGTCAGTCCGTTTCATTGACACGAACGTTCCTCGACATGGCCAATTCATGGACACGGACGTTTCATCGACATTACCTTTTCATCGACAACCATTTCTTAGATACTACCTTCTCATCAACAAACCTTTTCATCAACAAGCGTTTAATCGATATTACCCATTCATCGACAAAACCCCTTTCTTCGACAAGGACGTTTTATCGACAAAACCTTTCTTCGACAAGGACGTTTTATTGACACTACTCTTTCATCGACACTACTCTTTCAGCGACACTACTCCTTCAGCGACACTACTCTTTCATCGACACAGACGTTTCGGTATTTCCTTTTCATCGTCAACCGCTTCATGATACTACCTTTTCATAGACATAAAAATTCATCGACAATGTTGCTTCATCGACACTACCTTTCTATCGCAAAGACATGTTTCATCGCCAAAGCTTCTCTTCGCCGAAGCTTGTCATCACCAATATCGACTGTGTTCGATGAAACGACATTTTCGAAGAATTGCTAATGACGATGAAATTTTATGACGATGAAAATGTAGTGTCCATAAAAAGAAAATGTCGATGAAACGTCTCTGTCGATGAAAAAGTAATGTCGAAGAAAAGATTTGTCGATGAAAAGGTAGTGTGGATGAAACGGTTGTCGATCTTAACGTAATGTCGATGAAACGCCCTTGTCGAAGAAAAGGTTTGTGATGAAAAGATAGTGTCGATGAAATGGTTGTCGATAAAAGGTAATGTCGATGAAACGGTCGTGTCGATAAAAAGGTTATGTCGATGAAAAAGCTCAGTCGAGACTTAATAGAAAAGAAAGGGATTTGCTCGAGCAAATCACTCAAATTTTTGTAAAAAAAAAATACAAGTCATTACCTACAATAACCTTAGTCATTATAATGACTAATGTTTCTCAAGAAAAATAGATTCCTTCTTAAATATGCAGATAAGTATGTTATGTGAGTAGTCCAAGTAAGATTCCCAAGAATTTTGTTTGGTATGATCCTTGCTTATAGAATATGTTACAATCTTTGTTTTTGTTCCATTTAGGGCAAATTTGTTACAAGAAACCCAATCATTTAGTTGTTTTAGCTCGTTAGACTTTATGACTGCAGGAAACAGTTTTGTATCATCTGCATAGTGTATACAGTTAGAATTTGAAAACTATGCATGTAAATCGTTAGTGTATATCAAAAATTATAATGGCCCCAGA
Organism: Stenus bimaculatus; assembly: GCA_963971135.1. Taxonomy (NCBI): domain Eukaryota; kingdom Metazoa; phylum Arthropoda; class Insecta; order Coleoptera; family Staphylinidae; genus Stenus; species Stenus bimaculatus. Next base: position 41,388,427 of record OZ020183.1, on the reverse strand, counting down.
GTGCTCCCCTGAGGCACACCTACATTTATTGACAGTGGTTTGGACAAATTTACACCTCACCTTAGTGTTTGATGTTACTCAAATAGGGATCTATGAAATAAATTTTTACCAAAATTGTAGTTTTCCAGAAGAAAATATTTTAATTATAAAAGATCAATTTTGGATAACATCTGGTTTAAATTGTAGGAGAGGAATTTTTAGTGAAAAACATTATAAATATCAAACATTTTGTGTACATCAAAAAAATTATGTGTTCAAGTATTTATATTGAAAATCACTTCAAACACCAAAATTTTTGATGTAGAAAAAATACATAAAACAAATCTCCAAATTAAAAAAAAATCTTCAGTCATTCAAAATTTTGTTTCAATGCCAGGAAATTTTCTTTATCCAATCGTTTATATAGTTTACGTATTTGTTTGTTACATAATATACCCCTAAAAAATAAGAGTAGTCTTATTATTAAAATCCGATACTATTCTTTATAACTCCAAAATCCCAAAATTTTATGTTTTCATCAAATGTGCTTCTAAAATATTTTTTTTAGAAACAGCTGTGTCCAATAATTTATCTGATAGAAGTTTTGAAAAAAATAAGTTATTTTCTTTAAATGAAATATTGATAATCCCAGTATAAGTTTTCATTTTGAAGTTTTAGTTAATTTTAGAAATAAAATAAAATAACCAGATGCAAGCTTTAATTAAGGCCAAATTAAACAAATGAATCACATAATTCTCGCACTCCTACTTTTTAATAAGGCAATTGTGTCTTAGAAGATTTTCGCTTCATCTCCATTCATCAGGTTGATTCTCAGAAAGCAGTTTTGTAAAGTAAAGCATGTTAGTGCGGGTGGTAATTTTCTTTTGCGGATTAATTCATTGGTGTTCTGGTGATGGAATGAGCAGCAGTGTCTACTACTGCTCTGATATGAATCCACAACCACACGTGGATATAGACCAAGTAAGAAAAAAAATTAGAAAAAATTAAAAATCATTACGAAAACACAGTTTTCTAAAAATATAAAAGTATCACTAACGTGATGTATTATTTTTGGTATTTGAATTTTGTAATGAAAGAAAATGCTCGTTTTTATAAAACTTGAGATGATCACTAAATAATTTTGGAAAAAAAAACTATTTTTTGGGCCTCTTATTAAAAGAAAAGTTACCTAATATCGAAATCCGAAAATCATCAATCAAATATTAGGTTTACTGATTTAAGCCTTTCAATGTTCTATAAATTGGGAATGATTTTAAAATTTTAGTTAACGGGAATGTGGTATGGAATAGAAATAATTTATCACAATGCTGAAGCAAAACATGAGGTGTTGTATGAAGATGGCTGCCCTGTATTTTACCTATCCATAGATACTTCAAATATGACCAACTACACCGATCATAGGGAACATAATTACAACATAAATTATGGATTGGGTTATGGGCGAAGATCTGATGGAAATTATTATGACAATTCACAAAATCAAGGTAAACCCACAACAAATTTTACTCAAAAGTCAATTACTAATTTTGAAGAAAAAACGAATAACTGTAAAAAACAATAACTTATATGTGTCATAAAAATTTGTTGAAATTATTGTTGTCATAAAATCCTAGGTAGTAAAATTAGTTTATCTTCGAAATATTGATTCTAAAATTATGTAGGAAAGTTTTTTTTTTGAACATAAAAAGCTTGCCCAAATAATGTACATAATTTACAATTTTATTTTTAAATTATACAATGAATAATAGTAATAACATTAGGATGGAAATGTTTTCATGAATAATAATTGTATAAATTTTTAGTTGAATTAAAGTGTAACGGTTTTATTATTGTAGATCATTATACTACACCAACAAATCTATATGGGCATCAGTATCAAACACGCGAAGAGTATTACAAAAGTAGATATGGAGGTGGTCCTATTAATACCAATCAACGCCGAGAAATGGAAGAAAAACGATTGAGATTGTTATGGCATGAAAGAGGAGATCAAACCGAATATAATATTAAATATAATGTCACTAAAGCTGGATTTTGGATTAGCTCGGGCCCACAAAATGGTAAGATATAATAACCAGTCAAGTCCCATTTTTTGGGAATTCACGTTTTTGGAAAAAATTATATTTTGTGCAAAACCAATCGATTGTTGCAAAAGTTGGTCAATTCCAGAAATAATGTATATACAGGATGACTAGTCTGAAATTTCTGTTTTTTATAAAATTATGAAACAGGTAAATTTTTATTTTAAAGAGGACAACATTTTATGAGAGTTTCCAATTTCCACTTCCTTCAGCACAATCAGTAATACCTTAAATTAAACCTCTAAAGGAATCGATTAAAGTAATCTGTTTACAGTTTTCAAAAACCTTTAATGTAAGTTATCTCTCGACTCGATTGTAAACTGTAAAAAAAAATCGTCCCCTTTGAAATATAAATTGACTTGTTTTATCATTTTCTGGAAATGTTCAAAAAGACGGATACTTCAGAGAGGATAAATTTTAGGTGGGACATACTGTATATTTTATATAAAAGCATATTGTCCAAATTCAAAAAATTAGTTGATATCTGAAGAGCTTTTATTGTTTATTTTCCACAAACTTTAGAATTGGAGGACTTTATTGCATCGACGTCTTTTATTACTATATCCACTTGTTACCTAAATAATGATGGTTCTAATCCTTGCAAAATTTTTGATTTTGTTTTTTATGATTTTTTTAAATGGTGTTAATTGTATATTTATATGGAACAATTGCAATAAAAGGCTTTTAATTTAAATTCTAAAATATAGCAATTGTCTTAATTTAAAACTCAAGGCTAATTTTGCTAATTCCTTTTGTAGGAATTGCATCATGGATGTTATTAAAGTTGCTAATGTTATTAAATTTAACAAAAAATCTAATTTATTGAAAATACTGTATTGGACTGTAATAAGTGAATCATCTTTAATTATTCCACATCAAAATATAGACATAAAAATTATTAATTAAATTTACCAACTTTTTATATGAACTTGTAACTTTAAAGTGAATGTGAATGAGTATTTTTTTTTTAATTTTAATCGTTATAATGTTTTTCAAGGATTTTATTATTTAATAACAAAACATGATTGCAAAAAATAGTTTTAAAAAGGTAAACGACTAGACAAACTATAATTATTTAATTAAAAATGAGCAGGATTATACAACATTAAATTCTTATGATTTATTACAAAAAATAATTTGTTAAATATTATTCCTATTATAATTATTTTATTTGTTTACAGGGTACTCATTGGAGGATAGATTCAATCATTTTGCTGGTACAATTCAAGTTTTGAAAGCTGTTGGGAACCATTTGGTGTTAATATTTTGCTACCAACTTCCAAAACAAGAATTATTTACGGTGTTAATGTCACGTGTACAATATTTATCTCAGCATGAAATTCATGGAGTGCACAATTTGTTAACGCGAAGAGGATTAAATACGAATTCTGTTAAAAAAGTTTGTAATAGTGGAAATGATAAACCTATTTCCATGGTATTAGTTTTGATTTGTATGAGTATAATAAGTGTATTTGTGAAATAGAACATTTTAGACTGTAATATGTATTTTTAATACGTTAGGATGATTTTTTGTAAATGTTTCTACCAAAATATTTTTAGTTTATTAGATTTATTTGTAAATAAAACTTAAATTAATAAAACCCGTTTTTTTGTAATAACTGAAACCACAAACCATTTAGTGAAAATAGTTCAAAAAAAAGCTTGGCGGAAAACTCCAAAAATTTTTAGATCCTAAAATTATTAATTTACATTTTTATAACTGATCATATTAAAATCAACAGCTTAATCACTTCCTATTTACTCCAATGTGACTTGCATGATATTATGTAAAAATATGGTAATTTTTGCGGGAACCTTTGAACGTTAGGAGGAAAAGCCGAAGAATTTTAGAAGGAACACCACCAACTACCAAGACCTATTCTTAAATTTATGTGGTTTGAGATTTTTTCAATTTTGTCATTTTACATTTTAATCTGTACCAAGCAATATATTTTTGTGCTTTTCCAATTGAATCTAAACTATGGTTCTACGAGATCAAATTTGGGTTTTTACTGGATTTCAAAAAAACTGAAGATTGGATAATCTTTGAAGATATTTTTGGGATTTCGAAAAATAAGTAATACTTCTGAATGGTGAATTTTGATTGCACTTTACTTTTTAAACTTAATTCAGTAGCAAAAGTTGATGTAATTAGGAAATTTAATCCAATTTAGTTGTTGTTGTATTAAGAATTAGGAATTTATTAGTATATCTAATTGTATTAAGTAACCTTTATAGCTTTTAAAAATTTCCATAAGTCTGATTCACCAAGAGGTTAATTAAATAGAAAACACCCACAACCGTCGTCTCGAGATTATTCAACGACCCGACTAATTTAATTGCATAATTGGGCCTTCCTATCTAATACTAATTCACTAATTTGTTCACTACAAAAGACCAGCAACCTTTGCCACGTGCTCCAAAATTAAAAATTATATTATTTATTAAAACTTAAAAGACCGGACAAATTTAAGCAAAGTGATTCGATTATACATAGTGTGGCCATTTTTGTTTTGCTGAAATCTGGGACTTTGTAGGATGTTGTGCTAGAAATATATTCAAAATTTATTGAAACTACAAAACCAAAACATTAAATTCTCTTAAAGAAAATAAAATAACACACTTTTTCAAAAAAATAAAAAATCACCAATATCAAAAATTAATAGTCAAAAGAAATAATAATTGAAATTTCTACGAAAAAAAAAGAACAAAGAAAATAATAAATCCCAAACATGGAAGATGATGTGCTATTATTGTTCTACATCGAGGATCTTCAAAGTTTTATATCGAAAAATTCCGAAAAATTCTTTGGTACGAAAATGACGTTCAGGATTTTCTTCCTCGGTATTGTTTTCAGCTTTCCTTCAGTTTGGTTCTGCTTCTCAAGGGTGGCTGTTCTTTAAAATACTATGACCCTGCATTCCCATAGGAGATGCTGAAAGTTTCTCCTCCAGGAATCTGTGGGATAGACAACTTTATTTTTCTTATCTTATCTTTAGCTTCCCAAAAAAATGGATATTCTTTGAAATTCGAAATAAGCACGGTCTTTTGCTGAAATCCTGGAAATTAGACTTCAACGTGAGGTGGTGTTGTACCAAAATTATATCGAAAAATTATTGAAACTACAAAACCAAAACATCAAATGCTGTGAAGTTTCTCGTTTCTCCTCCAGGCATCTATGGGATAGACGACATCATTTTTCTCTTCAGTCTTCAGTTTAGACTAAAACAAGGTGTCCAGTTATTGGTTAATCCTCTCACCAGGGACGGACTGGCTCATCAGACCGGCCCGGAAATAAACTCGACACTGGTCTCATGTTTTACAAATTTTCTTCCCCTGAGCAGGGGATGTTTACGGAAGGCGCCGCAGACGATTAAAAAAAATCGAATTTATTTAATTCAATAATTCCTAGTTTCTAGAATAAATTGTAGATGCAATATCAATATGGTGTCCCATTAAAGAAAAAAACAAATTATGATTGCGTCTTAAGAGTCGTACCAATATTTTTTTTAGAATGAAATTATGAGGTATAAGTGCTGCCGTTTAAAGTACTTTTTGATTTCTATTTTTATCTCTTCAAATAACTGAGATATTTCCTGGGAAGTAAAATCTGGGCCACCCTGTATAGGTTGTCCCGAAATTAAGAAAGAAATTTTAAGAAATAAACTTCCTGAAAGTGAAGCCAAAATGAAGGATTAAAATTTATTTTTTCTTGTCCAAAATAAAATTTTCCAATGAACAATGTGCTTCTTGTTGTACAACAAAAAAAGAAGTATTATGGACACCCCAAAATATGTGTTAGATTGGTATGTGCACAATTAATAATTAAATGCATTTTTCTCCGAATCGGTGCATTCTAGCGATAAAATAGATTTTTATGTAATATTTTATCTAGAATGTTATTTTCAAAAAATAAAATTTCTAAGTTCAAAAAATTCTTGACAATTCATCCAAAAAGAGTTAAGACTATAGATGTTAGGACTTGTGACTTGTACCAAATTTGAAGCTGTAGAGTAAAATCTTTTCAAATAAACGTGTAATAACCTTTATTTTGCAAAGAGGGCAGCTCTTTTATAAAGCAACTTTTAGTAAGATGTTTTTCTTCCAATCATCTCCTTTAAACATCCAACAACGACGGGAGGGGGGGGTCGTGTTATTAAAAAAATTGCTCCATTCTCATGAAATTTCATTTAAAAACAGTTATTAAAAACAACATTATCATCAAGAAACACAACCAAATTTGACAAATAATAAAATAAAATGTTCAAGACAAAAAACGGGACTTTTTTTAAAATTCCGCGGGCCTTGGGTCAAATGTAAAAAAATCAGGACTGTCCCGTCTAAATCGGGACGTCTGGCCACCTTAATATAGTGTCGATATGTTAAGTATGAGTGACGTCTCAAATGTCAAGAATACACCAAATTCGATCATCATTCGGCCTCCGGCCTACGCAAGGTGCCGGCCTCTCGGGAATTTCGCGATTTCCCGGTGGGCCAGTCCGTCCCTGCCTCTGACTTCGATTTAGTCCCTGCAGGAAATAGTTTAGTGTGCCTCATAACACCATATCGAAAGATTTTGAAAAATCTTGGCTTTTCAATTCTTTGATACATCCATTAACTTGAGGATTTTCTATCCTAGCTTTTTTTCAGTTCTTTTGATCTTAGCTTTTGCTTCCCAAGAATGGATATTCTTTGAAATACGAAAGAAGGACGATGCACGATCTTTTGCTGAAATCCTGGAGATACGATTTTGGGGTATGGTGGGTGGTGTTGTGTCAAAAATATATGGAAAAATTATTGAAACTACAAAACCAAAACATCAAATTCTGGGAAGTTTCTCCTCCAGGTATCTATTTGATATACGACTTCAGTGTTCTGTTCAGTCTTCAGTTTATACTAAAACACACGGTGTACGGTGTCCAGTTATTAGTTAATCCTTTGACTTCGATTTAGTCCCTGCGAGAAAGTGTTTAGTGTGTCTCATAACATCATATGGAAAGATTCCGAAAAATCATGCTTTTCAATTCTTTGATACTTCGATTATAAGTTGAGGATTTTCTACCCTAGCATTGTTTTCAGTTCTTTTGGTTTTACCTTTTGCTTCTCAAAAATTGATATTCTTTGATATTCGAAATAAGCACGCTCTTTTCCTGAAATCCTGGAGATCAGACTTCGGGGTGGTGTGGGTAGTATTGTGCCAAAAATATATGGAAAAATTATTGAAACTACAAAACATCAAATGCTGTGAGTTTCTCCTCCTGACATCTATGGGATAGAAGCCTTCATTTATCTCTTAAGTCTTCAGCTTAGACTAAAACACGGTATCCAGTTATTAGTTAATCCTGTGACTTCTATTTAGTCCCTGCGAGAAATGGATTAGTGCGGCTCTTAACACCACATCGAAAGATTTCGAAAAATCATTGTTTTTCAATTCTTTGATACTTCGATTATGTTGAGGATTTTCTACCCTAGCATTTTTCTTTCAGTTTTTTTGGTCTTACCTATTGCTTCCTAAAAATTGATGTTCTTTGATATTCGAAATAAGCACGATCTTTTGCTGAAATCCTGGAGATCAGACTTCGGGGTGGTGTGGGTGGTATTGTGCCAAAAATATATGGAAAAATTATTGAAACTACAAAACCAAAACATAAAATGCTGTGAAGTTTCTCCTCCAGGCATCTATGGGATAGAAGCATTCATTTATCTCTTAAGTCTTTAGTTTAGACTAATACACGGTGTCCAGTTATTAGTTAATCTTGTGACTTCGATTTAGTCCCTGCGAGAAATGGTTTAGTGTGGCTCTTAACACCATATCGAAAGATTTCGAAAAATCATAGTTTTTAAATTTTTTGATACTTCGATTAAGTTCAGGATTTTCTACTTTCTACCCTAGTATTTGTTCTCAGTTCTTTTTGTGTTAGATTTTGTTTCCCAAAAATACGATCTCTTGCTGAAATCCAGGGGATTAGACTTCGGCGTGAGGTCGGTGGTGTTGTACCAAAAATATATCGAAAAATTATTGAAACTACAGAACCAAAACATCAAATGCTGTGAAGTTTCTCCTCCAGGCATCCATGGGATACACGACTTAATTTATCTCTTCAGTCTTCAGTTTAGACTAAAACACGGTGTTCAGTTATTAGTCAATCCTGTGACTTCGATAAATGGTTTAGTGTGCCTCATAACACCATATCGAAAGATTTCGAGAAATCATGGTGTTTAAAATCTTTGATACTTTGATAAAGTTGATGATTTTCTAACCTAGTTCAGTTCTTTTGCTTTCCAAGAATGGATATTCTTTGAAATACGAAATAAAAACGATCTTTTGCTGAAATCCTGGAGATCAAACTTCGGGGTGAGGTGGGTGGTGTTGTGCCAAACATATTTGGAAAAATTATCGAAACTTCAAATCCAAAACATAAAATGCTGTGAAGTTTTTCCTCCAGGCATCTATGGGATAGACGACTTTATTTCTCCTTGTGAGAAAGAGTTTAGTGTACCTCTGGTTTTTCAATTCTTTGATACTTCGATTAAGTTCCGGATTTTCTACCCTAGCATTGTTTACAAAGGTGGGATTTTGTTTCTACGGCGGATTCTAAAACTCGCAAAAACGTCATCATTCAGTCGAAGAGAACAATGTAAATAATGACAAATTGAAGGAAAATGATGACGTTTTGGGGAGTTCATAAAACAATAAAAAAAATCCCGCCTCAATTCTTTTTGTCTTAGCTTTTCCAAAAATGGGTATTATTTGTAATTCGCAATAAGCACGATCTTTTGCTGAAGAGATCAGACTTCGGGGTGGGGTTGGTGTTATTGTGCCAAAAATGTATGGAAAAATTATTGAAACTAAAAATTATCCTAAATTAAAAACTCACATTCTCTTGAATTAAGTTAATTCAAAACTTCAAGGTACAAATATTAATTAATATTAATAATTTGGATCTTTAGTATGAAACTTTGGGTTATAAGTTGTCTTCAAGTCAAGTAAATGAGGTTCTCACAAGTGTTGGGGTGCAATTTGAAATTTTAGGTCAAGGTGGCTAGGGCAAAAGGGAAGATATGTGGGGTAAACTTTTGTACGTCATTAAGTTTCCTCCTCCTAAAGAAAATTAACCTGTTTTACCAAATTTTTATATATCTCATCAAATTGAAGTTATGTAGGGTGGATCGTTTTCAAATGATTTTCCTGTATAATTATTCTAATCATATCTATACTTGGAACGTAATTTTTGTAATAGTAGACTTGAAGTACTAGTATCTAGATTTAGAGTACAACCCATAATTATAGAATCACATAAAATAATGACCTATATTGAAGCAATGTGTAACGTAGTGGTATTCGACATGAATTTTTTGGTTGACGTGACTTACTGAAATTTTGTTTAAGGTTCTTCAAATATTTTCCCAAAGCTAGGTCACTTATAAGTATCAAACATCGATAACTAGTTTATTTATAGTTAAATATCCATAATGAACTAGCATCACAATGATGGTTCATATTCAAATACATTTGAGTTGCATAAATTTATCACTTATTTTGTTAATAAATAGATAAAATTAATGATGTTTATTTTTCGGAAAGTACCACAAACCTTGACCCAACAGCAAAAATGCCAATTCGTAAAATTGATAAATAAGAATTATTTATTTAAAATCTCATGAATAATTAAAGAAGATCCTATAATATTGAGACATCTTCATTTTCTAGACAAAAAAATAATTGAACTTTCCATTTTTGGGATTTTGGGGAGCAACATAAATTAGGACATCAATAATTTCAATATAAATAAGATTATTTTTTAGTGTATTTTTTTAATTATCTGATATAAGATAAGAAGAGTGAAGAGTAGTTGGTAAAATTTATATTGCTTCAGGAATTTAATATAATGTTTACATAAAACGGCAGCTAACTTTACGGAAGCGCGTGACATGGCGTCGGGACGCCGTCTGTCGGCTGCTTGGGCGTCCACATATTTATAGAGCTCTTCTGAGAGCTCGAACGCCTTGCACGGTGTATCGAAAAACCTAATCGTAATATCGTGTAACTTAATCTAAATCTCCTCCTACGATTAAACCTAAAAAACCACGAAAAAGTGTATAGTGCTCAATAAAAACACCAATATCAGCCCCTAATAATAAACACGATGAGCACGTGTTGGAGTCATTTCGCTTGCAGTGCACGGGTACTAAAAATAAGTGCAAGAATTTATTAACACGAACTTTTAGAGTTTCATGGGGAATTTTTAGAAAAGAGGACACTAAAAAACCGTGAGTACTTTCAGCTTTGAAAACACGTGTTTGATTAGTTGCGCCCTAAAAATCAATACGCAACAGTCGTAAATTTCTTTGTTTTTATAGTATATTTATAATAACACCCACGTTGTGGAGGAGGCCAAGATTGTTTAGGTGTAATATCAAAGAGCATCTGTCCTTACAATTATATTCAAAATAAAAACTTGCCAATTTTAATAGCGATGACATTCATGCATTAATCAAATCTAATATTTCCACCGATGCTACTTATATTATGGTTTATGGTTTAATTCTAGATAAGATAAGCAAAAATTGTAAATATGTAAAAGTGGAGGAATTATTCTGATATGCAGAATTTCTTTGATATCCATAAAGAATTTTCATAAAAGCATTCCCTTGGTTTGGATTTTACGCGCATTCTATAGTTTTTTTATAAAAACTTTCTGCTTTATTTTTTTCTTTTTATTTATACACATTCCTCGTTGTTGGAAAACAAGAATTTATTTTTACATTTTATTTTTTATAAATATCTACCTGTAAACATAAAAAAATTCTTTGATAAAAAAATACTTCAGAAGTCATCAACTAAAAAAGTGGATTTATTAAGATAATTTTTGAGAATCATTATTTATTTGGTGATAAAAAATCGTATTACTTACAAATAATATTGTTGGACTAAACTACTAAGAATACTACACTAAACTTCTTCCTCCATCCGGAAATATATTAAGAGCAATTTCCTAAACGGAAAATATAGTGGTTTAGTTCTGCAGTCATAAAAGCTAGAACGAACAACATTTTTGTATAATTTTTTATGTAGATGATTTAGAAGTCATTTCTTTAAATTTTTGCCAGAAGGAAAAAAATGGAGAATGTACAAAAACAAATACAAGGTGTCCCGTTATTCGACCGATAACGTTTAACTGAAGATTTCTCACCTAAAAATAAGTCGATATGACCCTACTTATCTATTACCAAAAGTGAACCCCTGAGCAGTTATAAGCTTTTGAAGTTGAACTAAAAAAATACATTTTTCTTTATTGCGTCCAAACCATTGGAGATTTTATAACGAAATTTGGGGTACTTGAGTTTTTATAAGAAACGCGCACTTTGTAAAAAATTAGACAAAATTTAACATCTGCAAAGGGCTTAAATTGAAGAGGATGGGCATAAACAAGAAATTCGGTGAAAGACTAATTTAATTAATAACTTCACATTATGTAAGTGAACTTGCATAAACTTAAATTTTAATTTTTTGGATAATATCTAATGTCTTCCAAAAAAATTATGCCGTTCCTGCGAAAAATGTAAAAAAGAAATTCGGTGAAAGACTAATTTAATTAATAACTTCACATTATCTAAGTGAAGTTGCATAAACTTAAATTTTAATTTTTTGGAGAATATCTAACGTATTGTTAAAGTTTACCAGTTTAAACGGTATTAATTTAAAATAAAACAAATGAAGAAGATGAAAAATAAAGTTGGATAAAAAGAATTTATATTTTACTATATTTAAATGAAGAAGAATTAATTTAACAGTTTTATTAAAAAAAATATTGTAATAAATTAAGTGCATGTTCAACGTGAGTGCCCTCTGAACGAATACAAGAATTAATACGGCGCAAAAATGAAAATCGAATAGATTCAAAGACGTTTGGGATTTCACGTATCTCATTGGTTGCGTTGACGATTCGTACCCAAAGATCTTCTCTGCTTTCAACTAGAGTACTGTAAACTTTATCTTTTAAACAACCCCAAAAAGAAAAATCTAGAGGATTTAGATCCGGTGATCGCGGTGGCCAAGTGACTGGAGCATCAGCACCCCGACCAATCCATCGGCGAGGAAATTTTTCATTTAAATAATTTCTCACATTTATTGAAAATTGAAGGAGGCTCCGTCTTGCATAAACCACATCTGTGCTCTGATGGCAAGGGGTACTAATTCTAGTAGTCCAGTAAGATTATTTCTTAGAAAATCTAAATACGACACACCATTCAGTCTTGGTGGTAATTCAAATGGCCCTATAATATGATTGTCGATTATACCTGCAAACAGTTGATGGAAAACTGCCTTTGATAATTGGCTACAATTTTCTTATGGGGATTTTCATCCGACCAGCTATGCAAATTATGTAAATTAATCATTCCGCTTCTTCAGAAGCAAGATTCGTCAGTAAACAAAATTATTCAGGCCATATTAGGATTTTGGTCGTATTTGCGTTTGAACCATTGGCAAAATAACAATCTATTGTTCAAATCAATCGGCAGCAATTCTTGAACTTTGCGAAAATGGTATGGATGAAGTTACTGTTCTTGAAGTGTTCTGTGTACGGCATTTTTTTGAATTTGTAATTGCGTAGAAATCTCTCTTACACTTACTCTGTGCTTCTCCTCCGCACATCCCAATATTTTTTCTTCTGCCTCTACTGTTCTTATTGTTCGTGGGCGCCCTACATTTCTACGATTAGTTTCCAGTTTACCATATTCACGCAAACGACGATATACGTTGGCAAAGGTTGTATGATGAGGAGTTTGACGATTTGGATACTTCTCAGCACATCTTCTAGCAGTAGCTCTACAGTGACATTCACCGAATACTAGGTGCATGTCGGCATATTCATTAAATGAATAGATTGCATCCATTTTATAAGTAATTTTTATAAATTGAAAGTTACTGTATTATCTATTATGAGATCAATGTTGTTACTATGGTTTTGGTTTCAAAGGGCGACTTAATATTGAAACAATAGGAAAAAGTACTTTGTGTTGCCTAACTTTACTGTTTTGCACTAGTTTTATTTTTCTCATTTTCTGCAAGAACGGCATAATTTATTTGGAAGACATAAGAGACAAAAAATCTTACAATTGAATGATTAAATGGGAATTGGTAACTTTAATGTTAATATCTTAAGAGACTAAAAACCTATAATGAAGTTTATACCAATCCTCTTCCATTTAAACCCTTTGCAGATGTTAAATTTTGTCAAATTTTTTACAAAGTGCGCGTTTCTTATAAAAATTCAAGTACACCAAATTTCGTCATAAAATCTTCATTGGTTTGGACGCAATAAAGAAAAATGTATTTTTTTAGTTCAACTTCAAAAGCTTATAACTCCTCAGGGGTTCACTTTTGGTAATAGATAAGTAGGGTCATATCGACTTATTTTTAGATGAGGAATCTTCAGTTAAACGTTGTCGGTCGAGTAACGGGACACCTTGTATAATGATCTAAAAGTACCTTAACTTTGGACGCCTCTAATTAATTTTGTGCTAGGTTGCAGAAGGTAACTCTCTGGCACGATGTAGCCTAATCAATTTAGATTATAAATCTAAAAAAAAATTGAAAATCTAACGAGGGCGCCCTCTAAGGATTCGCATTAATTATCAGTTATTTGGTCATAATTTCCAAAGAAGCTCCAATTTATCGCGGGTGTCTAGGAATATGCTCTTAAGTAATTAGAATGTTTTTTTATGAAATATTATATTACAGACTCTTTACTGTAACATAATAATGAATAATACAAAAATTACTGGAAAACAAGTCCTAAATTTTTCATAATGTATTACAGTAGGAGAATAAAGAATTTCCAAAAATTTAGGACAATAAACTTTTTTTGGAGTATACCATTACGAAGGTTATTTGGTTCGATTTGGAACTTGTTCTGTTTATTTCAACAAAACTTTGATCAAAATTCCACATTTTGTAACAGTGGGTGTCATTATTTTTTTTTCAATAATAAGCTACTTTTAAATCCCTGAATAATTTTTAACATTTGGCAGAATATTTGTGCTCCATTTGTTTTTTTGTTGCCTCACAATCACATATTTAGAAATAAAAATATAAAAAAACAAAAACAATTTCCCTTCGTTTATACCAAGCCTCTTTTCATAATGTATTACCATATTTTCTGACGGATGGAGTATAAAATATGGTCCAATAGTTTCTGTTTAATTTAAAAATTGAAAATTCCTGTTTTGTATAATTTTTTGGTTTTTTATAAATACAGGGTGTTTCCCGTTTATGTTTCAAAATTTCTGGTGCTGATTCCTTGTATCAAGAAAAAAGTTTGAAGTTTTTAATTATTTATTTCAAAAAGATTCTCAGTAAATGGATTTTAAACAAAATTTATTTTGTTCATCACCACAAAGACACTTCCACGATTTTTTTTAAATGTTTTACTTGTTTCTAAATAGTACCTATTTTAAGAGACCATTGGTGTTAAAAACAATTTTTTTTCAAAATAGTATTCTTGAATAAAATGCACACAAAAATTATTGAAATATAAATATGAAAAAATAAGTGTACATATTTCGATATAAATACAAAATAAAGCAGAAAAGGAATGTTTGATATGTAATAATTTAAATAATAATATTATAACAAAGCTCATATAAATTGTCTGACATAAATACTAAAAATTCTTGAATAACACTTGATAAGCTGAAAAAATAAGAATTGTTTTCAAAATCACCGCGAAGATTTTTAATTATATTTTTTTATTGATTGTTTTAATTTAAGTCACATGTAATTTTTACTGAAGTATCAACCTTAACAATGGATAAAAACGCATTTATAGAAAAATAAAATTTTAATTAAACGTAGTTAACATAATATGGAAGTAAACAATAATCTATAGCTAAACCATTTTATTGTTTAATTATTTGTAGATTTAAATATTTTGAAGAAGGTGAATAAAAACAGCTTTTCGAACTCCTTAATGTGGTAATTTATTTTTAATAAATATATGCCAACGTTTCGACAATTAGGATTTTTGTCATTATCAAGGCTTTATTAATTTTAATTCCACATGTCAAAGATAAAATTGATTTTCATTACAAAAAACGTCAAAAATATTAATTCATCCAAAACCATCATTATATGGAGAAGTTTTTAAGAGTTTCAAACATAAAATTTATTGCAGGATGTCACTTTTGTTAACTGATTAAATTTTGGACTGATCTTTGGCTACGGCCATTAAACAACTAATGACAAAAATCCTAATTGTCGAAACGTTGGCATATATTTATTAAAAATAAATTACCACATTAAGGAGTTCGAAAAGCTGTTTTTATTCACCTTCTTCAAATTATATCTACGAACGTTAATTTTCTTATTCAGATTTAAATATGTATTCCCAGTTGCGAAATGGTGATTTAAATTGATTTTTTTCGCCAAAAATGACGTCAGAATTCAGAATTTGGTTACTGCAAAGCGGTGTAACCTCGGTGACAACAGAAAGTCACTGAAAGTTAAATTAACGTGATGGCACCCAACCTACTTCTGACGTCATCCATTAGTTCCGAATTCGGCCGCAAGAGGAAGATCGCTTAAAACGATTGGTTTTAAAATTCGCTTAATATTTGCTGTTTTGGGCATAATTTTTTTTCCAGTAGAGCTTTTTCAAAATTTCTTTTTTTGGTACACAGAAGAGTCTTCTTGCTACCAATTTCTTCATTTTTTGTTTATGTAAGTCAAACCAATTAGTCGTGCGGCAGGAGTAAAGCGGGCTCTTAATAAAAAATGTTCGCTTAGCGGCGTTTATAATACAGATTAAAAACTAATTGAAATAATAATTTTTTTCGAAAGTTATCCAAAAGTTAAGGTATGATCGAAGAGTTCGCTTTTTCGTTTTTTGTTTTAAGTTTATTTTTAAACTTTTTAGAGCGCTCCAAAAATTATGTAAAATTTTATGAAATTTTTAGAACGCTGTAAAAACTTTAAAAATGTACTTAATACAAAAAACGGAAAACCGAACTCTTCACTTATACTTTATACCTTAACTTTTTTCTAGGAAAATTAATATTTCAATTAGTATTTTATCGTTTTTTTGTAAAGAGCCCGTTTTACTGCTACCGTATGACTATTTGGTTTGACTAACAAAAACAATAAATAAAAAAAATTAGTAGCAACAAGTCTCTTCTGTGTACCAAAAAAAAAGAAAGTTAAAAAAGGTGCACTAGAAAAAAGTTATGACCAAAACCGCTAAAAATCCAGCGAATTTCAAAATCGTGCACTCAAATTTGCCGACTATACTCTTAACACGAAAATCAAATTCAAATATGTTTTAATAATAAACTTCCATCTTATGATGAGTAAAACGTTTTTTGATTAATTTTTATTTCAAGGTCTGAAGTTGATTAAACCTAAATAAATTAATAAATGTGTGTTCATGTGTCTCAAATTTAATTTGCTCGAGCAAATCACTTTCGTGAAAAAAAAACAATTTTTCATGGTGAGCAAAAAAAAATGGCAGAAATGTTTCTAGTAATTTCTCGGTACATATTTGTTTTATTATGAAAAAAATTGGTAGAAATATGACTAACGGTCATAACTTAAGATTTCATAAAAAAAATCTACTATCGGTTCAAAAAGTTTACTAATTGGGCTTTCAAAGATAATTTGCATCTACGTAATCACTTGTAATTTTAAATTTATTATATTAGGAAATAATAGAGAATAATTTATTATAACAATTTTTATTTAAAAAGCACCCGTTTTCACCGTATTTTATTGATTGAAAAAAATATAAATTTTTATTACTAGCATTTATTTGGGTTGGGGGGATATTTTTTTTAAATCATAAAAATATTACAAGAAAAATCTATTAATTAGGTTATTTGAAAACATTATACAAGGTGTCCCAAAACTCGTGGATAAGCTTGATAAGCATGTGCGAACTTAGGGAACTATGTATAGAAAAAAATAATACTTGCAAAGTTGTTACAAAAAATATTTAAAAATTAAGGGGCAGTAAAATATAATACATATATTATTTTGAGGAGTCTCATCTTATTTACCTCATTAAATTTTCAGAATTTTTTTATTTCCTTCTTCAGAACTTATAAAATTTTATAAGCTCACCTTTTCACATTTATTAAAAATACACGCTCTTAAAAAATGATTGATACTGTTGACATAGCACATTGCATGGTAGGAATCCTACAGTTGGCTACACTGAAATGAAAGTGCTTCGGTGAAAAAACCATCGCGAATATTTTAACTGCACTAATTTTAGCTTTGAAAAAAACTGTTTTTTTATAAAATTTGCAATAGCTTGAAAATACACCTGAAGAAAAACTGCTGAGAATCGCTTTGGTTAAAGTGACAGGTCAGATTTAAATTTGAATAAAAATTAACAGGTACACCAACTTAGCAAGTCTAAAATGAGTATGTTTGGTTGCATAGTTACGGTATCAATCTTACAGAGTACGGAGTATGTTTGGTTGCAGTATCTATCTTATTTGAATTCACTGTATTTTAAACTCAGTAAAAAATATATGCCATATCTATATAAAAATTTTTTTTCGAAAAAACTGAAAGTGAAATGGAATACCTACTTATTTATGTTCCAATGAGCAATGATGTAATTGTAAATAATCGATACAAAAGTAAATATTTCTTATAGATCATGATCAGTAAAATTTCTTAATTATATTTTTGGCTCATATAATGTAGTAAAATGTCAAATTTTTATATTCGTGAATAAAGAAAGAATAAAGACGAACCTTGTTTCCTATACACGAGGTATATTACAACAATTTATTAGTTGACATAAAATTATTTATGAGGGTAAATTTTTCAGTGTGAATTTTCCTTCTACGTTTATTTTCGAGTGGGCTTTTTCCTTGTCATATCTGCGTGCATTTTTCATGTGCGTTTCTTTGATGGAAACTGCAACTTTTTAATCTTTCACATATTTTGCGAGTTGAATGGATTTCACGTGTATGTATCAAAATATTGCAATACAGGGTGTCCCATTCTTTTGCGATTTTTCTTTAAAAACTTTATTTTTGTAGTAAAACTTTATTTAAAATCCCAAAATTTCTGTTAAATTCAAATTCTAAAAATGGCTGTACTTCCATACAAACATATTACATACAGAGGGGTAAAGTTGCTCCCAGTTGGAAGTAGGACAAAGAATACGCGATCATGATTACTTTTGTCCTACTTTCAGCTGGGACCAACTGTACACAAAAAACGGCCAACGATGTAGCTTCGTTATTTCTTATCCGATTAAATAAGTGATTTGTCAAATTAAATGGTTTCAAGAATACTACTATCAGATAATAAAAGATTAATTTTATTTTTGAAAACAACAGAGGAGGAGGGGGCAACTTTTCTTTTTCAAATGGAAAAAAAAATTTAAAAAAAATATTGGTAAGTATAATTGATTTAGATTATTTTTATTAATGATTTTTTTCAATCGAAAAAAATATGTTGCCATTTGAAAAAGAAAAGTTCCCTCCTCCTCTGATGTTTTTAAAAATAAAATTAATCTTTTATTATTCTTCAAACCATTTAATTTGACATATCATTTACTAAAATCGGATAAGAAATAACGAAGCTACATCGTTGGCCGTTTTTTGTGCACCCCTCTGCTTATTAATAAACTGTAAAAATACAAAAAAAATCGGCACTTTAATTTTTGAGATATTAGTTGTGTTTTTTTACATACTTTGCTCGAGCAAATATGAGCAAATCATATTCTGTCTCATTTTCTCCTATAGAACTAAAAGGAGAAGGAAGTGATTTGCTCGAGCAAATCAGTCAAATTTTGGTAAAAGAAACACACCTATTATAGCGATTAAACTAAAGTCATAACTATTTGAACCGATAGTAATTCTTACATAAAATTTAATTGTGTATTAGAAAAGTACGAGTTGCATAAACTATTTTTTCTACGATCGATGACCATCAACCATTGAAAATAATAAAATTCCATAAAAATATGAAATTAATGACATAATGAAATTTCTAAATTTGTCATATTTTTTGCACTAGTGCAGAAATGCAGAAAAGCATTAGAGTGGCTTTCATCTGAAGAGAAATCCATGTTTAAGAATATTTAGATGAACTTAGTTTATGATTGATGTACGTGATGATGTACTGGTCATTTATAATTAAGCTTTCTCAATTAATCTGAATTCCTGTAATGTATGAATCGACATTTTATTTAGTTTTAATAATAATTACTCGGGTAAAAGCGCTCGCGGCGTAGGAAAGGTTCACTTCAGATGAAATCCACTCTAGTTAAGTCATGTTTTGAGCACTTGTGCAAGAAAGCATGACTATATGCACTGACAACTGATCACAAATAGCCTACTTCTTGCACGATCGTAGAAAAATAAATTTTCGGTTTTCATCTGTTATTTTGGTTATTAAATAACTGATAATAAAATCACCACAAACTAGAATTCCCGTGAAATTATTTAATTTATCTCAAAAAAAAATTAAAGAAATTTGTAGGTACAGGACTTCTTTGTACATAAAAGATATTTCAAAAAAGTTCAACTACAAAAAAAGGAATATCACGTCCATTTGACCTAAATTTTATGGATATTTATAATTTGATTATAATAATAGTACAATCGTGGAAAAAAGTATAGGAACTTTGATTATTTCCCCAAATAGCTATGTTATCTTACACATTTTCTTTATTAAATTTTTACAATAAAAATATAAGATTTTTGGGTACCTATTATTTCTTGAGATTGCGCTCAATAAATTTCCTTTTTTGTCACATTCAAGATTTTACTAAAACAAGGATGGAAACCTATTTTTATTTAAATCTTTTTATTTACATAAGTTGTTCAAAACAGTCACATTAGTAAGTTAGGTATTTGTTAATTTACTTGAATGGGTCCAAAATCTTCAGATCGAAACCCCATCGGACACGTTTGGAGCATTTTAGATTTGACAAAAAAAAAATAAAAAATAAAAAAAAAATGAATCAAACCAAATTCCTCTGGATGCACTACGTAAATTAGTAGATTTACTGTTCAAAAAAATATCTTTGATGAAGTTATTGATTGTCCCCCTTATTGGTTTTTTTTAATAATTTTATTATTTTATGACCAGCATGAGTATTATTCAATCATAATAATTCTATTTTAAACTGCAACATGATACTGGCTAATATTATTAAGGACCGTAAACTAAGGTAACTTTGACCCAAAAGTTGGAAAAATACAGTTTGATCTTCTACTAGTTATCAGTTAGTATTCTGATATTTTAACTAAAGGACAAACTGAAAATACTTAAAACATGTGTTAAATGAAAGTTGGTAATTAACAGTAGTAGATCAAACTATTTTTTTTTCTAAATTTGGGTCAAAGTTACCTCAGTTTACGGTATTTGTAAAGTTTCCATATTGTTTTCCACCACTGTATATAAGAAATAAGAAGGTAGTTTTTTTGCTTTAAAATATCTCATAGGTTTAAATAGAAGTAAATTCCTACTAGCAATGCAAAAATAATTAAAAAATAAAATAATTGATACAAATTCCTGTTAAATATTCAGAATCTAGACTCTAGACAAGTAATAGAATAAGTTGTTTACTTTAAAAATTAAAGACTAAATAAGAAAATAATTACTTAATGCACACCACAAAACACTTGTGATGTATGACAAGTGTCAAAATTTTAGATTTGAATTATCTTATTTTGATTTAAAATTTTAAAGCTATAGAATGGAGATTTTCTCATATCGAAACTCGTTAGATAAATTTATTTGGTTTCAAATGGAAATAATTGTAGTAATTAAGTTTACCTGGTTTATTGAATCGCTTCATGATTTTGGAATGAAATCGCGGAGTTATCGTATACGAAACGGATATGCAAACTAACAGCAACACGACCCGGAACGTACTGATAAAGAAATTAACAAATAGTATGTTTTTGAATTAATCCTCGCACTTTGAGACTTCACAAAAAATGTTAAATGTTATACAATTATCGCCAAAGGCTAATCTATAAAAAGTAGAAAAAACCCAAGGTTTTACTTAATTGCTTCGCCAATGAGCCCACACGATCATTGATTACAATGACTTGTTTTCACCTGGACTTTACTGGAACGATGATAAGAATTAATATTAACTTGTTTTTACGTGTAAAGTTCTATACTTTTTGGCATAAATAACATCAAGAATTTTAAATTTTATATCCGTTTTTATTACTACTCTTGAAAAACAAATCAACAAGTATTTGAAGTCATGACTAATTTATAACAAAAAAAATTGTTCAAATCTTTTTTTACTCTTAGAAATTATAATCTGTTTACTGAGATAAGTTGGGGAATTTTACTTACACATTAAAATAATATTTGCGTTGTATAAATATCTTTTAGTTACATAAAAAAATTATATTTATTCAAAAAAAATTAATAAAGGTTTATTTATTTATTATATCAACTGACGCCATTAGTCCTTATCTTTAATAATACAAAGTGTGATTAATTGGCTTATCCACTATTATCTTTCAATAATTCAACCAACTGGCTTATTAATTTTTATAGCCATTTTTGATCACCAATTTAGAAAATGAAAAAATTTTAAAAAACGTTAAATTAAATAAAGATAGGCAAAGAACAAATTGATAATTTCCCTTAAAAATCTAAAATTTGACCATTAATTTTTCCTTTCCAACTCCATTATTATAAAATTCACAAAACAGTACTTATTATTGATTTAATTCATTTCAACATGTACATATATCCTTATCTAGTTCCTAGTTCCAATGGTTTTCTTGGATCTATTTATTCCTAAAATTCTAGAAATTTTGTAGAATCATCAAAAGGGAATTTAAAATCGACTATAATTTCAGGCTAAATGGCGTTGGTAATGCTGCCATGTGACCTACCTTGGTGGGGTACAGTACAAAAACAATTGGACAAAATATCAACAACTAGAAACACGCTCGAACTTATAGAAGGAATGCAAAAAATTCACGAAATGTGCAAGTAAGCATCAAATATGAGACTTGAAAAAATGGATGATTTATTTCTTTTCAGTATTAGTTTAGATCCTGACGAAGATAATCAGGATCCACACCAATTCGTCGGTTTGCTCAACTTTTTAGATAACGACCTAACAATCGCGGAACGAAGCAATTTTTTGAATAAAACCCTACCAAACATGGCTTCTAGAGCTTCGAATTTAAGACAATACAGACCAAAGAGGGGTTTACACTTTAGTTTACAACAACAACGTAAGGTTTTACAATAGCTCTTTTGATTTCCAAAATTAATGCTTCCTCCATTTTAAGCTGATTCAACGGAATTGGATTATAATTTAGTAGCATCGTTATTAGCAAACGCCTTTTTTTCAACGTACCCCAAAAGAACCCCGAAAACTCATCCCACGTTAAGGGACTTTAATTTTAGTTATTTTTTTAAACATTTACACAAAAACTCACAAAAAGCTAAACTAAAAAGTATTTTACATTACTTCGATTGGATAGAAAGGCAGGATAATCTCATTGGTGGTTTAAAAGTTATGAGACAGGTAAAATTTTATATTATTAACACAAAAAAAACTAAATTTTTTATTAAAGGTGATGTCAAGTAAAGAATGGTTGACAATAGAAGATTGGTTGGAATGCACTCTACCTCTTTGCCCACTTCAAATCAAGCACGATGGTAAGCTTGATAGAAGTCCTCCAGATAGTTTAAATATTTGTTTTGCCAGTACAAAAATTGGACGCAATGCCTTGGAAGGAGGTTGCACACAAGTAAAAAACAAAAATTAGAAAAAAATCAAAAATTATATTACATTTTTAGGAATGTTTAAATTTATGGTGTTTACCTGAACTACTGTGTATACTACTAAGCGTCGAAGCTTTAGAAGATAATGAAGTACTCACTATCGAAAGAGCTCATAAGATATCTCGAATAAATGACTTTAAAAATCGAGCTATTTTGGAAAAACTCGAAACAAATGAAGAGGTATTTGATTAAATTAAATGAAAGAACTATAATTTTTCTTTCAAATCTTGAAAGTTGATCCCAAGCTCAAAAGTATAGCGAGTTGTTTCATTTAATAGTATTTAATATTTTAGAAGAATTAGGCTAAATTATTTTATCTTTAGATTGCAATATGTTGTGTAGATGCTGAAGACTACTCGGAATTGCCTTTAAGTCAATATGAAGAGGACAATATTTTAAGGGAATTGAATAAATGTTTATTAGCCTATCAACAGAAGCACAGTTATAAACCTAATGAAACAGCACATCCAAGTATAATTGGAAGAGGGAGGAGATTATCACCGATTGGTGAATCTCTATCAATTGGTTCTAATAACGAAGTCAATCCAAATATTCCTGTAATAACGCAACAATCATGTAGTACAACTAGAAGCAGATCAGAATCGCCGAAAATAAATGATGATTCTTGCAATAATAATAGATTACGGGTTAATTTACAAAACGTGCAGACTCGTGGAGCTGCTCATGATTCTCTGGTTAATAATAGAAGAGGAAGATTTATAGTTCTTGGATCTTCTGGTGAATGCTTGCCGGTTAAAAGAAGACCATTGGAGCGAGTTCCTAATCAGTATTCAAGTTGTGACTCCAGCGAAGAAGAATTTCATAGCGCTAAAAGTAGCTTGGATGAAGGTGGTATATTTAGCATAAAAATATGTGATTAAATATGGCGTTTTTTAGATAGCGACGAGGATTTTCAACAAAGGTATAGCCTCGATTTGGAGACGCTTGAAAGAAGACAAACTTTTGCTGAAAGGTTGCGGGAAGCTTTAAGAAGAGAAAATGCGAATATGTCAATTTCTACGGAATCAAGTTATGCCGTTGGTATAGCTATAGCTGGATCTGGTGTAGCTGATTCTGATATAAAGTAGGTGATTGTAAAAGACTATTGATACGAAATTAAAACTAATTTTTAGAGTAAAACGAGCTGGTTCTACAGGGTTTATGTTAAATGATGATAGTATGGAAGAAAAAGGAGATTTTAAAGACTCAACCAAAAGTGGGAGTAAAACGGGTAAATTACATTCTAATAAAATGTTGGAGAATAGGAAGGAATCAAACAAATCATCGGAATATAGTTTCAGTACGGATTATAGGTAAAATTACTATTTGGTATAATCATATTTTTCATATTTTTTTTTGTTTAGTTCAGAATTAGAGGAAGTATACGAGCAATTTTCACAATGGTTACAAAATCCAATTTTAGAAACGGATAAGGGAACAAAACGTTCACTCGATGCTCGTGATTTAGCTGTTGTACAATTTGCAGGGTCAATACTCAAGCGAACTTTAAGCGAATCCTTCGCCGGGGTCCAATTAAATGATAGCCCAACAGATCCTGATCAAAATACGAAGAAACAAAAAATTGTGCTCAATGCAAAATCGTTAAGTTTGGAACTCGCGAGGCATAAACATAGATTAGCCGCGCAACTGGTAAGTAACAGGTAAAAAGTTTTGGATATTAAATACCGTTTATACTTGTGAAGTAAATTATTCGAATGAGAGGGTTGCATTTTTGAAGCAGAGCCAGAAAGACGAACCGATTCTCAAGGAGATTGAAACTAATAAAAAAACTAAAAAGAATTGGGTTGCCACATGTGTTTCGGCTGTAGTACAAACTTTAGAGGACGTTTGCGTTAATATTAGTCTACCGAAACCTATTAAAAATAAAAAGGTAATTTTATAATCGATGATACTAAAATCTACTAAAATCTATTATGTATTTTAAACAATAAATTACTATTATGCATGTACATATTATGTAAAATTTGTTGCTTAAACGTATTTTTGCCTCTGCACTAAAATACAACCACCAAAAGCGATTATTCTGCTATATTTCACAGTAGGAATAAAAATACAAATAAACTCTACGCTTTTAAGTATAATAACTACAAAATTGATACTTCTTTTTTGTAAACTGGTTCTATTTTCCTGTTTTTAATTGTTTCAAGAATAATTCTTTTTCTAGTTATCTCAAATTGCTCAAAAACCGAAAAACGGCTTAAAACCAATATCGACTGGAAATTGGGGTTGTGGATCAAGACAGAAAGGAGAAGTTCAACTAAAAGTGGTAATTCAATGGATGGCTTCAAGCGTTGCAGGAGTACCATCATTGATATATTACACTAATGCTCATTCTGACTTAGCATCTTTGGATACTCTTTATCGTATTTTGAGAGATCGAAAATGGACAGTGAAAGATTTAGCTGAAGCTACCCTTAGATACTCAACTCACATAATCGAAGGCAGTCACAATGATACAACGCTTTTTGAAGATTTGCTTGGGATGGCCAAAAAGGCGTGATTTGAATAAAATAAAAACTCACCACAATGAAGCACCATTTTCGAAGTTTAAAATTAACACTTTAAACTAAAAAAAATATATTTTTTACACATATATACTTACATTGGCACTCATTTACATATTTAATATTGGAAAGATAAAAATATTAATCGTTACTTGTTACAGAAATTTACATGAGATAAAAATAAGTATACGTAAATAAGTATATTGAACAATGTACTTACTGATAATGGTGCATATTTTAAATACATATTTATAGGTTTTAAATATGCAAAGTCTTCCACAATAAAATTATATCGATATCTTTATTATTCAGAGTGATACTAGCCTTCGGTTTTTTAACTACACATTTTTTGATATTTCTATATAATGTATATTATAAAAGACATGTTATAAAAGGATTGTTTAATTATTTAAATAAAAACATTAAAAGATGAAAGATATATTCATTTATCAAATTCTATTATAAAGATACAATAAATTACTCTTTATGAGTTTTCCAAGAAATATAAGTATTCCAAAATATGGCTACAAACTGTACAACCAATACTTGGTAATTTAAAGGAATATAGTAGAAATTAATTAATTGAACTGCTGGCCATAATTTGTAATTATTTACTACCACATCCAACCAGTTTTTCTTTAAATCATCAGTAGCCTTTTCCACAGTTTCACCCTGTACTAGTGGAATGACTGTAAGTAGCGATCCAATAAAAAGTGGCGCGAAAACGATTTGATCAAATGCCACTTTTTTCAAAGTTCCACTTTTTGCCTCATTCCCAAAAAGTTTGTGCAAAGTTTTATACCATACACCCAAAGTTGGTCCCTTCAAAATAAACATAATTTTAAAATATATCAGTCGATATAGGGTATCTAGAAATTAAGCGGCAAAATTTTAGGAGGCGATTCTACAACTAATTTTAAGAAAAAAACTTCCTATAAACATAAGTCCAATAAAGATGATGACAAAAAATAGGTTTTTGCTTTTTTACTTAAAGACTGTTAGATAAGATTTCATGATTTTTTTCAGATTTTTTGCAAGCTTTTAAACTGCAGTTATGGGGAGGGTTGGAAATAACATTTTTGTTAACTTTTTTATGGTTAACTTACAACGATTTTTTCCTCATAATATTGTTCCAATTTTAATAAAAAGGTACTTTTATACCAACTCGGTATAGAGAGCACCGTTTTTGAGAAAATTAGATTTAACCTTCCACATGCTGTTAGAAATGCTATTTTACATAACAAGTATTTAGCTAGTTTTTATCTGCAATAGTCGACTTAATTGAATGTAGTTATTTTTTGGTACTCTAAATAATATGGATAGTTAAGCCTAATTTTCTCGAAAACAGTGCCCTCTATCGAGTTGGTATAAGAGTAACTTTTTTATTAAAAATTTAAAATGGAACAATATTATGAGAAAAAAAATCATTTTAAGTTAACCATAAGAAAGTTAACAAAAATGTTAACAACAACCATCCCCTTAAGAGCGCATCTTCCTAGACACCCGCGATAAATTTTCCGTTGGAGATAATAACAAGGAATAGAAAATCCATCCCACTTTTCTGGAGCTTCTTTGCAAATTATGACCAAATCACTGATAATTAATGCAAATCCCTAGAGGGCGCGCGAGTTTGGGAGGAAAAATTGTGAAAAATCATGAAATCGACCATTCGTTCTGCAGTCATAACTTAAGTTTCCCTTGTTAGATTTTCAATTTTTTTTCAGATTTATAATCTAAGTTCATAAGGTTATATCCTGCCAGAGAGTTACTTTCTGCAACCTAGCACACAATTAATTAGAGGGGTCCAAACTTAAAGTACTTTTAGATCATTATATTTTTTTTGTACATTTTCCAATTTATTTTCCTTCTGGCAAGAATTAAACAAATGACTTCTAAATCATCTACAAAAAAAATTATACATAAATGTTGTTCGTACTAGCTTTTATAACTGCAGAACTAAACCACTATATTTGCCATTTAGGAAATGGCTCTTAAATAGCCTTTAAAAGCTTGCAAAAAATCTGAAATAAATCATGAAACCATATCTGAAGTGTACTAAGATTCGTACCAAATTTTAAATCTCTACAATAAACAGTCTATAAATAAACAAAGTAAAACCTCTTTTTTGTCACCATCTTTATTGGACTGTAGCTCCCTTACGAAGCGAAATCGGACATATGTTTATAGGAAGTTTTTTTCTTAAAATTCGTTCTAGAATCACCTTCTAAAATTTTCCCGCCTAATTTCTGGACACCCTGTATAATGTGTCGATTTTGTGCAAACTCGCAAGCCCTTACGAAACGTATCTATGAGGTAACTATGGAAACCATCCATTACAACCCACATAACAAAAACAAACCTTACACACGTTTCCTTACGGGACTTGCGAGATTGCACAGAATCGACGTATAAATAGAGAAAAAAATCCGCGACCATGCTATTATTTCATACTTTAATTTATGGTGGTGGAAAAATGTATGGCAACCCCAAAAAATTCATACCTCGCGAAGGGGGAGAAATTTAATACATTATTCTTCGTCCACTGCGCCTACATTACACATACCAGTAAGTTTAAAGAAACGTTTTTATCCAAACGAAATTACATTATTTTCTTTAATTTCTTATTAAGTGCAAGAGCCAATTACAATAAAGTCTCCCTAACATATAGAGATAATAATAGGTGCTTTCCAAGTAAATTTTAACTACTTTGAAGTGACAGTTACTATAAACTATTCAAAGTAAAAATGCGTTTGGAACACGTAAGAATTCTGGAGACTTATTCTTGGATCGGTTGAGATCATGTCGTCGACGAGACTAGAAGGACAGACTCTTACGCCCGGTTTCTCCACCATATCTTGAGACCAAACTAAATCTTAAGCTGCGTATCAGACCCACGTGGTTTTAGAAATGGCCAATTAGAAGAGGACTGGGAACGTAGCATCTGTTTTGAGGATGAGCTTGGTGAAGTTGCGTCTAAAGACATGTTGGAGAAACCGGGCATTAGTTCTTCATGTGAATGAAAAGGTCAGAATGATAAAAGTCGTCGACACCACGATGTCGACCGGTCCAAGAATAAGCCCGCTGGTCTGTAAACATAACTACAAAACCGAATTATAACCAATGAGAACGCGAATCAGAATCCTCACTCATCTGTAGTACTTCACGTTAAAAATTGGGTACCTAATTTTGGGGCCGGGGACGAGGTAAAATGGACTGCTTCAGAGTAGTTCACTCCAATCCGCCTGGAACACACACGAGTACTTCGGAGCTACTCTGTACTGCTCTGGACTACTCAGAGCGGTTACCTGGAAAGCACCAAATGTTTTTATTGAATTGTAGGTTCTTTTTTTGTATTCAAGAATGTGCCATTTTTTATAGGCTGGAAATTGTATGAAGTATTAAAAAACTTCTACATCAGGTATCTCTTTCTAAACCAAAATCCGTTATATTTGAAATAAGTTCGGTGAGGAATGTCAAGCGAATTTCCGTGTTCGACTCTGATAGGAACCATGGCACTAACCAGAAAGTATTAAAAAAACAATGAGTATCTGAATATTTACTGAACAAATACCACGTTGTTTTGTGAGGTGAGAGTGTCTCATAATAAATGGCGCCCAGAATGTACCAGATGTGTGCAAAAGTTGTCAACCCCAGTGATGACCGATGGGATCATGTTTTTTAATCCATGAGTCTTCAAGCAACATTTATCAAAACCTGTACATTTATATTTTATAATGAATGTTAGGTACGTAAAACGTAAATGGTTCCCACTTCCGGGTTGCTCCTACGGTACCTGTCAGAGTAGTGGGTAGCAGCAAAATTTTTTACAAATTTACTTGAATGGCACAAGTTACGACTTTATGTTGTATTGTGGATTTGGGGTTTAAAAAGAGATACTGGAGGTTGCCAGTTTTTAATAAAAATACTTAATGGCACATTCCTGAATACACAGAAAACTACCGTTTCAACAAGAAACCTCTCTGAGTTATGTGAAGGAGATTTTAGTGCAGTCGGTTCTTCTACAATTACTTGAAATATATGACAAAACTTGGATCATGGAATTTTATTGTTCATATCTTTTAAAATTTGTCTAAAGTCAATTTAAACATGGACCTGTTCAAAATTTCATTTAGCACAGACTGATATGGCTGGATATATCGCAATAGTCGAAAATGGTACAACTTATAGTGAAGTTGAGCAAATGTTTGATAAATCTAAATCGATGATTCATCCCGTTTGTTAGACGTCGACGACAAATTGAAGAGTATTTAAGAAGACGAGGTCAAGGTAGAAAACAGTACATCCGGCCAAACACTTTGAAACGGGCGACAAACTGGATTTCAAACAAGAAACATCCTGGAAGAACTTCCTGGAATCAGCATAACCGAGCGTACAGTCAGAAGAAGGAAAAAGACTAAAAGATTGGTTTGAAGCTGTAACCAACCAAGGGTCCAAAACTCCAGAGATCCCATTGGGAATGTGTGATAGAGGGAATACCAGGATTGAAATTAAGATCAATGGAACAAGTTTTGTTCACGGACCGATGCTGTTTCTACGTTAATTTATTTGTTGGTGGGGAAAAATTGGAAAGACGTAAACGAGAACAAAATGAACAATTTTATTTTACACATCATTTTGTAAGGATTCAGGTATAGTGTGGGACGTAATATCTTCAGGGGCATGTGCAGAGTTGTTAATGATTGATACTGACGCTTTAAATGTAGAAATGTACATTGAGGATATTTTGTTAGCTCATGTGGTACCTTTCGTTCACATATTGGACAAAATTTCGTCTTTATGTAAAATAACGCTGACCCGAACTTCGCTTGCTATACAGGGTGTCCAGAAAATGGCGCCTAAGCTCTCCAGTACGTTGTTGGAGACCCTTCAGGTATCTTTAGAAAAATTGTTAAAAAATTCTATCGACCTTCCTTCTTAAGATATTAAGCAAAAACTAAAAGGTAAACTTGGCAACATAGCTTCCTGAAAACAGGTATTGTAATTAAAGGTAATATTAACCTTTGACATTATTTGACACAAATCTGACAAAATTAAATAAATTTTATTCAAAGTACAACAAAAAACGAGTTACATTTGTCGAATCTGCAAAACGGTTTCATCTTCATTTTTAGTCGTAAAACAGGTAAAAATTTACTGATGCAGGATTTTATATTTGCAAGCTATATATTATAATATAATATTATTAATATTAATATAATAATATAATAATATTAATATTAATAAAATTAATATTAATATTAATATTAATTTCGTGACTTGTGACTTTGACAAGTTATAAACTTTTTTGTTATATAATATAAATATTAATAATATAAAATTAATATTAATATATATTTATTATATTTATATATTATATATTTATATATATTTTATTAATTAAAGTCACGAAATTTTTACTCCAGTTTTTTTATTGATCTATTAACTTTTAAAATATTTTATAAGAACAGTACCTTCTTTTTGGACATATTATACATTATTAGTATTAAAGATTTGGAAAATTTATTCAAATACTGGTCTACCAAAGATTTAAAAATATTTTTTGAACCATTGTCACTGTCACAATAATATCCATATATTTTTATATGTTTTTATATATACATGAAGAAAACTAGAAATTGCGAGCTATGTGGGAAAGAAAATTTAAGTAATTCAGGATGGTTAAAACACAAGGGAAGTAATGTTTGTTTGAAAGAACAGTTTAAATTGGAAAAAGCTAGAAATCTTAATTTAACTGATAATGTTAATAATACTTTTCAAGATGCTTCTTTTAAAGAAAATTTATTTTTAAAATTAGGTAATCTACGTCATTCAACTAAACTTTTGCGTAGAATTCCAAAAGGTGTTCGCTACCAAGTTGCTGTAGCATTTACTGATGTATTGCAATCATGTATTAGCAAAAATGATACAGAATCTTGGTTTGGTTTACTTACTTTTTCTTATGGAGCTTTTTGTTTAAATAACTTTTCGGAGAATACTTCTTTGTCCAGTAAAATTAAAAAGAATTTGACAAATTTGAAAAATTTACAACTTAATGAACCAGTTATTGATTTAAATAAGAAAACTAAAAGGAAACCTGATTTAAAATCATTAGTTGAATTTAAATTAAATGACGGAGATCTGAGTGGAGCCGTTCGACTTTTATCTTCAACTGATTCTATAGCTGGTTATTCTACTGGTGTTTATGAAATTTTAAAATCCAAACATACAAATACTAATAATAGTTCAATCTGTCCCCCATTTCCAAAAAGTGAAGATAATTTATTTGACTCAATTACATCAGATGAGGTGAAAGAAGCTATTAATTCATTTCCTAATGGGTCAGCTGGTGGTCTGGATGGTTTAAGACCACAACACTTTAAGGACCTAAGTTCAAAGGCAATTGGTGATATTTCAATTAAAGTAAATACTCATTTGGCTAGCTTAATTACTTTAATGTTAAATGGAAAAATACCAGATGAAATTTGTCCTTTATTATATGGTGCTAGTTTAACAGCTTTATACAAAAAGGATGGAGGAATACGCCCTATTGCTGTTGGAAATACTATCCGCAGATTAGCTTGCAAGATAGTTAGTAGAAGAGTTTCGAATTTTATGGGTCAAATTTTAAGACCAAATCAATTGGGATATGCATCAAAAGGTGGAATGGAAGCTGCAATTCATGCTACCAGGTATTATTTAAAAAATTCCTCGGAGTTAATTGTGTTTGTCGTAATAAACTATTAATTACTGCTCATAAATATTTACCTCAGTATTATAGTTTTATTTGGCAAATGTATAGAAACCAATCGAAACTACTTTTTGGAAATAATTTTCTTGATTCATCATCTGGTGTTCAGCAAGGAGATCCCATTGGTCCTCTTTTATTTTGTCTTGCAATTCAGGATATTATTAGTTCTTTAAAGTCGCCTCTTAATATTTGGTATTTAGATGATGGAACTATAGCAGGTCCTATAAATATGATTCAAGAGGATTTAACGAAAATTATTCATTTGGGACAGGAAATGGGTTTAAAATTAAACATGTCTAAATGTGAAGCTTATATTTTTGGTGGGAATAGTATTTTAACGAATCAAGCTATTTATGATGTTAGAAAATTTGCTCCTGATATAAGATTCACAAAGAAAGAAGATCTTTCACTTTTAGGTTCCCCCATTTTTGATGAAGCAATATCAAATATATTTGATGAAAAGATCAAAGCTATCAAACTGCTTACTAAGCGTTTGTTTATCTTAAATGCACACCATAGTCTTTTCATTTTAAAAAATTGCTTGGGAGTCTCAAAAGTTTTACATATTTTAAGATGTTGTGAGATTTGGAAAAAAAAAGAAAAGTTATTGGAGTTTGATAAGATTTTACGTTCAAGTTTTGTAGGAATTACAAATTGTAATTTGAACGAGTCTCAATGGAGTCAAACTACTCTTCCAGTAAATTTAGGTGGAATTGGTATTAGAAGTACAGTTGAACTTGCTCTCCCAGCTTTTTTAGCTTCAGTTCACTCTGTACATAATCTAGTTTTAACTATTGTTCCTAAATTTGATTTGGATAAGTTAACATCAGAAGCTATAAATGAATGGTTTTTAAAAACTGATTTGGTTGCTCCTAAATATAAAAATTCACAAAAAGAATGGGATACTCATTTAGTTGATAGGAAATGTAAACAAATAATTTCAATTGCAAATTTAGAAGATAAAGCCCGACTACAAGCTTTAACTGTTAGAGAAGCTGGATCCTGGTTACATGCCTTTCCTATTGCTAGTGTGGGTAACTTTTTAGATGATGACAGTTTAAGAATTGCAATTGGTTTACGTCTTGGCACTAATTTATGTTGTCAATATAAATGCAAATGTGGCGTTTTAGTTGATGAGCTTGGGCATCATGGTCTTAGTTGCAATAAAACTTGTGGTAGATATAGTAGACACTCTGCATTAAATGATATAATAAAACGCGCTTTTATTTCTTGCAATATACCTGCAATATTAGAACCACCAGGATTATTACGCAATGACGGAAAAAGACCAGATGGTATGACTTTAATGCCGTGGCAAAATGGAAAGGCACTTGTTTGGGATGTTACTTGCGTTAACTCTTTAGCTGATTCTTATATAGCGTCTTCAATTACCTCTATTGGTTCTGCTGCACAAGAAGCTGAAAAACGAAAAATTTCAAAATATAAAGATTTGGAAGGCAAATTTATATTTTATCCACTTGGTTTTGAAACGTTTGGTCCTTGGGGTTCTTCTTCAAAATCTTTAATTACTGCTATAGGAAAATTAATTTCAAAAAGAACTGGCGAAGATCGTGCCACGGAATATCTTCGTCAAAGAATCGGAATCGAAATTCAACGAGGAAATGCTTCATCTATATTAAATACTATTCCTAATTCGGGAGGTTTAGATGAAATATTTTATTCTTTAAATATAAATAAGAGTAAAGACATAAAAGAAATTAATAAACCTAATGCGAATGGTGTTATTTCAATTAAAGAAATTAAGGATCTTTTATCATCTCCAAGACTAAATTGTTCATCAATATCCCAAAATACGAGAAACACTGAAAGTTCCCAGCGAAATTCAACTGAGAAAGAAGCTTTTAATATTCTGCCAAGCAGGAGGAATTTGGACGAGGAGAAAGAACTAAATAACCGCGCTAGTCCAATGAATCAGATGGGACTAAATGGTTTAAAAAATATCGGAAATACCTG
Organism: Stenus bimaculatus; assembly: GCA_963971135.1. Lineage (NCBI taxonomy): Eukaryota > Metazoa > Arthropoda > Insecta > Coleoptera > Staphylinidae > Stenus > Stenus bimaculatus. The sequence continues at coordinate 41,354,302 of OZ020183.1, read as the reverse complement.
CTTCATGAATTCTGTCATTCAGTGCCTTTCCAATACGAAGCCTCTACTAGAATATCTTAAAAAAGATGTATATGTAAGTGATATTAACACCACCATCTCGGGGATGAAAGGAGCATTGATCAAAGCATTCGCGCAAGTCATAAAAGAATTGTGGTCAGAGGATTCATCGAATCATGTTGTAAATACAACATCCCTAAAATCGCAAATACAACGTTTTGCACCTCGCTTTATAGGGTACTCACAGCAGGATGCTCAAGAATTTCTCAGGAATTTATTAGAAGGTTTACACGAAGATGTCAATAGGGTCACCACCAAACTAACACCTATTCACACTGAAATTGATGAAAAATTAAATGATTCGGAGAAAGCAATAGAGTCTTGGCAAAGGTATTTACGAAGAGAAAATTCTAAGGTGGTGGATATTTTTGTTGGGCAGTTTAAGTCGACACTTATCTGCACACACTGTGGTCACTGTTCAGTTTCATTTGATCCATTCTGGGACTTGTCGCTTCCCATACCTCAAAAAAAAGAGCCTATAGGACTTTTACAGTGCCTTGATAGTTTTACCAGAGAGGAAACCTTGGATGGTGTTAAAAAACCTACATGTTTGAAGTGTAAAAAGCGAAGAAAATGTACAAAATCTTTTAAGATCCACAAGTTCCCTAAAATATTAGTAATCCATTTGAAAAAATTTTCGCCAACAGAAAGGTTTAGGAGAAAATTGAATGTTACAGTTGATTTTCCTCTGGAGAGTTTGGATATGACGATTTACGCTGCTGAACCACATACACAATGCCGATACAATTTATATGCTCTGAGTAACCACAGCGGCACAACATACAGTGGGCATTACACTGCTTATTGTCGTCACTCTTATTCACAAAAATGGCATAAATATAATGATTCAAGAGTAACGACCATTTCTGCGAAAAACACAGTTAGTGGTGCGGCATACATATTATTTTATGAGCTGGAAGGGAACTACTAGATTTTTATTTATTTATAATAATTATTTGTAATTTTTACTTTTTATTTATATAATTTTTTGTTTTATATTTTTAAATATCAGTGATAACTTGATTAATCATTTAATAAAAAGCAATTAATCATGTTGCCAGATTCATTTTTTGAAATAAATACATGTAATTTTTAATTTAAAAAATTAAATTGTAATGTTAATAAAACAGTATTTAAATTTAATTTATTGCAAATCTACCAAATAGAAGTCAACCTTCACATCACAATTTGCAGTTTTCCGAAATTCACAATAATAAAGAAGTTGAATTCCCAACTTTAACTCTTCATATCTCGGTCAGTTGGTCAAGAGGATTTTTTTTACTATTTTTTTGAGGATCCCTGAATGGTCCCCAACTACGCACTGGAGAGCTTGGGCGCCATTTTCTGGACACCCTGTATAATTGAGCGACTGATTAAGCGAGTCAGGAAAATGAGTTGAACAAAAAGTTCACCAGATCTCATCAATCCAGTCGATTAAGGTTGGGAGATGTTAATCAGACCACCAAGGGTAATAATTAATTTGCGTAAATCTTTGTTTTGTGTTAGCATCTGCCTCGAAAGTGAAGAAACATTTCAATATTTGACATTTGGAGTGAAATTAGAGATTAGGCAAAAAAATTTTGCTACGCCATTGGATTACTAAGAGATTTTCTTTTTAAGATTTCAGTTGTACTAACCTGCGTATTTGGTTGCCCACATATCAAACCACAATCAATTTAGCTCACCCTGTATCATAATTTAATAAATTTTCCACCCAGTATATGCGTTTTTAAGACATAACAGTCTATTGAATTTGACTTCTATGGTCGATTGAAATGGAAATTATTTACAATATACAGAGTGTTATCGAAATTTTTAAAAATAAACATTCTAATTTAAAATAAAATAAACATAAAATTAATTATAATATTGTATTTTAAGCTAAATGTAAAGAAATGTAAAGTTTTTAATACCACATAACAAAATCCTATGAGCGAAAATTGTGCGGCTCGTACATAATTAAAATTTTTCCATGTCTTTTTTTCAAATTGCACTTGAGCAATTACATCCCCCGTTCCCATTAGTAGTCCTGCCTGAGCAGCCTGACGAATTGGGAATCCTTTTATCCATTTAATTAAAACCATTTTATATCACAAAATTCAGATCAACCCTACCAAAAAAAAAAAATTTATATTGATTTTTTAAATATATTAAAAAAAATAAAATTAATCCAATTTTATGCTTACTTATGTTTAAATAAATGTTAAAAATATATAAAGATTAATATAAAAACTTAGAAACCACACATTAAATTTGAGGTTATGTTACTCACATAACATGTTGAAATTTTGAACAGAAAAGTAGTAAAACAAGCGTTTAATAATAATTTTAAAGCTATAAATACTTATAAATATAATAATTTTATTATATTGATAAAACGGTGAGTTTTTTGATGTTTTTTATTTTTATTAATCCTAATTAAAACTAGGTACTCTCTATTTTTCGATTATTATTTTATATTATTTATAATTGCGTATTTGTTAATACAATAATATTAGTAATACGTGTCCTTTTTATCCTAAAAACGGTAGGTAGGTATTTCTGTAAAATTTAATTAATACTATTACGATTCGCTTTAAAAAAGTCTACTCGTTTAATTTATTTATTGTGTATTATCTGTATTATAATAAACCGAAATGGTATAATAATCGACAGTTTTTTCTAATAAGAGGATTGCTAACAAACAAAAATTAAACCAAAATCCCGTTATATTTTTATTTGACATAAAGTGTCGAAAAGTTTTTGAATCATAAATTTTTAGTGAACAATCTCTTATAAAATGCAAGAATAAAAATTCATTAAATAATGTGGAGGCAACTATTAAAGTTAAAATTACCATTGTTACATAAAAAAGTATCGAATTATGGTTTTAAAATTATTAAAACAATCCATACAACGGGTCCATTTATCATGATGAATACAATAAATGTAATTTCTGATGCTCCTGATCTTGAAGAAGAAGGGACTATAACTTATGAAAACTGCACTGATATCAGTGACATTCAAATACCTACAGATATAAAAGAAGCCGCTTTAAAAAATGACGATGCCGTTAGGAATTTGTTAAAAACTTTAATTGCTTGTATCGAAGAGATTTGCGATCAATATCAGGAGTGCATAGCGAAGCAAATTGAAATAACTCTTACTTGCACGGGTTTGGATCCTTTGGGAAAACATTGGGATGACCTTACTAAATATCGAGTTGAAGCAAACGATTTACGATTAGAATTTCATAAATATGAAATGTTGGTTGAGAGAATAGGTGGCGTTATTAAAAATCAAGTTACTAGCTCGGTTATTAATGGAAATCGAGAAGCAGAAAAAACTGCTGCTGGTGATTTTCAAAATTTAAAAGATTTGATTGTCCAAAAATGCAGTGAGAATAAAGCTTGGGATAGTAAATTGTTAGCTGTTAGCACACAAAGTATTTTATCTGGAAGAACCTAATTATTTGTAATAATCATAAATTTTAGAATAAACTATTTTTTTTTTAATTTCTTTAGTTTTATTAAAATCATAGTACAGTAAAATTAGCACAAAAACAGCCTGAATAAGGAAAAAATTGCGGAGTTAATGAAACTTGGTTTATTTGTAGCTTAAATCGTGTACATTTAGAATCTAAAGAGTCCCGAGTTATGGGGTACCTGCTTCTGGAGTTAAGGGGATGAAAATGGTTTTTTCCAAATAGAAGAATAGAAAAATATGTACCTAAAATAACTGTAATTAATAATCTATTTAACTCCGCAATTTTTTCCTTATTGAAACCTAATTTTACTGTACTATAATGCTATATTTAAATTCTTGCAAGTTTATTTTATTTTCAGTTTTTAGATAAAACATCTTTTGCAACACAAAAAACTAAATAAAAATTGGGAATAAATAAATCATTTAAAAAAGTATATTTTTTTAGGTCATGAGTTCTCAAAAGGGGAATCACGCTAGAACTCGTCCACAAAAACATAAAAACCGGCATGCTTTCAAAAATGACCTCCATGATAAGACTCCAAAAAATAAAATGATAAATAGTATACATGTAAGCGATGTTTGCGTTCGTTGCAAAGAGATAATCGAATGGAAAATAAAATACAAGAAGTACAAACCTTTAACACAGCCCAAAAAATGTGTTAAGTGCGATAATAAATCAGTTAAAAAAGCATATCATGTGATATGCGGCGATTGTGGGCAGAAATTAAAAGTTTGTACAAAGTGTTTGGAGTCAAAGGAGGTAATTCCTAGCGTTCCAACTGCACAGGAACAAGTTAAGTTGGATCATGAAATGCAGGCATTACTAAAGTCTTTATCAGAACGAAAACGTAGAACATTCTTGCGGTACATGAGCAAGAAAAATAAAGACGAGGAGAAAAATGTTGATGAAAAAAAAGTGGACCTAATGGATAAATTAAATTCACTAAATGTTAATGATGATGATGACGAGTCATTTGAAGAAAATGATGATTCAGAAGAAGATTTTTCAGAAAGTGAAGATCTTAGTGATTAATCTGGAAATTATTTTGTATATTGCAATTAAAAAAAATTGTTTGATTGGAAAAAAAATGTTTTTAATTTTAATAAATATTTTTTAAAACAAAAATAGTAATTAATTTTTTTAACTAAAAGAAAATTCCCCTCATTCTTCTTCCAGCTCCTTGTCTGTCATAGAGTATATTAAATTTATTTACGAATTGATTTAAGTCATTGCAGCCTTTTGTTAGTGTCCCTAAATAAGTCATCAATGCCACATCATTGCATTGCTGAAAGAAAAAGGATCAATATAAATATAAAATAGTAATAAATATTGTTACTTACATTATAAAAATCATGCCTAAACCGCTCGCTTTGAATAACCGGTAATCTGTGACATAACGAATAAGCCTCTCTTAAAATTTCATGATTTTTCGGAATTTGACCGTTTTGTACCGATTTCATGTAATCTAAAACTAATTTAACTCTAGAGTGCAACATTTTTATAGCACTATGCTGGGCAGTTAAATGTTCAGCAACTAAAGAACTTTCACCGGAATCTGTTGATGACATTCTTGCTACATGATCAACTCCAATTCGCTCAGCTTCCTCAGTGGCTAGTGTGTATGTTAACGGAACAAAAAGCATAGTTGCTTCACCTGCCACCAAGTCAATCACAGATTCATAAAGAGATACAGGTAAATGCTAAAATATAACGGATTTAAATTGAAATATTTGTGATTAATTTACATCAAACTTACATCAATATTTTTATCGTATGGATTCAACTTTAACAAAATTGGCGATTCATTTATTTCACAAATTTGTTTGTGAATTTTAATGTCCACATTACTCGCAACGTCTCCTGTTATGTACCAACCAATAAAATCCATTTCACTAAACACTTGTTTAACTGAAACAAAATTTATATTAATCATAAAAATAAACGATATCATTAGAACGTACATTGCTCTTCTTTCATATTATAGTAATCTCTATCTATTATCACGTCATCGTCCCCAATTTCAGTAAACACCAATTCGAAAGAATTCATAATTTCTATGTTTCTACCTTTTTGTTTTCCAATTAATGCACCAATTACTAAAAGTAAATCGATTTTAAAACATTTAACAAATATGAAATTGCAATTATATTATACCTCGTACGTTCTTGATATCTTGGGCTCTAGATCGTGTCCAATGTTCAGAAACATTCATGATTACTAAAGGGTGAAGAGAGCATGTAACAGAACCCGTTGTTCCGGGGGCCATAACATTTCTTTCAGGTTCACTTGTGTCCATGCTATTAGTTTTTTCTGTAATTCCACTAGATGCAGATTCAACCACCTCCATGACTTCTTCCTTAACCGTGCTCATTTTTGCCAAAAGTCGCTAAATAACAAAAAATGAACAAAACACTAGCAATTTGCTAAATGTCAAAATTGTTTTGCTTGGTTTCTTTGTTTGACAGAAATTTTAGAGGTTAGGAGAAGCTTTCACTTTAAAAAATTACTACTCCGCGGAAAGCTTGCAGCTTTATTTACATACAGGGTGTTCATGAATTAAAGATAATTGTATTTTTAATTATTTAAATCAAAATACAAATTATATATTATTATAATAAAAAAAACCAATAATTTTAAATTGAAATACCTATAAAAAATTATTAATTTAATAAAAATCGAGGAAAGGATGATTCATAATGGGCCTATGCCAGGTAAAACGAATTTTGATCATTTTTATTTTACAGATAGCTATTTAATAGGCATATTCTGGTCAAAATTAAAGGTCTTTAATTAGACACAAATTATGTAACGATGGAAATTGTCCATTACAACCCATATAACAAATTTAAATTGAAAGGCCTTTAAACTTAAATGAGGGGGGCACAAAATGAATAAAAATATATACCTATTATTTATTGGTTTCAAAAAATCACAAAAATAAAAACGTCAATTCTCTAACTAATGTATAAATAAATTCTCATTGCAATAAAAAAATCACAAAATTTAACTTTTAATAATACAAATAAAAATCACATTATTCATCAATTATAAATTACAAAAATAAAAACAAACGTAAATTGTGAATTCCAATACAAAATTAAAATAAATAATTATGTAATAACAATAATATATATATATATATATTATATAAAAACTGAAAGTTATCAAAAAACAATACATTTTTTACTACCTATCCTCCTACATACAAGTTGTACTATAATGCAATATTCAATTTCCTACTTTTTTTCTGAAAAATATTTAAAATTTCTTCAGTATCAATTGGCAAACTAATAATAAATATAAAAGGGCCAATCCTTTCATTTGCCATCGTATTTCGTAAACATGATTTTAAATATTTTAAAGTAGAAAATGTTCTCTCCACAGAAAAGGTTGTAACCGGCAAAGTAGATAAAATTAATAATAACTTATAGATATTAGGAAATATATCTTGATTACACACATTTAAATAATCTATCACGCAATTGGGCTTTTCTTTGGCATTGTAAGATTCAAACCGTTGCCTCCATAACAAAAGTTCCGATTTTAAGGTTATTATTCAGGCTCCAATATCAAGATCAGTTGCATATGTCTTTAAAAGAGATACAAGATGTTCATCCAAATTAGATGGTAATTTCTTGTTTGGAAGTAAAATATTTAGGGATTACAAAATTTCTTTGTGCTGAATAAAACGCGATACTATTTGACGAATTGGTGTATCCAAAAACGGCAAAAACAAAGAAACACAATAATATATTTCTGAATTGTCTGCTTGTACATTACTCGATGTTTTTGGATTTGGAATAATCGAGGTATTTGGATTACAAAGTGATCCCCATGAGTATCTTTTAGAATTCCTAATGCCTTTGTGTAAATGTCTTTAAATTCAGATTCCACGTTTAATCTGATTTCTTTTAAATTTTGAATTGTAGCTTCGGCTAAATTGATTGCTTCTACTAAGTCCATTGATACCGTTTGTAGCACCCTACTTAAAGGAAAAGAGTGTGCGAATATAATTTTTCCATTGATAACAATGCGAGAAGAAAACCTGAATTACGCACAGAATTAAGTAATAAAGTTGCTTTAGTTGTTGTTTCTTTATCATTCCAATTTTCGCATATACATTCCAAAGCAGAAATAACTGGTTTAAATAATTCTATGAGGACAAATATTGATTCGTGGCTTTCTATCCATCTTGTTGGACATAATTGCTTTAGTTTCGTTCTTTTTGAAGCTGGACAGAGTTCCTCGATGTATTTTAAAAGAAGACCGTTTCTTTTTGGTGAATTAAAAAAAGAATAGCAAGATTCTATTACCCCAATGTAGTTTCTAATATCTTTCTCACGACAGGCTTTGCTTATCCGCTCATTGCACCAGCACCATCATAACCTTTCCCTCTAAGATAATCCAAGTTTATTCCAAATTTTTTTAAACTTTCCAGCATTGTATTTGCCAAGTTTTCTCCTGATGTTTCCAAAACTGGTACAAATTGTAAAAAATATTCTACAACCTTTTTATCTTCTTCAAAACCTTCAACAAAACAAATGCATAAAGAAAACTGTTCTATATTGCCAACATCTCTGGTTTCGTCTGCCAAAATTGAAAAACATTTGCTGTTATTAACCTTTCCTACAATTTTTTCCAGTAATATTTTATTACAGCATTCTATGAGTTTATTTTGTATAACAGGAGAAATGTACATTGCGTTTTTTGAACTATGATCTAAATGATTTTTTAAAACAATGTCTCCTGCATCCACCCGAAATTTAAGAAGTTGACGAAAGTTTCCATCATAATTATTCTCACTTAATGGACCATGATCACGATGTCCTCTTAATGGAAATCCATTTTGCCCACAAAATTTCACGTTTTTTATAATAGGTGTCAGTTTTAAGCGGTTTTCTTTAATTTTATTAATGTATTCAGAATCAGCTAACTCAACCACAGAATGTTTCTCTCCTCACCTGAGCGGCATAAACACGCTCGCTAACTTGTGCCGTTTTCTGAAATAAAATTTCATCGGGGTTGCGCAAAAACCTAAATTATTTTAATAATGGTGAAATCAAATAATATCATTTAAACTTAAAAATAAACTTTGAAGAAAAATTCTCCAAGAGGCACGTGCCCCCTTTGTCCCCCCCCCCCCCCCTCTGTATACGCCACTGGGTATCAATAATATAGATACCGGAGGTGGCCATTTTTTAATACTTCGGTAAGAAAACACCGTTTCACGTTTCAACAATAAACCTGTCTGTGTTATATGCGAGGAAGATTTTAGTGCTGTCGGCTCTCCTACTGCCAGGACAAATTAGATTATCCGTAAGGGGTTAATAGGACCAACTGGTTTAGCCTAGTCCAGTGATTCCCCACAGTGTGGGTGTTCAATAATCCCATACAGTTAGACCAGGATAAATCCTGGAAATTGGACTATTATTTAAGGATAAACTAGCTTGGACTAGCTAGTTGGTCCTAGGGTACTTCGGATAAACTAGTTTGTTTTAGAAAAAGAAAGTTTGTCCTGAAATCTGGTTTGGCCTGTAACATATTCGCTATAGGTCGATGTCCCATGTCTCTAGATTCCTCAAAATTTTCGCCAGAAGAAGGGAATAGTAATAGTAATATATAGGTCAATCCTCCACAACATTCTTCAATTGAGGAAGTATTTTTGAAAATAATTATTCCACGTCGTCCCCCGTTCCTGTTCAAAATTCGATAATACTCACGTTCAAAGATTTATTCCAGATGGATTGCAAATGGTAACCGAACAAATATATAGGATTTGTAAAAAATATTGTGAGCTAATTTTGCAAGAAATTGTTTTTTGTTCAATTTAATATGTTCTTTTTTCTCGAAACTTATAAATTTCAATTTGAAATTTTGAATAATAACTTGAAGTTTATTAAATTAAACCTAAATATTTAACAAATATATGTATTATTAAAAATAGTTAGTGCGGTGCCTAAAGTCAAAAAAAATCAATCTATCCCTATCTGGTTAAAATTAGAAGATCCAAAAAGGTTTGTTTTGAATTATTATGGTAAAATATTTTAGAAATCTGGTAAATAAATATCAGAAACTTCTTAAACTTCATTTATTTTGTACAATTATTTTTTGTATAATATACATACTTTTAAAATTTTTAAATTAATACATAAACTAGAAACGGCTAATCTTAAAAATAAGAATTCTAAAAATAATAAGAATACAATAAAAATATAATCTATTTCTTAATACATATTTAACACAAATTCTGACTAGAACATTTTGTAATACAGTTTTTTTTATTTTACTTTATATCTCGTTTATAATATAATTCTAGAACATAGACGTGTACCTATGTTTTGTAGCTGTATGTATGCGTCCAAACATTTTTTAGAAAAAACATGTAACCTTTACAAATATCAATGGTCATTTTAATAAACTAAAATCTGCAATGAATAAAGATTAAATGTAATTTCAAGAAATACCTCATCCACCATACAAGCTTTTTTAGAAAAAACATGTAACCTTTACAAATATCAATAGTCATTTTAATAAACTAAAATCTGTAAGAAAGATTAAATGTAATTTCAAAAAAATACCTCATCCACCATACAAGCTTTTTTAGAAAAAACATGTAACCTTTACAAATATCAATAGTCATTTTAATAAACTAAAATCTGCAATGAAAGATTAAATGTAATTTCAAAAAATACCTCATCCACCATATAAGCTTTTTTAGATTTTTGTAGTCTCTATATCTATTAAGAAAATATCGGACATAAACAATGTTAGCATTCGTTGTATGTCCCAATATGTTTTGATTCTCTCACACTTTAATTTGAAGTAATCAATCAAATTTAAATATTACATAAAAATATAAAATGGATTTTAACATTTTTTAAGCAGCTTTATTACATTTAAACAAAATATCTGCATAGGCCGTGATCTAAGTAGAACAAATTTGTTTAAAAATTTGGCTATCAAAATTAAAACTACTCCAACTTTAATACTAAGAAGCATGCATTTTAAGGGATTCATTCTATTAGTTTGTCATCTAAGAATTTTTCAGACTCGTCGCATTTCCTTTTAGAATCAAACAGGGCTCGTTTTCCAATTTTGCAAAGCAAATCTCTGTTGCGATTTGCGCCTTGCATTGCCTTCTTCCTTGAAATTTCTAGCAGTAATCGATTCCTCAATACATCTAAATTGTTGTTGATTGATAATGAAGGCCTGTCCATGAATCCCGCTCGCTTGCTTCTTCCATCATCACCAAAAGGTAACTAAATTGCAAATAAAAAACACAATGGTTAGTCAATTTAGAAAATTTATATAGAAATTTATCCAACAAATTGTTTTAGATTGAAAGAATTAATTTGGGTTGATTTTTGTAAATTGTAGTTTCATTAATCACTAAAAACGTTTTGTAGAATTTAACTATTATACGTTTAGATGAGTAACAATGTTTAGTTGTGACATATTTCGTAATGAAAGGACGTGAGTTTCAAGAAAACCACAAATGTGTTCAGAACTACCTTCCTCTAAAAGCTTGATTGGGTTTTGAAGCATTAATGTGGTACAAAAGCTCAAAGTCACCTAGGTGATATTAGTTTATTTTACATGCATACGTATTCCAAGCATATGAATTTGTTTTCAATTTCCAACAAATATTGGGTAAAATTAACTAATTCCACGGCTTTAACATACCTGGTTATCATTTGAAGAATCAATATCCATTACTGGGTAATATTCGGGCCCACTGAGTGAGCGATCCCATTGTCTGCTTTTGAATTTGCCCATAAGTCTTGGAAAAAGGAAGCCTAAACTATCTTGTTCTTCATTGAGTACTGCTGGATCATTCAATCCTGGGTAGTAATTCTCGTTGCCTTTGACTACCACAATCAGAGCAGCACAAATTATGTATGCAGGTACACGCATTCTGCAAAATAAAATACATTTTTTATAGAATTGGGTATCTATATTTTAATAATAATAATCTAATTTGTATTATTTATATTATAGTATTAATATTATTATAATTTTTTAATACAAATTTTTGTGTATAGAAGAATTAATAGTAATGTAATTTGCATACGACATGTGCATTTTTTATACACGACATTAAATTGAAACTGTCCGGCTTTAGGCGATACAGTGCAATGGACAACGATTGTAAAACCATTTTATAGTTTAATATCGAATTAACGTTTCAGCGACCAACGTAAATATACAGGGTGAGTCGGACCATCCGTAACAGCCCTTTATCTCGAAAACAGTTCGTCGCACATAGATACAATAAAAATTTTAATTACCAAAGTGAACCCAAAGAATCCATTGGTGCACTTATTATTTTCCGGAACAAACCGGAAGTGCCCGGAACCGGAGGTAACTTTGATTTTTTAAACGGCAACATAGGTCGAGTATGGTATCGTTTGAAAGGTCTTTTAACAAGAAACAACTTTTATTAAAATATTTTTTTAATATCTTGCATAATTAACAATTTAAACGAAAAAACATAAGCAAACTAGTGACAAATGGTTTCTTAAATTATGGAAAAATTAAAACACTACCATCATCCTTAATATGGGTAAAGGTAGAGGCAATTATGAATTTTAAATGGAAACTTGTAACGTTTGCATTTTTCGTTTCGCTTGTTAAAAATAATCAACTTTTTTAGGTTATGTATTTTCCCTAATTCAAAAAATAAAAAAAGGTTAATTATTTTTAAAGAATAAAGCGATAATAACTGCAAAAAAGAGTTTCTATTTAAAAAAATCTCTCTTGCCCATTTGCCGATGATGGTAACGTTTTAATTTTTCCCTTTAAGAGACCAATGGTCACTTATTTGCATATTTTTTTCGTTTAATATGTTAATTATGCAAGATATTACATAAATATTGTAATAAAAGTTGTTTCTTTTTAAAAGACCTTTCCAACGATACCATACTCGACCTATGTTGCCTTTTGAAATTGAAGTATGGATCCTTGGTGCACTTATAATTTTCCGGAACAATCTGTATGTGCCCGGAATCGGAAGTTACTTCGATATTTCAAATGGCAACATAGGTCGAGTATGGTATTGTTGGAAAGGTCTTTTAAAAAGAAACAACTTTTATTAAAATAAGTATGTAATATCTTGCATAATTAACAAATTAAACGACAAAAATATGCAAACAAGTGACCATTGGTCTCTTAAAGGGAAAAACTAAATCGTTACCATCTTCGGCAAATGGGCAAGAGAGATTTTTTTAAATAGAAACTCTTATTTGGAGATATTATCGCTTTATTCGTTAAAAATAATCAACTTTTTTTTATTTTTTGAATTAAGGAAAATACATAACCTTTTCAACTTTTTTGATTATTTTTAAGAAGCGAAACGAAAAATGCAAAAGTTACAAGTTTCCATTTAAAATTCGTAATTGATTCTACCCTTACCCATATTAAGGATTATGGTATTGCTTTAATTTTTCCATAATTTAAGAAACCATTTGTCACTGGTTTGCTTATGTTTTTTCGTTTAATTTGTTAATTATGCAAGATATTAAAAAATATTTTAATAAAAGTTGTTACTTTTTAAAAGACGTTTCAAACGATACCATACTCGACCTATGTTGCCATTTAAAAAATCAAAGTTACATCCGGTTCCGGACACTTCCGGTTTGTTCCGGAAAATAATAAGTGCACCAATGGATTCTTTGGGTTCACTTTAGTCATTAAAATTTTTATTCTATCTATGTGCGACAAACTGTTTTCGAGATAAAGGGCTATTACGTGTTACGGGTGGTCTGACTCATCCTGTATAATTCAGGGTGTCCCATTTTAATTAATCCAGCTGAATATCTTGAAAACGAAGCGATTTCCTTAAAAATGTTTCAGACAAAAATTGTAGCGACTCGCGGGGGACATTTAATAGTGCCATGGGTTTTTAATTGTTATGGGGTTTTATGGGAAAACATTTTTTTTCAAATGGGACTCCCTATTTTTTATTGTAGATTCGTAATCTATGGAAAATAATAAGAAAGTTTTGTTTGAAACTTTTTTTTCTAAAATTTCAATTTTTCGCTATATTCACCAAAGTGAACACAAATTTTGGGATTTTCGATACAGTTTTACTAAAAAACTAAAGGTCTATAAGAAAACTCGCAGGAGTCAAAAAGTGCTTAAATTAAAGCAAGGATTAATAAAAAACATTATTTTACTTTATTAAAAAAAATAAATTTAAAAAAAGTTTATTTTATTTTTATTATTTTTTAAGAAAAATATTATTTTTTTTTTACTTATAAAATTTAAAATAAAGTCAAATGTAATTAATTAATACACATATTTGGATCTATTCTTAAATTACGAGAGCTGGTCTAAATAAGATGTTCGAATATTCCTCCATTTTGTTCAATACACATGTTTACTCGTGTGCGAAAAGCCAATGATACATTTCTCAACATTTCAGGAGTGATACTTCGAAAAGCGTCCGTAATTCGTATCATAATATCCTCTCTAGTTGTAGTTGGTCGTTCATAAACCTTATCTTTTATGTAACCCCATAAAAAATAATCCATTTTTGTAAGATCCGGAGATCTTGCTGGCCATTCGTGTACTTCACTACCAATTCCAATCCACATATTAGGGAGTTGGTTATGTAAAAATGTTTTAACAATTCTGGCAGTGTGGGGTCTAGCTCCGTCCTGTTGAAACCACATTCGCTGTCTTTAATCTAGAGGTACATCTTCTAAAAGAGTAGGCATTTCGTTTTGAATTATATTCAAATAAACATGTTGGTTAAGATTTTCTTCATAAAAAAATGGTCCCACAAGATACTCATCCACTATTCCAGCCCAAACGTTTATAGACCAACGCCACTGTAATCTATGATCTCTTTGCCAATGTGGATTATTTTCAGAATAATAATGAACATTATGAAGACTTACTCCACCCATGTTGTCAAATTTTGCTTCATCAATAAAAAGTACGCGATTAAAAAAAGGGGATCTCTTCTAACTTGATTCGTAGCCAATATGCAAAAATTAAGTCGGCGGATGTAGTCATCTTCTTTAATTTGTTGGGTTAAATGAACATGATATGGGTGTGATTTATGGTGTTTTAAAATTCTGTTGGCAGAAGATTTAGGAAGTCCATGAAGACGCTGAATTTTTCTTGTAGATGTATGTGGATCTTCATTTACGGAAGCTAATGCTATCAATGAGGGGAGGATCTTAGGACCAGTTTTACTACGTTTTCTTCTAAGAGAACCGTTTTTCGCTCTTTTCACGAGCCTCCTAATATTTGTATGATTTGGATGACGCAATTGTGGAAACATCTCAACATAAAGACGTGCTGCGTACCGATAGTTATCATGGCATTCACCCAAAACTTTTATAATATTCACGATTTCTCTAGGTGAATAATCAGCCATTTTATGAGAGACTGATTTTAAATAATCACAGTGGCTTCAATAACAATGAGCTTCTACAAAACACTAATCTGTCACAATATACAATTATGTGCGAAACACAAAGTAGGCTGAAAATGAAATTCTTTTATTTTTAGAAGACTTCTTCCTTAATTGAAAAATATTATTTAACATATTAAATTGCAAATAAAATTGAAAAACCGTTTTGACATCTATTGTTTCCAACCTTTGACTTTATTTTAAATTTTATAAGTAAAAAAAAGTTAATATTTTTCTTAAAAAATAATAAAAATAAAATAAACTTTTTTTTAATTTTTTTTTTTTTTTTTAATAAAATAAAATAATATTTTTTATTAATCCTTGCCCTAATTTAAGCACTTTTTGTCTTCTACGATTTTTCTTATAAAGCTTTAGTTTTCTAGTAAAACTGTAACGAAAATCCCAAAATTTGTGTTCATTTTGGTGAATATAGCGAAAAATTGAAATTTTAGAAAAAAAAGTTTCATTCAAAACTTTCTTATTATTTTCCATAGATTAGAAATCTACAATAAAAAATGGGGGTTCCCATTTGAAAAAAAATGTTTTCCCATAGAACCCCCATAGAACCCCATAGCAATTAAAAACCCATGGCACTATTAAATGTCCCCCTCGAGCCGCTACAATTTTTGTCTGAAACATTTTTGAGGAAATCGCTTCGTTTTCAAGATATTCAGCTGGATTAATTAAAATGGGACACCCTGTATAATCTCCAAAAAAATGTGCAATATTTTTTTTAAATTTTCTTGTGTGGTTAAAATTTTATTGTAAAAATCGTACAAATTCTACAGTTTTAAAACATTCCATGTAGTTTATTATTGCATTAAAATTTTCAAAATGCAAGTAGCAACTAGTAACCCCGCTACATTTACGTCCGTTTCATGCATTTTCAATTTCCGCTTTGGGTATTTGAAAGTAAAAATGCATTTCTCCGTCCAGTTTGCTTTTTATTCTGACCATTGAAGGCTGAAATTATTATTGCCCTGCATGAAGAAGTTTAATGAAACGTAAAAATGGACTTGATGAAAATCCATACTTCGAAATAATAAAAATGCAATTCGAGACTCGAAATAAATAATTGAAAGGTGGTTTAATTAAAAAAGGGCACTTTTAAAATTTATTACTGAAGCTTTTATGTATTTTGTTAAAGTATTTTATGTGATGTGTTGATTTCATTTAAATCATAATATCACCTTGGGAAATTTACTCAGAGACAAATACCAAAATAAATAATACCTCACAGAAGTAACTGAACAAGAAAAATCGCCTCAGTTGCCTTCATTTTTTTTTTAATTATTTAATCCCGTTGGTTTTTTAGTAACGAAGCTCAGACGCCTGCGGGCCAAGTACGTTTCCTAAATGGATTCCGCATTGTACAATACCAAAATACATTTTAAAATACATCAATACATGAAACTCGATCTCTAATATTAAATAATTTATTAAATTTAATAAAAGCTTTCTCTTATTATTTTTTATGCAGGGTGATTTAAAATTATACCGCATTCTCTTAATTCCTTTCATGAAAATCCGATATCGCTCCATAAGGGATTTTCGTTAATTAAAAAAAAAAATGGGAGTAGAGACTAGAAATTTGATATAAATTATGATGCAGTCAGGATTCGTTTTCGTCTTTTTTTTAATTGTTTTTACATGCCTCAAAAGGATAGTTTTTACACCTCCCAAGAAACCTACACCCTACACGGGATAAGATCAAAATATTATTAATTTAAAAAAATGATAATGGAATCATCTCCCTTGTGAAGCTAAATCGGGCACATGTTTACATGAATTTTTCTTTCTATTCTCATGAGAAGAATGAGGGATCTGCCCTTAAGAGGGTGCGGTATAATTTTGAATCACCCTGTATATCAAAACCTTACTAAGAGTGATTTCCTAGACGCCCGCAATAAATTTTCCGTCGGAGATCTTAAGAGGGAATAGAAAATCCATACCACTTTTCTGGAGCTTCGTTGCAAATCATCAGTGAATCACTCTGATAATGAATGTGGACCGCTAGAGCGCGCCTGAGACTGGGAAGAAAAATCATGTTAAATCATGAAATCGAACATTTCGGGCACCAGGATAATTTTAAAGGCCAGAGTTAAGGTATTTTTTTGTGCATTCTAAATTGTTTCCAGTTGTCAGAATTCAGTAGAATGACTTTAAATTGTCCTATAAAAAATGAATTTTAAAACGTTTTGCGCGAATGCAATTTCATTGAAAGTCTGTTTCATCGACACAGATGACGTTTCATCGACATTGCCAATTCATCGACAATACATTTTCATCTCGATTTTCATCAACAAAAATTTTTTTTCGACAAGGACATTTCATCGACACTACAAGTATATTATACTTATTCATCGACATTATCTTTTTATCGACAACCGTTTCATCGACACTACCTTTTCATGAACAAATCTGTTCTTGGACTAGGACGTTTCATCGACACTACCTTTTCATCGACAGACAATTTCATCAATATTACCAATGCTTTGACAAGACTTAGGAAATAATTTGTAAAAATCCTATATCTCAAACATAGATGCCAATATTCAGCTAAATTCTAATCACTTTTGGAATTTTGTGAATGATCAGAAAAAGTGCAATGGTTTACTAAGTCATATGTTTTTTAATGGTAAATATTCTACTGAAGGTGAATCTATAGTAAATATATTTGCCGAATTTTTCTCTAGCTCGTACTCGATTTATTAAGTAAGATTGATCTGAATCTGGTTAAGTTTGACCTAAAAGAAGTCTTTGAGGGTATTGAATTGTTGGACAATAATAACAAAAGCGCCCCAGATGGGATTCCCAATGTCCTTTTAATACAATGCATTTTCACAGTTTCAAAGCCTATTTTATTAATATTTAATCATTCAATACGTACTTCCTCCTTTCCTTTAGAATGGAAAAAAATATATATTGTGCCAATGGGGATAGAGCTAATGTAACAAATTATCGATCAATTTGTAGCCAAGATTTTCGACAAGCTGATCGCTAAACAAATACAATGGTCATGCAAACAAATAATAGGAGAAAATCATCATGGTTTCTTTGCAGGTAGATCCACCTTATCGAACCTATTAGAATATGTAACAAAATTTTTGATAGTTTTCAAGATGATTGCCAAATTGATTCAGTTTATACTGATTTTTCTAAGGCGTTCGATAAGGTGAATCACATGTTGTTAATACATAAACTAAAATTACTTGGCTTTAGCGAGCATCTTGTAGAGTGGATAAAATCATTCTTAACAGAAAGAACATTAGTTGTAAGATATTCCCAATTTCTCTCTAAAACAATAATGGCTCACTCTGCTGTACCTCAAGGTACGCATTTAGGTCCAATACTATTCTCATTATTTGTAAATGATATTCCTCAGAAACTCTCATCTAATTGTTTGATATTTGCTGATGACTTAAAGATTTCTAATAGAATCACATGGCTAAATGATAGTCTACAAATAAATGATCTAAATGAATTAAACAAATGGTGCAACACCAATAAACTACCTTTGAATTTCCAAATCCAAATGTAAAACTATTACTTTTCATGGAATAAAAAATTCTATAACACAAAACTATTATATTGCTCAAGAAAAATTAGAACATGTATCCGAAATTAAGGATCTTGGATTCATTTTGGACTATAAACTCTCATTTTCCCAGCATATAATTTTAACAGTAAATAGGGCTTTGAAGATGTTAGGGTTCATTATAAGAATTGGTAAGGATCTGTCAGAGAAATCATTAATTTTGCTATATTTTTCTCTAGTGAGATCAGTTTTGGAATACCTTCCCACAGTGTGTAATCTATTTTATAATGATAAAATCAAATTGTTAGAAGGTGTTTCGAAAATTTTTACACTACATATTGTTCAAAAGAGGGATACCTAAAGATTATCACAATATTGAAGAGATTATGCACCAATTAAATATTCGAACTCTTTATGATAGAAGATTTGAATTTGATCTTATGACTCTCCATAATATTATAAACGGAAATATAAATAGATCATTCTTGGTTAGTAAAATTACATTTTCTGTTCCTCTTTCCAATATCATTAGGCGGAAACAACATACTTTTTTGGAGGAATTTTACAAGTCAAATTATCTTATTAACAGTCCAATATCTAGGTTGTTGAGGTGGGAAATGTTGTCATGTCTAATGATTCATTACCTATTTTTAATTCATCTAGTGCGCAGTTCAAAAGCATTTTAAAAAGAACCAATTTCGACAAACTCTACTAGGATATTGTATATTTCTTTTAATAACTTTTGACTTTCACTATTGTGTGTTTAACTCATAATTTTTGTAGTACAACATGTCTTTTATATCATAGTTACTTTTACTATTAATTTTTATTGTAATTTTGTAAAATGATGATCGTTAATAAAGAGATTATTATTATTATTATAATGTCGATTCATCGACTACAGTAGTAATGTCGATGAACTGCCTTTCAATCGATGTCATGTCGATGAAACTGTTTTTATTAGTCATAAAAACGAAAAAAACCTCATAATGTTGTTCATATTTTCCAGATTTAATTTCTCTGAAATGGGCCCGGAGATAAATTTGCAATTTATAAATCCACATTTAGCTTATTTTATTCCACATATATTTATTACACCTTATGTCGATTTAGTTAGGAGTTAGTGACTTTTATAATCGAAAGATGTATGCTACATACTACGTTCAATTGAACTAATTATTATTAGGTTATTCGGAAAGTCATTTAGTTTTTTCCCAACAGACGACTTACTTGTATTTTTCCAGGACCAGCTTCACACTTAAGCCGCATTGTCATTATATATTTTTACAGCTGATATAGTAAAATTTTTTTGTGCCCTATCAAATGTGGAAAGTCGAAAGCGGCATTTTCGGCATATTTTACTTTTTTACTAAAGAAAAGGTAAAACTGCTGTTCAAGCAAGAAAAAATGATTGGATGTGTATGGAGAAGACTGACAGAACGCTAGTGCCAAAACTGGTTTGGAAAATTTCGTTCTGGCAATTTTGATGTTGAAGATGCACTACGTTTTGTAAGGCCTGTTGAAGCTGATGAAGATAAAATAAAGGCATTGATTGATGTAAACCGCCGAATAACAATTCATGAGATTCCTGACAGTTTAAATTTATCGAATTCAACCATTCATGATCACGTGAAACGCCTTGGTTTAATTTAAAAACTCGATATATGGGTTCCACCTGTTCTTCCAGAAAGAAATTTGTTCCTTATATAAGTTTGGTAACTCGCCAAAAGTTTTTATAGCTTGGATGGGATGTACTACCACACCTACCATATTCTCCAGATCTAGCACCTTTGGATTATTACTTGTTTCGGTCTCTACACAATTTCTTAGAAGACCAAACCTTTACTTCAAACGAGGACGTGAAAAATCACTTGGATCAATTTTTTTCCAGTTAAGATCAAAAGTTTTATGAGCGTGGAATCATGCTACTGCCAGAAAGATGGCAACAGGTATTGGACCAACATGGACAATATACAGGGCGTCCCATTTGACGTTGGACTGTATTGGTATCTTTGTTATTATTGGAGATAGAAAGTCGGTTAAATTGACAAAGTAGTAGAGATTTTTTCGAATATTAATAATTCATTTATAAAAAATTTGAATATCGCGTAGCTCCAACGCTATCTTAAAAAAACAAGAAAATGCGATTTTCAAAATATGGCTATAACTTCGTTATTTTCGGTGGTACCAAAAAATTTTTTTGACTTAATACAGACAATTTTTGTGTACAATGCAGTAAAAGAGATGAATATTTTTTTTCGCCAACGGATTGACCGGAAATGAACCAAACTTATTTTTTTCTTATGGCAGCCATATTGGATTTACACATATTCGGAATTAGTGTATTTTTCTGAGTAATTTGATATATCATATGTAATATTTTAAGAAAAATAGAAACAATTTAATTTTACTAACCAAAAATGGAATTGAACAGATGTAAACTGTCAATACATATGTGTTAATATTTATTTTACATTTAATATTTTAAATAGCTACATTTATGTTATTGATAATTTACATCTCTTAAAGTCTAATGTTAGTTTGTAAAATCAAATAATTTTATTTTTTTTAATATGACATTTGGTACGCCGAATTACTCAGAAAAAAATACTGATTCCGAATATGTGTAAATCCAATATGGCTGCCATAAGAAAAAAATAGGTTTGGTTCATTTCCGGTCAATCCGTTGGCGAAAAAAAATATTTATTTATTGTACTGCATTGTACACAAAAAACTGTGTGTATTATGTCAAAAAACTTTTTTGATACCACAAAAAATAAAGAAGTTATAACCATATTTTAAAAATCGCATTTTCTTGTTTTTTCAAGATAACGTTGGAACGATGCGATATTCAAATTTTTTTGTAAATGAATTATTAATATTCGAAAAAATCTCTACTACTTTGTCCATTTAACCGACTTTCTATCTCCAATAATAACAAAGATACCCATTCAGTCCAACATCAAATGGGACACATGGTATAATTGAATAAAATATTTATACACTATAAGAAAATCGTCTTTCATTTTCACTAAAAAAAACGAAATGACTTTCCGAACAACCCAATAGTTACATTTAATCAAAAAAGTCAGTTTGTACACCGAGTCCTTTATTTACTCTTTCATTAACTTTCATAATTCTGCAAATGAAAAAAAAATAGAAAACTACATGAGCATTCGAAACTTAAGCATAAAATAAATTTAAATCTTAAGAGATTTTGAAATTCGGTTTGAAATTTTGGTCAAAATAAATTTTCTGCTCAAGTTTTTTGTAATTTTTGTAAAAAGTCTTGGATACGAAAAAACCCAAAAGTGATAACATATTTTTTGTGCTACTTTATACATAGAACATGGGCATGGATTTTTTATACGGTTTTTAAAAATTGGTGAAACTAAATAAATTATTTCTTAAAATACTCAAAACAAAAAATGTGTACTTTTGTTGTTCCTTTGTAAAAATTGTTTGGTTTACCCAGGGCCGGATTAACCTTTTTCGGGGTCCTAAACATTTTTCCTCCCGGGCCCTCTATTGCAGGAGAGGGGTCTAAAAATAAATATTCATTCTGGTCATGTACGACATACGACATTGCAGAAACCACTAAACTAAAAATTAAAAATAGTTAATAGTTAATCAAAATTTGGAAAAAAAAATTATTGTTTCTTTTTCTTTGCTCTTATTTCAGAAAACATAGAAGTCTTTGAAAAATTGACACGTGTCCGGTCTATGTATAACAATAGAAAACATAGAAGTCTTTGGTGTAAACAAACCATTTCTCAAGATTGTATACGTTGAATGCATACTTCTTTGTTTTTGCTATGACTGTCGTAGTCACTTTGGTAGAATCATGTAAACAAATTTGGTTCAACCGTTAAATTCAATGCAGTTGATTGAATCGCGTCGATCAACCCAGGGGACTCGAGTGTATACTAGTCTTTTGTTTTACCAAATTGATCATTAAAATCAATCAAAAATAATAGAAGTGGTTACATTTTATGGTATTCGTGATAAATTTATTTCACTACAAGTCTCATATAATGAGAAAGTTATTTTTGAGATACACTCCGGAAAATGCACGAAAACAAAATTTTTCAAAATATTCACCAGTAAACCTCATTTAAGATCATTAAAAAATATGTTGACTTTTTGTCTGAAGAAGTGATAAATGTAGAGGATTTTTTGTTTATCGACTTATTATTATTCTGTTTGGCAGAAATTTATCGATTTTGTAGAAGAATATATCTCGTCACCCGTCACATTTATCATCCTTTTTAATGTTGCTTTTCGAATTAATTATTATTTTAATTTCCAGAGATTTATTTCACCATGAACAATGAACTAACAAACATAAAAATTTTATAATCACGCTTCAATTAAAGCTTTAATTTGTTCGTGTTAATATATATCAGATTTTAAAAATGCGCTTGTTTATTTTTCATTAAACTTTTGTAAGTAATTTGTTATTACCTATTAAAAAACTATTAACTCGATCGTAAACGTTCATGCATAAAATAGAGTCACAATTTTAGCCGCTGATAAAGCTAATTCCCAGTAATATTTTGTGGTGGTTTTATTCTTTAAGTTTTAAGCTTTTTCACGATTTTTTTTTTCGAATTTCGAATGTACAGGGTGTTTCTGAAGAAGTATCGGATAATCTAGGTATGGATTTTTAGACCAATTTTAAGACAAAAAGTAAGAATCATTTTTTCCGCTAAAACGCTCCATTTCGGAAATGAAGTTTACTCATTTTTTTTTTCAATTTTTTAACATAAAATCTACATTCGTAATGATAATTGGCTCAAATTTTACATACAGGGTGGGCCAACGAAAACGAAACAGACGAGTTTTAAAATAGTTAATAAAAAATTTTAAAAAAACGCTCGGACAGGTCAACTTTGGTTTCGAGGGGGACATATTTTGCAATAGAAGTGATTCAAAAATCCATTCAGCCCTGTGCCCTATGGACACGACCCCTAAAATTTTAATAGGGATGGTGGGGTAAGTAATACCTTGTTCTTTTTACTCAGAGTAACATACAAAAAAAAAGTTAAATCGATCGATTCGTTTTAAAGATATTCAAAATTTAGCAAGTAGAGATTTCATGTCTTTTAAAATTGTGCTATGAACACCAAGCCTTAAATTTTAAGTGTTTTGATAGGGTAAGTAATATCGTTTCGAGGGGGACATATTTTGCAATAGACCTGATTCAAAAATCCATTCATCCCTCGCCCTTTGGACACAACCCCCAAAAATTTAATAGGGATGGTGGGGTAAGTAATACCTCGTTAGAAAGATCTTTTTACCCAGAGTAACATGCCAAAGAAAAAGTTAAATCTTTCGATTCGTTTTGAAGATATTCAAAATTTAACATGTAGAGTTTTCATGCCTTTAAAATTGTGCTATGAACACCACGGCTTCAATTTTAAGTGTTTTGATAGGGTAAGTAATACCTCCTGGGAAAGATCTTTTAACCCAAAGTAACATACAAAAACATGTAAAACGCAATTTATTTTCATTTTCTACAAAAGAGTGATTTTAAAAAACAAATTTAAATTTATTCGAGAAATTGTTTAAAATTTCGTAACATCTGGAACAAAACAATGCCAAACATAAAACGATTTATAACCACATTGAGATTCTTTTTATCAGTTGTATTTTGTATTAGTGGTGATTTTCATCGTGTTAAAACTGTTTATGACTAATTATTAGAAATCAACATTTAAAATTTTGTGAACTTCTGTAAAAGCTTCTGCTAGCAATGGTTTATACAATTCCAGAAAGGGTTGAATTAATCACTTTTTATTTTAAAAACGATGAGAATGCTCATCGTGCAGCTAATTTATTTAATGAACAACATCCAAACAAACATTGTAACCGAAAATACGTTCTGGAGTTGGTTGCAAAATTTAAAAATACTGGTTCTGTTGGTAATAAGAAACGCGATCCTGGTAATGTTCGTCCAATAAGAAATGAGGTCGTTGAAGTAGATGTTTTGGGACAAGTTGCTGCAGATCCAACTTTAAGCACAAGAAAACTGGAGACTGCGACTAACATCAGCAGAACAACCATTCGCCGAATATTGAAAGGTCACAAATATCATCCCTATAAAATTCATTTAATTCATGAGTTAAATGAAGATGATTTTGATAGGCGACTGCAATTTTGTTAGGTGATGACGGAACGGATAATTGCTGATGAAAATTATCTTTATAATATCTGTTTTTCTGATGAGTGCACTTTTTTCTTAAACTCAACCGTTAATCGTCATAATTGTCGATATTGGTCAGATGAGAATCCTAGGGTATTTCATGAAGTTCACACTCAAACTACTCAAAAATTGAATGTGTGGGTTGGAATTTTTGGAGACCGTATTATTGGTCCTTATTTTCTAGATGGCAATCTAAAAGGGGATATGTACTTGGATCTACTTCAAAGCTTTGTTCATCCATTTCTTGACGATATTATCGAAAATGACGATCGTTATTTAGAAGACCATCTGATTTTCCAACAAGACGGAGCCCCTCCTCATTACACACGGCCTGTTAGGGAATTCTTGGATACGACGTTTCCTGGGCAATAGATTAGGCGTAGAGGACCTTTGGAGTGGCCGCCGCGATCTCCCGATCTTACTCCCCTTGATTTTTTCCTTTGGGGCATTTAAAAAGTAAGATTTACGCAACGGAACCAGGATCTCTAGCAGAGTTACGACAGAGAATTATTAATGAATCCCGAGAAATTACTGCTGAAATGTTACAAAATGTACGAATTCGCTTTGAGCAAAATTTGTACGTTTGCATGGAGGTTGGTGGAACTCAATTCGAACATTTAATAAAATAATAAAAACATCCTTGAAAGTGTCGGGATCGATGGGATTCTTTAAAGTGTTAAGTTTTCTTCAAAAAGATTAGTTAAGTTTAGTTTGGTTAAATAAAAAATAATGTGCAATATTGTTTTATTTTGAATTCTTTAAAACAAACCAATCGATTTCACTTTTGTTTTTTTGTATGTTACTTGTTGTAAAAAGAACTTTCCAAGGAGGTATTACTTACCCTATCAAAAGACTTAAAATTGAAGGCGTGGTGTTCATAGCACAATTTTAAAAGGTATGAAAACTCTACTTGCTAAATTTTGAATATCTTAAAACGAATAGCTCGATTTAACTTTTTCTTTGTATGTTACTCTGGGTAAAAAGATCTTTCCAACGAGGTATTATTTACCCTACCATCCCTATTAAAATTTTAGGGGTTGCGTCCAAAGGGCGAGGGATGAATGGATTTTTGAATCAACTCTATTGCAAAGTATGTCCCTCTCGAAACGGTATTACTTACCTTATCAAAACACTTAAAATTGAAGGTGTGGTGTTCATGGCACAATTTTAAAAGCCATGAAATCTCTACTTGCTAAATTTTGAATATCTTTAAAACGAATCGATCGATTTAACTTTTTTTTTGTATGTTACTCTGGATAAAAAGATCTTTCCAACGAGGTATTACTTACCCCATCATCCCTATTAAAATTTAAGGGGTTGTGTTCATAGGGCGCAGGGATGAATGGATTTTTTAATCAGCTCTATTGCAAAATATGTCCCCCTCGAAACTAAAGTTGACCTGTCCGAGCATTTTTTCAAATTTTTTTATTAACTATTTCAAAACTCGTCTGTTTTGTTTTCGTTGGCCCACCCTGATGTATACCGTCTTAAGATGAATTCGCAAATTTTCACTTTTAGCGGAAAAAATTATTCTTACTTTTTGTCTTAAAATTGGTCCAAAAATCCATTCCTAGATTATCCGACACTTGTTCAGAAACACCCTGTATAAAAATTCGCATCCTTTTTTGTAGCCATTTACTTTATTTTATTTTTTATCTAAAATTCCCTAAATTACTTCCCAAAACTCTACTTCAATTTTGAATTTAAAAAAATCACATTGGATGATAATTAATGTGGTTCAAGGTACAAATGAAAATTAAGCACCCCAACGCAAATTTTATTTATTATAATAATAACAATGGCTTTCTTCAAAATACCCACTTTTAGAGTAATACTTATTATCTTCAATTTTGCTACACATGAAAAAATATAGTGTCCTGAAATTTCAGTTTTGATGTGTGCTTATTGCTCATTAAAGTCCAAAATATAATACCACTAAACCCTGAGTCTCCAAATCATTACTGATGCTATTAATCCACTGGAACTCCCACTAGTATATACATATTACATCAGTAATAGTAATAATATTCATCATTCAAGAAACACTACAATTACTTAAATGTAAAAGTAATAAACACCCGGTTACAAACCCACACACATATACATGATAGGCAGTAGTTATAATTAGTAATTAGTTTGGTTTGCTGGTGATAACATCATACATCATTCCTCAACCAACCTCGGGATAATATGCGTAATATAGTTTAAAGTCATGGCGTTAAATTGTGACTCGTTGCATATGGACAACCCTTTGTAACATACCACCATTGTTAATCGAGTTGATTCAACAATGCGATTAATTTTAAACCGAACTGTTCCAGATTTAAACGATTAAATTAATTTTGTTATCAACTCTTTGTAATTTGTAATTATAATAGTTGGGCCTTTCCTACACAAAAGCTTATTAAAATTAAATTAAAATATCATAAGCAATTAAAATAGTTTTTGTTCATTAAATTCCGACAATCAAGCACTCGTGGTTAAAAGAAGAGATTATTACTTTTTTCTAATAATAAAACGCCAAAGGGGTAAAAAATGAATACTTATATTTTTTATTACAATAAAAAATATCATATTAAAGAAATCGATCAAGCATGTAGTAAACATTTTTCTTGATAATAAAAATAAAATCCCTCGCCTTGAATAATTCTCGTCTTTTATTTCATACCTTCCATTTCTCATTTTTACTACCCTCACGTTTTCACTATTTTTTATTCCTGCATTATTTTGTATTAATCAACTATTTCTTTGGGAGTTATTATTACGGAGTTTCCCCTCTTGATTTTTGTTACTGACTTATTTCCCAACGGGCAACGACTGAGTATAAAGATTGATGGGGATTTAATTCCAGGAAAAAAAGCACACGTTATCAAGTGATTCTGGGCCAAAGGCTTTTAATAACGCATTTTTAATCGATCTATACAATTATTATTTTATTGGAACACGTGATGGAATGAAAACAGCATTTATGAAATGTGGCAAATTGTTGGGCTTTGAAATGTTTATCATTCTTATAATCTTTTCCAATGGGAATTTAATAAATTTACAGCACTACGCAGTATTCAGCCTCCGTTTTTACTTTGACCACACCACATTAAATATTCAAGATACTTCTAGAACTTTAAAATACCTTCTTTGTTCTACGTTATAACTGGGGCTTTATTTTTTTGAACCCTTTATTATATCGAAACCAACTATAATACTCCTGTATTTTCCTCTCTAAAACCCAAATTCTCATTTACCCATAATGATACTTTTATAATTGATTTTAATTATCTAATCAATTTGAAATTTTAAAATTACTAGTTTATTTTTACTGCAAAATTAGAATTATATTCATATTTTATATTGGGTTTCCAAATTAAGCGATCTCCCTCTTGTGGCATAATGCGGATCTAAAGGGATGACGTCAGAAATAGATTAGTTGTTATCACATTGTCATAGTTGCTGCATAACTTTCATTTGTCACCTAGATTACGCGCTTTACACTGACATATTTCTGACGTCATTTTTCTTAAAGGTGCGTTTAGCTAGCGACGGAAACACCGAGCCAAATACTTTGCTTAGCAACTGATCAACTTACCTGACACATTGCTAAGCAAAGTATTCGGCTCGACCATCGATGACATTGCCAAAATTGACACGAATTTCGTTAAGGTGCGCTTTGCTAGCGACTGAAAATCCGTCGTCAGCCACAGAAAACGTCGAGCCGAATACTTTGCTTAGCAACGTGTCAGGCAAGTTTCTAAGTTGCTAAGTTTTTTGGGATACACTGAATCTACGGGAGTACTGTGGATTGTAGTGGGGAACAGTGAATTAAAGGATGAAATTATGTACTATACCCTTTCTACTAATAGGTCACTGTAGACTGATTTAATATTCAATGTAATATAAATGTTAATGGATCTAGAATAAAGAGTTTATCAGAGGTGGAAGTCTTTAAGGCTTAGCGCACAAGGAGCTAGTCAAAAGAAACTGATTACTGACGCAAATCACAAACCAGTCCACGACATATGTATTTAAATGGAGCACTGCAGACGGGGGCTACTTGTAACTAACCGGTTAGTAATCAGTTTGAAGGAACTAAACTGCCGAGTCACCAGTTTCTCGTGTGATTTCTTTTGAGAAGAAGCATGCTTTTAAGAACGACGCAGTGGACAAAGTTTTTATTGATTATTTCCAAGAAACAAAAAAGAAAACAGTGAACTGTTCAAACGAAGTCGATAAAGACCCAAAACCAGAAGCACTGAAAATGTTCCTTCTTAGCATGCTACCTGATCTCCAGAAAATGAGTGATAAAGAGGAGTGAGAATTTAAGCTGACTTCTCTAGAAACCGTTAATAAAATTTTCTCAGCAAGATCTATGATCTCTCCTGAATTTATATCCCGATTTTACGACACCATCACACTCGGAAATATTCATGCTAAATCGATCATCACATGATACAGAGTCCAATGAGACACCATCAGTATTCACCACATACCAGCTGAGCGATTTAGCATCCACGCACTCCCCCATGTTTGTGTTTTGCTTCTGTAAGGCAGGGGTAATAAGTTAAACCAATTCTAAATAACTTTCTTTAGACATAAAAAACATAAAAATTTAGTATCCGAAAGGTGAAATTCTCTTGCTGCAACGAATAATCGCTGGTTGAAATTATTTTCCAGATATGGATGAACCCAAAATCTTCTTTTTATTCTGTTTCTTTTATAACAATAATAGTAATACAATAACAATTCTTCATCAGTGGAATCATCACTGGAATCCATGACTGCCACCTAAGATTTCGATGACACGTTTCACTCTCCATTATTTCACAGAAGCACCTACTTTAGAGTAGCCAGTGTGTGCGGTACCTCATCACTAATAAGTTACTAATCAGTTAGTAGTTTGAATCGCAAACCAGTTTAGTTTCTTTTGAGTAGCTCCGTGTGCGTTCTGCCTAACCCTACAGAGTTGATTTCGGTGGAGAGTTTACTTGTTAGATATTATAAGTCTCCCTCCTACACATAAAAACGTTTATAATATGGAAACGAGACAAAAAATGTAACGTAGTAAAGAGTCCACCGTTCTCCTTACGTTAGGCGTTACAGACTTCCACCTCAGGATCGACGGTTCTACATTTGCAGAGCTGTCTGTCAGATAGCACATCTACTAAAAGTCTCTTACAAACCCGAAAAGCCTTGTTATAGTAGTTTAGTCTAATAGGTTATGTTAATTGTAGAAATGCATTTCATTTTCAAATATGCCGAGTTGGGAACACTGGACAGCACACTGGATTCCAGTTATATAGGAATGTCCTAACTTTTAGTAGATGGTACAGATAGAATTACAAATCAAGACCTATCTATCCTGACAACTTTGTCTTCTTGATTCTAGTCCTTAACAGTTACATATTGAATCAGTTCATTGTAAACCAGCCATAGCGGACAAGAAACATCCGAGATTCCCCCGAGCCAGTCAGACCCCTAAACTTATTAGTAAAAAGAATATGTACTTATTCATGAAAATTTCATGTGTTTATTCACCGTGCCCCACGTTTATCCAATGTATCCAAATGCATGGTAAAGTGAACCATTTCCAACTTTTTTTAAACAAAACTTGATATCAAAAAACCACAGTAACTATGTGTGGTGTGCAATAGTCAATACAGGCGTTGATTTACTATACAGGGTGTCCCATTTGACGTTGGACTGTATGGGTATCTTTGTAATTATTGGAGATAGAAAGTCGGTTAAATGGACAAAGTAGTAGATATTTTTTCAAATATTAATAATTCATTTACAAAAACTTTCAATATCGCATCGTTTCAAACGCTATCTTGAAAAAACAAGAAAATTTTAAGAAAAATAGAATACAATAGATGTAAACTGTCAACACATATGTGTTAAGATTTATTTTACATTTAATATTTTAAATAGTTACATTTATGTTAATGACAATTTCCAATGTTAGTTTGTAAAATCAAATAATTTTATTTTTTTTAAATGTGACATATGGTATACCATATTACTCAGAAAAAAATACTGATTCCGAATATGTGTAAATCCAATATGGCTGCCATAAGAAAAAAATAAGTTTGGTTCATTTCCGGTCAATCCGTTGGCGAAAAAGAATATTCATTTGTTTTACTGCATTTTACACAAAAATTGTCTGTATTAAGTCAAAACATTTTTTTGGTACCACCGAAAATAACGAAGTTATAGCCATATTTTGAAAATCGCATTTTCTTGTTTTTTCAAGATAGCGTTGGAACGATGAGGTATTCAAATTATTAATATTCGAAAAAATCTCTACTACTTTGTCCATTTAATCGACTTTTTATCTCCAATAATAACAAAGATACCCATACAGTCCAACGTCAAATGGGACACCCTGTATACCATAGTCCACTATATCCTGTACCGCATCTTATCTTTTATTTAATTATTATAAGACCGTAATTGTGAAAAAAATTCTTGTTATCGATTTTCCAAAAATACGCTCATGCAAGTGAAAATAATTAAGAAACAAAAATTGTATATAAAAAATTCAATCAATTTTAATTTCAAATAGAATTTTTTTGTTAAATTTTCTTTCAAAATTATCCAAAAATTAAAATTATCACCGTAAATTTCTTCTTCCATTAAAATTTAATAAAAAGCGTTATGAATTGGACATATTTGTCCAATTCATAAAGTGTATTAAGTTTTGTTTGTTTAAAAAGGAGATTAATGTAAATAAAATTAATGAATTTAAATTATCTGCAGGCTTTGCGAAACACCCTGTAATATTGCTTATTGCTACTTACCGCTCTATGAATTTCGACCATAGAATAAAGTTTACAAAAATATTACATAACCTACAATTTGGTTAAGTTTAAAAGTGTTTAGTTTTTGAAATAAGTTTTCTCGTTTAAATGTATTAAATAATTTATAATAACAAATATTAATTACATCTGCAGGCTTAACGTACCATAAAAAAAAGATATGTAAATATAAAATTTTTATAATTAATATTTTGATGTAAACTAGATTATTATCTTAAAAACAAGATATTATTGTAAATATTATGTCCTGGACAAAAAAAGTATGCTGCGTCTGTCTTAAATTAACAAATTTACAAGATGTAAATCAAGACGATGTCGATAACATAAGTTATTTAGATAAAATAAAATCAAGTTTCAGCATAGATTTGGTAAATCTTTGGTTAGCGTTTCTTAAAAACAGTATAAATAATTTTGTTGCAGTTTAATGAAGAGTTATCGTTTTTATGTGAAGACTGTATAATGCAACTGCGTGCCTCGTTTAATTTTGTAAAATTACTAAAAGAATCTCAAAATATTATTAAAGGCTATGCAGAAGAGGTGAAAATTGAAGAGAATTGCGAAAAAGGCAGTCGTGAAATGTTTGATTTATATGATGATTTAAGTTATGATTCAAAAACTGATATTACGATAATTAAGCAAGAACCGAAAGCAAAAAAAATACAGGAGTATACTTGTAAAGCTTGTGATAAAGTATTTAAAAATCGTCGAGCTTTTAGTTTTCATTTAAAAACCCATTCCGGTGAAAAGTCTTATAAATGCACATATTGTGATAAAAAATTCTACCAAATATCGACACAGAAAAGGCATATTAAATCACATGAACAACCTCCAGGGTCGAAAGCACAAAGAACGCCATTTCTTTGCACGATTTGTGGAAAAAAATTTCCTTATTCCAATACCAGAAATAGACACATGAAAACACATCTTGGGATTAAGAGTCATGAATGCAGTGTATGTATGCGAAAGTTTAATCAAAGCACACATTTAAAAGTGCATATGCGGACTCATACAGGAGAAAGACCTTATATCTGTGAAATTTGTGGGAAAACATTTTCACTTAACTCCAGTTTACAGAAGCATAAAAAACAACATGAGTCTCAGGGTAAAGATTCAAATTTACTGCAAGTAGTTTTATAGGTAATTTATTACTGGGTGACGAAATGTGATAATAGAAGATTTAATTAGTTTATTTGTAAATTTTTTTTAAATATATTTAAGTTGATTAAATAAAAGTCTTTTATTTTGAATTTTTTTAAGATAATAAAGATTCGCATATTTACGGCAAAAGAAGGAGCTTTTTTTTCTATTTGAAAGAAATCCGACAATAAAAAAATTAAAACCAAGTGTTTTTGCAAGTTTTTTCAAAGATTTTCCGCTTGTTTTACTCTCAATTTCCCTATCTAAGAGCTTGATATTGAGATTTTGATAAAAAAGATTTTTCCAGTGCAACTTTTCAAAAATAGCTTTTTTGGTACATAAAATAGCCTTCTATTAATTTCATCATAATTTGTTTTTGTATCCAAATACAGTGATGGAAAAAAGTGTAGAAACTTTTAATTATGTTAATTTTCGCATAATAATAATTTTAAAATTAGAAAGAAATTATTTTGTTAATTGTTTAGAAAAAAATAGTATATTGTTATATTAAGAGTAAAAGTTCTTTTACTCCGAATAAAACTTGCTATTTTTTCTTCAAACGTTGAAAATTATAATATAGTAATATAAAAAATAATTTTAAAATTTGACATTTAATTTGCATGCAATACACAATACAATGTCAGTGTATATTGAGTTGCCTAAAATCCATTTCTACTCCGCCTCTCTAATTCTTTTCATCCCTGTCCGATTGTAACCGATTTACTTTGAAAATGCACAAATATGACCATAGAGTCAGGGAACATAAAATTGACTTGTTAAAGCTTGTCATAAAGGTGTACTTTAATGACGTTTGAAGAAAAAGTAAAATTATACAGGGTGTCCCGAAATTAAGCGGCCAAACTTTAGGAGGCGATTCTACCACTAATTTTAAGAAAAACACTTCCTATAAACATGTGTCCGATTTCGATTCCTAAGAGAGCTACAGCCCTTTAAATATTGTGACTAAAACTAGGTTTTTTGTCATTTATTTGAAAACGGTTTGTAATAAAGATTTGAAATTTGGTGTGAAGACTAATACGTTTAAGATATAATTTC
Source organism: Stenus bimaculatus (assembly GCA_963971135.1). Classification (NCBI taxonomy): domain Eukaryota; kingdom Metazoa; phylum Arthropoda; class Insecta; order Coleoptera; family Staphylinidae; genus Stenus; species Stenus bimaculatus. The sequence goes on along the minus strand of OZ020183.1, from coordinate 41,320,612 downwards.
TCAATTTTTTTCAGATTTTTTGAAAAACCTAGTTTTAGTCACAATAGTTAAAGGGTTGTAGCTTCCTCAGGAAGCGAAATCGGACACATGTTTATAGGAAGTTTTTTTTCTTAAAATTAGTTGTAGAATCGCCTCCTAAAGTTTGCCCGCTTAATTTCGGGACACCCTGTATAACGAATTTCCAAAAACGTCAAGACAAAGTAGGGAGAATTTTTCCGATCAGTTCAACATCAAGTTTACTGACTGGACCATTAGAAATGGTTTAACAGTTGTTGGTTGGAATGGACGTGTCGTTTGGAAAAAATCATGGACCACAGAAAAGTGGATTCTAAAACTCGCTAGAACGACATCGTTTTCCGCCAACCGCCAATTCGTCAATATTTACAATGTTCTTGTTGTCCAAATGATGACGTTTTGGTAAGTTTTAGAATCCGCCGCAGGAACAAAATCCCACCTCTGTACTTTGGAGCGTGGAAAATACATTTTTACCCAGTGTCGGACTGGCTCATTAGGGGCCAACCCGGAAAAGAATGAGCCTGGGGCCACCAACCTTTTGGAAATCTGGCCCTATCATCTAGTGTTATTATTTATTATATAAAGGGTGTTCCATTTTAATTAATTCAGCTGATGAATATCGTGAAAACTAGTTGATTTCCTTAAAAATGGGAACGTTTTTATCAGGTTTTATTGGGTATTTCTGGAAAATGGGGAAACCCTTCTTTAAGTTTTAATCCATAATTTTTGTAACTTTACACAGTAACATGGTTTATAAAAATGTTTTTACAATACCAAAACCAAACCAAAAATAGAGCTTTAAGAATTTTTGTTTTCGCTATTTTAAAAATCTAATTCCAAATTATTCATTACCATTAATTTTTCGAAAATCTGAAAAAATAATTTTTCGTCTAATCCAGAATCTGGATAATGCACTTAGAAATCCTAACTTTAACATATCACTAACAAAAAGAAAACGACATAGCTCGCCACTGAGTAAAATTGAAAAATGTAATTTTAATTACCTATTGAATTGTAGTTCATGATCCATAATGAATTTTTTAAAATCTTGCACCGTTCTAAAGTTATTAAAGTTTTTCCAAAATATTTTAAGATTAAAATTGATATTTTATGAGTTTCTGTGCAAAAAACCTACATAGTACGCCACTGAGTAACTACAAAATATTAAAAATGTGATTTTAATTACCTATTGTATGGCAGTTCATGATGCATAAAGAATTTTTGAAGAATCTTGCACCTTTCTTATGTTATTAAAGTTTTTCCAAAATCATTTATGATTAAAATGGATTTTTTATGAATTTCGGTGCAATAAACGACATGGTACGTCACTGAGTAACTACAAAATATTGAACAATTTGATTTTAATTGCCTATTGAATATAAAGAACTTTTGAAAAATCTTGCACCGTTCTTAAATTATTAAAGTTTTTCCAAAATAATTTAAGATTATTTGTTTTTTTTTTATGAATTTCGGTGCAAAAAAAAACGACATAGTACGCCACTGAGTAACTACAAGATATTGAAAAATGTGATTTTAATTACCTATTGAATGGCCGTTCATGATGCATAAAGAATTTCTGAAAAATGTTGCACCTTTCTTAAGTTATTAAAGTTTTTCCAAAATCATTTATGATTAAAATGGATTTTTTATGAATTTCGGTGCAATAAACGACATGGTACGCCACTGAGTAACTACAAAATATTGAAAAATGTGATTTTAATTACCTATTGAATGGCAGTTCATGATGCATAAAGAATTTTTGAAAAAGTTTGCACCGTTATTCTTAAGTTATTAAATTTCCAAAATAATATAAGATTAAAATTGTTTTTTATGAGTTTCGGTGCAAGAAACAACATAGTACGCCACTGAGTAACAACAAAATATTGATAAATATGATTTAATTTATTTTAAATTAAAAAGTTACTGCTATTACGGGTTACTTTTGTTACACCCTGTATATTTTTTCAGAAGTCTGATGAAGCTTTAGTGCATTAATTTTTGATTTTTAATGGATATTCTTTTGGTTAAATCTTCCTATTTTTTAGAAGTATGTGACAGCATTTGTACAGTCGAATATTTAATTTAAAAAATTGGGAAAAATTGAAATAGAAAATAAAACTAAAATTCAAACATCTCTGTGTTATAAATTGCAAAATTTTGAATGTATAAAATCTTTATTGAAGTATAATAAAAGAATTATTAAATTTAAGAAGATTTGTTTTGAGTCACTGACAGGCAAGTATTAGGGGCCACCACAAGCAATGGGGAAGGAGGGCCATGGGGCATTTGCCCGGTTGTCCGGCGGGCCAGTCCGACACTGTTTTTACCGTTTGTTTCGGATTGTAGAAAATATGTGAGACGTCCAGTAAATCAAAGCTATTATATAAAATACCAAATTCGAACCATTAACATGGCAGAGGTCTATTATGGGTTGGGGTCGTTTTTCAATATCTGGCGATGTGTCCATTCTAATAATAATACATAGTATCATTTGCCAAAGAAGAAATTCCGATGGTTTTGGTGTGAAGGTTCCAGCAGAATATCGACTCGAAACACAAGTCGCAATTAGTAAAAGAATGGTTCCTACCTAAAAACACCATAGAATATCGTTGGTAAGTTTCGATCTTCATATTCGCCAAAACAAAATAAAGGAGAATTTTTCAAATTTCTCTGGATACGCTACATAAATTAGTATATTCAATGCCTAAAAAGATATCAAGCTGTGCTGGAGCTGGACGCGATTTTTATGTACTTTAGTTCAAATGAAGTTTAGACATTGATGGATGACAGTAAACGCTTACAAAAAAATAGGAAACTCCAGTAATTTATAACAACCTATATATCATTATTACTTTACTATATTTGGATTACTGTAGGGGAGAGTGCTGTTCAGTGGATTATTTTTTTTATAATCTGCTCAAATCAGTAAATAAACAATTCACTTTAAAGTTTTATTATAACTTGGTTGGTAGAGTATTAGGATCTTCACTAACGAAATTCATGACGATTTTTGCAAAATGGATGCAATCAAGCCTAAGCAGGGGTGAAAAAGTTTAAAGACATATTAACGTCTTCTAATTCATAAACAAGGATCAAATTCAAAAATTGGAAATTACAGGCCAATTTCAGTTTTACCTGTCTTTTCAAAAATTTTCAAAAGCTTTATTTTACTACGACTTCAGGAATTTCTTAAAGAAAGATCATACAACTAATCAAATCAGTATGGGTTTCAAAGCCACAATCGGCAAAGTAGCAAACCTGATAGAACATACAAACACAAATATAGACAAAAACAATAAAATTATAGCACTTTTCTTGGACTTCAGCAAAGCTTTTGATACCGTAAATCATGACATTTTGCTCCGTAAGTTTAGATTATTAATAGGTATCAAAAGAAATCTCTACAATATACTCCAACTATGTAAAAATCAGAAAGCAATTCGTAAAAATTGGAAATCTAAAAAATAACTTCTGATGGCCCTCAAGGGGCCATTCTTGGGCCTCTACTATTTCTTCTTCACATAAAAGACCTTTCAGAAATCGGACTTCAAGCATAATTTACCATGTATGGAGACGACGTGGCTTTATTCTATAGTGGTGCCAACGAAACGAAACTAAATCCAATAAATGAAGACATTAAAAAAATCGAAAATTGAACTAAAGACAACAAAATGGTGGTAAACGAAAAAATATGTGAATACATGATAATAGTAATATTAGTCTTGTGCGTCAAATATCTGGGAATTTCCTTGATGAAAAACAAAATTTCGTAGAATACATAACTAATTTAAATAAAAAAAATTTATATACGGCAGTATATAAAAAAATGGGTTATTTGTTAACAAATAAAACCAAACACTTGATATACTCTTCCCTAATACAAAGTCATTCAAATTCCGTATTGTACAGTTGTCGCCGTTTATACCGTGCACCGCCCATGTTATTGTATCCACCACCCGCTGTTTATTTATTTTTAGACCCGTTCGTCTATAATTATTTTTCAGCATTGACCCCTGGACATAATTTTTCTTCACTGAGTCCTGGTAAGTCACTATTACGTAAGGTAAGTAACTTTGGGGTATTACCAACTTCAAGCTACATAACCTTTATGGTTTTTTGTTACCAAATTATTTATTTAATTAATAAATAAATGAAAAACATGAATGGTTTTCTAGTACCAAGGTTTTTTGGAAAAGTGAGATTGTGATCCACTGTTTCCGAATTTGGGTTACACTGGATCAAAGTGTAGGAAACTGGTGATCACAATTCACGCATGAAACGTCCCATCTAGTAAAAATTAGTTAGGTACTTCCTCTAATAATCGCAAATTCATGGCATATTTCAAAATGTAATGCATTTCTACAATTAACATAACCTGTACGAAAATCCAAATTTTTCGTATTTTGAGAGCTTTCATGACTTAAATATTTACAATTGTAAACAGTTTTCAGAGTATAACTTTGTCGAGCACTGGCAACAGGGAATTGTAGGCACTAATAGACTAGAACACATGATTCACCGATATTCTCTGTGTATAATCAATAGACACAAAGATATAAAGGCGTTGATCCACTTTATACCACGGTCCACTGTACCCCATCTTCCTCTATTGAGCATTCAAAAATATTTTTGTGTTCTCTTTTTAATTGCAATAAAAGTGAGCCACCACCTAATTGAACTGTATGATGTTATGGGCATTATTCAGTTTTTCCCAATGGTTTATTTAATATGTATTTAATGGTTTGCTGACTAGGGCTTATAATTTCACTGCTTTAGTTATTGTGGTTTTATGTGTTATACAGAATGTCCCACTTTCTATCCAGCAAAAAATTAGATATTAAATGTCATTCTGAACAAAAATTTTCCTATGAACTATTATGTTTTTTCGACTCCTTAAAAATTTTTCCTGATTTTTGTGTAACGCCCTGTATAATATTCTTTCTTATTATATTTTTTTATTTAAATCAATTATTATTTGGATTTTTTCTTTGCAAAATTGATTATTTAAAATAAGTGAATGACGAGGTAAAATTTAGCATCTTATTGGCTTAAAAATATAAAAAATCTAAAGCATCCTTGATTTAAATAAAAAAAATAAAAATACAATTAAATTTATATATGGTGTTCCTGAAAAAGCATTAAATTTTTGAAATTTTAAAATTGCTGTAACTTTTTGAGGAGTCGAAAAAACATAATAGTTCATAGGAAATTTTTTGTTCAGAATGACATTTACTACCTAAACAATTTTTTTGTTGGGAAAAAAGTGGGACACCCTGTATATGTTTTATCTTATTATATATTATATTATACAGGGTGGTCAATTTATCCCGAAGAATTGAAGTATTTCTAAAAGTAGATTTAGAAAAAAAAATTGAAGTAAACATTGTTTGATTTGAAAGCAATCTCAGGCTGGGCATAGTTATTTTTCACCTGGTGGATCTTCTTGGTTATTTCAACTACAACTCAGTTTTTTTGTAAATCCATATTTTTTAATAGATTCTGAATCTACCAACAGACAATAAAATATTGTCAGAAGAATTTTTCGTTTTAGCGTTTATCACTGTCAATAATTTTATTTATAATGTGAAAATAACAAACTTTTAATATGAATATCATTATTTATTTAAAATAAAAAACAAAGTAAGGGAATCTAAAGAAGAAATTATTTCATTTCTGGCCCATTTCAATCTAAACAAATTTGACTGGAAACACTTTTTTCCAAAACCTTACTTTTGGAGATATTTCCACTATTCAAGTTAAATGTACCACTCTCCAGTACAAAAAAGTTTTCTGTTTTGTATTTTTAAAGTTATTATAATATCAGTTATTTGAAATTATTATTGTGCAAGAAAATTCATTTTTATTTGAAAAATTTTTTCCGAAAATTAAGTTAGTTTATTTAACTTATTATTTATTTTACCTTAAATGTGATTTTTACCATTAAATATTAGCAATGGGATAAATTTTTACTATTACCTATAATACCGGTTTTTACCGATAATAGCACTTTTTCAATTCGGTATTACCGGTAATGGGATATTTCGGTAATTTGCAAGCCCTATTGCTGACTTTATATTTTATGGTAAGATTTTGTTCTTCAGATTTTCATTCATCTCTTTGCGTATGATCCTAAGTGGTAATTTTAATTTTTGAGTTTTTAGGCAATCTCTTTCTGTTTAAAAATTTTATTAACCACATTTCAGTTTTGTATAATAATTTGTATAGGCCTAAAGTTTTCGCCCTTTTATTCCAATTCGAAAGGGAAAATAATAATAATAAATTTTGACTCTCTAAACTTTCTGTTTTCGAGTTCATCTAGTATGGAAGAATCACCATCATTACAATTTTCTCAACTGCATTACATTACTAATTATTGTTTCGATAATTATTTTGTTCATATCATTAATCTTTGCTTCTAAATTTGTGGTTTTCTCTTAAAGCGCAAAAGTTATTGCTTCTAACATTATGCAACTACTATCCAAAGCCGATTGAGTAAATAAATATTTAGAAATTTTTCAATACTGTTCTAAAAAATTTGCAAATTGTCAGGGCAATCATGCTTTCTTGTTCCAATGCCTATACGACCAGGATGGTAATATTTACCACAATTTGGACACCAATTCCACACCCTCCTTACTTTTTAAGAGGAAATGGAGTCTACAGTACTATATGGGTTTTTACCTTTTTATATCTATCAAACTACGCGAATATGTATTGAGCTACATACAAAATAAGAATATCATATGAGAGTTGAACCTCTGCTTAAGCTTGTATGTGATATTTTTTTAATATTTTATATCCAAAATGGCCAAAAAATTCATTAAAAATACGTAAAGTTTGGCCTATTTTAAACTTATTTTTTGGACTTAATAATTTAATTTTTGAAAAAGTCGTTCTTTAGAAGTCCAGCCTTCGATGTTATTTCAACTATGCTATTATAAAACTGAATGTTATTTACAAAATGTGGTTGTAGTTTGAAATAAATACAAGGCATATTTCGTAAATTTTGAACGCGCATTTTAACTGTAAAAGCAGCTAATACGTTCGTAGTCTAGGTGATAAAAATTTTAAAATATAACAGAAAAGAAGATTTTAATTGGTACTTTCAGCCTAATTATGTGTGATGTACTTTGGGTCAAAACTTCTTCCCCAAATTCACGAATAAGCTCAAAATATACGTTTACTATCGGAGCAAACTCCCAATCCTTTTGAACTATTCACTTTAGGAAAAATAGAAGCATTTATCATAATATTACGGTTTTTTATGTAAAATATTTTGATTATGAATAATGCTTTTGGCTCGTAGCTCTTAGTCCCAAAAATTAAATGTCAATAAAAATAAATGATACGTAAAAAGATAAAATACGAAATACAAAAAGCATAAATTTTAGTAAGTTGATGTATGTATTTTATTTTTCCAAGGTTGCCCTTATTCATGTATTAATCCACTTAAAATAATAAATTACTTCTTTAATTTACAAATCAAATACTGGCTGTAAATAAAGGAAAACTATTTGAACAAACAATATTTTTTTATTTTTTGTGAAAACTCGATTAAATGCAAATGATTAAACTTAGGATAAATCTATACAAAGCAAAAAAAGGAAATATGGGTTTGGATGCTGTGGGAATATTTTTTATAAATTTACATTTTTATAAAAATAAAAGCGCCTCTCATAAGCCCAATTTTATATAGAAAACGTAAATCGTATTGCTTAGTATTGAATTGGCGAATTTGTTTAATGAAATATTTAACCATGCGTTCCAACTGCTAAAATCCTTCATTACGTATCGAGGAAAATGCAACAAATGTTTTTTTTGTGTAACATGCTAGATGTGAAGTACACAATTTTAAAATTATTTTGTAATTAAGAGTTAAAATTATTTTAATCATTAAAATTCTGCAAGCTTTAATAAATTTCGTTATGTCCTTCTTATTTAATTAAGGTAATCTACTCAAATTCACCCCCTTTAAAGACATTTTGCAAATGAAGAATATTTTGATTTTGCAAACTTGTGGGTGGTAGGGAGTGAAACGTTCTCGTTACAATAATTGCGACGATAAAATGTTAACTAATCAGGCCTCGCAATTAGTGAGAACATTGTTGAAATGAGCTCAACTAGTAGCGCTTTTACTAAATCGTGTTAAAATATCTTCAGTTAATTTACTGTATTTTATTTAAAACTACATCATTGTTTAAATTTATTATTTATTATTCGAAACTGCATTACATATTTACTAAAGAATATTGTCATTATTTTATATTTAATTAAATCAGAGTTTTTTATTTTTTTATCCGGTATTTATGACATACAAGGTGTCCCGTTATTCGACCGACAACGTTTAACTGAAGATTCCTCACCTCAAAATAAGTCGATATGACCCTACTTATCTATTACCAAAAGTGAACCCCTGAGGAGTTATCAGCTTTTGAAGTTGAACTAAAAAAATACATTTTCCTTTATTGCGTCCAAGCCAATGAAGATTTTATGACGAAATTTGGCGTACTTGAGTTTTTATAAGAAACGCGCACTTTGTAAAAAATTAGACAAAATTCAACATCTGAAAAGGGTTTAAATTGAAGAGGATGGGCATAAACCTCCTTATAAGTTTTTAGTCTCTTAAGATATTAATATTAAAGTTACCAATTCCCATTTAATCATTCAATTGTAAGATTTTTTGTCTCTTATGTCTTCCAAATAAATTATGCCATTCCTGCGAAAAATGTAAAAAAGAAATTCGGTGAAAGACTAATTTAATTAATAACTTCACATTATCTAAGTGAAGTTGCATAAACTTAAATTTTAATTTTTTGGAGAATATCTAATGTATTGTTAAAGTTTACCAGTTTAAACGGTATTAATTTAAAATAAAACAAATGAAGAAGAATTAATTTAACAGTTTTATTAAAAAAAATATTGTAATAAATTAAGTGCATGTTCAACGTGAGTGCCCTCTGAATGAATACAAGAATTAATACGGTGCAAACATGAAAATCGAATAGATTCAAAGACGTTTGAGATTTCACGTATCTCATTGGTTGCGTTGACGATTCGTACCCAAAGATCTTCTCTGCTTTCGACTGAAGTACTCTAAACTGTATCTTTTAAACAACCCCAAAAAGAAAAATCTAGAGGATTTAGATCCGGTGATCGCGGTGGGCAAGTGACTGGAGCATCAGCACCCCGACCAATCCATCGGCGAGGAAATTTTTCATTTAAATAATTTCTCACATTTATTGAAAAATGAGGAGGGGGCTCCGTCTTGCATAAACCACATCTGTGCTCTGATGGCAAGGGGTACTTCTTCTAGTAGTCCAGTAAGATTATTTCTTAGAAAATCTAAATACGACACACCATTCACTCTTGGTGGTAATTCAAATGGCCCTATAATATGATTGTCGATTATACCTGCCCACAGGTTGATGGAAAACTGCCTTTGATCATTGGCTACAATTTTCTCATGGGGATTTTCATCCGACCAGCTATGCAAATTATGTAAATTAATCATTCCGCTTCTTGAGAAGCAAGATTCGTCAGTAAACAAAATTATTCTGGCCATATTTGGATTTTGGTCGTATTTGCGTTTGAACCATTGGCAAAATAACAATCTATTGTTCAAATCAATCGGCAGCAATTCTTGAACTTTGCGAAAATGGTATGGATGAAGTAACTGTTCTTAAAGTGTTCTGTATACGGCATTTTTTTGAATTTGTAATTGCGTAGAAATCTCTCTTACACTTACTCTGCGATTCTCCTCCATAGATCCCAATATTTGTTCTTCTGCCTCTACTGTTCTTATTGTTCGTGGGCGCCCTACATTTCTACGATCAGTTTCCAGTTTACCATATTCACGCAAACGACGATCTAAGTTAGCAAATGTTGTATGATGAGGAGTTTGACGATTTGGATACTTCTCAGCATATCTTCTAGCAGCAGCTCTACCATTACTGTGACATTCACTGAATACTAGGTGCATGTCGGCATATTCAATAAATGAATTGATTGCATCCATTTTATAAGTAATTTTTGTAAATTAAAAGTTACTGTATTATCTATTATGACATCAATGTTCTTACTATGGTTTTGGTTTCGAAGGGCGACTTAATATTGAAACAATAGGTAAAAGTACTTTGTGTTGCCTAACTTTGCTGTTTTGCACTAGTTTTATTTTTCTCATTTTCTGCAAGAACGGCATAATTTATTTGGAAGACATAAGAGACAAAAAATCTTACAATTGAATGATTAAATGGGAATTGGTAACTTTAATGTTAATATCTTAAGAGACTAAAAACTTATAATGAAGTTTATACCCATTCTCTTCCATTTAAACTCTTTGCAGATGTTAAATTTTGTCTAATTTTTTACAAAGTGCGCGTTTCTTATAAAAACTCAAGTACACCAAATTTCGTCATAAAATCTTCATTGGTTTGGATGCAATAAAGAAAAATGTATTTTTTTAGTTCAACTTCAAAAGCTTACAACTCCTCAGGGGTTCACTTTTGGTAATAGATAAGTAGGGTCATATCGAATTATTTTGAGGTGAGGAATTTTCAGTTAAACGTTGTCGGTAGAATAACGGGACACCTTGTATATTCAAAGCTTATTTTTTTATTTAAGCACGTAAAAGTAACTTCTTTCAGGATTCATGTTTTTAACGTTTTATTTAATAACTTAAAACGCTTTAAAAATTCGTGAAAAATACAGGAAAATGCATTAATTAACAATAAAATAAAATCTTTTCATTCGTTTATTCATTTGTTCTTTATTCCATTTACGTTTTAGCATTCGACCATATTTAAACGTGAAATGTGGAATGCGTATATCAGTAAGTAACAACATAAAATGTAGATGAAAAGTCTAATGTAGGTGTCTATTACATCTCCCACAACATATTTTGCATACAAATATTTTCAATGAAGTCATGAGGAAATTGAATTTCTCTCCTGACTTTTTGTACCGAACACAGCTTTCAAATATTTTCAATTATAGAAACAGGCATTAAAAATATAATTTTCTGCACGAAGAGAGTTTTTGTAGAAAAATTAGGTATCTAATTAATTTAAATACTAACCTAATATGAAATAAACCATTAACGGCTTAAATTATAGTAGATATAAAGTGAAGGGTGCACGGGAAAAACCGGAAAAGTCGCGAATAATGGTTTTCGAGTTATTGCTGTTTTAGTCTATTATTAACATATTTTATCTCTGTATGGATACTTTTTAAAGACCTGGCAAGTTTCTCCCTGACTGAGCGGATTTTTTCCCAAGATTTTGGTGGTAAGGCAATTTCGACAATAATGGACTGCTTTTTCGCGAGTACGATTCTGATGTTTATACAGGGTGATTCACATTTCTGTGAAAATCTCTCGGATGGTGATTCCTTAGATAAAAATAAGAAAAAAAGTTCATATAAACATAGTCCAATTCCTCTTCCTGAGTGAGTTAGTGCTCTTCAAAAGTGCTGACAGAGAAGAGGTTTTTGGCCATTTACTTCAGAATGGATACTAGTAAAGCATTCAATTTTGTCATAACTATTAATATGCATTGGACTCATGTCCTAGATTTTTTTGAAATTTTTTTATTGGTTCTAAGTGGTATTTTAAGAAATCATTGGTTGTAAAAACAATGACAACTTTTTTAGTACTGCATTTTATTCTACAGAGTGGCCCAGATTTTACTTCCCAGGAAATATCTCAGTTATTTGAAGAGATAAAAATATAAATCATAAAGTGCTTTGAATGGCAGCACTTATACCTCATAATTTCATTCTAAAAAATTATTTTTATTTACCACTCTTAAGACGCCATCATCATCTTTTATTTTCTTTAATGGGACACCCTATTTTTTATAATTGATATTGCACCTACAATTAATTCTAGAAACAGTGATATGCTACACTTAGTATTATAAGTACATTTTGTGAATACAAAAATTAAAATATTCATCGAAGTAGTATGCAAAATTATTTATTTAGTATTTTTTAAGATTTTTTTTTTAAATCTAAACTATCTTAACTTAACCTAATCTAACTAAACCTAACTGTAAATTACAAATTTTGTTAAAAAACTAAATAAAAAATTTTGCATAATACATACTTCGATCAATATTTTAATTTTTGTATTCACAAAATGTAAGTAAAATACTAAGTGTAGCATATCACTGTTTCTAGAATAAATTTTAGATGCAATATCAATTATAAAAAATAGGGTGTCCTATTAAAGAAAAAAAAATGATCTTAAGAGTGGTAAATACCAATAATTTTTTTAGAATGAAATTATGAAGTTTAAGTGCTGCCGTTCAAAGCACTTTTTGATTTATACTTTTATCTCTTCAAATAACTGAGATATTGCTTGGGAAGTAAAATCTGGGCCACCCTGTATATACTTAATTTATGTAATTGTGATGTGTTGTACAGGTTTTTTAATTACTGTTTATCATAATAAATTAAAAAAACAGGCACGTTCAGGAGGAATGAGGAATCATACAATGGCCCAAGGACTTAAATTATATATAGAAATTATAACCACAAAACTCTATACAGAGTGTTTCGTAAGTGGTTGAAAAAGTGAGTTGTCAGAGAAGATCAATTCCAATAAATATAACCACATTTTTTGTAAAAAAAATTGTCGATAGTTAAAGATTTATTTCATTTTTATGAAACCTCCTTTGTAAGGTCATTTTGTTTGATATTCCACTTACGGGACATCCTGTAAAATTCAAAAATAGGATAAATATTTGTAAACTAATGTATAATTTCAGGTTAACGATCTCACGTTTGGCATTTATGTATGGATTATGGATGCAATTGTATAAGATGATAATAGTAATATTTCAAGCAACATACTTTGCTAAGCTCAATTTATCATCTAGTGAATTTTTATACATTTTAAATACAGTATCTCGCAATAACAGCGAAAATTTCACGCCCGTCAACTCTGCATCACTTTGATGTTCCTAGAAATTGCGCTTCCTGTTAGCTTCTAGACTTTTGGTCACGTTTGCGTTGTTGATGCAAGTTCTATTTTCCGATTAAGGAGTCTCATTAGATTAGACGCAACGAAAGGATTTACAAGCCTTGCCTGAAGTATACCCAAACTAAACAGGGGACGATGCTACATGCCTAATAACGTGAGAGTTATCCTTTGAAGCTCTCAAGATTCTCAGGATACTCAGAAGCATAAAGAAAAATGATGTTCGTTATAATACGACGCAATAAAAAGAAATAGTAGTACCCCATAACAATCGCAGAATAACCTACTAAATTATTAAAATTATAAAAAAATCGTATATTCGTGCATGAGAAATTTATAGACCCCAGTCATTGCTTATGCTTTTAACTTTTAATTAAAACAAGAATATGTAATTATTTTAAATTAATATTTATAAAACACGCGATGTTGGAATGTCTCATTTTACTAAAAGTGCGTTTTTTACCTAGATTTTTATTTTTCATTGTCTCTACGCCTAAATTATGTTGTAGGAATTTGCCCTTAGAATATTTGCATGTTCAACATACTACATACAAATTTTTGGCAAAAAACGGGGTATGCGAAAGTGTTAAAGCTTGTTACCTTTACTTCTTCATTAGCATTAAAAGTACTAAATCTGTTTGAAACTCTACAAATTTTTAAGTTTGAAGAGGGTTCAAGTAGTTCAAGTGAATAAATTTAGGATGACGTCAGTGTAGTTGTTTATAAAGTCTAGTTCGTAGTTCTAATTTGTGGCATTTAGGTTTCGAGCTTAGGAGCAGCCACCTGTACAAACTTCTTAAGCATGTATTGTCGCTAAGGTGTTAAAGATTTGCACAAATTAGCCGTAAATTCCCCAAAGCGACGCCGCATCTCGGGCAAAGATAAACCAATTAATTAACGCCACTGTGATCTCGCAGTTGTAATATAACTTATGCAACAGGTTAGGTTAATTAAATTAAAAATGGATTATCGGGTTTTGTAATGAAGGATTTTATCGAAATTATAAAACTATTATTTAATTAGTTTTAATTTTCTTTATGGGTCTAATCTAAAAGTTGCAGTAATGCCAATCTGCTTAATGCAACTTTTTTCAGACAAATATAAATTGGATTATAACAAAAGTTTACTTCCCTTCCAATTAGGTATTTTATAACTTTATTTATCTTGAAAAAAAGTGACCTGAAAATAAAAACGTAGTGTTTAGTGTTTATATGTTAGATTTGGACATGTCTTCAAGTTTTTCTGGTATTGCCCAAAGTCAAATAGCATGCAAATAGTGATATTTTCTATTTGTGACCAACATGAATATCGCAAGAGATCCGCAATATTCTTTTGAGATCCTCGGATTGTAAATTTTGGAAAATCGTAATATTTCCCATAAATATTTTCTTTTCTTTGTAATAAATTAAAATTAAATCATGTTCAATTAACTTCAAACTTTACTTATAAAAGTTGAAAATTAGTTTTAATAAATCTAAAAGAAATATGAATCTGGCAACATAATTTTAAAGTTTTTATTTTTTTAATTCAATTTTGTTGATTTTAATTAGTTTTTTTATTGGTTTGAGTTCCAGTTATGGAATACAGATATGTGTTGAAAATTGGTGAATCCCACAATAACTCAGAAGAAGCAACAAAAGAGTATCCTTCTGTTTTTATAAGGCTTGATCGGAGACGTGGAGAAACTGGAATGTTTGCTCCAGCCGCTGATAGTTAAAACCACCATTTTACAGATCAACACGCAGGAACAAATTCTAAATGCATTCGAAGTAGATACAAAAAGCAGCACCAGGAGTATTTCCAAAGAAATAGGAGTATCAAAAAGTACTGTTAATAGATTTCTTGACAGTGAAGATTTTCATAGATTTCACTTCACAAAAGTCCAAGCCCTCTCACCCATGTTGTGGTCCATCGTCAAGGATGACCTTCTGGAGAGGCTGTACAGCAACGGCTACGATGCGCTCGGATATGCAGACGACTTAACAGTCATTATAAAAGACAAACATATAGGGACCTTATCGGCCCTGGTGCAAAATGCCTTAAATATAATCAGCAACTGGTGCAAAGGGAAAGAACTAAACGTTCACCCAAGCAAGACCATCATCATTCAATTTACGAGGCGGATGAAACTAAACCTACAAACCTCTCACCTATATGGACAAACAATCGACTTTTCCAATGAGAGAAAATATCTCGGAGTTCTCTTAGATAGAAAGTTGACTTGGAATCTACATGTCGACAAAACCATTTCCAAAGCTACGGCTGCCACATGGACATGCCGCAAACTCTTCGGAAAAACATGGGGACTCCAACCAAAGATGACCCACTGGTTATACACCACGGTGGTGAGACCCATCGTCACATATGCCTCCTTGGTGTGGTGGACGGAAACGAAAGAAACTACTACGCCAAACAAGCTGCAGAATCTGCAGCGGTTATCGTGCTTGGGAATCACAGGGGCCATGGGTACCACCCCCTCGGCGGTCCTGGAATTAATGCTGGACCTTTCTCCACTGCCTCTGCAGGTATGGAAGGAGGACCTGCTAGCTTAAAAAAGGAAACCTGCAAGCCACTTCTGGAATCTCTGGAACCAGACTTCACAACTAAACCATCGGATATAATGCCGAAAAAATTTGACTTTGAGACTCTGTTTGAAGTGGTTGTCCAAGACCGCCATATGGTAAAACACACGTTAAATAACTTGGATCACAGTAATGTACGCGGACGATACGTCTTTGCTATGCTCTTCAACATTACTTGCCTACGCGGAACAAATATGTAATGACGCGTTACAAAATTTGTATTGGTGGTTTTCATCTAATTGTTTATATTTAAATCCTACAAAAACCAACGCTTTATTGTTCCACACCAAACAAAAGAACAATACACAAAAGCCTCACTTACACATAGGTAAAAAGGACTTGGAACTGTCTAATAATGTGACTTTTCTAGGTACAAAAATGACTGATTTCTAAGCTAAATGCATGTTGCTATAAAATACTTTGACATAGGCTTCTCTATGGGATATTAATCTGAGGCACATCGTCACATCTGAATTCGGTATTTATTGCGCGAATAGTGCGGTGTTTACTAAACAAAAGTAGATTCGAGACCTGCAGACCTCTATTCAAAAATCTTGGGATATTAACATTACCTTGCCTTTTAATATTTCAATTGGCCATCTTTGCTTATGTAAATAAACATACCCTAAATAAGAGAACCAACCATCAGTATCCTACACGTAATTGCAATTTACTATTACCTGATAAAACAAACCTATCCCTAGCCCAAAACCAGTGGCGCGTTACAATATAGGCAAAATAGGCAATTGCCTAAGGCCTCTAACAAGGGAGGGCCCTCCAAATAATTTAAAAAAATAACATTGTTTTCCACAATTTTTTAATGCAGTCGAACTTGGTTATAACGAGGATGAATATAACGAGTTCACGGATATAAAGAGCAAATTCGGATACATATTTTGCTTCCAATGTAGGTATTTTAATTCAAAATTTCACGTTTATTACCCTCTTCACGGATATACCAAGTAAATATTATTTCGGCGAATTTCATTAATTCCCTTTTAATAGGGTTTTCCAATAATACAATTTATATTGCCACCCTTTGGATTCGAAAATATTAATTAGTTACCTGCGCGATTTCTTGGGAAAGACTTCAACTGAGCAGGAATATAAAATATTTTTAAAACCGTACATTATTTGAGCAAAGAAATTAAATTTTCTTATATGGTATACGTTATTTGCGCAAATTTTGTGTTTACCAAAATCGACCTAATGAATTTGTTCGTAAGGGCTCTTCTGATTTATGTTCGACCTGTCATTTATCCTTTGCTGAGATGAAGTGTTCCCTTAGCAATAAATATTTACATATTTCGGTATGGTTATGGTTATAAAACTTGCTCAGTTGAAGTCCATCTATTTCTTGTTATTAGTTTATAAAGAGCCGACTGCATCTGCGTCCACTTAAAATTAAAAATGCAATCGATATAATTGTCAAAATTTAATTCAATTAAGGACAAAGAAATTAGGTGGGGGGAGTAAGTAGTGGATGCCCTAGAAAAAGCTTCATGTTGAAATTTGTTTTGAATATTCATAATATTTTATCTAAGTTCTACTGCCAAAATTTGACCAAAATACCTTCTTCTTCTTGTTCTCAATGCACTCTTCCTTGGTCTCTGGTATGAAGCCCCGTTGACCAATCACGAGTATATTATTTATCAATATTTTGGGGCCTCAAAATTCAAAATTGCCTAATGCCTCATAAAAGCATAAGGCGCCACTGCCCAAAACTCTCTGCATGTATTGAGCATTAAGATCTTCAATAAAATTCCCGAAACTAATAAAAATATGTAGTATAATTGCTTTAAAAATAACCTCACAGCATTTTTAAAAGATAATGCGTTTTACAGTATATCTGAATTTTTAGAATGTACCTTTTAATGTTTATTTCTCTTGTAGTTTATGTATTGTTTCCATGACCTATCTAATACTTATTGTAATAAGTCTCTATGGATTAATAAAGACTATTATTATTATTATTATTATCCCAAGGCACCCTTGTGGTTCACGGACGAATCCAAATCCAATAAAGTGACAGGTATAGGTATCTATATGTATATATTACGCAGGCAGAAACTCTGCCAGTGGAATTATGTGCCCAGAAGACTCAAAGGAGCACACATATGCATTTGACCGACAGCCAGGCAACGATTCGGACTTTATAGGCCCACATCCTTGAGTCCAAATTGGCCTGAGAATGTCGACCAGGGAATAAAAGGCAACGAAATTGCTGATGAGATCGGTCTCAAATCTTACACCGAGTGGTCCAGAACCGTTCTGTGGACTAAACAAGACACATCTACGGGAGGAGATCATACGGTGTGAAAGGATAGTATAATGTCCCACTGGAGTCATACTCCGGGTTCAAGACGGGCGAAGAAATTCATTGAGCACTCGCCCAAGAAAGCCACAAAGCTTCTCGACTCGAGACCCTAAGTAGGAACGAACTGAGGCTCATCACAGGACTTTTAACAGGACACTGCCCATTGAGGTATCACCTCAACAAAATGGGCAATGCTGAAATTATAACTTGAAGATCCTGTGGCCTAGAAGATGAAACTTTGGAGCACATCATTTGCGAATGCGACGCATCAGCTCGCATCAGATTTGATCACTTTGGCTGGACAACAATAATTCCAAACAAAGTCAAGGCTATGTCTCCTAAGGACCTAATTAGCTTTATTAAGGATTTAGATATCCCAGGACTTCACTAGAGTAAGGGTTGAACAAAAGATCAAAATGGTCGGTAAGGTAGCCAATGGCCCTCCTATCTAATCTAACTCTAAAAAGCACTTCATCAACTGACTTCCCATTTAGGATAAATTACCCCAACCGATTACTGGGTCTCAAATAGCAGCTGGTACTTTTATTTCCCGTGTGTTGTTGACTGACGCAGAAAATTTTTCGAGAGATGGCTTTATCAACTAACACAATAGTCTCTTCTACACAATTGAAAATTTGATTTTAACTTATGTAAAGAATCATTTTAGTGTAAACGTGTCGGCACGAATACTCGGAATCAGTTGGTAACAATTAAATGGAAAAAACTTTTTGGTCAAGTGTGGATTCGGTTAGATGTTGCTTCGCCATATTTTGCAACGAGGTTGGACGAAGAATATCCTGGAAGTTGGATAGACCGCAATAGAAGCCGCCAAGAAGTCCAGATCTCACGCCGTTGGACTTTTTTTTGTGGGGTCATATAAAATATTTTGGTTTCGCACTCCCGTGCTCAATGAATGTTATTTTCTATTGTCAAAGTTACCTTTAATTACAACCCTGTACTAATGTTGCCAAATTTACCTTTTAGTCAATATCTCAAGAATGATGGTCGATATTTTTTTACTATTTTTCTGAGGATTAGGTACTTGAAGTGCCTCTACATCGTACTGAAGTGCTCTTACGCAATTTTTGGGCCACCCTGTATAACTAAAGTCATTAAGCGAAATGAAACAATATTTCCCCTGTATTGATTATTTTGAATCATCATGAAATTAATTTTGAATAAACCTTGATACTTTTCAAGGCGTTTCAATTTCAATAATTACTAATTGGTATCAATGAAAAAAATAAATTGTAGCATGCTGGTTGGGATCACTTCCGTTTCCTTTAATGTAACGATGGTGGCAAGTGATCGTGTTACATGCTTCCGTTGTCAATCTTGAACAAACATAAGAATTTCCGCTGCTGCCGCCGTTTAAACCTAGGAAATAGGTCAGCCACCCGCGGGCATTCCCACTCAATAATAAGTCGAACCTAGGTTGTAGCTTTAAACTCTTGAAATATAATACTATTTTATTAAATTGCTGATTTTTTTTAATTTTTTGATTTGTTTTAAACAATTTCCACCTGGACATTAGGTACAATGTGGAAGAAAAAATTTAATGACGAAAAAATTGCCTCCAGATTTCACCCCTTTTAATACAACCCTTTTAAAAGCGAAATTTTAAATGGTAACCCTCCATTTGTGATTTATTTAAGTGCTTTATTTTTGTTGAATTTCAAGACTTGACATTTTTAATAATATTTCTATAATTTTTTTTATTTTTTAAATTCATGAAATGGGAATATGTAATATGGAAAATTCGTACGTGTTAATTGACCCATTTCAATTGTAAATATTGGAGTAATTATAGGAAGTAACAAACGTATCAACAAAATACTCAATACTGATTGACACAATACACATATTCAGTAAGGGCCCTCTATAAAATACGAGTAGGAAATAATTATTGCACAGTTTCAATACCTCCTGATGATAATTATTTAAAATATAATTTAATCAGGTTCGATTTAAACAACTTAACAGACAACTCAATATGTATAATGTATTTATATTCATGGAATCAAATAATTCCTAATATCTAATATTAGAGAATGAATAATTACAATCATACCAGTTTCATCAAAATATTCCAAGTATGAAAGCTTGTCAGATTATGCAAGCAGGGAAGACGCTGTAATTTAAATTTATTAAACATGTCACGTTCGTTTAATAATAAGCATAATTAAACAAAGAAGTGTTGATGCTTAATTCTACCTACATTCAGGTTAACATTTATAAGATGAATAACTTCAATTTACTACAAAGTACAACAGCAAGACTTCAAAAGTTACTGCTTTTAATCCATACAATATTTTTGATGAAAAATTTAGTAGAGGTACGTAAACCGAATAGTGATTTGCCGAATACCGAATATTCGGTGAAAATTCAACCCCCCTCCAACATCCCGGTTCATTGTTTAAACTTGCATAAAAAGATTTTTGTATAACCGAGCCAAAAAAACACCAGTTTTACTTTACTTGTAATAGAAATCATGATGCCATTTTTTAAATAAAAATTAAGTAACATTTTGACCGCATTCCGCACTCCAGGTTTTTATGAAAAAATAGTGCGTGTACTGAAGGGTTAATTCCAATTTTGTGTTTTCAATAAAATATGTTTTTTTTATTTTTTGCCGCACATTTGATCTTTGGCATCAATATTCGTGCTTCCTCCTAATATTAAAAAAAATTACCGGATGATTATAGGCACTAAGTATTTGGTGCATCTCTAAAAACTAGTATTTATTTAAAAAAACACAAATTTTATATGATATTAAAAATTTAAAAGATATACTTATACTCTCCACTTTGAACATTTTTAATAATATATTAGAACATATGGGATATTTGCTAAAGTACTAAAGTTAAACAAAAGCCTCCAGAATAATATAAAAATGGTTCTAATATAGGTGTTCCCCAAGGTTCTGTTCTAGGACCACCTCTTTATTTAATTTATAATAAAAATCGGCAATTGTCAGAAATTAAAGAATACTACTGAGTCTTTGCTATATTATTATATTCTGGATTGGTTAGTATTAATTTGGAAGAGAACATTAATAAAGACTTAATATAGTGATTTCAAAAAAGACTGAAACCGCATCTATGCAACCAAATATGATTTTAGACTTGCTAAGTTGGTATACCTGTTAATTTACATTCAAATTTAAATCTGACTTGTCACTTTAACCAAAGCGTCTTTTAGCAGTTTTTCTTCGGGTATTTTTTCAAGTCATTTCTCAGTGTGTTGCAAATTTTATAAAAAGCAGTGCTTTAGAGAACTAAAATTAGTACAGTTAATATATTCGCTATGGTTTTTCCAGCGGAGCACAACTCATTCATTTCAGTGTAGCCAACTGTGGGAAACTTAGGTTTCCTACCTTGCAATGTCAACGGTTTCAATCTCATTTGAATTCAGTGTATAATTGATTAAAAGGAAACCTGTTAACATTATTAAAACCAACAAAACAGAATTTTTAATATTTAAGAGAGATAATATAGGAAATTTTAATGACCTTTCTAAAGAAATAAAAGGAATAAAATCTACTATACAATTCAAGAAGAAAATACATATATGTATAATATTTATTAAACTGAATTATTTTTGTCATGTTATTTAATTTTATTCTTTCGAAAAGGTGTAAACTAATTAATAAACTATTTACTTATTTAAAAAATGTTTGCTTTAAAACATTGTTTAAAAAAGCAATAATTTTCTTGTTAATTGATTTATGGAATATTATAACTAAACTACTTCTTGAAGTAAAGCTACTTTGGGTTAAATGTTCGTTTGGAAAACCTAAGATGATCTATTCATCTCTTCATCCATCAGTAAACTCTGCTCACGTTTAATTTAATCAAAAACTTTCCGAATATATCCCTCTTTGGCTTAAAAGCTACACGAACTATTAGACTCATATAGAAGATAGACAAGCTTTAAAAGAAGACGTGGATACACTAATTGCAACTTAATTGTAGGGAGTTACCGTTTTACGAAAGAGTTTCCACGAATTATACCTCCATTAAAGTTTTTAACTGAAAAATATGCAAACAATTTCAATTTTAATAACTACAAAGTTGGAAAATTGTAGTTTTATCATGGAACATTTAAGATTATACATGGTGTTCATTTATATGTTTTTGCTTATTAATTTTATCATTGGGCACAAACTCCAGGACCCCGATTCTCGAAAGTATTCACTCGCTTTTTTCAATATTTGTCCCATTCGATCTCCCTTTCGACCTTAAAGAACATATTTTTAACAAAGTAATAAACTTTTGACGTTTGCTATTTTCTTTGTGCTAATCTTGAGGATAGGATGTAATCCATTTATAAGTCGAGGACTATCCAGTAGAACCAGAATTTTGAAATTTCCATCTTCACTTTTATTCAAAAGGAAATTTTAAGTGATAACGAGAGACTTATTTATAGACCAAGTTATAATACCTACTTAATCAGCTCTTCTAAGCGTGGATTAGTGGATTTTCCAATTTCTGTTATAATTATACTCCCCATAAAGTTAGGATTTAATAATACCATTTAAACCCACACGTTTTCCTTCCACGACTTGTACAAAATGTTATGGAATTTGAATGGATTTTGTATGGAATTTGTAAAATCCCTTAACAATCCTTCAAAAATGTCAATACGGAATGAAGACTTTGGAACAAAAATATTCTAAAATAATCACATCAAGACATTTTCTCTAAACTTTTAGGTACACTCAGTAGATGTAGATTTGAAAATTAAAAATTCATGAATGAAACTTGTAACATTTGATTTAATAAAATTGGTAAAGTTTAACAAAATTTCAATTAGCGATAACATCTACTTTAGCACAAGTTGCTACAGTTGGATATGAATATTTCTTTCTTAAAATTAAAATTAGAAGCTAATAAAGAAAGATATTCGGAAAATTCAAGTTAAAGTTGCATCCGCGCACACAAATTTAATTATTGCCAAAACTTTTGGCTAACTTCTTAAAGTATGCCACGTGTATGCAAGTTTAAAGATAAAATATACCTCAAAAGATTTAATAACATAAATAATTTCCAAAATTATTCTTATGTATGCTTAAACTTAGACGTTAAATTAATTTTAATTTTTATTTCAATAGTTTAATAATTTTTCAAAATATGAAATTATAATTGATTGACCTGTCCTAAAATCACTTTCATTTACGGATTTTGTGTAACAGGCTTAAGGTAAAAAAAAGGGTTGATTACAGGTGCTTTTGGCAATATAAATCACAATCCTGCCTTTGCGATAAGAATATAGTTAATTCATTACACCATAAATTTAAAACCGTTTAAATTATAATAAATTCTTGATGACAAATTAGGGTTTTAATTTATTAAACTTTAAATGCCAAAAAAATAAATTTAATAAATTCTTATTACTATTTTTTTGCGAATTTACAGTAAATCAAACGTGATATCCATGATTTAATTTTATGAGTATTTTGTAAGCTTTTCCCTTTTCCAGACCATTATTTTAAAGCCACACTTGCTTCATTGTGGCAGAAGGCAAAGAAGTGTACGTAATACGTAGAAAAGGGAAGATAAAGCGTTTCTAAATTGAGGCTTACAAAGAGGATTACAAAAATAAGGCAAAGGTGCTCAAGTAAAAAAGTATAACGTTTATAAAGGCGATATTTACATACATAACATAAAATGCGCAGGGAGTAAATTTTAAAAAGTACAATGTTTTATGTCAGTATTATTTTACATATTTACTAGAGAAACTTTTCTATCAAAAGTATTGAAATATTTTCAATATAAAAGGAGTTTACAACAAAAACATATACAAACATTTTAATGAATCGATAGTTTTTGGTATAAATATATTCTCTGTTACTCAAAATGATAATTTAGTATATTTTTGTAAGGTAATCGTTATTAAATTATTGAAAGCTTAAGGAATTTTATTTTTAGTTTAGCCACACTAAGCATGAAAAGAACAAGGATTACCAAATAGTTACCAACAAAATCAAACTACTCCTTACCAAAAATACAATAAATGAGCATAGAAACATGAAATGCACAGAATTCACTTTTGATGAAATTACATAAACCATCCAAAAAATAAAGGGAGAAAAAACCCTCTGAATGATAGAAGTCATAAAAACCATCACCCTAAAAACCAGAAACGCTTTACAAAGGTCATGAACAAATGCTTGGCAAATTCCAAAAAATACGAAAATCCGTCAGTCGTCTTAGAAAAGCCTAAAAAAGAGCAACAACAACAACAAATTATAGACCTATATGCGTCCTGGACGAGGCATGCAAAGCTCTGGAAAGACTTATAAAAAACAGACAACAGTAATCTCAATTGTAATTCAAAAATGTGAATTGTATTTCAGAAAGACCAATTTAGTTTCATAAAGTATCAATTGTATTTCAGAATCATCAGTTGTACCTATTTCAGAGAGCATTATTTCAAAATCTGTATTCGCCAATTTAATTTCAGAAAGTACGATTTGTATTTCAGATGTAATTAATTGAGTTTCAAAAAGAATCATATCGCCGCAGAAATTTTGGATTACCTAAATATGATATTAGCCAAAAACATCTTCCATCTGCATGATCGATTGCAGTGTGTTGTGCTGCACGAACACAATCACCATCAATAATTGTACTTATGGTTTCTAAGTAAAAGTAAACCAACATTTGATCGATGATATTAGGAGCCATAACAAGAGAAATCCGATGTTATCTTTTAATAATACTGCTTTAATCTTAGAACAGATTATTTAAATTGGGTTTAACATTAGCGAATAAGTTCCTTAGCGTAATTGTTACTGGTGATGTATTTTTAAATTTCCAAAGAACATTTTTATGAATTTTAGGGTCCACATGTGAAATCAGTACCAAAACATCTGAAATACAACTAATGCTTACTGAAATACAACTGGAAATTAGAACAAGAATTGGGAGAAAAGGATATCATCAGCGAAAACCAATTCGGGTTCAGGAAGAAACGATCTACAGGGTGTTTCTGAACAAGCGTTGAATATTTTTTTGCACTAAAATGCTCCATTTCGGAAATGCACGGCATTGAAGTTTACTCATTTTTTTCAATTCTTTTTAATTTTTTTTTCAGACTCTTAATTAAACTTGTATTCTTCAAACCATTCCTAATTTTATCTAATTTTGCACAGAAATAAAATAAGTTTATTTAATTTTGTAGGCATTTAGTAATTTAAAGTGGTTTATTTTATCCCATAACTTCTAAACGGAACAAGTTATCAAAAAGGTTAAAGAGAGCAAAAAATTAAGAACAAAACGTGTAAAAAAGTGAATACTTAATTTTTTTCATTACTGTGATGTTGTACAAAAAAGTTAAAGAGGGTTCAAAGGGTTAATTCACCCTAACTTTTTTTTGAAAATTTGCTAATTCATCTCAAGGCGGTTGCCATTAGTAAGGTAAGTGCAAAATTGAGCCAATTATTATTAAAATGTAGATTTTATGTTAAAAAATTGAAAAAAATGAGTAAACTTCAATGCCCTGCATTTCCGAAGTGCATTTTAGCGAACAAAATTATTCCTACTTTTTGTCTTAAAATTGGTCCAAAAACCCATTCCTAGATTATTTGACAATTGTTCGGAAATACCCTGTATACTATACATGATCATATAGATGTTATCAACAAAGTGCTAGAAATACCGAAACCAATTAAGAAAAAATACTGTAAAACCAAGACTTGCCAGCTATGATAACACTGAAAATCGAGTTCAATTCCGCGCAGTGGACAAAATAATCGAAGCTTAAACATCCAGAACTATCTAATTAACATAATACAACAGTACCTAATTACTTAAGACGCACAAAGTCCTGAGGGCAAGATATTCAAAGAACGTTTGGGGTACCACAAGGTTTCGTTCTTGGCAAATCGCTTTGGAACATTCTATAGAACAAGTGTTAAATTTAAAACTCAATGAAGGAACGGAGGACGTAGTCATTATAATCAACGGGAGAACTGACATCAACACAAATAGTCTGAGTTCTCCCAAATCTGGGCACTAATCTAGTGCCAAAGAATAAGGAACTTGTGTTACTGATAGAAAGAAGGAAACTACCGGATCTACAAATAAGCATTGAAGCATCCATTATAAAAAATATGGGAGTACTCATAGAAAAATGACAATACGTATTAAAAAAGTTAGTCTGAAAGCAAGTACCATGTAATTGACACTATCCAGAGTTATGCCAACTCTAAGCGGCCCAGCACCTAAAAAGCGAAGGATCCTGGCAATCTGTTTGGAATGAGTACCAAGGATCAAGGATGGGCGAAAATCTTTATAAACAACATAAGCCTTTTGGAAAGAAAAAATGGACAAATAGAAAGGACCCCGCACTTTTTATGGGGAAAAATGGTCAAGGTCTAATTTTTGGTGGAAAATGTACACCTCAACATCCTGAACAAAAAAGCTAATGGTCACAAAAAAATCTACCGTCAGGATTTTGCGCTACGGCCCATAAAAGGTCGGCACCTGGGTTTTCAGGTGTCGGGTTATTTTTATCAAAAAAGAGCGTGTTCAGTGGCCGAGATCTACCTTTTCCACCAAAAGTTAGACCTTGGGACTGAAACCATTTTTCCCCATAAAAAGTGCGGCGTCCTTTCTATTTATCCATTTTTTTCTTTCCAAAAGGCTTATGTTGTTTATAAAGATTTTCGCCCATCCTTGATCCTTGGTACTCATTCCAAACAGATTGCCAGGATCCTTTAAACGGGCATAATTTGTTACCAAAATTCTGTTCTAAAATCGACTCAGATGCAACTGCACATGGCGCAGGCCTTAACTCGAGGTCTCATTGGACATGTCAGAAGAGACATGGAACATTGTAACAGATATGATCCACTCAAAAATAAAATAGAAGGAAAAATATGAAAAACAAACCTAAAAAGGATGTAAAGATCAAAAAAGGATTGCTTTGAAATAATGGTGTACGACGGTTCCAAAGTAGGCCTCTCAATGGGTTGGAAGAGTTACCAAGAGTTACCAAGAACACAGAAGTTCGGTACCTCTCGTTTCCTCTCGAATAAAAAAAGATGAAAAACAACAAAAAGTTCTTATTTTCCTGTTAATAAATCTGGTGACTTTTCAAGCTAAGCGATTTCTTTCTTGCGGCCGAATACGAAACTAATGGGATGACGTCAGAAGTAGGTTAGTTGCCATCGCGTTGTCATGGTTGCCATATATCTTTCAGTTGTGACCGAGGTTTCGCCGTTTTGCACTGACCCACGTCTGATGTCATTTTTAGCGGGAAAATATACAATTTTTAGTTCACACTTTGTATAATAAACACTTAGGTAAACACGTTAACACCTGACAAAATATTAATAGAGGAACTTAAGTGTTATAATTAATTACGTCAGTTACTTCAAGATAACTTTTCTGTTTATTTAAGATTTAAAGTTTAAAGTGTTTAATCTAAACTAAAGTACTTAAGAGTCAAGAATCATCATACAATAAAACCACATATTATACAAGTTTGGGCTGAAAATTAACCATAAATTAATTAAATTTGCGATCTTTACCACTTACCACAATTATTTTTTTATTGTGTATGTGGTTTTTATATTTGTGCTGATCAGATTTGTATTTAATTAAACAAAGTAAATTCTGGGAAATGAGGTTTGATTTGTGTTTTTATTAATCACTGTGAGAATGCAAACCTCATAGTAAAAAACCTGGAAAACAAACAATTAAACAATTCCAGACAAAAGATAAATGTTTGCTTTATGTTTGTATAAACGCGTGTACGCAAGCATTTGACGCTTTTGGGAAAATATTCCTTTTGATCGGAAAATATCTTTGTGAAAACGTCGGAGAGCACCTTTTGAAGTATGTTCGTAAGCTAAGCATAACCATACGTTATAGTAGTGCAAATATTTTTCCACGCGCGGAAAACTTTGCATGTCTTACCTTACATTTATTTCCCCCCACATTTATTCCCTTACGCTTTATCCTTCTACCACTAAGGTTAATACGAGGACGCATCAAAGCTTTTTTTAGAAATAGATTCGTAATATGATTATTTTTATACAAATCAAACGGGGTTATTATAAAAAAAATCATTAAAATCACAAAAAATTAAACTTTTACCTTAAGGCTATAATTTTTATAAAAATATTTATATTTCATTAATTATGATACATAAAATAATAAAGTTAGGGGTTAAAAATAGCAGTGATGGACTATATTTTATATGTAAGAAGAATCAGAAATTATTTTGTGAGATGAAGCTTTTACCCGAAATTATGTTATTGTTATATTTTTAAAAATATTTTTATGTTTTCACGAAGAATCCTGCAGGAAAATAAATAAAACTCTACAATTGGAAAAGAAAACGTCGATTGAAAGCCATCCAAGTGAAACGTTGGTATGGAAATTATCTCTACTGAATAAACATGTAAAATATTTTTTAATTTTCGTTTACATCATGACTGACAAACCTAATAAAAACTAGAAGATGGCATTAGGCAATAGTATTAGTTAGAGCCCTGCCTTCTTAATTAATGTATTTCAGTTAATCCTATCATAAGAAATTTTTAGTTTAAAATGGACTTTTGGAAGATCAAAACAGCTTGATAAAAACAAAGGAGAGAAAATGTAAAATAAACCAACTACAAAATTAAGAAGCTTTGCTTGCCCTTAACTTTTCCTAAGATTTTAATAACTGACTTATGTTATTCACGCTGCACACCGATATTAAAATTAAACACTCAATTTAAATAAATAATAACAAAGATAAACACATTTACATTTATTGTAAACCATTTCATTTTTATAACATCAAAAAAGTGGCAACTTTTTTAACAGCTTTGAATTTATTAATTTTAATCAATGGCACTTTTCGAATTTCATTTTTTCTCTTGTTCGACCCTTGTTTTTTTCATATTCAAATTTTCCAATTTACAGTGCAAAAAAGTACCCAATTTTTTTATAAGCTTACAATGTACAATTTTTTTTAAACACTATTAACTATTTAAAAGTTCAAAACAATCGAAATTATTGACTGATATTCAATTGAATTTCATTTATACTCTTTTTCAAGGGTTGTTTTTTTTCAGATTAAAATTTTCTCAAAATAACCATTTTTTTTATAAACGTAAGCTCGTATTGGCCGCCGTCTTTTAAATCTTAAACGTACTATTATTTCAGTAAATGCGGTGCGCGGTCCATTCAAATTTCAGGACTTCAAAGTAAACGGTAAACAGAACAATTAAGGTAAACGAAAGGCGGCGAATACAGGCTTTAGAATTTTAATTAATTTGCTACTTAAAAGTCCAAAAAACAATCAAAATTATTAAATAATACACAATTAAATTTCATTTTTCTTTGAAGCCTTTTACTTTTTTTCAAATTAATTTTTATTTCATTAACTCTAATCTTCTTGAATATAATAATTCTTTTACTCTAATAAAGATTTTACAGTTTTGCAGTATACAGGGTGTCCAGAAATTAAACGGCTAAACTTTGGGAGGCGATTCTACAACTAATTTTAAGAAAAAAACTTCCTATAAACATGTGTCCGATTTCGCTTCCTAAGAGAACTACAGCCTTTAAATATTGTGACTAAAACTAGGTTTTTTGTCATTTATTTGAAAACGGTTTGTAATAAAGATTTGAAATTTGGTGTGTAGACTAATACGTTTAAGATATAATATCTCAATTTTCAAACATGTGTCCGATTTCGCTTTCTAAGGGAGCTACAGCCCTTTAACTATTGTGACTAAAACTAGGTTTTTTGTCATTTATTTTAAAACGGTTTGTAATAAATATTTGAAATTTGGTGTAAAGACTAATACGTTTAAGATATAATTTCTAAATTTTTTTCAGATTTTTTGAAAGCTTTAAAAAAATTTCAAAAAATTTTAGAGCTTTCAAAAAATCTGAAAAAAATTTAGAAATTATATCTTAAACGTATTAGTCTTTACACCAAATTTCAAATATTTATTACAAACCGTTTTAAAATAAATGACAAAAAACCTAGTTTTAGTCACATTAGTTAAAGGGCTGTAGCTCCCTTAGAAAGCGAAATCGGACACATGTTTATAGGTAGTTTTTTTCTTAAAATTAGTTGTAGAATCGCCTTCTAAAATTTGGCTGCTTTATTTCTGGACACCCTGTATAAAAGATATGTTTGAATTTTAGTTTTATTTCCTATTTAAATTTTTTCCTAATTATTTAAATTAAATATTTGACTGTACAAATGGTGGCTTGTAAAGTTGCTCACATCTGGAAGTAGGACAAAGAATACGCGATCGTTATTACTTTTGTCCTACTTCCAACTGGGAGCAACTGTACATACTTCTAAAAAATAGAACGATTTAAGCAAAAGTATTTCTATTAAAAATCCAAAATTAATGCAATAAGGTGCGATTAACCATCATACTTCTTAAAAAATATACAGGGTGTAAAAAAAGTAATAATAGCAGTAACTTTTTAATTTAAAGAGTTACATAAAAAAGTTAAACAGAAAAGTCGCTTAATTAAATTTAGTGCATATTTTGTCATTTTTATTTTTCATCTTTCACCATTTTGTTTTTACAGCAACTAACTATTATTTTATAAATTGCATTATTATTCGCGATTTCGGATGTCATGCTATGTCGTTTTTTCGCACCGAAACTTTATCTTGAATTATTTTGGAAAAACTTTGATAACCTTAGAACGATTTTTCAAAAATTCTTATTTATGCATCGTGCTATTTAATAGGTAATTATAATCATATTTTTCAATTTTTTGTAGTTGCTTAGTGGCGTACTAAGACGTTTTATTGCACCGAAACTTTTTTAAATTTTATCTTAAATTATTTTGGAAAAACTTCAGTAACTTTAGAATGGTACAGGATTTTTCAAAAATTCTTTATGCATCATCAACTGCAATTCAATAGGTAACTAAAATCACATTTTTCAATATAGGTAGTTACTCAATGGCTTACTAATACGTCGGTTTTTGAACCGAAAATTAATTCTAATCTTAAATTATTTTGGAAAAACTTTGGTTTGAATTTAAGTTTGGGCGTTTCTGCATTAAAAACGTCATATTTTGAACTGTAAATTGGCTTTATCCCATTTTATGAAACATTTGACTTAGTAAGTTATGCATTACACCGAAGAAATATTTTTCCAGATTTTCGAAAAATTAACTATCTTGAATTATTAAAAAAAATCAACAGCGGCGCATTTTCGAATTGTAAAACTTGGAATTGCATTTTTAAAAGAGGCAAAACAAAAATTCTTACAGCTATGTATTTTTGGCCCACGAAGATGATATTGTAGACTTTTTTATAAACCATGTTACTACGTAAAGTTTTCACGATATTTATCACCTGAATTAATTAAAATGGAACACTCTCCATGCAGGGTGATTTATAATTAGGTGAAAAAAATTATATACATATTCTACATAATATTTGGAACCCTAAAGAGTTAAGATTTTTTTTTCTATCTATCTTCCTAACAAAGTTATTTAAGTTCAAAAATAAAAAAATCGAATTTCTTTCATATTTAAATAGTATATTGTTTTATTGGGATTAAAAGAATTTTTTTTCAAACGTCCAATATAATATATAATTTTTAAATTTGACATTTAATTTACATATAACACACTATGGGCGCGTTCCACTAATGAACCAGTAGCTCAAAACGTCATCATTCAACAAACGATCACAGAAACCCACGAATAATTACGGTCCTTGTGAGCTTCTTGTTTTTATGCACGAAAGAAACAACCGCGGTCTTATGTGGAACGACTTTACGGACGTCGTGGGCATTGCGAGTCTTTAGTGGAACGCGCCCTATACAGGGTGATTCAGACCACCCGAGCCACCCATTTATCTCGAGAACGCGTTATCGCACATCACTAAAATAAAAAAGTTAATTACCAAAGTGAACCTAAAGAATCCATTGGTGAACTTATTTTTTTACGGAACTATCCGGAACCGAAGGTAACTTTGAGTTTTTAAATGGCAACATAGGTCGAGTTTGATATGGTTTGATAGGTCTTTCAAAAACAAATAACTTTTATTCAAATATTTTTTTAATATTTTCCATAGTTTAGAATTTATTCGAAAAACAAAAAAAATGTTAAAAAAGTAAATAAAAATTATTGCATATTTTGAAGAATTTTATAAATTTATAAACTCTTTCTACAAATTCTAATGTTTTATCAACTTTAAATATCATTCAACAAAATTCTTCAAAATATGCAATAATTATTATTTACTTTTTTTTAACATTTTTTTTTGTTTTTCTAATAAATTCTAAAGTATGGAAAATATTAAAAAAATATTTTTATAAAAGTTGTTTATTTTGAAAAGACCTATCAAACCACACCAAACTCGACCTATGTTAGAATTTAAAAAATCAAAGTGATATCCGGTTCCGGATAGTTCCGGGTTGTTCCGGAAAAATATAAGTATGGTTTGATAGCTCTTTTAAGAACAAACAACTTTTATAAAAATATTTTTTTAATATTTTCCATAGTTTAGAATTTATTCAAAAAACAAAAAAAAGTTGTTAATAAAGGTAAATAAAAATTATTGCATATTTTGAAGAATTTTATAAATTTATAAACTCTTTTTAAAAATTCTATTATTTTATCAACTTTCAATAACATACTTGTCCATATTTAAACAAAATTCTTCAAAATATGCAATAATTTTTATTTACTTTTTTTTTAACATTTTTTTTTTGTTTTTCGAATAAATTCTAAACTATGGAAAATATTAAAAAAATATTTTAATAAAAGTTATTTGTTTTTGAAAGACCTATCAAACCATAGCAAACTCGACCTATGTTGCCATTTAAAAAATCAAAGTTACCTCCGGTTCCGGATAGTTCCGGGTTGTTCCGGAAAAAAATATGTTCACCAATGGATTCTTTAGGTTCACTTTGGTAATAACATTTTTTATGTCGGCCATGTACGATAAATGGGTGGCACGGGTGGTCTGAATCACCCTGTATAATGTTAGTGTATATTGGGTTGCCTAAAATGCATTTCAACTCCCCCTTTCTAATCCTTACGCCAAAGCAAAGTAGACGATTGTAATCGATTTACTTCAGAAATGCACAAATATGACGATAGAGTCAAGGAACAAAAAATGACTTCTTAAAGCCGTCAGTCAAACAAGCCTGTACATTAATGACATTTGAAGAAAACCGAATAGTATTTCCATGGAAACAAACATGATAAAATGATCAATATCGTCGTTTTTTAAAGTTCCTTACCCAGAAATGTTTATACAATGGGAGATTTTACACCAAGGAACTTTAAAAACATGATGTTTATGTGCCAGTCCGGCACTGTTTATTTGGTTTCAAGTGCACCTTTACTCTAAAACATCGTTTCTTACCCACTTAATAATTTGGCATAGAAATTTTTGTTTGTTATTTTTTTTGTATCAAACGATTTATATTTTATATATTTACTCTTATTGGTGTTAGAATAATTTTACGGTAAAGTAGAAGTACTTTAGGTGTTTAAAAAAATATAGTTACTGTCAATATTTTGAAATTCTTTTCTCTCATTTTGCTCTTTATAAATATTTCTCAATGCTATCAAAATTTGGTATAAAAATATAAGTTAGTTTACGAGTTATCGCTGGGGGCGTAGCACCCTATTTAGCATACTTCAAAAGTGACTTTTAAACGGAATTAAAATAATTTCGAATATTCTGTTTGAAAAGTAATTATAGGAAGTAAACGATTCGACGTGTGGTAACAAAATACTTCTTAAACCCGTATGTAATTTAACTAATTGTTCTTTTAATTATTAATTACTAATGAAGTTCCACAAGGTCGAGCGTTGGTGTCAGTTTATTTCAAATAACAAAACCATTCTGGATGTATTCACGTAAGATTAATGGACTATTAATTGTGAACTCGTAAAAAGACGCGTATCGAATATGAAGCGTAAAATTTATAATGCCAATTCATAAAGCGAAAGGAAAATCTTCACGAACATGAATATTAAAATGTCTCCGGATTATGTTGCGTTTGCGTGTGCGGCATGAATTATTTATTCATCGTAAATTTACAACTTAAATAAAAATGTTAAAATGTCCCTTTTGTGATTTTGTCTCGCCTCCCCACGAGAATCTTTTATTAAAACCGATCCATAAAGATAAAAATACCCAATTTGAATTTATTAATGACTTTTTTGATACAATTTCAAAAACATTTTGACTCAAAATGCAGTTTTGGACAGGAACTCAAAATTTTTATAAAAACCGCAAGTTACAAATTTGAAAATTTTTAGTATTACTAAAAAATGATGAGGAAAAAACTCTGCAGGATACAGGTATTGTTTCCTTACATACATAGAGTATTTAGGAAAAGGAACATGAAAGACTGGAATATCACTTATCTCTAAACTATTCCAAACTGGAGGCAACAATGAGGAAAACTTTAAACTCGCCAACTTAGACATTTTCATGAGTTCCACGTGGCATACTTTGGGTCATGTAAGGCGTTGTACTTGTATCTTCCAGATCAAAGACTCCAAAAAACCACAATTTTTCTTCCTATCGCAATTTCCAAAATTGCGAAAAATATGCTAAATATCAGTTTATAATTAAATTTAT
Source organism: Stenus bimaculatus (assembly GCA_963971135.1). Lineage (NCBI taxonomy): Eukaryota > Metazoa > Arthropoda > Insecta > Coleoptera > Staphylinidae > Stenus > Stenus bimaculatus. The sequence continues at coordinate 41,286,129 of OZ020183.1, read as the reverse complement.
TTAAATCCTAAGGGATTTTGATTATATGATTCAATGAAAGCTAAAACTGGGGTAGTTACACATGATTTAATAATAAACTGTCTCAATAAATCAATAATTATCACTTGAAGCACGACATCTGGGAGGATGTTGAGTAATAATTCAATGAAGGAACTTGTGCATTATCTTAAACCTAATAATGCGTATCCTATTTCGCCCCAATAAACGCTTTTATGAAGGACCCATAATACCTTGATAAAATGTGTACAAAAAAGCTGAAATAAAATTGTTATACTTATTTTATAGTGTACAGGTATTCGAATTTATTGGGTTTATATTTATTAATGTTTGATAAATTTCCAATTCGAGCTATTTACTTCGAATTTATTACCCTATAAATATTTAAAATGTTTATTTTATATTTTTTTTAAATATTCATGGATAATAATTAAATGTAATACATGTGGATTTAATTAACATTTAAATACATTTAACATAAATATATTAATGTCATTATTTAATTAAATCAATCATCTTTATTAAATGCAAAACATATTTATTATTTTATTAAAAATAATCAATTAATTAAAATACTAATAATTCTTTCATAAAGTTAGTAAATTGTAATTTTTTTTAGTATTTGAGAAGGAGTTGTAATTAGTAATTACTCTTGCTAAAGTTTTAAAAGACACACAATTCCACTTTATTAAAATTGCTAGATTAAAAAGGTAATTATTGCAATAAAAAAGTATTTAGTTTACTTAAAAGAACAATTAATTTTTGGTGAACAAATAAGTGAAGGAACAATTTAAAAAAAATATCCTTTAAAATTTTTCTTGCAGTGTATTTTAATTACAATTAACTCAAAAAAATATCAACCATTCACCATTTTTTAATGAAGTAGTTTTTACAGGAGTTTTGGATTGTAAATTGGATACCTTGAAATTATTTTATGCAATGGCGATTCCAGGATTTTCATTAAATAATTAAGAGTCATTTTCTAATAGGCAAAAATAGCAGTTTACGGGCAACACTAGATATGCTAGTGCAAACAATATTTTTGTATTCTTTTTTTATTTTAGATTGTAGAGTCATTCAACTAAATATGGACAGAAGGAAAAAAAAATGGAGAATCTTTAAAAAAAAAATATAATTACCCAAAAGTACCTTAAATTTGCTCGCTTATAATTAATTTTGGATAAAATTGCAACACAAAAGCAGTTGTCCAGTTTTAGTTTAATTTATCTAGTTTACAAATCAGAAAAAAAATTGAAAATCTGCCAAAAGAAACTAGAGATATGCTGTTGCCAGTAATGTTCGATTTCATGATTTTTCACAATTTTTTAAACGCAACAACAAAATAAACTCATAAACATAAATAATATGTACAATAGTTTTCAATTATCATGCAAAACTGTGTATATTGTTGTTAGTATTTATTTAAACTGGGTATTTAATGTTTATATGGAGAACAAAAATGGTTGTTAAGGGCTCAAAATTTAAGAAGTTCCGAATATTCTAATAAAATGTTTGAAAGTCTTCAAATTACTATCCAGGACCTAATTTATGCCCAAATTTTAACAAATACATTTTGATTTTATGATGGGAAAATAATCTACCGATTTACATCAAATATTTTTTTAAACACATCAAGGTGCTACATATTTCTGGTATAAAATTTTGCGATAATAACTTTTGTAGTTTTCACGAAAATTATTAAAACCTAAAATTTGGAAATTTTTTAAATAATAAAATATCCAAAAATTTTTAAATACAATAATTTAATTAAAGTTTTGTTAAGTTTTTTAAAAGAGTTTTAGATGAGTTTTCAGCAAAAAAAATCATTTTGTTATCACTTTTCGTTTTTGAGTTATGTAAAATCCCATTTTCAAGTGTAATTTAGTCCAAAAATTTTAGATTTTTCAGAAAAAAGTTGATTTCTCGGATGGCTCAAAATTTAAGGAATGAATTGTATTTTCCGACCATTCTAATAAAATTTTTGAAAGTCTTCAAATACTCTCCAGGATCATATTTGTACCAAAATTTTATTATGAAAAAACTAGTACCTATTTTCAACAAATATTTTTTAAAATACATATAGGTGCTAAATGTTTCTGGTATAAAATTTTGGTGTTGATAACTTTAGTAGTTTTCAAGAAAATTATTGAAATCGTAAACTTGGAAAATATTTAAATAATAAATTCTTTAAAAAAACTTGAAATTTACTAATCTAAGGTTTTATATGGGTTTATAAGTGTTTACCAAAAAAGAATCATTTTGTTATCGTTTTTTGAGATAAAAATGTGCAAAATCCCATTTTAGAGTCAAATTTAACCCTGAATTTTTAGATTGTTTAGAAAAAAGTTAATTTCTCGATAAATTTAATCTTGAAATGGACGCCATTGATTTTATGTACTTATTTATTAGAAAGTGTGTTAAATTCGTGGTATTTAACGAGATTTCCCCATGGGGTATTATTTTTGGGAAAACAATTATTAAGTGGTTGCAGGTAACCTAAATCGGATATCATTAAAGTATAGTTTTCCCGTTGTTAGGACTTATTAATCGGCACATGGTTCAGATATAAAAGCTCAAAGCTCCCGCACATTTTAATTTCCTGTCGAATCACGGTGTGTGCATTTCCCAGTGCAACAATATTACATTAGCAGATTGATTTAACTGAACAGCATCATTAATCATCCGGAAAAGTTGTGTTTTCCGTTTTTCCGGATGATTGTCTTCACTGAAAAGAAAATTGAGTAATTTAAATGAAGCTCCTATAAATTAAGGCTGCATTTTACGCAATTCTAGTTTAATTTAAATTTGCAATTTACGGGTTTTACTTTATATTAAAATTTTCTTTTATCGATCAAAGAATTTAATACGTGTACGAGACTTTATGGAGTAATAAATTAATTATTTTGATATTAAAGTGCCAATCGGCGCCTGCTTTGAGCTCCAATGAGGCTAAAGATTTAAACTTTTAAAAACCCATCCTACTTCATAATCCGTATTTAAATTTATTATAATAAATTTTTAAGACGTACAATTAATCCCTAAAAATTATAATAAAATTTTGACACTTTTTTACCTCATAAAAAAATTGGTAAAATTATTTATTGTAAAATTTTATTTGAATTTGAAATGGAAATTTATGTTCTGTGTAATTAGTAATCAGTTTTGGACAAATACCAAATACATTTATGTGTCCAAGTGATTATTCAACATGTTCAGTAAAATGGGAGTCAATGTGGAGCTGAATGGTCTTGATTACAAGTCCTTTGTGCTTAAAGGGATTAATAATTGGAGAATAACATTTATACATTTATCACATAAATAAACAAATAAATAGCAATAGCTTTATTTTATTATTTCAAATCAACATGATGTGTGGTCTTATAGGTTTACAAAATTTTTAATTAAAAAATGGTGTTTATTTTTAAATTACAAAATTAAATTTGATTTACTAAAATGATTGTAGAAATATCGTACGTCACCACACAAGTTAATTAAATACCGCACTATTTTTCTCTAATAAAAATAAAATAGTAAATTCCCATTTACTGATAATAAAATTTTTATTACAGCATAATGTAAGTCGCGTTATATTACTTGAATTATTTATAACATTATACCACAATAATCAGGTAAATCCGATACTTTTTCTATAAAAATATTTGTTAAGTGGAAACAGGATGCATTTTAATACCTGTAAAGTGTTTTTCTTCGTAAAATCATAAAATTCTATAAATTTAAGTACTTTTTTACAATATTTTAAAATGCATACAATAATAAACAATAATTTTTGCAATAAAAATATAATATTGTAGTGATAAAAAGAGTGGCAGTCCTAGGACTTGGATTACCGGTGACACCGTTACCGGTAATATCGGTAATAACACTCAAAAAATATTTCTATATTACCGGTAAAAGGGAAATTTAATTCCGGTAATACCGAAGTACGATTTTGAGCATTAATGTTCGCACTGAGAACAAATATGATATGTACAAAAATTTGGCCTGGTTTAAGTAACGAAATTATGCTTTTTACGAGCATATTTTAATAAATTAAAAGAATTTCAAAATGCATAATTTCACTGCTTTAGTTATTGTGGTTTTATGTGTTATACAGAGTGTCCCACTTTCTATCCAGCAAAAAATTAGATATTAAATGTCATTCTGAACAAAAATTTTCCTATGAACTATTATGTTCTTTCGACTCCTTCCTTCCTGATTTTTGTGGAACGCCCTGTATAATATTCTTTATTCTTATTATATTTTTTTTATTTAAATCAATTATTATTTGGATTTTTTCTTTGCAAAATTGATTATTTAAAATAAGTGAATGACGAGGTAAAATTTAGCATCTTATTGGCTTAAAGATATAAAAAATCCAAAGCATCCTTGATTTAAATAAAAAAATTAAAAGTACAATTAAATTTATACATGATGTCCCTGAAAAAACATTAAATTTTTGAAATTTTAAAATTGCTGTAACTTTTTGAGGAGTCGAAAAAACATAATAATTCATAGGAATTTTTTTGTTCAGAATGACATTTACTACCTAAACAATTTTTCTGCTGGGAAAAAAAGTGGGACACCCTGTATATGTTTTATCTTATTATATTATACAGGGTGGTCAATTTATCCCGAAGAATTGAAGTATTTCTAAAAGTAAGAGATTTAGAAAAAAAATTGTTTAATTTGAAAGCAATCTCAGACTGGGCATAGTTATTTTTCACCTGGTGGACTTCTTGGTTATTTCAACTACAACTCAGTTTTTTTGTAAATCCATATTTTTTAATAGATTCTGAATCTACCAAAAAACAATAAAATATTGTCAGAAGAATTTTTCGTTTTAGCGTTTATCACTTGTCCATAATTTTATTTATAATGTGAAAATAACAAACTTTTAATATGAATATCATTATTTATTTAAAATAAAATACAAAGTAAGGGAATCTAAAGAAAAAATTATTTCATTTCTGGCCCATTTCAATCTAAACTTTGACTGGAAACACTTTTTTCTAAAACCTTACTTTTGGAGATATTTCCACTATTCAAGTTAAATGTACCACTCTCCAGTACAAAAAAGTTTTCTGTTTTGTATTTTTAAAGTTATTATAATATCAGTTATTTGAAATTATTATTGTACAAGAAAATTCATTTTTATTTGAATTTTTTTTTCCCAAAATAAAGTTAGTTTATTTAACTTATTATTTAGTTTACCTTAAATGTGATTTTTACCATTAAATATTAGCAATGGGATAAATTTTTACAATTACCGATAATACCGGTTTTTACCGATAATAGCACTTTTTTCAATTCGGTATTACCGGTAATGGGATATTTCGGTAATTTGCAAGCCCTAGGCAGTCCCAAAAGGGGGTCGGAGGTTAATTTATACTCCCTGACAAGGTTTAAATTAATTTGTACCCCATATGTTTTTTGAAAAATCTTTCTACAATTTTTGCACTAAATTTGACTCTAAAGTGGAATTTTGCAAATAATTTTTTTCGGCTTAATCCCTTTCCAAAACTTATAAAACTTATTAGATAGTAAATTTAAATTTTTTTTTAAGATTTTATTATTTGAATATTTTCCAAGTTTACGATTTCAATAATTTCTTGAAAACTACTAAAGTTATCCACACCATATTTTATAAAGAAACATTGCACCTAGATATACAGGGTGTCCTGTAACTACACCAACAACGCTTAAGTGGTGATAGCAGATAGCAGACGTGAAAATAAGTGGATTTGACCCTATTTATCTATATCCAAAAATGCACCCCTAAGAAGTTATAAGCTTCTGAAGTCCATTTAAAAAAAATATTTTTTTTAATTGCTGCCAAAGTAATAAAAATTTTATGATGAAATTTTGTATGCATGTATTTTTATAAAAATCACTTATTTGGTAAAAATTTTACCAATCCTCGATTACCGGAAATGGTCTTAGATGGTACGAGAGGAGATAAAACACTTAAAAACTTTTTTGATATTTAAAATTTTAATTCAAAATTTATTGCCTCGTGTAGATAAATTCAAGAGAAAGATTTTTTGTCTCCTATCCTATAAATTTTGTGTAGGATGTGCTATTTTCGAATAAAATCAAAAAAATGATTTAATTTAAGATGTTTTTAAAACCGTATCCATGGTAACAAGCTACATATTCAACTTTTCAACTGGATTTCCTAATTTTAAAATTTTAATTCGAGTTTAATGAGTAGGCGAATATGCATTTAATTTGGAGTAAACGCAATGGTAATTTTTTCTTAAAAATGTATGTTAAAAATTATTAAATTATTTTTTTAATGTTTTTCAGAAACTGCACTTCCTACGCAAAATTTGAAAGGGACAAAAAAAATTTCTCTTGAATTTCTCTACAAAAGCAAATAATATTTTACAAAAATTTTTGAATACCGAAAAAGTTCTTAAGTGATTTATGTTCTTTGGTACCATATAAGACCATTTCCAGTAATCGAGAATTGGTGAAATTTTTACCAAATGAGCGTTTTTTTTTTATAAAAATGAACGCATATAAAATTTCTTCACAAAATTTTTATTACTTTGGCAGCAATTAAAAAAAAATGTTTTTTTTAAATGAACTTCAGAAGCTTACAACTTTTGAGGGGTGCATTTTTGGATATAGATAAATAGGGCCAAATCGACTTATTTTCAGCTCTAGTATCACCAGTTAAGCATTGTCGGTATAGTTATAGGACACCCTGTATTTTAAAAAATATTTGGTGAATGTAGGTTTTCCATAATAAAATCGCAAAATATTTGCTAAAATTTGGAAACTAATCCTGCTCTGAGGAGTTTATTTGAAAACTTTGAAACATTTTATTAGAATGATTGGAAAATACAATTTACTCCTTAAATTTTGAGCCCTTAAAAGTTTTTGCATCCCGAATAGTTCTAGAGAAATCAACTTCTTTCTGAAAAATAAAAAAATTCTGCGTTTAATTTGATTCAAAAGTAGGATTTTTGCCAAGAACTCAACAATAAAATGATTCTTTTTTTGGCTGAAAACTCAGTTCCAAAAACATAAAATTTTAATTTAATTAGTGAATTTGATTTTTTTTTTTAAGATTTCATTATTTAAATATTTTCCAAGTTTTAGATTTTAATAATTTCCTTCAAAAGTTATCAACACCAAAATTTTGTTTCCCATATTAAGAAAATCGCCCCTGGATAAAAATAATAAATAATAACTTGACATCCCGTTTTCGGTATTTAACTTCATTTTTTGGAAAACTCTGGAACAGATTGATTTTGATTTTCAGGGGTACAGATTTTTAAATAATTATCCCTTACCTACTTTCAACTCCTAAAATGGCCTTGATCGAAGTTTTCGTTTGACCACTCTTAAGATAGTATACAAGGTGTTTCCAAATATACAGGGTGGTCGAGTTAAAGTAAATAGTCGAAATATCTCCAAAAGTAAGAGTTTTAGAAAAAAAACGTTTCAAATAAAAATTATTTGGTCTTAAAGGGGCCACAGAATGAGAACAATTAGTTTTCACCTGGACGACTTCTTCATGGTCATTCTAACCCTAACTCAGTTTTTCCAAATGGAAACCCATGTTTTTTTTATTTGAATCTGAATCCAACAAAAAAAGAAGAAATTATTGTCTAAAGCATTTTTCTTTTTAGCCTTTAGTTTTAGCACAATTTTTGTCTTAAGTTTTTCTACTTTTAGGCTTATTCCTAACATTTGCGAATATCTGGTAGAATACATTTTTTATTTTTATTTATTACAATATGAAATATGCAAATACAAGAAGAAAAAGTTCCAAAATTGCATATTTAATATTGTAATAAATATCAATAAAAAATTTATTCAACAAGATAGTCGCAAATGTAAGGAATAAGCCTAAAAGTAGAAAAACTTAAGACACAAATTGTATTAAAACTAAAGGCTAAAAAGAAAAATGCTTTAGACAATAATTTCTTCTTTTTTTGCTGGATTCAGATTCAAATAACAAAACATGGGTTTCCATTTGAAAAAACTGAGTTAGGGTTAGAATGACCATGAAGAAGTCCTCCAGGTGAAAACTAACTGTTCTCATTCTGTGGCCCTTTAAGACCAAATAATTTTTATTTGAAACGTTTTTTTCTAAAACTCTTACTTTTAGAGATATTTCGACTATTCACTTTAACTCGACCACCCTGTATGTAGATTTACATTATAAAAAGCTTTCTTAATCAATAAAAATTCATGGTAATGGACCTTTCCACAGTAAAAAAATGTTTTCTTCAAACCTGATTAAAGTACGGACTTATGTGATGCTTGACGGGCTTTAACAATTTTTATGTTCGTTAACTCGAGGGCCATGTTCGTGCATTTCTGAAGTAAATTAGGTGCAATCAAGTGTACTTATTACTAACAAGGATTAGAAAGGCGGAGTAGAAATGCATCTTAGGCAACCGAATATACATTAACATGACATGTAAATTAAATGTCAGATTTTAAAATTATATTTTATATTATTAATTTATATATTTGGATGTTTCAAGAAAAAATCGCATGTTTTATTCGGAGTAAAAGAACTTTTTGTGGCTCTGAGAGCTCGTCCTACTTGCTCGCCACAAAAAGTTTTTCTTTTATTCCTGATAAAACAATATAGTATTAATCAATTTTATGTTATACTATAGTTCTTAAAATAACTTGCTTTAATGTGTTAGTTTATTTTTTAACTAACAGTGCACCAGAAAAATTTAAATTAAGTAATTGTTTTTGAATTCGTGACACCGAAATAATTCCGACCTAAGTTTTTACTTACTCGTGAATGCTCGGCAGCCTTATTCTTGAACCACTCGACACGATGTCGTATACGACTTTCTGTCTGTACTTGTTATGTCGTATATGGTCGTATACGACATCGTGTGGAGTGATTCGAGAATATGGTCCCAAGGCAGCTTGGGTTGTGTTTATCATCATGGCACCTCGACAACAGTGATATGTCAAAAAAGTTATGGAACTTTACGTGGACGAGACATAGATTCAAATATTTAAATTTTTAACCCGGAGACAAAAGTCATAAAAAAATTGATTGGATATTATGCATTATTTTAACTTCATCTTCAAGACTAAATAAAAATTAAAAAATCACTGAGATTTTGAGCAATTTAAAGCGCCCTTTAAGCCGTGGTTCCGTTCCGAAAGACACCGGCGTAAAATGAACACGCATTTTTCGTGCATTTTTCGCAGAATGTTCTGAATCACTATTACGCCCATAATGAAACTACAAATTGGATATTCTTTTAATTTTATAATAAAATAAAAAAATGTAATCATATGTTTTTATTTTTCTTAAAAACCAAACGAAAACTAAGTCGGAAAATCCCACGCCAGCACCAACCGGCGTAATTGTGAATTAGTGTAAATCGAACCGGTGCAAAACGCTGTAGCTGTATATATTTGATATTAAATAATCTAATAAAATTTATTTTACAATGACCATATTAGATATTATTATTATTAATATATGTTTCGTTAAAACCCGAAAATGTAAAAATTCTCAAAATTTAAGTACAAAACTTGATTATAAATATGTAGACATGAATTAAAATTACAAATTAAATTAGAATATTATTAAAACCGAAAAATCTAATTACCTGAAATAACCCTCATCATCCCTCATTTTATCGTTGAAGAATAATAATGGCACTAGAAATTCATTTCAGATTAAATTAGATTACAACATAGTCTTTCCTTCGTCAGACAAATTTTTACAGTGCGAATCCTTAATTATGTAAATAATCAAAATAATAGGCACCAGGGACCTTTGAAATCTAAATTACTTAAGGGAATAGAAAATCGATACTTTCGTATTTATTTTGTGATGAATTTAAATTTGAAATAAATTAAAAATAAATATTTTGTTTCGAAGTAATTTATACCTGATTGTCATGTTTGATTCATTTTTATTTTTAACAATTGCAAGTTATGTTAATTTCTACGGTTCGGTATTACAGATTTCTCATGGGCCATCCGAAATTATGATTCGTTTTGAAATTCGAAACATTTATTATTTTTATCCGCATTTCTACCATCCTCTCTCTCTGATGTCTTATAATTTATAAAAATCAAGACAGGTGAGAAATGAGAGCAGGCTCAACTTTTGTTATTATTGTATACTTGCGTTGTAATCTACCTCTGTTACATATCTCAACTAAACATTATTTCGTGTAGACAATTTTTTCAGATGAAAAATGTCTTCCTCGTAAATTAAAACCAAGGATATTAACAATGCAAATGTAAAGTCTATACCGAAAATAATCGTTAACGTACTGGATATACAGGGTGTCCATGATTATCTGTGCCAATTTTTTGGACGATAGATAGGGAGTGTAGCTAAGCATTTTTTGAAATCCTTATAAAATATTGTAAATTTTTTGAAGTTTTCATAAAAGTCACTAGGGGTACAATTCTAAATGAATTCAATGTAGTTGCTATTTATCTTTTGAGTTGAATCATATTGTATAGAAGTTTACTGAAGCGTAATGTTTAAAAGGTGCTTTTTTAATTGCCAATTATTTTACTAAACAAATAAATGACAAGTAAATAATAATTAAAATTTAAAATCATTTTTTATTACAAAATGTATAAAAAGTTGATTTTACATATAATTCTAAAAATCTTAGTCGAACTCGTAAAATGTATATAACTTTTGAAATTTAATATAAAAACTAATTATTAAATCATTGATTTCATCCTAACTTAACTAACTTATAGAGCAGTCAATATTTAGATATTTACACTAGAAATTTGTTTTTCGAAGTTTGTATTTGTTGTGGTTACTTTTCTGTTAGTAATTAAGTTTCTCGATAGGTTTTGATCGCGAAGTTTCAACGTGAAGTAGGTAGGTGAGTATTTGGGAAATGAGAGTTCATTATTTGCAACTCGAGAAGTCCGAAATTAATCAGTTAAATACGTTTTGCGTTGACGTCGACGATGAGGCCTAATGAGAACGGAAACTCGATTAAACCAAGACGCCTCTTAAGAATCTCACTTTAAACGATCCTTCGTCACGACAGACCAAGTAATTATTATCTCACATGTATTAAAATATAAATTGTTATTAATTACAAAAATGTGTGGAAATAAGTTATTTTAGTTTACCCCCTTATTCACTAACTCTTAATGACAAGTGAACGACTCGTTATTTAACGATAATCGTTATTTAAAAGGTTTCGCTATTCTCTAAAAAAGCTCTCTCGTTTACGAACGATACAATCGTTCAACTATTATCGTTCATCTATCGTTATTCAACGTCAGACTGGAAGTTATCGTTTGCTAACCTTTTGAAAATTTAAATCGATTTTTTCTAGAAATAAATACAAATATAACATAATAATGGAACATGCACTTCTTTAATTAGCTGAAGCAGTACAAAGAGGGTAATTATATTTTAAAAAAATACTTTTACTATAAATAGGTAATAATTAAAGGTTACGATAATTATTTTTTGTGACTTTACTTAAAATTAAAATAATTTAATATTTTCCTTAGAGAATCTATAAATTTAAAAAGGCGGAGGTGGGATAATTCACATCACATCAAAGAATATTGTTCGTCAACTATAGAGACTTCCCAAAGATCTGCGTCTTCAACTATTCAATGAAATTCAACCTCATTTACAGCCAAGAAGAAGAAAAAAGAAAATTCCATTTTTTGTTACTGCTATGTATTTTTTTCTATTTTGGTTCGTTATTATGGCTAGTGACGCACTGACAGCAGTGTGTTACTAGCCCCCTAGCTACTCTAGCTCTATTAAAAACGTTCTACTATCGTTACCTTTCTTTAACGAACGAGAGGTGATAGAGAATACAATATTAACGATTGTCGTTACACGGAACGTTATATCGTTCGTGAGCGACTCGTTCACCAACGACTATTTAGAGAATAGAAGGGGGTTAGTTAATCTTTAATACTTTTTGCACCAAAAACTATTACAGATTTTAGTATTCTAGAAAATTTAAAAGTTGCGGAATCTTCATAAAATTCGACGCCCTTTGACTTCTTGTCTTTTGGCAAAAAAAATAGGAAAATACCCAAATTATTAATGTTCTTAGATATTCACCAATGAAAAACTTTTTTTCGTAAAGCTGCTTTTTCCAAAATTTCTTTTTTTACTGTATCTGAAATTTTGGTTTGCCTTTTAGTCCAGAAAAATACAAAAACAGATTACAGCCCTTTGAAGGTGTTGCCAAAAAATGAGTTTTTACGCATTAATTTCCAGACAATAGACATTATACTTTTTGTATTACTTTTTTTGGTGATAATTTCGAAACAAATTTTATAATTTTCTTTGTTTTTTATTGTGTTAATGGTGCATCCTATATCCAATCGAGTTAATAAGAGTATATTTTTTTTTAATTTTATTTAAAAAAAAAGTTTTGAGATTTAACCCTTGCAAAGTTTAAGCAATTTTTATCTTCATCCCTCTTCAAAATTACCCTTTAGTTTAGTTTATGCTTATTAAAAACATCATAAAAACAGTTCTAATAAGTACTTATGTCATGGTTTATACCAAATTTGAAAAGGATAATGTAAACCGTTTAGAAATAAATGCCTAAATACTCATCATATCAGCTTTTGAAACATTTACTAATCATAATTACTCAAATACTTTATTAGTTAAAAGTGGTGTACCTCAAAGTTCCATTCTAAGGCCACTAACTTCGGACCAAAAAAATCAGAAAAATATTTATGGATACCAATTCTCTATTTACAATTGGAAACTCATAATTTAGGATTCATCTTAGATTCTGAATTAAAATTTATGTACCTAGGATTGACTAGGGGAAGCACGAAGTCCGAATTTCTACCCAGACATGCTAGTCAATCCAAGAATCGACTGAAACCTACTTAGTAAAATTCCGAAATTTTTGATTACTTCTGGCTTTGCCCAAAACAATTGGTCAATCCTCAGGATTAACCCTGCTTCGGTCTTTGACCATAACATATACAGGGTGTCTCACTTTTTTCCCGCAAAAATTTTTTTAGATAGTAAATGTAATTTTGAACAATAAATTCTGTAAACTAATATGTTTTTTCGACTTACCTACATCAATTTTAAAATTATAAAATTTTTATGATTTTTAAAAGGATACCCTGTATAATTTTCTATTTAATTATCATTTCTGAGGGTTAAATCAATTATGACTTGAATTTTGTCTTTGCCAAAATGCTTTTTCGAACATTATTTTTAAACTAATTGAACCACAAGGTAAAGTAAAGACAATATCCAAATCACAATTGATTTAAATAAAAAAATTCAAAATAAAATGAAATTAAAACAGGGTATTCCTCAAAAATTATTAATATTTAACAATTTTAAAATTGCTGTTACTTTTTAAGGAGTCGAGAAAACATAATAGTTCATAGGAATTTTTGTTAGAATGACATTTACTATCTTAAAAATTTTTTGTGTGAGACACCCTGTATATGGGTTGATATATTTGTTTATTTTTTCTTGAAGTGCTGTAAAATATTTTGATTATTGTTAACTGCATGTACAGCTACCTGAACTTCGATTTTAATGTATTTTCTAATTTAAAAAATGTTTTACCTATATGCTATATACCGGGTGGAAATGAAATTAGGGCCACCCCTGGCATTTCTCTATTTATGGAAATAAAAAATTAAAATTTTAGTATATTATATGATCTAAGAAAACAAATCTTATGGATCGAATAAATTTTAAATTTTACTTCCGGTTTATCAGGAAATGGTATCCACTTTCTTATTTTAAATATAACCCCCTGATTTTTTCTACGTAAAATCAAACATTGGTTAATTTTAAGTATGTTTATGACAAAAAAATATTTTTTTTCAAAACTTTAAGAAAAAAATTTGAATTTTTTTTGGTAAAAAATTTGAGTAAAACCTACAAAAACTATTTTTAAACATACATATGGGATATCACAGTAACCGGAAAAAAACCCTCTATTTAATTAGGGGGTGGCCCTTATATTATCCCATTTAAAAAAGTATTTCCAAAATACGCTTCTTGAAAATTAAAAAAAAAATAATATCTCAAAAACGGTGAAATAAATTTTATAAACTACAATTTATTTTACGTATTTGTATTATTTAAAAATAGTTTTTGTAGGTTTTACTCAAATTTTTTACCAAAAAAAAATTCAACATTTTTTTTTAAGTTTTGAAAAAAAATTTTTTTTTGTCATAAACATACTTAAAACTAACCAATGTTTGATTTTACGTAGAAAAAATCATGGGGTTACATTTAAAATAAGAAAGTGGGTGCCATTTCCTGATAAACCAGAAGTAAAATGAAAGATTTATTCTATCCATAAAATTTGTTTTCTTAGATCATATAAGATACTAAAATTCTAATTTTTTATTTTCATAAATAAAGAAATGCCAGGGGTGGCCCTAGTTACATTTCCACCCGGTATATTTGGTTTCTAAATTATTATACCTGGTGGAAACGAAACTTGGGTCACCTCTATAACTTCTTTATTTATGAAAATAAAAATTTGAAATTTGACTATGTTGTATCAAGAAAACACATTTTAGGCACTAAAAAGTATTTCAATATCACTTCCGGTTTTACCGAAAGTGACATTAAGTTTATTTTTTTAAATAAAACACCTAATTTTTTGTTCATAATTTAAGACTATTTTAGAAAAGCAGCATGTTTGTGATGGATTTTTTATTTTTTTTGAAATATCCCGAGTAAAACAAATATGAAAAACTGGCAAAAATAAATTGATTACACCCTACATATGAGATACCAAAATAATCGTATTAAAATCTTCTTTTTGAAAAACCAAGTGATCCGGCATATTTCCATTAAAAAAACAGTTATTTTCAAAAACGTTACTCAAAAAAGTTAATAAATTAATATCTCAAAAACCGCTTAAATAATTTTCCAAAATACAACTTTCCCTAGCTATTTGTATTATTTGGAATGAGTTTTGGTAGTTTTTATCAACTTCGACTGAAAAAAATTTTTTTTTTCAAAATTTAAAAGATGTTTATAAAATAATTTCACATTTTGAACAAAAAAAATGGGTGTTACATTTAAAAAAATAAAGTTGATGTCACTTCCGGTAAAACCAGAAGTCATATTGAAATAATTTTTAGTGGCTAAAATGTGTTTTCTTGTATCATACAACGTAGTCAAATTTCAATTTTTTTTTCACAAATAAAGGTGTACCGCGTTTCGATTCCACCCGGTATATGAAATAAAGTATGTTTATTAATATAATTAAGTTAACAAAAGTTTTAACAAATAAAAATGAGATTGTCTAAACATAATAAAATTTTGAGACGAACTTTCTCAAGATTTAGTTTTTTCTAATAATTAAAATAAATACCTATATTTTTTCAAAACGAGCTTTTTCTTTGATTTACTTAGATTTTTTCAATTAAAAACTATGAGGTGTTTAGATGAATTTTATTGAAAATGTTTTTATCCTAGAAGAAATGATATTCTAAAATTATCCTACATGTATATCTGGCCCATATTAATTTTAATTTATTTATGTTTACTGATTCAGGTTCAGAGCAGTAACATGAGAAAAGGAAAACAATTTAAAGGAATCGATATTTACGATGAATTGAAATGAAATATGAGAGAAATAACACCTACGGAAAATGATTCGAATTTGATAAAAAAATAAAAAAATAAAAATTAGTGTAATTAATAATCTTTTAAATATAACGGAAAGGCATCAGCAGAACTCCCAGACAAACCTTATTTTTTGGGGTTTTCTCGGATATCATAGAAATTTTAGAAATACTTGAATGAGATTTTGGCACTTCAGAAAAATTGTTGATCTTAAAACTTACAGCGCATTAGTTTGCCTTAAATTTAATACTAATTTAAATTAAATGGCTTTTCATTATTTACTTAAATTTAAAAATTTGGAAAGTTTCAAATACCTTCTGAATTCCTTATGGCACTAGAGTATCTTAAGCCGGCGCTGGATCTACCATATAATAATAAGATATACAGGGTGAGTCTGTAACATGGAATAAATTGAAAAAGTCAGAGACGGTTCGATTTTCCAAAACTCGCCTTAATACGTCAAATTAAAATAATTGCAGACATTTTGCGTCATTTAAAATTTTTGTGACATCGTCTACAATTTTCACGTGACGTCATCACATTTATCATAAGCCTAAACCCACAGTTTTAGTAAACGATTTGAAAGAACTTCTAAACTTGTGTACCCATGCAAAATTTCAACGACTGTTCTCGTTTCGAAGATATGATCAATATAAAGTAGCAAATTCTCAATTTTTGATTTACCAAATTTCCATAACGAGTGATGATAAGACAAAAACATTTTGCATGGATTAAAAGAATTAGACAGACGTCCTTTTAATTTCTGGACTTATGGCTTATGGGTTTCTATAAAAAATACGATGACGTCACGGAGGTCTTCTGCGATGACGTCACATTATTTTAAGTGTGCCTTTGAAGTTGAAAATCTAACCGTTTTGGCCTTCTTGAATTTATTGCATGTTACAAAACCAATTTCATTTACAATTTTTGATTGATCATGTATTCAGAATGAGAGGAGGAGATAAGTCAATAATATTTTGTATGGGTACATAAGTTTAGACGTTCTTTTAAATTGTTTACAGAAGATATTCAGCGACCGTGAGGAAAATTTTAGAGACGTCATTAGAGTTAATCACGTGTTTAACGTTAACGACGTCTCTAAATTTTTCATCACGGTCGCTGAATACACGCTTGTGGGTTTCCATTTAAAATAACTGTGATGACGTCACGTGCGCATTTTAAATGACGCTAAATATCCACAATTCCAATCATAATTTCCCGAGTCAAGCTGTTTTTCTAAAAATCGGAGCGTTTCTGATTTTTTGAATTTATTCCATGATACAGACTCACCCTGTATGTTATTTTTTTTTAAATAAATAGAAGATAACAATTACAGTAGACTTTTGTAAAAGCCAGGAAAATTCGAAGAAATAAAATAAAATTCCAAATATGTATAAGTAATTTGTGAAGAGTTTAGATAAATTTATTTTGTAGAACAGAACTTCAATATTATTTTAGGTACATTTCCGCATTAAATTACAAGAAATAATTTACATAAAAAATATTTTTAAATATGTAACCCATGATCAGCCAGTATAATATGCTGGTACTTTCGAAGAATATATAGGAAATAATTACATGTTATTTAAGGTGGTCCTAAATTAATGAATTTAAAATTTTGTAATTAAAAGCATCTTCCTAGACACCCGCGATAAATTTTCCGTTGGAAATAATAACAAGGAATAGAAAATCCATCCCACTTTTCTGGAGCTTCTTTGCAAATTATGACCAAATAACTGATAATTAATGCGAATCCCTAGAAGACGGGCGAGTTTGGGAGGAAAAAATGTGAAAAATCATGAAATCGAGCATTGGTTCTGCAGTCATAACTCAAGTTTCCCTCGTTAGATTTTCAATTTTTTTTAGATTTATAATTTAAATTGATTAGGCTACATCCTGCCAGAAAGTTACCTTATGCAACCTAGCACAAAATTAATTAGAGGGGTTCAAAGTTAAGGTACTTTTAGATCATTATATTTTTTTGTACATTCTCCATTTATTTTTCCTTCTGGCACTAATTAAAGAAATGACTTCTAAATCATCTACTAAAAAAATTATACAAAAATGTTGTTCGTACTAGCTTTTATGACTGCAGAACTAAACCACTATATTTTCCGTTTAGGAAATTGCTCTTAATTCTCGATCACATTTGATCAAATTTTAGTAATGATATTTAATATAAGCACTATCATAGCTTTAGCCTTAAAAACACAAAAATAAATATAGCAAATTGTAACTGTTATAAATACAAAATTATTGCGAATATAATTTTGGTAAATGTAGAGATTTATGCTTTTTTAAATTTAATTCGTTCGATTTTTGATTCAATATGAAGAAGGATATTCAATTTTACCTTATAAAATGTTCGCGTTTTTTCAACCTAATTTTATTTAAAGTATGTTTTTTTTTCGAAATTTTTAATTACCTTAACCAGCGTTCAAGAATAATGGGCGCTTCAACAGGTGGCGAAGAAAGCCCTCTTTTACTTGTTGATTCCGGGTACGTGTGTTGGCGCGATTGTTGGATGACCGACGCGACGCGTGAAAACTCCGGGACTCCGCTTATCTGGCGTTGGTGTCGCGGCGCTTGTGAACTCCACGACGCCCAAGCCTCTGTCTTTATAAAGCACCGAGACATGCGCCAATTCGGCGCTGAAGAGCGCCGTTGAAAGAGCATCGGAAAAATAATAACTTTTGAAATAAATTCAAATTTGCCTCAGGCTAGCTGAATATAAGGTGAATTCGTCGGGAAGAAATACAAATAAGGAAAGGGCTGTTGTGATTGAAGTGAGGATGACCTGCTTCCTCCCGGTCGTTCACGTTTTCTTTAAATCCTGATTTTAGTTTGACACCTACATGAAATGGGTGATGGACTTAATCCCTAAGCTACGTACATCAATTTATAGATGGTCTTTCTTGTTTATGTGTTCACCTACCTTATGTCAGGTCGTTAGCTGACACGTGTGAACTACGAAAAATACTTTATTTTATAAAGCCCTTAAGGAAAAACATTTTCCTCCATGTTACTTTCAAAAATTTCATTTTAAAATACTTCAATCTCAAGTAGGATTTTTGATAATAAAAAATTACTGATATGTGTTACTATTTCCTAATCTAGAGATTAGATGAAGTCTAAAGTAAAGCCAGTGATTAGTCATTAAGATCACCTAGGTCTGAAATACAGAGTGGCCCACCGAAAATTTCAGCGTAGATTGTGTTCTTTAAGTGGTCCCACAGAAAAAAATCCAAAGGGAATAGATCTGGAGACCTTGCTGGCCATTCAATGGTGCCACGCCTACCAATCCATCGAAGAAATCTGTGGTTTAAATACTGACGTACCGGCAGCGCAAAATGTGGCGGAGCTCCATCCTGTTGAAATACCAACTGATCCTCGAGGTAGCCCTCACCATTTTCCATTATGTCAGTAAGTAATGGATCAATGAGGTCTTGTAGCAACTCCAAATACATTGCTCCATTTAAATTATCGGGCAAGAACAAAGGGCCAACGATTCGATCACCATAAATGCCCGCTCAAACATTTAGTTTCTGTGGATATTGGGCATGTACTTCTTGGAATATCCCAGGTTTGCTATTTGCCCAATATCGACAGTTGCCACGATTAACTGTACCATTTAAAAAAAAGTGCATTCATCCGAAAAGCAAATGTTAAATAAAAAATTTGGATTTGTAGCGGCGCTTTCCGACATTATTTCACAAAACTCTAAGCGGCGGTCAAAGTCATCTTCATTCAATTTCTGAGCTAGTTGAATTTTGTATGGGTGGAATTTATGGTGTTTCAAAATTCGCTGAATGCTGGTTCTACTAATACCTATTACAATAGTCAATGGCCACTTGTCCCAAAAGCCCTACTTCATTATCTTCGTTCCGTACTGGATTTTCAGCACGCCTCTTTTTATTTTTGACGGACCCAGTTTCTTGAAATTTTTCGATTAAATCCAAAACATATCTTACACTTGTTTGTTTGTCTTCATGTTGTTGATTAAACACTTCGGTCGCTCTTTGAGCACAGTTATTATTTCCAAAAAAGAGGGGTACATTTTCAACCCTTTCTGCAATTGAAGATACCGTAAGTATTAATTTAAAAGTAGTTGATAAACACAATTTTTAAATAAAGTGGCTATAGCCATAAAACATCTGCTAAAATAAATTTAATTTTTGGCTATTGTTAAAGTTCAATAACATTTTACTTTTTTCTAATTTCTTTGTTTTTTCTTTAATATCCTATGAACATAACCACTGTAAAATTTTTGAAATTTACAGAAATGAATATTTGGACTTTAAATCTTAAATGAATTTTTGTAGTTAAAATAATTATTATTGTGCTTTTAGATTCAGGGTGGTTGAAGCAAAAGGATGACATTTGTGTAAAACTTTTATAGGACTTTAAGTTCACTATCTGAAAGAAAAATAAACTGTCACTAGATTTTTAATTAATTCATTTTTACCGATTATTTTAAATACTTTTTGAATTCGATTTTTTTTTTTTTAAAACGAATCGACCGATTTTCATTTAATTCATACAGTTGAATTCCAGATTTAAGCAGCTTTCAAATGATATATTACTCAACCCCTCTTGCCATTTAAGAAATGTGGGGGTTAACGCCCCCCGCTTAAGAGTACCTAAATCCATCTCATAATGCGTCCCCTTGAAAACCAAAATCGACCTATCCGAGCGTTTTTCCAAAAATTGAAGTAAAATACCAAAACCGGGCTGTTGAAGTTTTCGGTGGGCCAATCTATAAGTAAATGCATTCGTTGGAGGACAGGTTGCTGTAGGTACCAAATTAACTACATCGAAAATTTGCTGGACCGAAAATTGGTAGTTCGAATATTGCTGGATCGAAAATTGTTGGTACGAAACATTAGTGGACCGAAGTGTTACCCGTTCGAAACATTCTTGCTTCAAAATATTGCTGCGTCGAAATATCACTGGACCACAACATTGCGGCACCCAAACATTCCTGGATAGAATATTCTTGAATCGAAAGAAGGTGGAGGTTAATTAGTGATGATCCAGGCGTTAATCACTGTTACTGCATATCGGCTTTAACCACTTCCCGACTCAACGATATCAAATCCAACATTTTGCTGAAGCAGTGTTTCAAATCAACAATCAACAACGTTTCGAATGGACAACATTTCGATTATATTTCAACCCAACGATTTTCGTTCAAATGTATTTTCGATTCAGTAACTTTTCGACCAGGCAATCTTTTAATGATTCGATTGAGCAAGTCCGTTAGTTAATAGCTTTGTTCCAACTACAAGTTTTCTGACTGTCATAAAACCGTAACAAAACTTCTTGGATCGAGTCTATGCGCTTGCAGCAACTTGTTGCCTTCCAAAGTTTATCTCAAAAGACAGCGTTGTTGAAACTGTTTTTTGCACATGCGGTGATTATTCACGTGTTATTGTGGGATTGGAAGGTAACCAGTACGAGACATAGGGTACAACAGAAAGAACGCCAACTCCGATTCTGACTTAGATTTTAGATTTTGACAACCGGCCTGAGTTTAACTTCGTGTGTCAGGTAACTCCAGAATTATGCCCAATTCTTAACCCGATTTAATAACGACATTTTGGCTTTCACTTTGCCCACCAACAATGGGGGTCTGAATCTGAACCGGGTTTCATTCTATATGTACCCATTAGATTTAGATTAGATTATATATTAGGAGGGCGATTGGCTGTAAATGAGCCTTACCGAACTGCGACAATTTTGATCTTTTGTTCAACACTTACTCTAGTGGAGTCCTGGAATATCTAAATGCTTAATAAAGCTGAATAGATCCTTAGGAGGCATAGCCTTGACTTCGTCTGGAATTAGAGTTGTCCAGCCAAAGTGATCGAATCTAATGCGAGCTAATGCGTCGCATCGCAAATGATGTGCTCCGAAGTTTCATCTTCTAGGCCACAGAATCTGCAATTTTTAATTTCTGACTGGCCCATTTTGTTGAGATGATACCTCAATGGGCAGTGTCCAGTTAAAAGGCCTGTGATGAGCCTCAGTTCGTTCCTACTTAGGTCAAGAAGCTTTGTGGCTTTCTTGGGCGAGTACTCAATGAATTTTTTCGCCTGTCTTGAACCCGGTGTATGACTCCAGTAGGACATTATACTATCCTTTTCCCACAGTGTGATCTCCTCCCGTAGATGTGTTTTGTTCAGCCCACAGAACGGTTCTGGACCAGGTTTGAGGCCGATCTTGCTAACTCATCAGCAATTTCGTTGCCTAGCTGTGTTTGTGCCCGTACACAGTTAAAGTTGGTATGTCAATCCAAGCAGTACCTAACTGTTTCTTGGCGTATACCAAAATGATGGAACCAAACACAATTTCATGAACTAATTATAAGTTTTATTAAAACTGTTAGAATTTATGTGGTTATAAACTATTCAGAGATCTATATCATGAGATAATATTTTAGAAAATGATTGGTTTAATACAAGGAAAACTCTCGTATCAACTAACAATGAAAGGCATTCTAGTAATAATGAATAGGATTTGCAAGACATGGTGAGGATACTGGAACATCAGCTGGATTTAGCTGAAAAGGGCTAGGAAAAGAAAGATAAGTAAAAGACGATTACTTTAAAGATTCCATATGGATGGCAGATTAACTACGTGGAAATTGGAAATACAATTGAAGAAACGAAAGAGAGAAAGTTTGAAACTTTAAAATGGGATAAAAATCGTCATATGATAGAAATGTTAGAAATTTGTACAACAAGCTTCAAACTTGTCAAGAGTTGATGAGTTCTGTGAATAAAGAGTTGGAGAAAGAAATTGACGAATTGCAGAAGTAAGCACGGGAGAGTCACATGAAAATTGATCTATTGTTAAAAATGCTTGAGGGCAAAAAAGATGAAAAAGAAGATGACGATGCATTTAAAAAAATAGATTCAACTGCTGAATTTAAAACTATTTCTAAACCTTGGGATAATTATCTCTATGGTGGTGGAAAATTAAAAGAAATTACAAATTTGAAGGAGCAACATAATAGACCCATCTCAGAGTAGTATACACATCAGTCTAAAAATGGTAAAGTCAATCGAGGTTAATATGATACAGGAAAATGGAGCTAATAATGTGATACACCTACAAAAATATAACTTCGAATGGCCAAAATTAAAAAAAAAACATTATTTGATAGGTAATATTTTTTATTATTGTTGCAATCAAAATGATAGAGTAATTGGCCATAAAAAAATTAAAAACCGTATTGACCTTTTTTAGACGAAAACTTTTTCTTCACGGTTCCAAACTTTGTACTTGCCCTAAAAATTGACATACGATTTGAGAGCGATTCGTACAGGGAAGAAAATTTTGCACTTAAATTAGTCTAATCACGAGTTTTGAAGTTAGTACACTGTTGATAAAAAGTATAAAGCTCAAAAATACTTGTGGAAATAAAACAGTTTGTTTGGAAGGAGCTATAAGACGAATCACTTTTTGAAGGAAAGGATGTGCTGGAAATTTATGGTAACTTGGACTTAAACATGCTTAAACTAAGAAATGATTCAGGATTTGAATTTTAACACATTTGATACATAGTTTTATTTTTTTACAAACTATTTGGCTTTAGCATCGCAAACCACGTAATTCAGTATTATTTTAGTTCCCATTGATCCTACAATTTAAAAAAAAATATGACAACTATTGAAGAATTAAAATTAGACAGGGTATAAGTTGAACTTCCAAAAGTAATAATAATAAATAATTATAACAAATTTTTTTTGTACAGATTCAAGCATATTAATATATTTTAAATGATAAGGTGACCAAACTACTGCACAGTATTCAAGTTTAACATAAGCGTTATAAAGTGAAATTATAGTACTAATAGAAGCAAAACATTTAGTATTTCTAACAATAAAAACAAGCATTTTATAGCAAGCACTAACCAACTTACTAACATGTACATTAACATTAAGGTGAATATCAAAAGTAATTCCTAAATCTTTGAATTCGTCAACACGCTTTACCACACAGTTATTAAAATTATAATTAAATGGTATTAAAGCAGTCTTCCTAGAGTCATTACACAACATTTGTTTGGGTTGACAGAAAGACCATTAACGCGGCACCACGAAATAAACTTAGAAATGTCACTTTGTAAACTGTAGTAATCACTAACATTGTAGATACTTCTAAAAATCTTCAAATCATCAGCGTATGAAAGATAGGATGAAGATATATCTATGCATCATTTACAAAAAGGGTAAATAGAAGAGGTCCAAGTGTTGATCCTTGGGGAACACCATAGCAAGTAGTAAACGTTGTAGATTTATCTTCTTCATATTCAACTGTCTGGATACGATTGTGTAATTAGGACTTAATGACTTCAATAATATTGCTGTTAATATCATAATTACATAATTTCTTGATAAGCAAAGAATGCTGGATTTTATCAAACGCTTTAGACATATCAAGATACACAACATCATTTCTTCTGCCTATAGATTCGGATATTTTTTGAGTAAAGTTGAAGAGATTAGTACATGTAAATTGATGAGCCATAAAACCATATTGTTGTATAGATATTGGCGAATATACTTTGAACTGAATATATTCAGATAAAATACTCTCAAACACCTTAGAGAAGTTGCTAATAATGGCTAAAAAATCAACATTTGTATAAAATAGTTCAGCTGGTGGTTTACTGGAATCGAAACAATTAGATGGATCTAATTACAATGATTGGAAATTTTTGATTTTTGTGGATTGTGACTTATGGAATTGTATTGAGTCAAAAGAAGATTAAATAATTGAAGCTGATTTGGACCAAAGAACGTTGGAGAAGATTATACTTTCAATAAAACCATTTGTGGCAGCTATAACAAAAAAAGACACTGACAGTCAAAGAAGCTTGGAACGAATTCAATGAAATTTTAAATATTTACATGATTTACATGTTGATTACTCATCAATTAGAAAGAATTGAATAACCACTTAAGGATAAAATAATAATTAAAACGATTATTTTTGGAAGTTTGCCAAATGAATATCAACCATTGATCATTGATCTTGGTTATGCAAGGATAAAATCAAGAATTTGTAAAGTCTTTGTTAATTCAAGAGAATCTTACAAAAATAATTTTAAGAATGAAAATTCGGAATCAGAATCTGTATTTTATGGAAAGTTTTGGAAAAATATAAAAAAAGGTTATAAATGTTTCCATTATGGTCATGAGTCATGATAGAAAATATTGGTGGTTCAAGTCACTTGATATTTAACAAAGATTGGTTGGAATTTTTTTGGAATTTTCAATGGTTTAATTTAAATTGCAATGAATAGTTCCATATTTCCATATCTCAACATCTTTAAAAGACTTTAATAGCACAAGTTGTCATATTATAACTTTTGTGAGTTAATAAAATATGATACAAATCTAATGCTCTTCTTTATAATGGCTCGAAGAGTAGTCATAGATAGCGTTATGAAAAAGTTTTTATAATTTCTGTAGAAATTGAAAACCGACTTTTTACCCTAAATCCATAGTGTAGGGGCGGTTTTAGGGCTTTGTGACCAAAAATTGTACAAAAAATGTATTTCTCAATGAAAGTCGTGCTTCAGTTTAATTTATTATAAATATTCCACGAAGTTAATAAACAATTCCTCATATCTACAGAAAGGAAATCTGGCTGAATCAAACATGTTCCTGCCATAACTTTGATCTCACATTAACAGGTGTACCTTCAAAACCAAATTAGGAGCGGAAAGTTCTAATCTAAATTAAATCTTTTAAAAGGAACCCCTTCCAAGGAGATGAAACAAGACGATACGCAATGTAAAGAGCTTGAAATCGCATGGGACACAACGACTACTTTTCTAGATTTTCAGCGAGCGTTACGTTCCATTACCATCTGTATTTTCTCTCCTAAAAGCAGCATTACGAAGCTCTGTACACAATAAAAATAAGCCCCTAAGTTAACATTTCGTTGCGTAATTTCGATTTGAAAAGTAAATTTTAATAAGGTTAACATGTTTTCAAATAGCGCATCATTTTATTCTCAAAGATAAAATCAAATTTGATTTTATATTGCACTATCTATTACTATTTGGTTTAAAAGATTCCAAAAAACGATAAAATGCATTTTATTGAGATATCTAAAATAAGCCCAAGTACTTTTTAAATTTTTATCTAACTTAGTTTAAAACATGTCAAATCAAGTCTCATTTTGAGACGGTCATGTCATTACAAGAAAACCCAATTACACCCTACGAGCTGTTACTTTTCCTGAAAGGAACGTGAAAATTCCTGACCCAACTGCAATCCGAGGAGTCATTAGAGCTTGGAGAAGAGCTTGGCCAAACAAGCTAAATTCAATTTTAAAATAACTTTTGAATGGCGTTAATTCACATGTAAATTTCAGCTTTGATTAGAGTCACAGTATAGGTCAAACGAAAGATTCACGCAGAGCTGGTTTATAATTGTCGTCATGTAAAGTTAGAATCAAATGTTAATTCGTCAAAATCTGGACGGATTAAGCGGGCAATTGTCCAATCGGCGCCTCTACAATTTTATCCCGGGAAACCAATCTCAGTCGATTATGTAAATTTGAATAAGCTTGGAGATGATTTCAAAAAAATATCCTCTAACTACTGTTTTAAATTAAGAATGAATGAATGCCAAATAAAAAATGGAAATGTGTTGCGGAATTTATATTACAATTCAGGACTAAAAATGGTTTAATTTTAGAAAAGTTTACAATAAAATTGGTAAATCAAAATATAAATTATTTAATGCAAAAAAAACAACTAAATATTACAACGAGTAAATTATTATAATAATATTATAATAATAAATAATGCACTCAGGATAATAGTTTTAGGCCATTAAAACATCCTAAATGGACACGCAATTTGGAATCTCCCATACAAGAGAAGGTGTTATTTGACCTAGAGCACAAATTAATTTAGTGATATAGTAAGCACATTCCCATTATTTTAACATAGGTATTAACAACGCAAATTAAATTAAATCACATGAAAGCTGGGATTATTAAAGTTGGAAATTTGCCTATTTAAATATGGAGGTCGCGACGTCTGATGCCCGATTTAATGATTGCTTTATCATCCAGTCCCATTGATAGGTAAATGAGATTTACAGTTACGAATTTAATTAATTTTAAAATTTAGAAGATGGTGGATTTTGAATACTGTAGTACAGCTTACATTATAATTGCAAAAGAATAAAATAACAATTTAAACGAGGTTTTCCAATTCTAAAATTTAATTTTGCTATTTAATTATTTGTACCCTGCTTTTATAATTCTACAATAAAATACCAAGAAATGTAGTTACATATTTTCAATTAGTAAAATCAATATGTTCGTACAAATAAATTTTTTAGTATGATTACGTAAATAATAAATTGAAAATATTTTTCGAAACATGAAAACTGTTTTATCCTGGTTAATTTTTAACTAACGAATTTTTTACATAATTTCATTGTATGGTACAATATACAAAAGTCACAAAAACTATATAACACTTCCTTTTACTTTCAATGTAACAGTAAAGGAATTTAATGTGATAGTTAATTAATAAACTACAGACTACCGTAAATAATTTTATATGGAATAAATAATAAATGGATAAGGAAATTAATGTCGGGTAATCACCTATTATCATCAAAGAAAAGTGAATGTAACCGATGTAAATGTACAGTAGAGGAAAAAATAGAGCTTCAAATTTTTACATAAAAGTTAATAATCATTTATTAAACGTATTTGTGATAAATATTTACAACATATTAAAATTTAGATATGTGAAACTCGAAAATTTTAAATAGATCCTATTGATAATTTCTACAGGGTAATAAAGCGGTAAAATTGTTAGAAGCGATTCTACAACTAATATTAAGAAAAAACTTTCTATCAAAGTATGTCCTATTTCGCTATAAGAAAGCTACTTCCCTTGAAATATTGTGTCTAAAACTAAAGTTTTCATCATTTATTTGAAAACGGATTGTAGTAGATATTTGATATTTTGTGAATCATAATAAACTTAAGATATAATTTTATGATTATTTTCATATTTTTTGAAAGTTCTGAATAGGACGAGATTTCGGTGCATGAAACTGAGTAACCTGTAAGCTTATTCTTGGGCCGTCGAGATCGTGTGGTCGACCACTTTCATGATACTGTCCTTTTCATTTACATGTCCTTGTAGTCTCGTCGACGACACGATCTCGCCCGGCCAAAGAATAAGACCGCTGAGTCTTGAGACGAAGCTTAAGATTTAAGATTTAGTCGAGTCTCAAGACATTTTATGCCTGATTTCACCAATATCTAGACGCAGTTTCACCAAGCTCAGCTCAGATTCCAGCACAGCTTAATTCGAGCTTGCGTTGCAACATGTTGGACAGATGCTTGAAGCTAATAAGAAGAGAACTTGCGTCTTGAGACGCAGTTTAAGATTTAGTTTGATGGAGAAACCGGCCGTTATAGTATTGGCAAATTAATTTGGTCTATTTTTTCCAAAAGCATATCATTTTTTTTGGAAGACCTTGAAGAAGATCATAATGCCTAAACAAAATGGTAATTGTAAATAGTATTTAACATACAGTGAAATCTTGATAACGTGAACACAAAAAGTTTTAAAATATCTGGATAGTCAACATAATTTTCTTAAGCCCAATGATATGATAATTTTAAAGCCTCTTATTGTTTTACTTTTTGTAATTCAGGAGTCTTATTCTTGAAACACTTGGCACGATGTTGCATACCACACTATAAGGACAGATTTTTGCGCCCAGTTTCTCCAGCATATATTTAGACGTAGCTTCACCACATTCAGCTCAGATTCAAGCTCAGTAACTTGGCTAGGTTCCAGATAGATTTGGCAACACCGCTGTAAAGCGGATGCTACGCTCCCAGTCCTCTTCTAATCGGAAAAGGTGTAGAATCAGCTGATCAACTAGTTGTTAGATGTTAGGTCTAACCAGATCTAAGATGAATTCTTATATTTAGAATATATGTATATATATTGTATACATATTTATTTTTTAAATCTACATTATTCATATAATTTAAATCTACCTCTCATCTATAAAATTAACATTTTCAAAATTCATGTATTCTGGGCAGATAGGATTGCTTTAACGAGTTTAGGATATGTTTTTATCCTCAAGCGTTCAAAATCAACGACTTATGTATAGGCTCTGCTTGACGCGAATAAGACCAGATTTCGGCATGGTGCAACCGAATAAGCTGAACTTGGGACTTGATACGCACCTTAAGATTTAGTTTGGTCTCAAGACATTCTGGAGAAACTGGGCGTTAATTTTTGATTAAACAGAATGATGAAAGTGTTATACCATATCGTGTGGATTGTTTCAATAATAGGGCCCCAGATGAATTTATTATTTCGGAGTCTGCATTATCATCGTTGTTCTTGGAGTGATTTTTTCCGGGACTGTATAATTGTAGGACTGCATATCTTTTGTTCTTCTCCCATGTTATGAGCGCACGCCACTATGGAACTTTTCCGATAGTATAATTTTGTAAGCCTTTCAACATTTTGGTCCATCGGCTGAACCAGCGATTTTACATTGGGAGACATTTACCTAACAAAAACCTTCACATCTTCAGTTTGTAAGTCCTCTGGAAGGTGAGAAGGTGCAATATCCAAAAATAAAAAAGAATAACTTAGCCAATTGTCTAAAGAAGAACCAATTTAAAAACAATATATTTTTTTTAAATCAAGGATTTTCTGATTATTTTATTACTGTTGGTTTTAACTTATGCATACAGGAGTCTTCTCATGAATTCCTGCATGTTTTTTCATCCAGCATTTTCCCTTATAACCCAGTTTCATCTGCATTATAAAGTTGATTTTCAGAAAATCCGATTTCTTCAATTAAATGTGGTATTTTGGGATTGCCAGACATATTCTGTAACTATTTTTAAACGTTGCAACTACTCCTCGCTTGCAATAAATTTTAAATTTGAGGTTGGATTTAAACTTGAGTATACCTTCAATGTCTTTTTTGCTTTATAATATCACCAGTAACAGGTAATTGTCTTTTGGGTTGTTCAAGAACAGTTTTCTTTCCATAATAGGAAAGACAGATGTTTTCAAAAAAGAACCAACCCATTGAAAGTTGTATTTGAATTTTTTTCTAATTTGAAGTTCCAAATGTTGGCACAAATTCTCTATGGGATTGATATCTGATATTCTTGAACTAAACTAGCCAAATGTTTGGAGTCGTTATCTTGTTGAAAGTAATAACTTACCATAATTCCTATTTTTATCGCACTTGATTCTAATGCCCGTTTTCACCAAAGATTCCTAAAATTTAGGCATTGCTTATATTGCTGGTTGCTAGGCATTTTTAATTATTTAATAAAAAATACCTAAAATTTTAGGAATCGTTGATGAAAACGGGAATTAGTTTCCTGGTAAAATGTTACTTTACATAAATCTATCCATGATTCCTTCTATAAAATGGAGATTTCCCACTCATTTGCAATCATACAGCATACAGCCTCATACCATTACATTGCCATTTTACATTCGATCCAAAAATATTAAATGTACATTCGTCAGAAAAGTCAACTTTTTTCCAAAACTGTGATGGATTATTTACAATTATTTTAGCGAATTCCACTCTTTTCTTCCCATTTTATTTATTTATCCATGGGTTTTTCCTTGCTCTCCGTCCGTTAATGCCAGGTTTTCTTATAACATTTTTCATTGATTCTGGGTTGTTTTCCCAGTTCTGGTTTTCAATTCAGATGATAGTTTTACTGGAGTTTTAATTGTATACTGTATTGTGGTTTCTTTTTACAATTTTGCTAATATTACGAAATGATTTTCTTTCTATTAAAAAGATTTATATAAATTTTTAATTTTTTCTTTAGTTTTTCTACTCATTTTGTTTATTTGATATCTCTTCAATAATATTAATATACAGTTTTAAGACAAGTTTTAATACTGAGACTGATTTATTTGGCTAGATGTACGAATCCTTTTTTTTGTCAATTTTTTATTTTATTTTGTATTTTTACATACTTTGAACTTGAACCAAATTGTAAAAACAATAATTTTTATAGCTCTACACTCTCTACATGTATTACTTGGAAGGTGTACGAATGCTTATTTTACCCAATGTGAATACATTTTGTAGAACACACTTCTACACTTTATTATCATAAATATAAAAATAAATTCGCTGTGTCTCCAATAGGAACAATAAAAGATTTGAAAATTCATGTTATGGAGTGTATACAGTATACAGGGTTAAAAAAACAGCATACAAAATGAAGTAAAAAGATAATAAAGAAAATAAAAAAATCTAATGTTGCTAATTTGGAAAATTTTAGTAAAAAAGCGGACCTAATAGAATCTCTATTTTTATATGAGAATTTTATATGTATACAATTTTTTTGGCTAATGACTTATTTTATAGAGTTTTACATCCTATTAAAAAAAGTACCAAAACGTATGAAACACCCTGCATAGAAAAATCATGTTGTTCGCAGGACTAAAAGTTCATGTAAGTTCACGTTAGCGAGCTTCCACTGTACTTTAAATTCAATTAAAATTTTCTCTACTTTTTTCCACTACTGTATAATAATGTTTGTTTTATAATTTTTACTCTTTAATTCCAGGTTCAAAAAAATTATGAAACATCATATAAATGTAGATGTGAAGTATAGAATGAAATATAAAAATTAAATGTATTTTTTTATATTTATTCACATTTGCTTGTGTATAATTTTCGAGTTTAAAAGCATTATTATTGGTTATTCAGTAATTTTATTATTACTACATATACATGAAAACCCCACAAATATAAATTATAATATTTAATTGCCCCAATAACTATTGAAATTCGATATAAAGGTATGATATTTCTCAATATAATTTATTAAAAATAAAATACATTATATGCAGAAATTCCAATCAAATGAATTAATTACTTTTACGTTACATCTTCATTTAAGACCTAGATTCTGAGTCATTCAACGACCCCCTAGTATCCTAACCTAGTTTAAACTTGGGGTATAGAAACTAGAAACTATTTAAAAAAATTACTGTAAAATTTTATATAAATTAGTCATGATTGGTTGGTATTGAAATATCAACGACCTTAACTTAAACTAAGTATTTTAACATTTAATAAA
The DNA here is from genome assembly GCA_963971135.1 of Stenus bimaculatus. Taxonomy (NCBI): domain Eukaryota; kingdom Metazoa; phylum Arthropoda; class Insecta; order Coleoptera; family Staphylinidae; genus Stenus; species Stenus bimaculatus. Next base: position 41,254,388 of record OZ020183.1, on the reverse strand, counting down.
AACTTTTGTATTCTATACTTTTATGACATTAAAGTGTGTATTTACGTAATAAATAATCGTAGTTGTGAAGTTATTTTTAGACGCAATAAAAGCATTTTCACAAGAAAAATTCCCATTATAGGTGCAAGTGCAGATGACATGATTTCGTAAAAAAATGTAGCCTTCGTAGCTCGCGCTATTGACATGAGATAAGCAAAAATTAATTAGTAGTAAGCACAGGTTATACAGCAATCATCTTTTACGAAATTTCTATTTATTCACGTGTTCAGAACACCGTGAAAATGCAAGGAGCGTCCTCGTCCTGCACGTGTAATTGCCTTTTCTTTCTCGCGTAGATTTTAAATTATAAATCCACTCTTGTTATTCTTGACCATTGTGTGGTAATATTTTTTATCACTTTTTTGTAATAATCATTAAATTATGAAACACCTATTGCAACTCGAAAAAATTATTTGCTCTTTGATCATTGATGGCCAAAGCATGGATGAGTTTGGAAATAAATATAATAAATGCTTAGCGATTTGGGTGAAAGTTTGTTTAATTTAATGAAGGCTTCTCGGCGAAATTAATTGTTTGTAGGAATCGAATCTTTTAGATAATAATAACCATAATAACTTTCGCTTTAAGCTTTAATCGAATTATACTAACTATAATCTCGTGATTTAAAACATTGAAACTTTAATGCACTTCATTGTTAGTGAAAAGTGGGGTATATTCCTGATTTAATTGGCGTTGCATAAGAAATATTACATAATTTTAATCAAAAAGTCAAAAGAAATATATTTCCTTTTATTTTTCCAAGTCTCGACGTGATTAAAAAATAGCTTTTACATTTGTCTCAAGGCGCACAGCAGAATTAACTAATGAAGAAATTTGTAAGAAAATTATTTTATTCACAAATATTGTCTTGTTATTGTAGTTTACTTACAAAGTTGTTTATAAAATTAAGCTGCTTCTGCTTTTACGTTTATTCTTGTGTATAAACATTACAATAACGAGAAATCAAATATTACCTACACAAATGTGCAATTATAATTTACAAACCTACATGTTTGTTTGATCTAACACAATTCTCATGGCATGCTCTTAAACTACGGATGTTTTAATGAATTAAAATTAATTATTGTACTTGCAACATTATTTGTAATTGTTGTACTTCTAAATACTGCTATTATTTACGAGCTAAAATTGCAAAATCAAAGTCATTTCTTAATGAAAATGAAGTTAATGTGCATCATTTTATCGAGATTAAGCAAGTTTCTCACTACTAGCAGTAGTTGCCTAATTATTTATAATTTATCTATTAATTAAAGATAAAACGATATTACAAAATTTTATAATTTAGTAAGTTTTAAAGAATTATTATGAGAATACAATTCCTGTCACTTCACTTCAATTTTTTAATATATTTTGAGGTATAATAAGTGAAAATAAAATACGACATTGACAATACAAGGTTGACAATACCACGCTCAAAAATGAAGCCTTCCTGAGCCTTCCATTGAGCTATAGGATACACTGCTAGTTGCTTCGTTAAAACCAGTTTCAGTTATTATATTGATTAGAATCCATTTTTTCTAAAAAAATTCGATAATATTCTTACCATTTGTGATGTTATACCCATGAAAATAAGTCATCAGTACGCGAAGTTACTATGAAAAATTCTTGTGAAATGGTTGCAGTAGGTACATCAAATATCAATTTAAAATATAATTTTTCTTTTCGAACTTTGAACAAGTCCAATTTGGCAAAAAGCTGAAATAATAGTTTCTGTATATCCTTTTGCGTCCACTTCAGCTTTACATCTTTTAAGCATTGAATCCACTAATTGGACATTCAAGAACTGTACCTTTTTTAGGGAAAATCATTCTTTTACTAATTTTGATGTGTGCATAGTTGTCCTGCCTTCACATCAACGGAATTTCTACTTCTAAAAATGGTAGGTACCAGGATTTTCTTTAATTCTCCCTATATTGAAACGGTCCATTTTCCCATCAATTTCCATAATGAACCCAATACCAGATCGTGAAAATCAACCCCAAACCATAATAGAACCCTTGTCATATTCAGTAATGATCGGAATTTGGTATCTTACATGGTACCTTTTTGATTTATTGGTCGTCTCACATATTTTGTGCTATTCGAGCATCCACTTTTTTGTGGTCCACGATAAATACGATCTGGCAAATTCCAGCTGGGCTTTCCCAATTTCTTTGAAATAAGTGCTTTTTTCACAGCGACACGTCCATTCAAACCAGCAGCTAATAAACAATTTCTAATGATCCTGTTAGTGAGATGAATGTTGATTCCCTAATTTGTCTACACCTTTTCCAATTGTATTTAGTATTTAAGAAAAAATTAAATCAATTTTAGAAATCACAATTGTAATTGAGAAAGCGTCATTTGAAAATCCGAAATGGATAATTTAATTTCAGAAAGTATGATTTGTATTTCAGAAGCAATCAATTATATTTCATATTATAATTCAAAGTAAATTTTGCCGCAGAAATTTTGAATTACCTAAATGCTTATATGTATAATAGATGTCTTATCTAGTTATAACAAAGAACTAATAAAATCCAAGAGACAATCCTTAAAATCCTTTTGGGAAGGTGTACACCAACTTACCCCAGCAATCCACTTGCAAAAAGTTATTTCTAAAGATCATTCCAATGCGATAGGTCTGGTGTCTGGTGAAAGATCCAGATGGAAGTTACACAGAGGATCACCGTGGGAGACTAGCGTCTTATTACGGACCCACTTCCCGGGATCACTAATGTAGTAGCTAAGACGCTATCAACAACCCAGGAGATTCATTAAACAGTTCCACTAGAGATAGTCGCACCTTGGCAAGGAAACCCTAACTAAAGCGAAATGGGCTATTTCAGAATTTAAGTCCTTTAAGTCACCGGACAAGGACGGAATCATCCCTGCGCTATTGCAAAAAGGCATTGAATATATTGCCAGATGCTTGCAATCCATCTTCAAGGGTAGCTATAGATATACGTTGAGGTATATTCCCCAATCATGGAGGAAATCGAGGGTAGTCTTTAAACCCAAGACGGGTAGACGGCCTCTAGATGAGCCGAAATACAATTTCCCCATTAGCCTGACCTCCTTTTCTCCTTAAACCCATGGAGAAAATTCTTGACAATCACATCAGAAGCAAAATCGTGCTTCATGTGAAACAGTTCGCCTACCAACCTGGTAAATCCACTATCGATGCTTTACACTACCTGGTGGGAATGGTAGAAAATGCACTTTCCTCTAGCGAAGTGGCGCATAGACTATTTGTGAATGTAGAGGATGCTTTTGACAACACCTCATTCGCGTCATTAGGAATATGCTGTCACAAGGAAAGATATCGAACCCTCCACTATAAAGTGGATTGAAGAGATGCTAGGCAGCCGGGTGGTTAGGTCTTTCTGGACGGTTCTGAGGTGTCAGTGGTCAGTGGCAAAGAGCTGCCCCCAAGGGGGAGGACTGTCGCCCATGATGTGGTCCAACGTCATGGATGATCTTCTGCAGAGACTGAATAATAGCGGCTACGATGCACTAGGATATGCAATATGCAGATAACTTTACAGTCGTTATAAAGGGCAAACATGAAGGGACTATACCGACCCTCATGTAAAATGCCCTAAATCTAGTCAGAAATTGGTGCAATGGGAGGAACTTAACGTTCACCCTAGCAAGACCATCATCGTTCCATTTACGAAGCGGAGGAAACAATACCTACAAACGCCTCACCTAAATGAACAAACAATCGACTTTTCCATCGAGACAAAATTTTTCGGAGTAATCCCGGATATATAAGTTAAGTTGGAACTCATACGTCGACAAAACAATCCGAAATGTAAATAGATTGAAGGGACAGGTATATGCATCTATGGACCTAATTACATGGTTTCTTTTGGGAACCTCCCCCACCATTACACAGGAAGAAACTCTGGCTGTGAGTTTTTATGCCCAAGAGTGCTTACGCTGAAGACACAAATAGAAGCGAATAGAAGACAATGAAATTGCAGATGATCTGGCAAGATCACCCTCAAAACTTACACCGACGGGTCCCTTAAACAAGATACGTATATACGGAAGGATATACTGAGGTAGGAAAGGAACAACATTGTGTCCCACTGGAGACAAACTCCTGGTGCAAAGCAGACGAAGAAATTCATTAATCGCCTAAGAAATCCATGAAACTTCTCGACCTTAGCAGGAAAGAAATAAGGTTAATTACAGATCTTTTAACCGGTCACTCCCCATTGAGATATCACCTCAATTGTGGTCTGGAGGATGAAACCTCGGAACACATCATCTGCGAGTGCGACTCAATTGCTCGCACCACATTTGAGCGCTTCGGCTGGACAACTCTCATTCCAGACAAAGTCATGATGTCTCCTAAGAAGATTTATTAAGCATTTAGAAATCCCAGGATTGTACTAGACCAAGGGTTTGAACAAAATACCTCACGACGTGGATTCCAGAAATCTCACATAGTGAATCTCAATCTCACCTTCCTCGGTGAATCCAAATTCTCTTGGTCTGAACCGAGGCGAATTTTGACTTATGCGTTCCTAGGAACGTGAGATTAACATTCACTCGGATAAAAATCAGAAATTCAGATCCTGGGGTTACAGCTCAGTAAGGCTCATCAGTAGCCAACCGCCCTCCTACTTAATCTTGTCTAATCTAATTGGTATCTTAGCCGCCATCAGAAATGTCTTCCATTACTAAAGCAGCCGCATGATCGATTGTAGTGTGTTGCGTTGAGTACAACCACCACCAACAATTATTTTTCGTTTCAGTTATTATTGTTTTTAAGCAATCAGGAGCCATAACACGAGAAATCCGAAGTTATCTTTTAACAGTTCGGTTTCACATCGGTGAATAAGGATGTAAGATGTAAGCGTAATATTTTTACTAGTGTACTCAGTGTCGGACTGGCCCACCGGACAACCGGGCAAATGCCCTATGGCCCTCCTTCCCCAGTGCTTGTCGTGGCACCTAATACGTGCCTGTTAGTAACTCAAAAAAAATCTTCTTGAATTTAATAATTCTTATACTTTAATAAAGATTTCATACATTTAAAATTTTTCAATTTATAACACAGAGATGTTTGATTTTTAGTTTAATTTTCTATTTCAATTTTTCCTAATTTTTAAAATTAAATATTCGACTGAACAAATGCTGTCACATACTTCTAAAAAATAGGATGATTTAACCAAAAGAATATCTATTAAAAATCAAAAATTAATGCACTAAGGCGCGATTACTCATCAAACTTCTGAAAAAAATATACAGGGTGAAACAAAAGTAACCAATAAGGGCAGTAACTTTTTAATGTAAAATGTAATGTAAATAAAATCATATTTATCAATATTCTGAGGTTACTCAGTGGAGTTCTATGTCGTTTTTTGCATCGAAACTCATAAAATAACAATTTTAATCTTAAATTATTTTGGAAAAATTTTAATAACGGTGCAAAATTTTTCAAAAATTTTATGCATCATGAACTGCCATTCAATAGGTAATTAAAATCACAATTTTCAATATTATGTAGTGGGGTACTATGTCGTTTTTTTGCACCGAAATTCATAAAAAAATTAATTAATCTCAAATTATTTTGAAAAAACTTTAATAACTTAAGAACGGTGCAAGATTTTTCAAAAGTTCTTTATGTTCAATGGGCAATTAAAATCAAATTTTTCAATATTTTGTTGTTACTCAGTGGCGTACCATGTCGTTGATTGCACCGAAATTCATAAAAAAAACCCATTTTAATCATAAAATTATTTTGGAAAAACTTAAATAACTTAAGAAAGGTGCAAGATTCTTCAAAAATTCTTTATGCATCATGAGCTGCCATTCAATAGGTAATTAAAAGCACATTTTTAATATTTTGTAGTTACTCAGTGGCGTACTATGTCGGTTTTTTGCACAGAAACTCATAAAATATCAATTATAATCTTAAATTATTTTGGAAAATCTTTAATAACTGTAGAACGGTGCAAGATTTTCAAAAATTCGTTATGCATCATGAACTGCAATTCAATAGGTAATTAAAATTACATTTTTCAATTTTTTGTAGTTACTCAGTGGCGTGCTATGTCTTTTTTTGTTAGAGATGTATTAAAGTTAGGATTTCCAAGTGCATTATCCAGATTCTGCATTAGACGAAAAATTATTTTTTCAGATTTTCGAAAAATTAATGAATAATTTGGAATTAGATTTTTAAAATAGCGAAAACAAAAATTCTTAAAGCTCTATTTTTAGCCCACGAAGATCATATATTGAAAAACTTTTTTATAAACCGTGTTACTGTGTAAAGTTACAAAAATTATGGATTAAAATTTAAAGAAGGTTTTCCCCTTTTTCCAGAAATACCCAATAAAACCTGATAAAAACGTTCCTATTTTTAAGGAAATCGCCTAGTTTTCACGATATTCATCAGCTGTATTAATTAAAATGGAACACCTTGTATACAGGGTGTCTCTAAAAGGTCTGTACAGAATGATATCACATACTCCTGAGACAAAAATAAGACGATTTAACCAAACTTATCTCTATCCAAAAGTGCTTCGTTAAGACGCCATCGACCTTCAAAGTTCAATTTTTTTTTCTATTTTAGTCAATTACCAATAATCCGTTCAAGCGATTAGAATAAAATTTAGCATGTGATTATTTTATGTCAAAAGCTATTATGTGAAAACATGTTTGTCTTTTTGGAAGATATGCAAGTGGTCAAAAGTCGGTCATCAGGAGCTTGAAAGTACTATAACTTTTTAGTGGGATACCAAAAACGCTTGAAACTTTTTTCTCATCTAAACAGTCTAAATTTGAACACATTTTGTCTCCTATAACATTTCTCTATCTGCTTAAGTTTAGTCAGAAAAAAATAATTTTTATTTTGTACACAACATAACCTACTTTCACCATCATAAAATTGTCTCCAAAAGGTCTGTACAAAATAATACCATATATTCCTGGGACCAAAATAAAATGAATAAAGCAAACTTATCTCCATCCAAAAGTGCTTCGTTAAGACGCCATCGACCTTCAAAGTTCATTTTTTTTTCTATTTTAGTCAATTACCAATAATCCGTTCAAGCGATTAGAATGAAATTTAACATGTGATTATTTTATGTAAAAAGCCATTATGTAAAAACATGTTTGTCTTTTTGGAAGATATGCAAGTGGTCAAAAGTCGGTCATCAGGAGCTTGAAAGTACTATAACTTTTTAGTGGGCTACCAAAAACGCTTGAAACTTTTTTCCTCATCTAAACAGTCTAAATTTGAACACATTTTGTCTCTTATAACATTTCTCTATCTGCTTAAGTTTAGTCAGAAAAAAATTATTTTTATTTTGTACACAACATAACCTACTTTCACCATCATAAAATTGTCTCCAAAAGGTCTGTACAAAATAATACCATATATTCCTGAGACCAAAATAAAATGAATAAACCAAACTTATCTCCATCCGAAAGTGCTTAGTTAAGACGCCATCGACAGTCAAAATTTATAAATTAATAATAGAACAATTTTACACAACTTATCTCAATGCAAATAGGCTACACCAAAGTTCTTCAGAATATTTATTTCCAAATTAACAAAAATCAATTTGTACAATATTGATTGTAAAATATAATTGAAACTGTGACGAAGGCGGCTAAAAGTTAATTATCCATAAGCAAATATTTTTTATTTCTTTGACCGGCAGTACGTTCCAAAACCTTTAAAATTTGTTATATCGATTATTACGGCTGAACGTATTGATTTATTCAATAAATCAGTAAATTACATTTATTATCCAAAAAAATAATAACCATGTAAAAATAAAACTAGGTGTAATTCAAGATAATATTATTAACAAAACAATTTTTAAAGTAAATGTTCAAAATGATTTCCATTTTGACGGTAACATGCATTAATACGTCGTAATAAATTGAATTGTACCCTTTGCAGCAATTCAAAATTGTTTCGAATGATAGTCATTCCATTTTGAATTGCTTCCCATAACTCCTCTTCCGTAGCTATAGGCCTGGAATATACCATGCTTTTTAAAGCTCCCCATAGAAAATAATCCATAGGTGTTATGTCGGGTGATCGCGGTGGCCACTTTACAGGAGCATCGTTTCCTCTACCGATCCATCTGTTTGGGTATTGTTGGTTTAAATAATTTCTTACATTTAATGTAAAATGTGGAGGAGCCCCATCATGCATAAACCACATTTCTCTCCGAAGATCCAGGGGGAAGATTTTCCAATAGTAATGGTAAAGTATTTTGTATGTGGTTTAAATAATTATCCCCGTTGAGTCGAAGGGGTAAACGTACGGGCCCAATTAATTCACTTCCAATGGTTCCTGCCCACACATTTATTCTAAATTCATGTTGAAAATGCCTTATTCTTATTGCATGTGGATTTTCATCGGCATAAAAGTGTTCATTGTGAAAGTTTGTTATACCCCTTCTTGTAAAACAAGCTTCATCTGTGAATAAAATTTTTCCACAATAATTTAGATTATAAGCTCTCTTGTCTCTTATAAACTGGCAGAATTGAAGACGTTGTTCAAGATCGGGTGGTAAAAGGTCCTGCACCGATTGGTTGTGATATGGGTGAAGCTGCTGCTCTTTCAAAACTCTATTTACAATGTCTTTACCAACTCCCATTTGAAAACCTAAACACCTGGTACTTAATTTTGGGTTTTCAGCAACTCTTTCCAAAATATCCTCTTCAATTTCAACAGTTCTTATTGTTCGTTTTCGTCCACAATCTGCAGTTTGAGGAGTAAATCGGCCTGTTTCTCGAAGACGTTTCTCAACAGCGGAAAATGTTTGATGATTTGGTATTCTGCGATTTGGAAATCTTTCACGATATTCCCTAACACTTACGCGACCATTTCTATTACAATATCCAAACACCAATAACATATCCGTCATTTCTTCGAAAGTGTATGGAACTGCCATTAATTTAAATTAAGCATTAACTTTAGTGAAACAAAATAATGACACTTCAACTCCAAAGCCAACTTGTTTTGTACATACCCTCTCAAAACCATTTTAAAATGATAAATGTGCGTTGTACTGAAGAGAAAAATATTTTCATTTAGATTAAGTTTAAGTTTTTATTTTGGTCTCAAGGATATGTAGTATTATTTTGTGCAGACCTTTTCGAAACAATTTTATGATGGTGAATGTTAGTTATGTTGTGTACAAAATAAAAATTATTTTTTTCTGATTAAACTTAAGCAGATAGAGAAATGTTATAAGAGACAAAATGTGTTCAAATTTAGACTGTTTAGATGAGAAAAAAGTTTCAAGCGTTTTTGGTAGCCCACTAAAAAGTTATAGTACTTTCAAGCTCCTGATGACCGACTTTTGACCACTTGCATATCTTCCAAAAAGACAAACATGTTTTTACATAATAGCTTTTTACATAAAATAATCACATGTTAAATTTTTTTCTAATCGCTTGAACGGATTATTGGTAATTGACTAAAATAGAAAAAAAAAATTGAACTTTGAAGGTCGATGGCATCTTAACGAAGCACTTTTGGATAGAGATAAGTTTGGTTAAATCGTCTTATTTTTGTCTCAGGAATATGTGGTATCATTCTGTACAGACCTTTCAGAGACACCCTGTATAATAAATAATAAGTCCAGATGATAGGGCGAGATTTCCAGAAGTTTGGTGGCCCCAGGCACATGCTTTTCCCGGTTGGTCCCTAATGAGCCAGTCCGACACTGAGTGTAATGTTAAATTACCAAAGCATATTTTTGATGAATTGTATATGTCTGTTGTGGTTGATGTACACTATCAACGAATCACTTCCAAAAACTCTTGGCATCTAAAATTTTTTACATTTCTGAAATATAATTGATGATTCTGAAATACAATTGATGGTTTCTGAATTACAATTGATGCTTTCTGAAATAGCTTTGGAAACTACTTTGATATCATTTTCGACACTGAACTTTTTGTGATATTAAAAGATATCGCAGTTTCAACTTTTTTCTTACCACTTAGAAAGGCATTAATAATTTCGTGTTTAAAATAATGGGGAAAATAACAGCTATTAATTTCGGTAGATCAAGAATTTTAATAATTAAAAAATTATTTCGAATAGAGGATTGTTTGCTCTCACTCAAAATGTCCTGCAAATTACCCTTTGGAAAAAGATTAATAATCACATTTTTTACAAAATATTGATAATTAATTATGTTATTGCGTAATTAAACTTTATTTTTTTTAAGAATACATAAATTTACATGAATAGTAATTACTGCAATAAATACAAAAACCTATAATTATGCACCAATTAAAATATTAATAATCCTAGCGGTTAACGCTTGATTTCCTATATGAGCTACTGATGGTGTTAATCGTGATAAGTCAAGATCACTAAGATATTGCAAGACGCATTTATTTTAAACTTCAACTATGGTATTTTTAAAATTATATGCTTCAACAAAATTATGTAATTATTAATTTTTAATCTTATAATCTATGAAGTTTTATGCAAATTTCACAGTATTAAAAATTGATGTTAAAAAAAAAATTTTTGTTCTAATTTACTTGGCTAAAATATTTTGGTAAGTTTTATACAGGGTGGGCCAACGAAAACGAAACAGACGAGTTTTAAAATAGTTAATAAAAAATTTTGAAAAAACGCTCGGACAGGTCAACTTTGGTTTCGAGGGGGACATATTTTGCAATAGAAGTGATTCAAAAATCCATTCACCCCTGTGCCCTATGGACACAACCCCTAAAATTTTAATAGGGATGGTAGGGGTAAGTAATACCTCGTTAGAAAGATCTTTTTACCCAAAGTAACATGCCAAAAACAATATTAAATCCTTCGATTCGTTTTGAAGATATTCAAAATTTAACATGTAGAGTTTTCAAGCCTTTAAAATTGTACTATGAACACCACGGCTTCAATTTTAGGTGTTTTGATAGGGTAAGTAATACCTCCTGGGAAAGATCTTTTAACCCAAAGTAACATACAAAAACATGTAAAACGCAATTTATTTTTATTTTCTACAAAAGAGAGATTTTAAAAAACAAATGTAAATTTATTCGAGGAATTGTTTAAAATTTTGTAACATCTGGAACAAAACAATGCAAAACATAAAACGATTTATAACCACATTGAGATTCTTTTTATCAGTTGTATTTTGTATTAGTGGTGATTTTCATCGTGTTAAAACTGTTTATGACTAAATATTAGAAATCAACATTTAAAATTTTGTGAACTTCTGTAAAAGCTTCTGCTAGCAATGGTTTATACAATTCCAGAAAGGGTTGAATTAATCACTTTTTATTTTAAAAACGATGAGAATGCTCATCGTGCAGCTAATTTGTTTAATGAACAACATCCAAACAAACATTGTAACCAAAAATAAGTTCTGGAGTTGGTTGCAAAATTTTAAAATACTGGTTGTGTTGGTAATAAGAAACGCGATCCTGGTAATGTTCGTCCAATAAGAAATGAGGTCGTTGAAATAGGTGTTTTGGGACAAGTTGCTGCAGATCCAACTTTAAGCACAAGAAAACTGGAGACTGTGACTAACATCAGCAGAACAACCATTCGCCGAATATTGAAAGGTCACAAATATCATCCCTATAAAATTCATTTAATTCATGAGTTAAATGAAGATGATTTTGATAGGCGACTGCAATTTTGTGAGGTGATGACGGAACGGATAATTGGTGATGAAAATTATCTTTATAATATCTGTTTTCCTGATGAGTGCACTTTTTTCTTAAACTCAACCGTTAATCGTCATAATTGTCGATATTGGTCAGATGAGAATCCTAGGGTATTTCATGAAGTTCACACTCAAACTCCTCAAAAATTGAATGTGTGGGTTAGAATTTTTAGAGACCGTCTTATTGGTCCTTATTTTCTAGATGGCAATCTAACAGGGGATATTGTACTTGGATCTACTTCAATACTTCGTTCATCCATTTCTTGACGATATTATCGAAAATGACGTTCGTTATTTAGAAGACCATCTGATTTTCCAACAAGGCGAAGCCCCTCCTCATTACACACGGCCTGTTAGTGAATTCTTGGATACGACGTTTCCTGGGCAATGGATTGGGCGTAGAGGGCCTTTGGAGTGGCCGCCGCGATCACCCGATCTTACTCCCCTTGATTTTTTCCTTTGGGGGCATTTAAAAAGTAAGATTTACGCAACGGAACCAGGATCTCTAGCAGAGTTACGACAGAAAATTATTAATGAATGCCGAGAAATTACTGCTGAAATGTTACAAAATGTAAGAATTCGCTTTGAGCAAAATTTGTACGTTTGCATGGAGGTTGGTGGAACTCAATTCGAACATTTAATAAAATAATAAAAACATCCTTGAAAGTGTCGGGATCGATGGGATTCTTTAAAGTGTTAAGTTTTCTTCAAAAAGATTAGTTAAGTTTAGTTTGGTTAAATAAAAAATAATGTGCAATACTGTTTTATTTTGAATTCTTTAAAACAAACCAATCGATTTCATTTTTGTTTTTTTGTATGTTACTTGTGGTAAAAAGAACTTTCCAAGGAGGTATTACTTACCCTATCAAAAGACTTAAAATTGAAGGCGTGGTGTTCATAGCACAATTTTAGGGTATGAAAACTCTACTTGCTAAATTTTGAATCGATCGATTTAACTTTTTTTTTTGTATGTTACTCTGGGTAAAAAGATCTTTCCAACGAGGTATTACTTACCCTACCATCCCTATTAAAATTTTAGGGGTTGTGTCCAAAGGGCGAGGGATGAATGGATTTTTGAATCAACTCTATTGCAATGTATGTCCCTCTCGAAACGGTATTACTTACCTTATCAAAACACTTAAAATTGAAGGTGTGGTGTTCATGGCACAATTTTAAAAGGCATGAAATCTCTACTTGCTAAATTTTGAATATCTTTAAAACGAATCGATCGATTTAACTTTTTTTTTTGTATGTTACTCTGGATAAAAAGATCTTTCCAACGAGGTATTACTTACCCCACCATCCCTATTAAAATTTAATGGGTTGTGTCCATAGGGCGCAGGGATGAATGGATTTTTGAATCAGCTCTATTGCAAAATATGTCCCCCTCGAAACTAAAGTTGACCTGTCCGAGCATTTTTTCAAATTTTTTTATTAACTATTTCAAAACACGTCTGTTTCGTTTTCGTTGACCCATCCTGTATGTAATGCTACAAAAACTTTACACAGGGTATCCCAAAACGGTTCATAAGCACTTGTAACATTGTCAGCTAACCTTAGTATAGCACCGGAAAATATACAAAAAAAAATCATTTTATGTGTTTTATGTGGAAAAATAAAACATTTTTATTTTAAAAATTCTATAGAATCATCACAAATAGAAGCAAATTTTAGATTGAGAAATACAAATTAATAGATCAAAAAAATCATTGTTGGCAAACAGCTCATTTTCCTTTGAATGGCTTAAGAATACAACAAATTGTTGCACATTGGGAATAGAAAATCAAAAACTTAAATAGTTCAAGTTGAGATTTGTTCACTTTTTAGTGTAGTTTTTGGGTTCAGAGAGGTGAAGGAATTGTTTGACGTAAAGTTTTATGAAAATATTATAGCGTCAAGCAGTTCTGGTCAAGGAAAATCAAATTAGTCATTCGCATTTTGTGGCAAATTAACTTAAGTAAATCTTTTTATTGAATGTACAATAATTAATCATTTTTAGATATAAACGAGTAAATTACGGCCACTGTCAATTTACTGTAAGTCAAGGACAATACTTTCACTATTAAATTAACATCAAGAACAACTGAGCTCATCATTTAACTTCAATCCGGAAATACGGAAATTAAATTTTAATTGACAAGATAATACATACCTATTTTAGTAGATTCCCCTAAACGAACAAAAATTTCAGTAATTTTATTTACATTGGATTAAAGTAATTAAAAAGTCATTTTATTAACTTTATAAGTTTCTAAAAAGGAAATAAATTAAACATCTTGTTTTGCGCTAAAGGTTAATTAAAATGGATGTCTAATCGTTTTATTACGTTTATGGAGTTTATAAAATTGAAAACAGAATAATAATTTTAATAAGTTATTGAAATTGAAAGCATAATTACTTTACGCATTATTTTATTTTACAAAAACAAAACCTTCAAAATATAACAGCTCGTATTCCCCGCCGTCTACTAAATAATAACTATTACTATAATTTCCTTAAATTTCGGTGTGCGTTTCAATCAAATTTCATGATTTCAGGTCAAAAAGAACAGTTAAGGTAAACGAAAGCCGGCGAATACGGGCTAACTTGTTTAAGAGTTGAGATTTTCGATTTTTTTGAAATTTTCAGAAAACGAATCTTAAGGGTGTGTATTTTTATATCAAAAAAAAGCTTAAAACCATTTTGAGACCCTGGGGTTAACTATGAAACAGCAAAAACTAATTTGTCATTTAAGTTTTAACAAAAGAAGCAAATATCTCGAAACTAACTAGGACGCACTTATAATCCTTTTTGCTCTAACCTCTAACTCCTTCAATTAGGTTTAAAAAATAATTTTGGCATAAATTATTTTTAATTATAAATTTTTTTAAGTTATTTTATACATCTTGTGTAGTATTTTTTTAAATATATACCAGATGACAAAACAATAGTAGTGATTTTTTTTATAAAATCCAAGCAAAATTACTTGAATGTTGTACTCAAGTTAAAATTTAATGAAAATATCTAATATTAAATAAATAATAAGAGTAATAAGTTATGTACGAGATACAAGATACATGTGTAAATAAAACGTTATTTAAATGTGGTAACATGCTAGAGGCTTTGGCTGCAAAGATCAATGAAATCCGGGGCCATTTTTGATGTCACTGAATATAATATGCATTTATTTCGAAATATTAAATTTATACCTAAACATTTTAATTTTTCTGATTTCTATGCTAATTTATTAATTTTCAAATCTACACTTTTTTCATTCTTATACAACCTTTGAAGACGTTTTGACATGATTTTCTTTTCTAGCATGTTTCATGATCGACCTTTTTCTATAATTATTGTTGACATTATAAGAAATTCAATCACTTAATAAAATTGGACAAATTGTAGCGATTTGCGGACATTATAGCACCTATCTTCAACACTTATCTTGAAGATATTTTAACAATAAAGGTCAAGCACTGATAAAAAAATAACAAACATGTTTATTAAGTTTAAAGTTTATAGTGTTTTCTTTTAGAGACCACCTGGTTTGTCTGTTTAAAAAAAATAACACAAAAACCCAACCAATTCATTAAAAAATACTGAAATTTTGGTCAATTTACCTAAATCAAGTTTGTGTTTCTTTTAATTTTTTGATCCAGTATTTAGTAATTTGTCATTTTTGTAATCAAATCAGAAAAAAATAACATTTGAAGCCATGTAAAAACCCAATTTGGTGCATATGCGCCTCCCTTGCAGGATCGGATTTCACAATAGATAGGATATTGTTTTACAAAAAATAGTAAAGTGTTTATATTTAGTTTATAAATATATTAGTACCAACAGTAACACAGAAATCCTTACCAAAATGTAAAAAAAACGCAAGTAAAACAATAAATATTTTTTTTAAGTTATTCGATTATTTCTTAAAAAGATCCCCATTAAAGGCATGTTTTTTTTGTCTAAAATAGTATCACATAAATATAACATTTTGACTTCTACGTTCTTTATTTACCAAAATGTAAAAAAAACGCAAGGAAAACAATAAATATTTTTTTTAAGTTTTTCGATTATTTCTTAAAAAGATCCCCATTAAAGGCATGTTTTTTTTGTCTAAAATATTATCACAGTAAATATAACATTTTGACTCCTACGTTCTTTTTTTACCAAAATGTAAAAAAAACGCAAGGAAAACAATAAATATTTTTTTTAAGTTATTCGATTATTTCTTAAAAAGATACCCATTAAAGGCATGTTTTTTTTTGTCTAAAATATTATCACAGTAAATATAACATTTTGACTTCTACGTTCTTTTTTTACCAAAATGTAAAAAAAACGCAAGGAAAACAATAAATATTTTTTTTAAGTTATTCGAATATTTCTTAAAAAGATCCCCATTAAAGGCATGTTTTTTTTTGTCTAAAATATTATCACAGTAAATATAACATTTTGACTTCTACGTTCTTTTTTTACCAAAATGTAAAAAAAACGCAAGGAAAACAATAAATATTTTTTTTAAGTTATTCGAATATTTCTTAAAAAGATCCCCATTAAAGGCATGTTTTTTTTTGTCTAAAATATTATCACAGTAAATATAACATTTTGACTTCTACGTTCTTTTTTTACCAAAATGTAAAAAAAACGCAAGGAAAACAATAAATATTTTTTTTAAGTTATTCGATTATTTCTTAAAAAGATCCCCATTAAAAGCATGTTTTTTTTTGTCTAAAATATTATCACAGTAAATGTAACATTTTGACTTCTACGTTCTTTATTTACCAAAATGTAAAAAAACGCAAGGAAAACAATAAATATTTTTTTTAAGTTATTCGATTATTTCTTAAAAAGATCCCCATTAAAGGCATGTTTTTTTTGTCTAAAATATTATCACAGTAAATATAACATTTTGACTTCTACGTTCTTTATTTACCAAAATGTAAAAAAAACGCAAGGAAAACAATAAATATTTTTTTTAAGTTATTCGATTATTTCTTAAAAAGATCCCCATTAAAGGCATGTTTTTTTGTCTAAAATATTATCACAGTAAATATTAAATTTTGACTTCTACGTTCTTTTTTTACCAAAATGTAAAAAAACGCAAGGAAAACAATAAATATTTTTTTTAAGTTTTTCGATTATTTCTTAAAAAGATCCCCATTAAAGGCATGCTTTTTTTGTCTAAAATATTATCACAGTAAATATAACATTTTGACTTCTACGTTCTTTATTTACCAAAATGTAAAAAAACGCAAGGAAAACAATAAATATTTTTTTTAAGTAAAATCCTCATTAAGGGGATGTTTTTTTTTTGTCTAAAATATGATCACAGTAAATATAACATTTTGAGTTCTACGTTCTTTTTTCACCAAAGCGCAAAAAATAAGAAAGGAAAAAGGTACTTAATATTCTCTTGATTTGTAAGGATAATAAAGTAGTTTTTGGAAGACAAAAATAGATTAATTGGCTTTTTTTAGAAATAATCGAAAAACTGAAACTGTAACCAACAACTCAAAATGCTGGATCTCCAAAACTAAAAATATAGGTCCCTACTTTTTTAGTTATTTGACGATGAAATTTGATGTGTTTAAATATCCTGAAATTTTATCGGGTGACCCTGTATGTTCTACATAGGAGTATTATAGTTCCATACACCCCGGATTCAAAATTCCTGGTTAGCTTCCATGGATTTGACTATAGTGTACGCCATCAAAGTTCCTTATATTTTTATTACCTTTATTTAATATAAATTCAAAACTTTCCTGTTTTATTAATAAGTTACTGGAAAATTTATTTATAAATAAATACAATCACGGAATAGTAATCGTTTAAAAATACAAGTGTTGCAATTAATTAAAATTTTTAATTTAAGTAGCATTTAATAATAGGCTTGTACTATCTAATCTTCATCGAGCAACTATAATAATAGTACCTAGGCATATTATTTTTCCTCTATTGTTCTTATAAGCGATTCAATTAAAACTCTTTTGTTTCATGCTTCTTTTGCAAATTTAATTTCTATTACTACATAATAACAATTAAGGCTCGAAATTATTTAGTCGTTTCGTTTTCTAATTGCTCTTCCTTTGTTAGGATTATGGACCATTTGAGTCACTTTTTGAATATAAAAAAAATTGATCACGCGTAATTCATTCCTAAATTTTTAACAAAAATTTGAATATTTTCACAGGATGTACCTACTCTAAACCATAAATATTGTATGAATATTAATTTACGCCAATTAAGCGAATCAAAAACCAAATATGAAGATGAGCCATCAATCCAAAGAGATAAATTTAAATCATGTAAAAATTATAATTCGAAAGTTTTTTTTTTATAATTAACACCTGTTGCACAAATTTGTGAAAGTGGATGCTCTTTTAATCCTCCCAATAATAGAGTATTAACAAAACAATCAACGTGCAGAAAAAATTAAATAATCCACGAAAAATCACTTTATTATGCAAGCTCACGTTTTTTTTTGTTTATCATTTTGAGTTGAACACGCGTGCTTCTGAAACGGAAGATCACCTTGGTCAAAAGTAATCATAAAAGCAAAATTGTTCTCTTCTTCTCACCTCGAGGTTCCTAGTATTTGCAGATATTCGTATCCATTCATGTCGTTAGCAATTATATGCGCGAGTGATGGTCCTGCATGGGGAACCATGAGATGTTACCTCTTTGTGATGATGAGAGAAAGGGGACTCCAAGGCTTGGATGTTCTATATAAAAGATTCTACGATGGGACATCTAAGTCAGTCACCTCCTGATTTACTAATCATGAAGGTATATTTCTTATTTTTTTTTATTTGGTGAATTAAATTTAAGTGATTTTGGTTTATTTTACAGGTGTTCGTCTGCTTACTTGTGATATCAGTGGCTGTTGCTCATGGTAATTTTTTTTCAATTTTTTTTATAAATAAACTTAATAGTCCCAAAAATTAAATTTCCAAATTTTTGACCTCTTACGATACTTGATAAATCTAAACTTACGATTTTTAAATTTTTGATAAAACTATACATTTTCCAAAAAGATCAATTCAATTTCAGAAATCATCAATTGTATTTCAGAAAGCATCAAGTGTATTTCAGAAAGCATCAATTGTATTTCAGAAAGCATCAATTGTATTTCAGAATAATCAGTTTAATTTCAGAAAAGATCAATTGTATTTCAGAAAAATTAATTAAATTTTAGAAAAGACCTTTTGTAAAATATTAAGGAAGCCATGAGTTTTTGGCAGATTATTTCAATCGGGTTTAACATTGGTGAATAAGGACCTAATAGACAGATTCTGGTCAAAGTTAAAGACCTTTAATTAGAAACAATTAAGGTAACTATGGGAATTGTCCATTACAACCCATATAACAAATTTAAATTTAAAGGCCTTTAAACTTAAATGATTTGACCAGAATCTGGGTATAAGCCTGGGTATAAGTTACCGGTGTAATCTTAAATTTCGATAGCATATTATTGATTATATGTGTGTGCTGAATCACCGCAAAAAACTCT
Organism: Stenus bimaculatus; assembly: GCA_963971135.1. Lineage (NCBI taxonomy): Eukaryota > Metazoa > Arthropoda > Insecta > Coleoptera > Staphylinidae > Stenus > Stenus bimaculatus. Next base: position 41,235,188 of record OZ020183.1, on the reverse strand, counting down.
TGACTTCCTCATTTTTTATAATTGCTCCTTTCTGCATTTATATTGATTATTCTGAAATACAATTGATGGTTTCTGAAATACAATTGATCTTTCCTGAAATACAATTGACTATTCTGAAATATAATGATACTTTCTGAAATTCTATTGACTAATCTGAAATTGAATTGATCTTTTCTGAATACAATTGATCTTTCTATATTGAATTTCCTGAACACTTTTTATTTTGAAATAAAATATTTTGAAATAAATTCTGTTCCAAAGAAAGCTCTGTCGAGGAGGTGATATTTGGAATTTGTTGGTACATACAATTCCGTACATTGCGGGCAGTAAAGTGTAACTATAGTTTGTACAGGGAAATCAGATAACTATTGGGGAAGTAATGGCTGCCATTTGCAGTAAAATCTCTGACAATGGCCGAATTCGCCGCATTGATACTTCGATTGCATATTCGAAACACCTCTATTTGTTAGAATGTACCTTGTAAGGCTACAGAAAATCTTAGCGGATTGTTTGATTACATCACTTCTAGTTTAACCTGCATCCATATCTTCATCTAGCTCTAAATCCAAAATCATACGCAGAGCTTGCCTGTGGTGTGGCATTCTGAGTCCAGTCAAGTTGGCACTATCTTGAATATAATCAACGTCAACTTTACAGGAATTCATTCGCACACAAGGCAAAAACCTCGTTATCCATGACATTTCTTCGGAACTACTCATTTTGTTTAATTTCGAAATTTGATTCTTGATTTATTCACTAAAGAAGTAGTGAAGTTAAGTTAATCACATGAATTTTATTGTCCACGTATCGCTACACGTTGAAACCATTTGTTTTTGTTTAGCAGTAGTTGCCATAGATAAAATATAATATAATAGATAGCTAACTGAGATACAACATTTTCTGACTGCAAAAATAACGCCATCTCAAAGGCTACAGAAAATCTTAGAGGATTGTTCGATTACATCACTTCTAGTTTGACCTTCATCGATATCTTCATCTAGCTCTAAATCCAAAATCATACGCAGAGCTTGCCTGTAGTGTGGCATTCTGAGTCCAGTCAAGTTGGCACTATCTTTAATGATATTGATATTGGTAGTTGCTTTCATTTTAATGCAAAAATCAGGATGGGAGGCATATTCTTGGACCGATCGAGATCGTGTCGTCGACGAGACTAGAAGGACAGAGTCCTATTTTTTCATGTGAATGAAAAGGACAGAATGAAGAAACTGGTCGACTACACGATCTCGACGCCCGCATGAGTCAAATGTTTACCCCATTTTCTCAGTGACATCTTCAAATAATAATTTGATCATAGAATACTAAAAACGTAGACCCTTAAAGAATGGTCGCCATAGTTCATACCGATATCTATTATCACTGAGGCTAAATCATGGTTAATAATTTTAAAATATCAACTTTTTAGCCGGATTCCTGAGTTCCGGTTCCGGTTGGAAATCGGGAGGAGGAAGCGGTTGGTCCGGTGGTGGCGGCGGTTGGTCTGGAGGCGGTGGTGGTTGGTCTGGAGGCGGCGGAGGTTATGGAGGAGGCTGGAAATCAGGAGGAGGTGGCGGATATGGCGGCGGAGGTGGTTGGAAATCCGGAGGAGGTGGAGGATATGGCGGCGGTCAGACCGTTAAAGTCATAAAAGTTGTCGTACCATCTAGTGGAGGATATGGTGGAGGTGGTGGTTGGAGTGGAGGCGGTGGAAGCGGTTGGAAATCAGGAGGAGGATGGTCTGGAGGTGGTAGTGGAGGATATGGCGGCGGTGGTGGATGGAAATCCGGAGGAGGTGGAGGATATGGCGGCGGTAGTGGATGGAAATCTGGAGGAGGTGGAGGATATGGCGGCGGTGGTGGATGGAAATCTGGAGGAGGTGGAGGATATGGCGGCGGTAGTGGATGGAAATCTGGAGGTGGTGGTGGATGGTCTGGCAGCGGAAGCGGATGGTCCAGCGGCGGAAGTGGTTGGAAATCTGGAGGAGGTGGAGGAGGCGGTTATGGAGGTGGCTACGGAGGTGGATGGAAATCAAGTGGAGGCTGGGATTAGTAAACAATTTAAATTGTAAATATTTTGTATATTTTGTAAAATACTTTTTTGTGATTTCTTTGATTTTTGTAATTAAAAATTATTATTTCAAAGCTCTTTTTTGATCACCCATCTTTTGTATAGATTTTCACCGAACAAAATTCAGATTTTACACGTAAGCTGAGTTGCATATAATGCATGCACATTTACAGTTTGTAATATTTTTTTTCAGAAGACCATAAAATTATTGTATTATAAGATTTAAAAACTTCTATAGGCTTGATTATTTGTTTTCTTAAAAATTCTTTACAAAAACAGTGTTATTACCTAATTTTGGTTGATTTACGATCTGCAATCTAGAAGAATATATGAAGAACAAATTAATACATATTTATTTTATTAATAAATCATTAAATGACATTTTATTTTAGTTATAAAATATGTATATTAAATAATTATAAAAGATATGGCACTCTAAAATTAAATAAGCACTCTGAATTATTTGGTATTCAATATAACATTTTAGTTTTTAGTGTATCAGTTTTTCTAATTTAAACAAAAATAATTTACATTTGATAATAAGACATATCGAAAATTCCTAATTGAACCATTTTAAAGTATTTTAAATTTTTTTCAGTTTTCTTATAATTAAACATTGGAGGTGAAAAAAAATCAAAAAAACTGCTAATCATAAATGTTTTGCACTCCATTTTGTACTACTCATAAATAAAATATCTTAAAATACATAATTATTGATATAAGTATTGCACATTTTATTAGAAAACAACTAGTTTCATAAAAATATTTCAACTAAATTTAATATTCACAACGTTAGGCAGGTTTTTTAAGGGGTTAAGAATCATTACTGAAACTGTTGTAGTTTTTTTTAGAGGAATTATTAAGATTCCTCAACATAGAAGTTTTTACATCAATTCCAGATTTTTGTCAGTCGGGTAAGGTTTCTAAATAGGGCACAGGTTCAGTCTCCTTCGGCAATAAATACCCTTCAGAATCCAGCAAATCCATTTTTGGAATAATTTTTAAAGGTGGGGGTCGGGGTAATCTCCGCAACGTTTCATTCTTTGTTTCGTTTTCTATTTTAAAACTACCCTCTTTGCCGGGGCTAAAATTTTCATAAGATTTTAACAATTTGTCGTGGATTTCGGTAAAACGTATCCTATCTCGTGGTTCGGTTTTCCAACAGTTTTGCATTAATTCGCAGATTAGGACAGGACAATCATCTGGTGGAATTAACATTATTCCATCAAAAATTAGTTTCACTACTTCCTCGTTTGTGTGGCCGTAATATGGTTGCTTTCCAAAACTGAAAATTTCCCAAAGGACTATTCCATATGACCATATGTCTGATTCTAAAGTGAAGCGACCATACATTACGCTTTCTGGGGACATCCAACGAATTGGTAACAACCGCGAACCTCCAATCTAAAAATTATAAAGTATTATTAGCTGGTTACTTCAATCAACATCAACAGTTTTTGTGTAGGATCATTTTGAAGAATTTTGGCTTACCTTATAGTAATCACAAGTGTATACATCTCTACTCATCCCAAAATCAGCAATTTTGACAATTGGCCCATCAGCTACTAAACAATTTCTACATGCTAAATCTCGATGAACGAATCTTTGCGATGCAAGATATTTCATACCGTTTGCAATTTGCAACGCAATGGATAGGAGTTCTTTAGAGTTTAGAATTGGAACTGGATTATCACCAGGTGCCATTTTTTTCTTTTGGCTTCGTAATACCTCTGCCAAATCCCCATGGGGCATGTACTCAAACACCATCATTGGACTTACATTTTCATCTAAAAATTTATAATTTGGGTAAAATCAGAATCACCTAAGATAGATTAGTTTACCTCTTAAAATTACACCTAGAAGTGATAAAATATTTGCATGTTTAAAAGCACTCATTATATCCACTTCGCGAAGGAAGTCCTCCTCTGCTTCTTTTGTAGCTGATTCTTTCAAAACTTTTATAGCAACTATTTCAAGGGTTTTAGTATCTTCTGAATGAAGTTCGCCTGAAAATTTAAAACATATTAGCAAAATAGAACTACAGGGAATAATAATATATTGCTCCCAAAAATTCTGCTTATCCTTAATAGTAGGTAATTAAATAAATTAAAAATATGGACTAAACTGTAACAATAATTTCAATCAATTCTATTATGAAGAATTAAGGTGGACAACCATATATAAATGTGTAAATGGTTGCCTTGCTAAAACTAGGAAATAGAAAACACTGAAATTTTGAATAAAATACAGAATTTTAGTCTGTTTAGCAATTTAATTATTTTTTACCTTATTAGTGTTCTAAATGATCAAAAAATATAAATTTAATATTTTAAAAATACAGTCGAACTTCCATAACTCGAATTTTGTTTGTAATATGTTTGTAATTTCTATATCTCGAATTTTTTTAAAGTCCCTTGAAGATTTGAGTTAGCGAAGTTTAACTGTAATTTGAAGATTTATGATAAAATCACGTGGTATTTGAGCATGGCCATGGCCATCAACTAGCAATACTCACCCCTCAAAACTGATGAGTGGTGAGCAATGCTAATTGTGCATGGTCTTCGATCATGAATTACGATAAACTAATAAAAATTGATCAATTTTTAAAACTAAAATTACCAAATTTGGTAACTAAGTTAGTTTTCTATTTCTTTAAAAGTAATTAAGTTGTATCAAGGAAAATTATAATGAAACTTTTCAGTTACTTCATATCGTTATAAAATATTTTCTTTGAAAATATAAATTTCATTAAATTAAATAACAACATTAAACATAAAAACATGAATGGTATCATATTTGCATATTGATTTATTAATTATTTTGTGTTCATGTTACTTCATTAACTTTATGAAAACATGAGTAGAAGAAAATCTGTAGACTTACGTACTAATGAGAAAAATTTTAAACACAAGCTAATGACGTTAAGAACATATAAAAGGCTTATTTTTAAAATTAGGTTAATGGTAACGTTTTTAAAATAATATATTATAAGAATCTAATCCATTATTTGTAGAGACAATAATGGTATGCAAGTGACTTTTAACTAATTACTTACTTCTAATGGTTCGAAACTTAAGACAATTACTTGTAAGTACATGGTAATAATTTGTCACTGTCAAAAGTATTTTAAGAAGTATTTTTTAAAGAAACTTTTCATTTCAAGGAAATTTACTTTGTCCGTTGTATTGTATGAATATTAAGAAAAATAACTTTTGCCTTGGTAACGGATGATCATCCGTTACCAAGGCAAAAATCCTTTTTTCCTAATATTCAAACATTTCGTTGTGTATTTTTTTTGGTACAAATAAATATAAATTAGATCTTCCAATAAAAAAAAAAAAATTTAAAAGCAAGTTAAAGCTTTTCCAAGGAAAATTGATTATAAAATGTGCTTATTATGCTCGAGTCAAATAATTATTATACAGGGTGATCAATTAAAAACAAACCACATTCATACAATCTAGGATTCCAAAGATCTCTGATAAATTAATTTCGAAACATCTATCATGGATTTGCAGGCAAATGATTAATAATGAACACCATGGTTTTCTTAGAAGGTTGGTGTCGATTATATTTACACTGATTTTTTCAAAACATTTGGCAGGGTCAATCATAAAGTACTCATTGGGGGTACCTCAGGGTTCCCACATAGACGCTATACTATTCTTACAATTTGCTGATGGTTTTAAAATTATTTAGTAAGATTTTAAATGAAAAGACACAGGGTGAAACATTACTGAACTAGGAGACGCAAATTGAAATTCTAGAACATTTTGGAATATTAACTCTATTCGAAAACAATCAAAGACAGTAAATATTTCACATAGCTAAGTTCAATAAGTACTAGAAAAAAATAAAGTTCATCCCTACAAGATGCATCTAGTTCATGAACTCAATGACAGACGGACAGACAGAAGGATTGAATTTTGTGAACGAATAGAAATTATTGCACAAAATCAGAGATTTGTTTCAAATATTTTCATTAGTGATGAATATACATACAGGGTGGTGATAAAGTTTGGAACCAAGGTCATAACTTCCTTAAAAATTTTTTTTGGAAAAATCGCTCGGACAGGTCAATTTTTGTTTTAAAAATGCCATCTTTTGGAATGAAAAAAATATTCATGACGTCACTGATAACTTCACTATGACGTCATCATCAATTTTTTTAAATGGAAACCCCTACTTTTTTTACACATTTTTCATAGACCATTTTTGAAAAACAAAATAAATTTACTCAAAAAAAAATTATTAATTCTCAATGAAAATATTACAAAAAAAAAGTTAATTTTTAATTTACAAGTAACAAATTTTAACGAAAATGTTCAAATTGTTCCCCATTGACCATTTGGCATTGTCCCATTCGAGTGTAGACACTCTGAATACTATTGTTAATAGCTTCTTCGTCAATTTGTTGCAATTCCGTCCTAATTCTAAGCTCCAATTCTTGTAAATTATTAGGTCTATTGAAATAAACTTTTGATTTTAAATGTCCCCACAAAAAAAATCTAAGGGCGTTAGGTCTGGAGATCGCGGAGGCCACTCAATTGGTCCCCTCCGACGGAATTCTCGCACCGCCCTGCCAAAGTGTGGAGGAGCCCCATCTTGTTGAAACCAAATGTTTTGGTTAGGAATGTTGCGATTTTCATAATTGGGGAAAATACGAAGTAAAACTGGTAGCAAATCAGTCCGCAAAAAATTGAAGTATCTTTCGGCAGTAAGGTTTTCATTAAAAAAGTAAGGTCCTATAAAACGTCTGCCAATCATTCCCACCCATACATTTAACTTTCCCTGTCTTTGACTATGGGATTCTACGGTCCAATGAGGATTTTCCTCTGACCAATACCTACAATTATGTCGATTCACTGATCCATTCAATTGAAAGGTAGCTTCATCGGAGAAAATTATACTACTTAAAAAATTTGGATTTTGATCACATCGCGCCATCATTTCTTCACAAAATTGCAGTCGGCGATCGGGATCATCTTCATTTAACTCTTGTATGAGTTTTATTTTGTATGGGTGATACTTTTCCTTTTTTAATAATTTTGCGACATAGGAATGATCCACATTATTATTTCTTGAAATATCTCTTGTTGAAATATTGGGATTTTCTTCAATCGAAAGTAATAAATTTAATTTGGTTTCTTCATTCACTTGAGGCCGTCCTTGTCGAGGCAAATCTCCTACAGATCCTGTTTCTGCAAATTTGGTAACTAACTTACTTACTGTAGATCTTGAGATTTGCGGTCTATTTGGATATTGCTCATTAAAGAAAGCACAAGCTTCCCCATGGGTTCTTTTTCTATCCGACCATAATTAAAATTTCGATTCTTTCGCGTTCGCTTAAACGAGGCATTTTTAATTTCGCAAAACTTAATAATTCTTGATTATTATTAAACAAACGAAGTAAGCTATTCAAGCATTGGTAAATGGATTTAAAATTTTATTTGCCATACAAAATAACGTCAACTAAAGCACTTTTATAAAGGCAATTTTTATTTCAATAAATTTTGAATATCAAAAGCTTTTTCAAATTTATAATAAATTACAATTTTATTTAAAGTTTATTATTACTCAAACATTTTATTTTAATTACCTTTTTCATTAAAAGTTATTTAAAATTAGTGTTAAGAAAATTCCAATTGTGTAAAGAAGAACAATTCAAATATTTTCAATAATAATTTGTTATTTTTAAACTAAAAATTAGTTTAATTTATTTTTCTTGCCATATTTTCATTGAGAATTAATAATTTTTTTTTTGTGTAAATTTATTTTTCTTTTCAAAAATGGTTGAAATTTTTTTAAATATTTTTATGAGATCATTAATATGATAAAAAGGTCTATGAAAAATGTGTAAAAAAAGTAGGGGTTTCCATTTAAAAAATTGATGATGACGTCATAGTGAAGTTATCAGTGACGTCATGAATCTTTTTTTCATTCCAAAAGATGGCATTTTTAAAACAAAAATTGACCTGTCCGAGCGATTTTAACAAAAAAAATTTTTACGGAAGTTATGACCTTGGTTCCAAACTTTATCACCACCCTGTATACATTCTATTAAAACGGTTTTGTCACTCGTTATTGGGATAATGAAATAAATGATGGATTTGCTGGAAGATGCATCGGACGAAGAGGTCCAATAGAATGGCCAGCACGGTCTCCCGATTTTGCGCCATTGGATTTCTTTCTTCGGGGACATTTACAAACAATTGTGTATTATAAACACCACCTAAAAGTATTGCATTTTTATTAGAAGCTAAAATTTGATTAATTTCTCATTATAATTATAAAATATTAATAATTTGAACTTCTAATAACTAACTTTTGGTTATAAGTTAAAAGTTGTCATCAAGTGCTCAGATTTTAAAATTAAATATACCACTATATCTTGCTTTTAAAATCCTTTAAAGTGCAATTTAAAATTTTAATGTAAGGGTGGCTGGGGCAAAAGGGATGACATGGGCAAACTTTTGTACGCCATTAAAATTAAACCGGCGAGATGTTAGCAATAAGTTTTCCAGCAATAAGTATTTTACATGTAATTCTCTATAAGAAAATTGTCTTGTCTTTAATGCAATAATAGTAAGCAGTAGTAATATGTAATAATAAGGATACGAAATAGGTGTATTATTAAGTTATTCATGAGCTTGGTATAACTAGTAGGTAAATAAGCATAAATGAATTTACCAAATACGTCAAAAGCAAACATTAATTTTATCGAATCAAAGCACGAAATTCGAAGTCAAATACATTGAGAAAAGCTACTAGCCAAACAAGCTTGGAAATGCATAATTTACTTTTTCATTATACAAACTATCTGAACTTAATTCTAAACTAACTGAACTTAATTATACTAGATTGAAATATTATTGTAGACAATGCTCATTTGCAGTCTCATAATTAATTTGTAAATCAATATTAAAATCGCCTTTCTCAGTTTCGGACCTAATATAAAAAAATCCTCTGATAATATTTCAATATTTTTTTTCCAAAAATAATACAATTTAAAACTGAAATAGGATCTGTCAAACGAACATAATTTTTAATCAAGTTTCAATTGGAAAACATTTATTTTCTTTAGTAAAGTAAAATAAAAAAATGTTTACGTGCGAAAGAATCAATTTAATGAAATGTTTCGTTTTTAAAGTAAAAAAAAAAACTATTAAACGAATTTACTCCTGGATTCTAAATATTTTTGTACGTATAATTAATGTAAATTGACTCGTTGCTTATTAACTCGCTCCTACGCATTTAAGTTTAATATAATAAAATACTCCTACACAAAAATCATTTACACTACAGACAGAAAGTTTGAGGCAAGTTATTGAATTAAAAAAAAGACTACTACCATTAACAAAAAAATTATTTGCCTTATTTCATTGTACACCAAAGAAATGCCTGTATAATGTCAAAAAACTTTTTTGGTACGACCCATATTTTGAAAATTGCATTTACTTGTTATATTTTGTCAACGAATTATTATAATATACGAACAAAAAATCTCTTCCACTACATCCTTTTAACCTACTTTTTATCTCCAATAACAAAAAAACCACCCAGGCAGTCCAACGTCCCATGAGACACCCTGTATATAAACACACCGCTAGTGCTACATAATGCTTATTTATGAGATTGTATGTTATATTCATAAGCAAATATAGTGATAATTTACTTAAATAAACACATGTCAGAATAAATAACTACAAATCGTACAACTTTTATTTGAAACACTTTTCTCAAGAATGCTTACTTTTAAAATACGTCGGCGTGGTGTTGCCGAACTTACCTATTGAAACTTTAAACTCTTGTAACTTCTAAAGTATTTACTGGAGCAAAATAAAAAAATATGCTCCATAAACATTTGAAAGCAAGCTTCAATAATATGCAATAAAAATGGGTGGATGCTATTTAAAAATAGTGAAGTGATTATTGCCTGACCTTCAACTTCATGTTCAAGGTCATAAAAATACTTCCAAAAAGTGCGTCACTAAGAATCTTACAACTTTTATTTAAAATATTCTTCTATAAAATGCTTAATTTTCAAAATAAGGCAGCGTTGCCAAACTTTATGTATTGAAACCCTTGTAACTTTCAAACTATTAACTTTAGAAAAATAAAAAATATGTTCCTAAAACCTCTGAAAAGTAAGCTATAATAATATGCAATAAAAAAAGTGACCTTTATTTTGCTGTTCAAGGTCATGAGCAATATTTCAAGATAGTGCGTCGCTAAGAATCGTACATCTTTTATTTGAAACATTTTTTTCAAAAATTCTTGATTTCAAAAGTAAACGAGCGTTGCCTAACTTTTTGCACACCATGTATAAAGCATACTGTAAGGTCATTTTGATGATTGGATTGGGGATAACACATTTTTTAATCAATGTAAAAAATGTGAAATCAATTGTAATTTAAAGGGGCTAAATTAAAGAGAGTTAAAAGCGTTTTTACACCACATAATTCTTTGATCAAGCTTTATTTTCACCCATCTGCGTTCTCCTATAATGTGGAATTCTCTGTTGAGGAATTCTAATTTTCCAATTTCTAATGAATAAATTGGCAATGTTAATAGATTTTCAATTATTGATTTAATTTGGCATATTAATATAATTAGGTATTTATTGTTTAGACAGGGTGATCATTTTAAAATATATTGATGAGATGTACATACAGGGTGGTGATAAAGTTTGGAACCAAGGTCATAACTTCCGCAAAAATTTTTTTTGTAAAAATCGCTCGGACAGGTCAATTTTTGTTTTAAAAATGCCATCTTTTGGAATGAAAAAAATATTCATGACGTCACTGATAACTTCACTATGACGTCATCATCAATTTTTTTAAATGGAAACCCCTACTTTTTTTACACATTTTTCATAGACCTTTTTATCATATTAATGATCACATAAAAATATTTAAAAAAATTTCAACCATTTTTGAAAAAAAAATAAGTTTACTCAAAAAAAATTATTAATTCTCAATGAAAATATGGCAAGAAAAATAAATTAAACTAATTTTTGGTTTAAAAATAACAAATTATTATTGAAAATATTCGAATTGTTCTTCTTTACACAATTGGAATTTTCTTAAAACTAATTTTAAATAACTTTTAATGAAAAAGGTATTTAAATAAAATGTTTGAGTCATATTAAACTTTAAATAAAATTGTAATTTATTATAAATTTGAAAAAGCTTTTGATATTCAAAATTTATTGAAATAAAAATTGCCTTTATAAAAGTGCTTTAGTTGACGTTATTTTGTATGGCAAATAAAATTTTAAATCCATTTACCAATGCTTGAATAGCTTACTTCGTTTGTTTAATAATAATCAACAATTATTAAGTTTTGCGAAATTAAAAATGCCTCGTTTAAGCGAACGCGAAAGAATCGAAATTTTAATTATGGTAGGATACGGCGATAGAAAAAGAACCCATGGGGAAGCTTGTGCTTTGTTTAATGAGCAATATCCAAATAGACCGCAAATCTCAAGATCTAGAGTAAGTAAGTTAGTTACCAAATTTGCAGAAACAGGATCTGTAGGAGATTTGCCTCGACATGGACGGCCTCAAGTGAATGAAGAAACCAAATTAAATTTATTACTTGCGATTGAAGAAAATTCCAATATTTCAACAAGAGATATTTCAAGAAATAATAATGTGGATCATTCCTATGTCGTAAAATTATTAAAAAAGGAAAAGTATCACCCATACAAAATAAAACTCATACAAGAGTTAAATGAAGATGATCCCGATCGCCGACTCCAATTTTGTGAAGAAATGATGGCGCGATGTGATCAAAATCCAAATTTTTTAAGTAGTATAATTTTCTCCGATGAAGCTACCTTTCAATTGAATGGATCAGTGAATCGACATAGTTGTAGGTATTGGTCACAGGAAAATCCTCATTGGGCCGTAGAATCCCATAGTCAAAGACAGGGAAAGTTAAATGTATGGGTGGGAAGTGGGAATGATTGGCAGACGTTTTATAGGACCTTACTTTTTTAATGAAAACCTTACTGCCGAAAGATACTTGAATTTTTTTCGGACTGATTTGCTACCAGTTTTACTTCGTATTTTCCCCAATTATGAAAATCGCAACATTCCTAACCAAAACATTTGGTTTCAACAAGATGGGGATGGGGCTCCTCCACACTTTGGCAGGGCGGTGCGAGAATTCCTTAACACCACGTTTCCCAACAAATGGATAGGTTGGAGGGGACCAATTGAGTGGCCTCCGCGATCTCCCGACCTAACGCCCTTTGATTTTTTTTTGTGGGGACATTTAAAATCAAAAGTTTATTTCAATAGACCTAATAATTTACAAGAATTGGAGCTTAGAATTAGGACCGAATTGCAACAAATTGACGAAGAAGCTATTAACAATAGTATTCAGAGTGTCTACACTCGAATGGGACAATGCCAAATGGTCAATGGGGAACAATTTGAACATTTTCGTTAAAATTTGTTACTTGTAAATTAAAAATTTACTTTTTTTTGTAACATTTTCATTGAGAATTAATAATTTTTTTTTTGAGTAAATTTATTTTTTTTTTCAAAAATGGTTAAAATTTTTGTAAATATTTTCATGTGATCATTAATATGATAAAAAGGTCTATGAAAAATGTGTAAAAAAAGTAGGGGTTTCCATTTAAAAAAATTGATGATGACGTCATAGTGAAGTTATCAGTGACGTCATGAATATTTTTTTCATTCCAAAAGATGGCATTTTTAAAACAAAAATTGACCCATTCGAGCGATTTTTACAAAAAAAATTTTTACGGAAGTTATGACCTTGGTTCCAAACTTTATCACCACCCTGTATAAAAATTTGATAAAACAGGTCAATTTTCTTTAGGAGAGGGAAACTTAATACCGCACAAAAACTTGAATTAGAAAATGGCTACTGAAGTTGTCGAGCTAAAAAATTCAGGCCACCAGCAGAATTCCAATTACAATAAATAACTCGTCAAACTATTCCGAGATTGATGTTGTTGCTGAAGTGGAGGGTCGCCAACGACGAGCAACAAAGAATAGAATACCGAAATTCCAAAGATATGTCTTCAGTTGAAAGCTCTTTGGCTCTTCTAAAATCAATGTTGAACCATCTTAAAGATTCAAAATCTGCGGTTGAAATCCTCAAAGCCTGGAAAAGTATCAACCTTAATAATATTCAAATAAACGATTAACCATTCATCAAAGAAACCATCCAAGAAGTACTTTAAATGAACCCATAAATGAGGGTGAAACTAATCTTACAATTAAATACTTTAATAACATGCCCAAAAGAGTGAAGCTCCATGATGGTCCAAAAAAATCAGGTGAACTGACAAATTTATTTATTTTCATAACACAGGAGATCAAAATCTCCGACTTTTCAATGTCAATGAAATTAAGTCACCACCATATCATTATTATTATAGAAACTTGGCTTACACCTGAGTATGATATCTTCAGATATGGTCGGTTGTAAACATCAATCTCCAAATCCAAGTGTGGAGACGTCCTCATCGCTTCAAGAAAATATCTAAAATCATCACTTTTAAGAAATCAATATTTGGAAGTTGAAAGATATTTATAAAAATATCTTCAGGGTACAATAATAATTATATTCTTGGCGCAGTATATCTACCGCCTAATGAATCGGTTGATAAATTTGAAAAACATTGCGATTTCACTATACAACTTCATGTAAGCCATAATGACCATACAATTTTAATTTTTGGAGACTATAATCTTCCAAACGCTGAATATATTAGTGATGATTTGTGAGTCAGCGAGTCTGCTTTTGGAAGACAACTTTAGATTCTTGAATCTTCATTAAGACAACAAAGTCCAGAGGGGTGTTTCTAGATTTAATTATTTTTTTAATATGAGTAATATAAGTGTTTATCGTGCAAGTGCACCATTACGGTTATGAAATAGACTTCTTTGGTATGCCAGATAAAAAACTTACGTATACCGATTATTACTATGACTTTATTAATGCTGATTTCCAAGCAACTAACAATTACTTTTCCATGATTGATTGAGATAAACTGTTTGTTACGTATACGCACGTTGATGACGTTATGCATGCATTTTGCGATATTATTTATGATGTTTTTAATCTTTTTATGGAGCCATGATTATTTGCAATTTTGCAGCTTACGATCGGAATGTATGAAATTAAATGAAACACTAATTACATCAATAAAATAGAATCTGATATTAGATAAAATCCAGTCCTATTTTGGAAACATGTTAACAACATAAAAACTAGGTGTTCCATAATCAGACCAGACCAGACCATAATACAAGGGCAATATTTCAAAGAAAATTGGGGTGCCTGGGGGTTCCCACATGGGCCCTATACTATTTCTATATTCAAAGATGATATTGGATCATACATTACGAACAGCAAATTCCTACTATTTGTTGATGATTTAAAAATATTTCGTAAGGTATAAGGTTTAAAATAAAATGGGACTGGGTGAAAAATTACTGAACGAAGCGCCCCACATTGAATTTTAGGGTATTTTGGAATATATCCTAGTAACTCTATTCAAAAAGAATCAAAGGCAGTAAATATTACACATAGTTCAGTTCAAAAAGTACTAAAAATAAACAAATTTCGTCCCTTTAAGATGGATATAGATCATAAACTCAATGAAAATGATTTCGATAGAAGGATTGAATTTTGTGAGCGAATAATAGAAATAATTTCCTAAAATCCGATATTTATTCGCAATATTTCCTTTAATGATGGATGTACATTTTATTTAAAAGGTTTTGTAAACAGACATAACACTGGTTATTGAGATAATGAAAATCCTCAACTAACTACTAAAATTCGCCAGCAGTTTATTCAAAAAAATCAATGTTTGGTCTAGAATTTTTGGAGAAACTATAATAGGACCAATATTTATGGAACGATATTTAAATGGAGAACGATATTTAAACAATCAGTAAGATCAGGAAGAAAACTTGTTTCTTGACAAAAAAAATGTACATTTTCAACAAAACAGAACAACACCACATTTTACCGGTAAGAGAGTGTTAAATGACCGATTTGCAGGAAGATGGATCGGACAAAGAGATCCGATAGAATGGCCAACATGGTCTCCTGATCTTTCGCCATTGGATTTTTTCTTTGAGGACTCTTAAAAACAATTGTATTGAATAACCACTTGAAAGTATTCAAGGCATGAGGAATAGGATAAATTTATAGTTGTAGGAACATATCTTGAAAAACACAACATTTGCAAAAGTTAGAAATGAGTTTGAAAATAGATTCAATTATTGTATGCAAAGAAATGGTGCACATTTTGAACATTTATGTGTCGATTCGATTCAATAAGCCCTTACGAAACGTATCTATTAGGTAACTATGGAAACCAATATTTAATTTGTTAATTTAACATTAAAAAATACATTTCTAAACGAAAATCCTTGAATGGTTGGTGTTCCATAATAGGGTAATAAAACAACGTCTTAAAACCAACCTCAGTTATATAACTCAGGTTGGTTTTAAGACGTTGTTTTATTACCCTATTATTAAAAAATACCTTTCTAAAGTATTATTTTTTAGAATTATTATACCTTTTATTTTTTTAATAATTTCTAATTTTCCATATTGTCTCTTCCCCTCCAAAAGAAAATTAACCGGTTTTACCGAATTTTATCAGACTGAAGTTATGTAAGGTGGATCGTTTTCAAATGATCCTCCTGTATGTGTTGTGAATATTTTTTATACTCTCATCTCCGGTTTCGGATTTTGAAAGAAATTATCCACATAATTTGCTTTTAATTGAAAATTTTATATTAATGAGTCTTCGTGTTATTATAATGAAGAATAATGCGAAAATGTCATAAACAACTACAAAAAAAATATTCGCAACTAATTATGCAATGAATTTTAATTGTGATCAGAGTTGGAAATATTTTCCGGACATGATTTGTAAACAAATTTCCTTTTATTTAGCTGATATTACTTCCAAATACTATTTAATAAAACGTTGTGAAAAAATCTTTGATATTTTCTAACAACTTTTCAAAAAACTTGACCTTATATGTTATTTTTATTAAAATCCAACTCTTAAAAAAACTGAACAAGAACTTAACGGTCATTGTTACACCGATGTAGGTAATTTTTAATATCCGATTTAAATAAGAAATAGCACCGATTGGCAAATGTTTGCACATTCATGAAAACTATAATTTATGTTTTAGGATTTTACTTGGTCGTTGCTTTGGAATTGGCGCTATTTTACAGGTAAATTTTTGAAACCGCTCTGCCAAGATATCTTTTCAGTTTTCAGCCAAATATTTCCTTAATAATAAATTAAAAAATAAAATATGCCAGCTATTTTTTAGACAATAATTTAATGATTCCATTTTATTTTATTTCACTTAAAAATATTAAAAAATAAGAAAGATACTTTGGCAGGAAGATACAACTGTAAATTATACAAATACTTTTCTTAAGAGCATCTTCCTAGACGAGGTAATAAGAGGGAATAGAAAATCCATTCCACTTTTCTGGAGCTTCTTTGCAAATTATCAGCTAATCACTGATAATTAATGCGAATCCCTAGAGAGCGCGAGAGTTTGGGAGGAAGCATTTACATTTATTAACTCCAAAATGACCATAATGAATTCTATTTAGTATATCTTCACGTGGCACAATTAATTTATTATTTTTATAAATTAAATTATCCACTTCAGTAATTTCATGTTTAAATTTAATATTTTTTATTTCATAATTCACATCTTTAATTTTATGTGGCCAACCATCATATACATATTTTTTTAATAAACATAGTTCATTAACCTGTAAAGTTTTTGATTTAATTTCATCAATTTTTTCATCGGTGGCATTTAAATTATATCTCAAAAGACATACATGTCCAATTACCTTTTCTAAATCATCTAAGTTTTCTTTTTTATATTCTGTCAAATATTCTCTTGATAAAGTATCAGCTATAAAAAGTTCTTTTCCTGCTTTATATACCAATACAAAATCATATTTTTGTAAACCTATGAACATTTCTTGTAATCTCAAAGGACAATCATTATGGTTTATTAGATATTTGAACTAAAGGCTTGATCTGTTTCAATTGTTCAATTCTTTCTCAATCTGAGATGTTCAAAGTGCTTTGGAATCATAAATACAAGGCAATCCATTTTGCATTAATACTGCACTTACTCCATCTTTTGAAGAGCCTTCAGAAACAATTATAGGAATATTAGGATCATAATATTGTAATACAGGATGACTAGTAAGTTTCTCTTTTAGTGTTTTAAATGCATTTTCTTGCTCATCAGTCCAATTCCATAAAATATTTTTCTTTAATAATTTTCGCAATGACGTAATTAAAGATAAATTTTAAATAAACTTACCAACGTAAGTTACAAAACCAAGAAAACGTTGTAATTCATTTTTATTACTAGGCTTCTTCATATTTAAAATTGCACTAGTTTTCGAATCGTCAGGTTTCATATCATTTTTTGAAATTAAATGTATAAAATTTCTTCTTTAAAAAAATTACATTTGCTTTATTAAATTTTATAGTATTTAGTTTAGCAATTTCAAAAACTTTTCGTCAAATATTATCATGCTCTTCTTTAGTTTTAGTAAAAAATTTGTTAGTCAATACAAAAGTTTTATTGTTTATGGGATAGATGTGACACCAAAATTGACCAACAAATTCAATAAAAAGGTTTTCAAACGATCCACATATTTTCATATTTAGAAACAGTGCTGGGAATTTGGCTTTTTTGGACAAGGGAGCAATAATTAAATCACAATATGCTGAACAGCATTCTGTTACTCTCTAAATCATAGAAATAGACCAATCCGCTTTCTGTGGCAGCCAAAAGTCTGTAGGCATAATCAGTATTGTATACAAAACACAGGCTATGGACATATCCCGTGTCTGTTCTGAAAACGAAAACCGGATCTGGAGGTAGGACCTGCTTCTTGTCAGACATTTTTGGAAAATTTTGAAATTACAACGAACTGGTTAACTGTTAACGTCTTCAAGACCAATTTGCGAATTGTGATTTAATTATTGCTCCCTTGTCCAAAAAAGCCAAATTCCCAGCACAGTTTATAATATTAATTGGACGTATCATTTAATTTTTCATATTTAGGTTGTTTTTTTAAATAGTTTATTTGGTGTTGTGTGCCCACACATCGTTAGATTTTAGATTTAGTTTTATAATAATTTAAAACTTTTTATATTAATATTTTAATTTAGTTTTAAGTTCAATATTCCTTCCTAGAAATTCAATTACAGTTTATTACATGTTTATCCTTTTCATATTTAGAAATTTCCATCATCAAATCCTATTACTTTACTTTTGTATATGTATAATAAAACCACTACTACCCAAAATCCTCAACTTCGTAATATAACTTTATTATGTTAAGTGAACTATGTATACAATAGTTAAGTTAGTCCAAGTTTCTACTTCTGACTTCTGATAATCAACACTGCTCCACTGCAACGGATGCTTCGAGCCCCTAAATGAAAAGAAACCACTAAGAAGAGAGTCTCTTTCAAACCCAAAGTTCTAGTGAACAACATCTTTGGTTAAATCAAGTATCTGTGTAGTTGTAAAGCATCAACTGTAAATATTATTTTCTTCAAATAAATTGTAGTTTGAAGTTGTTACTTGCAAATTTAATAATTTTCCAACTCTAACTACAACGTCATGACCGAATACCCAACTAACAATTTTGGTCGAATTTACGTAAAATTTACGTAATTTAGGTATGTCAAGTCGTCGTGCCCTATAATAATTAATTGTTTGGGGAAAAATTGACTGTAGTTTCGACGTAAAATTTCCCCAATTTTCGCCTTATAGGGAAATTACTTATAAGTTAATTATGTTAAATACCGACGTAAAATTTACTACATATTTCCCAAATATTTCCTAACCTCAGTAATAAATAAAGATGATTTTGGTTCACGGCTACCAACTTTTTTATTTCGTCGAATGTTCGGGATGTTATTGGAACTAATCACCAAGCTTTAAATTTGGTTGTCACGAAAAAAATTCTGTGAAACTTATCGATTTTACTTTGAAAAAATGCAATCCCCCAATCCAAAATCTTTGTTTAAAAATAAATTTTGTTATTAATTATAGTAGATTTTTTTTATATTAACTTTATATTTATAATTTTAATTTACATAACCTATATTTTATAATAATAAATATGGCATCACTGCTAAAATTTACCTGATGGGAAATTTTAGGTATTTCTGGCCTATTAGATAACTTTTCCTTGATGCTTGGTAAAAATTTCCTATAAATTTGACTTTATAGTAATTTGGGCCTAAATTGGAACTTTTTACCTGAAAGTCAATAATACTTTTAAGTATGTTTGTCCTAAAAAAGTAAATTAGACTTTAAAGGCACGAATTGGGCAGGAACGTTCGAGTCATCCACGTGAATGTCGTATGGGCAAATTATAACAACATAACCTAAAAATTTGTAGCAATTTCTTATTAGTGTCTTTTGAATTATTGAAAATGGTCTCATTTAAATCCAGTTTTATTTATATTCTATGAAGAATTTTACGATTATAAATTTGGAGGTGGAATGACTTTGTTTTCTTTTTTATCGCCTGTTTGTATTTTTTATAATGTTGTAATGGATATGATTATATGAAAGTTCTTCTGATTTTGATAACTTTGAATTAAAAAGTGCCCTAAATCACTTATATTTTCCTTCATCCGCCACTACATAAAATACCTATAAAAAAATATGCCTATTAAGTCCTCCAAGATAATTTAAATTTATTGACTATAATAATCCTACTATCGACTAATAAGGAAATTTTACTATTAAAGGAAACGTAACCAAATTACTACAATTTTACTATGAAGTATTTTTCCCTAATAGTCATTGATAAGTCAAGTAAGTTTACTATAAATTTGACCTACAGCACATTTATACTTTAATGGCGTCATTAGGTAAAATACTAAGGTAAATGTTACTTGCAAATTTCCATATTTTCAATAAGTAATAAATTAGGGCAAATAAAGGTAAATTTTACCTTTTATTCGCCCTATTAGTAAAAATATCCACAAGGTAGGTAAATATGCCCAATTAAATGCCTTTAAAGTCGTTATTTCGGGCAACATACGTCAATTTTCCCTAATTAGGTAAAGTCTACTTATACACAGAAAATTGCCCATGCCTTGTTACTTGGGTAAATACACAACATAAAATTGATTTCAGAAGTGGGATCACAACATTGAATAATTTAATTACAATACAGGACAGGGGTCTTATCTTAGAATTAGTTCTAGAATCGGCTTAAAAAATTTGGCGGTTTAATTTCGACTCACCCTGTATAAAAATATGTAAATTGTTTCAAAACGAATATCAAAAATTGAAAATTTAAATAATATACAAACTTATTTAAAAATATGCGAATTCTAAAATAAAATTATAATACTCCAATGAATGCTCATTACTGTTAAACAGTAACGTAACAAAGTTTGCATTTGAGTTTTTAGGATTACTCAGGGATATTATTTCAATTCGCGTTTGGTTGTGCATGCCCGCAGGGTACGCCGCTGTGTTCATAAAACATACGGCCCAGGATTAATAATACTGTTATAATATGGCTTTGTGAGAATTCAAATCAGACACAACAGTCAACAGTCACTAGTTTCCTCTGTTCGGGTCAGCGTTCGGCACCATCTCCTATTACTGACGAGCAACATGATCAGCAAATCGCTAATGAACCTTCAAAAACAATGCGTGAGTTTTCGTGCCGAAATAATCACAAATCACTCCCTGACAGAACGTATTAAACAAAGGTGTGGTCTGAATATTGGGAGAACGAAATTAAATCAACCAGCGAGACATTTTTCAGCCCAAATGCCGTCGCCCACGGGGTTACCGATAATAGGATCAGCTCTTTCTTTAATGAAGTCAGGCGGAGCAGGTAAACTACATATATATGCTGATGAGCGACATAAAAAATATGGTCCAATTTTTAAAGAAAAGTTGGGAAATGTTGAAGGCGTTTTTATATCAAAGCCGGAATATATTCGTGCTGCTTTTGCTCAAGAGGGAAAATATCCACGACATGTTTTACCTGAAGCATGGGTTGTGTACAACAAAATCTACGGTACTTCAAGAGGATTATTTTTCATGGATTCAACTGAATGGTGGCATTACAGACGTATAGTAAACAACTTTTTGCTTAAAAATGATACAATTTACATTAATAACGCGTGTACATTAGCAGCTGATTTACTTGCGAAGCAGTTAAGTGGTTGCAACGATCTAGAAAAGGTTTTATATAAATGGTCATTAAATACAATAAGTGGAGTGCTAATTGGTGCAGACAATTTTCACGCAAATTTACACAAATACGAAGACGAATTAATTAAATTAGCCAACACAGTCTATTTGATATTTGCAACTAGCGCAAAATTGCAATTTGTCCCTGCAGAAATAGCTGCTAAACTTAATTTAAAACCCTGGCAAGAATTTGTCCAATCAGTGGATGAGGCCTTAAATTTAGCTTCTAAGGTGGTCTATAATTTTATCCGTGAATTTCCGAAAAATGAGGGGTTAATTGGGATGCTATTAAATGCTGGAATAGAAAAAAGCGAGGTAATGAAAATTGTTATTGATTTAGTTATGGCGGCAGGGGACACAACTGCTTATACAATGCAATGGATTTTATATAACTTGGCACAAAATAAACATTTACAAAAAGACCTTTATAATGATTTGAAAAATAATAAAAGTAATAATTTCAAGAATTTCGTAAAGGAAACTCTTCGATTATATCCTGTTGCACCTTTCATTACACGAATTGCACCCAACGACATAAAAATAGGGAATTATCTAATCGAAAAGGAGACGATGATTGTATTTAGTTTGTACACTTCAGGACGAGACGAATCGATTTTTGAAAATCCTCATACTTTTATTCCACAACGTTGGGATAATAGGACACCTGCCATGGTACAAGCAAGTCTTGCATTTGCAATGGGATCGAGGTCATGTGTTGGGAAGAAAATTGCTGATACACAACTTTTATCCACTCTTAAGGCCATTGTTTCAACGTATGAGTTGGATATTCAAGACGGCGATGATGTGGAGATGATTTTACAGATGGTTGCTGTTCCTTCCAAGCCAATTAAATTGAAATATACCAAAAGATGCAAGTAATTGTTTTTAAATACCTCAAATTGTTCCAAAAGTTATTTTATGCTTTTTAATAAAAGATTACATTCTTCATTTTATACAGGATGTCCCAAAATTCGACCGACAACGATTAACTGGAGATAGTAGACCTAAAAATACATTGATATGACCCTAATAATCTTTATCCAAAAACGCACCCCTGAGCAGTTATAAGCCTCCAAAGTTCATTTTTTATAATAGATTTTTTTTATTGCTACCAAAACAGTATAGATTTTTTAATGAAATTTTGTATACGTGCATTTAAATACTCTATGCGCAATTGGTAAAAATTTGGCAATCCTCAGCTTTTATAAATAGTGTTTGATGGAAGAAGAAGGCATAAAACAATCAAAAACTTTTTAGGTATTTAAAAATTTTATTCAAAACTTATTTGCTTT
This sequence comes from Stenus bimaculatus, assembly GCA_963971135.1. Taxonomy (NCBI): domain Eukaryota; kingdom Metazoa; phylum Arthropoda; class Insecta; order Coleoptera; family Staphylinidae; genus Stenus; species Stenus bimaculatus. Next base: position 41,212,528 of record OZ020183.1, on the reverse strand, counting down.
TGTGGAGAAATTTTCGAACTTTAAAAAAGTATCTTATTAAAAATGTATGTTGAGTTACTTACCGTTTTTAAAATTTTATTCAAAAGCGACTCAGCTTACTAAAAATTCAGACAAGAAAAAATTATTTTTTATTCAAATTATCTAAAAATTTTTTGACTGTTTTGTGTCTTCTTCTTTCATCAAACACCATTTACAAAAGTCAAGGATTAGTCAAAATTTACCAGTTAAGCGTTCAGTATTCAAATGCATGTATACAAAATTTCATTAAAAAGTCTTTACTGCTTTGGCTGTAATAAAAAAAATCTATTTAAAAAAAAATCAACGGGGATGCATTTTTGGATATAGATAAATAGGGTCATATCAACTTATTTTTAGGTCTACTATCTCTGGTTAATCGTTGTCGGTCGAATTTTGGGTCACCCTGTAGAAATAAAATTGTTTTGTAATAAAATTTATTAGTTTAAATATTTGAGACCACAATTTTTAATAATATTCTACAAAATTACGTATGCAATCTTCATAAATTTTTCATAATTAAACCACCAATTGAAAATTGTTATTTAACATTTTCATTAAAGTTATTATAACATTTTTTCTTCCTTTAGCTTACATTAGTTTGATTACGAACTAAGCTATCATTCAAAATATAATATTTAATTATAAAATAAAATAATGGATGCTGAAATAATATTTACCTTTCTAACTTTTAAGTTAAAAGCTACTACATTAAATAATCATATTTTAATCAAAATATTATTTTTGTGTTTATTTTTCAGGAAATCAGTTTTTTAACTCCATAAATTGAAATCAATATTAATCTATTCTACTCCATTTCCAGTTGTATTTCAGAAAATATCAATTCAATTTCAGATATCATCAATATAATTCAGGAACGTGAATTGTGTTTTAAAAAGAATCAATTGTATTTTAGAAAAACCAATTTAATTTTAGTAAGTATCAATTGCATTCCAGAAGGCATCATTTGAAAATCAGAATTCGTCAATTTAAATTAAGAAAGTATGATTTGTATTTCAAAATTAATCAATTTTATTTCAGAAAAAAAAATCATTGTGTAACATTCGAAGGAAATTTTATTACCTAAATATAAAATTTTAGCCACCAACACCAATGTCTTCCATTGCTAAAGCAGCTACATAATCAATTGTAGTGTGAATTTTTGGGATCATCCATATATTTTTCTAAGTAAAGCAACATTTGTTTCATAATACCAGGAGCCATAACAGCAGAAATCCGAAGTTATCATTTAACAATACTGCTAAACGCCATTAAATTTAAATTTGTGGTATGGATTGTAATGAACAATTTCCATAGTTACCTTATATGTTTCTAATTAAAATTTTGATCAGAATCTGCTTATTAATCTTGGAACAGATTATCTCAATTGGGTTTAACATTGTTACTACATTTTATAATGTTAAATTGCCAAAGCACATTTTTGATGAATTGTATGTGGCTGTTGTGGTTTACTTACAAAATCACCACCAAAAACTTTTTGATTTCTCAATTTTTATAATTGGTACTTTCTGAAGATAAAATCGATTTTTCTGAAATACAATTGATCAATTGATGTGTTTGAAGGTACAAAATTGATAATTCTAAAATACAATTGATGATTTCTGAATTTAAATTGATTTATCTGAAATACAATTGATTATTCAGAAATATAATCGATAACTTCTTAAAAAAAGCATTTATCTGAAATCCAACTGATGCCTTCTAAAATATAATTGTAGTATGTTGTACAGTTGCTCTCAGCTAGAAGTAGGACAAAAGTAATCATGATCGCGTATTCTTTGTCCTACTTCCAGCTGGGAGCAACTTTACTTCTATCTATCCGTAAGTCTCACTACAATTTTAAATTTTAGTAGCCAGAGTAGGATAGGACATGTGGGGTATACTTTTATGTCATTAATTTTCCCCATCCAAAGAAAATTGACGTGTTTTTTCCAATTTTTATACATCTTATCAAATTAAAGTTATTTAGGAACGTTTTCAAATCACCCTGTATGATATATTTTTTGTAAGTTTTCTCAACAGGTAAGTAATGGTGAAATCTGTGCAAAACTGTTAACCTGAGATTAACAATTAGCCATTAATACTTAACAATCTACAACTAACGAAAATATGAAAGATTTATACTGCGGTAAGAAATCGACATATTGTGGGCTAGATTCGCGGTATTTTTGCTTCAGACCTGCCAGCTTAATTATACAGGGTGTTACTAAAGTTTTGAAACGTGTTTCGTGTTAAATGTTTTGAGAAAATCATTAAAGTTAAAAAGAAAAATAAAATGCAAAATTTAATATTTTTGTGAAATTTTAATGTACATTGGTTAGTTTGGGTCAATATTTTGATTAATTTATGTTAGAAATAACAAAGATGCCATTTAAAAAAAAATGATCAAAAGATTCGACTCGTCCTTTGCGGTTTTTGAAAATTCGAAAAAATAAGGTGGTTATGATTTTTATGCGTTAACTACTTTAAATTAAACTAGCGTCTATGGGAAAATTTAATAATATTTTTAAATACATCTAGATGGCGCTAGTATAAACTTTTTGGTACCATTGTATCTTAATAATCTTAATAAGGTATTATTTTATGGTATAAAAACCATATCAATCCATTTAAAAAAAATCATGACGTCATAATGACGACATGTCAACGGAAAAAATTTTTTATTGAGTTCAAAATAAAGTTTTTTAAAAACAATGCGACATGTCTTTTACCGTTTTTAAAAATTCCAAAAAATAAGGTAGTTATGATTTTTATGGGATACTTTAAACTCACCCTGTATACAGAGTGAGTCAGAACACCCGTAACTGCCTTTTATCTCGAAAACAGTTTGCCGCACATAGAATAAAAATTTTAATTGCCAAAGTGAACCCAAAGAATCCATTGGTGCACTTATTATTTTCCGGAACAATCCGGAAGTGCTCGGAATCAGAAGTTACTTTGAAATTTCAAACGACAACATAGGTCGAGTATGGTATCGTTTGAAACGTCTTTCAAAAATAAACAACTTTTATTAAAATATTTTTGTAATATCTTGCATAATTAACAAATTAAACGAAAAAAAACATGCAAACAAGTGACCATTAGTCGCTTAAATTATGGAAAAATTAAGTCGTTACCATCATCCGCAAATGGGCAAGAGAAAGATTTTTTTAAATAGAAACTCTTTTTTTGCATTTATCGCTTTATTCGTTAAAAATAATTAACTTTTTCTTATTTTTTGAATTAAGGAAAATACATTACCTAAAAAAGTTGATTATTTTTAACAAGCGAACCAAAAAATGCAAAAAATACAATTTCCATTTAAAAAATCATAATTGCCTCTACCCTTACCCATTGAGGATGATGGTAGTGTTTTAATTTTTCCATAATTTAAGAAACCATTTGTCACTTATTTGCTTTTGTTTTTCGTTTAATTTGTTAATTATGAAAGATATTAAAAAAATATTTTAATAAAAGTTGTTTCTTTTTAAAAGATCTTTCAAACGATACCATACTCGACCTATGTTGCCATTTGAAATTTCAAAGAAAATATTATACAGGGTGTTCCAGACCACCCCCCTTTAGAAGTGTTATATGATTTGTTTAGTGATAAATGTACATTTTATACAAACAGTTTTGTTAAGAGACATAATACGCGTAATTGGGATAATGAAAATCCTCATCTAACCACTGAAATTCACACGCAGTTTCCACAAAATACTATGTTTGTAAAATATCTTGTATATTATCAAGCACTAATAAAGTTATTATTATTATGTTTGGGCTGGTATTTTAGGAGAAACTGTAATAGGACCAATATTTATGGAAGAAAATTTAAATTCCGAACAATAATTAAACGTCTTTGAGAATAGAATTGATCCTCTTATAACAGAAAATTTGTAAAATCAGCAAGATGAAGAAGAAAACATTCTCGACGAATAATTTTACACTTTCAATAAGACTTAGTACCACCAAATTATGTTTTACCGGTAAAAGAGTGGTTGAATGACCGATTTGCAGGAAAATCGGACGAAGAGGTCCGATAGAATGGCCAATCTTTCGCCATTGGTTTTTCTTTCTTTGAAGACACCTAAAAACAAACCTGAAAATATTCAAAACATACGAAATAGGATAAATGATGGTTAAAGCGACATACCGGGTGGAAATGAAACTAGGGCCACCCCTGGCATTTCTTTATTTATGGAAATAAAAAATTAAAATTTTAGTATATTATATGATCTAAGAAAACAAATCTTATGGATCGAATAAATTTTTAATTTTACTTCCGGTTTATCAGGAAATGGCATCCACTTTCATATTTTAAATATAACCCCCTGATTTTTTCCACGTAAAATCAAAAATTGGTTAATTTTAAGTATGTTTATGACAAAAAAATATTTTTTTTCAAAACTTTAAGAAAAAAATTTGAATTTTTTTTTGGTAAAAAATTTGAGTAAAACCTACAAAAACTATTTTTAAACATACATATGGGATATCACAGTAACCGGAAAAAAACCCTCTATTTAATTAGGGGGTGGCCCTTATATCATCCCATTTAAAAAAGTAAAGATATTTCCAAAAAACGCTTCTTGAAAATTAAAAAAAATAATATCTCAAGAACGGTGAAATAAATTTTATAAATTACAATTTATTTTACGTATTTGTATTATTTATAAATAGTTTTTGTAGGTTTTACTCAAATTTTTTACCAAAAAAAAATTCAACATTTTTACTTTTAGTTTTTAAATAAAATTTTTTTTTGTCTTAAACATACTTAAAACTAACCAGTGTTTGATTTTACGTAGAAAAAATCAGGGGGTTACATTTAAAATAAGAAAGTGGGTGCCATTTCCTGATAAACCAGAAGTAAAATGAAAGATTTATTCGATCCATAAAATTTGTTTTCTTAGATCATATAAGATACTAAAATTCTAATTTTTTATTTTCATAAATAAAGAAATGCCAGGGGTGTCCCTAGTTTCATTTCCACCCGGTATATCGAAAAACATTTGAAAAATTAATACAATTAATAATAAGTAAACACTTATTATAAGAAGACTTTTCTAAAGTATTATTTCTTAGTATTTTTTACTAATTTGTAATTTTCCATATTGTATCTTCACCCTCCTAAAGAAAATTAATTTGTTTTACCAAATTTTTATAACTCTCATCACAGACTGAAGTCATTTAGCGTGGAACTTTTCAAATGAACACCCTGTACCTGTTGCGAAAAGGGATTTTCCGGATTTTTGATACATCTACGGTCTCGGGATTTTGAAAGAATTTATCCGAATTTCACGTTTTTTAAGTAAAACGTAATTTGCTTTTAATTGAAAATTGTATATTAATGAGTCTTCATGTTATTATAATGAAGAATAATGCAAAAATTTCAAAACCAACTACATCAAAAAGAAATTCGCAAATAATTAATTAATTATGATTTAAGAGTAGGAGGTATATTGGGTATATTTTTCGATATGCCAGGTGACAAATAAATTTACAATAAAACACATACATTTTCCGGACATGATTTGTAAACAAATAACATTATTTGATGTTTTTGCTTATTGTTTGATATATGATATTCCGCTTATATAGGTTTATTGTGTATTGGATAGATTACACCAAAATTGACCAACAAATTCAATAAAAAGGCTTTTAATTTTAGTGCGGTTAGGGCGGTGTTTTTATAAACAAATTAATTTGTCTAAACAATCCATATATTTTAATATTTAGGTTGTTTTTTTTTAAATAATTTATTTGGATAAATTAATTAAAATATAAAAATATGTAAATTTGATTCTTGTTTCAAGATGAGTATCAAAAATTTAAATAATATACAAACTTTTTTAGAAGTAAAATGAAAAAGATCATTTTATAACATATAACTCAAAAATGTAACATTAAATTGAGTGGACTCGCCCAAGGGCGTATCTGGAATTTCGTCTTGGGGAGGGCAAAATTATAGATGAAAATTTTGAATTGGGCATTTTTTTAGGTCCCAAAATTTTTTGAAAACCCCCAGGTAGCCTTAACTTAAACTTACATTTATTTGTAATACATTTTTTCTTGATATTTTTGCTCATATCTTTGAAATAAGACTCATAAAGGTACCACTTTTTTAAGCCAGTAAAACTTCACAGAAAACTCTATGAATTAAAAATACATATTCAGTGTTGGTACCCTTATAAGGTTAATTTCAAAGATTGGGCCAAAATAAATAAAAACTGATTCAGTTTTGTAATATTATCGCTCATATCTGATCTTGGCTTTTAAACCTTGAGCCTCCTTCTAAACATGCCCTTGATGTGGCCTTCGACTTTTATCATTCTGTCCTTTTCATTTACAAGAAAAAATAAGGGCCTGTCCTTGTAGTCCCGTCGACGGTATAATCTCTACCAGCCCAAGATAACCTCCCTTGGCTTTGTAAGAATTAAAATTAGACATAACAGTCACAAGTTTTCTCTCTTCTGGTTAGCATCCCGAACCATCTCCTAGTACTGACGCGCAACATGATCAACAAATTTCTAATGAACCTTCAAAAACAATGCGTGAGTTTTCGGGCCGAAATAATCACAAATCACTCCCAGATACGTATTAAACAAAAGTGTGGTCTGAAAATTGGGAGAACGAAATTAAATCAACCAGCGAGACATTTTTCTACGCAAATGCCGTCTCCCAAGGGGTTGCCGATAATAGGATCAGCTCTTTCTTTGATGAAGTCAGGCGGAGCAGGTAAACTGCATGTATATGTTGACGAGCGACATAAAAAATATGGTCCAATTTTTAAAGACAAGTTGGGAAATTTTGAAGGCGTTTTTATATCAAAGCCGGAATATATTCGCGCTGTTTTTGCTCAAGAGGGAGATTATCCGAGACATTTTTTACCTGAAGCATGGGTTGAGTACAACAAACTCTTCGGTACTTCAAGAGGACTATTTTTCATGGATTCGACAGATTGGTGGCATTTCAGACGCATAGTAAACAAGTGTTTGCTTAAAAACCTTCAATGCAATATAATTAACATTAATAACGCGTGTACATTAGCAGCTGATTTACTTGCCAAGCAGTTAAGTGATAGCAAAGATTTAGAGAAACTTTTATATAAATGGTCATTAAATACAATAAGTGGAGTTCTAATTGGTGCAGACAATTTTCACGCCAATTTACACAAATTCGAAGACGATTTAATTAAATTAGCCAACGCAGTCTATTTGATATTTGTAACTACCGCTAGATTGCAATTTGTACCAGCAGACCTAGCAGCTAAACTTAATTTAAAACCTTGGCAAGAATTTGTCCAATCAGTGGATGAGGCCTTAAATTTAACTTCTAAGTTAGTCCATAGTTTTATCCGTGAATTTCCGGAAAATGACGGGATAATTGGGTCGCTATTAAATGCCGGATTAGGAAAGAGCGAGGTAATGAAAATTGTTATTGATTTAGTTATTGCTGCAGGTGACACCACTGCTTATACAATGCAATGGATTTTATACAACTTGGCAAAAAATAAACATGTACAAGAAGAACTTTATAATGATTTGGAAGAAAATGAAAATAAGAGTTTCAAGAATTTCATAAAGGAAACTCTTCGATTACATCCCATTGCACCTTTCATTACACGAATTGCACCCAACGATATTAAAATCGGGAGTTATCTAATCGAAAAGGAGACGATGCTTGTATTAAGTTTGTACACTTCAGGACGAGACGAGTCGGTTTTTGAAAATGCTCATTTATTTAATCCTCAACGATGGGACAATAGGACACCTGCCATGTTACAAGCAACTCTTGCATTCGCAATGGGACGGAGGTCATGTGTTGGGAAGAGAGTTGCTGATACACAACTTTTATCCACTCTTAAGACCATTGTTTCAACGTATGAGTTGGATATTCAAGACGACGATGATGTGGAGATGATTTTACAGATGGTAGCTGTTCCTTCCAAGCCAATTAAATTGAAATATACCAAAAGATGCAAGTAATTTTTTTTAAATATCTCAAATTTTATATATTTTAATAAAAGATTTAATTTACCTTTATTATGCATATCTGCGTAGGAGTTGAATTTAAAATTAAAATTTTCAGTATATTGTTTAGTTTACACAAATTAAATTATTGTAGAATAAAATTTATTATTTTAACCATTAAAAAAACACAATTTTTGATGATATTCTAAAAAATTACTTATGCAATCTGCATTAATTTTTCACAATCACAATTTTTATTAAAGTTTGCAACCCATTTTTTAATAATTGTAGCTTTCATTTATTTTGATTAAAAATCTATGCTAGAAGAAATTAAGAAATATATGTTTTTAAATAAATATGTCTTGTATAATAAATGTGTTTTCACTAGTTCGATTGTATATTAATAAATTATTGTTTTTCTTACCAATTGAATTTCTGTACTAAAAACCATGAAAACCTCCCAATAATAAAATTATAATTAAATCATTTATAATTTATACATCTGGTGAACCATTAGAGTTCGTAATTTGCATTTCCAACTACAAATTAGCACTAATTAATAATATTTTGTTTAATTGAATAGAAATCATACAACATTAAAATCAAATATTGGAAACTGAAATAATGTTTTTCCACGATTATTGAATCCACGATTCATGACGATTGAAGTTTTTGATAAGTAATCAAATTCATTTAATTAATATGCGATAGATCCATCTAAAGTTAATTAATTAGTATCTAATATTAAAATAAAAAACTCACTCTTTTTAAAGATATTTAATGAGCCAGAGCGTTTTCGTCATCCAATGTTGACATTATCAATGGCATTAAATATCTTTAAAAAGAGTGAGTTTTTTATTTTAATATTACATACTAATCAAATTCATTACTGAATTTTTGACAATATTCAACATGTTCGGACCAATGGACCAATCACAAAGCTGCAGTATTGCCAATGAGAAAATCATACGGGTAATTTCATTAATCACTGGACAGCATATTGGGTAATAACAGTGAATATGGTATGGATATAATAACTTTATTATGAGAATTTTATTTGAATATTAATTCTTCACTTAAAAAAAAGGCTACTTTCTGTGCTAAAAATTGCAGCGTTTTATATTTAGTAATAAAAATCTTAAATTTGAGGTTATTCTCAATTATCAATATATTATTGGTAATTTTAAGAATTGTCAAGAATACGAAAAATAATTTCCAAAACATAGCATAAAAGCGTCGTAAAATAAAAAAAGTCGTGGAAAAAGTATAGTATTCTACTCACGATTTTTTTTTATTTTACGGTGTGCTTTTATGCAAATGTTTTGTAGTTATTTTAAGTATGATGTGTATTTCAGAAGATAAAATTGTGTTTTGTGTTTCATTCAAAGTTTTTGCAGCAGATTACTTAAATGTTAAGATTTTAGCAACACAAATTTTTAGAAAAAAAACAGAAAACGGCGCACAATTCCCAGTCGGTTTTGTATTTTTTTGCCTTTTTTATGTTTTTTTGTAACTTGTTGCTGGATTCTCAAGAGTTTTAAAGTTTACAACGGCCAAAGAAATAAATACCAAAAATATATTTCTTTGCTCATTTTGTTTTTATAAATTATAAATGTAAAAATTTTAGATAAAAAAGTGAATTTAATAGTTTTTTCAATATTTTTTTTGTATCTTTTTTGGTGAGCTTTCAAGAATTTTTATGATTGTAGCGTTCTAACGGCCAAATAACTAATACCAAATACATTTCTATGCTAATTTTGTTTATTGCATTTTTTTGTAAGGATATTAGTTTTTCTTTGATTTTTTTATGAATTTTTTTTGGCATTTTTTACTACTCTTTCAAGGATTTTTAAGTTTAAAGCGCTGTAACCGTTGAACAGCCAATAATGTTCAAAAAATAATTTGACAAAGGCAAAATCCACGAGATAATTGATGCAACCCTAAAAAATTATAATAAGAAATAAAACTATACAGGGTGTTTCACAAAAATCATTAAAATTTTAAAAGTTAAAAAATCATGTAACATGTTAGTTCATAGGAATTTTTTTGTTCAGAATGACATTTACTATCTAAAAAAGTTTTTGCTGGAAAAAAGTTCATATGTATTTCGGGATAGGACCCTGTATATTAAATCAATATTGGTCCAAGAATAGATTCTTGAGGAACACCTTCGGTAAGTATTTATTCATTGCTAATTTCAGTATTTATTTATGTAAAAATCTTTCTACTTTTTAAATAAAATTTGAAAATATTTAATGCTAGTCCTCCATACCAAGTTTTTCCAAAAATTCTAATAAATATGAAAATTGTGATCAACTGTATCAAATGCTTTTTTAAATCTATAAAAATCCCAGCACGGTATTCATTTAATGTATTTCTTTGTATACCGGGTGGAAACGAAACACGGATCACCTTTATAACTTCTTTATTTATGAAAATTAAAATTTGAAATTTGAGTATGTTGTATGATTTAAGAAACACATTTTACGCACTAAAAGTTTTTTCAATATGACTTCTGGTTTGACATCAACTTTATTTTTTTAAATGTAACACCCATTTTTTTTTGTTCAAATATGAAATTATTTTATAAAAAGAGTATAATGGGTGATAAAAAAATTTGTACTTTTCCTTATATTGTAAATATAATATAAGGAAAAATACAAATTTTTTTTTATTGTAAATATAATATAAGGAAAAATACAATTTTTTTTATCACCCATTAACAATATCCTTATAAATGGATAAATTCAAATTACATAAATCAAAAGAGTATGCTTGTGATAATTTTTTTAATTTTTTTTTAAAGTTTGAAAAAAATTTTTTTTTTCTTTATCCAAATTTGATAAAAACTACCAAAACTGATTCCAAATAATACAAATACCTAAAGAATATTGTAATTTGTAAAATTATTTAAGCAGTTTTTGAGATATTAATTTATGATTTTTTTTGAGTAGGTAACGTTTTTGCAAATAACTCTATTTTTAATGGAAAAATGCCGGGTCACTTGGTTTTTCAAAAAGAATATTTTAATACGATTATTTTGGTATCCCATATTAAGAGTATAAATAATTTACTTGTGCCAGTATTCCATACATTTTGTACTCAGGGTTTTTTAAAATTTCAAAAAAAAAAATAAAAAATGTATCACAAACATATTGCTTTTCTAAAATTGTCTTAAACTATGAACAAAGAAGAAGTTATAGAGGTGACCCGCGTTTCGTTTCCACCCGGTATATAATTAAGTGAGTTCAATAACGCTGATTCAGTATTTGATTTTGTTGAAACCCCTACTGATATTTCTCAAAAAAATCTAATTTATACAAAAAATGTTAATCTATTTTTAATATTTTTTTCATTAGTTTTTTGATATTACATTTAATAAAGTAATTGGTCGATAATAACCAATTTATTTTTTACATGCATTTTTAACAATTGGAGTATTTTTGAAATTTTTAATAAATCTGCAAAAGTGCCCTTTTCCATCAAATTGTTAAATACGAAAAGAGGAACAATTAGTACATTTTTTAATATCATTGACTGAAATAAAATCAATACCTGGAACAGTATAATTTTTCCAGTTTCATTTGAATCTTGAATCTGTAGGTTCTAAAAAAATAAAGTGATGGAATTTCGCAACGAATTTTGTTATTTCTTTTTAATTTTAATTCTTTTACTAATGTTTCACCAATATTTATAGGGTAATCATTAAATGTTGTTATACTTTTGGAGAATTAATTAGTTTATTTTCTTGTGGAAAATATAATTTAAACCTTTAATTGATGAAGATTAATTAAATAAAATTTCATTTATAACATTCCAAATTTCTTCCCTCTGCTTTTTCGAACTTATTATGAATATATTTTTTTGCATTTGAAATTTCCAAATTTTTTATGATTTTTATATTCATTTCTAAATTCATAATATCAGGACGTTTTTTTTTCCATTATAAATAGGAGTAATATTTTTGTTTTAATTTAATTAATTTAATAATATTGTTATTTTCCAAGATTCATATTACGCATAGTAATATCATGTTTAATAATATATTTTGAAAATACGATATAATATTGGTAGAAAAAGTATGTATTAAAATATGTATTATAAAATTCACATTCCTGGTATGATATGAAACATTTCAGGTTTCAGCATTTTTACCACTTTATTCATTTTAGACGCTTTATAAATAAAACAAAAGAAACATTGGAATGAACGAAAAACACATATAAATACGATTTAGTACTAAATGAAAACAATATTTCCATTTCCTTGCAATATTACATTATATACAGCTTTTGGTAATTTTAGCAATATATTTGGGAATTCGGGTACAGCGCTTGGTTGTTATTATATTATAAAATAATGGTATTAAATATTAATGAGTGTGTATTTTACTCGCCAAATAATTTATATTTTAGTACATTAATTCTGGTCAATTCATTTAAGTTTTAAGGCCGTTAATAGACCTTTAATTAAAAAAAAATTAGGTAACCATGGAAATTGTCCATTATAACTCATAAAACTTCCAGCCAAAGTTTTTTACATGTATATCTCCATAAGAAGAAAAATCATTATAACTTCTTTATTTTACATTTTATAACAAAACTAATTATACCACTAAAAAGCTCAAAGAAATATCTATATAATAATATCCATATAATACTGCAAATGCTTGCCTCATAATAATAAATCCGCAATTTGCATTTAATCAGATGACTACCTTAAAATATCAAAAACACTTAAATGGGTGTAACTTCTACTAAAATAAACTGACAACTAAAATAAAATAATCAGTAGAATCTGCATTAAATTCCCTACATTCTCATGTATAAAACAATGTCAGCCACTAATTATTAACTTATTAATTAACCAAAAACAGTAATTTCTGAGTAACTTTTTATTCTAATGGGTACCAAAAACCGGCCATAAAAAAGTTATTGGTTCCATTTGATAGAAAATTTAATAAGCTTTCCAACGGTATATTACTCATTGCTAGCCTCATCTCGATAATTTAAACTTTTAATTAAATTCGCCGCGAAAACTAAATAATGCGTTATGCGCTCTAACTTTTGAGAGAATGATAGCAGAAAAAACAAAAACCACTTTAGGAATCTATATTAGAAAATTAAAACAATGATCTGTAACACAATGCTAGCCACTAATTATTGACTTTTTAATTAACCAAAAACACTAATGTTTGAGTAATTTTTGATTCTAATGGCTACTAAAAAGCGGCCATAAAAAATTTTTGGTTCCATTTGATAGAAAATTTAATAATCTTTCCAACGATATATCACATAATGCTAGCGTCATTATGATAATTAAAAATTTAAACTTTTAATTAAATTCGCCGCGAAAACAAAATAATGCATAATGCATAATATTTGTTATAAAATATAAAATAAAGAAGTTATAATGATTTTTCTTCTTATGGAGAAATACATGTAAAAAACTGTGGCTGGAAATTTTATGGCTAACTTCTCGCCGGTCTCAAGTATATCTATCATATTCCACTAGTGGGTTATTTTCATAATCGTAATGGATTATGAAAATAACTCCTTAGTTACATATTATTTACTGGATCAGTCTGCTTTTCCTTTTTTTTCTATGAAAAATTAAATTTTGATTTTTAATTTGATTATTCTACATTTTTGGATAAAATATTGCATGCCGCTCGTGAATTATGCCCCATAAGTCGCTTGAAAATGATTCCACTCGGCCTAACGGCCTCGTGCCTTGTGGAATAAACATTTTCGCGCTATTTATTTTGTTCATAATCCACTTGTACTAAAAATAACAATAAATTTAAATAATTTGACCAGAATCTGGGTATAAATTTAAATTTGTTATATGGGGTGTAATGGACAATTTCCATGGTTACTTTAAATGTTTCAAAAACTATGTATAATTATGACCAATGACCAGAATCTCCCATAAATTTAATAATAAAAATAATTAACCATGTGGAATGTTTCATACTAATAAAAAAATTACAAATTTCTGGAAAAATAAATATTTAGAGATGTTATTCTACAAAGTTATTTTTACCACCACTACTATGTTTTTACTTAATTCTAAAGATTTAGGCCAAACGTGATTTTAATATAGGAAAAGCGATAATAACGTGTTGATTGTTTTCATGTTTTTACTTTGTTCAAAAAGACGTTTATAATTTGAATACGTGAATACACTTTCTATAAATTTTGAAAGTTTATAAATTTTGCAAGTTTCTTCAAGTGGAATTTTGTTTCTTCTTCAACGTAATAATTCATTGTTTTCAATGATAATTTACTGTTTTAAATAACGACATAAGTTATTTATCACTTCGTTGGAGAAAAAACCTCTGCAAACGATATAAATTTTTCAGTGATTTAGTAGAATTAAACATTTTAATTATTATCCGCCTGTATGCCGATCTTTTTAATTTGGAGATTTTTTCTAAAAAATTCAATTGGTCGATTGTTAAACATCATTTGAGTGATTTAATTTCTCACCAATGGAACGATTGAATTTCGTTTTTCATTATTTTTTGTGTCCAAATAAATCAATACTAAATAATTGAAAAATCGTTCCTACCTTTATACACCTTTCCAAAACAACCTTCTCCAATTTCATTCAGGAAACATAATAGTTCTTTTTTGAGAAGAGGAACTGCAGTTGCTGTACAGGCTGAATACTGAGGATTTAATGCATAACGTTCGGCAAGAAGTAAGCTTTGCTTTAATACTTTTGGGGATGGCTAGAAAAAATAAAAATTTCACTAAAATAGTTTTAATCTTAAACCTAAATATTATTCAAAAATTGTTTCTGATAATGCAAGTTTACTATTAAAATTACTTACCGAAGTAGATTGTTTATTATTTTCGTTACGAGATTTAGTTCTTCTCCAAATGACTAATAATAAAAATATCACAGTTAAACCGAAAGCGATGCCTCCGTAAAGTAAATAATCCTGGTTAGATACATTAGTATGAGAAGGGGGAGGGTTTGTTGGACTTATCTGAAAAAATGAAATTAATTACATAAAAATGCATACCTACTTCAAACGACGAAATGTGTATCATTTTGAGTTCATTAAAAAACTGTCTTGGCTATGGCTTACACTAATTATACAAACATGAGCTTTTATCGCCTTTAAACTCACTTAGTCTTTATTTTTCCATGATTAAAGTCATATTAAAAAAATTTAAAGATCCTTTCTATAAAGCTTGTTATGAAATATTGCATAAAAGAAATTCTTTTCTCTCGCACCACGTTAAAATATTTTTCTACTCGGATTTTCCCCGAAACGCTTTATGAAAAATTCTTAAAGCCTCCGAAGTCGATTTTCTTGATAAATCTGGCTTCGATCGTACAAATAAGTGTAAAATAACAAAACATATTGACTTTACTCACCACTATTGAAATGGACTTATTTGTTCCATTTTTACTTTTGGTATCGTTTATTTGTGGGGGGAGAATATTTTGAATAGGCCAGGGATCCAATGGGACTGAAAAAAAAATAAACAAATTAATTCTACGCACGAAACAAGTTTTAGAAAAGTTTAACAAGAATTTTAGAAAAAAACATATTTTTAAGAAAAGAA
Organism: Stenus bimaculatus; assembly: GCA_963971135.1. NCBI lineage: Eukaryota > Metazoa > Arthropoda > Insecta > Coleoptera > Staphylinidae > Stenus > Stenus bimaculatus. The sequence continues at coordinate 41,196,960 of OZ020183.1, read as the reverse complement.
GTATGATCCTTAAATGATAAATAAATCATGTACACAAGGTGTTCGGTATCCTTCTTCAAAATTTTTGGGAATGTAAATTAAGTTCAATTCTTAGACTAATAACACTAAAACACAGTCAAACCTGAAAACCCTTGCAGGAAATTTCTGTCGTTCCTGTATTCCACTACCACGATCAATCCATACTGGATAACTTTAAGAAAATTTCAGACTTTAATTCCGAAATGCGGTGATGTACTATTCATTTGAAACACATGTCTCTTCGTGTAATTAAAAGGACCTCTTCTCACAGTGGTGATTTTACTGAATTAGAAAATGCAGGAAACTTTCCGCATTTAATCTCAGAGGAAGAATGTGTCATCCAATTAATAAATCACAGCTTCACTTTTGACACAAGAACACTAGCTACATGAGGAGCTGCCTTTGCATCTGCAGATTAACATTAGGAGCACTTTCCAAAAATTGGTTTTCAATGGCTTTCAGTCATTTTGGTGTCCAATCCAACGCCACTCTTGGGGGTTCAATTTGTTAACAAGCGACAGTTGAACTAGGTAGTAGTAGGTTCTGTATGAGTGCTGTTCTGCACTTCCAGAAGTCGAAGGAATGAAATGTATCGTAGTTGATCAAGTCATTGCTTTTTAAACATACCAAAAACAGGAAAATAAATTCTCCAGTTGCTTTAACTTCATCATTTTGGGCATCTTTTCGATTTAAGTAATTCGAAAACCTGTTTTTTCCTTTGCCGTATACAAACTATGCCTACTAACTGAACAGAATTTTAATACCTGTTTGTACAATTAGAATTACAGCATATCCACAAGACCATCTACCATCTGACCTAAAGCCATTCATCAATGGCTTTGTATAAATTCTGTTCTTTATTTTGGCAAGAAAGCGATTCTGATTCCCATAATATACTATGGTTCTTTATGAAATTCTAATTCTAGAAGTGTGGATTTTATATCGGCGTTATTGCTGACTTTTCTTTATACTGCCAGATCCTTATAACCGTAAAAAATTATGACTGAGGAGGGGTTGTGGTTTTTAGTGTATTCAACATACATATTGCATAGATCTTTATATGTTTGATTTTTTTCACGGCTAATAGGAAATAATTTCCATCAGAAACATAGCTATCAACACATGACATATACTATGAAACTCGTCATATAGTGTAGATTTAACATATTTTCTCATTCCAGAATTATTGAAGAGCCATAAAAAGTACAAAATTAATTTTGACACTGATTACATTATCATTAAATTTAATCGAGGAAGACAGTTGAAAGAGACCAAGAACATGATTCATACCCAGTTTCTTCCCCAACTTCTTTTGATAGGAGATAGGAGAACAACAAACCTCCTCAAAGAAGAAATGGGATCATGAATTACTAACCACTTTATAATTTCTTTACGTCCAGTTTTGTTGCAATGTTCGCATTGATCGGAAGACGTGTACCAATTGATACTAGTTTTATTAGAAACAGCGACCAAAAAAGTTCTCATTAATCCCTTTTTCATACTTTCCCCCACTGTTCTTCCTTAAAAACATACTTGCGCAATCCAAACTTTTTGGGACGCTTCACTTTTATCGAGATCCAAAAGTTCTACATGCCGTTTGGACAAATTAAAATCACGAAACAAGTTATTGAGATCTTCTGGAGATAGTGGATGTGACCAGATAGATAATAAGGAAGCTTCTCGAAAATCAGGATCAAACATTATATTATCTTCTTCCTCTGATTCAACAGAACCATTGGAACCTTGAATTGGTTCTGGTTTAGGTAATAACGTGGGAGCAACTTTTAGCAAATGGCACGTTAGGATACTTAACTTTTTAAAGTTTATAATGTTTTGTATCAGTAAGGCAGAAATAACAATTTGATGAATGGTCTGCGGGTTCCATCCAAATCATAAGAATTCTGGCATAGATCGAAATCTTTTTGCCCACTCAGTAAGAAGCCACACACTCGTAATACAACAAATGTAAGAAACCCACACTTTTTCTTGGTGCCTTATAGAAAAGGCAAAATCTCCCTGGAGTCTTAAAAGTAATTTCACTACAAATGTAAAAAAACCAGTCAGGGTCAGTTTTACTCTTTTAGGACATTACTCAAGAATCCCTTAACTTATCAATCATAAAAGACAACCATTAACTTATTAACTGAAAATTTCTAGATCTCGCTCCGTTTCCTCATATCCTCACAAATTAGAACATTCTGGAATATTTTGGTTTTATAATGAGGGTAGATATGCAGGGTGGGCCAACGAAAACGAAACAGACGAGTTTTGAAATAGTTAATAAAAAAATTTGAAAAAATGCTCGGACAGGTCAACTTTAGTTTCGAGGGGGACATATTTTGCAATAGAGCTGATTCAAAAATCCATTCATCCCTGCGCCCCTTAAAATTTAATAGGGATGGTGGGGTAAGTAATACCTCGTTGGAAAGATCTTTTTATCCAGAGTAACATACAAAAAAAAAAGTTAAATTGATCGATTCGTTTTAAAGATATTCAAAATTTAGCAAGTAGAGTTTTCATACCTTTTAAAATTGTGCTATGAACACCACGCCTTCAATTTTAAGTCTTTTGATAGGGTAAGTAATACCTCCTTGGAAAGTTCTTTTTACCACAAGTAACATACAAAAAAACAAAAGTGAAATCGATTGGTTTGTTTTAAAGAATTCAAAACAAAACAGTATTGCACATTATTTTTTATTTAACCAAACTAAACTTAACTAATCTTTTTGAAGAAAACTTAACACTTTAAAGAATCCCATCGATCCCGACACTTTCAAGGATGTTTTTATTATTTTATTAAATGTTCGAATTGAGTACCACCAACCTCCATGCAAACGTATGTACAAATTTTGCTCAAAGCAAATTCTTACATTTTGTAACATTTCAGCAGTAATTTCTCGACATTCATTAATAATTCTCTGTCGTAACTCTGCTAGAGATCCTGGTTCCGTTGCGTAAATCTTACTTTTTAAATGCCCCCAAAGGAAAAAATCAAGGGGAGTAAGATCGGGATCGCGGCGGCCACTCCAAAGGTCCTCTACGCCCAATCCATTGCCCAGGAAACGTCGTATACAAGAATTCCCTAACAGGCCGTGTGTAATGAGGAAATGTTGGAAAATCAGATGGTCTTCTAAATAACGATCGTCATATTCGATAATATCGTCAAGAAATGGATGAACAAAGTTTTGAAGTAGTTCCAAGTATATATCCCCTGTTAGATTGCCATCTAGAAAATAAGGACCAATAAGACGGTCTCCAAAAATTCCAACCCACACATTCAATTTTTGAGGAGTTTGAGTGTGAACTTCATGAAATACCCTAGGATTCTCATCTGACCAATATCGACAATTATGACGATTAACGGTTGAGTTTAGGAAAAAAGTGCACTCATCAGAAAAACAGATATTATAAAGATAATTTTCATCAGCAATTATCCGTTCCGTCATCACCTCACAAAATTGCAGTCGCCTATCAAAATCATCTTCATTTAACTCATGAATTAAATGAATTTTATAGGGATGATATTTGTGACCTTTCAATATTCGGCGAATGGTTGTTCTGCTGATGTTAGTCACAGTCTCCAGTTTTCTTGTGCTTAAAGTTGGATCTGCAGCAACTTGTCCCAAAACACCTATTTCAATGACCTCATTTCTTATTGGACGAACATTACCAGGATCGCGTTTCTTATTACCAACAGAACCAGTATTTTTAAATTTTGCAACCAACTCCAGAACGTATTTTCGGTTACAATGTTTGTTTGGATGTTGTTCATTAAATAAATTAGCTGCACGATGAGCATTCTCATCGTTTTTAAAATAAAAAGTGATTAATTCAAATTGGTGAATTGGGTGAGATCCATTTATAAGGTACGATTTATAATCGAAGGGTTGATATTTTTCAATATATACTTCCTTATAAAATAAAATAAAAATGCGTATTTGCAACCGGTTTCGTTTATTTAGTCATATAAACATCATCAGGCAAATTCTACAAAAAAGGTTCACAAATTAAAAAATTAAGAACAATAAATAAAGAGTTTTACAATTAAAATTAAAATTAGCGATAAAAAGAGTTATAAACAAAGTATTTAGTAATTAGAAAACAGAGATATAACTGGAGATAAAAGAGAGAAATTAAGAAGAATTGCTTGTTATTTTAAAAAACAAGCGCAATACATAAATTAAAAACGAAGAAGAAAAAGGAAAATTCTTTTTTATCTTCTTTTACAAATATTGGTACTACTTACGAGTCATTTCTACAAAATCCTTATTTTGATATTTTTCATTATTAATTATAAGCTTAAACTAGTATTCTTATTATTTTGGTTCACTTTAGGTGCTTTTAATTTCTCTACTAGTGAGCGTTTAAATTTTATAAATGTTTGAATGTATTGTTAAGTTCTTTTATTCAAATTATTTATATTAAATGAAAGAAAAATAAGTAGGATTGTGATATACAGGTTGTTCTGCATGATTTGAGGAAAATTAAAAGAAATAAAGAAAATGTATTATAAAGGTCATTATTTTATAGTGTTATTGTTCGAGGTTGATTTTGATTATTAATTGACTTCTTATTTTGTAAAATATGTGTAAAAATTGGTTGAAAATTTAGGTAAACTTGGTCATTTAAAATGTTATTTTTATTTTTGCGTCTTTCTTTTTCTATTTCACAAGCTTCTTTCAAAGTAAGTTTAAGACCTTTATTTTCTTTATGTAGAATTTTTGTTTTTTCTGGGCCTAGGCTATGATTTTCTAGTAAGAGGTGTCTTCCAAAGGTTGAAGTCGATTTGTTGTTTATGTGTTCTTTGATTCTAACTTTGATCTTTCTGCCCGTCTCTCCTATATAAATTGCATCGCATTCTTTGCAGCAAATTTTGTAAACGCCACTATGTTCGTCTGAATTTAGTTTAGTTTTAGTGTTGTTTAGAAAATTGTATAGAGTATTATTAGTTTTTTGTGTTGCATGTATGTTTGTATTTTTGAAAATTGTTTTTATTTTGTTGCTAATATAACCTATGTATGTAAATGATTTATATTGTTTATCTTTATTTTCAAGTTGTGTAGTTAGATTTTGGGTGAAGAGATTTTTTAATATTTTTTGTCTTTTTTTGTGAATGAGTTTGTCTATAAGATTTGTAGGAAAATTGTTAGCATGTGCAAGTTGTTTAATTATTTGAAGTTCTTTTCCATATCTTTCTTTTGTTAATGGGATGACATGAGCTCTATGTATTAGACTTCTGAATGATGATATTTTATGTTCAAAGCAATGATGTGAATCAAACGGTATTAGTGAGTCGCATAGTGTTGGTTTTCGATAAATATCGTATTCAAACTTGTCGTTATGTTTTATTAGGGTGATATCTAGGAAGTTAAGTTTATTTTTTTCCTCTAATTCCATTGTAAAATTAATGTTTGGATGTAATTGATTGATCTCTGAATGGAATTTATGCAGGGCATTTATGTCACCTTCCCAAATGCATACTATATCATCTACATATCTGAACCATGAGTGAATATGTTTAGCTAGTGGTAATTTATGAATTTTATTTTCAACAGAGTCTAGGAAGATGTCAGCTAGTAATGGTGCAATGGGTGATCCCATTGGTAAGCCATCTGACATTTTATAAAATTTCTTATCGAACGTGCAAAAGTTTTGTTCAGTTGTAAGTTGAAGCAGCTTGATTATATTGTTAGCATCTTCTAAAGTATTGTTGTTACTAAATATAATTTCTTTTGTTAGATTAAGCGTTTCATTTACTGGAACGTTTGTATATAAGTTTGTTACGTCGAATGATAAAAGTATGTTATTTTTGGGAAGGTGTACGTTATTTAATATTTGAGTTAACTCTAGTGAATTTTTAATTGTATATTTTGGTTTATAATTGTAAGTGTTAGTGATGGTATTATTTAATATTTTGGCAAGTTTATAAGTTGGTGAATTACAAAATGCTACTACAGGTCTTATAGGTAAATTAGCTTTATGTATTTTGGGTAAGCTATATAGTTGTGGCATTTGTGGATTCATTGGTAAGATATTAGTATAATATTTACTATTGTTGAGTTTTTTGATTGTGTTAGCACATTCCTTTACTACTAATTTAGTTTTACTTATGAACTTATTAAGAGGATTTTTTGTTAGAGTTATAAAATTGTTGTCATTAAGAAATTGTTCAGTTTTTTCAATATAAGTGTTAGTATCTATTATCACTAAACCTGCGTTTTTGTCTGCTGCCGTTATTGTTATATTTTCTTCTTTCAATTTCTTCTTAAGTGTTTTGATTGTTTCGAGTTCTTCATAGTTGTTCTCCCGGTCCTCCTTCAGGTCTATTGCAAAATATGTCCCCCTCGAAACGTTATTACTTACCCTATCAAAACACTTAAAATTGAAGGCGTGGTGTTCATAGCACAATTTTAAAAGACATGAAATCTTTATTTGCTAAATTTTGAATATCTCTAAAACGAATCGATCGATTTAACTTTTTTTTTGTATGTTACTCTGAGTAAAAAGATCTTTCTAATAAGGTATTACTTACCCCACCATCCCTATAAAAATTTTAGGGGTTGTGTCCATAGGGCACAGGTTTGAATGGATTTTTGAATCACTTCTATTGCAAAAGTTGACCTGTTCGAGCGTTTTTTCAAAAATTTTTATTAACTATTTTAAAACTCGTCTGTTTCGTTTTCGTTGGCCCACCCTGTATATTTCAAGAGTGTGAAACGTTAACGGAAAATTCATTGTAACAAAAAAGACAAATTCGTTTTAATATCACTTTTAAATCTTATTGAAAATTCCATAGTTCCTAACTTCTAAATAGACCTAAAACTTTTGTGTTTCTTAGTCTTAGAATCGATCCCACTCACGCTCTTAAAATATTGTTTGATGCAATTTGAAATTTAAGTTCCCGAATTAAACTTTTAACCGCGAACAATTCTTGTTAATTTTAGTAATTAAAACAAGGAATTTATGGGATTTCCAAAGGAACGCTGTATAAATATGATGCTTTACAATAATTATTCCTCAAAACAGTGCTTTGTTTTACTTAAACTTTAAAGTATTCCATACTATTTAAATTATTTTAAATCTGTATAAAATCTAGGAAATTTGTGACAAAGCAAGTGTATAATGTATACCCACATGTCCACAAAATAAATTTTGATGACAAAAGCAAGTTTTTGTTAAATATTAGAAAGCGTTTTTATTATGTAATCCATTGTGCAGGTAAAAGCTGGGCGTGAATAATAAGCTCATTATAAATAACGCACTGCTAAGCTACATGTAAAGAGCTATTTGTTAAATTTTAGATGAAGCTAAAGATACCCAAAGATGGATGACAATGTTTGCCACACCTTAATAGTATTGTGGTTCTAAATTAGTATTTTTAATTAATTTACATTCATTTCATTCTTCCGTAATGTGTTAATTGACTCATTTTATTATCCACATCCATTACTTTTATTACAATAAGCTGGTTTAATTTAAAACCGCTTTATTAAGAGTATTTCAACACCTACACAACTTTTTATATTAATCCATTAAACAATATTAAAATAAAAATTCAAATTAATTATACTATTGTTTAATACAATTACAATGCGTTCCAGAAATTTATACGTTATAATTTATACTTCTGATTTATTGAATGTCAGATTTATTCTAATAATATAATAACGGTTATATGAAGCGATGAAAAAGATATTGTAAGCCCAATTTTTAGACTTGAAGTACTACTTAAGGATTTTGCTTCACTCAAGGGTTAATAAAGATAACTGTAAAGTACTCAGTATACGAAATGAAAATCAAATTCGCTATTCGAATTGCACGAGATGTTCGAGTGTTAAAGTCATGCATATAATCAAAGGAAAATATTCTAAAACAGCCAAATAAGTTATGTCACATTCAGTATTTTACCTGTAATTCGAGTAGGGCATCTTAGGTCCTTGGTAGGTGGAAGAGAATCATGCGGGCATAAACATGTAAAGGTGGTACTCGAATCTTGTTTACAAGCAGCTTCGTTACCACAAACTCCTAACCTACATTTTCCTTCAGAGATAACTCGTAGTCTTTCTAAAAAAACAGAAAATATTTTAATAATTTTTATTAGCTTTTATTGCGATCACTATTTGTTTAGGTTTTAGGGTATTGATTTTGTAAATAATTAATTAAAGGGCTTACACAAATCATTACTAAATTTAAAGGTTAAAAGAGGTTTATGTTACCGGTTGATATGAATACATTAATTTATTAATTGCAGATCAATATGAATAAATAAAATCGTAATTAAAACCGTTAACAATGAGAAGGCAAGTATGTACTTATCATGAATAATAGTTTCTAGTTTCAAAAACGAGGTGTACCCGGCACTTTCACCACTAAACCTAACTGAATTTGATACTCTAAATATTTTCCTAGTAGATAATTTTTAACTAAAATTCTTCTAATTAACAACGTATTAATTTCAAGCTTCTCAAAGTACAGATTAACGAGTTTAATAAAAGTCAGAATTATACAAGATACACCTGCAACCTTAATAAAAGACTAAAAGTAATTTCTTTTGACTTTGACACGTTTTTATGAAATTTAAAACAAAATTATGTGAATTATAATCCTTTATTAAAATCAGGATATAAATTAATTTTGTTTAACAAAAGATCAAAGCTCCATGGATGTATGTAGGAGTAATAGAAAACTATATGCACTTATTTTTTTCCGGAATAATCCGGAAGAGCCCGGAACCGGAAGTAACTTTCGATTTTTAAATGGCAACATAGGTCGAGTATGGTATCGTTTGAAAGGTCTTTTAAAAAGAAACAACTTTTATTAAAATATTTTTTTAATATCTTTCATAATTAACAAATTAAACGAAAAACAAAAGCAAACAAGTGACAAATGGTTTCTTAAATTATGGAAAAATTAAAACACTACCATCATCCTCAATGAGTAAGGGTAGAGATAATTATGATTTTTTAAATGGAAACATGTATTTTTTGCTTCGCTTGTTAAAAATAATCAACTTTTTTAGGTTATGTATTTACCTTATTTCAAAAAATAAAAAAAAGTTGATTATTTTTAACGAATAAAGCGATAAACGCAAAAAAGAGTTTCAATTTAAAAAAATCTCTCTCTTGCCCATTTGCGGATAATGGTAACGATTTAATTTTTCCATAATTTAAGAGACCAATGGTCACTTGTATGCATATTTTTTTTTCGTTTAATTTGTTAATTATGCAAGATATTACAAAAATCTTTTTATAAAAGTTGTTTCTTTTTAAAAGACCTTTCAAACGATACCATACTCGACCTATGTTGCCATTTAAAAATCGAAAGTAACTTCCGGTTCCGGGTACTTCCGGATTGTTCCGGAAAAAAATAAGTGCACAAATGGATTCTTCGAGTTTGCTTTGGTAATAATTTTTTTTATTTCAGCCTTGTACGACAAGGCGTTCTCAAAATAAAAGGGGTGGACGGATGGTCTGAGACACCCTTGTATATTTTATATAAAATTTGCACAAAAGTTAATTATATAATGATTTTAATAATAAAATAAATAATATTAGCGGGATTAAATATAAATTTTTATTTGAACTGCCCTTTTTTTGTAAGTTTCGGAATTAATTCGCAGCGCCTCTATCGAAAATTACAAGAAGTATTTCAGAGTTACAAAACAAAAAACCAAAGTCACTAGTGATAGATTTTCTAAACCACTAAAATGAATTACATATACGATTTTCTCATATGGAAGGTCGGAAAAATTTATTATTTGCTTGTTTGTTGCAGAGTAGTACACTTTTAAAATCAATCACGCTTTTTGAACCAATCAGAAAGCTGCATTTTCATTATTAACCGCTGTTTTAGTTGAGCCTTCTATTGCAGGAGGCGCTGCGTAGTCGCGTTCATTGAAAATTCAAATGATTCAAATTAACCAATTTAAAATTAAATAACATCAATTATTTTGAAAATTAAATTGCCGTGGAAAAAGTATTCTACGAGCGAGTAATGATGGACATTATTAAAGAAGACCGAAATTACGACTCGAGCTCGTCTTTTATAAACATTCTTGCAAAGAAAAGGGTATCATCGTTGATAAATTTTTATAAAAATAGTAGGTTAATTGATTCCCAGAAAGTTGGAAACGGTCTGCTTGTAAAAAGAGTTTATTGACGTTTGCATCCATTTTCTGCTAGAGCTGTATAAGGGATGTCTCAAAGACCTATCAGTCTTTTTTCAGTTTTCAATAAGAACTCCTAAATGATGCATTTCTAAAAAAAGATTATAAATGAAAGTACATAAAATTTTGCATCGAATGAGCAGCATATATTTGAAGTTACGTCAACTCGTCAGGAAGAGATGTGGTTGAAATAACGACAATTTTTCCCATTTTTCAACAAAAAAATGTTTTGGATTAACGTGTTCTACTCTTTCATTCCTGGCGAACCAAGAACCAATTCTGGGGAAGAAAAATAATAAAAATACAAGGTTAATTGAATTTGATGCTTAAGAAGTAGAAGTTGTTCAATTGAAGGTGTTTGTCATCCAGAATCTAATTCGTCATCATTCTTAGGTCTTCGACGTCGTTCAAGTTTGGTTCGTTTTATCAGGTGTATTGGTGCAGGACACTCCTCTGCAATTATAGCATATATTGAGGACCATTTTATCCCTTGCTCCTGCAACCACAAGCATATCGGCAACCTTTCTAACATTTGCAGTAAGCATTATCCAAGTCTGTGTGCGTTGAACTGACGTTTGTTATAAATGATGGCGGATTCAGTGGTGATAGTTTATAAAAACAGGAGACGACAGTAAAAGAAACATAACTTTCATCGACAGTAGTACAAAAGAAAGGATATGAAACACGTTTTCTTAAAGGATAAAGCTTTGGTAACAGTTTACTCCAAGTGATTTTTGGAACATTTGTTAAGATTTCCATGACTGATGATTTTTTCAGGTGTTCAGGTACTAGTATTTCGATTAGTCGTGTTTGTAACTTTGTGGCTTCTTCTTCTTCTTCAAAAGAAGAAGAAGAAGATTGTGCTCCAGATAACAGATCATCTACGTAGAAGTACTGTAGATGATATTCCTGGGTAGTTTTATTTTTCATCTTTAGCAAATTATTGAAGTGTACGAATAGCGAGGTAGGATGCTGAAACTGGGTCTTAGTTCACCGTCGTAAATTAGAATTCTTCTATTGCTCTTTTCTCGTCATTTCTCCATAAAATTCGATGATATTTCCGATCTTCGTGATAAATCTTTATCTGACGATACATTTTTTTATATATGCGGTGAACACTATTTCGGTTTTACATCAAACACCACCCTCAATTTAGTAGTTGTGTTCTCGTACAACTCCTTGATGTGGGATAGTTGAACATATTCATCCATGAATTCATGGTATGGCTTCGATTGGTTTTGGATGCTTCCTGATAAAAACTATGAAGCATCCAGAAAAATCTACAAGAAGCCTACATTGATGCTGCACTAGTTGAGCAGTCTTCTGAAATATCGACTGATCCGTTCATTCAAAAATATACAACTTTACTTATATATCTTGTATCCAACAATTTCTTGGATCATATTGACGAGGACCTACCAAAATCACCAATCCCAAAATTACATCTATCGCTCACACAATTATTGATGCTAGTATTGATGGATTTTAGGGTTTGACGGTTTTTAAAAAACGGTTTTTAAAATAAATTTGTTACATTCGAAAACCGGTTTTTAAATTAAGAAAACCGGTTTTAAAAAATTCCAATAATATGTACAAAATCAGGGAGTTTTACTTTAGTTAGTTTTACGATTTGGACTGCCATTTCGGTTTAGTTCCGGTTCAGTTCTGGTACAGTTTTTGTTCAATTTCGCTCCAGTCCTATGCTTTTAAACTGTAGAAACTGAAAATTCTTTCAAAGAAAAGATGAATTTGAAGAAAATTTATAAAAAAAAGTTATTAAATTATTACGAAAAATTAATATTTTTTCCGGTTTCAGTTATATTTTTTTAATATTATTTTTTTACGGTTTTCGGTTCGATTCCCTGATAAAAAATTACTTTTTAATAATTATTTAAAATTAATATATTTTTCTCAATTCTACTTTAAAAAAAAAATTCGAAAACCGGTTAAAACCGGTTTTTTGGAAATTTGGAATTCGAAAACCGGTTTTTCAAAAAGTCGGTTTTGGTACAAACCCTAATGGATTTAAAGGTGCATCAGAAGGAGAGCGTAAGGAGATTTGTTATTTACAATCTTGAAACATTGCATGCCCTGTTGATCATATGTAAATTGGAGATGTTTTCATGTGATCCAAGCATAGATTCATATCCTTTCTTTTTTACTACTGACATGCGTGGATAACGTTAATTTCCTAGAAATCTTTTAAAGGTTGCCGAAATGCTTGCAGAAAGCAAGGGATGAAATATTCTCGAATATGCAATAATTGCAGGCATATTGCAGGGGGCATCCTGCACCATTCACCAAATGAAATTGATGACGAAGATATGCTACCTAACAATGATGATGAATACTGGATGACGAGAATCTTCAATCGGAGGAAGTTCTCCAGTCAGCGTCTATTTCCAAAGCAACAAATTAAATTATGCATTTTTATTATTTTATTATTTTTATTTTTTCAATTGTTTTGTCAATTACCTGCACATCAAACTTTAAATCAAAGCTTTTTGTAGTTAAGTCAATATCTCACAATGTGGGTTTTTAATTTCAAATCCCTTGATTCACCAAATTTTGATCTTGGCAGGAATGAAAGAGTAAATGACGTAAATCCAAAAAATATGATCTTTTTTGGATTCGCATATCTTCCTAACGACTTGACATAATTTTAAATATATGAAGCTCATTCGAAGTAGAATTTTATCTACTTTAATTTATAAAAGAGTAAAAATTTTCTAAAAAAGCATTTCTCATACAGCACAAATGAAAAGATTAAAAGCGTTTCCAGCTTATCGGGAATTAATTAGCCTACACCCCCTTTTTTGGCCTGTTGCCTGGCCTAATAATTAGAGAACCAAATCTGAAAGGGTCTACCCCAAAAGGATCCCTAAAGGCCGAAAGGGACAAAAGGCCGAATGAGAAAAGGCCGATATTGTAATTAGGAAATTATTTGTCTTTATGCCTTATTGTTTAAAGGTTTAAAGTTTAAATATTTTTCCAAATGACTTAATACATTGAGTTTTACATCCCGTCCAAAAGAGTATTAATAATTGCCCTGTACATGGTGAGAGTGAGTCATACAACCTGATAGATGCATATATTTCCGAAACTAATGATTTTATGAAAAAAATTGAAATAAACACTTGTTTTCAAAGGAGAAATAGAATGATCATTTTTTTAAATTTTGTGCAGATTAACTTTTATTGCTGGCCTTTAGTCCGCTACAGCCTTTTTATCGTTCGGTCTTTTGTCCATGTCGGCCCTTTGTCGTTCGGCCTTTTTTCTTTCGGCCTTTTGTCTATGGTGAGCTTTTGTCGCGATCCCGGTTAAATAACATTGCAATGTTTGATACACATGTAAGTATATTGATTTATTTAATTTTCCTAATATTTAGGAGTAATTTAATTTTTTGAGCAATATTTTTAAAGTATATTTAGGAATGAAAATTACATCTACTCAATATTCACTAAGCGAAAAATAGCTACTGACGAAAACTTAAAAAAATATTTCAATAAGAAAAACAGATGCATCAAGTGGAAACATGCAAGCAATATTCAATATTTGCGAGCTAATATTTATTATCTAAACGGTTTTAAATCTTAATAACATTCCACTCGTCGTGTCATCGTGATAACGTACACAATAAACATAAATAACAAGTGTATTATAGTGGCAGTTTTATGATACTAATTTTAATATAGCCCGGTTCATAATTTATAATTTAAACCATTGGGTTTTGTCCAATATTGATTAGGTACACTGAAGTGTATTTATTAATTTGAGGAATTTAATTACCTCTTACAAACAACACTAAAATACATGTTTTTATTAAAAAAAATTAGTAAATATTTATATATACTCCTATATTCATTATGGTCATAGAGAAATAATTATAAATATTTTCCACGACCTACTTTCGATTACATTTAGTTATTTCATTAGCAATTTGATTTCTTCCACACCTTTTATATTTTATGACTAACAATCACCATAAGAAATAAACCGTGATGTGATTTCAAATTTACAATCATCATTTTTTAAAAATTTATAAAAATATATACTTTTTCTACTTCTAGTTGACCTCGCAAGAATTTTTTAGAACTTTTACCTACTACTTTATACACATTGATTTTAATGATGATAACTTAAAATACTTAACTTAAAACTAGGTAATACATTGTTTTTAATAAATTTATTTTTGGAAAATGTTTTAAACTTTTGTAAAATCATTTTCTTTCAGAGATTATTAAAACATGATTAGGAAAATGTATTTAAATTTTAAATTGTATAGGAATGAGGAGTGAATTAAATTTCATGATTTTCATCTCTTCCTGAAAAACAATATTAGAGACAATAACCTGGAATCAGCGATAGTGATGAAATTATTTAGAGACGTCTTTAACGTTAAAGACGACATGATTAACGATAAAGACTAATAGTGTAAAATTTGGGCACAAATCCGGTCCTGGAGAGTTCATTACAAGACTTTCAAAGATTTTATTAGAATGATCGGAAAACACAATTCATTCCTTAAATTTTGAGACCTTAAAAGTTTTTGTATCCCGTATAGTTTTCGAGTAATTAACTTTTTTCTGAACAATCTATAATTTTACACATTTTTATCTAGAACTCAAAAGTAATAACAAAATTATTCTTTTTGTAGCTGAATACTCATCTGAAGCTCTTTTCAAAAAATATACAGAAAGAACAATTAATTTCTCAAATTTTGAGCTCTTAACCAGTTTTATACCCCGTATAGTTTTTGAGGAATTCACTATTTTATGGAAAATCGTCAGCACTCAAAAATAAAAACTGATTACAAAATTATTGTTTTTTTGGTGGAACTTATGTCAAGTCCCAAAAATAAAGAAGTTACAACTAGATGGCTCAAGTATAACTTTTTTGGTACTGTTAAAAAGCTCTTTAAATAAGGTATTTTTGATGGTATTAAAACCATATCAACCTATTTAAAAAAAAATGATGACGTCATTGTGACGTCATGCCAACGGATAATAATTTTTTCTTAACTTTAAAATAACGTTTTTTTAAAACAATTCGACACCCCTTTTAGCGTTTTTGAAAATTCGAAATAATAAGGAAGTTATGAATTTTAAGCGATACTTTAAATGGTCATTTGAGGAGATATTTAATAATTTTTTTTATTACAACTAGATGGCGTAAGTATAACTTTTTTGGTACTGTTAAAAAGTTCTTTAAATAAGGTATTTTTTGATGGTATAAAAACCATATCAACCCATTTAAAAAAATCGATGACGTCATTGTGACGTCATGCCAACGGATAATATTTTTTTTAACTTTAAAATAAAGTTTTTTAAAAACAATTCGACACCCCTTTTAGCGTTTTTGAAAATTTCAAATAATAAAGAAGTTATGAATTTTATGCGTTACTTTAAACTCACCCTGTATAAAACTTACTCTAAAACTATAATAAGAGATAGATTGTTTTGTTTTTTTTTTGACAGTAAAATTTGTTCTACCTTGTAAGTTTGAAGTTTTATCTATCACGAACGAGACACCCTGTATAGTTGAAATTAAATCCAATTTCCTGATTTTTTGTCTGATTAATTTTCTAATTATGTACGTAGGTAATTCAATATTGTTATTAAAATAGATAATGTTTATACCTTGATAAAAATGTTTGTTATCAAAAACTCTTTTTTACGTTATAAATATTTGATAAATCCCTTAAACCAAAAAGTATATATATTCTAGACTGGCAGAAAATTAAATTACTTTTTATAAATAAATTAACTTGCCTCTTTTCATTTTATCAATTTTTAATGATATTGACAGAAATTTCTCCAGAAAAGGAAATTCATTATACATATAAGTTTAGTGCATTAAATTCTTTAATAGTTTATTTGATTAGATGGATTAAATAACTCCATGTATGGTAATTACAGTTGTAAATTGCTTCTGTGTAATTGAATTTATAAAATTGCTACGAGTAATAAGGTAAAATTCATGAAATATACAGGGTGGAAACGCTGTCGAGTATAGTTTAAAAAGTTATTCATTATTATTATTATACTTTTGAAAATCCGCTAATAAATTAAATTTAGTTAGTGCTTTATTAACTTAATAAAACTAATATGAATAGAGGTTTCGAAGTTTTTTTAGTATTTGTTTTCAGTAAAGCTACACAAAAAGTTAATTAAAAAAAATTTGAGACCCTTACATTTTTTGTTTTCGATTAAAAAATATAAAATCTGAAAATGACTGGATATTTTCAATTTCTTTCTAATTTTTCGACACCTGATCAATTTTGAATAAACTTTTTATGTAGTTTTACTTGGGACTATATGTGGAACAAAATATAAAAAATGTCGTCCTTACATTTTTTGTTTTCGATTAAAAAAATAAAATCTGATTTTGATTTTTTTTTCAAAATTTTTGATTCCAAGTTTGATTTTGAATAACATTTTTGTGTAATCTTACTAAGGAGTGTATGTACATATAACAAAATATCTTACATTTTTTGTTTTCAATTAGAAAAATATAATCTAAAAAAGTGACAGTATATTCTCAATTTTTTTCTAATTTTCTGACTTCTGGTTATTTTTTAGTATTTTATGTAGTTTTACTTAGGGCTGTATGAAGAACAAAAATTTAAAAAAATGTCGTCCTTGTATTTTTAGTTTTCGATTAAAAAAATTAAATCTTTAAAACTGACTGTATATGTATTTTCAATTTCTTTCCCATTTTCTGATTTTGAATAAAAATTTTAAGTAGTCTTACTTAGGACCATATGTGTAACAAATTATAAAAAAAATTACTTTCTTACTGTATTATTACTGAAGAGCCTTTCCGCCATTTTCGGGATACTCTGTATTATTTTTTAATATAATTACTTTATACTTTGTGATTGAAAATGTTATTTACCGTGGTTTCTAAGAACTGAAATTAGATTGTACGACTTTTATGCAATTAAAATGAAAACATTAATTTTATTATATTTACTGGAAAAGCAGGAGGGAAATTAAAACATCTTAATGAAAAGATCATTGACAAATTCAAACATATTTTTAATTTTTATATACAGGAACTTTTAACCCATTCCAATCAATAAATAAACATTAAGCTTCAATTAAAAAAAATAAAGTGTATTTTATATTTCAATAATTCCACCCTTCGATACATTAATGATTAAAAATTTATTAATTAAACCCACCCCCAAGGATTCAATTATTTAAGTTTTCATTTCATTTATTATTTGCACTGAAAACAAAATGTCCATAAAACTTCCGATAAAAAATTAAATATTGAAACTCTTTTTGTAGTGGATTACATTGCTGAATTCTAGGCCCTTTTATATTAAAATTATCCTTTTTTTATGAATTCTTGTAGATTAGCCTGAAGATATTTAAAGACTTTAGAATCTACTGCATTGAAAAATATCAACGCAGAATATTATTAAAATTTAGTTTATAAAAATGTAAAATAAAAAATATGTAATCTTTTTAATTTTTATTTGATTTAAATTAAATGGCATTTTTCTTGAGTAAATTTTAAATAATAAAATATGAGGATTTTTTAGTAAAAAAATATTAACAGTTAAAAAGATGTGGAGGTGTATCACGTAAATTTTTACTTATTTTAAACATGTATTTTATCAAGAAAATGAACTACGAGGAAGTATATAATTAAATTTCTATTGAATCACAGTTAAGCTGAAGGAAAATAATACTTCCTTTAATATGAGACTGTAAAGCAAAATCTTGGGTAAAGTAAACTAGATACATGATATTAAATTTTTTATAACTTACTAGTTTTCATTTTTAAAATTGAAATAAAAATTTTGTTCTTCTCATATACCCATCCAAACTACTAAGTAAAATTATAACTATCAATTATTCTTGAGTTTCCGAAGTCATGATGTTAAAACAAATGAGCTCGCAAATAAGTTTGGTGTCATTTCTATAAATAAATGTATTTCCTTTTACGAAGCTATATTTTTTCAAATCTCATTGCTCAAAAGTATAAACCGATCATCGCTCAAATTTGTGTAGATTTTGTTTATGTTTTAAGAGGTTTTTGTAGATTTCTATTTAATCGTAACTTTCTGAGCAGAAAAAATTTATAGCAGGAGAATAAAGGGGAATCTTTTAACGAACCAGTTGAATAAATAAAATTTAAGTGGTGTTATTTTTGGAACTCGGTGATCAGGAACACCCTGCTGCCTAACACGGTTTTAGAGGGGCCAACAAATTTGTTTATTTTTCAATTAGTCAAAGTGGAAACGTTTGTGCCCTGAAATATGATACGCAAAAGGTTTAACAAGCTGTTGAACATTAATTCGTTTTGTTAATTTTTTAATACATACTATTTTTTTAATATTATTCAGCCATGCAATTGAGCAAACGATTATTTAAATAATATTTTTAATTAATAAATATATTCTTTGAGGGCTTAACAGGTATTCAAATTTATTGACCTTTTTGTAGAAGGTAAAACATGCCTTAGGGTGTTTTTAAAATAGAATTGATAAATTTAATTTTCCCACGTTTGCGGTTGATCCTTTGGGTATAAAAAGAGTTTCGAATAAAGAAAACTCTTTCGTCTTATATTTGTGTAAATTGAATAAATATATGAATGTAAAAGTTTTAAGGAATATGCTTTGTAATGATTAAATGTAATTTTTTATTTTTTAAAGGTGTTTTATATAAAATCAGATAAAACTCATCTAAAATTGAATGTTTTCACTTAAAGGACTTTCTTCCTTTCTTTTTAATCATAAAGCACAAGAAATTATTTACTAAATTTCATATTTAATAACAAATTTTATTTCTTACGTACCCAATGTACAGGGTGTAACAAAAGTATCGCAAAATAGCCGTAACTTTTTAATTTAAAATCGTTAAATACGAAAGTTTTTCAATTAATTTCAGTGTATATTTTGATATTTTAAAATAGCACCTTTTTTCTGTATTTGGCAGTATATTTAATAAAAGAAAATAAAAATTTTGAGAAATATTTAAGGATGTCCTTTTATTGACCCTCAAACATTTTTTTTAATTATACCAGGTGTCCACGAAACTAGAGCCACCCATCCCTGTAATTTCTTAAATTATGAAAATAAAGATTTAAAATTTTAGTATGTTAAACCTCCATTTTTTTATGAAATTAAAAATTTGATATTTGACTATGTTGTAAGAAAACACATTTTAGGCACTAATTTTTTTTTTAATATCACTTCCGGGTTTTTCTCGGAAATAACATCAACTTTATTTTTTTAAATATAACATCCTGTTTTTTTGTTCATAAGTTAAAATTTTAAATAATAAATGAGTATGTTTGTGATATTTAACTATTTATTTTTCAAAATTAAAAGAATTAAAAAAATTCATCCGAAGTTGATAAAAAAATTACCAATACTCATTCTTAATAATAAATATACAAAATTAAATAAAATCGTGATTTGTAAAATTATTCAAGTAGTTTTGGAGATATTATTTTTTGAGGAATAAAGAAAATATACTCTGACCTCAGATTCGAGGTCAGATTTTTTGAAATTGGAAAGGGTTTTTACTTATATGTATAAATATTATGAAAGTAAAATTATTATAAGACCTACAAATTCATCCATTTTAAATTTTCATTTCTATTACTTAAAATGTATAAGATGAATGTTTCTAATTATTATTTTTAAAACAGCTCTTTGATTTAATAGAAATACCTATTAAGAAATTATAATATGTAAAAAGATCCCTGCCTTAAAATAAAAATCGACCTGTATCTGGGTTTTTTTATTAAATTATTTTTCCCGATTTATTTAGGGTAGCTCCTTTTAAAATGAACACCCGGTATTATGATAAAAATTGTTTCAAAAACTAAAAAAAATTACATGCAAAAAATTTAAATATTTGAATTTATACTTTTAATATTTCGTTCAGTAAGGTGTTTGTAAAGGCCGGGAATTTGGAAAAGTTTTAAATTATGAGGTGTTTCCATACATATTGATTACAAGAAAAAAGTGAACTCTATGTAATACTATTCTACTCAGAAGTTAATATACATACAGGGGGTTAAAAAAATGCCGGATAAGTTCTCCAGTATGTTGATGGTGACCCTTCAGGGATCCTCAGAAATATAGTTAACACGTGTTCAATTTTAAAATACGAGCCGCGTAGCGCCGAGTGCTACTATTTCGCTCTCTTTTACCTGTTTAAAATAAAATTGTAGTTTTCAACTTCAGAAACTTTTTTGGTAGTTGGCAACTCGGATCTAATATTTGTCAAATCATGACATAACCTACAAATTGGTTGGCAGTTGCATTTTGAAATCAATAAATTTCAATGCTACAAAGTAGTAGTTTTTCAAAATTTATAAAAATAAAGAAGTTGAATTTAGAACTTTCACCCTTTACATCTCAATCAATTGGTCAAGAGGATTTATCTAACTAATTTTCTGGGAATCCCTGAAAGGTCCCCCAACAACGTACTGGAGAGCTTATCAGCCATTTTTTTGACACCCTGTATATTTTCGAAAAAAAAATTTTATTATTTTTTTATTTTTAAGATTATTGTTTTTAAATAATATAATAGTTCGATACGTACATAGTATCTATAAACAGAGCGAATAATAAAATTTAAAGCAATGTTACATAACGGGAAAGATGAAAAGATTTAATTAATTTGTATTAAGTACACTAATGTCATATAAACATGACAAACTTTACATTTAAAAAAACAAATCTCCTTCATAAAAGCAACATGAAATTAATTTGCTTCGTAAATTAACGCACTCATGTAAATTAACAATGACAGTGTTATTTAAAGTTGTTCTACCGGAACAAAATTAAATCTAAAAGAACGTCGCTTTTATACATCTCTTCATATTAAATAGATTAATTATTATCGCGCTAAATATTTGTTTCATTTAAATTTTACAAATGTCACTTGTTTTATTATAAAAACTTTGTAGTGCTTTACAGAAACGTCCAACGAAACAAAATTTTATAAATATTTTTGCTTAGTAAGTTTATAATTCTTTATGTACATTTAATCTACTTTTTATTCTTATCAAAATGAGAACTCGTACAAACATCAAACTTCTTTGAAATTATAATTTTCATTAAAATTTAATAATAATTAGAACTCAAGTACTTCAGGTTTATTAAACTATTTTAATTAAATTCTATTAAACCTAAACATTAAACTAAATTTTAATTAAATAAACTGAAATAGAAATAATTCAAAATTCTGGGAATTATTCATTATAAGTAATTAGTTTTCCAGGTCTATGAAAAACAAATGTTAATAAATAAAGGCGAAATATGTAGGGTGTGTATATAGTGTTCAAATATTTACTAAAATAAATTCGGAATAAATTCAATTTTAAAAAACCAATAACGAGCGGGAATATTTTTCGATTAACGATATTCTCCACTTTTATAAATTACATACTGTGTACTTATCCTTATTTTTAAAAAACAAAAATAAGTATTTACAATTGGTCGTAACTCATAGCATTCATGATGTCGTAGTGACGTCATGTCAACCGAGAAATTTTTTTTGTTGACTTTAAAATAAAGTTTTTAAAAAACAGTGGGATACGTCTTTTACCGTTTTTTTAAATTCCAAAAAATAAGGTAGTTATGAATTTTATGCGTTACTTAAGAGCAATTTCCTAAACGGAAAATATAGTGGTTTAGTTCTGCAGTCATAGATGATTTAGAAGTCATTTCTTTAATTTTTGCCAGAAGGAAAAAAAATTGGAGAATGTACAAAAAAATATAATGATCTAAAAGTACCTTAACTTTGGACCACTCTAATTAATTTTGTGCTAGGTTGCAGAAGGTAACTCTCTGGCAGAATGTAGCCTAATCAATTTAGATTATAAATCTGAAAAAAATGGAAATCTAACGAGGGAAACTTGAGTTATGACTGCAGAACTAATGCTCAATTTCAAGATTTTTCACAATTTTTCCTCCCAAACTCGCGCGCCCTCTAGGGATTCGCATTAATTATCAGTTATTTGGTCATAATTTGCAAAGAAGCTCCAGAAAAGTGGGATGAATTTTCTATTCCTTGTTATTATCTCTAACGGAAAATTTATCGCGGGTATCTAGGAAGATTCTCTTAAAACTATCCTTTAAGTTGAAATTTAATAAATTTTTAATGACATCTAGATGGCATTAGTATAAACCTTTTGATACTGTGGTAAAACACTCTTATTAAGGTATTGTTTTATGATATGAAAACCATATCAATCCACTTAAAAAAAGATTGATGACGTCATAGTTACGACATGCCAACCGAAAAAAATTTTTTGTTGAGTTCAAAATAAAGTTTTGTAAAAACAATGCCAAACGACTTTTTAAAAATTCCAAAAAATAAGGTAGATATGATTTTATGCGTTACTTTAAACTCACCCTGTATAATACTATACAATACATTGTACGATTCCGTATACATGTCAACAAATTGTATTTACAGGGTGAGCTAAAATGATTGTGGTCAATTCAAATTTCCCGAATAAAAATCCGGGGAATTTGTATGCTTCAAGTTCATAGTAACACAAAATCATGTCAAAATCAAAACAAAGTAACTAGACTTCACAAAAGCAGAGGCGTAGGTGAAATTTTTACCGTTGTGTCAAAACTGCAGATTTTTTAATTTTGTTTTTGTGCTTTCTATTTCATAAACGTCAGTGTTTATCAAAATTAATTTGCGTAAATCTTTGTTTTGTGTTAGCATCTGCCTCGAAAATGAAGAAAAACATTTTCAATATTTGACATTTGCTGTGAAATTAGAGATTTTGAAAAAAAATTTTGCTACGCCATTGGATTACTAGGAGTTTTTCTTTTTATGATTTCAGTTGTACCAACCTGCATATTTGGTTGCCTACATATGAAACCACAATCATTTTAGCTCACCCTGTAGATTAGCAGGATAAGTATAAGGGAGCTAAGGCTCTTAAAATTTTGTGTCTAAAAGTCCTTGTTTCGTATTTTTTTGGAAACCGGATTGATGTAGAGACTTAAAATTTGATGTGAATCATAATACACATCAGATATAATTTCATAATTTTTTTCAGATTTTTTTGCAAACTTCGAAAGGGCCATTTTATGATTAAAGTAAAATGATGTTTTTTCGTAATTTTATTCCATATTTAGCTGCAAACATTTGGCTGTTTAATTTCGGAACACCCTGTATAAACTGACTGATTTTGAATAAAAATTTTAAGTAGTCTTACGTCTTACTTAGGACCATATGTGTAACAAATTATACAAAAATCGCCCTTAAGTATCTTTGTTTTCAATTAAAAAAATAAAATCTATAAAAGTGACTGTACAGGGTGTCTCAGACCACCCGTCCACTCCTTTTATTTTGAGAACGTCTTGTCGTACATGGCTGAAATAAAAAAAAATATAACTAAAGCAAATCCGAAGAATGTATTGGTGCACTTATTTTTTACCGGAATAATCCGGAAGTGCCCGGAACCGGAAGTAACTTTCGATTTTTAAATGGCAACATAGGTCGAGTATGGTATCGCTTGAAAGGTCTTTTAAAAAGAAACAACTTTTATTAAAATATTTTTGTAATATCTTGCGTAATTAACAAATTAAACGAAAAAAAAATAAGCAAACAAGTGACCATTGGTCTCTTAAATTATGGAAAAATTAAATCGTTACCATCATCCGCAAAAGGGCAAGAGAGAGATTTTTTTAAATTGAAACTCTTTTTTGCGTTTATCGCTTTATTCGTTAAAAATAATCAACTTTTTTTTTATTTTTTGAAATAAGGTAAATACATAACCTAAAAAAGTTGATTATTTTTAACAAGCGAAGCAAAAAATACATGTTTCCATTTAAAAAATCATAATTGCCTCTTCCCTTACCCATTGAGAATGAAGGTAGTGTTTTAATTTTTCCATAATTTAAGAAACCATTTGTCACTTGTTTGCTTTTGTTTTTCGTTTAATTTGTTAATTATGAAAGATATTAATAAAATATTTTAATAAAAGTTGTTTCTTTTTAAAAGACCTTTCAAACGATACCATACTCGACCTATGTTGCCATTTAAAAATCGAAAGTTACTTCCGGTTCCGGGCACTTCCGGATTATTCCGGAAAAAAATAAGTGCACCAATACATTCGGATTCGCTTTGGTAATATTTTTTTATTTCAGCCATGTACGACAAGGCGTTCTCGAAATAAAAAAGGTGGACGGGTGGTCTGAGACACCCTGTATAATATAAAAAAATATAAAAACTTGATATGGAATGGGTTAAAGTCTGTACTTTGCTTTAATTTAAAAGTTCTCTAATTGAATCAGCAAGATGTTGGTGTAGCTTCTTTTTTTCCGAAGGAGGGAGCAGCTGGAAAACGTAGAAGATCCATAATTTCCAAATTAGTTGATTTTTCTACAAATCTTTTGATTTTCTTCTATCTGGTTTTGATAGGTTTCATTGAACATTGAATTGTATTGACTTGTACATGTTGGTGCGATAATTAGTATTAATTTCATGATTACGATAGGTAAGGTTTCGGAAATATTTGGCTCTTTGCTTGCAATTTGTTTTAATGTTGCTGCTATGGCTTTTGAAGGTAAGTTTATTGTCAAGCTGGACCCCCAGGGGAAGGTTCTAATATTTTGATAAATTGAAGAGGAGTTAGGATTTGGAGTGTGGTTGAATATTGAATATTAGATGATAGGATTTGTTGGGGTTGGGTAAAGGTCGCCATTTTTGGAACCAAGTAGTAACTTCGTTTGTTAGGGCTTGTAGCTTTTGAATAGCGTTTTCGAGCTTTTTAGCGTGTGCTAGTAGCAATGTGTAATATCCATTTGGGTCAAATTTCCCTGGATCTTGACTCTAGATATCCTAACAATGTGTTGAATAGATCTGGAGAGAGAGTGGATTCTTGAAAGTATAAAGATAATTGTAGAAGAGCTTGTCATCAAATTAAATGTAATAACAAATGTTTCTTGATTTTATTGGCTTTTCAAGCTAAGCGCTCTCCCTCTTGCTTCCGAATGGAGAACTAACGATATGACGTCAGAAATAGGTTAATTGCCAACACACTGTCATGGTTGCCAAATAATTTTCAGTTATCACCGAGGTTACGCGGTTTGCACTGACCTACTTGCGTCGTTATTTTTGGAGGAAAAAGTTAATGGTTGTGTTCTTTTTTCCAACTTTACTCGAGCAAATCATATTCTATCTCGTTTTCTCCCATAGAAATAAAAAGAGAAAAGTGATTTGCTCGAGAAATCAGTGAAGTTTTGAATCGCCAATTCTTATTTTTAGGGAGTTTCATAAATAAAGAACATTAAACTGCTAACTGATTGAAAATTTTCGGTTAATTACATAATTAAATTAAATAACAATTTAATTTTATATCATCTAATCTAAACTTTTCAGTTTCAAAATTTATTTGCCTGCTCATTCGTTTCGTTAATAAACATAAGGCGATTTTAATAAAGTAAAGCACTTGAAAAAACATAAAGCTACTTTCATTATTCAAATGATAAATGGTTGAAGAATATAATTGGCGTTTGGCAAAACATCAAAAATTCAACATCCATCAAAAATATATTGAGTATAAAATTGTAATGAATAAGTCATAATCAACTTATTAATAACTCAATACTGGTATTTAAAGAATATGCTAATTTTAAAGTAGAAATCTGTGCTCTTCATTTCAGTTTTATTTCATCTTAATAAGTAATAAGATTTTTATTTACACATGAATTAAATTAAAGGGATCATTAAAATGAAAGAACTCCCTTCAGAATTTTAAAGAACTTCATGTTTATAATGCAAAAAGTAACACCAATTAAATGAAAAATAAGACAAACTCGTAACTTAAATGTAATTTTCCTTTGACATCCTTTTTTTATTAAATAATGGTCTAAATATAGCCGCTTTTGAAATCCCAACTTTAATAAAAATGTGAATCGGATACCTATACCTATATCATGATGAAAACAGGTAGCTAAAAGTTAATTATGTATTCCAAAGCCATCTGCCATAATTTAAAATGTTTACGTTTTTTATATTTTTAAACGATTTAAACTTTGTTTCCTAAACTTTTTCAAATTTTCGTAAGCAAATAAATTCTTGGTTTTTATTAAAACATATAAATTTTATATCATGTATCTCGTAATGTAAAGAACATTAATTTTTAAGAGTAAAATTTAATTATTAAAAATAAGTATAAGACGGTTTTTATTACATTTACTTTTCTCTTTTTGCCTGGAAGCTTTAGAAATTACAAGGAAAATAAATGTAATTTGCGTAATATAAATATCTTTTATAAATACACATTTTAGAGAAATTGAAGGAATTAATTATGGTTTTCCATACTACTGACTTAAAACTTTGATTATGTTCCAGACTTTAAAATAATAATAAATGCTAATATTTTTGGTTTTTGGTATAAATCCATTCGTTAGTTTACTGTAAATAATTTAATAAATACCGGGTGGAAATAAAACTAGGGCCAACCCTGGCATTTCTTTATTTATGAAAATAAAAAATTAGAATTTTAGTATCTTATATGATTTAAGAAAACAAATTTTATGGATCGAATAAATCTTTCATTTTACTTCCGGTTTATCAGGAAATGGCACCCACTTTCTTATTTTAAATGTAACCCCCTGATTTTTTCTACGTAAAATCAAACATTGGTTAGTTTTAAGTATGTTTATGACAAAAAAAATTTTTTTTTCAAAACTTTAAAAAAAAATGTTGAATTTTTTTTTGGTAAAAAATTTGAGTAATTTATAAAATTTATTTCACCGTTCTTGAGATATTATTTTTTTTAATTTTCAAGAAGCGTTTTTTGGAAATATCTTTACTTTTTAAAATGGGATGATATAAGGGCCACTCCCTAATTAAATAGAGGGTTTTTTCCGGTTACTGTGATATCCCATATGTATGTTTAAAAATAGTTTTTGTAGGTTTTACTCAAATTTTTTACCAAAAAAAAATTCAAATTTTTTTCTTAAAGTTTTGAAAAATAATATTTTTTTGTCATAAACATACTTAAAATTAACCAATGTTTGATTTTACGTAGAAAAAATCAGGGGGTTATATTTAAAATAAGAAAGTGGATGCCATTTCCTGATAAACCGGAAGTAAAATTAAAAATTTATTCGATCAATAAGATTTGTTTTCTTAGATCATATAATATACTAAAATTTTAATTTTTTATTTCCATAAATAAAAAAATGCCAGGGGTGGCCCTAGTTTCATTTCCACCCGGTATACTAGTTTTCAAGAAATTATACAGGGATATACTCAGAAGTATACAAAAATAATATGAACAAAAACAACAAAGACGTTTCTGATTGTAGGCCAATATCTTTAAACCCTATTATACTGAAAATATTTGAGATGGTATTGAAAAAATAACATCTCCAGTATTTTGATAAATACAACCTTTTTTGGAGGGGTGAGGCTGCGGGGTATGGGGTTGAAAACCGTCACAAAATTTCGTCCTCTTTGAAACAATAATTTTATGATTTTCTCGAAATTTTCAAAAAGGTCGATATTTTCAGGGAGTACAAATTTTAGTAGGGTAAGCCTATATTTATTTACCATCATTACACATTTTTAGTGAAGTAAAAATAACCGGAAAAATTTCAAATTAATTAAATATTATTTTTAATTTAAAAAATATGTTTAGAGATTTCTAATACACCTTTAATTTAAGATATCACATCCCCTTTAATTTTTAAACATTTTTGAGGGGTGGTGCTAAGGCGTAGGGGATTGAAAGTAAAAATTGGAAATTTCGTCCTTTGAAATAAAAAGTTTAATTTTTTTTGGATATTTTCCAAAAGGCTAATATTTCAGGAAGGAGAATTTTTAGTTGGGACACCGTGTATTTATCATTTTTTCGAAATTTTTCAAAAGGCTCATATTTCACAAGTTTTAGTTGCGATTTGCGATACTAAATATTTATCACCATTCCAGATTTTTAATGAAGTAAAAAATCTGGAAAAATTTCGAAATAATTAAATGAACTTAATTTAAAAAATCATAGGGGGTTGAAAGTAGAAATTGGAAACTGTCATAAAATTTCGTCTTCTTTTAATTAAAAATTGACTTGTTTTATTTTTTGAAATATTTCAAAAGATTCATATTTCTGGGTTTCGGGTTCATAGTTGGGACACCCTGTATTTATCATCATCCAAATTATTAATGTAGTAAAAAACGGAAAAAATTAATTAAATATACTTAAGTACTTAAAAAAATTATAAAAAGGAGTAATATGTTTAAAGGTTTCTAATACCTTTAATTTAATGTATCACTTAACCCCATTTCATATTAAAGATTTTTGGAAGCTAAACTAATTTATCATTTTTTCGAAATTTTTCAAAAGGCTCATATTTCACAAGTTTTAGTTGCGATTTGCGATACTCTGTATTTATCACCATTCCAGATTTTTAATGAAGTAAAAAATCTGGAAAAATTTCGAAATAATTAAATGAACTTAATTTAAAAAATCCTAGGGGGTTGAAAGTAGAAATTGGAAACTGTCATAAAATTTCGTCTTCTTTTAATTAAAAATTGACTTGTTTTATTTTTTGAAATTTTTCAAAAGATTCATATTTCAGGGTTTCAGGTTCATTATTGGGACACCCTGTATTTATCATCATCCAAATTATTAATGAAGTAAAAAACGGAAAAAATTAATTAAATATACTTAAGTACTTAAAAAAATTATAAAAAGGAGTAATATGTTTAAAGGTTTCTAATACATTTAATTTAATGTCTCACTTAACCCCTTTTCATATTTAAGATTTTTGGAAGC
This sequence comes from Stenus bimaculatus, assembly GCA_963971135.1. Classification (NCBI taxonomy): domain Eukaryota; kingdom Metazoa; phylum Arthropoda; class Insecta; order Coleoptera; family Staphylinidae; genus Stenus; species Stenus bimaculatus. The sequence goes on along the minus strand of OZ020183.1, from coordinate 41,167,997 downwards.
TAAACTAATTTATCATTTTTTCGACATTTTTCATAAGGCTCATATTTCACAAGTTTTAGTTGCGATTTGCGATACTCTGTATTTATCACCATTCCAGATTTTTAACGAAGTAAAAAATCTGGAAAAATTTCGAAATAATTAAATGAACTTAATTTAAAAAATCATAGGGGGTTGAAAGTAGAAATTGGAAACTGTCATAAAATTTCGTCTTCTTTTAATTAAAAATTGACTTGTTTTATTTTTTGAAATTTTTCAAAAGATTCATATTTCAGGCTTTCAGGTTCATAGTTGGGACACCCTGTATTTATCATCATCCAAATTATTAATGAAGTAAAAAACGGAAAAAATTAATTAAATATACTTAAGTACTTGAAAAAATAAAAAAAAAATTATAAAAAGGAGTAATATGTTTAAAGGTTTCTAATACCTTTAATTTAATGTATCACTTAACCCCTTTTCATATTAAAGATTTTTGGAAGCTAAACTAATTTATCTTTTTTTCGAAATTTTTCAAAAGGCTCATATTTCACAAGTTTTACTTGCGATTTGCGATACTCTGTACTTATCACCATTCCAGATTTTTAATGAAGTAAAAAATCTGGAAAAATTTCGAAATAATTAAATGAACTTAATTTAAAAAATCATAGGGGGTTGAAAGTAGAAATTGGAAACTGTCATAAAATTTCATCTTCTTTTAATTAAAAATTGACTTGTTTTATTTTTATAAATTTTTCAAAAGATTCATATTTCTGGGTTTCAGGTTCATAATTGGGACACCCTGTATTTATCATCATCCAAATTATTAATGAAGTAAAAAACGGAAAAAATTAATTAAATATACTTAAGTACTTAAAAAAATTATAAAAAGGAGTAATATGTTTAAAGGTTTCTAATACATTTAATTTAATGTCTCACTTAACCCCTTTTCATATTTAAGATTTTTGGAAGCTAAACTAATTTATCATTTTTTCGACATTTTTCATAAGGCTCATATTTCACAAGTTTTAGTTGCGATTTGCGATACTCTGTATTTATCACCATTCCAGATTTTTAACGAAGTAAAAAATCTGGAAAAATTTCGAAATAATTAAATGAACTTAATTTAAAAAATCATAGGGGGTTGAAAGTAGAAATTGGAAACTGTCATAAAATTTCGTCTTCTTTTAATTAAAAATTGACTTGTTTTATTTTTTGAAATTTTTCAAAAGATTCATATTTCAGGGTTTCAGGATCATAGTTGGGACACCCTGTATTTATCATCATCCAAATTATTAATGAAGTAAAAAACGGAAAAAATTAATTAAATATACTTAAGTACTTAAAAATATAAAAAAGAGTAATATGTTTAAAGGTCTCTAATACCTTTAATTTAATGTATCACTTAACCCCTTTTCATATTTAAGATTTTTGGAATCGTGTTGCTAACCTAATTTATCATTTTTTCGAAATTTTTTAAAAGGCTCATATTTCACAAGTTTTAGTTGCGATTTGCGATACTCTGTACTTATCACCATTCCAGATTTTTAATGAAGTAAAAAATCTGGAAAAATTTCGAAATAATTAAATGAACTTAATTTAAAAAATCATAGGAGGTTGAAAGTAGAAATTGGAAACTGTCATAAAATTTCGTCTTCTTTTAATTAAAAATTGACTTGTTTTATTTTTTGAAATTTTTCAAAATATTCATATTTCAGGGTTTCAGGTTCATAGTTGGGACACCCTGTATTTATCATCATCCAAATTATTAATGAAGTAAGAAACGGAAAAAATTAATTAAATATACTTAAGTACTTAAAAAAATAAAAAAAAATTATAAAAAGGAGTAATATGTTTAAAGGTTTCTAATACCTTTAATTTAATGTATCACTTAACCCCTTTTCATATTTAAGATTTTTGGAAGCTAAACTAATTTATCATTTTTTCGACATTTTTCATAAGGCTCATATTTCACAAGTTTTAGTTGCGATTTGCGATACTCTGTATTTATCACAATTCCAGATTTTTAATGAAGTAAAAAAAATGGAAACTAATTGAATATATTTAATTAAAAAGAAAGTAACAAAAAAAGTAGTAATCTCGACTCGCTTTCATATTTAAGATTTTTGAGGTTTGGTGCTGAGGGATAAGGGATTAAAAGTAAAAATTGGAAACTGTCATAAAATTTCGTCCATTTTGAAATAAAAATTGACCTGTTTTCTCTCGAAATTTTCCAAAAGGCTGATATTCCATGGAGGATATATTTTAGTTAGGGCACCCTGTATTTACAATCATTCCAGATTTTTAATGAATACGGAAAAACTAATTAAATAAATCTGATTAAAAATATAAACCTACTAAAGCAAGTTATGTATTCACTTGGAAAAAATGTACAGTCCTTTGTTTTCATTTAATTGGTGATCATAAAATCGTTCTGCATTTTTGAAATTTTAATGCATTATAATGGGGCTAAAGTAATCGCAAAATATTTTTTAAATTAACCAATAAGAATGCATACGTTAATTCCGAGGAAAATTCCTCGACTAGCATATCGCACCAGTTTTGAAATTTCAAATAAAATTTTATAAAATTACCACAAATCTAACAACTGAAAAAAAATGTAAAATATTTGGTAATTTAAGTAAATTTTTTTAGAACTACAATTGCATTGCAGCTCCTCTTGGGAAAACTTTCGGTATAAAAAAATCAATTTGGAAGTAACGTTTTATCAAGGGTAATCAATTAGGTTGACCGAAACTCTCACAATTGACTAATGATAATGTAGGATATTTTTTGAAATTTGTAGGGATTTTTTTTGGAAAAAGCAAATAATTTTTTTTAATAATTTCTAAAAAACCATAATTATTTTTTATAATAAGTAGACCGTAATTAATGATAAATAAACGGTGTTCCACTTAAATTGACAAGAAATGCATTTACCTAATTTCGTAATAATAATTAAATAAGAATAACTGTTATTTTAATTTGATTGATAGGTTTCCGATTTGGCGGGAATTAATGATGCTATTTGAAAGCTAATATTAAAAAAGTTAATATTGTTTACAAGCAGTTATACGACTAGAAATGATAACTCACCATCCCTATCATATTGCGTGCCATGAACTCTAACCTCCATTCCTCTTTAAATATTTTAATTTATATCACTCACTGCCTGTATTTTTTGTTGAGTTAACTTTCAACATTATTCAAAATTGAACAAAAAATGTTTTTCGCATTTTACACTTCCTGATATTTCACGCGCGGATCTACAAAGCACATTCAACAGTTGAGTGAAGTTGCGCACTGAAATTTTCGCGCTTTTCCGCTTTTCCCGACCAGCGCTCAAAAGGAACTGCGAATTGCAAGTTGCCAAACGGCAGTCCCTCGATTCTGCAAAACTGTATCAGTGCCCAGCGCAACTCTGGTAAAAACGTTTGTGGAATCGTTAAACATTTCTCAGTAACGTATCAAAAGCCGATTCACTGTTTACTGTTGAAAGAGGGATTGAGGAGTGAAGTCAAAGATCGAAAGATAGTTTCGGTTTCGAATCTTCTCCGGCCGCTCCCCTTTTAACAGTGGATCTTTTATAATGATTTCAAAAAGATATGCATCGGATTAGAATGACATGTTTACTAACTAATTGCATTTTGCATCTTCATAATCTCTTAAACGTAAACAAAATTTATAATCCCCTCATAATCATTATTATAAATGCTTTTCATTTAATTTTACTATTACAAGCTAATTTATATTAAATTATTTGCTATATTAATTAATAACGGAAATCCTTAATACTAATTAATTGATATATTTAATCCATTCATCTTTTAAGGATTCAAATTTGTTAAATACTAAATTTATACACAGATTTAATCCAACTGCATACTACTAATTAATTAAGATATTGTTCAGAGTTCCAGAAATTGGATTCTAAAGAGTAATTAATGTCGTATTTATTTTACAAGACATGAATTTAGTACTTTATTATAACCTATTATTTAAATTACCGCAAGAATATCTTTTATTTCATCATTTTTTTGCATTATTATTATTGAGGGACACCCTGTATATTAAACAAGTTTAGTAACTTTCAACATTTACTCAATGATGGTGAGATTGTATAATTCCATTCTTTAGATAAATTACACAGGCCAACAAAAAAATGTTTGTAAATACTTTTTAAACTAATTTACCTAAATCTTAGGTATTTTTGGGTGCTGAAACCGTATTTGATATTAGTTTTTTTTTATCACCCACAATTCTCTCACAATATGACATCAATTATAAAATAGGGAAAAATTTGATAAATAAAAATTAAAAAAATAGTTTGTTATAAGGTTACAATTTTCACAAAAATATTAGATTACTAAAATTACTAAATATTAGATGCTTAGAAGTATGTGAACTTGCAGAAATTTGGATAAATGTTTATAAGTATTTGGGGTATTTGGAGATAATCAAGTTGGATATAAGGAATTTTTTATTAAATGTTTAATTTTTTGTATTTCTTAAGATCCTCGCGCACAAACATAAGATACTTTGTGAGGAACCCAAGATTTGCCTTGATTACCGATTTCTACACCATAATATGCAAAGTATAATGTTTTTACAAAGTCAGTAATGTTGCTTTGATGTTCTTTAATTACAAATTTACCACATTTACAGCAAAAAGCGTTAGAAGAATTTTTACAACCACGTTTATCCATATTAAACTGTGAATAAAAAGCACATAGAATAAACACTGTAATGTGAAGTTATATTAACTGGAGAAAACAAGCAACAGTGTAATTTATCAGAACTACCAACCTTATCACATTTGATTTTATTGCCAACCTTATAACACTAGAATATATTGCCAACTTAAAAATATGTAAACGGTTAATAGTATATTATTCAACGAGCGAGTAATGATAGCCTTTACTCACGCCGACCGAATTTGCGGCCTGAGTTACGTTAACTGTAGATTCAAAGGGTACGGGTTCGAACCCCGATCATTAACAACTTTATTTCATAAGTGGTTTGAATTTGGTAACAGAGATCCACGGGTAGCCCCTGGAATTCTGCTACAGGTAACCAAAACTCACGGGTGTGAGTAATAGCTATCATTGCTTGTCTAGAAACGCGTTCATAAAGTACCCATTATACAATAGTCATAGAAAAAAATATTGTTATACTTACATTGTGGTTAATAACAATTATTTTTATTTAATATTTAAATGTGAGAAATTGGTGGGTGATACGACTTTTTTGTTATTTTTTTTTCGGAATAAGCACACCAAATTACACAGAAAATAGGAAAAGTTATTGAAAAAGTTTTTTCATCGTTAGCAGTGTTATTAATTTATTATAGATTTTAGCTTAAAATTTAATCTGGGCATGAAATACAAATAAAAGTTTTTCTATTATTCAATCCAATCCATCTACGGTTTTATGTACATTCTAATCTAGAACCCTTAATAAACATGGAGATATGGAATTGGAAATTTAAAAGCTTTATTATGAGTTCAGTGCAATATTTATACCGGGTGTACAGGAAACTAGAATCACTACCAGTGTGACCGGAAATGACATCACCTTTCTTATTTTAAACGTAACACCATATTTTCTTATATTTTACCTATAAAGCGTATAATTTCGGTTTCCAGTATTCCATGAAACAACTAGTTATTCCATGAAATAACTAGTTATTTCATGAAATACCAAATAAGCCAGTTAAATTATAGAATAGTTTTGTTATACTTATACCAGTTATTGAGTAAAATAACGTAGCATGAAATAAATAAACATCACGAAGATTATAACTTGAAGTGATGCGTTTAAAATAAGGAAATTGATGTAAATTTTTGTAAAACCGGAAGTGATATTGAAAATAGTTTTAGTTTCTTAGCTCATTTAACATACTAACAATTTTTCATTGTCATGAATAAATAGATAACAGGGTTAGGGCGAACCAACCAGGATCGGTTTCGTGTACACCCGGTATTATAATTTTTTTATTTTTCCTACAAGAGAATAATACAATTCAAATTTTCAGTGGTGATTTTATCTTTAATTCATCATGAGTAAGAAACAATGGCGTAGCCAGGGGGGGTTCAAATACTGTTCCAGGCGCCTTTTTGGCATTATGTATTTTTTAAATTAGGCGTCTTTTTAGAGTCAGTACTCTTCTAACCAAAATTCTTAACTATTTTAATTAGAACTTTTTCAAAAAACTTTAATAACTCCGCCATTTTTTAACCAATTTTTGATTTTAAACGCATATTAAAAACCTACATTCATTGACTTTATAATGGAATATTAGACTTTTTTCACTCTTACATATTTTAGATTTTATCGATAATTTTTTAAGAACTTACTAAATTTTAAAATTTCAAAAAATTAAAAATTACAACCAAATTTTTTTTTGGCTTAACACATGAAAAAATTAAAGGTTTTATGCACAAAATGAAACAAGAATTATTAAAATCGGTGAATAAACAAAAAAGTTATACAAGAATTTCGTTTTGGTGAACAGAAATTTTTCATTTTTTGTCATTTTTTTAGAAGCTGTAAATATAAAAATTACAAAAATTACAAACAAAACGAAATTTCTATAAACAAATTAAAAATTAATTTTTTTAAATTATTACATGAGATATTAAATACCAATTTTATTATAAAAAATGGTTTAAAATTAAAATGAAATTAAATAAAACTGCAAAAATTACTAAAATTAAGGTTTGTACTGTAATTTAAGCCACAATTGTAGGTTTTGTAATTTTAGTTCTTTTTTAGAATCGTGAGTTAAATTATAAATTGATAATTTCGCATCATTTTTTTTTCGAAAAGTTATAATTCCGCCATTTCTTAATCAATTTTTGATCTTAAAAGATCAATGAAAATCAATAAGTATTATCTTTGCAGTGACTTATTAAACTCGTGTGTGGTTTCAATAGTTTTGATTTTATTGCCGATTTTTTAAGAACCTGCAAAATGTTGAAATTACAAAAATCTAAAAATTACACTAAAACATCAACTTCTATTTTTTTACATTTACACGACGGGATAATAAAAACTTTTAGGTACAAAATGAAAAAAGAATGAATAAAATCCGAAAATAATTGAAAAAATTATACAAACATTTTGTTTTTTTAAACACAAAAAATGTCAATTTAATCTAAACAAATGGTTTAAAATCAAAATGTGGTTAATTTTGAAAAATATTGGTATTTAAAAAAAACTTTACATCTGTAGTAAATTTGAATTTTGAATCTAAAAAAAAATCTTGAACTTCAAAGATCGCCGAAAGGGGGCACATCAGTCCCTTACCACCACTTGAGCGCCTTTTTTCAGTCTGTACCCTGCTGACAGAAATTCCTGGCTACGCCACTGGTAATAAATAATAAAAGAAATTTGTTATTATATAAGTAGAGCTCTTTTATGAAATGAATAAAAGAACTCTTAAATTAATAAATTTGGAAGCTTTGTCATATAAGCGAAAAAGGTAGGTGCTTCAAGCAAGGAGAAGGTTAAAAGGATAAAAGGATAATGCGTCACTGGGTTAAATCAAATCAAATTATAAAAAAAAACCTCCTAAATTTGCAGGAAATTGAGTCCTTTTGTAATTTGTATTTGTAATTGTAATTGAACAATTTTACATGCTCTTAAAATTTAATTAAGGTCAATCGGGGCAAGTGCGTAAGTATAAAATACTGTCCATAAAAATGGTTATTTGCACAAGTATCTATAGGAGAATAAGGGTAATATATTGGTTATTCAAGTGACGTTGGTGCTTTACAAAACCTCAACAAAATTGGAGACAAAAGTGTGTTTTTTTTACTCGCGTTGCTGTTTACTTAATTAAAACTTATCGCAGTTCATTTGCTGTGTATTCAAAGTTTTCACGATATATTCTGGTATGTATATGGTTTCTATGTTCTTTTACCAGTGAATTAGTTGATTTTTATTCTATTTTAAACGTTTTATTATGTCGTGGTCTGCACTTACCCCACGTGAATTGCATGTTGGAATACGTATGAATGTAAATATTGGGGAATGTGGAAATTGAGACCCAGGAGTAGGAAGATTACTTCAAAATTGTACAAACTTGGCATTTGTCATCTAATTTCCAAATATCATAAAAATAGAACGACTGAATGAACTAAACCTGAATTAAATACCCCTCAAGTTGGGGCAAGTGCAAAGCTAGTCAGATTGAATTTGGACTTGGTGCAAAAAAAAAACAACTTTTTTACAAAACATACATAATAATGAGTAACAGAACAAAGTTTCATTAAAAATCGGGGTTGACAATAGCCAATTTTTAAAACAACTTAAGCTTAAATGGCTTGGAATGAAAAATATTGATGTTAAACTTAAACCTTATAAATTATGGTCTGCACTTGCCCCGACTTACTTTATTTAATTAGAAGGGCAATTTTTTTTAAATGCCTACATTAACTTATTTTTGTAAACATGAAACCATATTTTTTAAATAGTTTAAAATTATTTTTATTTTTTCATAAATAAAGGAAATTGTACGGTTATTTTTTAATATAATATTTATGTTTGAATTATAATTACTATGGCCGTCAGCGTTGTATGTTTCATAAAGCTGTAATAAAACATTAATTGAAGAGCTCGGTCCAAAAATCGAAAAAACAGTCAACTTTATAATATTTAATTTTCTTTAGGAAATGGCGTTGTTTGTCCCACATGTTTTCCTTTTGCCCCAGCCTTTAAAATTTTAAATTGCTCCCTCACACTTGTGACACCTCATTTTAAAGGATATTAAAAGCAGGGTATAGTGCTATATTTCATTTTAAAATCTTGGGTATAATCAAGTTTTAGCCTCAATTTTCAAAGATTTAAATTTAAATAAATTGACGTAAGTTTTATTAAACGTAGTAATATCAATATAGACAATATGCAAAATTACAAATTATTAAAAAAATTAAAGGTCCAATAATTGGAAGAAATAATACGTCTTTTTTTAATGCCCAAAATTTGCACCATTTTTTGCATACAATAATACAGTCTATTTTCAAACTCATTAGTAACTTTTGCAAAGTTTTTCCCAGATATGTCCCAACAACCATCATTTATTTATCCTATTTCTCATGTATTGAATAACATCAGGTGGTATATTGAATACAACTGTTTTGTGTCTCCAAAGAAAGGAATCCAATGGCAAAAGATCGGGAGATCGTGCTGGCCATTTTATTGAACCTCTTCGTTCGATCCTGCAAATCGGTTATTTAACAACTCTCTAACTGGTGGTGCTGATCTGTCTTGTTGAAAGTATAAATTTTCTTCTTCAAGAAACAAGCTTTCTTCCTCATCTTTTCTAAAATTTCTGTTATAAAAGGATCAATTATATTCTCAATAATGTCTAAATTTTGTTCTGCAAACATTGAATTTTCGAGGAAACTAATTGTGAATTTCAGTAGTTAATCGAATCGAATCTGTTGACCGTTTAAATAAAATGTACATTCATCACCAAAGGAAATATCAGATTTTGGGCAGTTATTTCTATCATTCGTTCACAAAATTCAATCGAAATCTTCATTGAGTCCATGAACTAGATGCATCTTACAGAGATAAAATTTATTTATTTTTAGTAGGTACTTTTAAAACTGAGCCATATGAAATATTTACCGCATTTGATAATTTTTTAATAGAGTTATTAGAATCTATTCAAAATGCTATATGTGGGGAAGTTATTTAAGGTGGGCCGTTTTCAAATGATCACCCTGTATAATAGAATAAAATTTCGTTAGAAAATTGAGTTTACTGGTTTTTGCCCCGAGCCTTGCAATTAGGTATTTTAAAACTTTTACAGAACTCCTTCGTTTTTAAAATAAAATGGATTCTATTCTTAAAAGTGCATTAAATGTTGGAAAATATTTGAAATAAACTTTGTTAAGTCTCCAATATTTGAATAGAATAATGATGTCGCATTTTATTTTTATTAAAATACGTAATAAAAATAATCCGATTGTTTCCAAACAAAACCAGCGTAACATTCCCATTAAAAATGATAAACATAGGTTATCGCATTGATGTGAATTTCCTGATAAATTGCGTAAATATTTAACGGAGTAAAAATTTATGTTTCAAACAAAACCTACTCTGGTTTCCTCGTTTGTATACTTTAAGTGGTATTTATAATTTTCTTCGCGAAACTTTTACCTAAATTTTTAGTTAAGTGCTTCCAACAATACATTGTTATAACATCTTAAAATAAACCACCTCAATTTATTTTATTTAATCAGCAAAAATAAAAAAAACCCTTAACATAATAACAACTTGTAATTTCAAGTCTCTTGAGAATTTAAAAAATGGAATAAATTTATCTTAAAATCACGTTATACAAAAGCTTTCGTATTAAATTATTTTTATAGTTCAACATCTGAGCTTATTCTTAAAAGTATAAACTACAAAAATATTTTCATAAAAATCTTCTATGGAAAAAATAATCAATATTTTAAAATTTAAAAATTACTGCATCAAACAAAAAAATCTGTATAAATTTACTAGCTGTTTTTTTTGGAAAATACAAAGTATGTAATTATTTACATTTTCTTATAAAGGAATTTTATGTAATGCATTACATACAATGCGTTTCTATTCATTTACTGGGCTAGAAAATTAAAGCAAGGAAAACATAACATTTGCACAAGTAAAATTAGGTTTATCTGTGATAACCAAGCAAATCAAAGAACAACTACAAACTATAACAAACAAAGCACACACAACAAACAGTTTATAAAGAGCTAACCGGAAATTTGGAACAAATATTTTAGTAAATATTACGCGTTTCATTTCCAGTAAATGTAATCATTTTTCCAAATGTAATAGATTGGTTGAAATTATAACTTTTTCACGACCAAATAAAATCTCTCAGCAATATTGATTTTGAAGCAATATCTTTGATCTGCAGGAAATTTGAACACATACATCACTTCGCCGGAATTCCTGATAACAAAATAGACAGTTTTATTAATATAAAATTACTTGTACCTGATTTTTAGGTTTAATATTTATTTAATTTAAATTTTTAATATTCTGGTCAAAAGTAAAGACGTTTAGAAAATTCATTAAAACTCATAACATGTTTTAATTTAAACGCGTTTAAATTTTATTGAAGTACACGGCAGAAATTTGTGGGATCGATACAAAAAGCCGAATAAGACAAAAGGACGGCGGGGATAAGTAGACCGAAAGAAAAATTGAAAAAAGCTCGAACGGTAAATGAGCGAATTGGATAAAAGGCCAATGCGGACAAAAGGCCGAACAATGAAATGTCGACGTGGATTTATAAGGCCGATGGAGACAAAAGACCGAACCAATCTTAATTAAGTATATCCATTCTGTTTACCTTTTGAAGCCAAATACTTTTTAATTAAAACATATTTTCATGCAACGATTAGTTTTGGAAATATTTTCAACTCTACAGGTTGCATTAGGTTTGTTCGGTTTTTTTCTGTTTCGACAGTCTTTTTTCGTTCATTGTCTAAGTCGGATTTTTCTTGTTCGGCCTTTTTTTTCGGTCTTTAATCGACCACTTGTCCAATTTTGCCTTTTATTATCGTTCATCCTTATTTCTTTTGGCCTTTCGATCTTTTGACGTAGACACCAATTTTTTGGAAATCTTTTCACCTTACAGATTACGTTAGGCTAGGTAGGCCATTCGTATCGCATTTTCCGGTACAGTCCCAGATTCGGGTTTCCACACAAGTCATCGTCCAGGAAAACGTCCGGTATCAGCAAACGTCCTGTACAATTTTCCAGCTTTTGCTTTATCCAATCAAAAAGAATTTATATTTATTTTTAAAAATGAGATTTTAAAGAAAATATGATGTTTTATTTTAAGGTGATCAGAAGTGGAAAGTCAAAAGAATAAAAAAATACCAAAGTAAAGTAAGAATTACATTTGTGTAATTTTGCAAGAGAAACTTCTACATATAGTTTTTCGCAAATATCTTTATTTTTTCAAATGGCATAATAGTGGAGCCACTCCCAATTTCGATAGAGGATAATTTTCCGATTACAGTGATACCTAACCTAACCTAATCTAACCTAACATGTAGGTATAAACCTTAAGCATACTTACTCATTTTTTTTTAATCTTTTGATTTTATCAATTTATCAACAGCTGTTTATAAATAAGTCTGTTTTTTTTCCAGGTAGGTCATTCGACTCATTTTCTTTCGGCCCTTTGTCTAATTTGTCTAAATCAGCCATTTATCCAAATCGGTTTTTCTTGTTCGGCCTTCTTTCTTTCAGTGTTTTGTACTATTTTACCTCACTTTTCTAATTTGGCCCTATATCGTTCGGTCTTATTTCTTTTGGACTTTTGTTTCTTTCGACCTTTAGTAATTCGGTCTTTTGGTGGTAGACAACAATTTTTTTGATTTTTTTATCACAAAAGTTTTCAATTCGAAAGCTCTAAATTATAACATTAAAATGAGAAAGTAAATTTTATAAAAAACTCACAAAGCACTTTATTTTCTGTTTTGCATTTTAAAAACTTTTAATTGAATATTTGTTAGATTGATTTAATACGGTTTATCCAGTTTTTTTAAATAAAAATTTATTTATTTTGTATAGAAATTAAAGCACATCGGTTCGAATCAAATTGAGTAATTTGGGAAAATATTATTTATTCACTCACGAATGATGTTTAATGAATAATTCCATCCAAAATTAATCGAGTTTGTTTTAATTAAAATGCCATTTACAAAAATTGTTTTTACCACTTAAAAGTAGGAGAAGTAGGCGCTAAATAATTTTCCAGGAAAAAAATGTAAATATTCTATATTAAAACGTATTCACCAGATAAATTAAAATCCAAACTTTTTTTAAATAAAATCTTTTTAGAACTAAACTAACTACATGTTTATTCAATAAAACACTAATGAATTTATTATTCAGTAAATCTCAAAAAGTATATACCGAATATAAAAGTTCATATTTTTGCCACCAGAGTGCGAGTGGAATTTTATCCTCCAAGTGCAATTTGTCCCAGTCTTTTATTTCAAAGTAAACAACCTTTACTTGAAAAATTTTTATGAGTCTTACATTTGAAGATATTTCTACTCTTCGGGTTAAATGGACCACCCTGTATATCATCTGCTAAATTATATTATCTCTGGGAAAAAAAGGGTTACACCTGACACCTAATAGGAAAATAAAATTTCTTCCATGTAGTCAGCTTCTGGTATTTCAAATTTGAAATAATAGTATTTGAAGTACTTTTGTATAAAATTCATTAAAATATTTATTAATACACTTTAAAACCACTTAAAATATAAATAAATTTTTATAATGTAAAGATAAATTTATAATGTAGTTTTAAAAATACGTCGAGAATCAATTATTATCACAAATACATAGTAAATAGAATGAAAATATCAGTAACGACTATTCTTTATTACACTAATTAGTAAAATCGTCTAGAACTTTACGACTTAATGTTATTACCATTTTTATTATCCCATACTAATTATGGCAATTAAAAATAATCCGAACATCACCATAAAATGCAATTTAAACCAAGATTTGTCCTAAATATATCAGCTCTAATATTCTGAGTGTATTTTGATTTATTTTCTTCCACTGAAATAAAAATCTAAACTTAAATAGGAGTGAAATTTAATCTCCAGTTCGATGCCTTATTTACTGACATGCTTTTGTAATAAAAAAATAACCTTTCATACACAAAAATGGCATTCACATAAATAATTTTTGATAAGATAAATGCTTGGTGGCCTAATGAATTACAAATAATATTTCTTTTAGAAATGTACTATGTCTTAATAGGCTGATGTAATTTATATTGCCTACTAATTTATCTTCAGTTAAATTATCATTTATCAATTTCAATTTGATTTTAATTTCTGCAAAGTTACTATCGCAATTATATACTTTTTTCTAGAAAACACCAATTAATTATTATTAGTGAACTTAACGAGAAACGTAAAGCATGTGTGGTTAACATAATCCACATTAAAAACTTTTAATTGAAACAAGTTGCAAATTAAAAAAAGTTGAATTAGGATCCAAACAACAAATACTCTATGTATGAACTTTTCTCTTTAATTTTATGAAATTAAATAACAACTTTATTTGACTAAATTTATTTTAAGTGGATAGAAGAAGCACACATTTACAGAAATTTATTACATCTACTCTATTTCTTACAAACCTTAAATAAACATTTTATGGGAACTTTTTGATAGAAAAAAATAAATTAAAGAAAATTAAAAAGTGAGTGAAAATAAATGTTTGTTGTAAGTCTTAAATATAATTTTATTGATTTATTGAGCTTTTAAAATTGTTTTTTAATGATTATTTCATGAACCTCAATTTCCAATAATGTATTAACTCTTATCTCTAGGGAGACCTAAGATAAGAGCATTAAAATACATTCTACTGATTGACTTTTGTTATTTAACTTAGGTGTATTTAAAATTAAATCTAACCCAAAGAGGATGAACATGATTTTCTTACATACAAGGCATTATACAGGGTGATCATTTAAAAACGATCGATTTCTTTAGAAGGGGCAATATTAAAGCCTACAAAAGTTTATCACACATGTCATCCCTTTTGCCCCAGGGTGACTTTAAAATTTTAAATTGCACCCCCACACTTATGGCACCTCGTTTTAAAGGATTTTAAAAGCAAATATAATGGAATACTTAATTTTAAAATCTGATCATTGATGACAAGTTATTAGAGCTCCAAATTTAATATTAATTCTAGTAGGAAATTAATCAAATTTTAGCTTCCAATCTTTTCAAAGAGGGAAATTAAAATGCAATTTCATAATTAAAAGATTAAAATTTAAATAATTAACGAAGTAAAGTCAAAAGAGACAATATTCAATATTACAAATTATTTAAATAATAATAGGTACACACAATTCTTAGAAATAATACTTTAGAAAAATCTTTTTTTAATACTGAGTAAAAAATTAAATATTAATTATATTAAATGTTCAAAATGTGCATCATTTGTTTGTATATTTAGACTAATTTCTAACTTTTGCAAATGATTCTCGAGAGAAGTCCCTACAACAATCATTTTTATCCTATTTCTCAGGTAATGAATACCTTCAGGTGGTGTCTCCAATGAAAGAAATACAATGACGAAAGATCAGGATTCCGTGCTGGCCATTCTATTCTATAGGACCACTTCGTCCGATCCATCTTCCTGCAAATCGGTCAATAAATGACACTCTTACCGGTAAAAAATAATGTAGTGGTGCTCCGTCTTGTGAAAGTATAAATTTTCTTCATCTTGCTTATTTTCTAAATTTTCTGTTTTAAGGGGATAAATTAAATTCTTAAGGATGTCTAAATATTGTTCTCCATTTAAATTTTCTTACATAATTATTGGTCCTATTATAGCATCTCCTAAAATTCCAACTCAAACATTGATTTTTCGAGGAAACTGCCTGTGAATTTCAGTAGTAGATTTTCATTATTCCAATAACGAGTGTTATGTCTGTTGTCAAAACTGTTTAAATAAAATGTACACTGATCACTAAAGCAAACATTGCGAACAAATATCGGATTTTAGGTAGTTATTTCTATCATTCGTTCACAAAATTCAATCAAAATTATCTTCATTGAGTCCATGAACTATTTATCTTATAGCGATAAAATTTGGTTATTTTTAGTAATTTTTGAACTGACCCATATGAAATATGTGGCATGATACCACTCCATCGACAGTCCATTTCATCGACACTATTTTTCGTCGACAACGGTTTCATGGATATGGCCTTTACATCGACACGACCGTTTCATCGACGCAGACGTTTCGTTGACATGGCTAATTCATCGACAGAGACGTTCATCAACAAACCTTCCTTCGACAAGAACGTTCATCGACACAAACATTTCATCGACATCACCTTTTCATCGACAACCATTTCTGCGACACTACCTTTCATCGACAAACCTTTCTTCGACAAAGACGTTTCGTCGACACAGACGTTTTATCGACACTACCTTTTCATCGACAAACCTTTTCTTCGACAAGGACGTTTGCTCGACACTATTTTTTCATCGACAAGGACGTTTCATCGAAATTACCTTTTCATCGACAACCGTTTCTTCGACACTACCTTTTCATCGATAAACCTTTTCTTCAACAAGGATGTTTCATCGACACTACTTTTTCATCAACAAGAACGTTACATCGACATAACCTTTTCATCGACACGACCGTTTCAGCGACATGACCAATTCATCGACACAGAACACAGACGTTGCACCGACATTACCTTTTCATCGATAACAATTTCATCGACAAACCTTTTCTTCGATAAGGGCGTTTCATCGAAACTACATCTTCAACGACACAAATGTTTCATCGACAATAGTTGTGTTCTTTTAACATGATCCGTTCAAATAAATCAGTTGTTCAGTTCAATTTAAAATTTGTATCTGTACTTTTTACTCGATCACTACGGTATCATTTTGAACGAATTGGACGATTTTCTTCCTTCCTTTCCCCTAAGTGTACTTGCTATAGAGGGGGATCACTTGTTCAGTTAGATCACTCCACTTGATTTCAGTCTTAACCAAACTTAAAGAATGTCAATTGTCATTTTTTAATTGAATTTCCCAATAAGCTGTTTTTTAAATGAATCATGAGTTGTAAAAAGAACGAACTAACTACCTTTTCATCAATAAATATTTTCTTCGACAAGGACGTTTCATCGACATTACTATTTCATCGACACAGACGTTTCATATACCTGATCTTTTAAAACGGTTGTTTCATCGCCACTGCCTTTTCAACGATAAACAATTTAATCGACATTACAAATTCTTCGAAAATGTCGTTTCGTCGACAAAGACTTGTTTTATCGCCAAAGCTTCTCGTCGCCAATATCTTTTTATCGACAAGGACGTTTCATTGACATTACTGTTTCATCGACATTGACATGACCATTAAATCAACCACCGTTTCATCGACACTGCCTTCTCAACGACAAACAATTTCATCGATATTAGCAAAATTCTTCGAAAATGTTGTTTCATCGACTACAGTTTCCACTTCATCGGCAAAGACATATTTCATCGCCAAAGCTTCTCATCGCCAATATCGTTTTATCGACAAGGACGTTTCATCGACATTACTATTTCATCGACACTGACATGACCATTAAATCAACAACCGCTTCATCGGCACTGCCTTCTAAAACGACAAACAATTTCATCGACATTACCAAAATTCGTCGAATATGTCGTTTCATCAACTACAGTTTCCGCTTCATCGACAAAGGCATGTTTCATCGCCAAAGCTTCTCATCGCCAATATCGTTTTATCGACAAGGACGTTTCATCGACATTACTATTTCATCGACACTGACATGACCATTAAATCAACAACCGTTTCATCGCAGGGCCGTAGCCAGAATCAAATGTTAGGGCAGGCATGAAGAATTTTAGGGCGGGCAAACATTTTCTATATTTTAAAAAATAACTTCAAAATATAACTTCGAAGTATAAAAAAAATATCTTAAAATATAAAACAAAATAAAATATAACTTTAAAATTGGAAAACAATTTTTCACTCAACTATAATTTATAATAGTCCTATATTTCAATTATGTTTAAAACATCTTATATTTGAAATATAAGCAAAAGTATCTCAACCATTGGGAATTTTAACTACCTGTAGGGGGCGCTGTTTTGAAAGAAACAGCTGATCGAAAACAGGTAAAAATCGAAAATTGTTTACAATATAATTATAATTGGAACAAAAGTATCCTATTTAATTTTTTTAATTCACAGAGGAGGGGAAGTATTTGAAATAAAAGTAATTGAAATAGAGTATTTGAAATACTTTTAGTATTTTGTATTTGAAACACTTTCCTAAAAAGTATTTTGTATTTTCAAGTACCAAATTGAATTTCAATTACATTTTAAGTTTTTAAAACCAAACTTTTCTATTATAGATTTTTATCCAATTTTTTATATTGAATCTTTAATTCTTTGGACACCTAACATATTACTGTTATTGCTAATACCTTAAACTTAAACCATTTTTTTTATTTCAAATAGAAAAGTATTTCAAATGAAGTATTTTAATTACGAAACATAAGTATTTTGAATAAAGTATTTCAAATAAACCTAAAAAATTAATTATTTTGTATTTCAAATACTTAAAAAAAAGTATTTTGGCCACCTCTGTTAATTCATAAAACAAATAAAATACCCAATATTACCTTTTTATAAGCGCGATAGTATAATTTAAGCGTATTTTATTCTTTGACTTTTAGCTGTTTCGCGTAGTTCAAAAAAATCCTCCAGAGGGCATCTAGAATTCTGAAATCGCGAATAGTTAGTCTGTTAGGATTTCTTTTTGATTTTTTTCACTTAAAATTTAATATAATATAGGTATATGTATATAAATACATATAGGTTAGGTTTTTAAAATATCGCAGTTATCAGTACTTCAAAAACTTTCGACAGTCGAAAATATTTCAGGGCGGGCATTGCCTGCCCTGGCCCATAGCTGGCTACGGCCCTGTTTCATCGACACTGCATTCTAAAACGACGAACAATTTCATCGATATTACCAAAATTCTTCGAATATGTCGTTTCATCGACTACAGTTTCCACTTCATCGGCAAAGACATATTTCATCGCCAAAGCTTCTCATCGCCAATATCGTTTTATCGACAAGGACGTTTCATCGACATTACTATTTCATCGACACTGACATGACCATTAAATCAACAACCGCTTCATCGGCACTGCCTTCTAAAAGGACAAACAATTTCATCGACATTACCAAAATTCGTCGAATATGTCGTTTCATCAACTACAGTTTCCGCTTCATCGACAAAGACTTGTTTTATCGCCAAACCTTCTCATCACCAATATCGTTTTATCGATACAGACATTTAAAATGTGTTTGGGAAATGCGAAAACGGTAAATGGTGAATATATTTCTTTAAATTACTCACATTTTATTTAATTATTTATATTTTCCCAAATATACTAAAGAAT
Source organism: Stenus bimaculatus (assembly GCA_963971135.1). Taxonomy (NCBI): domain Eukaryota; kingdom Metazoa; phylum Arthropoda; class Insecta; order Coleoptera; family Staphylinidae; genus Stenus; species Stenus bimaculatus. The sequence goes on along the minus strand of OZ020183.1, from coordinate 41,149,005 downwards.
ATTAAACAAGAATAAAACGTCGCCTCGTATGGTAATTTTTAACCCTGTCTCTTTTCATTTAAAACATAACGAGTTCGAAAACAAATTTTCAAGAGTCCATTACAAATTATGGCTTACATCTTACATGTTTGTCTGGTTGTCCTTCAATAAACACAGTAGCAATTCTTCTCCTGAAATAAATTAAACTGTTTTACTGAATTTTTATACATCTCATCAAACTTATGTTTTTTAGAGTGGGTCGTTTTTAAATGATCATCCTGTATGTATAATATAATTTTGGACTAATCAGCAGGTTTGGAAAGCTGCTGGCGTAACCCTTATAACTAGTCCCAATCATGACTAACCGAACTTTCCAGGAATTCATCTTGGGAAACCAAAAGGTTTGCTTTGTTCCCTGACTTTACAATACTACTACTATCTACTATCTTATCAACTTACAAAGTTGTACAAACTTGAAAATGATTCAAAAGGCTAGCAATGCATGATTAAAGTGGGTAAATCTGAATAAATCCAATAATTTAAAAATAATTACGAAATAAAATTCATTCGACATGATGGATAATAATCCTTTACTCCTTAAATAAAAGCACAAAAACAACCTAGTATAAAAGTAATAAATTTAGGCATATTGTAGGTACGTAAGATTTGTTTGGGTAGACTTGCTTGTAATAAATTTCTCTAATTATTTCCACAAGGTGAATTAATGCATTAACTGTGAAGTGTAGAAAGTAATGTTAAAAGTGTATTTGTTGAATTGATTGAGAATTGGGTTAGCAATCAAACAACAATAACAGTTAGTACTAAATCACGACTGAATACTATAGGTTCATTCACGAAAAAATCATGAGTAGGTTTATTTACTATTTACTACAGCTATAAACTATTTAAAAAATGGGGTCCGTATTAACATTAATTTTATTATTCCCGTTCATTCCTGTCAGATGCACGTGGAGGTATTATTTTACCTGGTCACGTTTTACAATAAACGATGTAGGTAGTTTTGTTCGTTAACATACAATGATATATTTACAATTACACATTTCCTTACCGAGAGCGTTTCTCGTTACGTCGTATGTCCGCATCTGGATTTCTTGTAAAAGATAAAGTTGAATCCTTATAAGTACATTTAATTGTTATTCAAATGCGGGGCTGCTCAGTGCATGGTGCATCTCTATATTTAAATTTTTTCTTGAATTTCAATTTAGAAAAATATATGTGTGGGTTCGTAATATCCTTGTAAATTGATAACGAGCCTGGAAGATACGCCGCTGTCTTACAATAATATAAAACATTTAGCGCGCTCAATTTAAAATTACGATCGTGTAGTGAGCCTCGTTAAAGTTTTTAAAAAAGATAAGAGCAGGCAGAGCATGTTGGTTATTTACGAGCGAGCACCTGTATTGGGAATAATTTACTGGCGAGATAATTAGCAATCATGTCATTTAAAATAACAATTTGTTGGTGTGAAAGCAGTAAATTTTATTTTAATATTCCTCGTAATAATCACTTTGAAACCCGGAGCTTATAAATACTAAACTTTATTTCTTTGCTACTTGTCGTTGATTACTGACTTCTGTAATATACACTTATACTACATAAATTTCATTTACACTTATTTTAATAAAATGGAAATTTTTACTTACATTTTATTTACAAAATTAGAAAAGTACTTATAGGAAACTGTATAGTCCTCGGTAGTATAGTGGTCAGTATCCCCGCCTGTCACGCGGGAGACCGGGGTTCGATTCCCCGCCGGGGAGGATTTTTTTATATTTTATCCTCTATTTTTCAAATTCGAACAGAAAACGAAAACGATTAAACAAAAAAACCAAGAAGGAAGTTCTTCTGAAAGTTTGCTGGGATTATTTTTCAAAGTTTAGAGGTTGCAGTTCAATCTCGTTGATTTTTTATTTTCTCAAATAATCTTTCAAGATTAGTAAGTGAGAAAGATTATTTAAGTGTATATTAATTAGGTCCAAAGGCCTGAATCGACCGTTGTCGATGAAAATATAATGTCGATGAAACGTCTGTGTCGATGAAAAAGTAGTGTCGATGAAAATGTAGTGTCGAAGAAACGTCCTTGTCGAAGAAAAGGTTTGTCGATGAAAAAGTAGTGTCGTTAAAACGTCCTTGTCGAAGAAAAGGTTTTTCGATGAAAAAGTAGTGTCGTTAAAACGTCCTTGTCGAAGAAAAGGTTTTTCGATGAAAAGGTAGTGTCGATGAAATGGTTGTTGCTGAGAAGGTAATGTCGATGAAACCTCTGTATCGATGAAAAAGTAGTGTTGATGAAGCGTCCTTGTGGAAGAAAAGGTTTGTCGATGAAAAGGTAGTATCGATGAAATTGTTGTCGATGAAAAGGTAATGTCGATGAAACGTCTGTGTCGATGAAACGGTCGTGTCGATGTAAATGCCATGTCTATGAAACAGTTGTCTACGAAAAAGTAGCGTCGATGAAATGGACCGCCGATGAAGTACGCCGAATCGACAACGTCATCTAACCAATGATGAGGGTGTAAAAGCATCAACTGTGTTAGATCAAGAACGTAGTATGCGTCATCTGGCCAATCTTTCAATAATTAGTCGGATTATTAGAAGACATAGGGAATCTACCTCACACTCTATAAAACGTGACCAGTGTAGAAAAAGAGTCACAAGTCTAAAGGACTTGTGTTGTCTTCGACCGGAAGTTTTGAGAAACAGAAAATGTACAAGTAAGGAGCTCAGTAGTGAACTAGAAACAATCAGAAATATTAAGATTTCCGCTCTAACTGTTAGAAAAAGACTAAAGAAAGCAGGTTATACCGAGTACGAGGATGAAGATTCGCCAGAAAGCATGAGAATTGCACTGTCGACAACTGGAAACGAGAATTATTTACCGATGAAACCTGGGTAAGCTTGAAATCTCCAGATGACGTTGATATAGTGTATCGAAGAGTCGAAGACCTAGAGCTAGATTTGGTGCATGTACTATACAGGGTGTCCCAGGAGGAATCGACACAGACGTTTCGTTGATATGGCCAATTCATCGATACAGACGTTTCATCGACACTACCTTTTCATCGACAACCGTTTCTTCGACACTGCCTTTTCATCGATAAACCTTTTCTTCGACAATTATGTTTCATCGACAAAGACGTTTCATCGATATTACCTTTTCATCGACACGACCGTTTCAGCGACATGACCAATTCATCGACACAAAATACAGACGTTGCACCGACATTACCTTTTCATCGACAACAATCTCATCGACACTACCTTTTCATCGACAAACCTTTACTTCGACAACGACGTTTCGTCGACACGGACGTTTCATCGACATTACGTTTTCATCGACAACCGTTTCATCGACACTACTCTTTCATCGATAAACGTTTTTTTCCACAAGGACGTTTCCTCGACACTATTTTTTCATCGACAAGGACGTTTCATCGAAATTACTTTTTCATCGACAACCGTTTCTTCGACACTACCTTTTCATCGATAAACCTTTTCTTCGACAATGATGTTTCATCGACAAAGACGTTTCATTGATATTACCTTTTCATCGACACGACCGTTTCAGCGACATGACCAATTCATCAACACAGAACACAGACGTTGCACCGACATTACCTTTTCATCGACAACAATTCCATCGACGCTACCTTTTCATCGACACGACCGTTTCAGCGACATGACCAATTCATCAACACAGAACACAGACGTTGCACCGACATTACCTTTTCATCGACAACAATTTCATCGACGCTACCTTTTCATCGACAAACCTTTTTTTCGACAAGGACGTTTCATCGAAACTACTTCTTCAACGACATAAATGTTTCATCGACAACCGTTTCATCGACAATAGTTGTGTTCTTTTAACATGATCCATTCAAATAAATCAGTTGTTCAGTTCAATTTACAATTTGTATCTGTACTTTTTACTCGATCACTATGGTATCATTTTGAACGAATTGAACGATTTTCTTCCCTCCTTTCCCCTAAGTGCACTTGCTCTAGAGGGGGATCCAGTGGCGGATTATCGCACAGGCGCATGAGGCGCGCACCTGTGGCCTCCTAATTGAACCGGCCTCAAACAAATTGAAAAAAATTATGCAGTCACATTTTTTTACCAGTCATGGTCGTTTTTGAAAACTTTTATTCAAATAAACCATAAACCTAACAAACTAATTATACAAAGGAGTTTTTCTTTCCAGTTCCAGACAAGTTGACTTTAAAAAAGATTCTCTTTCTGAAATTTCTGAGACCCACCTTCTAAAATTTTGTCGGTTCGAACGAACCAGTTATACATATAGAGGGTGTCCCAAAAAGAAGTGCTCAGAAGAAAATCCTAGACAATAGACGAGGTTTCATCAACAAGAAAACTAATACGCAGGACCAGGTTTTTTGATGGGTCATTGAATTTTGTTCCTACAAAAAATGTTGTTAATTCGAAATTTTGTTGTAGTTCATAAACTATTTGATCATTTTAAAAGAAATAAGTAGAAAAGTCAAGCTAATTAATGCCACTTTGGCTTGAAGTTAAAAAATATCATCAGAAGAATGTTTTGATCGAAAAAAATTCTTCTTTCAAAAAATTAACGAGATTTCACCTTTTTCTTGATATTTTCACTATCTTTGAAACAATCCCCATAAAGGTACCATTTTTTATATCCGTAAAACTTCACATTAAACTCTGTCAATTAAGATTTTCTTCTGAACACTTCTTTTTGGAACACCCTGTATAATTTAGTTTCTTCTTTAATTTTAACTTTTGGTTATATTTTACAGTTCATCTAATTCCATGAAATTTTTTGAAAAAGAGAAAAAAGATATTTTTCCAAAGTATCTGGAAATGCTTGACCTGCCATTTTTTTTTTAAATTTCACCTATGGCGCTATATTCAAATTTTGCACTTCTAAGTTTTCTTTAAACTAACCCCTGAAACGTCTGAAACTGATGTCAACTAAAAAGGTCATCTTATTTTATTTCTAAAAAATAGCGGCCTCAAAATCAGGTTGCGCCTCAGGCCTCCAAATAGCTTAATCCGTCACTGGGGGGATCACTTGTTCAGTTAGATCACTCCATTTGATTTCATTCTTAACCTAACTTAAAGAATGTCAATTGTCACTTTTAAGTGAATTTACCAATAAGCTGTTCTTTTTAAATGAATCATGAGTTGTAAAAAGAACGAGAACTAACTACCTTTTCATCAATAAATATTTTCTTCGACAAGGACGTTTTATCGACATTACTATTTCATCGACACAGGCGTTTCATCGACCTGATCTTTTAAAACGGTTGTTTCGTCGACACTGCCTTTTCAACGATAAACAATTTAATCGACAATACAAATTCTTCGAAAATGTCGTTTCATCGACAAAGACATGTTTCATGTTCTCATCGCCAATATCGTTTTATCGACTAGGACGTTTCATCGATATTACTATTTCATCGACAGATGATAGAGTGTATCGAAGAGTCGAAAACCTAGAGGTAGATTTGGTGCATGTGCTATACAGGGTGTCCCAGGAGGAATCGAACAAAATTTAGGAGATGATAGTATCAAATATTTTAACTAAAAAAGTTTAAATAAACATGTGTCCGATTCTCAATGGTTGCGTAGATACACTTGTTTAATGTTTTTATCCGGAAAAAATATTATTTATTTCATTTATTTATTATTCAGGTGCTATAAAAGATGAGTAATGTTTAAATCTTCATAACACTTCAACACACTTTCTAGCTCTCTTAATGACATTACGAGTAGCAAGCAGCAAGACCATTTCCATTGCAGAAACCATAAATAAATACCATATAGGCATATTCAGCATTTGTGAAAGTATGCGGCATTTTTTTTAAATTTATTAAGAACTTTTGGGCGACTTACTGGACTTACTGGCGATATGAAAAATACAAAACTAAGCCACCTATTATTCTTAATACATTCATCTTAGCATCTAAATAATAAATAAATGGAATAAATATAAGTTTTTTATGTTTTCTCTGAATAAAAGCATTCAAACAAGTGTATCTCCGTAACCATTAAGAATCGGACACATGTTTATATAAACTTTTTTACTTAAAATATTCCATACTATCTTCTCCCAATTTTTATTCGATTCCTCCTGGGACACCCTGTATGTCCAAGGGAAGCGTTTGATGTAGGGTCTAAAATATTCTGGGGAGGAATTTGTTTCGATGTTCGAATATAATTAATACCTATTCATCCAAGGTCAATAAATGCTCAGTTCTATCTAGAAAACATTATACATGACCATGTCGTGCCTTTTGAGTTGTTTATAATGGATCATTTCTTTTTAATGCAAAATAATCCCAGACAGCAGATTATGAGACCAATATTCAAATGATGCTTCGGGCACCACGAAGCCTAGACCTAAATCCGATAGAGAATTTTTGGGATGCTCTGAAGAAGTCAGTAAGTCATTATTTAGCTGCACTCAGGAATCACCAATAACTGGAACTTGATAATCTTTTAGAATGGTATAAAATCCCCAAGAAACTATCCGAAACTTGATAAGAAGTTTACGACGACGAATATAGGTACACCTTTTACAATTGTATTTCAGAAAAGATCAATTCGATTTCAGAATAGTCAGTTGTCTTTCAGAAACGATCAATTCATTTTCAGAATAGTCAATTGTATTTCAGAATAATCAATTCTATTTCAGAAAGTATCAATTGTATTTCAGAATAGTAAATTGTATTTCAGAAAAGATCAATTGTATTTCAGAAAATCAATTTCATCAAAAATGTGCTTTCGAAATTTAACATTACGCCAGTAACACCAAGCTTAGGTCTTTATATTCACCAATATTAAACCCAATTGAAATAATTTTCCAACAACTCGTGATTTCCTCAATATTTTACAAAAGGACTTTTCTAAAATCAAATTAATTAATTAAAGATTTCTGAAATTGAATTGACTATTCTGAAATACAATTAATACTTTCTGAAATGAAATTGTTTATTCTGAAATACAAATGATGTTTTCTGAAATACTATTGACTATTCTGAATTACAATTGATGATTTCTGAAATTGAATTGATTTTTTCTGAAATACAGACCATCATAGTTCTTGAAAATATTTAGATTTTTTTAAATTACTAACCATCGGTTTGAACATTCATATGAAGCATAACATTAAGGTTTGTATGTACAAGAAAACATGACATAATTCCCAGACATAAATAAAACTATTTATCTTTAACAAAAAATGCTTCCTAAAACCAGCATCGACCGTGAAAAATATTTAAGAAGATAAATTTATTTACGGTCGATAGAGGGTTAACAAAGCACTTTTGTATTAAAACAAATTTATAGTGCAATAATTCTGAACAAAACAGTAAGTCCTTACAGGAAATATCTGTAAGGTAACCATGGAAACCGTCCATTACAACCCATATAACAAACGTTACAGAATTTTTCTATAAGGACTTACAGATTTGCACAGAATTGCACCATTAGTTCAATCGATTTATTTTAGTTTTAAAAATATGTAGTATTATTTTGTACAGACCTTTAAAAAGGTGCACACACACCAACATTGTTACAATAACATGTTGGCATCAATAATTTTTTCCACACTTATTAATCTTCTGTAAATACACTGCTATCCACATGACAGAAACAATGTTGATAACTTAAATAACATGCGGATAGTAACATATATTTACATAGGCTTAATGAATGTTGATAACATATGTATTTGCTGCTAACATGTTTTAGTGTCAACATGTTATCAACATGTTATTAACATCCTTGTATCCTGGCCACTTCCAAAGCGATCGCAAAATTTGGGCTGCCCACAATGCTGACAACATTGTTGTAAACATGTTATTGAAAATAATATTAAATGCTGAAAACAAACGTTATTGAGTAAGTTGGAAGCAAAAATGTCATTAACATTTTATAATAGAACATGTTGATAAAAATGTTGTCAGCAAATGTTGATGCTATCAACATTTCTGCGTTCTAGGTTTTAAATTTGTCGCTAACATTGCTAGAAACATATGTAATCAGTAAAGTTACGTCCGGTGTTCAGAGGCCTTAAGGGACGAGTGTTTTCTTCGACAAAAAGTTTTGGGAAACAGAAAATTCATAAATAGATAGTTCAACAATGAACTAGAAACAGTCAGAAATGTTCAAACTATCGGAAAAATACTAAAGGTGGCAGGATTATCAGTAGGAAGACTGCAATTGTACCGCCGATAGAAATCATAAGAATTGTACTATCGGAGACTGGAAGCAAGTTTTGTTTACCGATGAAACCAGAGTAAGCTTGATATCTCCTGATGGTCGTGATAGAATGTATCGAAGACCTAGAGAAAGATTTGCTGCATGTACTATCTCTCCAAGGAACTGTTTCGTGGAGAATCTAGAATTTCCTGGGGAAGCATGTGTTTCGATGCTCGCACCTAGTTAATCCGAGATCAATGAATACTCAGTTATATGTGGAAAACATTAGTCTGAACCATATATCCCATATCATGCCTTTTGCGATACCGATTAAGCATCTTTGGGACGCACCCAGGAATCACCAAGAAGTGGAATGGGTTATGCTTTTAGAATGGGATAATATTCCACAAGAAACTATCCGAAGCTTGGTAAGAAGTTTACCACGGCGAATGCAGGTATAGTACTACGCCGAAGAAATTCCTTTTCCTACCTTAATGACACGTAACGGTACACAAAAGTTTTTAAATGTAAAAGAGTTTCATCATTATTACATTATAATGTCTTCATTATCGATGAAAAAGTTATGTCGTTAAAAAGACTATGGTAGTCTAGAGATGATACGTCCTTGTCGAAAAAAGATTTGCTCATGAAAAAGAAGTGACAATAAACAGTAGAAGATACAGTGGTCTTGATGATTAAAAAGCTGTGTTTTAAAAATTGGAACGCCGATAATCATATCTCTACCATATTTTATGAAACGGTTTTGTCGGTGATGTCGATGAATGATGAAATATCATTGAACCGGTCTTATGGATTACTGGATTAGAAAGGTGTGTGTATCGATTAACTGGTAGTACGTCTCAAATTAATCTTTACTACAATTTGTTCATCGATGTCGAATATTATTTGAAATGTTGTTAATTTGCGATTTATAGTTTAAAAAGTTAAGTAGGTAAGTAAACCATCACATTTATTTTATTTTTAATTCATAGAACATTTTTAATGACACCCCCCACTCCCTTCTATACAATTTTGCACTCTTTTCTGAACACTATCAGTTTCTCTTTTGAGTTCTTGTTTTTCTTTTATGAGCTTTCGATTATCAACCTTTTTTATAAATTTCACTTTTTAACCTACAAGCAGAAATCTAAAGGTGTAGGGTCTGCCCCCGTACTCTGATAAATAGAAATCAAGAATTGAATCGAATCTAATCGAAGTGATTCTGTCACTCTCATGTATTTTTTTCAATGAAATCTCCGCATCCTTTATTAACGTTCTGAAGCGATTCGATACCGGTTTTTCTATTTATCAGAGTCTTGGAGGCCAGTTAATTTGATCACCGCGTCCAGGAAGTATTATTGCTTATTTAAATATTTGAACTCGAAAACTAATAAAATATTTTTTACTTTATATTAACTTGTAGAATAGATTCAGTTTGGTAGTTTGGTTCATTTCTCCTGGCTCACCCTGTATATTTCTAAATAATAATTTTGTCATAACAAGAATTATTGTACCCATAAAATATGTAGGTAAAGTAATTTTATTATATTCCATCCCACCACGTGCCCACATTGATTAAATACATTTAATTCCTCCTTCGATTATTCAAACACTTCAATAATGTTTATATAAATCATGCTATGTAAAAACGTACTTTCAACTAGATAATGGATTTTTACATTCTTGTATATCTAGAACTTTTTATCGAACAAAACACTTGTTTCGTATTCTTTACGGCAAAAGAGATTTGGATGATTAGATTACTAAAGCTCAACTTAATTAGTGTCCACTTTTACTTTAATAAAACTTCCTTCGGGTTCTTATAGTAATTCCAATCAACAACACAACTCTAAAACTTCAAAGACCATAAGAGGAAAATTAATAATATTAGTTTATTTCTAAAATATTCTACTTCTACTTCATAATATGGTTTTATTAATTTTAATTAAAATTAGGATTTGAAAGTTCTGTAGAAAACTGTAGTTCGTCGAAAAGAGAATAAAGTTAAACTTTAATTTAAAAAATTATGATTTATTTTGTAGTTATTTCTAATTGCAATGTTTGTGACTCATGAGGCTTTATAAAAAACTAGATGGAAGTCATTTTTTGTTGTAATTTAAATAATACTAAAAAATGTTATTTAAATATTTATAAAAATATAAATATAATATCGAGGATTTCGTTGAATTCAAAATTTTAGCGAACAACAAAAAACGACTTAAAATTTAGCATTTTGAAATGATGATAATTTAAACGATTTTCGTACTTTGCTATTCAATGCAGAAACCTAAGTATAAGGACATAGTAGTTCAAAAACGATTTTCCGAAAAATGACGCTCATCTTCCATGAAACCTTCGATATAATATAATATACAGAGTGTCCCATTTAAATTAATCCAGCTGAATATCTTGAAAACGAAGCGATTTCCTTAAAAATGTTTCAGACAAAAATTGTAGCGACTCGAGGGGGACATTTAATAGTGCCATGGATTTTTAATTGTTATGGGGTTTTATGGGAAAACATTTTTTTTTTCAAATGGGAACCCCCATTTTTTATTGTAGCTTCGTAATCAATGGAAAATAATAAGAAAGTTTTGATTGAAACTTTTTTTTCTAAAATTTCAATTTTGCGCTATATTCACCAAAATGAGCACAAATTTTGGGATTTTCGATACAGTTTTACTAAAAAACTAAAGGTCTATAAGAAAACTCGCAGGAGTCAAAAAGTGCTTAAATTAAGGCAAGGATTAATAAAAAATATTATTTTACTTTATTAAAAAAAATAAATTTAAAAAATTTTATTTTTATTATTTTTTTAAGAAAAATATTATTTTTTTTTTACTTATAAAATTTAAAATAAAGTCAAAGGTAATTAATTAATACACTTAAAGATATTTGGATCTGTTCTTAAATTACGAGAGCTGGTCTAAATAAGATGTTCGAATATTCCTCCATTTTGTTCAATACACATGTTTACTCGTGTGCAAAAAGCCAATGATACATTTCTTAACATTTCAGGAGTGATAACTTCGAAAAGCGTCCGTAATTCGTATCATAATATCTTCTCTAGTTGTATTATAGTTGGTCGTTCATAAACCTTATCTTTTATGTAACCCCATGAAAAATAATCCATTTTTGTAAGATCCGGAGATCTTGCTGGCCATTCGTGTACTTCACTACCAATTCCAATCCACATATTAGGGAATTGGTTATGTAAAAATGTTTTAACAATTCTGGCAGTGTGGGATCTAGCTCCGTCCTGTTGAAACCACATTCGCTGTCTTAAATCTAGAGGTCCATCTTCTAAAAGAGTAGGCATTTCGTTTTGAATTATATTCAAATAAACATGTTGGTTAAGATCTTCCTCATAAAAAAATGGCCCCACAAGATACTCATCCACTATTCCAGCCCAAACGTTTATAGACCAACGCCAGTGTAATCTATGATCTCTTTGCCAATGTGGATTATTTTCAGAATAATAATGAGCATTATGAAGATTTACTTCACCCATGTTGTCAAATTTTGCTTCATCAGTAAAATGTACGCGATTAAAAAAAAGGGGATCTCTTCTAACTTGATTCGTAGCCCATATGCAAAAATTAATTCGGCGGATGTAGTCATCTTCTTTAATTTGTTGGGTTAAATGAACATGATATGGGTGTGATTTATGGTGTTTTAAAATTCTGTTGGCAGAAGATTTAGGAAGTCCATGAAGACGCTGTATTTTTCTTGTAGATGTATGTGGATCTTCATTTACGGAAGCTAATGCTATCAATGAGGGGAGCATCTTAGGACCAGTTTTACTACGTTTTCTTCTAAGAGAACCGTTTTCCGCTCTTTTCACGAGCCTCCTAATATTTGTATGATTTGGATGACGCAATTGTGGAAACCTCTCAGCATAAAGACGTGCTGCGTGCCGATGGTTATCATGGCATTCGCCCTAAACTCAAAACTTTTATAATATTCACGATTTCTCTAGGTGAATAATCAGCCATTTTATGAGAGACTGATTTTAAATAATCACAGTGGCTTCAATAACCATGAGCTTCTACAAAAAACTAATCTGTCACAATATAACAATTATGTGCGAAACACAAAGTAGGCTGAAAATGAAATTCCTTTATTTTTAGAAGCCTTCTTCCTTAATTGAAAAATATTATTTAACATATTAAATTGCAAATAAAATTGTAAAACCGTTTTGACACCTATTGTTTCCAACCTTTGACTTTATTTTAAATTTTATAAGTAAAAAAAAATTAATATTTTTCTTAAAAAATAATAAAAATAAAATTAACTTTTTTTTTTAATTTATTTCTTTTTAATAAAATAAAATAATATTTTTTATTAATCCTTGCCTTGCCTTAATTTAAGCACTTTTTGTCTCTTACGATTTTTCTTATAAAGCTTTAGTTTTCTAGTAAACCTGTATCGAAAATCCCAAAATTTGTGTTCATTTTGGTGAATATAGCGAAAAATTGAAATTTTAGAAAAAAAAGTTTCATTCAAAACTTTCTTATTATTTTCCATAGATTACGAATCTACAATAAAAAATGGGGGTTCCCATTTGAAAAAAAATGTTTTCCATAAAACCCCCATAAAACGCCATAAGAATTAAAAACCCATGGCACTATTAAATGTCCCCCTCGAGCCGCTACAATTTTTGTCTGAAACATTTTTGAGGAAATCGCTGCGTTTTCAAGATATTCATTTGGATTAATTAAAATGGGACACCCTGTATGGGTGCCTCATTTTTTTTCCAGCAATAATTTTTTTTTTTAGATAGTAAATGTCATTCTGAACAAAAATTTTCTTATGAACTATTATGTTTTTTCGACTCCTTAAAAAGTTACAGCAATTTTAAAATTTCAAAAATTTAATGATTTTTTGGAACATTCTGTATAAATTTCATTTAATTTTCATTTTTTTTATTTAAATCAAGTATGCTTTGGATTTTGTATATCTTTAAGCCAATAAGATGCTAAATTTTAGCGAGGGAAATTTAACCTCGTCGTTTACTTATTTAAAAAACAGCCAATAATGTTAAAAAAACCAATTTGGCAAAGAAAAAATCCAAATAATAATTGATCTAAATAAAAAAAATATAATAAGAAAAAATATTATACAGGGTGTTCCATAAAAATCAAGAAAATTTATCAATTTTAAAATTGCTGTAACTTTTTAAGGAGTCGAAAAAACATAATAGTTCATAGGAAATTTTTTGTTCAGAATGACATTTACTATCTAAAAAAAAATTGCTGGAAAAAAAATTGAGACACCCTGTATATGTGTTCCTCAAGGTTCTGTTCTACGACCACTTCTTTATTAAATTTAAATTCAAAATTTTCAATTTTCAGCAGTTATAAAGCAAATTTTATATAACTAAAAGTTGTAAGTTGATGAAGAAACTATTTATTTATTATTTATTTATTAAATGTAGCTATTTTTTATATTTTTACAATTCACATTATAAACATACTATGAATGTGAAAATTCAGAACGCAGTGTAAAATACAATATGTAGATTACTTTTTACTTGACATCTACTGTTTATGAGGATAAAATTGGTTTTCTTCGTCATTGTTTCAAGAAGTAGTAATGTCTTATAAATGAGAACAAAATGAATAAATTTTATTAACTTTTGTTTTTCTTGAATTATTACGCTTTACTGGGATAAAATGACAAGATGACACGAACAAGAAGTTATTTAATGAAGTATCATACCATTTATTAAAGCTAACAAAATAATAAAAATTACTACCAAGTTTAAATATCTAACAAGAACTCAATTATTAAGCGAAGAGTAAAATATTTTACGTATGTAAATTGCTAAAAGTCAAACAAATTTTCTTGAAGTTTTTCGTTGTGTATAAGATATTTTTTCTTTATAACGATCTTTTGATAATATATACATATTTCATTTTTGCCTTCTTAAAAAGGTGATTTATTCAGACACATCGAAGGAATAACTTTAAATAAAGTGAAAAATACTTAAAACGGAAATATTTTGTTGATTCTAGGTGCTTATACAATAAATTATTCGTTCTATATTTTTTTAATCCGATAAAATAAAAAAGGGTATTATAACAAAAAATATGTTTCCATAAGTCTTTATAAATATTGATATTGAAATACATAAGTACCAACAAAAATAAACTAAAGAAATTTAAAATGACGTGCATTTTTAGAGACCTCAGCTGCGAACAACTGTCGAAGACAACAGTTAAGTGCTAGGGATAGCTTTATACTCAAAAAGAGTTGTAAGTTGTAACTTAAGGAGGACGTGTAAACAAACAAATAGGTCGCCCCCATTTTCTTGTTCACACTTATGATCACTTATAACGTAGAACATTTGTTCCGGATTTTAACCCAATATCAACAGACGTTGCACGCAAATCAATGCACCCTTAATTTGTTTTCTTTACTCACATTTCAAACAATCAAGTCTTTCGATAAATGTTATTTTGTTTAAAGTTTACTTAAATTTGATGTGTATATGCGATTTAATTAGAAATGTTATTTATTCGTCCATCTTGGTCCAAATTCCTAATTCTATTTTAAAATGCCAAAAATATAAATAATGCACAAAATAAAAGATCAAGAAAATGTTAGCGTAATAAATCATTAAATCTAGAAAACAAGTTTCATTACAATTCTATTTAAGATTTATTACGATCAAGATTATAAACCGTTATCACCCAATTATATCACTATTGGTTTTTTAGAGAAAGTAGAGGTTTAAATACTTTACAATTACTGGAGCTTTTAAAAATGTATTAATTTACGAGCCTTAATAAAAATAACTGAGTATCTTCTAGCAATACCCAAAAAATATTAATATTTCGGTACAAAAATTTTATAGTTTGTTACCAGTGGCGTAGCAAGAAAATATGTCTATAGGGGAACAATCTGGAAAAATGCGCTGATGAAACTGTTAAGAAAATCTTATGGCGTCTTAAAACACTAAAAAGCTGTAAAATATGCGTTAGGTTCAATATTCAATAAGTCCTTTTTTACCTTGGATTAAAAATTAAATTATACAGGGTGTTCCGTTCGTGTTTCACCAAACGTCGGGGTTAGAACCAGAGCCAAATCGAAAGATATCAAAAAAAGTGAGGATCTTTTTAAGGTGAGTATATGCTCAACTAACAACAAACCACTTACAATTACTACTAACAATTAGCCACTAAAGGTGACTAACAACTAACCACTAACAATTAGCCACTAAGAATTAAAAAGATAAATGCATACAATTGCATTTGACTGTTTATACTGCCACTAACAACTAACCATTAAGCATTAACAATTAACCAGTAATGGACAAAATTTCGAATTTATAATTAGGGGTTGCTAGTGGTTAGTGAATCTAGAAATACGCATGCTTGATCTTTAAAATTGACAGTGTCTGTTTAAATTTTTGCCTCTGACGAATATTATAATATCATATAATGGATAGTGGATAGTTTAATGGAAGTGATTTTGAAGTGTAATTTTGAAGTTGGTCAAGCTTTTTCAACCCTTTGATAATCAAATCGACAATTTGAAATATCGCGTCGCATATGTCAAATTTCTTAATGCTTAGTGGAGTATAAACGCTCACATTTTACGCTAGAGGTTGACTATTAGTGGATTTTTTTCCTTCTGGCAGAAATTAAAGAAATGACTTCTAAATCATCTACAAAAAAATTATAGAAAAATGTTGTTTCTTCTAGCTTTTATGACTGCAGAACTAAACCACTATATTTTTCGTTTGGGAAATTGCTCTGAAGAACATTCAGAAACCTTAAAAAACATAACCCTAATGCGACTGTTCTTGGAAAAAAAATCAGTAACTAAAAAAGTATTTTTTCTCTGCGAAAGTTTTTTCAACTAATTTCTAAGCCTGATGTTTGAAGAAGCCTGCACGGACTCTCTGTATATATTTCGTCATTCCTGATTTAATTTCTACTCTCCCCTCGTGTCAGCGAACAAGGAAATAACTGTTAATACATTATATTTTTGTGGTAAACTTTAAGAGTTAACTTAAAAAATTAATTATATTATTGACTACGTTTATGTCATGAAACTCGATCCGGATTGGATTGAATAGCGGTTAACTCTATCCTCATTTTTTCCGAAATATACACGTCGGATTGGATTCAGTCTTAGGATTCACTTCAATTAACCAAAAAGTGAACCAATCCAATTTGTTTATTTCGAAAAAAATCCGGACCGAGCCAATCGCTATTCAATTCAATCCAATCCAATCCAGATCGAGTTACAAAAGATAAATGCAGTCATTGTTTATAAGTTATGAGATTATTATTATCCTCTTCTATGCTTTAAAAAAATATTTTCTCCCGAAAAGGCGCCTAAAAACAAACTTCTTTGCTAGGGGGCTAATGGCCAATGCCCTCCCTCGCTACGGCACTGTATGTTATGTTTTACGAATTACCAATCTCTCAGCACAAGTTACAAGTGTGATAACAAACTATATAACACTTTAAACATGAAAGACATAGTTTCAATCAACTCCTATACAGGTAAACATTAATTATATTCTCCATGGTTACGTTAACAGTAGCTTTTATGTGTATAAGACATCTAAAGCAAAGCCACAACAAACATCACAATATCTATTATATATTCAATGTAAGTGTCGTATGATAACTTGCAAAATATAAATACACTTAACTAATTTATTATTATTTATTAAAATTAAAATATTGTTTTAAATAATCTCTTTACCTACATTAACTTTCGGAGGTTTACTAATAATATTATAAAAAATCATGGAACTAAAACTTAAAAATGTGCTTAAAATAAATACATAAAAAATGAATTTAAACCACCAGTCATTGTAAATACTTTCTAGCTCAGAGCACCACCATATAAGACACATGATGAAATTTTCTGAAAATGTAAGAACGAAGTAACCGGTGTAAATAAACTTCGCCTTTTTGAACCGTTTTTTAAATTCGATAATACAAAATATGTAAATAAGTCCTATAAAAATAAAGAACACAGCTTTAGTTCGTCTCACTACATATGCCTGGGCATCGTATAAAAGGAAAGCCACGCACAATATAAAATGTGAAGATAGTAACCAAAAAATATCTTTAGGAAAAAAGTAAGCAAACGCCGATATTGCCAAGAACCGCGCTATTAAAAAGCAATACCACCAAAGGAACGACAAAATCTTCCCCACTAAATCATCTTCAGGTAAAGCCGTTATAAAACGCACGGCTTTAGGAAAATCCACTTCATCAGCATTAATTTTATCTTCAGGATCTTCAACAGGAGTTAAGTAACTGCTCGAGTCGCTATTTGTATCGTAAGCATCGTAATGTTCTTGGATATCAACTTCCATCTGCACCCTCTCTATATTATCCCTTGTGCAATAAACAATACCAACACGTCTTTTTGGAAGTCTCGAATCAACACGGTCAACTCCACTTTTGACTGGTTTCAACCAAGGATAATCTCTTCCTCCGACTTGTTGAGTTTTAAACCTCTGGTAAAGAACTGTCGTTACAGCCATCACAGCAATATTTATTAGTATGCTTGCTGCTTGCACATCAACTAAAAATATTGAATTAAAATTTAAATGTGTAATGCCACAATGTAAAATTTAACTAAAATATTTAGGAGAAACTATAAATATACTTCACGGTACACGAGTTTTGTTTTAGGGTTGTATGTAGGTCGAAATAAGTCGATTAGGAGAAATTCATCTTAGGATCTTAGTTAATCATTTAAGTATACCTAAGCATAAATTATGAAAACTTCATTTATTTTTTTAGACAGATTTTAGGAATTTTTTGAAAATCTCCACTAAAAAAATGAATTCAACCACACAAAGCTAAGGTATAATTTTATTAATTTCGTCAAGCTACTTTTTTAATTTTTATGATAAAATTTTATATCGATTATTGATTTAATAAAAAAAATATTCCAAAAGTACCTTTAATTAAAAAACCATCAACTTGTATTTTCCAACAGCAGTTAAACCAAAGTTTTATATTTTTTGGAAAGGGCTTTAAATAAGCTATCAGACAAAAAACATAATTTTGTTATCACTTTTGGTTTTTGAGTTCTGAACCACAAGTGTAAAATCTCATATACGAGTCAAATTTAGTCCAGAATTTTTTGATTTAGGAAAAAAACGATACGGGCTACAAAAATGGTTAAGGACTCAAAATTTAAGGAATGAATTGTTCTTTCCGAATATTCTAATAAAAAGTTTTAAAGTCTTGAAATAAACTCTCCAGGCGTGCAATTATTGAACCGGTCGACACAGTGTCGCATGCGACATATCTGGTTATGTCATGTCGCATGCGAGAAATCGTAAGAGACACGCCTTTTGCATTTGAATGACAAAGATAGAATGATAAAAATTATATACGACATCGTGTCGTGCGATTCGAGAATAACCCTCCTTGTATTTGTTGTTATTATAATAGAAATTGAGAGTTAGTTATATTTGGTATTTGGAAAGGAAGATGCTAAAATTTAAGCCAAAAATGTGAGACGAGATTATGAATAAATGATCCCTTAGAAAATCTATTAAATGATCAGTTTATGTTAGGCGGATTTATAGACTGACGAAAAAAATACCAAGAGAATAAATGAACTGGATGAACCTTTAATAAATAGGATCATCTTGAAGTTCAACCTGTGAGTTCAACTTTAACTTTTACTGCTGTTACTCAAAAAGTGAAGGTGTACTAAGAACTAACACATGTGACCGCTTTTTAATCCTGCTTAAAAACTTAATGAAGAATTCCAGAACGAAATTCAATAAGCTCGAGTTGAAATAATAGTAGATTTTACAACACCCCATACTGTTTTCTTAGATTTCAAATTTTTCCAAAACTGGACTCGAGCAAAAAACTAGGACGGGCAACATGCGAGAAGGAGCCATGAACCATTGTTCGTCCATTGTTCAAATAGAAGATTAAGAAAAGCGTTTCATGTATAAATATACCTTTAGAGGAGGCATATTTTCTGATATTTCCACAAATAGTAGACAATAATAGTAATATTCCAATTATGTATTTCATAGTTCCCAAACAAAAAGGAAAATAGTTACACAATTTTGATTGAAAAGCCCTTTTAAGATAGTCAGAATAAATTATTCTGAATAATCATATTTTCTGTTGGCATCAATGAAATTAGTATAGTCGATATGTTTATAAAACAGGGCGATGATAAAGTTTGGAACCTAATTCATAAGTGCCGTATTTAATTTTTTTGAGAAAATCGCTCGGACAGGTCAATTTTAGTTTTTAAAATTCCATCTCTTGGTATAATAAAAATATTAATGACGTCACTGGTGATTTAGCAATGACGACATCATCGATTTTTTTAAATGGAAACCCCCAATTTTTTCACTGGTTTTTGATAGAAATTTATGTAACTTAAACGATGATATAAAAAAATTGTTGCATTTGTAAACCAATTTTCGTTTAAAACTTTTTTAATATAAACTTAAAATTAATTTGTACTATTAAATTTAAAAATTTGAATGTTGTATAAGATTTCTTTTGGCCGATTTCAATAAATGGTAAATTCAAAATTTTATTTTTTGTAAATTTCCTTACATTTAAATGGAATCAAAAATTTAGTTTTTCAAGACTATTGATTAATTTTTGTTAAATACATTTATCATTTTATATTTGCGTTCGAATGCGCATTATTTAAACATTTACTTACTTTTGTTATTATTGGTAACTTCAAATTCATTTTAATTTATTTTTATAAAACCTTTCTCGTTAAAATAAAAATTTCCTTTTTTGAATTAAAAAGATTTTTTATTCAAAAATTTGTTTAAAAATTTAATTGCTTTTTATATCATTGTTTAAGTGACATGAATTTCTATCGATAATGAGTAAAAAAGTGGGGGTTTCCATTTAAAAAAATCGCTGATGGCGTCATTGTAAAAGCACCAGTGACGTCATTAATATTTTTTTATATCAAGAGATGGCATTTTCAAAACTAAAATTGACCTGTCCGAGCGATTTTCTCAAAACAATTAAATACGGCAGTTATGAATAAGGTTCCAAACTTTATCATCACCCTGTATATCTCGCAATGTAATAAATATATAAAACTTAGAAAATATATAAATAATAAAATGTTAAAAAAACTTTAAATTCATTAATTAAATAAAAGTTTTATATTTTTTAGAAAGGTCTTTAGATAAATTTTAAGCCAAAAAATAATAATTTTGTTATGACTTTTCGCATTTCAGTTCTGGACAAAAATATGCAAAATCCCACTTTCCAGTCAAATCAATATAGTTCAGAAATTTTAAGTAGTGAATTTTATTTTTCGATCATTCCCATAGAATGGTTGAATGTTTTCAAATAAACTCTCCAAGGCCGGATTTGTGCCCAAATTTTAGAAAAAATTTTGCCACTTATTATGGAAAAAATAATCGACTGATTTTCACCAAATATTTTTAAAAATACATCTGGGTGCAATGTGCGATATGTTTCTGGCATAAAATTTTGATGTTGTTAACTTCAAGGGGGTATTTAGAAGGTGGCTGAAGGGGTAAAAGCCCCCCCCCCCCTCCAGGATCATAGATATGAGCGAAAATAATAAAAAAATTAATAAAAATTTCATTTTTATAAGAAAACCAATTAACCCGTTTTTTTCTTATCAATTATTTTTAGGGACGGTTGCTTTATAAAAAAAAAATCAATTTTTATTTATTTTCGTTCAATCTTTAAAATAAATCGTATAAGGGTACCAACACTAAATCTTTTCTAAATTGATAGAGTTTACTGTAAAGTTTTATGAACTCAAAAAAGTGGTACCTTTATGGGTATTTCAAAGATATTAGCGAAAATATCAAGAATATATCGTATTTATTTTTTGAAAAAAATTATTTGATGGTGATCCTTAAAAATTTAAATCGACCCAGTAGTTTATGAACTATATGGTACAATTTTAAGTTAACGATATTTTCTGGAGAAAAAAAAAGTCCCTCTAAAAAACTAGGATAACAATTTTTAAAACACAGGATGCAAGGGCGTATTTAGGTGGTGACTGAAAGGGCAAAAGCCCCCCCCCCCCCAAAGATTATAAATATTAGCGAAAATAACAAAAAAATTAATAAAAATTCAATTTTTTTCTTATAAACAAATTAACCCGTTGTTTTCTTATCAATTATTTTTATAATAATCTTTGAAATAAATCGTGTAAGGGTACCAACACTGAATCTTTTTATGGGGCATATTTCAAAGATATTCGTATTTATTTAAAAAAAGACATCAAAATAGTTATTTGATGGTAATCTTATAACCCTAGGCTACAATGTCGTTAATTAGCTTTACTTTCCAATTTATTTTTCATTTTTAACGACATTTTCTCTGAAAAAAAGTCCCTCCAAAAAAACTGGAGGGTTCCGACCCTGAAATTTGTTTTTTTTTGTAGATGAGTACTTTTTGTAGATGAGTACTTTTTGTAGATGAGTACTTTTTGTAGATGAGTACTTTTTCTAGATGAGTACTTTTTGTAGATGAGTACTTTTTGTAGATGAGTACTTTCTATTACGATATTCTTCTCATCACTTCTTTTTGAGATTCACTGTAATTATTTTCAACTAACAATTTTTAAAATACTGGATGTCCCAAGTCCAAAAATGACGCCAGAGCTCTCCAGTACGATCTTTTCAGAGATCCTCAGAAAATTTGTTTAAAAAATCATCTTGACCAATTGACTGAGATCTGATGAGACAACGTTGGGAATTCAATTTTTTTAAATTTTAAATTACCTACAATAAATACCCGTCATAATTTTCAATTTAAAAAATAAATTGTGAATAATAGGATTTAAATTTAATTTACTACTTCACGACTAAAGAGAAACCAAATTTTTAAAAGTGGGTTTTTAAAATTGATGCCAAAAAAAAGTTGAATCCCCAACTTTGTCTCTTCATATCTCAATTGATCAAGAGGAGCTTTTAACTATTTTTCTGAGGATCTCCCTGAAGGGTCTCTAAAAACGTACTATGCTCTTGTGCCATTTTCGAGATATCCTGAATATGTTTGCAAAATTAGAAAATATTAAGATTAGGTTAGGTTCATCGTTTTTTTTTTAAATTTCGGGATCTCGATAAAATCGCCCAATTTTGAGTTTTCATCAATAATTTTGCTCTCCTCAAGATGAAATCCTAGATACCACTTTGACAGGATGTCCCAAAAATGACGCAAGAGCTCCCCAGTACGAACCTTTCAGGGATCCTAGGAAAAATAGTTAAAAAATCCTCTTGACCAATTGACCGAGATATGAAGAGACAACGTTGGGAATACTACCCGTCATAATATTCAATTTAAAAAAATAAATTGTCAAGTTAAAACTTTACAGGACAACCAGCGATTTTTCAAAATTCATGCTAAAAAAAGTTGAATTCCCAACTTTATCTCTTCATATCTCAGTCAATTCGATTAAGAAGACTTTTTTAACTATTTTTTTGAGGATCCCCTTGAAGGGTCTCCAACAAAGTACTGGAGAGCTTCAGAACTCTTGCACCACTTTCGAGACACCCTGTATATGTTTGCAATATTAGACAAATTTAAGGCTAGGTTAGATTAGGTTAGCTTAACCTTTTTTTTAATGTTGAGATCTCAAATAAATCTCCCAATTTCGAGTTTTCATCAATAAATATGCGCTCCCCAAGATGAACTCCTAGATACGCCTTTGGTTAAATTTTATTTATTATGTCAAGCTACTTTTAATTTTAATCACGAAATTTTAATATAATCTAATAAAACCATGTCCCTAAAGAACTTTAAACCAAAAAATATTAAGCTATCAAAACCGTGACAGTAAATAATATTCAATTTGGTTAAAGATGTACTTTTTATTGCTCCATATTTTATATTGGCAAGTCCTTTGAGTGTAATAAATAATGCTAAGTCTTTATTTAAACTTACTTGTCTCTTTATCAATACGAGAAACGTTCCTCATTAAAATATGCAGTTGCAGTAATATTTGAGGAGCTGTATGTAAAAATCCCCTTAGGAAAAAGAAAAACTCAATAGATCTAGGTGCAGTCGAGTTGTTTAGAGCTTCTTCCCTTTTAGCTTCTTCCTTTAAGAGAAGTGCCTCAATGGACCAAAAGATTTTTTCAGCGAATCTAAATAGTAAAAACACAATAATATTTATTTCCCATTTTTTTATTTTTTAAATATTTCTAAGGGAATATTGTGATAAATCAAGTTTCTGCAGGTTTTGCTACTTCGAGGAATATTTTATACGTTTTCAAATGAATATACCAAATTGTAAAGATTTTTATATTTATATTAAAAGTTACCTCCATAATGACGAAATTGGAAAAAATATGTGCTGAATTACTTTCTTAAAAAACCAGGAGATATTTTGTCCTCCACATCCTTCGTATTCAGGCCACATATCCCATGAAGAAACAGTCATTATAAAGCATCCAATTACGGGAAGATACATAAATAATATTGTTAAACCACCCCATATTGTATCTTCTTCCTTGTAATGTCGATAAACTAACACTGTATCAACAGCGCAGTGTAAAATAAATAGTAAACATTCAAATACTGCTGGAATTAGGTAATTAAAGTACACGTTTTGTTTTGAATTCAGTTCATAGCCTAATATTGTTAGTTTTACGATGACTGGTACTTTATTTTCCATATTTATATTTGTAATTCCTTCCGAAATTCTTCCTCATGATTCACATATTTAGAAACAATCCTAAAAGGTAAATAAACAATTTCACTTATTTTATGACGAATATTCAACAATACCAACACTATTTCAAATTTTAATTTTTATTGTAATAATTGGAGATTGTAGGTAAAACATGTAGATACAATAAAGGCTTTAGAGGAAATAACTATAAAGATAAAATTTTTTGTAAGCGAATAGATAAGATAAAATTAATCGATAAGCCGTGACATTTGAAATATAAAATTATATTTGCTAGTGATTCAATTTGTTTATTAATTTTTTACTATCTTATAGCATATTCAGTACAAATTCCTAAATTTTTAGAAATAATTTCTCAAAACATTTTAGAAGCTTTTATAAATTATTGTAGACAGTTTAAAAATTATATACCTTTTTCAATTGTATTTTAGAAAGTATCAATTGTATTTTAGATAAATCAATTTCAGAAAGGACCAATTATAAAAGTCGAGGAAACCAAGAGTTTTTGGCTTTGGTTAAGTTAGGTTAGGTTAGTCTATTCACCAATGTTATAAACCCAATTGAAATAATCTGTTCTAAGATTAAAGCAGTATTATTAAAAGACCACTTCGAATTTCGCCTGATATTGCTTCTGGTATTATGGAGCAAATGTGTTGGTTTACTTAGAAACAATTATTGATGAAGCCAATAATACAAGTTTTGGTGGTGATTGTGCTCGTGCAGCACAACACACAGTAATCAATCATGCAGCAGCTTTAGCAATGGAAGAAAATGGCTGTTGGTGGCTAAAATATATTTAGGTAATAATCCAAAATTTCTGCGGCAAAATTTAATTTGTATGATTCCGAAATACAATTGATTACTTCGGAAATATAAATCATAGTTTCTGAAATTAAATTGCCTAATTCTGATTTTCAAATACAGTTGATGATTCTGAAATAAAATTGATACTTTCTCAAATTATAATGGTTTTTCTGATATACAACTGTTCTTTTCTGAAATACAAATGGAAAACGTGTCGTAAATTTAAATTAAATGATGAAATACCAATTTATAATATTAACAAAAAAATCTCCTAATACTTAAACGTTTTGAGGAAGTAATATAATATGTTTTGTACTGTACGAACTAAAGCCTAGGCAACCTAGGTGCGTGCCTAGGGCCTGTAATGTTAGGGCCGGAAAATCTGATTTATATTTTCCACTTCCTGAGGAAGAATGACTTCTCGCCCACATGCATTTTCAAATTAAACATACTGTCTAAGAAAATAGGGCCACAATTGTAATGTTGCCTAGGGCCCGCCTTATTTGCTTTAGTCCGCCACTGCTTTTATAATTTGTAAGAAGAGCCGGGAGTTATTAAATAAATCTTTTCTGTTTTTATGTAAGTTTTATACGTTTTATAACAAAGTTTAAATTAAAAATCTTTATTAAATACACACCAAACATAAATAAGTAACATCACCGGTGAGTAATTACAAAGCAAACTTATAAGATTCATCTTCCGTCTGAATAAATAATACTTTAAAAGATTTATGGCCGATTTCACCGACACGACTTAAAATTTAAGAACTACTTTAATGTCTAAATTGACAGGAACACAATACAAAATCTGTCAATTTAAAATTTAAGTACTACTTAGTGGCCTAAGTCTTGTCGGTGAGATCGGCCATTAGACTTTATTAATTGGAATTTAAACAAACAGAAATCAGAAATATTTTAAAGTTTTAAATATGATGAACTTTTTTTTCCGTATTTGTAATATACAGGGTGTCCACGAAACTATATAGAGCCACCCCTCTAATTTCTTTATTTATGAAAATAATATAATTTTAGTACGTTATATGGCATAGGAAAACGCATTTATTGAACGAAAAAAATCCTCTTTTTAAATAAGGGGTAGCCCCACTATCATGCCATTTGAAAAAATATAGATATTTGCAAAAAACGCATTTTAAAAATTACAAATATTAATTTTTCAAAAACGACCGAATGAATTTCATAATTTAGAATTTATTTTACCTATTTAAATTATTAAAGAGTAGTTTTAATAGATTTTATTAAAAAATACCAAAAAAATCCAAAAATTTTTTTTGAAAGTTCAGAAAAAAAATTCATGTAATTTCCGGTGAAATCAGAAGTGAAGTTGAAATTTTTGTTAGTTCAATAAATGCGTTTTCTTATGCCATATAACATAGTAAAAAATCAATTTTTTATTTTCATAATTAAAAAAATTGTGTGGTGGCCCTAGTTTCGTGGACACCCGGTATACAGTAGGCGCCAAAAGTAAGTCCCCCCCTGCTAACTTTTGAACAGCTTAATTTTTTATTCTGAAAATTTGGTGACAGGGGTAGTTGATTGCGTGGTTTCTAAAAATAGGACTTTTGTTTATATGAACCTTCCGGTTATACCGGAAGTTGACAATAACTTATGTTAAATGGAACACCCTGTATATTTTTGGATGTTTTAAATCTCCGTGAAAAGCTTATTCAAAAAACCTACCATAGTAATGGTAGAAGGTTGATAGTTTTGGAATTACGGCAATTTGAAAATTGTATGTTTTGTCCAAAAAAGCCTTAACCTAACCATAATAATCTGGAAAACAAATTCATCTTGTATTACAATTTTCAGTCCTTTAATCAGAAAGTTCTTGAAAATTAGAGACATTAAAAAATCTTTTGGTGTAGCAAAAACAGTTTTCACAGAATTTCAAAACATACACTTTTCAAATTGCCCTAATTCCAAAACTTTCAACCTTCTACCCTTACTATGGTAGGTTTTTTGAATCAGCTTTTCACGGAGATTTAAAACATCCAAAAATATACAAGGTGTTCCATTTAAAATAAAAAGTTATTGTCAACTTCCGGTATAACGGGAAGGTTCATATAAACAAAAATACGTTTTTTAGAAACCACGCAATCAATTACCCATGTCACCAAATTTTCAGAATAAAAAATTAAGCTGTTCAGAAGTTAGCAGGGGAGGACTTACTTTTGGCGCGCACTGTATAATAGAATTTATAATACATATAAGCAGTCAATTTGTGATATTCTCCATTATCCTATTGAATTCATGGGAATTACTCGTATTTATTAATAAGTATTTAGAGATAAAAACAAACTTCAAACTTACGATAAATTTGGAATTCTAAACTTCTGGAAACAATTGTGTTGTGATTTTAAGGCTTTAATCTGCCATATCGCGATCTTTCCACATTTTAAACTGTAAAAGGCATATACTAACTTTGAGCAAACTAATTAATCGGTCTGAGACAACAGTAATGTGAATGAGCAATCGTTACTTAAACATTAAAAACGCTTATCGTTCTCAACGATTAAACAAAACTGTGGAGTACCGTACCTGTTTCTCGTTAATTGTTCCTACTTCTAGCTTTAATAAAGAGGAGGTAAACAAACCTAAACGTCATTTATTAATGATTTAAATTGTTTTTTTTTTTCTTATGTAATAACATTATTTGTACGTTTTCCAGGAATATAACCTTGGAAAATATTCGCTTTATATATTTTTCTCACGTACCAACGAACCTGTAGATAACTTCATAAAAATTTGTTAAAAAAATTAAAACATTAATAATTTCGTTTCATTAACAAGTCCTAATAAAAATATTATTCCGCGAGCTTGTAATGGTAAAAAATAATCTTTAAAGAATTATTCCACTCAACAAGAGTCTCAATTTTTAGTTGTATCACTTAAAAAAGTACATTTTAAAACATAAAAAATATGAAGGCTAAAAGGGTGATTATATTTTTATACTAAAAAATGAAAGTATCCACTTAATACTGAAAGTTACAAATTTCAAGAGTTGTGATATGACCAGAAAAAAAATAGGAAAAATTACTAAAATTATGCCTAATCATTTTATATTCCCTAAAAAATATTATCAAATACAACATAAAAAACAGTATCTGATATCAATTTATACGGTGTTTCTAAAAGTGGGTGTGGAAATTTGTTTTTATTTTTACTTTTTATTCATTTTGAATGCCACTCATAGTTAGCCACCTTTGGCCATTAATTATTAGTGTCGGACTGGCTCATTGGGGGCCACCCGGGCAACCATATTATGTGCCTGAGGCCACCAACCTTTTGGAAATTTCGCCCTATATCTGCTATCTGGACCTATTATTTATTATATACAGGGTTTTCCATTTTAATTAATTCAGCTGACGAATATCGTGAGAAGTAGATGATTTCCTTAAAAATGGGAACGTTTTTATGAGGTTTTTTTGGGACATTTCAGGAAAATGGGGAAACCCTCCTTTAAGTATTAATCCATAATTTTTATAACTTTACATAGTAAAAATTGGTTTAAAAAAAAGTCTTTACAATATGATCTTTGTGGGTCAAAAATAGAATTGAAGAATTTTTTTTTTCGCTCTTTTAAAAATGTAATTCCAAACTTTAAAAAAAAAATAATATTTATTGTCGTTCAATTTTCAAAAATCTGGTAAAATATTTCTTCGGTCTAATGCAGAATCTGGGTAATGCCCTCAGAAAGCATAACTTCAACAAATCACTAAATTTTAACATTGAAGTTTTTCCAAAATAATTTAAGAATTCAATTGATTTTTTATGAACTTCGGTACAAGAAACGACATGGTACGCCACAAAATATTGAAAAATATGATTTTAATTACCAATTGAATTGCAGTTCATGATGCATAAAGAATTTTTGAAAAATCTTGCACCGTTCTAAAGTTATTAAAAATTGATTTTTTGTGAATTTCGGTGCAAAAAAACGATATAGTACGCCACAGAGTAATTACAAAAATTGATAAATATAATTTTAATTACATTATTATACGTTAAAAAGTTACTGCTATTATGCGATACTTTTGTTTCACCCTGTATCTGCAGACTTTTGGTTAAATCGTTCTATATTTTAGAAGTATGTGCCAGCATTTGTACAGTCGAATATTTAATTTAAAAAATTACGAAAAATTGTAATAGAAATCTAAAATTCAAACATCTCTGTTCTACATTGCAAAATTTTAAATGTAAGATCTTTATTAGAATAAAAGAATTATTAAATTCAAGAAGATTTTTTTGGAGTCACTGACAGACAAGCATTTTCCCGGTGGGCCAGTCCGACACTGTGCCAATAATTTAATTAATTAATTTAACAATTAATTATACAATTCTGCTTAGATTTTTTAAAATCTATTTTCAATTTGCCGTAAAAAAGTAAACCTCTGTTAATGTTGCTGGTATTCCTCGTTTTTCTGTATTTTCGCAAATTTAATCCAGTGCCCTCGTTAAAATCAAACTAAAAATTTTACAAAATTGTAAACAAATTAAAATCAAATAAACATTAAAATTAAAACCTTTTGCTATGATTTTTTGTTGGTACTTTAAATTAAAAAACATGTCAGAAGTCAGAAACATCTTTCTAAATTTTAGAAAAATATTCTTAAATTATTTTTCTATAAAATTTAAAATAATAATGGTGTTTCTGACTTGTTTATTTATTAAATACACCAACTAAATAATGTGTCTTACTAAGAATTTTCAATTTTAAATTTGTGTATTTAATTTAAATTTTTGAAAATTACTTTGATTTTAACAGTCACTTTACTATAAAATTTTAAATTACAGAAATACCACAAATCCATTGAAATTTAATAGGTACACATGTTTTTTTATGGTAAATTGAATAAAGAGTCCAAGTAGAAGTATTGTAAAATATTCCAGTAGCCAGTGGCGTATTAAATAAATTAAAAAAGGGTACCCAGACCCATTTTCATGTAGCAAATCCAGAGAAATAAATAAAAAGTAAAAATAAAAAGAAATTTTAACACCCTGGATCTTGAAAAAAGTTGTATTTTAGACACATGTTTATAATATGAACGTTTTGTCTTACTTTTACTTTTAGTATACAGGGTGTCCCACAATTTAATCAGTTTACAGGCCGTTAGAGATAAAAAATCAAATCAAAAAAGGGTTTAATAGCATTAAATTGCCATTCCATTCCATCCTTAAAATATTATTGGCTTTTACCACCTTTGGCATCTCCTACTTTTGTCTTTTGTAAACAGACACACGGCACTATGTTATTTTTACTATTTTTGATACGCGGATGTGAATCTGTATTTTCTTTGTATTTGAATAGCCAATTGTCAATAAACATATTTCCTCAAAGGTGTGGCTTTGTTCTTGTATAAATAAATGAATAAAATAGTTTTTTACGTTTTGAAGCTTCTGTACAATAGCAGGAGCCAATTTTGAACATCCATTATAATTTATTTTAGAAACACCCTGACCCTGTATAAAATTAGTTTAATTTAAAAATATTTTGAATTTTTAATAAAACACTCCTTAATTCACATGAAACAGATTATTTTTTGTCAATAATTTTGTTCAAAACTGCCCCAAACTTTTATTTTTAAGACATTGCAAATTGCAATATACTTTTAATCACTGTTGTTTATTACTACATCTTTTATTTGCGTTTGTTTGGAAACAATCCTTGTATCCAAGATAAAGTGGAAAATAAATTTCATAAAGCAGGTCATAGGAATAAACAAATAAAAATAAAAATTGAATTTATAATATGTAATTATCTATATGAACATTATAACAATAAAATGAGAGAGCTACCATGCTATGTATTTACTTATACAATATATTTTGTATACGAGTCAACTTTTATTTCGGTTGAAACGACAGATCTATTTGTATATAAATGCAGATTCAAAACGAAATTGTATCAAAACAAAAATAAATACGCAAGTATGTATGTTATAATTATCGGACACGTTATGTAAACCTATATAATAAATATTCATTATCAGACTTATATAACTATATGTAACATACACAAGATTTGATTTATATTCTTTTAAAATAAAAAAATAAAAACACCAAGTTCATATTTACACAATTGATTCTCTTTTCACACTAGCTTCACAAAAGTAGCCATTTCATTTTTAAAATTTATGTATGTATATCTCCCAAAAACTGCAATACTTATATACAAGTCTTCGTAAAATAATAACTAAATTATTTATATATTAGATAAAAAAAATTAAAGCAAAAGCTCATTTCATTATTCATAAAACAATTTTTTTTATGATAAAACTGAATTATATGTAAACATACAAAAAATAAAATTAGGAGCACATTATTGTATATAAATCTAAAACCAAAACACCTATTCAAATAAGAATAAATATAATAAAATAAAAAGTAAAGTGTATACATGTAAAAAAATTACTGAATAAATACTAGAGTTTACACGAAATGTACAAATTAAACTATTTGTTTAAATATTTACAAAAATTTATACACAGAAAATAATGTAGCATATTGATATTGTACATTGACGACTATTTAAACATTAAATGAGCTTAATGAAGCAGTTTAAATTTTAAACAGCATTAATTTCTGCATACAAATCAAAACAATTTTAATGAAATAGATGTTTAGATTTCAAAAATCTTTGGTAATTTTAAATCAATAACAAAATGAGCTTTCTTAAACAATAATTCGAGTAAAAAGGGCTAAAAAAACTGTCCATCTACATTATTACAATTTGATTATACAATCTATCGATTAAAGTAGTGCTTAAGTATGTCATTAAAAATTTCCCAGGTTAGGGTAACAAGCGTATTTGGGGTCCGATAGACTATAAAATAAGCACTCCACTTAAACAGTGTCTCTTGGGGGCTAGGTCAATTTATTATGAGTATCACAGTCCACCTAAAAATATTTAAACTCACTTAATCACCTCAAATTTAAGTTTATTCGTCTTTTTGAGCTCTGAGAGCTTCTTCTTCCATCTGTTTTTCGCGTTCGGCCCTTTCTGCTCTCGCCTGCGCTGCCGCTGCTGATCGGCTGGCACTCGAGCGTAAATTCTTTTTCTCTCGTATGCTTTCTGGATCAATTGGCATATCACCAGACTTTCGCTTACCTCTAGTACGTTTTACATTCTTTTTAGGTGTTTCCACAACCTCATCAGAAGGCGCATCAGCTGCAGGTGCCAAGGCAGTTTCAATTATTTGAGGTGCTTCAATTTCAGGCTCTGCTATAACTCGTTGCGAAGTTTCAGGTTCTTTCTCTTCAACCACTAAAGGTTTTGCTTCAGGTTCTACAGCAGTTTTAATTTCAGCACAAATTGTTTCTGCTGCGATGGGAGGAGGTGTTTCTTTATGTTTCTTAGGAGGATTTTCATCAGTAGATAAGTTTTCAGGACCCTCACTACTTTCCCTTGACCTTTTAGCTGAGGGTTTAGATTCGATTTCTTGTGACATTGCTCGACTTAAGAATTCAGCATTGGATTTACTTAATTGCTCCAAGGCTTCTTTCATTTGTTGCTCTTGAGATTTCTTTACTGCACCACTCTGTTCCAATAATTTATTAAAGTCTGTCATACTTGGTAGCTTTTTGTCTTTTAATTTCTCTGGATTCATAAAATCAGGTGGTAACATTCCTCTTAAATTTTCAAATGTTTTTCGTTTATCGTCTCGCTTATCAGATTTTGTCTGTTTAACTGAGAGATCTAAATTTCCAGCAGCTACTTTAGATATTGATTCTAATAGGTGTGTATCAGGTGGCAGTAGCAATTGTTGTATTTGTGCTTCTCTGCTAGCCCTAGATTTAGTACTTGGAGAACTTTGAGTGGCAGTAGCTGATGTTGTATTCGTTTGAGCTCTACTGGTTTTAGATTTGGAAGAGGAATTCGGAGAACCAGATGATGTTAATCCACCATTTAATAAACCACATTGTTGTGCCAAAGTGTCATATGACGCCATTCCAGGTTGCAATGAGAATGGATTTAGGCCGCCTAATCCAAGTGGTGTGTACAGCAGGCCGGGGTTAGGGAAAAAGAATGGGAAAGTATTCGTTGTCGGTATATTACTTGCAGAGGATGAAGGTGTTTTACTAGACGAATGTGCTTCTGTAGGTTTCGTTTTTGAGCTTGATGTACTAGAAGAAGCTTTCGAAGTGGATGTTTTTGTTGGCTCTGATCCTCCTAGTGCCGCAGCATCCATCCCAGTGAGATTAGGAAGACCCAAACTTGCTAAATTAGCAAATAAATTCATATTGGATAAATTTCCTAAAGCTCCCATTGAACTTAATGCACCCATGTTCGGCATGCCAGCAAATGGCATCAGTAGAGGATTTTTAGGATCAAATTGTCCCAATCCTGATAGACTTGACAATAAACTTGAATTTAATCCAGAATTCGTTAATGATGGGAATGACAAACTTGTGGGAATTGACGTTGGTAAATTTGCTGAACTCACGCTGGAAGTTGAACCAGTTGGGCTGGATAGAACTGGTGGTCTACCAGGAGTTGAAGATTTTTTAGATGTTCCTGGTAATCTCTTATGCAAGTCTTGGCTTAAATTACCCCTTTCTTTCACAAGTTCAGTCCATTTTGGATCTATATCATACATTGGATTTTCCATTAACCATGTACCTAAACGTTTAAGAGAAGGTGCTTTTGGTCCGGTTAATTTTTTACCAGTAACTCTATTGATTACAGAAACATTTTCATCACCAGTAAGTTTCTTCCAGTCTAAAAGGGAGGGATCAACTCTAGGTCTCCTTCTTCTTGGTGCTAAATAATCAGATCCCAGAGGTTGTTCTGCTAAAGCTGGATTTTGTTCTGCCAGCCATTTATTAACTTTTGCCTCGTGTGAAGAATATGAGTTGACTTTAGAACTAAAATCGGCTACTTTGTTAATATCTGCTATCATAGCCTCATAACTCTTTCTTTGTTGTTGCTGCTGCTGTTTCTTGAGAAGAAGGTTTTGCTGTTCAGCTTGCGCCAAGAATGTGCTGAAGGAATCTTTAGTTGAACCTGCCAGAGATGGCAGCATGTTCTGTAAAGAACTTCTAGTGGTACTTGATGAAGAGGAAGGTACTGATGTTACAGTTATTGAAAATGGTTTTTGTGATTGACTGTGTGCAATACTGACTGGTGCAGAAGTAGGAATTACAGTTACACTTGGTGTTACTGTCGGTTTCTTGGAAATATCACAGAATGATTGTTCCTTTGCGGCAGAAAGACCCAAAACTATTTCATCAAGCTTCCTTCGTTTTTTCTCCTTTCCAACTACTGGTTCTGGCTCAGGCTGTAAGAAAATCATCCAATATATTTTTGTTCAATTTTTTTTAATCAAAAATTTTGTAATTCAGTGGTATTTTAAAACTTACACAATTCTTTCGTTTCATGAGTTTTGAAAGAGTGTCATCTAATTTGTTTCCACTTGCTTTTTGTTGCGGCTTCTTGGAAGGCATTGAAAAATCTTGAACCTCATTTTGCAAATCTTGGGCTGATACTTTAGGAATATCCAAGGTGTTCATTTTCGGTAACCTGAAAAACAAAAAATAAAAGGATTACATATACGCTAAAAGTAAAATCGCACATAAACACATTATTTTATCGTCATTCAAGAATATGTAACTTACCCAGAACTTAAATCAATTGGTGTGAGTGTACTGCTAGTTCCAGGGATTACAGTAGTCTGGCCTATTGTTGTTTTAGAAAGAGGAGGTGCATATTTTAAATCATAGGGTAGTGAGCTTAATTTTAAACCATGTTGATGAGCAGGTGGTGGTTGCAACATTGACTGGTTCACAGGGGTAGATCTTCTTGAATCTTCAGAATCCTCATCCCAAGAATTATGCTTAGCCATTGGATTTGTTAGGCCATGAGTGCTATTTAAAAGAGCATGCAGTTTTGCTCTTTCAGTTTCCACATCAATTGCAATATGTCGCTTTCGTTTTTTATTTAAACCTACAAAAAAAAAGTTTAAAAAATCATAAAGTTATAACCATTAAAGTTAAGTTAAATAATTTTTTTTAATATTATCATCACATTTACTTTACATACCTCTATTTAGACTATCTGTGGTTATAGTTATGATTTCGGAATCTCCTGTGGACATAGGAGTTGAGGTATCACGTTTCGGAGGATCATTTGGCAGTTCATGAATTGGTATATCATATTCATTTCCAATACCACTAGCATAAGCAGAGAAATTTTTAGTAACAGGCCATTCTCTTGTTTCAATAGCATAGATGATATGTTGAAGACGAACTTGAATGGCATATTCCTTTGGCCATTTAACTGCATTATTAAATAATTGAGCTACTGTAGTCTCACTAAAGTCTAAGGCACCTAAAATAAAATAATTAGTTTGTTAATAAAATAAAAATAGAAAAATCATTTACCTGTGCCTTGTTTGTCCCTTAAAACAAAGGTATCAACCTGTGACAACCTTGAAAGAGGCTGAATAACTTCCAAATCAGGAAACATTGCTTTTAGTTCTGCTGCCTGTTTAGAACACAAATCGTTATCAATTTCAGTTTCTTTAGGAGAGGCCTCTTTGGTAGTTTTAGCTTCTTTGATTGGTGTGGTGACCTCTTTTTCTTCTTTAACTTCTTCGGTTTTCACCTCAACTTTTTCTTCCTCAGAAATCTCTTTAGGTGTAATTTCTGCTTCCTTGATTTCGGTTTCATCCTCTTTTGGTTTTTCTTCCACAACTTCCTCCTTTTTATCCTCTTCAATTTCTGGCTTAACTTCTTCTTTCACTTCTGGCTCCTCTTTTACCTCAATCTCAACAGTTTCTTCCTTAGTTTCAACTTCTTCAGGTTTCTCTTCCTGTTCTTTCTCTTCAGTTTTTTCAACTGGTTCAACTGCTTCAATTACTTCAGGTTCTGTTTTAATTTGTTCACAAGGTTTCTCCTTATCCTCATTTTCGGATTTAACCAAAGTCAATTCTACTTTATTTTCTTCATCATCTTTGATTTTATCAGAAGTTTCTTCACCTTCCTTTTTAAGAGCAACTTTTTCAATTTTTAAAGTACCTTCACCTTTCTCTAATTTTACCAGAATTTCATTCTTGTCAAACTTAAGGAGATCTTCGTGACTTTCTAATTTAACAGCATCTTTGTTTTCTTTTAGCTTTTCAGATTCAGAACTAACTTTTTTACGAAGAATTTCGTGGAAACATAAATCACGATCATTGAGAATGTAATAATCAGTACGTCCTAAACCATGCCTAAAAATTAGTGATATTAATAAAATATAACAATAAATTTCAGAAGTGGGAAAAAGCTATTGATTTATCAAAATGTTTATTAATACTTACTTTGTTACTCCTAATAATAAATCTTTATCATGTTTGCCAGCAATCCACCATTCAGGCATATCTGCAGAAGTAATACAGACTTTAAGTCGTTCATCCAATCTAGGATGGGTAATAACCTCTTCTCGTATTCTTGATAATAAATCTAATCTATCTAGTGTACGTCTAGCTTTTTCTTCAGTAATATGTTCTATACTTGTATCATAATGTTCATCTTCCAATTTAACTCCAGTTTGTTTTTTGCACATTATAACAAAGTTTCTATAATATTCTGTCATCTCTTCGTCCGACTTCTTTTCTAATTTTGCTAGTTGTTTGAATTTCATCCAATCAAAGGCCTTTTTCTTGCGGTAATAATTAATACCATACGAAGAAACTACACGGAAAAAGTCAGCTTCTTCACGTTTTGTCCATTTTTTGGATATATTTGGTTTCTCTTTTTCTCTCATAGCTTGTTCGAGTTGCTTACCCTGCCTTTCCATCTGTTAAAATTTTAATTCTCAATTATTTTATACTTATAAAGTTAAAATACAAATCGTGAAGCTATATTATCTTAATGATAACTAGACTGCATATTTAAGTTGAAGATAAGGCTATATTTAATACAAAAAGAATTTAACAATCAAAACTTACCTTAACATTTTTATTTTAATTAAATATAAATGTGGCAGATATTTAAACCATGTTATCATTAAATTTAAATTAGTTAATATTGTACACTGTAAACTTTATTAAGGAACTAGTAAAGCAAAATTACCTCAGACAAAAATGTAATAAAAATTGTTATTACTCATTTAACATTTTTATGTTCAAGTCAAATTGACGGCTTATGTACAAATGAAAAATCTAATATCAAGTATTTAAAAAATTATTTAATTACATGTGAACATTCTGTATTTATGTGGGAGAGAATATGTTTTAGGTAACCCTTCAAGTAAAAATAGTAGGTAACTTTAGCATACAAAAAGGTAAATATAGTTGTTTTCTTCATTCATAATCAGAAGTTATTCAAATTGCTGCTTAGGAAACATAATTTAAGTTGGAAAATATTAATATTTTATTTATTGCCAAACCTGTTTTTCTAGTTAATGATGGTGGGTGGATTTTAATTTTAAGCTAGAAATAGTAATTTTTATTAATCACTCTAGATGTTTAAAAATTACTAGAAAATAATATTAATTCTTGGGTTATTCAACTTTATTTATGAACAATATTAAATATTCTTTAAAAAATAGAAATTAATTCTTAAATTTTTTTGATAAATTGATATTTTGTTAACATTTCCAACTTAAGTTAGTTAAATTACTTACCTAACCTAAGATCACTTGCATTCATTTAACATCAAAAATAAACTATACTTAAAAAGTTGTTTAAAAAATTGAACAGTAAACATTAAAGATCTGAATATGTACCACATACAATATCTACCACATGAAAAGCAAACAAAAGGGGTATTCAGATAATTAAAAAAATAAAACAAGTTCAAAATTCTAATCACTAATTGTTTTAACGTGGTTTAATGGTATATCAAGAATGTTGGAACTTGTTTTTATACTAACCAATAAATATAATGCCAATTGTTGAAGATCCCATCCGGGTAATCCTAGGGAAGATGGATCACGTCCTTCCAGTTGTTGAGAGACCTGAGCCAGGGCAGCCAAGGGATTTGTCATAGCAGATTCAATGGAGGGCTGCAGAGTGCAATACTACATACTACACATTCTTAACAATTCACATGCACCATTTATAGTGCAATGCATGATAATGTATGAAACCATACGTATAAATGAGAATGATAAAACATTTAGACATTAAGTATAATTGAGTATTCAATAAAAAATGAAATAAATAAAAAAAACATTTACATATTCTCATTTAATTTTGTAATTTCATGTTTAATAAAATAATTTAAAAATATGGCTAATTTAATTTTTCCTAACCTATACTGTATTCCTTATTTTCTATCTGGCATTTTTAGGAAGGGTAGGACCAATAAAACGAAACATTATTAAGGAAAGTCTGTTCAACCAATTGCACCTGCAGTTGCATCATTATCATAGACTTGTATTTATGGGAATCGTGTGAAAAAGGAAAGGTCTTAAAGGCAATGTTGATAATTCAACAGTGCCTACCAACGTTATAAACAATTCTGGAAGACATGCCTTGGACCTAGGATAGATATTAAAATTTAATTATATACAGGAAACAGCCAAAAAGAACAACTATACAAGTATAAGCAGTTCACTAAAGATAACATTAAAAAATGAATTACATATTCAAAAACAAACAGCACAGCAATAATTTATAAATATAATTTTATATACACAAAAAAATATTCACTGATTATTTCATAAGCACATAAAATGTTTTGGAATTTGTAATTTATATTTTTATGTTGCTATTAAAAATTGATTTAAATACGGTAATGAATAACTTATTTACCTTTGATGGTTTTGACACTTTCTGTTCTTCTTTTCTATAACTTCTTTGATAAGATGTGATGACTCTCCTCAAACGTGTATTTAAATCTGTTATACTAGGCCATGATGACTTATCGTCCTCATTTTCTTCCAAATCTCCTGAAGGCAGAGTTTCTGATGATCCAGATGGACCCGGAGATGGTTCGGCCATGTCTGAATTAATATCTGACTTCTTAGTGAGCTGGTCCTCATTGGAGTTATCATCATCCAGATCATCACTGTATAGAATAATTAATTTTTTGATTAATACAGGTGAGAGTCCCATAAGAGAAAGAAAAAAACTGCTATGACCATTTTTATGAAATTGGAATAATGTTTAAACAATAAAAATAAAATATACTTTGTATTTAAAGAAAATTAATACTTACCCTCTAACTTTAGTTTATTAACAGGTATTATTAGTAAAACAAAATGTTTGCGAAAGCAATTAATTAAAAAAATATGTAGCTACTTACAGTGCAGGTGTGGCAGGTTGGGTGTTAGTGGATGCCTGTAGTTCGCGAGCAGAAGGTGGGCCACAACGGGACAGGAAGCACAAGGTAGGATCGGCTCGCATCTCTGTATACATCTCATAGCCGTGCTTCCAAGTGCCCACGAGTAAGGACTTATCGCATTCCGTGTCCCACCACAAGCATGGCAACTGTTCCGTTACGGGAGGATTTATGGGCAAGGCACTGCGAATCACCACGTAGCCAATTGTCAATTTTGAATAAATTCTTAGCACAAGTGCTTTAATTTGGATTTATTTAAACATATAGAAGATCAAATCGAAATATTAAATTGCAAAATAAATTTTTCAAACCGAAAAGTGCCGTACCCTATTTCTCGGTAAGGATTGGTTCACAAATAATTGTTAAAAAACAAAAACGTATAATGCTTTGTGTTAGGAAGCAAATAAAAGCTAAATAAATTGTGTTCTAGCAATTTAAATAAAACAAAAAATGATACATCAATAAGTTACCCCGTGATGAAAACTAGCAGTTTTGGGTTTATATTATGTTTTATTTTATTAGCAAAGCAGATTAGCATGG
Source organism: Stenus bimaculatus (assembly GCA_963971135.1). Classification (NCBI taxonomy): domain Eukaryota; kingdom Metazoa; phylum Arthropoda; class Insecta; order Coleoptera; family Staphylinidae; genus Stenus; species Stenus bimaculatus. The sequence goes on along the minus strand of OZ020183.1, from coordinate 41,109,522 downwards.
CGACAAGCACATGCATATCAAGTTAATAAGAAAAGCGGGGCAAAATATTACACATTTTGCAAAATAATATTACTTAAAATAAAGCTTGTATAAAGACAAAATTAATTTACCTCTACCAAATTTTGCTTTATCATGATCCAATTATTTGTTCTTTTTATTAGTATACTTAATGTTAAAATATAAACATCTGACTTACCTAGCATTTACACCATCCGCTATATGTTGCACCAAGTCGCCAATTATTTCATGTTTAATATAATACAACATTCGAACTCTTAACAAAACCCTGAAAAATAAAAATTATATAAGAATACAAATATCACCTTTGAACAAGCTTAATCCTAAAGAGATTAATAATGATTAAAAAAAGCTTCCTAATAGTTTTTGAAGAACATCTTTTAAGCTTTAATCATTACTTTATTCACTAATAATGAATAAACTGCAATTAAACTAAACTTTATGTTATGGCTATAATAAGTACATGCATATTATAAAACTATTCATATCTTTCACAGATCAAAAACAAGGTTTGTTTACAGTTAGTAATTAAATTAAAAAATAAACATGAAAACACTTAAATAGATGTATTTTTATGACTTTTCCAAATATTAAATATAAAATTCACTAAAATATATAAGTTTTATTATAAAATATAAGGAATTAAATTTATGAAGTCAATTTTTTTAAATGCCAATAAATATATTCTGATAATAAAGCTACTTTCAATAAAAATTTTCAACTATTATCAATTATTATTATAATCCAATTAGTTACCATCATAAAAACTTTAAAAGTTGAGAAAAATATAAGAGAATGAGACATACACAGGATATACACTTAATTGTAACAAAACAAAAATTTGCAATTATAAAAGTTATTTTTATTATAACTATAAAAGCATGTATTACTTACAATTGCAGGTAAGGGTTAAAATTTAAGTCATGCTTTCTATAAAAGAAAACGTAACAAACAACATAAATTCTACAATTAATTGCACTAACCTGTTTGTCTGTTCCCACTCAAAACTTACTATATACTCCAAATGTTTAAACTACAAAAGTTTTCTCACTCAAAATTACTTACTTATTAGCATGTCGTCCTAAATGTTTCTTGTAATTATTTTCCAAAAATATATCACCGTCATACTTCTCGTTCTTACTCCAGTGGTTTGGATCTGTTAAGGCAGCATGCCGTGAGTCCTTTCCCTTTTTAGTTTTATTTTTATTTCTTATACCTCTAGGTACGGGGTCCTTAAGGCCATGATGGTTCCTCGAGATTTTTTGCTCTCCATTTTCCATTGGTGATATCAAATCCCAAATGAAAGCACGAATCTTTTCATCTCCACGATAAAACCGCAAGCAATACAATAACTAAAATTAAAGAATTTTGTTTTAATATGTGTAACCAAATATTAAAATTATTATATGGATAAATATAAAATCAGCATTGAGAAGAAATTGTTTTCATAGAATACCTAAAGCATTCTCTAAATTAGCATGTAAGTCATCATTTTAACAAAAAATATAGCAGATAATCAAATATCAACTTACAATAACTCGAGCACAATCTTCTACATCCTGATCTCTCCACCCCTTTCGTAATTGCGAATGTTGTAAAATTTCTTGCCAACGCCCCCATCCAAAGGTAAGTAAACCTCTCTCAATCATAAAGCATTCTCTTCTTGCCCAACTTCCATAAACAATCTCACCTCTTTCACTATCTCTTGAAGGAACATAATCATCCCCTCTTAGTCTTCTCCTATGCTTATCCTTTCTTCTTCTACTCCTCATTCCCAATCCCAATCCTTCACCCTCTGCATCTGAATCTGAAGAACTTTCCAACTCAGACATATCAATAGCACTTTCATCATGTCCGTATCTTTTAATTTGTGTCCTTCTTCTAGGCTCCGATATGACCAAATCTTCACTTTCATCTTTCTCAGTTGTATCAATATCAGCTTTTTTAGCCCACTTATTCCAAAAATCAGGATCATCAATGTTAATATCTGATCTATTAGAACTTGCCGCAAAAGTAGCTTTAGAGAAAGTTGAACCTTTCTCTGATTCCATGGTAATAATTTGAGTTCGCCGAGCCAATATAACATCAATATCTTCTTCACAAAATTTATCACCCTCATCTTCATCCAATAAAGCTCCATAAGCTCCTTTTTTAAGCAGATCTTCAATTTCTTTTTTACTTAACTGTTTACTATTTGCATCTTTGCCACCTTGTGCGGTATTCATACTTTGCAAAATAGCTTTATCAAGTCCAAGTTTTAATGAAGCTTTATCGAACATTTCACGTTCATATGTATTTCTACATAAAAGCCTGTAAATTTTAACCATCTTTTGTTGACCAATTCTGTGACATCTGGCTTGTGCTTGCAAATCATTTTGTGGATTCCAATCACTGTCATAAATAATTACGGTATCAGCAGCTGTTAAATTAATTCCTAACCCACCAGCTTTAGTACACAACAGAAAGACAAATCTATCAGAGTCGGGTCTTGAATAACGATCAATAGCAGCTTGTCTCATATTTCCTCGTATCCGACCATCAATTCTTTCATAAGGATATTTTCTGTACATTAAATAATCTTCTAATATATCCAAACAACGAACCATTTGAGAAAATATCAAAACTCTGTGACCATTTAATTTTAATTTTGCCAATAATTTATCTATCAACACCATTTTACCACTAGATTGAATTAGAGCTTTATAATAAGCATCAGGATCATCTCCTTGCTGCTGTTTGAAATCAAACTGAATTTGATCTTCTGCACCATTCAATAAATATGGATGTATACAACACTTCCGCAACTCCATCATAGTATTCATTAAATTAGGAATATTTGCATGAGTTGTTCCCTTGGACAAGAAAGAAAAGTTTCTTTCTAGAATTCCTCTATAATATTTCTTTTGAATATTCGTCAACTCTACTTCAACCACAGTTTCTTCTTTAGGAGCAAGAGATTTTTCAACATCCTCTTTTAACCTTCTTAGCATCATTGGTTTTAGAATCAGCTGTAATTTTGTAACTTCAGTTTCACATTTTAATGCTCCAAATTCCTGCAAAAATGCCTCAGAACTTGGAAATTGAATTGGTTCTAAGAAATTTAATAGTGAAAATAGTTCATTTACATTATTTTGCAAAGGTGTACCAGATAATAACACTCTGTGTTCTAAAGATAATTGCCGAAGACCTTCTAAAAGTTTACAATTTCGATTTTTTAATCGATGTGCTTCATCAATAACACATATTCTCCAATTAAAACCTTTTAAATCAGCAAAATCAGTAACAATAATTTCAAAAGTTGTTATTAAAATATTAAATTTAGTTATATCTTTGATGGGATTTCCTCTATCATTTTTATAATACATTTCATATTCTTGCAACATATTTCTACTTGCAGCGGATCCGTGATAAACAACTACATTTAAATCAGTCCATCCTTCAATTTCCCTCTGCCAATTTGGAATCGTTGATAAAGGTGCAATTACTAGAAAAGGACCTCTTATTCCATACTCATGAACTGCATGTAAAAATGTTAAGCTTTGTATAGTTTTTCCCAAACCCATTTCATCTGCCAATATACAATTTCGGTTATTGTACCATGAAAACAATAACCAATTTAAGCCTTCCAATTGGTACTCTCGCAAGGTGTTACTACCTTTGTAAACAGGAGATTTCTCCAACTTTTCCCACGCCTCAGGAATTGGTCTCTTTTTGAGTTTCCATTTATCTCTAGGTGGAATTGCTTGGAACTTTTCAAATTGTTTAATTTTTAAGGGACAAACGTCTTCTTCTAATTCCCAAGTACTGTCTTCATATTGCAAAGATCTCCACTTAACCAAATAATGTTTAACAGTTTCTTTAGTTATTGGATCTGTATGTACAGCAACATCTAATACTCTGTCAACCTCTAGATAGTCAGGATTAAATGGTTCATCTTCAAGATTTTCAAAAATGTTGGTCTGTTGTGCTTGTTTTTGTCTGTACCTTTTAATTTTATTTGACATCCTTTTGTCACCCTTATAAAGTTCTTCCTCTGTTTTCCATTCACAATGTAAATATGAAAAATTACGATACTTTACATAATATTCCTCTACTTCCTCATATTCTATATCAGGATTTTCTTTAGAAGTATCAGCTGCATTTTCTTCTTTCTTTGCTTCTTGATCCATTTTTTTCAACTCTTCAAGTGGTTTGTTATCTTCATCGTCATCATCTTTATTTTCATTGTCATTGTCATTTTCAGGAGATTCCTTATCTTCATCTTTCTCTACATCAACCTTAACTTCAGTTTCAGCTTCCACTTTCACCTCTTTTGGTTCAACTTTTTTAGGTCTCTTTCCCATTCTCGATATTAATATATGTTGAACTACCATTGAATCCTCATCAGTGGTATTTACATAAACAAAATTCGGTTTATTCATGTTTCCATCAGGAGTTAGAGATACATCATCTAGGTCTTGAATTTGAGAGTTTGGTACAGGTATAGAAGGAAGAGCATTTTTCTTGCTCTTAGAAGGTGCAGGTGCTTCTTCATCAGAAAATCGCAGCATTACATCATCTGTATACTTCTTACGTTGTGTATTTCTTGCAGATCTTCGTTTATTCGAATTATCTTCTTCAGGTGGTGATGGTGGAGGAGTTGATGCCATATCTTCATTTTCACCGTCAGACTCAGGGACTATACCACCTTTCTTCTTTTTAGGCTTTGATCCCCCACCTTTTTTCACTTTAGAGGAAACAACTTTTTTACTATTTGCTGGTTTAGTTCGCCTAGGTGCTCGTTTTGGCATATCTTCTATTTCTTTTGGACTAGGAGCATCATCAAATGCATATTCATCTTTCTTATCTTCATCAACAATTAAAGGTTGGTTATCATGAGAAGTTTGCGAGTCCACAAGTGGTTCATCTTCGTCACAACTCACTGGTTTAGTTGATTCCGCTTCAGCCTTCTCCACCACCTCAATTTCAGAGGGTGGTTTTGAATCACTATCTCTATCCATGCTTTCAGAACGTTCATCATGCATATTATCACTTATCATGTCATCACCATTTTCAAAACTTTTATTTACAGAGTCATCAGTAATGTTTTCATCTAGAGAAGCTTCTAATTTTTTCCTTCTGACATACTTTCTTTTAACTCTTGGTTCTTTTTGTTCTTTAGGTTCTCGTTTTTTTCTTTCTTTTGGTGTTCGAGGAATTTTTGGTTCTTTTGGTAATTTAGGTTCCTTTGATTTCTTTGGTTCTCTACCTCTTTTGCCTTTTTTCTTCCCCTTTTCTATCTCAAAATCACCACTAAACGGATCAGAACTAAGCTCTGTCATGTCAGATAACTCTCCTGATGGTATTGTTAAACCTGCCCCGGGTGTTACACAATCTTCAGATACCGGAAGCTGTTGTGGTATTTGACCCATTGGACTCATCATTGAGTTCATGTTAGATTGAATTGAAACTGGTGAAAGTCCCTTCTCTCCTTTCTTTGATCTTGGTTTCTTTGATCGTTGATTACCTTTACCTCGTCCTCTACCAGTTGTACTGGAAACTTGTGGACTATCAATCATTGGTGATGTAAATAGAGGACTTTGCAGGACGCATTGTGGGCCACCATTACATTGTTCAGTTTGCTCATGCTGGGTAAGAATATTTAAACGTTCTTGCAGATGTACTATTTTTTCTTGATGCTCTGGTGCAGGTGGCATACAGTATAATTCTTGTAATTGTTGCTGCAAAGCTGCTCTTTCTTGGTGATGACTTATAGGTGGTTGGTATCCCATATTCTCACCAGGAATCATATGTCCTGGTGGCATAACCGGCATAATACCTGGTCCTCCCATGCCCATAGGTTGGAGTGGCATTGGTGGCATTCCATGTTGTAAACTTCTTGGACCCATTCCCATAGTTGGACCCATCATTGGATTACTTTGATCATAAATATTTTGTTGAGGTGGAATAGGTGCAATTGGTATACTTGTTGGAGGTGGTGGTATGAGAGATTGTTGTGGTACTTGACTCTGTGGAGCCATATTAGAAGTTGGTGGCTGCACTGATTGTGGTGGAATTTGACTTGGTATTGGCATCTGAGATGAATTTATCGATGTCTGTTGTGGAGGCAAACTTGTTTGCATCATTTGATTGCTGGACATGGAACTTGGTATTGAAGTAGGCATTGGAGATGGCATCGATGTAGATACTGAATTGGACATTGAAGTTTGCATTGGCGTGTGAGGTATTAAATTTTGATTTGCAATTTGTGGTGTATTTAATAAACTTGGGTTGTGTATTGGTTTCGTTATATTACTCTCTGGAGGTGATTGAGATACTATACTTGGTAAGCTGCTTGGAATCATGTTTTGACTGTTTGTCACTGGTGTGGGTTGTGAAGTTGTAACTGGTGATTTTGGTTGACTTTCACTTATTACAGAATCTTGTGATAGCGAATCTTGATTGAACATTGAAACATTTGATGGCATTAAATCATCCATTTGGTTAGCTTTTTGAGTTGCTGGAGCTTGATACATGGACATGCTAGAAACATTATTAAAATCTGTAAAATTATTCGTCTGATTTTGAGTGGACTGAGGAGAAATTGTTTCTTCAGTAACTTTAGTTTCGATATTTTGAGGAAGACTGGATTCTTGGTTAGTGCTATTTGCATGATCGTCGGTAGTACTTGTAGGGGTTGGAGTAGGCGGATGAGATGAAGAAACTGAAATATTACTTGAAGTATTAAGATCAGTATTTGTGGTGCTACTCGGCAACTTATCAGGCATACTCGTTGTAGGGCTTTGTATAGAGGTCATTTCATTACTTGTCGAATCATTTTGTGAATTAAGATCAGTTAAAGTGGTAGATTGTTTATTTATCTCATTTCTTAAATCTTCATTAAATGCACTCATCTGAGTATTTTGAATGTTTGGTGGAATATTTTGTGTTGGAGGTAATGTTTGTTGTGTAGGAGGCATATTTTGGTTTGTTGGCATTGGATTCTGATCCAGCATATTTATGCCATTAAGGCTTCCCATGTGCTGTTGGCGAGGGTGTTGAGGCCATGAATCAGTCATGGGGTTACGCATGCCCATAGATGATGCAATAGAACTTTGAGGTCCTGATAGAGAACCTAAAGTATTTCTCGATTGATATGGTGGATATTCAGTTGTATTCGTACTTGAGGGTGGCATCACCATTTGTTCTAGTGCTTGCAAAGTACTTTGTTGTGTGTAGTTATGTACAGGTACTGGTGAAGCTGCTGTTTTTGGTGTTAAGCTTGTTGCAGGCCTTGGACTCAAATTAGTTTGTTGCATTTGTGGGTGAGGTGACAGATTTGGTTTAGCTGGAGACATTACCGGTCTTGGCGACATTTGAGGAGCTTGTGGTCTTGGCGACATTTGCGGACGCGGCGACATTTGGGGTGACAATTGTGGGAAGGGAGCCCTATATTGAGGGCTCGCATTGCCTAGAGGATTTTGGCTATGTTTACTACCAAATTGTTGATTGCCACTTGAGGGAACTTCCATTGAGCGCTGTTGCATTTGTTGCATTGGATTTGACTGATGACCATAGCCCATATTTACATGAGTCATTGGATTTTGTTGGGGAGGTTGTTGAGGTGTTGGCGGACCATGACCCTGTGGAGGTGGTCCGTGACCTTGTTGAGGTGGACCATGACTTTGTGAAGGTGGTCCATGACCTTGTGGCGGCACGTGCGGTTGAGGTGGAGGTGCATGAGGTTGAGATGGTGGACCATGTTGAGATGATGGTACGTGTGATTGAGGTGGTGGTCCATGAGATTGAGGTGATTGAACATGAGGTTGAGGAGGTGGTCCGTGCGACTGTGGAGGTGGCCCATGAGATTGAGGTGGGGGATGAGACTGCGAAGGTGGATGACCAGGATGAGTCTGGCTTAAATGAGTTGACGGCGTACTTCCGTGAGTTGGATTGTGACCCAAACCCTGGCCATGTGCTAGATGGCCATACTGTTGACCCTGAGCAACCCCCATGTCCAATTGATGGTGTGTTTGTGGATACTGATGATGATGTGGCATACGTTGATGCATATAACCTGCATATGACTGACTTGCCGCTGTTGGATAAGTAGTGGCTTGAGGATAATGTGTAGGTGCGTGTCTTTGCTGCATACTTGGATATGCAGTTTGATGTGGTTGTTGCATCATTGGATGTTGAGCAGGTGGAAATTGTTGTTTTTGTTCAGGTTGGTATGCCATGTGCTGCTGTCGGTAGGCAGCATTCATTTGTTGATACCTATGCATGGGATAACCGCCATGTTGGCCCCAACCTGTTGCAGCAGCAGCAGCCTGCATGCCTGCTGCTTGGCCCATACCTATAAGACAATGATCTTTTTTAAACACAAAAATTCCAGAATATTTGATGCGTAATTCATTTTTTTTATATTTATATTAAATTCATAGGAATGAATATTCTTTTACTTACTCATCTGATGATCGGGCATTGAGTACATATTATCAGGTTGGTAAGGATACTGTCCGGTAGTGGCTTGCGGCGCAGGTGGCCTTGCCATTTGTCTCTGGTGAGGATAGGCGGAACCCGGGGGTCCCATTGGCCTATCACTTCCGTATCCCTGAGCATACATACTTTGCGAGTTTGGATCCATGTGGTTAAATTCTGTGCCTCCAAAAGATGCCAACTTTTGTAGTGGAGTCTCCTTTAACAATAACACGTCTATAGAAATATGAATTGACCAATTTAATAATTAGATAGAGATTAGTGTTCAGTTACAAAATTCCTGACAACAAAGTAATGAAATTACCTGAGAATAGGTAGGTTGTTGTGTCGAAAAAGAAGTGTTTGCATTGCGCGATCCAGTCACCGCCGGCTCAAAGTTATCATTGCCCAGTTCGGGCAAACCTTCCAACATACCAGCTCCATCTTCTCCGAATAGGTCGTATGACTCCATCGCTTTAAGCGGCACATAGCGCTGCCTCGTTGATTCTCATCGCATTACAGCATCTCTAAAAAAAAAGAAAGAATAATTCTTTAGTAAATAGCTATATAAATATTTTTCTAATGATTTGTAATTATTAGCTTTGTATTAAATTTCATAAAATTTCGACGATATGAGACTTCTAATTTTAAAATTAATGTTAATATAAATAACCGCAATAATATCTGTCCAATAATCATAATAAATAAAACAACTCTTTTTGCAATAGCATTTTACCTTGCAAAATTACAAAATAATTGAAGCTTGTAAAAACAAAAAAAGAATTGATTGCATAAATTACGTAACTTCCTCCCAATCTCTCTTGGTGACTTCATTTACATATTAGAAAATATAAGGTTTTAGTCTACATACACGTATAATCAACAATAAATAATTTATCTTCAGTAAAAAAAGTGCTTGATGCAGTGCTTACAGCCTAAAGGGGAAAAGCTATACGCTTTTGATAATGCAAACAAAAGCAGTACAACCTTTCACCCTCAGGACATAAGCTTTAAAATCCATCCATGCACTTCTTAATGTTGTAGTTCGATCCCTTGAGTTTTATTTTCTTCCATTAGTACAAAACCAGATTAAATATTATTATGTTCGTAATTTATATTTTTATATTTATGCAGACATTTAACACTTACATATAATTTTAAAAAGATGGAGCTTTTTTGCAAGAAATGTTTAATAAAATGTACTAAACTGTAAAATTTGGTGAGGTTGACTAACTTTTTCTACAATTTTATCTGCTTAATATGGTAATTAGAAGTTTTATTATTTTTAAATGTGTCGCCCCACTCAATGCAACCATTAAGTTGATAATTTTGATGTTACTTTTAATTTTGCACAAGCTTAAAATGTCCACCAACTATCTGTAAGATTAATGTTACATTAAATTGGAACTATTGGAGAAAACAATCATTAAGAATATGACTTGAAAAAAAAAGATTACTTGTGGGTGTCGTTAAAAGAAGAAATTTTTAAACATTTAATTTTTAAATAACGATTAAAAATAAATTATTTGAAGGTATAATTTTTAATATTGTCATAAATTTGTTTATCCAATCCGAAAATAAATTAACAGTTAATTTCAGGAAATAGGTTTTATGTTAAATTTTAATTTAATATAATGCTTAAAATTTTTATAGGGGATTAAATGAGGCAATTTAATTTTATGTAAATAAAATGTTAATAGATTTTAGTTTTAATTCGCTGCACGTATGCCAATTAAATAAATTAAAACTTTCACTAAGAAGTTTATCAAATATTTTTATTCGATTTATTCGATTTATTATATTTACCATATTTAACACATGACATTCAGATTTGATCAAATTTACCAAAGCGCAAAAATTGGAGGTGTATTACTTGTGGACTACTTTAATGTTTTTAATTAATTACGTTTTAACCTGCTTATGTTTTATTTTTCAAACAATTGAATGCGAAAGCTGATAAAATAAGCACAAAAAAAATTACTAGTCGTCTTTCATTGTTTTTAAGTAACTGTTTGTAAAAGTATTGGTAAGTACATATTTCCAACTTAAATATGGCAAATGTCCAAGCAAAAAACTGAGCAATATAATAAATTAAGATTATATTTTATGACTAATTTATCATTCAAAATATTAATTTTTCAAAACAACTCGAAATAAAATACAGTGTAAAGTTTTTTTTAAGGTGATGGCATGAAGACAGAATTTAATTGTGTTAATAAAATGCAATTGCCAAGAAAAACTTTGACATGACTCTTCTCAAAAAAGTTTGGCTAACAACAACTTAAAAATTGTGTGATTTATCCAAAACTTTTCAGAAATTTTAAATAGAATAATAATGGTATGGGATACCTCTTTAATAAAAATGAAATATATAATATTTTTTTTAATTTGTGTACATAATTTGATAGATTTTCTTGCATTAACAGTTTGGAAAAACTCTATTTTTTCACTAATTCTTAAATTGGACAATTCTTAGAATTGTTATAAATAAAATTAAAAAAAAAATCGAAAATTACCTCACAATTATAAAAATTTTCTTTTTGACTCTTGCAGAAAATTAGCAGTTTCACAGATAATAATAATTGGACATTTGTTGAAACCGTGTAAAATTAAAGAATCGAAAAAGTGATAACACTTTAATTTTAAACTTAACCTATTTTTTTTTCTGCAAGTTACAAATTCAATAATTTAAAAAAAATAAAAATCTTCCTAAAAACAGATTTACAACACGCACATTTGATCGTAGAAATCGCGAAGGTATCGTATTATTTAAATGAAAAAAATCTTATAAAGTTTAAACGTCTATTTGAAATAAAAAAGCAATTTAAAAATTAAATTATGCTTCTTGCAATAATCTAGCATTTGAAAATAATGAGGACCGCTAGAGCACGCGTGAGTTTGGGAAGAAAAATCGCGAAAATCATAAAATCGACCATTACGTCTGTTTTATCTCAAGTTTTTCTTGTCAGATTTTCAAATTTGTTTCTGATTTATAAACTTGATTAATTAAAACTCGAGTTAAAACTACAACTGGACAGTTAATTACGTGTTGCAATTTCATGCAGAATTATAAGGGCCCAAAGTCACCAAAAGGCACTTTAAGATCATTATATTTTTTTATACATTCTGATTTTTTTTCTTTTATCCAGTTTTAGTAAAATAACTTTAAAACAATATACAGGGTGTCCCAATTTGAGTTGTATTACATGGACACCTTTTTTATATTGTGTATAGTTTTTACACCAGTAAACTTTGTCTGTCTTTCAAGAAATTTAAACACATTGTTTTTATCAATTTCAAAGCAGTTCCATATTTGACTATGCTTGTGGTAACTTATTTTCACTCGAAAATTAAAACATTTAAGCGCAAACTGGGGGAAAAATGGTCCATTCACACAATTTTTTTTTGTGAAACATGTGTCCGAGTTTAAACAATGAAGTTGGAGGGAAGACCGAATATTCGGTCATTTTAAACCAACAAACACTCAAAGTACCACAAAGCCTTTACTCGCCTTCCTCCATTTTTTACAAAATATGTCAAAATAAAAATAGCGCCATATATTCGTAATCAAATTTCCCAAAAACCGATTAACGAATTATTTGATTTAAATTAAGGAAGCCATGACTTTTTAACAGATCTTCTTTAAACAATTCACGATTCAAGGTGTCACTTAAGATTATTGTACCGGTGTAATGTTCATTGTACAGCAAATTAGTGCTTTAGTAAGTTTTAGTGATGAATTTATCATTTACAAATGATCACCCTTCCACTAACTAAATGAACTATATGACATGTGTTGGAGTTATGACTTATATCCTATTGTATCCTATACAATAATCAAATGCGACATCTTAAATCGTCATTTGTTTAGAAGTCCTGTCAAAAAGTCATAGCTTACTTAATTTAATTTTTTATCTATGATTTATTTCAAAAAATGTCAAATATAATACAGGGGATTCAATAAAGGCCTTAACCGAAACTAGGCAACCAAATATATGTACTTTGTTGTAATTTTTAGAGATTTTAATGTTACTATGTTTGCATACCTGTTGAAATTCAACTAAACTTTATTTCTGATTACTTTAATATATTAAAATATATCTCGGTTTGATTTTTTAAAAACGTCACTGAAGTACTAATTTTTTATTTCACTGTGGCGAACTGTGTCACATTTAGGTTTCCTACCATGCAAATCACCAGTAACATATTTTTTTGAAAAGCCAATACATCTTTAAAATGTTATTTATTTGTTAAAAATTCAATATGGCGTCTATTTAAAATAAGAAAGGTGTTATCCACATCATGAAAACCGAGTTTGTCATATTTTTTGTAAAATCATATTTAAATTCCTCTTAACACAAAACTTGTATCCGAAACATTTTTTGTAACATGTCTAGTTAACGAAATAATCGACTTTTTCAAAAATTATATTTTTCGTTTTCGAATGGCTCGGAATTTTTGATTTTGAGGTACCTACCATATAATACAACTCAAATTGGATCACCCTGTATACTATTAAAATGTGACATTTAAGTTACATACGTCGTGTCATGTCATAGACTCGACCAACAGAAAAATGACTTGATAAAACCTGCCAAGCGTCACAAAAAGCTGTACTTTATTGACGTCTGAAGAAAATACCTGTAGTATTTTGTTTTATTAGGAGTAAAAAAAGTTCTAAATCCGAATAAAACATGATGTTTTCTTCAAACGTCGAAATTTAATAAATTAATGAAAAAAAATACAGTTAAACTCGGTTATAATCAAGGGACCTCGAATTTTGCTCGTAACTCGTAATAACCGTGAAAAGGTACTATACCTGCTATTATTCTAATTCGAAATATACAGGGTGTTTCCAATCAAATCTCAGTAACTTTGATAATTGATTTTTTGAATAATTTCAAAATAAAAATTTAGAATACATTAATTTCCTAAAAAGTTAAAGTTTCTGAATACAGGGAATGTTAAAGGTTTTTAAATTTTTTAACAAAACGCCTACTTTTTTAATAATAATTCTAAAATTTTGACTATAGATAAATTCGACAATAGCTTACTTTTGGCAGAAGTTTTTTGATAAAATTGTGACTATTCAAGACAAATTTTAAGATGGAATTTTAAAGAATGTCGTGAAAAAATAAAAATTAGGTTTCCATACATGTTGCCATTTTTTTCATCTTAAACTATTTGTACCAAAGCCTCATTTGATCCCAACATTTTTCAAAAATTTTTATCCAGGCATTTGGGAATGACCGCTTTGATTCCATGTATAAAAATCACCCTGTATACGTTAAGCATAAAAATAAGAATTGATAATTGCGATTTTAAGACAGATGTATTATTTTATGCTGATAAAAATTGAGTTTATAAAAAAGTCCTGTTAGATCGTGCCCTGTTTTAATACTCCAATGGTAAATTACACATTTAGGTAAAACATACAGGGTGATGATAAAGTTTGGAACAAAATTCCTAACAGCCGTAATTAATTTTTTTTGAGAAAATCTCTCTGATAGGTCAATTTTAGTTTTTAAAATGCTATCTCTTGGTTTAGAAAAAATATTAATGACGTCATTGGTGATTTAACACTGACGTCATCATCGATTTTTTTAAATGGACACCCTCATTTTTTTACTCGTTTTTGACAGACATTTATGTCACTTAAACGATGATATAAAAAATGATTACTTTTATAAACAAATTTTTGAATAAAAAATCTTTTTAAACTTGAAAAAAAAATTCTTTTGATTCTATTTAAATGTAAGAAAATTTACAAAGAACAAAATTTTAAGCTTAAATTATTTACTCAAATCTTTCAAATTAAAAAGGACAGATAAATTTTAAAACGGTTCAATACCAAATGCGTTTCTCTGATGTAAACAAACCGTTCTTTTCTTTATAATTTTTATTTAAGCAAATAATTTAGAAAAAAAGGATCTAAGGCAGGTAACTAATATTATTTATAATGTGTTATTATAAAAAAAAAAATTATATTTTTTTGTACAAATCACAAAAAACGGTAGGAACCTTAATATTTTGTTTACATTTTATTTAACCATTTTTTGTGATTTGTATTAAAAAAATTAAAAAAAAATTATAATAACACATTACAAATAATATTAGATACCTGGTGTTAGAGCTTTTTTGTAAATTATTTGCTAATATAAAAATTATAAAGAAAAAAACGGTTTGTTTACATCAGAGAAATGTATTTGGTATTAAACCGTCTTAATAGTTTACAAATGTAATAATTTTTTTATATCATCGTTTAAGTCACATGAATTTCCAGCAAAAACGAGTAAACAAAGTGGGGGTTTCCATTTTAAAAAAATCGATGATGACGTCATTGCTAATTTACCAGTGACGTCATTAATATTTTTTCTATATCAAGAGATGGCATTTTAAAAACTAAAATTGACCTGTCCACGCGATTTTCTCAAAATAAATTAAATAATTACCACATTTATCAGACTATAGTAATCCTATTGGAGCTAAAAAATGTTCAAAAGTAGGTCCTGATTAAAAAAAGATTGTGAGACGAATATTTTAGTTAGAATATTGTAATAGTATGTTCCATATTTTGATTTGAAGTTAGCGCAAGAGGCACCCAAAAATTACTAATTTTTTTGGAAAATTTGTTAATTTTTGGGAAGATAATTTAAAATTTATAGCTAATAAAAACCCAGTTAGAATATTCTTTATAATTATATCTTATTGTGTACTAATTTTCATGTTGATATTTTGAATAGTGTTGGCAAAAAACGTTTTTGAAATTGGCATTTTCTTATGGACATAATAGATATGAGGAAATATCCTCTTAAGAGCATCTTCCTAGACACCTGCGATAAATTTTCCGATGGAGATAATAAAAAGGAATAGAAAATCCATCCTAGAGGGCGCGCGAGTTTGGGAGAAAAAATTGTTCTGCAGTCATAACTCAAGTTTCCCTCGTTAGATTTTCAATTTTTTTTCAGATTTATAATCTAAATTGATTAGGCTGAATCCTGCCAGAGAGTTACCTTCTGCAACTTAGCACAAAATTAATTAGAGGGGCCCAAAGTTAAGGTACTTTTAGAACATTATATTATTTTCTGTACATTCTCCAATTTTTTTTCCTTCTGGCAAAAATTAAAGAAATGACTTCTAAATCATCAATCATCTACAAAAAAAATTATACAAAAATGTTGTTCGTACTAGCTTTTATGACTGCAGAACTAAACCACTATATTTTCAGTTTAGGAAATTGCTCTTAATAAAATAAAATTTCTTACTATTATTTGCTTTTATATTGCAAAATATGTACTTCCTCAGGGTTGATGGTAATTTACAATTTTAGATTCCACCGGGTGGCAAAATTTATAAATTTTACAAGTGGAAAAACCCCATTAAAAGGAATTAAGGAAATTCGCCGAAAAAATATTTGCTCGTTATATCCGTGAAAATGCTCGTAATAACCGTGAAATTTTGATTGAAATACATTGGAACCAAAATATGTCTGCGGATTTGCTCGTTATATCCGTGAACTCGTTATAACCAAGTTCGACTGTAACATTGCATTTCTACTCCTTGGAAGTAGAAAGTATAGGTTATACAATCGGTGATTGTACCCGATTTGCTACGGAAATTTACGAACATTACCATAGACTCAACGAATAGAAAAATGATTTGTTAAAATCATCCGAGTTTTACAAAAGGCTGTATTTTATTGACGTTTGAATAAAAAAGTAATTTATTATCAATAATAATAAAAATTATACGCCTACAGGTTGCAGGCTAGTTTAACAAATACTTAAAGCTTTTTTATTGATAAAAAATGGAATACAAAATAAACAAGTATGTATTAATAGCTCATTACAATTTTGAACAATATGAGTTGATAAGAAATTATTAATTATGACAATGTGGTTGGTTAATTACTACATATAATTTATAAGTCGCTGGTCTTTTTGACCTTGGCTTTCTAAAAACATTACAGTATTATTGAATACGATTTTATAAACAATACTTTCCAGTAAATAAAAATAACAAGAAAATTTTATTTAAAGATTATTAAATTATTGCTTATCACGTTATTTTTCCTTTATTGCAAATAAGCACAGGAATTGTCTTCTATAATACTAAAACCGTAAGAAACGTGGAAGGTTTTTTTTTCGTATCGAGTTGAAATTTTGTAGGCGGAAGGAGGAGAAAATTTTAAGAAAAAAGTTTAAATGTCCTTTTTCGATCGGAGCACCCCGAAAAAAGTTATTGCGCCCCGAACGAAAAACCGATTCATCCCCCAAGTGTCCGAAATTTACCCCGAATCGTATCAAATTTTAGTATGTTACGGGGGACCGGATTCTGAAGACGGTGGTTTTAACCCGCCCGGACCTATCTATTAAGGGGGCGGAAATACAGCCCCTTTTGTATTTTTACACCAAATTCGAACGTTTTTTGCGACAAGTCGCGAAAATGGCAGTTTTTTTAGTCAGATTTTATAAATTCCGATTGCATCATGAAGAGGGATGTCGATTTTAAGTGGGGTTCGAATTTTAAATTATTCCAAGCACGCTAACACTCTGAAAAAAATTCCCGAAAATGGTCGTTTTTTCTTGCTTTTTTTCCGGTTTTCGCCGGGTTCAACTTTGAAAAATCGCTCCGCCGTCCGGTTTTAAAGGGAAGCTACGAAATTTGGCCCCTTTAATTCTCACATCCTGGGGATGGACCATGTCAATTTTTAAGTCTACAGGCGCGAAGGTGGGGCGTCGCGATGCCGGCACGCCGAGTCTACAAATTTAGGGTTTTCTCGGGCGGCAAAAGTGCTAAAACTGTGGGGCTTCGATTAGAAAATCGGCAGGTGAAAAAAAAATCGCGGTTTTTTTATTTGCCATCTACATACCGCGCTACATCAGGAAACGAGCGCTTTTTTTGATATCTCAATTTTTTTTGTACTTTTGGCGCCTACGAATTTGTAGTTTGAAATTAGTGCTTTTTCGACGCCAACTTTGAAAATTCGTAACTTATGATCCCGACCGTGTATAATATTCCAATATTTTTTATTTCCCTTCTTTTTTTATTATTTATGCGAGAAAAAATCAGCACGTTTAAATTTTACCCCTGGACTTGAAAAAAAATCCCAAGTGAAATGGTAATAAAATAGCACAAACGCGCGCTTTGGTCGGCCCCCTCTGCAGCCGTCAATTTTTAAAAT
Source organism: Stenus bimaculatus (assembly GCA_963971135.1). Lineage (NCBI taxonomy): Eukaryota > Metazoa > Arthropoda > Insecta > Coleoptera > Staphylinidae > Stenus > Stenus bimaculatus. The sequence goes on along the minus strand of OZ020183.1, from coordinate 41,091,863 downwards.
TTTCTCGATTTTACATCAGATTATCAAAGAACAACAATAACTGTGGTAAAAGGAGCATAGGACATTTTTAAATTTTGCGTGGGTAAAAAGTTATGGCGTAAAATAGTAAAAATGTAGAATTTAGGGGTCGGCGGCTCCCGTAGGCCAATTTTTTAACGGATTTTCATTTTTAAAAATTCTGATGAATCTACTGTTGGTATCAAAACGGCCCACGCATAGGGTTTTTTAAATTTTGAAAATACAACGAAATCTTAAATTTTTTAAGATCGCATTTAAGAAAGTAGCATTTTTATTCGAGTTTCGGTCTAATCAAACCCACAAATTTTATTTTGCCCCCAACGTTATGTACATTTTCTCAAAGCTTTCATGGTCCACTTTACGACAAAAAAATAATCACTTCGCTATCCCTTTTCGTTATCGAGTTATGGCCGAAAATGTAGCAAAAATATGCAAAATCTTCGTTGGGAAATTTTTCACTCTTCTAAACTATTAGCACCACCAGGACGATTGATAGCTTAAAATTAGTACCGTCACCTCCCCCACCAAATTCCGAGAAAATTGTTTTCGGTTTAAAATTGCGTCGTCCAGGCCCGCATTTGTACCAAAATTTTGCCAAAACTTTGCAATTTTTTTCCAAAAAAACTGTTTAACCGATTTTAACCAAATATTTTTTAAAACGCGTCTATTCACGGTGTTTACCTTTGGTAAAAATTTTAAATCACTAACTCGCTAAAATCGATTTCCATGAAAAATTTCAAAAAAATTTCTTTTCGAATTTTTTTGAAATCGACCCCGCAAATGAAAGATAATAGAAAATGGATGAAATGTAGGGGGTCACCTGCCCTCTACACCCCCCCCCCCCCAAATTTTACTCCCCAAAAACTGAAAAAAATCAATTTTTTTTTAGGTAATGTATCACAAAAAATAATTTAATATTTTAATATCAGTAATTTTTGAAATTCATATGTACGTATTTTTGTTCGGTTGAAAATTGCGCAGTCCAGGGCCGTATTTGTACCAAAATTTTGCTAAAACTTTGCGAATTTTTTCCAAAAAAACTAATTAACCAATTTTCACTAAAGATGTTTCAAAATGCGTGTATCCACGGTGTTTACCTTTAGTGAAAATTTCATATCGCTAACTTTTATAGTTTTCAAGAAAAACCGATTTCCATGAAAAATTTCAATTTCAAAATATCTTAAAATCTTTTTTTCGAATTTTTTTTAAATCGACCCCGCAAATGAAAGATAATAGAAAATGGATGAAATGTAGGGGGTCACTTGCCATCTACACCCCCCAAAAAAAAATTTTACACCCCAAAAACTCAAAAAAATGAAATTTTTTTTAGGTAATGTATCTCAAAAAATAATTTAATATTTTAATATCAGTAATTTTTTTAAATTTATCTGTACGTATTTTTGTTCGGTTGTAAATTGTGCAGTCCAGGGCCGTATTTGTACCAAAATTTTGCTAAAACTGCGAATTTTTTCCAAAAAAACTAATTAACCGATTTTCACTAAAAATGTTTCAAAATACGTGTATCCACGGTGTTTACCTTTAGTGAAACTTTCCAATCGCTAACTTTTATAGTTTTCAAGAAAAACCGATTTCCATGAAAAATTTCAATTTCAAAATATCTTAAAATTTTTTTTTCGAATTTTTTTGAAATCGACCCCGCAAATGAAAGATAATAGAAAATGTATGAAATGTAGGGGGTCACTTGCCCTCTACACCCCCCAAAAAAAATTTTACTCCCCAAAAACTGAAAAAAATTAAATTTTTTTCAGGTAATGTATCTCAAAAAATAATTTAATATTTTTATAACAGTAATTTTTGAAATTCATCCATACGTTTTTTTGTTCGGTTGAAAATTGCGCAGTCCAGGACCGTATTTGTACCAAAATTTTGCTAAAACTGCGAATTTTTTCCAAAAAAACGAATTAACCGTTTTTCACTAAAAATGTTTCAAAATGCGTGTATCCACAGTGTTTACCTTTGGTGAAAATTTCAAATCGCTAACTTTTATAGTTTTCAAGAAAAACCGATTTCCATGAAAAATTTCAATTTCAAAATATCTTAAATTTTTTTTTTTCGAATTTTTTTGAAATCGACACCGCAAATGAAAGATAATAGAAAATGGATGAAATGTAGGGGGTCACTTGCCCTCTACACCCCCCAAAAAAATTTTACACCCCAAAAACTCAAAAAAATTAAATTTTTTTTAGATAATGTATCTCAAAAAATAATTTAATATTTTAATATCAGTAATTTTTTGAAATTCATCCGTACGATTTTTTTGTTCGGTTGAAAATTGCGCAGTCCAGGGTCGTATTTGTACCAAAATTTTGCTAAAACTTTGCGAATTTTTTCCAAAAAAACTAATTAACCGATTTTCACTAAAAATGTTTCAAAATGCGTGTATCCATGGTGTTTACCTTAAGTGAAAATTTCAAATCGCTAACTTTTATAGTTTTCAAGAAAAACCGATTTCCATGAAAAATTTCATTTTCAAAATATCTTAAAATTTTTTTTTCCGAATTTTTTTTAAATCGACCCCGCAAATGAAAGATAATAGAAAATGTATGAAATGTAGGGGGTCACTTGCCCTCTACACCCCCCAAAAAAAATTTTACTCCCCAAAAACTGAAAAAAATCAAATTTTTTTTAGGTAATGTATCTCAAAAAATAATTTAATATTTTAATATCAGTAATTTTTTGGAATTCATCTGTACGTATTTTTGTTCGGTTGAAAATTGCGCAGTCCAGGGCCGAATTTGTACCAAAATTTTGCTAAAACTTTGCGAATTTTTTCCCAAAAAACTATGTAACCGATTTTCACTAAATATGTTTCAAAATGCGTGTATCCACGGTGTTTACCTTTAGTGAAAATTTCAAATCGCTAACTTTTATAGTTTCAAAGAAAAACCGATTTCCATGAAAAATTTCAATTTCAAAATATCTTAAAATTTTTTTTTTCGAATTTTTTTTAAATCGACCCCGCAAATGAAAGATAATAGAAAATGGATGAAATGTAGGGGGTCACTTGCCCTCTACACCCCCCCAAAAAAATTTTACACCCCAAAAACTCAAAAAAATTAAAATTTTTTCAGGTAATGTATCTCAAAAAATAATTTAATATTTTAATATCAGTAATTTTTTAAATTCATCTGTACGTATTTTTGTTTGGTTGAAAATTGCGCAGTCCAGGGCCGTATTTGTACCAAAATTTTGCTAAAACTTTGCGATTTTTTTCCAAAAAAACTAATTAACCGATTTTCACAAAAAATGTTTCAAAATGCGTGTATCCACGGTGTTTACCTTTAGTGAAAATTTCAAATCGCTAACTTTTATAGTTTTCAAGAAAAACCGATTTCCATGAAAAATTTCAATTTCAAAATATCTTAAAAATTTTTTTCGAATTTTTTTGAAATCGACCCCGCAAATGAAAGATAATAGAAAATGGATGAAATGTAGGGGGTCACTTGCCCTCTCCACCCCCCAAAAAAAATTTTACACCCCAAAAACTCAAAAAAATTAAATTTTTTTTAGGTACTGTATCTCAAAAAATAATTTAATATTTTAATATCAGTAATTTTTTAAATTCATCCGTACGTATTTTTGTTCGGTTGAAAATTGCGCAGTCCAAGGCCGTATTTGTACCAAAATTTCGCTAAAACTTTGCGATTTTTTTCCAAAAAAACTAATTAACCCATTTTCACTAAAAATGTTTCAAAATACGTGTATCCACGGTGTTTACCTTTAGTGAAAATTTCATATCGCTAACTTTTATAGTTTTCAAGAAAAACCGATTTCCATGAAAAATTTCAATTTCAAAATATCTTAAAATTTTTTTTTTTTCGATTTTTTTTTAAATCGACCCCGCAAGAGAGAAAATGGATGAAATGTAGGGGGTCACTTGCCCTCTCCACCCCCCAAAAAAAATTTTACACCCCAAAAACTTAAAAAAATTAAAAATTTTTTAGGTAATGTACCTTAAAAAATAATTAAATTTTAAAAAAATTAATAAAATAATAACTACAATTTTTAGAAACTTATTTGTACGAATTTTTATTTCTCAATTATCAGAATGCCATATTTTATATAAAAATTCATAACTTCTTAACAAAAAGTCGTAGAACCTTGAATTTTTTTTATTTTTATCTTATTTCTTTATACTGCAACCCAAAGTGTTTAATTTGAAACGCTGCACCCTTGTTAAATGGTAAAAGCGATTAAATATTGATGATTGAAGGGGTTTAGAGAAGTTGGATATAAAGCGTTGGTTTTAATGAGCAGTTATTGATTTTTTAGCTTTATATTGGTTGGCGTGTAATAAAAAGAGCGACTGTTATTACTGATGGTCTAATATTGGCGGTAATTAAATAAAAGGTGCAGTGGCGTAATTACACATACAGCCTAGTTGCTATGGCGACGTTGGAAACGGCAAAGCTGACGAAAAGCGAAAAGGGCGCAGATCCCGGACGAACGAAAATAAACAATCGGAACGGGGAAGATGCGCGTTCTTCTGGATTTGGATAATTAAAGATTGATTAGCAGTAGGGGGTGTACACACAGGACAAATGCAACATGGGAATATCTCCACTCTCTCTCTATACACACGATAAATCTATATATAGTGGAATTATTTTTAAACCACCGAATTATTAATTTATTGAAAGCTCAGACGTATTATTACCGTCAATGCACGACTTAAACGCGTGTTTTAACTTATCAATCCTCACCGGTAGGAACAATGAACTTTACCGCGACCGCCATTCGAGATGTCCACCGTTTGCAATGTCGCTAACACCGCTGGATCCATCAAAGGTCGCAGATCAGATCAACCCTATTGTTTTAATGCGGCAACATGACACGATGCCGGCAAATAAATAACAATCGCCAACTATAACACGCTAAACGCTAAACCAAATTTAAACCTCCTTATAAAACAAAAGCATACACGCAATTTTCATACGATTTTATAGCAATGGACGTAAAAGTACTATTTATTTGGCCGCAATAAAACAGTTCGTTATTCAGTTGTCGAAACACGACCAATCAGGTGATATCTGTAAAGGATGCATACGAGAAAGTTGGCTTCAGATAAATATCTTTTAAACCTAAATCCACTTGAACCGATTCCAACCATCGCCTCGCCGCAATCAATTCCTTTTTCCCAAACATGATTAATGAGAGCTTAATAAAGGTGGCGACAAATGTTGAACTTACCATGGACACCGTCGGCCTCAGTAGAATCGGGCACCTCTTCCCGAAAACTGACCAAATTATCTCTTTCACTAGATTTCCGCACCGAGCGATATCACTGTTTTATACATGTCACTTCCCAAAAGTCGATTTTACTTGTTCTGGACGCACTTAATTTAGATTACACCTTAATATACTTAATTAAAATTTGTGTACAAACTTGCATGTATAAATGAGTACTCCATTTTATCATTACGCTTGTAGTCGACTTGCGCGACATCTCACACGCCTCTTTAACACTACTACCTCCATTTACTTCACCCGCCAAATTCAAAAATAATTTACCTAACATCGATTCATTTACTCACTTTCTTACAAATAACACCAAATCTTTTATAAAAAATATTTAATAACCTCTAAAACAAAAATCATAGAAAATAAAACAAATATATCAAATATTTAAAGAAGATTTTATAAAAAAAAACATTTGGATTAAACCATTACATAATTAAAATTTTAAAAATTATATAAATTTTATTTGAATATAGGGAAATTCGTGTAATTTATTAAATTATAAATAAAGTACAAGTTAATTTTGAATATATTACATAGGCAACTTTACTTTCATCCGAATCAAATGGACAAGTGGCGCCCTCTCTTAGAATTTTATCAAAGCCATTTGGGTGTATACAGGGTGACTCAAAAATCATTAGATTTATTTAAGTCCGTTAATTTTTTAATATTGAAGTAATTTTAGTATACTTAAATTTCTTTACGCCGATACAAAAATGTTTTAGCATATTTGAAGCATCCAAACTTACAATGAAAGGTGTTTCAAAGTAATTAGAAAGGTTACTCGATGTTTGCTGATAACCTTTTTAATCAAGTAACCACACGAATTGAAATTCACATGCGAAAAAAGAGTGGGCTGTCAATAGTAAAGTGTAAAATAAAGACTGAACACAATTCTCTCGGTCGAAAAAGTTACAGAATAGATACTAAAAGAAATATTCTCAAAAATGTAGACATTTTTAGAACTAAACTTTAGAGATCAATTTAAATGCCCCCCATTCAAATATAAGTATATTTATAAGTTTTTTGTTCCAACAGCCCTATAAACGGTACAAATCAAAGTCATGCGCAATAGATACCTAAAACGCATTTCATCAGTGCCGTGACGGTACGTGTAGGACGTTTTCTGTTGTTATACATAAACCGGACACGCTTGACATTTCGAAAAAATAGGTGTTTTTTATTTCCCACTTTTACCTGCTAATGAGCTCAGTGGCGCACCCAGAAAATCTTTCTGGAGGTGGTCCAATATTTATTTTTTCAGGTTATACTTTTTCAAAAGCGTAAAATATGATAAAACTAGTTGTACAGTAGGTATTAGAATATTTAGGGTTTCCTAAAGGCCATTTAAACGAAGAAAATAAATATTTATTCTAAAATATACATACATATAAAACGAAAAATAAAAAATTTAAGAAAAAAACGCTCAGTGAATAGACTAAGATACATCGTAAATTAATGAAAAAATTTATACCTAACTGCAATATTTTATTATTGAAAATATTTTTTTTATTTTTTCTGGGGGTGGTCCGGACCCCAGGGACCACCCCCTCGGTGCGCGCCTGAATGAGCTAACTTTGGATGTTTAACTTTTGCCATTCAATCCAATAATAACCGAAGTTATTGTAATCCATCGCATTACTTGTTTGTTGCATCTGGTAATTTGTAAAATAATGAAAAACACAGCTATTTTAAAATAGACACCAGCACTCCCAAAGTGTATCAGCGTGAACTACGGCGGCCATTTTAAAAGTCTCCATTAGCTATATTCACCTCGGTTATTTTCTTAATTTTTGGTGTTCTCTGATCAAATGGAAATCGAATTTGACAAGTTTTTATGAGTATTATAGGTTATGTGAACCAGTATTTCAAATTAACCGCCAAAACGGACACTTTTAAAATGGCCGCCAGTGATACAGAAAAAATTGACACGTGTCCAGTCTATGTATAACAATAGAAAACATAGAAGTCTTTGGTTTATTTTCGTTATATTAGTCATTTCGGTCATATTTCGGTATAGGACAAGAAGCAGGAAGCAGTAACTGGTTGGAATTATATGCGTACTATAGCTGTGTACCGCTCGCATTCGTTACTTATTTAAACCTATAATAACCTTCCATTCATTGCAATTACAACACGTGAATAATCCCAACTTGTGCATAAAAGCGTTCGAACAACGCTGTCATGAGACATCACGGCTTATTTGGACGTTAAAAAGTTGGCGCAAACGCATAATGCTGCGTTAACACCAAGCGAAGGAACGCTAGCGAAAGGAAATCGCCAATAATCTCACTCGTTCGTTTGCTTTGGCGTTGTGTCCACACCACGTCCACACCAGGCAAAGATAACGAGCGAAGGCGAAGTTCACTAGTAACACGGTCGCCGTTGTTGAATGAGCATTCGCTAGCACGTCCAGGGGCCATATTTTTGTACCATTTGACACGATATCGTATACGACTTTCATCATTCTATCCTTATCATTCAAATGCAAAAATAAGAGTCTGTCCTTGTCATATCGTATACGACATCGTGTCGAGTGATTCAAAAATAACCCCCCAGATCGTCTTCATTCCTAAATTTTCGCTCGCCCATTTTCCTTTGATGTACCGACACTCTGTTTTGGAGCACCCCTTCGCTGAAGCGTACAAACCAAACGAACGCTTTCGCTCGTTAACGTCAGTTAACGTTCGTTAACCTTCGTTCGCTGATGTGTATGCGGCATAAGCTGATAAGCTCTCGATTGATTCAATCAGGTTTCTGACGGTTCGTGACGATCAGAAAACTCGTTGGATCAAAGCTATTAGTCCCAAGATTTACAACTAAAATTAGTTGAAAGTTTTTAACTATTTCTGCTTTTTAATCTTTAAGATTTAAAGCCCAGTTGCATATATCCTTAAATTCTTAAGGTCTAGGTTTCACTTAAAATTCAATACTTAGCCCCGGTTGTACAGTGAAAGCTTAAGCTTCAAGCTATATACACTTTAACAGATTGACAGATTTCCCATTGTATTTTTTGTAGTGTCAATTGTACATATTATTCCTTTACTCCGAATAAAACATGCTATTTTTTCTTCAAACGTCGAAATTTTTAAAATAGTAATAATACAGTGCGGACATAAAGTAAATCACCCCCCCCCCACCCCCCTGCTAACTTTTGAACGGTTATGTTTTTGATTCTGAAAATTTGTCTACGAAGGAATCCAATTTCAAACTTTCTACTATAAAGGTATTTTTGATTTTGTGGAACTTCCGGTTATACCGGAAGTGGATGGCAACTTTCTTATTTTAAATGGAACACGCAGTATATTTTTGCATTTTCGTGTTCTCCATAAAAATACCATTAAATTGACCTAACATAGTGTGGTCTACGATTAATACTTTCGGAATTACGCCCACTTGAAAATCGCATTTCTTTATGCAACTTCATTTACACAGGAAGTTGGAAAATTATCGAACTTACAGTTAAACATAATTTTGTTTAAATTTAATGTTATTAACTTAATTGCAAAAAAAATCATTTAAAATAAGGAAGTTGGGAAGTTTTTATGGAGAACACGAAAATGCAAAAATATACTGGGTGTTCCCTTTGAAATAAAAAAGTTGCCATCCATTTCCGGTATAACCGGAAGTTCCACAAAACAAAAACTGCCTTTATTAGAAAGTTCGCAATTAACTACTTTCGTAGACAAATTTTCAGATTCGAAAAGCGTATATCGGGTTGCCTAAAATTCATTTCTACTCCGCCCTTTTATTCCTTGTCAGTGCAAAGTAGTAATTTCTTCTCCTAGGCAGTACAAAGTGACCATAGAATCAATGAGAACATAAAAGGTAACATATTAAAGCCTGTCAAACGTCACAGAAGACTACTTTAATCACGTTTGAAGAAAAAATTTATTTTTAATTGATAGTTGCAAGACTTTTAAATACACCAAAAGTCACAAAAAGTATCAACCGGATTTCAAAATCAATTTAGACAGTCGACAAGTCCTCTTATGGACAAGTGGTGCAACTGATCTTAATAATCACCCTTTAATATGTGCATACATCATTTATTCCATGGAAAATTACGATTTTTGAGTTCTCACTTTTTTTCCGAATCGACGATTTGATTTTCAAAAATTACATGAATCAATTTAAATGACATTGCATTTTTATCGAAGTTACCCTTTAATAATTAGTAAATAATAGGGAAAGACATTTAAATTGTAGTAGCCAATTTTATTTCATAAAGAATAAATATTTTTACAAAAAATTAACTTTTCAACTTTTTTTGTGCAGGTAAAATCGAATCTTCATCATCATCTTCCTCCGAAGCTTCCATAGTTGTTTCTTTTAATTCTTCTGTTATCGTTTCTACCAACATCACAGCTTTTCCATGTCTTCGCCCAACTGATATAAAATAAAATTGAATAATATAATAGTAAATTAACATTAATAATACAAGGTGTCTCATAACTTAGTTTAAACAGGTGTAAACCTCAATAAAAGTTTTGAAATTTAAAAAATAAAGAAAATTCCTATATGTTAAAAGTTTTAATCCAAAGAAGGAATTTATCAGAAAAATCAATTTATTTATGTATTTTTTAAAGTAGGTACACAAATTTTACTTAATTTTTAATTGTAAAACTCCAATCTACATCAAAATTTCAATTTTAAAAGAAAACGCAGTATAAATTTAAATATTTTAACAAACATTTTTTTATGAATAAACTACTTTTATTGAATTTCTTAACTGCTTTTATAAACTTTAAAATAAAAACAAATTATAAAAATTTATTACCTGAATTTATAAAAACCTTGCGAGGTGAGTGTGTAATGGCATTTTTACTTTGCTCTTCATTTAATCCTAGAATTAATCCTCTAATATCGAGTTAAAGAATTTAATACAAATAAATGTCTGCTTAAGAGGGGGAAATTGTGAGAAAGAGAGAGAGAGAAGTATAGCAACCATGTGTTATTTAATTTTTTTTGCATAGTAACCATTAACAAAACTAAATAAAATTTACTTGATCCCCTTCCGTATAAATAACTCTTTGGGTTCCAGCATATTTTTTTAAATTTGTGCCCTTGGAAGAGAGTAGAAGTGGAACTAGCACATTTTTTTCCACATTTCATCGTATTTCCACTTCTACGCTTTCCCAGAATTTTATATAGAAGAAAAGTACTATTTATAATTATAAGGGTCAGATAGTTTTTATTTATTATTTTTTATGATTACTATGTAAAAATATTAAAATAACAAACGGTTGCTGTGTTTCCCTCTCTTTTTCACAATTCCCCAGTCTTAAAAAATATCAAATTTAAAAGGATACAAGTTAATGATATCATAAGGCCCCCTTAGTAGGGTGGAATTCGTTGCTCCACTCGAAAGAATAATATTTCTTGATTTCCCAAAAGAATGATATAAATGTGAGGTATGAATTATATTCCTACGTTGTGTTGAGTCCAATATAGCAGGGCTATATATAATTTCAAAATGCATCCCTTTTTCAACTAGTTGATTATAACATTTTCTACTCATTTTATACGGTTCTTTTGATTCAGAATTAAAACAAAAAATATCTGCATCAACATTGCTACACACAAACTAAAAAAAAAAATACAATTACGAGTAATAAAATAGTTATAAAGCTGAGAATTTGTTTATGTTTTATTACTCCTATTAAAATATACAGTGTGACGTTTTTTGAGGCTGTTGGAAATTCCGACTACCTGTAGGGGGCGCGGTATTGACGGAAACACCTGATCGAAATGAGTAAAAAATTATAATGTAAACAAAGGTGCATTTACAGGGACTTTCTAAGTATTTGCGAAGAAATTCTACAGGCGATTCCTTGACCAATTCTAAGACAAAAGTAAAGAATAAAAATTTTCTCAAAAATGCTCCATTTTTTAGTTATGGGGTGTCAAACTTTCTATATTTTTTTCATTTTTTGAGTACAACTTCTTTATTTTTTAAGATAATTTGATCAAATTTGAAACACACTCTAGTTATTATAGTCGTAACAAGATAAAAATATCAAATATCGAAATAAAATACAGGGGGATGTATTTTGGGGGTATAGACCCCATTTTTTATGCCATAACTTTTTTGTGCTACCCCACTTAACATTTTAAATGAGATATTCTAATTCCTTGCTTTTTTCTGAAAATTTTTGATCCCTTTAATTTTTTCATAGCTTTAGAAGTTATTTAAAAACATGTATGAAGTAGTATGCCAATTTTGCATTAAACAGAGGTGGCTTTTTTTAAAAAATAAATACCAGAGACTTCCTAGAAGATTATTAAGACGAAAACAGAGAATATTTTCTTTAAAATGCTTCGTTTTTAATTTAAATTAAAATAAAATTAACAAAATAAAAAAAACTTATTTATAGGATTAACGAAGCATTTTAGAGAAAATATTTATATAACTCTCGAATACGAGTCATTTGAATTTCTTACTAAAAAAACTGAATAATTACATTATATACGAGCACTTTAAATTTTTGCTAAAAAAATGGAGTCTGCGAAAATCAATGTTCCCATATACATATACCCTCGAAAAACAGACACCCTGTATAAATAATTTATTAATTAAAGTAAAACTTACATGAAACGCTTGTGATGTCATTGGTAAAATCCCAATTAAATTATATTTCTTATAAAAAGGTGATTTCGTCTAAAAAAATATAATATAATTCAAATCCAAACTTTTTGTCTTTTCTTTATAAAACTCATGCAATGAATAATAAAATAACTTACAACTTTATGAAGAATATCCGGAGTTTTAAATGTAACTGTTAGTCGATTTAATATTTTCATATCCTCACATCCCTAAAAATTATAAAGACTTCAAAAATCACTGTAAGTACTTCTATGGACCAAAACAAGTTAATAAAACAGTACGAAAATAAAACAAAAGTATATATTTTTGCCACCAGAGGGCGACTGGAATTTTAAATTTCCCAATTACAAAATTGATGATTCTCGTGACATCAGTAAATTATGACTTTCAAATAATGATAACGATTTGCATTAAGTTTTTATAGTACAAATTCAACAATAAAATTTATTATTTAATATCAAATAGTCAATAAAACATACAGGGTGACCCAGTCATATGCCCACAGTCTCTAGCTTCTTTGCTATAAAACATATGGACTTGCGGTTTTCAGCAACATATAGATACATGCATGCCCCACAATTTAAAAATATGTTCGATATATACAGGGTGTCCCATCATGGCCTACTGAATCAAAGTTATACTTTTTAAATGGAACACCCAGTATATTATGAGATTTTTGGATTCCTTATCAAAAAATATTTATACTTTGTATAAACTTTTATGGGTCTATCATCACTCGTTTTGCTGATATTTGCCATTTAAGCCAAAAAAAGATCAATTTTTGAAAAATCACTACTCTAAAACAGAAGGTCATGTTGGCTTGAAATTTTGTCAAAAATTTTTCAACATCGTCTAGTCTACAACTATCATGTCAAATTTAAGTTTGTGATATTCTTTTATCAGGGTGCCTTATAAAACGCAAATTGAACAGTTACACGAAATTTTCAAATGGAACATCCTGTATATTTTAACATCAGTCGATGGCATTTTTTACAAGCTTTCTATTGATATAATGTTTGTATGGTCGCTTATCAATGGTTTAGGAGATATTAATATCCAAACTGGGAAACAGTGAAAAAAGACAAAATAGCACTCTTCGTGAATTTTTTCAGGATTTTTTTAATTTGCCTAAAACTTATTTGTGTCTTTCTCTATTTTGCTTTTTTAATAATGTTGTTATACTACAAAGCAGTTTTTGTTGCTTTACAACACAAATAAAATCGAAACTTGCAATTATCAATTTTGGTTTTCTAAATTTCAGTATGTTTTGAAAATTTAACAACTGATGTTACCAAGGAAACCCCTACTAAACTGCAAGTCTATATTATAGACCGTGGGCATATAACTGGGTCCCCTGTATGTGTAATCGTTTCTCCAAGTTCATACTTTTGTCACCAGAGGGCGAGTAAAATCATAAATAGTGAATGGGCAAAATGAAACACCCTGTATATATTTTTGAAAATTAAGAAACTAATAATTATGGTATTAATCAAATATAATCTAAAAATGATGCTTTCAATTTTACCTTAATTTCTTTGAAAACTTTAGGAACAGGAATGATTTCATTGCTCTCTCTCGGTTCGCCTTTCTTTTTCTTCTTTTTGGGTTCGACTTCATCTTCATTAAATTTTTGATTAATCGCTATAGTTCTATAACCATCTAAAATTACCATAGTTAGAATAAAAGCGTTTAAAAAAATATAGAAACATTTTTACACTCATATAAAGTTCTAATAGTATCTTCATAATTTTCTTCAGTGGCAACACATTCTTCATTAATACATAAATCAAAAAAACCTTTTACTATATCCTTCATATTTTTAATTTTTAAAAATAACAACAAAAATAAACGTGTTTACATCGTGTTTAGAGGTTATGTTATGATGTTATGAAAATAAAAGTTAGGTTATGTCATGTTTATTTATAATTTAATAAAATTTAAATAAATGAGGTATTAAATTCAATTTAATTATTATACAATAATAAAAATTAAAATGTTTGCAACTCGTATTATAAATAATTTTAAAATAACTAAAAATTTAATACAAAACCGAAATAAATTGCCAAAGGTTTTGCCAAGTATTTGCTTAATATCGAATAGTAATTTAAATAAAAACAAATCACAAAATGATGAACTTGGTGATATGGCTTCAAAATATAAAATTTTTAAAGAAGAAGATTCGGAAATTGTGATAGACATTTACGAGGAAAGATTAAAGTATCAAAATCTCTTGGAAGAGGAAGAAGAGAAACAGGATGAATTTGCAGGAATTAATTTAGAACGTATGTATTTTTAAATTTCAGTAGCATTAAGATCATATTAAAAAATGCTACACTTGATTTTGATTGGTTCGCTAAATAAACCAATCAGGTTTAAGTATAGCGTTTTTAATTCATATATTATAATAAGTAATTTTTTAATTTTTCTTTAGGTGGCTTGAATGGTGTTTTTGAAATTGAAGATTTGGTTGATGTTCTAAAGCGAGAAAATGCTCAGAATATATTTGTTGCTTTAGTTCCTCAAGAAATACAATATGTTGATTACATTTGTGTGGTTACAGCAAAGTCGCAGAGGCACATGAAAGCTATTTGTCAATTTGTTAGAAGAGTTTACAAACAGAAAAGACATAAAGGTGATATTATTCCAAAGCTAGAAGGTGGAAATTCTGCAAGTTGGTTCGCTCTAGATTTAGGTAAATAACTATTATCCGATCCGATAAAAAATAGGGACACTAAAAAATTAATTCCCACTAAATTCCATTTTTCAATTGTTTAATTTTGTTTCAGGTAATATAGCTCTTCATATATTTACTAAAGAAGCGAGGGAACTGTATGATTTGGAAACTTTATGGTCTGTAGGTCCGATGTATGATGAAGAGACTAATAAAAAGGATTTAATTGCTGAAATGTTGGAAAGACATTCAATTTATTTAAGTGACTTGAAACCTGCTACTTAAAGTAATAATTTCGTTTAAATATAGTTATTAATTTTTTTAAATTATTTTTCTTGAATACCCCAGTTTTTTATCTTGAAAAATATAGGTGTTTATCATTTAAATTGGTTTTCATGCAGTGGCTTTGTGTTCGTCAGATTTTAATTTAAAACCAAAAAATTAAATAAAAACAGTTGAACATGGTTATAACGAGCTCGGATAAAACGAGAAATACAGTAAATTCAAAAATAACTGAAACCGCAAGTATGCAACCAAACATACTCTGTAGTGATTTTAGATTTGCTACATTGGTGTACCTGTTAATTTTTTTTTAAATTTAAATCTTATCTGTCACTTTCAAGTTATTTCTCAGTTTGTTGCAAATTTTATAAAAAATAGTTTTTTTCAGAACTAAAAATAGTGCAGTTAAAATCATAGGTTAAAATATTCGCGATGTTTTTTTCACCGGAACAGAACGCGTATATTTCAGTGTAGCCAACTGTGGGAAACTTAGGTTTCCTACCTTGCAATGTCAATGGTTTCAATCTTAAGGCCACTGCACAATTGACGGAACGGATACGTTACGATATAAAAAATAGAGATAAAACTTCCGAGTTCCCTGTGAGTGAGTGAATGAGTATGAAAATAGCAAATTGCATGCTCACTCACAAGGGACTCGGATGTTTTATTTCTCTTTTTCATAACCGTAAGGTATCCGTACCGTCAATTGTGCAGCCGCCTTTATTTGAATTCACTCTATACAGGGTGTCCCATTTGACGTTGGACTGTATGGGTATCTTTGTTATTATTGGAGATAGAAAGTCGGCTAAATAGACAAAGTAGTAGAGATTTTTTCGAATATTAATAATTCATTTACAAAAAATTTGAATATTGTATCGTTCCAACGATATCTTGAAAAAACAAGAAAATGCGATTTTCAAAATATGGCTATAACTTTTTTATTTTCGGTGGTACCAAAAAATTTTTTTGACTTAATAGAGACAATTTTTTATGTACAATGCAGTAAAACAAATGAATATTTTTTTCGCTAACGGATTGACCGGAAATGAACCGAACTTATTTTTTTCTTATGGCAGCCATATTGGAATTACACATATTCGGAATTAGTGTATTTTTCTGAGTAATTTGATATATCATATGTAATGTTTTAATAAAAATAGAAATTATTTTATTTTACTAACCAAAAATGGCCTTGGATAGATGTAAACTGTCAATACATATAAAAGAGGGGCCAAATTATGTCGCTTCCCTATGACACCCGACGGAGCTGTGATTATTCAAAGTTGACGCCGTCGACCGTCGAAAAAGTTTTTAGAAAAATCAACAATTTTCGGAATATTTTTTAAAGTATTACCAAACTTCAAAAAATTTAAAAATCATACAGCTAGTAGAATATACACTCCCCTTTACGATACCCCTCGAATTTTTTCAATCGGACAAAAAAAACACATTTTGTGTCTACGCATAAAAAACGTTCAAATTGGGGGTAAAAATACAAAGAGGGTTGTATCTCTGCCCACCTAATAGATACACCAGGGGGGGTTAAAACCACGGTCTTTAGAATTGTATATGATTTAAAACATACTAAAATATTTAGAGGGTGAAACCGAAATAAGCTTTGGAGGCGAATAGCTTTTTTCGGTGTGGTCCGATCAGAAAGTTTTTTTTTCATAATCTACATACAACACACAATACAATGTTGGTGTATATTGGGTTGCCTAAAATGCATTTCTACGCCTTTCTAATCCTTGTCAATGCGAAGTAGAACCGAGATTGTAATCGATTTACTTCGGTAATGCACGAATATGACCACAGAGTCAAGGAGCATAAACATGACTTGTTGAAGCATTTCAAGGTCGCATAAGGCTGTACTTTAATGACGTTTGATGAAAAAAGTAATTTTTCTTTGCCAACTAATTTCTATGACGACTCAATTTTTTCGATCTAGATCTTCTCCAAATTATGATTTGGGGGGTTTGTAATGTTTCTCTATAATACAGTTATTCTTATATTGTGGGCCCCTGGTACATTATTTTTGTTTTATACATATTTTTTTTAAGGAATTTCATTTTTGATATTCATATTATCACCTTCTACCAATAACAATATACGAATATAGTATGAATTTCGGTATTAAAATATTTATTTCGAAATATACACTTTTTCCAGCAAATTTTTTTTTTAGATAATAAATGTCATTGTGAACAAAAAATTTCCCATGAACTAATATTTTTTTTCGGCTCCTTAAGAAGTTACCGCAATTTTAAAATTCTAACATTTTAACGATTTTTTTGGCACCCTGCATAATTTTTTCTTTCTTATGATCATGTTTTTATCTAAAAGATTTATGGTAATTTTAATCTCTTTGACGTCACAATTTCTCTTTTTACATCTGACGCTGCAGGTTGTCTATAGTATTGTTATTCTGTGGTTGGTTTCGTCGGCTGCAGTCGGCTCCGTCGGTTTTATTAACGATTACGAATCGAAAAGAATGGAGTGAGGAAAATTTGAAATTAAAATCATATGGTGTTATAAATGAAATCGGAAATAGGCTTCGGTGCCGATCGTGAATGATCATAAAATATTACCTACAACGCATACGGGCAAAATAGAAGTTGTGACGTCACGAATTCAAAATTTAAAATTAAATAAAATATATTGATCCAATTAAAAAAATAAATAGCTTATGTAATTATTTCCTAAAGGGCTATCCGTGACGAAAAAATTATTAATAATCCGTTTCACCTGGGAAAGGCTCATTGATCAAGGAATTGCCTGTTGATTTTTTCGCATGTATTTAGAAACACCCTGTATAATAATTGCAATATTACTCACAAAATAAATAAAAATTTCTTGATGATATTGAATAAAATTATCAGCCACGTTTTTCAGTCGCCTTATTTATTATCCCCTCGGCGCTTTTCAAGCACGAGTTTCAAAGGCACATGTTTGAGCTTGCTATACGTAACTTTATAATGACCACTACTGAATAATACAATGACACTGTATTACCTAAAGTTATTACCTTCAATTACGAAATTGGACATTCATTATTTAAATTACTAAATATCACCTAACAATATTTAAAAATCAAGTGCCTATAAATTACTCCATATTTTTTACTCCTCAAATTAATTTTGACAAAAAAACCTATTTTTCGATTAACCCAATTTTGGGTTCAACTCGTATTCCTTAAAACATGGTGCAGCACCGACTCAAGCAGTAAAAACAAACACTATAGCGTGTATTCAGCGACCGTGATGAAAAATTTAGAGACGTCGTATTTCTTCATAAGAAATATTTTCTTAAAGACGTGATTAACTTTAAAGACGTCTCTAAAATTTTCATAACGGTCGCTGAATACATTCTATTGTTTCTTATTTCTTATGCCTTCAGGAGTCGGTGCTGCACCATGTTCATGGGTACAAAAAAACAATGTTTTTAATGCTCGAGTCGTTGCTTGGATCGCTGGCGCTGCTTGAGTCAGTGCTGCACCATGTTTTAACCCTATAAGAAAACAAACACATTTACAATTTAGGGTAAGTTATACAGGGTGGTGATTATTTCGATACCAATTTTAAAGTGGAAGAGATACTAGGTCGGTTAAATTAGAGAAAACTTGCGCATTTTTATCACCATTAAAAATCTGAAAGAAAATTTAAGATATTTAAAGTCATTTCAAAATTATGGCCAAAAATCTAAAAAATGTGATTTTAGAAAATAATTTGTATTTTCTAAACCATTACTGCTACATCAATGAAATTTGGTACCTTTAAATTGTTGATTATTTTGAGTTAAATGACGTCAAAAAATATTTTTTTGGCCACCTAGATTCGAAACCGCGATATTCAACTTTCTTATTTCTTATGGCCGCCATATTGGATTTTTACCTCATCAGATAATAAATAATAATACATTTCCAGATTGCTAATTAACATTAATGTGTTCTTTTAGAAAATGTGTTAAATTTGAAAATTTGTATAAAAAACAAATAAAATCAATGTTTTAAGAACAGTTTCCATGGTTACCATAAAAATATCGCCTCAAATGCAACTTTTAATTTGATCAAAATTCTAATAATAAAAAAGCAAATACTTTAATCATTATATTTGTTTAATATTATAAAGACACCAGTTATTTACATAAAATGTTCTTATTGCAGGTCATTTGATTATTTTTTTTTCTATATATCTCGCGTACATCCATTGATGCTATCCTAGGTCTTTCACTTTAGATACTTCCCGTAGGATAAGTAAGCTAAAGGGGAACTATTCAATTCTGCTTACAGTAAACAGCTTCAAGTCTTTTGATGATTCGCTTCATGTGTTCGGAGTATTCTCAACGATCCCAGGATGACGTACTTGTGCATATTGGTAAGTATTTTATGCACTTCTTTTTTTTTCAATGTCTGCAATATTTTCCATTTTTGTGTATCTTGATGTATACCTCCCATAACACCAATTATCAGTGGAATAAAGGTAATCGCATATTCTGGGTAAGTTTTTTGGAGTTCGTAAAGTAAGTCCCTATATTTTTCGATTTTTTCGATTTTTTCAACGACGTACATCTTTTTGTCAGCGATGTCGAATACAGCCATATCGGGCTTGTTTGCTGATATCTGAGAGGTGGTACTGAATGGAAAGTTCCACAAAATCTTGTATTTTTCGTTAGCAACAACCGCTTCTAGCTCACCTTCGACCTAAGCTGGTTTTAAAATCTCATCGAAATTATAAATTTTTCTTAGATGGTGGTATACTACTCGCAGGGCTGTATCATGTCTGCTGATATATAAGGTTTTGGCATATTTAGAGCAAGCTGCAAGAAGATGCAAGATGCATTACGGTTTCTTCGGATTTCCGACACGCGCGTCATTTTGTATCGGGAATATTAGCTCCCAAAACTCTACTCCTATAAGATAAGCAGTTAAACCTCGTCCTGCACTGCAGTGATATATCCTTCAGTTTCTGATTTCAACTCATTGCTTTGTAGGAAGGAATTGGAAAGTTGTTTGGAAAGATCCAGGGCGTTAAAATTTTTTTGGTACTGCCCGTGCATTTGTTTAGATTCGTGGTCATCCTTAAGCTTTTTTAGGTAAGACTCTTTGATTTTAACCTTTAGAACTTTTGGATCCAAGTTGCTTATGCTTTCTTTTCTCCTATTATTTTTATCTAGCTGTAGAGTTAGGTCAACTTCTTCGGCCGCTTTTATTGCTGTTTTAAATAGGAACCCGTTGCCCAGTAGTTCGTGGGTCTTCACTATATTTATAAGCTGGTCTTCGCTATTTAGTATTTCGCATGCCGTGGTGATAGAGATTTTATGATGTAGGTTCTCCATTGAGACAAGACCTCCTCCCCTTCTTTTCGAGGAATATATATCCTCTGTACTGAGGCGTTGGGGTGAAGGCTCCTGTTTTCCCTCATAATCTTTTGGGTTTCTCGGTCCAGATCTTTCAATACCTTAACTAACCACTTCAAGGCACCGAATGTATGAAATATAATAATTATTATTTTCTTTATTATTATTGAAACTAATTTATTACCAATTCTACGTTGGTGAACAAAAAAAGCACGACTAAATTTACATATGGTATAAATTCATTGAAATAAAGTCATTGTAGATTGAGGACATTATCGAAACAGAAAAGTTCTCAATTCTCAATTTTGTTTAATTAAAACGTCTAAATTTACTTCAAAGGCTTCTAAAGCAGTATCGTATAATTATATTTGTGGCGACGTTAAAGGGAGGTAAAACGTAGGGATAGACCACTGATGTCGTCAGTATTTACAAGGAAAACTGCGTCGGTGCAAAGCTCACGTTGGAAATACACGTGAAAAGTAATAAGAACCCTGCGTTTCACCACCAGAACCATAATTATAATAGCCGTGAATAAACGTATACAGTTCCCAAATTACTCCATTACCTATAATAATATTTATTAAAATGTTATTGCTCGCACTTAAATAATTTTACAATTTAATTTCTTCTTGGTTTATACGATTTTTGAAAATTTCACTAGGTAAGTCATTTCAACTGTTCTCATGAAAATTTCATTTTGTCGATTTTACACACTAAATTCTATTTTATTGTCTATCAAATTTAGTGTTAATTTTTCAATTAATATTTGATGCTAGAAAGAAGCAGATATCAGATAATAACATAACTAAGGAAAATATAACTGCTAGAGGAACATATTTTACAAATTTATCAAAAGTTCTTAAAAACGGAACTGCCTCTTCCTTGCATCAAGGTTCTTAAGAGTCATTTTTGAAGTATGCTAAATAGGGTGCTACGGGCGCGTGGATAACTCATAAACCACTTTATGTTTATTTACCAAATTTTGGTAGCATTAAAAAATATTTATAATGAACAAAATCGGAGAAAAGAATTAAAAAATATTAACAGTAAATGTATTTTTTAAGGCCCTTAAAGTAGTCCTACTTTACAGTAAAATTACTCAAAAACCAATCAAATCCCGATGTTGCACTTTTCCGAATTTGTTAACCCATAAAATGTGAATCGATTGGTACCATAAACATGACAATCAACAATTTCTTTGACCAGTTATAACCGCGTTACTAAACGTTGTTTTTGACAAAAGTTGCCCAATTTAAACGCAGCAACAAAAGAAACTCATAAAATAAATAATATGTACAATAGTGTTTAATTATTATTTAAAACTGTGTATATTGTTGTTATTATATTATTTAATTAAATTGGGTATTTATTAGTTTTTAAATCGGTGACCCTTAATTGTTTTGTGTAAGAAAATATTAAAAAAATCGCTCCCATTTCATACTAAAATTAAGTAGGAATTGCAGTTTTCATTTTTCATCCAGATTTCACTATAATACCATTACTTTATCAAATAACCATTGTTTATTAAATTTATTAGATATTGGACATATTACCCTTTCAAAAAATTTTCAGTTACCCAAAAATTTGGATGTGCTGTAAATAATTAATAAAGATTTTGATCGTTTTATGAGGAATTGCATATTTTTTTCTGCCACAAAAACCAATGATTTACTATCTACATTTACCATCTACAACGTATACTTCAGATCATTGTTGTGAACCATTTTGAGATTTATCCGACAAATTATAGTTATCCCAAAACTTAAAAAGCATCAAACATCCACCATGAATCCATGAACCATGATGCTAAACTGAAGAACCTTATTAAAAATCTAATATTTTATGCTCTATCTTTAATAATGCGGGGATGCTTTTCTGGGACCCATTCTTTGGAAAAAAGATAAAACTAAATGTACAAAAATCTGAATAAATTGATTACAGTTCTTCAAAATTCTTGGAATGAAATTTACATTTATACATACATAACTTTATTTTATGTAACTTTAATATATACACGAATGGGACGTGGTTCACCACGTCAAGGTTAGAAAGTTGAGCAAATTTTATCACGAAAAAACCAAAAAAGTAGGGGTCTATCTTTTATGGTTTGAAAGTTACTGGGGTTTGAATTTGGCATCTCCCGTTTTTGCCAGAAATCGGTAAATGATCAATAATTTTCATAATTTGTAGAGAATTTAACGAATTTTTAGAAAATTAAAAAAAAAAACACGCCCTTAATAGGTCATATCTTGGAGAAAATCTTCAAAAACTGCTAAAAAGAAACAATTTTTAATGGATTTTTTTCTTTTCGGTTTTTTTTAATACTTGATAAACGATTTGTGTTTTATCATTGTTATCAATGGAAAGAGGATACTTTCAGCTTTAAAATTATATTCTTTAAAAATCTTTTTACTAAGTTTTTAAGAAGCTATTGATCATTTACTGATTTCTGGCATGCCAAATTCAAACCCTGTAACTGTCATACCATGAAAGATAGACCCCTACTTTTTTGGTTTTTTCTTGATAAAATTTGCTCTACTTTCTAACATTGACGTTTGGTGAACCACGAACGGGACACCCTGTATGTATTGTAACTTGTAACCGTTATAACCTCTTTGAGGTTCCTTGGTTATAATAATATATCTTTAACAAAAAAAAATAAGTCTATAGTTAGTTAACAACGCATGCCCAAAACATATGTGCTAATCTTTTTAAAAATAATGGTTATTCAAAATAATATTATTTTACTTATTATTTTTTTTATTTTTATTGAGTTAAGTAATAAGAAATTTCTAGAATTGCTCTAATATTTTACAAACCCAAAAATTACATAATTTATAAAAATTTATTTAAAAAATAATACATATTGTAATGATAATTATTTTACGATATTAAGTTTATTTCTTTATAAATTATTGTAGCCGGTAATTAAAAAAATAAATGTTGCTTTACTTTTTCCAATATTGTAGGTAGGTACTGTAGTAGTAGTAGTACACTAAAAACTAAAAAATCAAGGAAACAAACTGTAAGAAGTTACAACATTTTGCGATTTTCTCAATTATGAATAAAAGGGAATTAACACGTTTTACATGTTTGCTCCTCAGTTGTTTTTAAAAGGTAGAAAAGAAATACAGGGTGGCCCAACGAAAACGAAACGGTTGGGTTTTGAAAGGTTAATAAAAAAATTGAAAAAACCGTCGTACAGGTAAATTTTGGTTTCGAGGGTGACATATTTTGCAATAGAGCTGTTGCAAAAAAATCAATTCATCCCTCTGGACCTTGGCCACAACCCCTAAAATTGGTAGGATAAGTAATATGTACCTCGTTAGAAAGGTTTTTTTACCTACAATAACATACAAACAGAAAAAGTTAAATCAAACGATTCGTTTTAACGATATTAAAATTTAACATTTAGAGTTTTTACATGTTAAATTTTAAATATCTTTAAAATAAATCAATCAATTTAAGTTTGGTTTTTGTATGTTACTCGAGGTAAAATGATCTAACCCTATCATGCCTTTTAAAATTGTGCTATGAACACTACCCCTTCAATTTTAAGTGTTTTGATAGGGTAAGTAATACCTCGTTGGAAAGATCTTTTTACCACGAGTAACATACAAGAAACAAAAACTAAAAAGATCAATTCGTTTTAAATTGTATTCAAAATTAAACTGTACAGCACATTATTTTTTATTTACCCAAACAAAATTTATCAAACTAAATTGAAGAAAACTAAAATATTATTTATTAACAATTACAAGAGGTTTTTTTATTATTTTATTAAATGTTTGAATTGAGCTCCATCATTCCATTAAGCAAACGTACAAATTTTGCACAAAACGAATTCTTACATTTTGTAAGATTTCAGGAGTTACTTGGCGGGATTCCTTAATAATTATTTCTCTTTACTCCGCTAGAGAACCTGGTTCCATTGCGTAATTCTTACTTTTTAAACGACCCCAAAGGAAAAAATCAAGCGGAGTAATATCAGGAGAATGTGGCAGCCACTCCAAAGGACCTTTATGCCCAATCCATTGCCCAGGGAACGTCGTATAATGGTCGTATCCAAGAATTCCCTAACCGGGCGTTTATACTGAAGGGGTCCCCGTCCTGTTGGAAAACCAGATGGTCTTCTAAATAACGATCGTAATTTTCGATTATATCATCAAGAAATGGATGTAAAAAGTTTTGAAGTAGATATCCAAGTACATTTCCCCTGTTAGATTGCCATCTAAAAAAATAAGGACCAATAAGACGGTCTTCAAAAATTCCAACCCACACATTCAATTTTTGAAGAGTTTGAGTATGAACTCCATGAAATATTGTAGGATTCTCATCTGACCAATATCGACAATTATGACGATTAACGGTTGAGTTTAAGAGGGATCTAGTCGAATATATTTATATGCAATTCCATCTAAACGCCGGACATGATAATTGTAAAACTGTACTAGTTAACTAGAATCGGTTTTTAAATTTCAAAATATTGCCCTTTAAGCTAACATCTCTCGTCCAGATTTTTACTTATTTTTTTTTAATATGGTAAATATTCCTTATCAAATATGGCCAAATTAGGTGTTTTTAAAGTAACTGTAAATTTTTGCACATTTATTAAAAAGAGAAAATCTCGTCGAGAGTATTTTATGGTATTCATCTTCTTCCAATTTAGAAAAAAAATTAAATTTCGTTATTTGGTTATTTAAATATAGTGTCGCGAGAAGAGTATCTTTTTCTACCAAAAGTGTCCAAATTGAGACGCCACCTGCCAAGAATTTAAAAATAATATATTCTGCGCTTTGATTAGATATCTAAACATACGATTCTTGATGCATCTTACTATTTCCATCTCTTCATGAACTTTACGGCCATTCTCAATAAAAAGTTGCATGCAACAAGATCCCTCTTAAGAAAAAAGTGCACTCGTCAGAAAACAGATATTATAAAGAAAATTCCGTTCCGTCATAAACTCACAAAATTGCAGTCGCCTATCGAAATCAAATTGAAATTTGTGACCTTTCAATAATCGTTGAATGATTGCTTTGCTAATTTTAGTCACAGTCACCATTTTTCTTGTGCTTGAAGTTGGATCTGCAGCAACTTGTCCTAGAACTCTAATTTCAAGGAGTTCGTTTCTCATTGAATGAAGACCTCCAGGATGGCATTTTTTTATTACCAATAGAACCAGTGTCTTTAAATTTTTGAACTAACTAGAGTTCTAGAGAACGTATTTTCGGTTACAATGTTTCATTGAACGTTGTTCGTTGAACAAATTAGTTGTATGATAAGCATTTTCATCATTTTTATAAAGTAAAGAGCGATTAATTCAACCCTTTCCGGAATTGTATAAACCATTGCTCACAAAATTTTAAATTTTGATTTCTAAGTAATCGATGAAGATGATCAATGATCACTAATACATACAACTCTTAAAAAAATCCCAATCCCAATTTTGTTTCAGATGTTACGCAATTTTAAACAATTCCTTGAACAAATTTAAATTTCTTTTCAAAATATCTCCTTTGTATAAATGAAAAAATTACTTGTATGTTGTATGTACATGTAGAAATTTTATATGTTAAATTTTGAATATCTTAAAAAAAAATTTAACTTCTGTTTTTTGTATGTTACTTTAATAATAAAATTATCCCAAAAATATCTTTTATTGAATAGTAAGGATGAAAAGCAATTTTATCAATAGTTACTAGGGGCAAAATAACCATTCCGACGAGATATTACTTACCCTATCACCTATCAAGACAGTTAAATTGAAGGTGTAGTGCTCATAGCTCAATTTTAAAAATGATAGGGTAGGTAAGATCATTTGATTTAAAATTTAATATGTAAAAACTCTAAATTTTGAATATCTTTAAGACAAATCGATCAATTTTACTTTTTTTGTATGTTATTCTAGGTAAAAAAACCTTTCCAACGAGGTATTACTTACCCCACCATTCCTATTAAAATTTTAGGGGTTGCGGCCATGGCGCACAGGGATGAATGGATTTTTGCATCAGCTCTATTGCAAAATATATCCCGCTCGAAACGAAAATTGACCTGTCCGAGTGTTTTTTTAAATTTTTTTTATTAACCATTTTAAAACTCAACAGTTTGGTTTTCGTTGGGCCACCCTGTATATAAAACTTGGCAGATTTCTCACAAAAAGACTACAAAACTGTAAGAGTATTTAGTGCTTACATAAGGCACTTTAAGTGCAATTCTAAAACTTAATTAGTTACTTATATAATTTTTAATATTAATTTTTTTCTCATTTTACCATAAATAAAGTTAAACACAGGGCGTTCCATTTAAAAGGAGCCACCCTAAATAACTCTCAAAAAAATAATTATTTGTAAAAACGTCGTGACACGTCGATTTTTACCTTCAGGGGGACATCTCTTTCCGACAAAATAAGAATGGTAATTGCAACCCCCATCCCTACGGAGCCACCCTTTCAATTTTTTTAAATGGGAATGGGGGTCGAGTGACGCATCATTTTAAAGGTCTGTTTATCCTGAAAATAAAAATATGATTTGTTTTGGCCCTATTTTAATTGAGTCATTTACAGGACACGATAAAAGAGAAAAATAAAAAGTAATTTATCGTAAAAAAATTATAAAAAAATATGGTAACTAATTTATTTTACAATAATTATAAATAATGAGCGTTTGTTAAGTTAGAGCATTTGTTTTATGGTCAAAACTTCACAATTTATCCAAAAGTGATTTAGAAGTACATAAATAATACCATTATTAAGTATTTTTTTTTTAATTTTTAGGTAGGTTAGAAATCAAAAAGTTTCCAAAAAAATATGACTACCATTAACAGGGTAAAAATGCTTTCAAATGATGTATTGCAATTACCATTCTAATTTTGTCGTAAAAAGATGTCTGGCTGAAGGTAAAAATCGACCTGTCACGGCATTTTTACAATTAATAATTTTTTTGAGAGTTATTTAGGGTGGCTCCTTTTAAACGGAACACCCTGTATGTATCTAAATACATATACTTATTTGATATTTATAATTACAATTGTATGCATTATTTAAAACCGAATAATTTTATATAGAGGAATGGGCCACAATAAAAATTCCTATAAATATTTCTAATTTAAGAGAATTGGGAACAATAAAATATAAAGACCTAAAAATAAATATAAGACAGATATTAGTACTCTAAAGAACTGATCTTATAGATCAGAAAAAAATTAAAAATCGGACGTAGGAAATTTGAGTTCCGTACTGCTCGATTTCATGATTTATCATGATTTTTCTTCTTAAACTCGCGTGGCCTCTAGCGGTCCGCATTAATTTGCTATGAAGCTTCAGAAAAGTGGGATGGATTTTCTATTCCCTCTTAGAATCCGCGACGGAAAATTATCACGGGACTCTAGGAAATCACTCTTAACTCAAATTATTTCATTTACAATTTTTGTTTTTATGAATCAGCGCCTATGTGAGATGTTTTGTAAGCTATAAAACTTGTAAATGAAAACCCACATAACATATTTAAATTTAAAGGTCTTTAAACTTAAATGATTTGACCAGAATCTGGGTATAAGAGTGATTTCCTAAACGACAAATGTACATCAGGGCGTACCTTTTGTGGTAGACATAAATTCAGAGTTAGAAAGTAGAACAAAGATCTAGGGGTTTGTTATTACCGATAATATACATGGTGTCCCAAGACTCAGTTTACAGGCCATATCTCCGTTATTTGGAGAGATAAAAAAATCGAATCAAAAAAGCTTTGATAGATAGATAAATAAAGATAGATAGATAGATAAAAAAATTTAACACTTTATTGTTCCAAATATTATGAAGAATATATGTACGGTTTTTTTACACCTCATTATAAATCACCCTGTATATATAATATCTAACAAATGATATTTTGAATAGCGGAAGACCGTTGTCTATTTTAGTTTACATGATTTTTGCTTATAAAATATTGCACAAAAAAGGGAAAGAAAAGAGGAGTACAGGAAATTTATTTTTGTTATAAAATGAAAACCCACCTAAATTGATTTAATTTGAAAAATAACGCGTAAGTCTTATTGTTGTATATTTAAACTTCTGGAACTGAAATAAAATCAATCGCATTGAAGCCGGGCTTTGCGCAATGACTTAATATCTCAAGAAACTGATGAAATCCTTCATTATTTTTATAGTCATATAGTATTTTTGTTACGAAATCAGAAATGGGGAAGTGTAGTAGAATTTACTCGAAAACCAAACTTAATAAATTTTGATAAACTCTTTTTTACCCATATAAAAAGTTTTCTAAAATAATTTTCAAATTTCTATTATACTATGAGTTACGTCACTATCACTTTTTAGAAGTTTTGCAATAAGACTTTTTATTGCCAAAAAAATATTTTAAAAAATCTTGAGGAAAAAAGTAATATACAGGGTGTTTGCAAAATGTTCCACAGTGATCGCGGCTTTTATTGAAGAGCTTTTCTTTTTTTATAGGCTGGAAGAAAATTAATAAAAAATTTAGGATGAATACAACTTATAGTTAGCCACTTTTAGCTGTTACTTGTATCCTAATTTAACATTCCAGGGCATAGAAACAGGTCAATTTTATAATTTTGCTTAGATTTTTAAAAGTCTACATTCAATTTTCCATAAAAAAGTAAACCTGTTAAATTTCACTAGGTTTCCTAGTTTTCCTGCAATTTCCCATTTTTAATGCAAAGTCTTTTTGTTAAAATCAAATTAATTTTCGAAATTGTAAACAAAATAAATTAAAATTAAATCGGTTTGATTTTTTGTTGATGTTTTAAATATAAAAACATGCCAGAAACACCTCATTTTAAAATTTAGAGACATGTTTTCATATAAGATTTAAAATAAAGTATTTCTAACGTTTATTTATTTTTATTTAAATCACTGACTTACCCCCAGTAATATCAACAGACTTTTAATTTTAAATGAGGTTTAATTTGACATTATAGTGTTTTTATGAAGTGTGAATATAGTTTAAATGACATTTAGTTGCAAAATGGACTACACAAGGTGACCCAGTCATATGCCCACGGTCTATAGCTTCTTTGCTATAAAACATATCGACTTGCGGTTTTCACCAACATACAGATACATGCATGCCCCACAATTTAAAAATATTTTCGATATATACATTGTGTCCCATCATGGCCTACTGAACCAAAGTTATATTTTTTTAAATCGAACACCCAGTATATTATGACATTTTTGGATTCCTTATCAAAAAATAATTATACTTTGTAAAAACTTTTATGGGTATCATCACTCGTTTTGCTGATATTTGCCATTTAAGCAAAAAAAAGATCAATTTTTGAAAAATCACTGCTCTAAAACAGATGAACATTTTGGCTCGAAATTTTGTCAAACAATTTTCAACATCGTCTAGTCTACAACTATCATGTCAAATTTAAATTTGTGATATTTTTTATCAGGGTGCCTTATGAAACGCAAATTGAACAATTAAACGAAATTTTCAAATGGAACACCCTGTATATTTTAACATCAATCGATGGCATTTTTTACAAGCTTTCTATTGATATAATGTTTGTATGGTCGCTTATCAAAGGTTTAGGAGATATTAATATCCAAACTGAGAAACAGTGAAAAATAGACAAAATAGTGCTCTTGATGAATTTTGTTGAGGATTTTTTTTATATTTCTTTCGCTATTTTGCTTTTTTTATAATGTTGTTTTATTTCAATAGTAGTTTTTGTTGTTTTATAACAAAAATAAAATCGAAATTTGCAATTATCAATTTTGGTTTTCTAAGTCTCAGTATGCTTTGAAAATTTAGCGACTGATGTTACCAAGGAAACCCTTATTTTGTTGAGTTTTGTTTTAACGGCTTTTTATGTACTTTTGGCAATAACTAAACTGATATAGTGAACTCTTCTAAAGAAGTTTCGATTTTATTTGTGTTGTAAAGCAACAAAAACTGCTTTGTAGTATAACAACATTATTAAAAAAGCAAAATAGAGAAAGACACAAATAAGTTTTAGGCAAATTAAAAAAAAATCCTGAAAAAAATTCACCAAGAGTGCTATTTTGTCTATTTTCACTGTTTCTCAGTTTGGATATTAATATCTCCTAAACCATTGATAAGCGACCATACAAACATTATATCAATAGAAAGGTTGTAAAAAATGCCATCGACTGACGTTAAAATATACAGGGTGTTCCATTTGAAAATTTCGTGTAACTGTTCAATTTGCGTTTTATAAGGCACCCTGATAAAAAAATATCACGAACTTAAATTTAACATGATAGTTGTAGACTAGACGATGTTGAAAAATTTTTGACAAAATTTCAAGCCAACATGTTCTTCTGCTTTAGAGTAGTGATTTTTCAAAAATTAATCTTTTTTTGGCTTAAATGGCAAATATCAGCAAAACGAGATGTTGATAGACCCATAAAAGTTTATACAAAGTATAATTATCATATCATAATATACTGGGTGTTCCATTTAAAAAAATATAACTTTGGTTCAGTAGGCCAATTCTGTTGAGAATACAATTCCTGTCACTTTATGTCAAAATTTTCAATTTATTTCTGACGTATTAATAAATGAAAATACAAATATTTTCAGTCGTTATATTCTCTTTCCAAATATAACTCGTGGTAAGAATATGAATCGATAAGTTTTTAGAAATGCTTACTCATTTTAATCTGAATCTTTTCGATTTTCGATAATATTCTTACCACTTGTTATATTATCCTTGATAATACTGGGGTTAAAGTCTTATTAAAATTTTAAATTTTGTGTATTTTATTTAAATTTGTTTAAAATTTTGAAAATTATCTGATTTTAGCAAGTTCACATGCTAATAAAATTCGAAATTCCAGAAATACCACTAATCCTATCAAAAAGTACTCGCTATTTTGGCAATAAACCTATCTATAGATAGTAATTCTATTTATTTATTAATCTATTTTACACAAAATCAATCATTTTCCTAATTAAAGTCTATTAAATGTTTTTGGACAAAATAAATTTGATTGTACAAAGACCGTTTATTATCAAGAGCTATTACAACTTACAAGATAAACTGTAATCTAGTTTGATTTATTGATGTAGTTCTATTTTAGTATATTATATTAGATATTTCACGTGTTAAAACATGCCTAATTTAGATTTAATAGGCGCACTACCAAAAAAATAAGAATCCTTAGTAAAACCATTATAAAACTATGGACGCCATTTTCTGATTATATAAAAGCAATAAGTTCTATTACCTTCCCGATTATTCCAAATTCTAATAGCTTCAGACATTTTTTTGCTTACTTATCATAATTATTATTTTTAGTAAATCTCATCATAACTTAAATTTGGAAAAAACATGGCGAACCCTCAAATTTTTAATACTTTCGCATCATTAGGAGTCAGATATGGTGATAAATACAATGTCAGTGATGATTGTTTAAGTAAGTTTGCCCGATTTAAATTTCTGTAGAAATTTATACTATTGTTATCATTTTTCACAGGTATTTTAGAAGAAATTCTTCGAAAACTTGCATTGGAAGACCAAACCCTTCGAACTTTTCGTCGAGCAATTGGGTTTGGCCAAAACATTCGTAAAGACCTCATACCTTTACTAATTTATGTAAAAGATGACACAGAAATATGTGATGCTACTAAAATAATTGACACCACCATAAAGATCTTGGTAAATTTAACTATACCAGTTGAATGCCTACTATCAATTGACGCGGTTTCTTGTACTGATGTCGGAAGGCACACAATTTTTGAGCTAAACAAACTGTTGATCACATCAAAAGAAGCGTTTACTGATAGCAGAAGTACAAAAGCAGTTGTCGATCACATAAAACACGTAGTTGAAAAAGATTATAATATGGGTGTCCAACAGTGTGACAGCATTAACAACTGCTTGCTCTTGTTGCGTAATCTATTATACATTCCTGAGAATAAGACGTCTATTTCAAATTGTCCGTTGGCGAACACCAGCATGCAAAATGTCATCATTTGGAACTTATTTACACAACATATCGACAAAATTATTATACATTTGGTTACATGCCCACAGAAAGTAAGTAAATATTTATATCCCGATAAAAATACAACCTGTTGATGAGTTTAAAATACTTTTTGTTGCGAAAGCATCCGTGTGACATTTAATTGTATAATTGATGAAAAAGCTAAAACTCCTAGTTTATTAATAAAAACCGAATTTACATAATCATCATCGAGTAACGAATTTCAACGGTAACCTTTATTTTCCCTTCAAAATATATACAGCTTTATTTATAACCACTTGTTCTAATTTTTATTTTAACCTGTTGCACAAAATATCAGAATATCTTGCGCAAGACATTTTAATTTTCTTTAATAAACACTCAATAATTCTAATTCCCTGCAACTAATTTTAGAAATATTGGAGTGTCTCTACAGTACAATTAATCTCATTAATGTATAAAGATCAACACGTGGGAATTTTGCAAAAGTTATTAAATCTTTGGCTTGAAGCATCTTTAAGTGAAAGTAGTGATGATAACGAAAGTAACACTTCCCCACCTAATCAAAACAGTGGTGATTCCTCCGCAGGAATTCAATCATCAGACCCAACTTCCGATTCAAGTGATAATGGAGGAAGCGTAAAATACAACGAAAGGAACAAAAATATACACACAAACGAAGTAAGAGTTGCACAAAATAGAACAAAAACTTCAATAGAAATGAAACGCGCCAAATCAACCGATACTGAAACATCAAGTAGCGGAGTTTCATCTCTTGCTCAAACCTCAAAAGGTTCAAGTCATCCAGATATTCACATGTTATCAAATAAATCTGATGTTAACAATAAAACAAAAACTATAAACGCCAGCCCTTCATCACAAAGCGAAGATTGTGGATATGTAACTCAAATGGAAAATCAAGAATCCATTTCAACATCAAGTAACGATGATGATCAACCCAGTAAAAAACCCGTATATCAAAAACCTCATTCGTTTCAAAAAATAAGATTACATGCCCTTAAAAGTCGACCAACGGTGATTCTTGATAAAAAAGAATTGCGAAGAAAAAAACTAGTTAAGAGAAGCAAATCAAATTTGTAAATTTTCAATAATTCTTTACAACACATGGGTTTGATTTTATTTTATTTTTAGGATTAATGTGAAAGGTCTGTTGCATCATACACCTAGTGATGATGATGTAACTGTTATCCTCAAAGAATTTACAGTTGACTTTCTTCTTAAAGGCTACGGAAATATTGTACATGATTTATATGAGCAGTTATTGGAGAATATATTAATGCCAGTGGACACATCCCACTTTTTCTGGCTAGTGACTTACTTTTTGAAATTTGCAGCACAATTAGAACTCGATTTGGAGCATTTAAACCAAGTTCTTTCCTTCGACATTATTTCCTACCTAATTTTCCAAGGTATCTGGTTGTATGAGGAACTGGAAGTTACTTCCAAGATTCCCAATTACGATCTAAGACCATGTTTACGAAGACTACATTTGGTATGTGTATTTCCTATTTATATTAATATAGTCTTTAATAATTTTTTTAATAATAATTTTATAAAAAATAATCTATTTTCAGGTTGTTACAGCTATTCGTGAATTTCTTCAGGCTTTCGATATTTACAACAAAATGCCTCATTTATGCGCAGAAGAAAAGGCGCAACTAAAATCTCTTCAAGAAAAAATGGTACAAACTGAAGAATTAAAGAATTTGTTTTTGATTTTACTAAGACAATTCAATCCAAATCTGCAGAGCAAGCAGTACCTTCAAGATTTAATAGTTACAAATCACAATTACTTCGTGTTTTTAGAAAACGCTGCAGAAAAAAAGACGATATCAAGTACTACTAATGTTATGGAACATTTGAGAGAGTAAGTATTAATTTTTTATAGTTAAAACTTATTTTAATAAATATTTAGTAGCAAGATACGCGCTTCGAGTTTGTAAGTACCTTAAAATTTACTTAAATCAAAAAAGTATCAGACAGATCTCTAAAAAAATTGTATATAGTCCAGTACCTTGCATCCAGTAGTTCCGATTTTTTGTTGAGTTCTTTATGATGTTGGTCCAATGAATAAGCCAAGTTTTCCACTTGGGGCGCCGAGCGCAACCTTGTCAAAAATCCAAAAAACCCTGAATGATTAGTTTTTCAAAGTAGACTCATTTGCTTTAATTTGAGACCAGAACCATCTCTGATGTGGACCTAATACTTTCCGAAATACAGCTTTTCAAAATTTTTCAATTTCTTCGAACTCGAAATATTTTGTTGTTCTGTGGAAATTCGGACCCTGTAGGCCTACTTTCATATTTAAGCACCACGGATTTCAACTTTCAACATGTCCATCAGGTCAACAGTCACATAGCTCTCGATAGCTCTAGAGCTTGCAGGAAGTGAAATTCAAACGTAGATTAGATTAGATTATATAGGAGGGCGATTGGCTGCAAATGAGCCTTACCGAACTGCGACCATTTTGATCTTTTGTTCAACCCTTACTCTAGTGGAGTCTTGGGATATCTAAATGCTAAATAAAGCTGATAGGAGGCATAGCCTTGACTTCGTCTGGAATTAGAGTTATCCAGCCAAAGTGATCAAATCTAATGCGAGTTTCATCTTCTAGGCCACAGAATCTGCAAGTTTTAATTTCTGACTTGCCCATTTTGTTGAGATGATACCTCAATAAGCAGTGTCCAGTTAAAAGGCCTGTAATGAGCCTCAGTTCGTTCCTGCTTAGGTCGAGAAGCGTTGTGGCTTTCTTGGGCGAGTATTCACTGAATTTCTTCGCCTGTCTTGAACTCGGAGTATAACTCCAGTGGAACATTATACTATCCCTTTCCCACCCTATAATCTCCTCCCGTAGATGTTTCTTGTTCAGCCCACAGAACGGTTCTGGACCACTCGGTGTAAGGTTTGAGGTCGATCTCGCTAACTCATCAGCAATTTCGTTGCCTTCTATTCCCTGGTGCCCTGGCACCCACATTAGGACAAGCTTGTTTCCTTTTGCCAGTTGCTTCAGGGATTGTCGACATTCCCAGGCCAATTTGGACTCAAGGGTGTGGGCCTTTAATGTCCGAATCGTTGCCTGACTGTCGGTCAATATGTATATTTGTGCTCATTTGAGTCTCCGTTGTAAGCACTCACGGGCACATAATTCCACAGCCAGAGAGTTTCTGCTTGCGCAATGGTTGGGGAAGTTCCCAAGGCCATGGAAACCCTATATCTGAGTCCATATATGCCTACACCTGTTCCTCTATTGGATTTGGATCCATCCGTGAACCACAAGGATGCCTTGGGATCCAAATGATTTAACGTGTGTTTTACCATTCGGCGGTCTTGGACAACCACTTCAAATGGAGTTTCAAAGTCAAAACTTCTCGGCATTATATCCGATGGTTTATTTATGAAGACTGGTTCCAGAGATTCCAGAATCTTCAAGTGGCCTTGCAGGTTTCCACTTTTAAGGTTTTTGTTTTGGGAAATTCTTAAGGCAGCTAGCAGGCCCTCCTTCCGTACCTGCAGATGCAGTGGAGAAAGGTCCAGCATAACCTCCAGGGCCGCTGAGGTTGTGGTACCCATAGCCCCTGTGATTCCCAACCACGCTAACCGCTGGAGTTTCTGGAGCTTGTTTTGCGTGGTAGTTTCTTTCGTTTTCGTCCACCACACCAAGGAGGCATATGTGACGATGGGTCTCACCACCGTGGTGTATAACCAGTAGGTCATCTTTGGTTGGAGTCCCCATGTTTTTCCGAAGAGTTTGCGGCATGTCCATATGGCAGCCGTAGCTTTGAAAATGGTTTTGTCGACATGTGGATTCCAAGACAACTTACTATCTAAGAGAACTCCGAGATATTTTGTCTCATTGGAAAAGTCGATTTTTTGTCCATTTAGGTTAGGCGTTTGTAGGTTTAGTTTCCTCCGCCTCGTAAATGAAATGATGCTGGTCTTTCTTCTACGTCCCCTTTGCACCAGTTGCTGATTATATTTAAGGTATTTTGCATCAAGGCGGATAAGGTCCCTTCATCTTAAAAAAAATTCAAACGTAAAAACAATGCGATGTCCCGCAACATTTTCATCTTCCCTTGGGTGAAGAATCACGATGTGGAGACAGGAGACACACACTCACTGAAGGCATGGATAAAAAACGAAATATCCGGTTTTGATATCTACTTTGATGAGATGATGCTGGAATAGATCCCATCTTTAGGTTTGCTTCTTTCACATTTTTTGGAAAAAAATGTCATTTTAGTGTGTGATCCCATAGTGAATATTATCAACAAGTCGATATCCTCGCGCCATCGACTAAAGCGGCCTCCAGACGATGCGTAGGCCAACGTTGGCCGAATGTACGTTTGCCGCATCGTGTGGATGCTTGACACATCACTAATGCACGAATGTTGGGAATCGTGTTGGCGTTTGTGGAGGTTCGCCTCGGTGACGGTAAATCTACCCCACATCAAAGGACTAGACGAATGTTGGCCCAAATACGCGAATGCATTCGTAATTCCCTTCAGACGATGCGTCTAGACTTGTAATGATTTGTACAGAATTTAGAATTGGTTTTTAAGCATTATTTAGTTGAGTTTTCAACTAAAAAGGACATCATTTATCTAACTTTGATCTGAAATGGGAAAACTACCATTTTAGAATGGATCAATAAGTTGGTTTTTGGTACTGGAACTTCCACTCTAGGTTCGTGATTACGTTGGTGCAAAGTTCGCTTAAGCGGCCTCCAGACGATGCGCCGAACGTAGGCCAAAGTTCGCCGAATGTACGTGTATGCCGTATCGTGTGGAGCTTCGGCGCATCACGAATGCACGAATGTTGGGACTCGTGTTTACGTTTGTGGAGGTTCGGCTCGGTGGCGGTAAATCTACCATAGACGAATGTTGGCCCGAATGTGCGAATGTATTCGTAATTCCCTCCACACGACACGTCTAGACTTGTAACGATTTGTATAGAATTTAGTATTGGTTTAACCATTATTTACTTGAGTTTTTAACTAAAAAGGACGTCATTTATCTAATTTTGATCTGAAATGGAAAAATTGCCATATTAGAATGGACCAAAGAGTTGGTTTTTGGTACTAAAACTTCGTCAACGTTGGACGCATCGTGTGAGGGGCAAACTCGAAGTTCGGCAAACTATGAACTACGAATGTTGGTCTAGACTTGCACAAGTTGACGAATGCCAACATTCGTGGACTTTTGTCATAACACTACATCGTAAGAAGGGACAAGAGTGACAGGTGTAGCGATGATGAGAGCCTGTCAGCATCTTCCTCTACATGAATGAATGAGTATTACAACAAATTTTATTTTTCTCGTTTGACAAGAGACAAGAACGTCTCTTGTGAAACCTGAGCTATGATTTTTTCATCAAAGATTACTTCCGAAGATGAGCGTGACTTGACAATGCGCTCAGCTGATAAATAGAAATCTAGAATTGAATCGAAATGATGTTGTCGCGCTCTCATACATTTTTTCAATGAAATCTCCCCATCCTCTTTCTAACGTTTCGAAGCGATTCGATATTCGATACCGACTTTATCTATTTATCAGAGTCCAGAGCTTTTCATTTTCATGTCTTTGTGTATAGCATCTGTAATGAGCACAGTGATGTACTGTGTACTGGATGTAACTGATGGGTGTAAAACTGTCTCCGGAACATGAATATAGTGAATTGTAGAAAATTAGTCTACTTTGTAAACGTAATACTGAATTCTTATTATTAAAAAAACTAGTACTTCAGGACTAAAATCGCCAAAAACTGAAGAAAGGTCGAAAATTTTGCTTTATTTTGGATTTGAGATAAAGCAGATTGAGCCAACATATCAACAACTCAATAAAAAATGGGTTCGGTTGCTTAGCGATGATTTGGAAAATTAACTAGTAGATAAAGAAGTTTCCTCATTTTCCAACTTTTATTTGCTCTTTATCTACCAGTTAATTATCTCAACAAAAAATCGGATATGAAGCAAGGTATACATCAGACCTTGCTTCATATCCGATTTTTGGTTACTAGACTAGAAATATCAGAAAAATTGAATATTTTTAATTGCACAGCCGGTGAAATTAATGATGCAAAACTTGCTAAAATTTCGCCGACTATGCTCTTAATTAATGAAGATAATAGAAGATGCAAGTATGTAAATTTTAGTTGTAATAAATGTATATTCATCGAATGCTTCATCTGCTACTGTGTTTTTGTTAACTTAAGTCTTAAATGTTCCATTTTTTAAAAACATTTGAACTTGATTTCAGCAAATTACCGTGCTTTTATATCTGCAAACAGGTTGTAAGTATTTTAGAAATAAGATGCTTGTGGGTTGTTTCATTTATCACGATTGTAACTGTTTCAATTCTTCAATTGTTTCGAAATATCGGCCATCCAGTTTCAGAATATGAATAATGCGTGTTCAATTGATTATTTCAGGTATGCAACTATTGAAATAATGCGTAACTATGGCATTCTTCTGGACAGCTTTAAAGAAAATGGCGATTTTGTTAACAATTGCATCTTTACTTTGATGCACCATATTGGAGGTGACCTAGAACACATCTCCACCCTCTTTCAGCCTTCTATTTTAAAAACATTCTCGTTGATTTGGGAAACTGATTATCAAATATGCGATGTATTTATAAATAAAATTACCTACTTACTCTTCAACTGTCGTTCGTGATTTTAGGACTGGTCTGATCTTATTGAGTATGTTATTCATAAATTTGTAAATACCTTAAAAGTTAATCAACAACATAGATACGGCAATTCCATTGCATCACTAATAAAGAACGAATATTTTTCTGAAATTTCTGCAACAACAAATAATGACCTGTAAGTATTTTTCTTTTAACTATATCTTCGTCGTATAATTCTATAATTTATGACCATTGTATTTTTTTGTAGGTGGGATCAGGAAGAGAACAAGCTACAATCTCAAGAAAGTCCCGATAATCAATTTAATACAATTGGATACATAACAAGAAAATATGGAGATATAGGAACTACTGCACTTGCACAACAGACAATAATAAACGAATTGCTGAAACAGGCAATTATAACACAGGAACAGTATGATGATTTTATGAAACCACAAAAATTAACATATAATAGGGCAACAGATAGTAGCACGCTTACTCCAGATTTGTTAATGAATAGTGATGTGAATGGTCTTAAAGAGTTTTTAATTAAAGACAACAAAGGAAAACATTTGATGTGGTTACAAAAAATTACTTTAGAAGCGTGTTTTATTAAATTGG
This sequence comes from Stenus bimaculatus, assembly GCA_963971135.1. Taxonomy (NCBI): domain Eukaryota; kingdom Metazoa; phylum Arthropoda; class Insecta; order Coleoptera; family Staphylinidae; genus Stenus; species Stenus bimaculatus. The sequence goes on along the minus strand of OZ020183.1, from coordinate 41,052,426 downwards.
CACTTACTGAGAATGAAATAATGACTAATATTAAAACAACAATTACAGAACCATCTATTTATTACAATACACGTAAGTGTATAAAAAAAATTAAAAAAAACTTTATATGAAAGTTATCTATTTTTTCAGGTCTTCATCTTCCAATTCCTGTAATACCATGGACTAATGAACAATGTAAAGCTTTGTCCTATCACCCCATCAAACTCCTTCTACATAAACTTGGATTTTATTTACCAGTGGATACGGGGAAGGTATTTGTACGAATACCAAACTCTTGGACTGCTGATTATTTATTCTCTGTAGCCAAACAATTAGGACCTATTGATCCAGGTAAGATAAATTTATTAATTTGACCACAGTAGTCTATGTAGTATTCATACAATATTTTTTATAGAAGTTTTAAAATTTGATGTAGATGTTCTGGAAAATCTTGAAAAATGTGATAATGTCAAAGATGATTGCGGAATTATAAAAAATATGCAAAATATGAATAAATTTTCATTAACTGAACTGAGACAAACGCCTTCTATTTTAAGATATACACCAACGTAAGTATATTCGAAAAATTTTTTGGTGTTGCAAAAAATTATTGTGCGTATTTTTGAAGGCCGAATATGGAATGGATTCAATCTATCGCCCGTGATAATAAAGATAATTCTATATTGGATAGTACTTTTCATACACCCAGGTATTGATTATTGATATCAATAATATACTTAAACAGATGTCAAGGAACCATTGGTTTCCGAAGGCACCTATAGAAGATTCATCTCTCGAACTACCTTTTGATTTCGATTAAAGCCATCGATTACGCATAAATAAATTATTTATACAAAATTAGAATAAGAGAAATGAAAATTTTTAAATTTTTGTTTAAACTACACGTTTTGAATTAATTGATAATCGCATATTTATTACATTAATAAATTTTTAGTGATCGTGAACTATCAATTACAATCCCAGAATTTGAAGCACTGCCATGCAATTTTACACCACCGAAACTAGCCATAGTGGATCGATCATTAAGAGAAACAATCGTAGAAAACCCTGCATCACTCTTTACCATGCCAAATTTACAAAGTGAAGATATTTTGATCGACACTGACCACATCAGCAACTGCGAGACTCTTTCCGTTGCTTCAGATTTAACTAGGATGTGCGTGAGTGATGAAGAGGATAAAGACGTTTATATGAAAGATTTACAAGAATAAAAACGTTGTGGAACAGAATTTATATTTTATAAGATTCGATGTTATTTAATGTTAGATATACATGTAGTTAGATTTTGATAAATATTTCCATTTACTCCTTTGAGAAATGAAAATCTATGCATACGCCTATATTAAGTTTTAAATTATTTTACGCATCATGTGAAAAATAAAAATATTTTTAAGTGTTTTTCAGATTTTTTTAAACCATATATTCAATATATTCAAGCCGTGTTTACATAAGTGCTCTGTAATACTTTATGACTGAGTTTTTATGGGAATCTGATTTGCATATGTCATCCAATCCAATTGGATTTTCGATCGACCTTAGCCAAATGGTAAAATTTTCGATTCTAGATTTAAAAAAATTACCCAGTTGTTGGAAAAATTCCGGGAACAGGTACTTATCACTAAATAAATAAAGTATCGTCATCCACCATCCCCCCAGTTCTACGTTCTCCCCCACCCCACCATTAATTAGTTCTCTTCAAAATTTAAATAAATACTCGGGTGGTTGATTTGGAAATCATTGTTAAAGTTATTGCTACAATACGTGAAGTGTTGCAAAGCAAATAATACCATGGGCTCCTTAAACACAGATTGTACGACTGTAAATTCTTCAAAAAATGTAAGTACTATACCAAATTTTATTTTTTATATTAATACATAGTAGTAGAAAATATTTATTTTATTTCTTTAAAGTAATTTATACTTGAAAAATATTTACACCACTTTCATATAGGTACAAATACTATAAATATCTAAATCTTTTCGGATAATTTATATTGCATCTATGGTTTTTTTTGCTACCCACGGAGCAAATGTTTTATACAAAACCAAATTTATTATTACATGACCTGTTATTGCATCAAGTAGTTTAATTTTATTAGAGAACTAGTATCAAAATCTAGATAAAACCAGTCATAAGCTAGGTATTTGCTCTATCTTGCATTATGTAAATGAAAATATTTCCTCAAAATGTTGTATGTAATTTACGTTTTACTCATTTATTTCAAAATTTCAATTACTCAGAACCCGATTTTCATGCACTCGCATCTATGAATACTCCTAGTTTGTTCATAAAATTACAAAATATTAATTATTCTTTGATCTTTTGCAGTTAAATTCTCGTAGACGCACAAGTTCTCCCACGAGAAATCCAGAGAGTACAACACGAAACTTCGAATTCGAAGATGAAAAGTATGAAGAGTTCAAGTCGCAACTTGAAAACCAGCCCGCCGAAAGCAACGTGGTACGCTTGACATGTCCCAACAAAAGCTTTATCGGCGGACACTTGGCACTTTCCACTGAAGAGGACGATTTCACCTACAATATGGTTTTTCCTGGTGAATTTGATAGTGTAGAATTTGAATTCATCGAGGTGGAAAGAAAATTTATTTTCGATTGCACCATAAAAGCAATCGAAAATTCCTGTCAAGAACTACACTCCACGTCATTGCCGAATAAAGTTTTTCGGACTGTGGAAGCGGCATTTAATAAGGCTTATATTATTTCTGTTTCAGAATATGATATGATTAATGCAATGTCATTCCCAGGGCCGCGTCTAGACCTTTTCGGGCCCTGGGCACAAATTTAATCGCGGGCCCCTTGTAGGGGCGGATTTGGCCCTTGAGGGTCCTAGGCAAAAATTGCAATGGGGGCCCCGGGATACCACAAAATTGCTCTAATCCCAAAGTTGCAATTTAGCTTTTTGAGGGCCTAAAAAAAGAGAGTCCTATTAGACCGAATATAAATCCGTTCCTGTTCCACCAGAAATATATCCGAGATCCAAGTTTATTGAAAAATTCCAAGGGGGACATTAAAAAAATTAAAATTTTGAAAAATAGCACTATTTTACTTGTTGAAGTTAAAAATCTGTATAAAAATAACCACCTGAGCTAGATGAATTAATTTTGCGGTTAATTTAAATAAATTAAAGAATTCTGCAATAAGTGAAACCGACTTTATTGAAAAATTCTAAGGGAAACATTAAGAAGAAATGAGATTTTCTAAAAATTACACTATTTAACTGTTTGAAGCTGCAAGATGATTTTTAAGAATTTATATAAAAAATATCCACGTGAGCTAAAATTTATTTGTCGGTTAATTTGAATAAACTGGTGAATTCTGCAAAATAATAATCCGAGTTTATTGAAAAATTCCAGGGGGAACAATCAAAAATTTTTTGTAAAAATTGCACTAATTTTACTTGTTGAAGCTGTAAAATGATTTTACAAAATTTATAAAAAAATAAATAAGTAAGCTGGAATTAATTTTGTGATTGATTTGAATAAATTAGAGAATTCTGCAAAAAATAAACTCGAGTTTGTTGAAAAAAATCCAAGGGGGAAATAAAAAAAATGCGATTTTGTAAAAATTGTAGTATTTTACTTGATGATTTTTAAAAAATTATATAAAAATAACCAAGAGAGCTACAATTAATTTTGCGGTCGATTTGAATAAATTAGATAGTTCTGCAAAATATAAACCCGAGTTTCCAAGAAGAACATTACAAAAATGAGTTTCTGTAAAAATTGCAGTATTTTACTTTTGAAGCTTTAAAGAAATTTTTAAAATATTATAAAAAAATAACTAAGTGCGCTAGAATGAATTTTGCGGTCGATTAAATATATTTGAGAATTATGCTTAGGGAAGGATTTAGGAATTGGGGACAAAAATTGCAGGAGCTCCGGGAAGTACAAAACTGGACTCATTATTTTTTTAAAGTTGCAATTTAGGTTTCCTGTGGACCTCAAAAAGAGAGGGGGCCCTGGGCTTCAGCCCTATTATTTGACCTATATAAATCCACCCCTGGCAGCATGTACTTTTTAAAAACACATTTTAATAACCATGTTGATTTAAACTTCTTATTTTATAGAAAACTTTGTTATAATTTAATTCTACTTTGTTATATTTTTTTATTTCATTTCTGTTTATATATTTTTTTATAATAGGATCAGGGGAAAATGAAAATAAATAATTTATTAAAAAATGTCAAATACGGGCCTCTTAAATTGGCGAGCCCTAGGCAAGTGCCTACTTTGCCTAGTGGGAAACGCGGGCCTGTTCATTAGATTAATTAGGAATTATCGCAAAAGATCTTGATGAAAGGGGAGTATGAACATGTTTATTAGTTTTTTCTTATCTTATCTTATACTTCTATCCATTCCAGTAGTAAAACAGATTAATCCCTATTTAAAACGTATTGTCGTAATACTTTTAACTCTATGTTTCCATTTCAATACCACAGAGATCATTAATCCCGCAAAATGTAAAAAATTTAAAAATATAAATAGGTAAATTTTTGAATAAAATAATGCCCTTTATTACTTTTCTAGAAAATGTATTAATACATATGTGATTTATAATTTTATAATTTGTAGAAATTAAAAAAAAAAATATTTAGATAATGCTCTTTTATCGAATTATATTGGGTTAAGAAATTCTAGTATAATCTCTTTTATTCTTTTGATAAATTAATTTTCTTATTTACCCAGTTAGTTGGAAAAATTCAAGTACTTACCGCTAAATGAATAAAGTATACTGGAAAAATGGCAGTCTATTTTAACGCTATGTTTTTAAAGAAATTTTGAATTTTGATGAAATAAAATTTGCGCATTTGAAAAATACTCGACCAATTTTAGACGAGTTAGTAAAAGTCCAGGATTCAAATTGATTGGAAAAAATTAGGAATTTTATGTTCTACTGAATCAGTTTAATATGTAATAGAAATTCTAGATTTTCACTTTTTCTCAAAAACGTAGGTATTTCATTTCATTTCATTTCATCCATTAATGAAATTGTAAATTATATTCGTTTCATTACAGCTAATAAAAATTCAAAAATTTTAAATAAATTATAAAATAGCTCCTACTAGAAGTAGCTATCATTAGATTAGAAGTATTAACCTAAAAAAGTAAATTTTAAAAATTAAAATGTTAACTATTCTCAAAAAAACAAAAAATATTTTGTGACGTAATTTTGCGTGGGTGTTGAATACTTGGAAGTGTGTCATTAACATGAAATTCTGAACGTGCGAAGAGATTTATTATCAAAAAAAAACGCATATATAAAATATTTTAAATAAACTTAATTAAGAAACTAATAGTTTTTGTTTGGGGGCATTAAAGGGAAATGAGAAGTATAGTACATTAAAAACATTTATTATCTTAATAAGAAATAGTAACAGAATGAAATATATAAAAAAACAGTGTAAAAAACTTTAGTCAAAAATAATGGAATTTAGTCTAATCCAAGCTAAGACTCGTATGCGACATTGCATTAATCATATCATATTCTGATACAGAAATAATATGAGCCTTATTAAATGCCGCTTCCACAGTCCGAAAAACTTTATTCTGCAATGACGAGGAGTGTAGTTCTTGACAGGAATTTTCGATGGCTATTGTGGTGCAATCGAAAATAAGTTTTCTTTCCACCTCGATGAATTCAAATTCTACACTATCAAATTCGCCAGGAAAAACCATATTGTAGGTGAAATCGTCCTCTGCAGTGGAAAGTGCCAAGTGTCCGCTGATAAAATTTTCGTTGGGACATGTCAGGCCTACCACGTTGCTTTCGGCGGGCTGGTTTTCAAGTTGCGACTTGAACTCTTCATACTTTCCGTCTTCGAATTCGAAGTTTCGTGTTGTACTCTCTGGATTTCTCGTGGGAGAACTTGTGCGTCTACGAGAATTTAACTGCAAAAAATCAAGGAATAATTAATATTTTGTAATTTTATGAACAAACTAGGAGAATTCATAGATGCGAGTGCATGAAAATCGGGTTTTGAGTAATTGAAATTTTGAAATAAATGAGAAAAACGCAAATTACATACAACATTTTGAGGAAATATTTTCATTTACATAATGTCAAGATAGAGCAAATACCTAGCTTATGAACTGGTTTTATCGAGATTTTGATACTAGTTCTCTAATAAAATTAAACTACTTGATGCAATAACAGGTCATGTAATAATAAATTTGGTTTTGCATAAAACATTTGCTCCGTAGGTAGCAAAAAAACCATAGATGCAATATAAATTATCCGAAAAGATTTAGATATTTATAGTATTTGTACCTATATGAAAGTGATGTAAATATTTTTCAAGTATAAATTACTTTCAAGAAATAAAATAAATATTTTCGACTAATATGTATTAATATAAAAAATAAAATTTGGTATAGTAGGTACTTACATTTTTTGAAGAATTTGTGTTTAAGGAGCCCATGGTATTATTTGCTTTGCAACACTTCACCTATTGTAGCAATAACTTTAACAATGATTTCCAAATCAACCACCCGAGTATTTATTTTAAATTTTGAAGAGAACTAATTAATGGTGGGGTGGGGGAGAACGGAGAACTGGAGGGACAATGGATGACGATACTTTATTTATTTAGCGATAAGTACCTGTTCCCAGAATTTTTCCAACAACTGAGTAATTAGGAAATTAATTTATCAAAACAATAAAAGAGTTTATACTAGAAACCCAATGTAGTTTGATAAAAGAGCATTATCTAAATAATTTTTCTATAATTTTTACAAATTATGAAATTACAAATCATATATATATAAAATTTCTTGAAAAGTAATAATAAGGACATTATTTTATTAAAAAATTTACTTATTTATATTTTTAAATTTTTCACATTTCGAATGCCCGTTTTCACCAACGATTATTAAAACTTAGGCATTGCTTATTGCGCTATTGTTGCTAGATATTTTTTATTATTTATTAAAAAAGACCAAACGTCCCAAATTAAATATAAAATAACAGTTTGTTTGTTTATTAGAAAATATATTTTTTATTTCATTTATTTGATCACTCTTTTATGCAAATAAGATTCAAGCTTAAATAATTTTAAAACTACCTCCACTTTTTTCAAAGATGTTTTTGCACTTGAATAACAAAATTTGATGTAATTACTAAATTAGTTACAAAAAGTAAGCCAAAAGAAATAGTCTTAATTTTTTATATTTATATTTCAGATTATACTTAAGAGGATAGTCGCCAAATTTGAGCGCTTGATTTTGAAATTGGCTTGATATTTGCGGTTTTGGACATATTTTTTTTCCGTGGAGCTTTTTTATTTTTTTTTGTTATATAGAAGAATCTTGTAGCTATAAATTTCTTCATTTTTTGTGTTTGTAAGTCAAACCAAATAATCATACGGCAGCAGTAAAACGGGCGCTTTATAAAAATTCCTTCGCTTTGCGGCTCTTCCACTACAGATTTAAAACTGTTTGAAATAATATTTGTCTTTCAACGACAGCAATTATTTAAGATGTAAACGAACAAATTGTATAAACTGTTTTTTTAATTTAAAATCTTTTTAAACTTTTTGCAGCGCTCCAAAAATTTCTTAAAATTATACCTAATTTTTAGAGAGCTGCAAAAAATTTAAAAAAATTTTTAATTAAAAAAACAATTTATACAATTTCTTCGTTTATATCGTAACTAATTGCTGCCGTTGAAAGTCAAATATTATTATAAACAGTTTTAAATCTGTAGTGGAAAAGCCGCTAAGCGATGGTTTTTTTATAAAGAGCCCGTTTTACTGCTGGCGTATGATTATTTGGTTTGACTTACAAAAACAAAAAAATGAAGAAATTGGTAGCTACAAGATTCTTCTATATAACAAAAAAAGAAATTTTAAAAAAAGCTCCACGGAAAAAAAATATGTCCAAAACCGCAAATATCAAGCGAATTTCAAAATCAAGCGCTCAAATTTGCCGACTATACTCTTAATAGAAAAAAATAAATACATACCGTGCGGACATAAAGTAAATCTCCTCCCTGCTAACTTTTGAACGGTTATGTTTTTGATTCTGAAAATTCGTCTACCTAGGAATCTAATTGCGAACTTTCTAATAAAGGTATTTTTGATTTTGTCGAACTTCCGGTTATACCGGAAGTGGATGGCAACTTCCTTATTTTAAATGGAACACCCAGTATATTTTTACATTTTCGTGTTCTCAATAAAAATACCATTAAATTGACCTAGCATAGTGTGGTCTACGATTAATACTTTCGGAATTACGCCCATTTGAAAATCGTATTTTTATGCAACTTAATTTACACCGGAAGTTGGACCCAACTGCCCCAACTTCATTATTTTAAATGAAACATTTTTAAATTAAGTTAATAATATTAAATTTAAACAAAATTATGTTTAATAGTAAGTTCGTTAATTTTGCTGATTAACATAACCACCTTCCATTTCTTGACAGTAATAAAATCTACAAGAAATCTCTTGGATAAAAATGTTGTTTAAATTTAATGTTATTAACTTAATTGCAAAAGAAATCATTTAAAATAAGGAAGTTGGGGCACTTGGGTCCAAATTCTGGTGTAAATGAAGTTGGATAAAAATGCGATTTTCAAATGGGCGTAATTCCGAAAGTATTAATCGTAGACCACATTATGCTAGGTCAATTTAATGGTATTTTTATGGAGAACACGAAAATACAAGAATATACTGGGTGTTTCATTTAAAATAAGAAAGTTGCCATCCACTTTCGGTATAACCGGAAGTTCCATAAAATCAAAAATACCTTTATTTGAAAGTTCGGAATTAGATTCCTCAGTAGACATATTTTCAGAATCAAAAACATAACCGTTCAAAAGTTAGCAGGGGGGATTTACTTTATGACCGCACTGTATATTTATGAAGTACATCAGGTGAGGTGTGGGGTGAGTAATTGTCATCCATCCTCCCTCCAGTTCTCTGTTCTCCCCCACCCACCATTAATTAGTTTTCTTCAAAATTTAAATAAATACTCGGGTGGTTGATTTGGAAATCATTGTTAAAGTTATTGCTACAATAGGTGAAGTGTTGCAAAGCAAATAATACCATGGGCTCCTTAAACACAGATTGTACGACTGTAAATTCTTCAAAAAATGTAAGTACTATACCAAATTTTATTTTTTATATTAATACATAGTAGTAGAAAATATTTATTTTATTTCTTGAAAGTAATTTATACTTGAAAAATATTTCCACCACTTTCATATAAGTACAAATACTATAAATATCTAAATCTTTTCGGATAATTTATATTGCATCTATGGTTTTTTTGCTACCTACGGAGCAAATGTTTTATGCAAAACCAAATTTATTATTACATGACCTGTTATTGCATCAAGTAGTTTAATTTTATTAGAGAACTAGAATCAAAATCTGGATAAAACCAGTTCATAAGCTCATATTTGCTCTATCTTGCATTATGTAAATGAAAATATTTCCTCAAAATGTTGTATGTAATTTACGTTTTTCTCTTTTATTTCAAAATTTCAATTACTTAGACCCCGATTTTCATGCACTCTTATCTATGAATACTCCTAGTTTGTTCATAAAATTACAAAATATTAATTATTCTTTGATCTTTTGCAGTTAAATACTCGTAGACGCACAAGTTCTCCCACGAGAAATCCAGAGAGTACAACACGAAACTTCGAATTCGAAGACGAAATGTATGAATACTTCAAGTCGCAACTTGAAAACCAGCCCGCCGAAAGCAACGTGGTAGGCTTGACATGTCCCAACAAAAGCTTTATCAGCGGACACTTGGCACTTTCCACTGAAGAGAACGATTTCACCTACAATATGGTTTTTCCTGGTGAATTTGATAGTTTAGAATTTGAATTCATCGAGGTGGAAAGAGAACTTATTTTCGATTGCACCACAAAAGCAATCGAAAATTCCTGTCAAGAACTACACTCCAAGTCATTGCCGAATAAAGTTTTTCATTTAATAAGGCTTATACTTCTGTATCATAGTATGATATGAATAATGCAATGTCGCTTATGAGCCTTAATATTAGCTTGGATTAGACTAAATTACATTATTTTTGACTAAAGTTTTTTTATACTGTCTTTTAATATATTTCATTCTGTTACCACTTCATATTAAGATAATAAATGTTTTTAATGTACTATACTTCTCATTTCCCTTTAATCCCCCAAACAAAAACCATTATAGTTTTTTAATTAAGAAGATAGTCGGCGAAATGTTTTAAAAGCGTACTTTTCGCTATTAAAAATTGATTTTTGGGCATTTGTAATCAAAAATTTAACAAAAACGATGCCTAGTGCCATTTAAATTGAATTTAGTTTTCATATGGAATTTTTGTTTTTCATGTAGAGTCTATGATAGGGCCGTACTTTCTGAACAATGATAAAAAAAATATTTTTATTCAAGAAGTACGCCCCTCTCGTAGACTCTACAAGAAAAACAAAAATTCTATATGAAAACTAAATTCAATTTGATTGGCACTAGGCATCGTTTTTATTAAATTTTTGATTACAAATGCCCAAAAATCAATTTTTACTAGTGAAAAGTACGCTTTTCAAACATTTCGCCGACTATCTTCTTAAGTTTATTTAAAATATTTTGTATAAGTGTTTTTTTGATAATAAATCTTTTCGAAGGTTCAGAATTTGAAAATACAAACAATTTTATTTTAAATTATTTCTATGAAAATAAAATTTCTTGAGAGATTTAGCAAGCTGAGATGTTTATTAGATTAATTAGGAATTATCGCAAAAAATCTTGATGAAAGGGGTGTATGAACATGTTTATTAGTTTCTTATACTTCTATCCATTCCAGTAGTAAAACAGATTAATCCCTATTTGAAACCTATTGTCGTAATCCTTTTAACTCTATTTTCTTCCATCTTATTAGATTTTCTTTGTTTCCATTTCAATACCACAAAGATCATAATCCCACAAAATTTAAAAATATAAATAGGTGAATTTTTGAATAAAATAACGCCCTTTATTACTTTTCTAGAAAATTTATTAATACACGTATGTCATTTATAATTTCATAATTTGTAGAAATTAAAAAAATTATTTAGATAATGCTCTTTTATCGAATTACATTGGGTTAAGAAATCTTAGTATAATTTTTTTTATTCTTTTGATAAATTAATTTGCTTAATTACCCAGTTTGTTGGAAAAATTCGGGGAACAAGTACTTACCACTAAATGAATAAAGCATACTGAAGAAATGGCAGTCTATTTCAACGCTACGTTTTTAAATAAATTTTGATGAAATAAAAAATAGTCACTAAATTTGCGCATTTTAAAAATACTAGACCAATTTTAGACGAGATAGTAAAAGTCCAGGATACAAATTGATTAGAAAAAATTAGGAATTTTATGTTCTACTGAATCAGTTTATTATGTAATAGAAATTCTAGATTTTCACTTTTTCTCAAAAATGTAGGTATTTCATTTCATCCATTAATAAAATTGTAAATTATATTCCGTTCATTACAGCTAATAAAAATTCAAAATTTTTAAATGAATTATAAAATAGCTCCTACTGATTAAAAGTATTAACTTCAAAAAGTAAATTTTAAAAACTAGAATGTTAATTATTCTCAAAAAATCAAAAAATATTTTGTGACGTAATTTTGCATAGGTGTTGAATAATAGGAAGTGATCAAGTGAGTCACTAGCATGAAAGCTGAAAGGGGTATATTTACCTATTATCGGAATACCACTAGCAGGTAATAATAGGAAATTGGAGTAATTAGGATTAGGATAATGCGTTTTAAATAGTGATTAATCCATGTTTCTACTAGAATGAATAGAAGTATAAGAAACTATAATAAAACTGCTTATAATACACCCCTCTTTCATCTGTATCTTTTGTGATAATTTCTAAATATACTAATGATGCCTGCTAAATCTCAAAAAAAAATATTTTCTTAGAAATAAAGGCTGGTTGTCGATTCCTCTAAATTTACACCCCCGGTCGTAATTATATTATAAGTATCCTAATCCCTTGAACCTTGATTTTTTCCTCGCAAGGACTTGGAAGGTATAAATTAGGCATATTCCTTATTACCAAGTCGATAAGGTTCACTTTCGCATTTGCGTTGCGAGGAATCAAACTATAAATATATTTTTAGTTAATTACCTCGAGGAAACGTTACGTTGACAATATTATTATTAGGAAACCATTAGGTAATACTAATTTTCATTATCATTTTAAACTTTAGGTCATCTGCGGGATTATGAATTATCTCTGGTATTGAAATGAAAACAAAGAAAATCGAAGTAGTTCAAGATGGAAGAAATAGAGGTAACAGGATTACGACCATACGTTTTAAATTATTATTGTTGAATGTCCAAAATTATTAAATATATAGTACTGGGATTTTTGGCTTTTTAGGACAGTCCTAAAAAGCCAAAAATCCCAGTACTATATACGTTTTAAATTTCTTAGAAATAATTTAAAATAAAATTGTTTGAATTTCCAAATTCTGAACCTGGGCATAGTTTTTGTTTGGGGGATTAAAGGGAATTGAAAAGTATAGTACATTTAAAACATTTATTATCTTATAAGTGGTAACAGTATGATATATACAGGGTGGTGATAAAGTTTGGAACCAAGGTCATAACTTCCGAAAAAAATTTTTTTGTAAAAATCGCTCGGACAGGTCAATTTTTGTTTTAAAAATGCCATCTTTTGGAATGAAAAAAATATTCATGACGTCACTGATAACTTCACTATGACGTCATCATCAATTTTTTTAAATGGAAACCCCTACTTTTTTTACACATTTTTCATAGACCTTTTTATCATATTAATGATCACATAAAAATATTTAAAAAAATTTCAACCATTTTTGAAAAAAGAAAATTATTAATTCTCAATGAAAATATTACAAAAAAAAGTAAATTTTTAATTTACAAGTAACAAATTTTAACGAAAATGTTCAAATTGTTCCATATTGACCATTTGGCATTGTCCCATTCGAGTGTAGACACTATGAATACTATTGTTAATAGCTTCTTCGTCAATTTGTTGCAATTCCGTCCTAATTCTAAGCTCCAATTCTTGTAAATTATTAGGTCTATTGAAATAAACTTTTGATTTTAAATGTCCCCACAAAAAAAATCTAAGGGCGTTAGGTCGGGAGATCGCGGAGGCCACTCAATTGGTCCCCTCCTATCTATCCATTTGTTGGGAAACGTGGTGTTAAGGAATTCTCGCACCGCCTTGCCAAAGTGTGGAGGAGCCCCATCTTGTTGAAACCAAATGTTTTGGTTAGGAATGTTGCGATTTTCATAATTGGGGAAAATACGAAGTAAAACTGGTAGCAAATCAGTCCGCAAAAAATTCAAGTATCTTTCGGCAGTAAGGTTTTCATTAAAAAAGTAAGGTCCTATAAAACGTCTGCCAATCATTCCCACCCATACATTTAACTTTCCCTGTCTTTGGGATTCTACGGCCCAATGAGGATTTTCCTGTGACCAATACCTACAATTATGTCGATTCACTGATCCATTCAATTGAAAGGTAGCTTCATCGGAAAAAATTATACTACTTAAAAAATTTGGATTTTGATCACATCGCGCCATCATTTCTTCACAAAATTGCAGTCGGCGATCGGGATCATCTTCATTTAACTCTTGTATGAGTTTTATTTTGTATGGGTGATACTTTTCCTTTTTTAAAAATTTTGCGACATAGGAATGATCCACATTATTATTTCTTGAAATATCTCTTGTTGAAATATTGGGATTTTCTTCAATCGCAAGTAATAAATTTTATTTGGTTTCTTCATTCACTTGAGGCCGTCCTTGTCGAGGCAAATCTCCTACAGATCCTGTTTCTGCAAATTTGGTAACTAACTTACTTACTGTAGATCTTGAGATTTGCGGTCTATTTGGATATTGCTCATTAAACAAAGCACAAGCTTCCCCATGGGTTCTTTTTCTATCGCCGTATCCTACCATAATTAAAATTTCGATTCTTTCGCGTTCGCTTAAACGAGGCATTTTTAATTTCGCAAAACTTAATAATTGTTGATTATTATTAAACAAACGAAGTAAGCTATTCAAGCATTGGTAAATGGAATTAAAATTTTATTTGCCATACAAAATAACGTCAACTAAAGCACTTTTATAAAGGCAATTTTTATTTCAATAAATTTTGAATATCAAAAGCTTTTCCAAATTTATAATAAATTACAATTTTATTTAAAGTTTATTATTACTCAAACATTTTATTTTAATTGCCTTTTTCATAAAAAGTTATTTAAAATTAGTTTTAACAAAATTCCAATTGTGTAAAGAACAATTCGAATATTTTCAATAATAATTTGTTAAATATATTCCTTTCTTCTTTTCCCTTTTTTATTATGGGTAGAAAACGGAAGTTTAAAATCTCTTGAAGGCTTCCATGGGTGCTTAATTAGTTCATATTGTTGCTTATCGTTAATTGAAGTTATTATGTCAATATAATTACCAATATCATAAATTTATCAGAAGATTCTGGTATAGTTGCCAATGGATTGAACTGTAATTCAGCTTCAACATGTTCTTCATTTTGGATATCCTCAGATGTAGTATTAGCACCCAGAGCTTGTACGTCAATTTTCTTTTTTTTTAAGAAAATATCTAATAAGGTTTTCCCTCGATCTTCAATCCGAAATAGTCTTACTTTCTCATATGCAACCTCAAGAACAACATACCATTATAATTCACCGCTTACTAGAATGATAAGGATTTATCATGGAATTGAGCAAAATGTGGATATTTTTCAACAAAATTTCATACATTTTAAACAACAGATCTCAGAATGTATAAGTTAAAGTTGCCTTTTTAAATTTCATATTATTTAAATTTTTAGGAATTAATTATTAATATTTTTTATTACTTTTATTTACTGTTGTCAATATTTTGTAATTTTTAAAAATTTCCCTGTACCTGGATATGCAAAACTTTAATAATGGTAAAATACTCGGAAATAAAATAAACTTTTTTCAAATTATTTAACTTCATTATTTATTAAAAATATATACAAAATAAGCATACATAATGAAAGGATTTAATTTTTTTTTCTAAAATTTCGTTTTTTCTTAAAGTTTCTCTTAGCACCACCCAGTTTTTTCTCGAAACGTTTATCCTTCTTGGTACTAAGTTTAATTTTATGCTTTGCTATACTCCTGACTTCTTTTCTTACTTCATTAAAATTAGTTGAATCTTCTAACCCCATTCGCTTCATAAAATCGAATCCTTCTTGCAGCCGATAATCGTCTTTTCTAAAGAAGAAAGGTTCCGTCCAAAGTTTTTTAGGGCCCAAATCTACTTTTTGAGAACTGCCTTGATCCTCGCTTGCAGTTATTTTTTCTAAATCCTTATTTGCATCTTCCTTGCTATCATCTTCTTCATCTGTTGAAGAATCGTACTTAAAAGGATTTTTACCGTTTTCCATCTGAGGTTTTGAAATATCAGTCGCAGCTTCCTCCTCATCATTTTTATCATCATAATTCTTTCCAAGCATACTAAGTAAACTTAAACCATATGATTCTTTTTCTTCCGACTTATTAATTTGTATATCATTTATTACTTGAAAAAATTTTTCTTTTGAAGTTTCAGGAATACTTTCTTTTACCACAACATGGTTTTTTGGTTCAAGTTGTTCATTCTGAACTTCTTTACGCTTTTTCTCTTTTTTTGCTTTAATTTCATATTTTGAATGGGACGGTTGAGAAGGGTCGAACCTCAACATTAATTTTCCTGTTTTTTCTTCTTTACTTCTAACGTGCACCTCTTTTGTGCCTAAGACTTCTCCTAAAATTTCTAATTGTTTCTTGTTTTCACTGTCATCTACATCATCTACCGCATTTTCTTCATGATCATTCTCAATAAATCTTTCGTCAATATTAAAACGATCATCGTTATTAAATTTAGTTTGAAGCTTATACAGTTCTTGTCCTTTTTTACCTTGAAACTGCTCCTTTAAATTTAGATTAACGTTATATTCATCTTCTGAACCATCATCTTCAAATAGTGATTGTTTAGGTTCCTCTTCGATGATTTTCTTTTCTTTTGGTTTTTCTTCAGGTTTTGTTGGATTTGAATCTATTTTTGATAACGCACGTTTAATTGCAAATTTTTGTTGATGGTAACTTTTCTTCATTTCTAACATTGAATTAATACGTTTTTGATCAGCTTCTGCACGTTTCGGATCTTTACTTTTAGGCTTTTTCGGTTCAATTTTAATAATTGGTTCAAAACCAAATGATTCGATTTTATTACTATGCTTAACATTTTTATTATTTGTAACTTTAATTCCTTCATAAACTTCTTCTAAGTTAACGCTTTCAATTAAAATTTTTTCTGTAGTTCCATTGCATACATTATTTAAACTCTCGGCTTGTTTAGTCACATCTTCATCCAATTTGCGCTTCTTATCATTAAAAGCCCTAATATTATCTTCGTTAAATTTTCTTTTTTCTTGAGGTTCATTATTTTGCGTCTGTTCACGTTCCTTTTTTAAACGATCAAGAAAACTTTCTTTAGCTAACTGTATTTCCACATGCTTTCCCTTCCATGGTATGTTTGAAATATCTTGGAAACACTTTTGAAGTGAAACAGCATCGATGTTTATGTTTACGAAAGCAAAGTTTTGAGTAATATTTTGATTTCCTACCGCTTTTCTTTGCTTTATTTCCACACTTGATACTTCTCCGAATTTGCTGAATTTTTTGCGAACATCTGTTTCATTGCAGTTATCTGGGAGCTCTTTAATAAAAATTCTTTTAGATTCTGCTTGCATTTTGAATTTATTCAATGTGGAAATTCTAACCTAGAAAATTGTTAGGTTATATTTACATGCGGTTTTTGTCAAAATTACGAATTTATCCGAAATTCACCGATGTTGTTCTATGATCACTTTTGGGTGTTTTATATTCTATGTTTTTTTTTTAAGTAAATGGTGACGTATAATATACAGGGTGATTGTTTGGAACATAATTCATAACTGCCGTATTTAATTGTTTTGAGAAAATCGCTCGAACAGGTCAATTTTTGTTTTTAAAATGCCATCTCTTGGTATAAAAAAAATATTAATGACGTCACTAGTGCTTTAGAAATGACGTCATCAGCGATTTTTTTTAAATGGAAGCCCCCACTTTTTTTACTCATTTTTGATGGAAATTCCTGTTACTTAAACAATGATATAAAGAACAATAAATTTTTTAAACAAATTTCGTAATAAAAAATCTTATTAATTCAAAAAAGGAAATTTTTATTTTAACGAAAAAGGTATTATAAAAATAAATTAAAATGAATTTGAAGTTACTATAATAATAACAAAAGAAAGTAAATGTTTAAATAATGCGCATTCTAATGCGAATGTAAAATGTTAAATCTATTTAACAAAATTTAATAAATAGTCTTAAAAAACTAATTTTTTGATTCCATTTAAATGTAAGGAAATTTACAAATAATAAAATTTTAAATTTACCATTTATTGAAATCAGCCAAAATAAATCTTATACAACATTAAAATTTTTCAAATTTAATACTACAAATTATTTTAAGTTTACATTAAAAAATTTTTAAACGAAAATTTGTTTACAAATGCAATCTTTTTTTATATCATCATTTAAGTGACATAAATGTCTATCAAAAACGAGTGAAAAAAGTGGGGGTTTCCATTTAAAAAAATCGGTGATGACGTCATTGTTAAATCACCGGTGACGTCATTAATATTTTTCATTATACCAATAGTTATGAATTGTTCCAAACTTTATCATCACCCTGTATAATACATAATAAAAATAGTAAAAATCACAGAATAAAAATAATTAAAATTCTGTGGTTTAGTATAGTGTTTTGTTATTCTATGGTATTTAGGTTATGTTCAAAAGTTAAATAAATTCCCGCTTATTTGAAGTTAAAATAATACAAGAAACAATAAAATAATTATTAAAATGTGTTGTGAAAATGAAGGGGAGTTGAATGAGAAATTACGTCAATTTATTTATGATGAAGATCGAATTGTGAGTACATTAATTTTTTAAGAAAGATAAACGCCCGATAATTTTCATTATTTGCTTTACTTCTATTTTAGGTAACTGTAGTTTGGTTGAGTAATAAATTAAACATTACTACAGATAAGTGTAAATCATTATTAGATAGATTTGTTGCAAATGAACGTAAATTGAAATCGGATAATCTAGGCGTAACATACATACTCTCGGGTAAACTTTGTGATAAAGATGTTAATTCTATTATTGTTGTCGAAGAAAATGATGTTACACAAAAAAAGGAAACGTTTCAAAAAATTTCTTCAGAATTTATTTATAGTGTACAAAATTCCAAAAATGTTGAGTTAAATTGCGTTAACATGATAGATATGTTAAATCTTAATGACCCAGTTGAAAAGCCAGTGTAAGTGTGTGGGATTAATGGTCAAACTTATTTCAAATAGGAATTTTTACAGATTAGGATCGATAATTGGAAAAAATTGTGTGAAACGAATATTAAAAGAAAAGAAGGCTTTACCTACCGTGATTAGAGCACCACCTACTGATAAAGGGAAGGCTTCACATTTATTTGACGCTTCGTCAGTAAAAAGTGAAACTAGTAAATCGGTTAAAGATAAAGAAACTGAAGTAAAACAAGAAGTTAAAGAAAGTAAAACTTCGGTTAAAGCGAAGGTAAATTAAAATGGCATTAATTAAACAAAAATTTGATAATATTTGTTGTAGTCTGTTAAACCTTCAACTCAAAGAGCTGGAATAGCAAGCTTCTTTTCTAGAGTTCCAAGCAAAACTGAAATTAAAACAGAGATAAAAGAGGAAATAAATGATCAAAATAATATTAAAGCAGAAGTTAAAAAAGAAGAACCAAAAGAGGAGGAATGTATGGAAGTTGATGTAACTCCTAAAGAAGAAGAAAAGGTAAAAGACAAGATGTTGTATGATAGTGGCACAGATGAAGAAGCCAAAAAAGTTGAAGAAACAAATAAAAGGAAAAAAGCTACACCTAAAACGAAAATACCTTCAAAGCGCCAAAAAAAAGATAAAACTAGTGAACAAGCGAGTAAAAGAAGGAAAAGAATTGTTCAACAGAATGACTCTGATAGTGATGGTAATGCTAGTTGGTCTAAATTTTTATTATTACCATATTTATTTTTATTATTCCAGATATATTTGGAGATGAAAATAATACTGAAGAACCATCAGTTATTGAAGATTCTGATGATGAGCCAGTTTATAAGAAACCAGCAACACCTGTACTAGCACCAAAAAATAAAAAGAGAAAACTCGTTGATAAAACTTACACTGATGAAGAAGGATATTTAGGTATGTTTTTTTCGTAGAGAGTTGAAATTTTGCAGGTGGAAGGAGAAGAAAATTTTAAGAAAAAAGTTTAAATATCCCTTTTTGATCGGACCGCCCCGAAAAAAGTTATTCCACCCCGAACGCAAAATCGAATTCATCCCCCAAGTATCCGAAATTCACCCCGAATCGCATCAAATTTTAATATGTTATGGGGGAACGGATACTGAAGACAGTGGTTTTGACCCTCCTGAACCTATCTCTTAAGGGGGCGGAGATACCACCCTTTTTGTATTTTTACCCCAAATTCGGACATTTTTTGCGCCATGCCGTGAAAAGTGCAGTTTTTTTAGTCAGATTTTAAAAATTACGGTTGCATCGTAAAAAGGGATGTGGATTCTAAGGGGGGTTCGAATTTTAAATTTTTCCAAGCACGCTAACACTGAAAAAAAATCTCGAAAATGGTCGATTTTTCTTGCTTTTTTTCCGGTTTTCGTCGGCGTCAACTTTGAAAAATCGCACCCCCGCCCGCTTTTAAAGGGAAGCGACGAAATTTGGCCCCTTTTATTCTCACATCCCGAAAATTAATCGGTACAATTTTTAAGTCTCCAGATGCATCGGTGTGGTGTCGCGGCGCCGGCATGCCAAGCGTACAAATTTAGCGTTTTTTCAGGCCACAAAAGTACTCAAACTGTGTCCCACATATTTCGAGATCAACAGGTGGAAAAAAATCGTGGTTTCTATATTCCTAATCCCAATACCACCTGTTACCTTAATTCGGAAGCTTTTTTTGATATCTCGATTTTTTCTCTGTTTTTGGCGCCCTCAAATTCGCGGTTTAATTTTCGCGTATTTTCGACGCGGAATTTGAAAATTCGTACCTTTTGATCGGTGCCGGCTGTGTCAGTCGAATATTTTTTATTTTCCTCATTATATTAATACTTATAAGTAAAAAAATCAGCACTCTTAAATTTTCACCCCGGGCTTCAGAATAAAATCGAACGTGATATGTTCAAAAATCGCGCCCGACGCGGTCGGACTTTTGTACCTCTGCCGCCCACAGTTTTTATTTCTTTTATATTTTACATCAATTCCCTTAACAGGAATAATTTCTGCACTTGACCGGCTATCTTTTGTTTTTAAATTCGAAGGGGTTGGATAGTTATGGTCAGATTGAGTCAAAACTTTAATTCTAGGGGTTAGTGGCTCCCGTATGGCTATTTTTTTACCGATTTTCAATTTTAAAAGCTCAATCGAATGTGCTCCTCGAACCAAAACCGCCCACGCATAGGGTTTTTCGAATTTCGAAAAAATAACGAAATAATAATGGTCTAATCAACCCCTCAAATTCTATTTCACCCCCATGTAATACACCTTTTCTGAAAGCTTTCAAGGTCCCCTTTACGATAAAAAATGAATCACTTTGCTATCTCTTGTCGCTACCGAGTTATGACTGAAAAGGTAGCAAAACTATCCAAAATCTCCGTTTGGAGGCAAAATTTCGGTCTGAAATTTTTCACTTTTCACAAAATAATTAATATCTTCAAAACTTTTAGCACCACCATGACGTTTAATAGCTTAAAATTCGCACCGTCACCTTCCCCACCAAATTCCGTGGCAATTATAATTTTCGGTTGAAAATTACGCAGTCCAGGGCTGTATTTGTACCAAAATTTTGAGAATTTTTTCCGGAAAAACTAATTAACCGATTTTCACTAAAAATGTTTCAAAATGCGTGTATCCACGGTGTTTACCTTTGGTGAATATTTCAAATCGCTAACTTTTATAGTTTTCAAGAAAAAGCATAAAAACCGATTTCCATGAAAAATTTCTTAAAAATTTTTTTTTCGAATTTTTTGAAATCGGCTCCGCAAATGAAAGATAATAGAAAATGGATGAAATGTAGGTGGTCACTTACCCTCAATACCCCCCTAAAAAAATTTTACACCCCACAATCTCAAAAAAATCAATTTTTTTTTAGGTAATGTACCTTAAAAAATAATTAAATTTAAAAAAAAATAATATCGATAATTTTAACAAACTTATCTGTACGAATTTTTATTTCTTAATTTTAATTATTAAGTGAAATATGCATTTTTCAAAATACACATTTAATCTTTTATCAGAATGCCATTTTATATAAAAATTAATAACTTTTGAACAAAAAGTCGCAGAGCCTTGATTTTTTTTTTCTTATTTCTTTAATGCAGCCCAAAATAATTAACTTTCTAATTTTTATTTTGAAACGCTGCACCCTTGTAAACACTACTAAAACGAATTGGAAGACGAAAAGGTGTTTTTCCAAAGAGTTTAAATTTTATAGTGGATAAGCGAAAAAATTTCAGGATGAAAGTCCAACAACCACTTTGTTAGGACCACCCTGAAAAAAATTATTCAACCCCTAATCGAAAATTTACACCCCCTAACTGTCCAAAATTCACCATTTTATTTTTTTCTTGAAATTTTAATTTGTAACACACCCATTTAACTATTTCTAAACGTGTTTTCTAGTCACTAAACAAGAGTGGGTTTATGATAGTGCTTCTGATGATGATGAAGAAGAAGGTAAAGAACAAAAAAATCCACAAATAGAAAAGAAGGCCGTTCCTGTTAAAGAAAAAGAAAAGAAATCAACTTCTTCACAAGAATCCACTCCTCCCAAAACAACTAAAGGCAAAAAGGGTATTAAACCACCAACAAACCAACCAACACTAATGAGTTTTTTCAAAAAGAAGTAATTTATTATTTATTTTGTGTTTTAAATTTTTTTCTTTAAAAAATAAATTCAACTGAAAATTTAATGATATTCGTATTAATTTTATCAGTCGCTTTCAAGGAATTTAATCTAAAATAAGATTAAGTGTGAAAATACAACATAAATTTTTAGTTTTAATTATTTAATCTGTTTAAATAAATACAATTACTTGAGAAATTATGTTAAAACAATCACAATAATTAATATACATACATAAAAGTATTACCTTTCCCCACTTTAAAATATTAACACAATAATTATAAATTTAATTTCAACATTTTAAATTGCATTAAATATAATTTTTATAGTAAATAAACATTTTTAAAACAAATACTTATTTAATTACCCTAAAATTATTCACACTTGCTCTTTACTGTTGAAATTATCATATTTGTTTGGTGTATTAAATACAAAGCGCTTACAAATACAGAATTAGCCCTGAAAAATTCAAATTAAAGTATTTAAATTTGAGGTTTTATGCTAATACTTACTGCCCCTCCTTGAAATACTCCTTTAAAGTGTTGCTAAATCTTTTAGAATACTTCACGAATTCTCGCTTCCTTTGATCCAAAGCTTGTTTTCCTGTAGGCCCAGGAATGTAAGCGCTCACCTCATTTACAGCATCCAATAATTTTTTAATGGCACTAGCTATTTCCCTACAAATAATTAATTTATATCAAACTTCGACCTTATAAAGTGTCTTACTTTATGATCTCTAAAAATGTTTTGCGATCTGTAATTTCATCTGGAATTCTACTAAGGATTTTCTTTAACGTTGCTGATTTTCTATTTAACTCTTGGAATGCATCTTCAGAACGATTTAATCTATGTTCGACAACTAAAAAAAGGAATGTTAAAACAAATAATTGATTAAAATTTGGGTTATTTACCATCTGCTTCAGTTAATGAACCTTGTAATCTGAGAATACTTTCGTTCATATTTACATTTAACTCCCCTTTGCGTAAAATACTAACTACAAGGTCATAAGTTAATCCGGGGTAAGCGTTCTCTGCTTTCGATAAAGCAGCTCGGAGTGTTTGCGAAGCTGATACATCCTTCCTTTCAAGCTAAATATAAAGAATTGTAAGCGAAACATAGCACACAGCATTAAAAAATTTACCTGAGATAAAATTGGGCGTATTAAAACTGGAAATATTAATGTAGTCACTGGTGTTTCATCACCCATTGTCATATTTATAAACTACTTCTTTTGAAATACCAGTATCTAGCCAAAATATTTATTTTTCTAATAAATTTACTTCCTTTTTCCTAATAAAAACCTCCTGTCAAAACATCAACAAAAATCTGTCAAAATTTTTAAACTTTTTATATAGGTTAAGTAGATTCGTTTTAACACCCAAATTCTTCTACGCGATTTTAACTCTATGGTATTTCACATGTGTTGAAATTCATAACCTTAAATAATAAACAACATTTCTATCTATAAAAGTTCTTGAAATTGTAAATATGACTGATTCTAAAGAAGAAATTGAAGAAAAACCTACAGTGAGCACTAGTGGATTAAAGCAAACAAAAACTCCAAAGCGGGGAATAATTTATTTGTCTAGTATACCGCCCTACATGAACGTATTAAAAATTCGAGAAATATTTGGTGAATTTGGAACGGTTGGAAGGGTATTTTTACAGCTATCAGATATAGGTAAGATAATTAATGTTTTAATAACTCGAAATTTAAATTTACAATATTTTAGAGCAAAAACCGGGGGAAAAGAAACTAAAAAAACGAAAAGTATCAAATAAGTTTACTGAAGGTTGGGTGGAGTTTGAGAAAAAATCAGTGGCAAAAAAAGTTGCGGTATTATTAAACAATAAGCAAGTAAGCTCAAGAAAAAAATCCAAGCATTACGACATCATGTGGAATATAAAGTATTTATCAAACTTTAAATGGACGCATCTTCATGAACGATTGGCTTATGAAAAAGCGGCTAGACGTCAAAAATTAAGAGCAGAAATTGCTCTCGCTAAGAAGAAAACCAACTTCTTCACAATCAACCTTGATAAACACAAGAAAAATAAGACTTTTGTTAACAAAATTAATAAAAAACAAAAAGTGGAACAGGATAAGCCAGAAAATGATGAAACAAGAGGCGAATTTCTTAAATCTTTATTTAACTAAATATATTACGTTTTTACATTATCAGGAGTCGTTTCTCTACCATTAAATCTATTTCCTTCCAAATCAATAGAGAAATTATAGTCCACTTCAGTATTGATTGCTTTTTCTATAGCTTCATCCAAATTTTTAAATGTTATAAAAGTGGGCGCTAATAACTTTTGCTTCCTGACTTCCTCTTCGGCCTGCTGTAGCGTTAACTGTTTTTCATTTGTAATTAGTTCCAATTCATCGATGGCAAGATTAATTTCTTTTTGTAATTGTTGATCAAGCCTTGCCTCTCTTTCAAGTTTAACTTTAGCATTCCATTCATCATTTAAAATTCTACATTTTTCAAAATCTTCTTCGAACTCTTTTTGTTTTAATTCCTCATTCACTGTTTCTTGTAAAGACATTCCATATTTGCTAGAAAAATATGCTTTTACTGACTTCATTTGGGTCCTGTAGTTATTGAAAAGTCGTTTTATTTCCTCCATTTCTTCAGTGTGAATCTGTGGCCTTTTTGGAACTCGAAAAATTTTCGACTTTGCAGTACCCAATGATATAGGTTTCCTATATCGCCATCTCACTGTCTGCCAATCATAATTTTTATTGCTGAATACTTCAGGACTAATTTTTAATGTTTTTAAAGAGTTTGTTAGTCGAAACATTTTTGATTTTACACCTTTTTTATTAGAATTTTATTTTTGTGATTCCTAACCTCAAAGTTTGAAATATACAATAGAACGTAAAAAGTGTAGACTAAAATACACGCTGTTGCCTAACTTATGGGTACATTCGAAATAATTAACATATACAGGGTGTTCCTGAATTTATAAGTTGATCTTATTTTTTCGATATTCTTCTTGGGAATTTAGATGTACAGAAGGCGCTATTTTGACATAAAATTTGTAAAAAATTGATGAAGGCGAGTAAAGGCTTTGTTGATTTTCGAATTTATATTTGTCTTAAAAGCAATTTCCTAAACGGAAAATATAGTGGTTTAGTTCTGCAGTCATAAAAGCTAGTAGGAACAACATTTTTGTATATTTTTTTACAGATGATTTAGAAGTAATTTTTTTAATTAATGCCAGAAGAAAAAAAAATATAATGATCTAAAAGTACCTTAACTTTGGACCCCTCTAATTAATTTTGTGATAGGTTGCAGAAGGTAACTCTCTGGCAGGATGTACCCTAATCAATTTAGATTATAAATATGAAAAAAATTGAAAATCCAACGAGGGAAACTTGAGTTATGACTGCAGAACTATTGCTCGATTTCATGATTTTTCACATTTTTTTCTCCCATACTCGCGCGCCCTCTAGGGATTCGCATTAATTTTATTTGGTAATAATTTGCAAAGAAGCTTCAGAAAAGTGGGATGGATTTTCTATTTCTTGTTATTATCTCCAGCGGAAAATTTATCGCGGGTATCTAGGAAGATGCTCTTAAAGCACTTGCAAGTTTACTGTATAAAATTTTCACGTTTTCTTGTGAGTTTTCTACAGTAAACTCGCAAGTATCATACAGCCTATAGCAATTGCACTAGCTTTTGTAGCATTTTTGGTGACTAAAAAATGGGTTTGTAGGTGCCCACACATGAAATTTACATAAATATTTGTTTTTATTTTTTACTCCCCTTCTAGCTTTTCAAATAACCACCAAAGGTCGTATCTGATCTCCGAAAGGCGAATATTTGGGTAAAAAATAAAACAATGAATTTTAAATATAAATTTATTATCTTATTACATATTTTTTATAAATTAAAATAAATTCACATCTGCACATTAAAAATGTTTTAACCTATCACAAACCCTTTAATAAAATTAAAAGATCATAAAGTAGGATCAAGTTTAGCAAAAATACAGATAAAATAAATAATGGATTATTGAATGTAATGCCCGAAACAAGACTATTGTTAATTTTTGTAAAGCAGTTTTTTATGTGTTTATGGATATTTTTTAATGACTTTGTTTTAATTTTTAATAATTCAAAAAAATAAATAAGTCATTTATGATTTGCAATTGAAAACCTATATCAAATAAAACTAACATGCAATTTAGTTAAATTCACAATTGTCTAAGGAAAAAATAACTTAAATTCTTTAAGTTTTGCTTGAAATGCTAAATAAGGCATTATGTAAAGAAAAACTACATATAAGCAGCATAACATATTTAAATTTAAGTACTTACTTAAAATTACATAAGTATATTTCATTAACTCGACAACAAAAACTACCAAACCAAAATTTTAAAATAATTTTATATTGATTTAATTAATACGTTTAATTATATACTTATTATGAAATTATAGAGTATGCAGTTAACTCAAACTTAAAAATATGTTATAGCTTTATAGTGTTGTTCAAACATTGCACTTGAATTATTGAATAGATAAGTGTGCAAGATTATAAAATTTTCAATATATGCACATAGTAGTAAAAATAGTTGATAATGTTGTTATAATATTGATGGCATTTTTTGATTAAATAAGAATAATTCTTATTTTCCATGTAATAAAAGCGTTAGGTATTAATGCATACACATAAGGCAATATTAATATCTTAACCAGTTTTAAACCTTACTTGTTACATTAACTGGATAGATTATCAACCGCTCTTTAATTATGCAATAGGCTTATCTTCTGGAATTGTTGGACTTGTTGCAATTGAGCCGGATCGTGATCTGAGAGCATCATCCAAGCTTTGTTGCGAGTTGGAACGAGAAACACTACCAACTTTAGTCTGCAACAATAAAAAATGTAAAAAATTAATATTTTAATAGAAATCAGTTTTTTTTTAAATTATGAAAATAGAGCCCCTTACTGTCACCAAACATAATGGATTTGACTTATTAAGCTTTAAGCATTATGAATTAATTAGACTGTGATTAGTGGGTTCATTAAAATATGGTTAATATTTGTTATAAGAAATGAGTTATAAATGGTTTAATTGTTTTTTAATCCAGATGCAAAGAAGATTATGCTTTTTTGGAACACAAAAATGAAATTTTGATGCTCATATATTAATTATTTTAGTTTAGGTGAAATTCAACAAATGCAGTAAGCACTTGTTAAGTTGTTAAATTGTTTGATTAGTTAATTCCCAGTCACTTACAAAATTAAAAGCTAAATATAAATTCTATTATACATCCTAAACCACCCAACTATTGCTTTCGGACTCCTGATATGCTTCTCTAAAATAAAAAAAAAATAAACTAAAATTAAAGAAAAAGTATTAAAAAAATATTGTATAAAAAAAATATCGATGAAAAAAATAATAAACTTTACTAGAAACTATTTGATCAATAAAATAAGAGTATTCAGATTTATGTCAGGCAAATGGATTAAAAAATTAAAAGTAAAATATTAGAAAATTTTATCATATAAAAAGGGATATCGAAATTTTTTTTCGTTTATTTGGTTATTATTAAAATAAGAATAAATCAAAAGAAAAATGTACTGTACTGACTAAAATAGTTTCCTTTGAGATCTATAACACTCTACCATTTATCAGGAAGAGAAAATATTCCAAATTTCTGATTTTTATAAGAAAAAAATTGTTCAAGGATCATTTTAACATAGTTCACATCCCCAGGTGTCATATTTCTTATAAAGTAGTGTTCCAGTGACAGAAATAAGAGATGGTATGAGGGTGCAATATCTGTTGAGTAAGGAGGGTGTGGTAAAATATTCCGATAGAGTTCTTAAATTTTTTCAAAGATCTCTTTTGTCAGATATGGTCGTTTTAAAGAATAAATCCTCTTCTATTCACAATTTCTGGCCAAGTTCTGATTCAGTAGATACAATTATTCAAAGAAAAGAGTTAACAGTTTGCATATCAAAATAACTCCTCGATAATGCCACCAAATACACAGAAATACCTTTCGTTTGGGCTTTGGAGTTGGTTTAATTTTCTGATTTGGGGTCAAACTTATTTATTTCATGTTCTCATTATAAAAGACCCATTTTTCACCATCAGTAACAATTAATTTTTAAAAACCACCTCTTTATTCTCTTTTGTGAGATCAAAGACCATTTTCTCCAGAACTTGCCAATGTTTCTCATATGCCTTTGTACTACTAACCTGGAGCACTGAAATCTATCAGATGAATTGTCAATTATGGATTAGACTCGACTTCAACTTGCAATACTGAATCATCCAATATTTCGCACACATATTTCTAAAGTAACATAACTCAAAAATTTAAGTCTTTCAGAAAATCCATAAAACTTTATAAAGTTCACTTAAAACAGGTTTTTGGATTTTCAAAAAAACTTACTTTTTTTGAGTGTGACACTATAAAAACATGTGTGCAGATCAGGGTCCATCATTCACGCCTAAATATCCTGATTTAAATTTATTTAACCACTGGTGACATGTGCGTACACTTAGTTTATCACCATAAACAATGCTAATGTTTTTTGTAGAAACTGTAGCAGAATTCTTTTATGGTATCCGAACAAAATGAAACAGCCATTTTAAATTTCAACTGTCTAAAATGAAACAAAAGGTACTCAAGGTTAAGTAGTTTAACAATAATAGTAAAAGAGGTCTGTTCTATCCATCAAAAAAAATGTGACTAGTTAATACACTTCATCAAGAATAAAAAACGAAAGAAATTTCCCGAATCCCTTATGTTTTAAAATAAGAAATACTAAAGTAAAATATCAAACATCCTAGCTCTAGGAAATAAAAATTGAGAAACTAATTTATGCATTGTTTTTTTTCAAAAAAATCTTTCTTTTAACAAAAGAGTTTACAAAATCTTCACATGGTTACATATTGATTGGATTAAATAAAAACAATAAAAATTGCGGTATCTAATGTATAAACAATCTTTACTCTTTTGAATTAGGCGTAAAGAACAATAATGTATATTAATTGATGTGTAAATCATGTAAGTGTCAATTAGCTATATACAAATTAGTGCAATGATACAACTTACTTTGACATTTTCAATAGCACTGGTAGCTTTCTCTTCAAACGATTTGAAAGATTCTGAGTGCCGCATCTGTCCAAATTTGTTGGTAATTCCTCCTGTGATACCACCAATCAAGGATGTTGTTTTTTGATAACTGAAAATTAAACAAAACATGAAGTTTCTTATATTTTATTAAAAAATGTTAGGCAAACCCCTTTTAAGACTGATATTGTCAGTATATGAAAACAATCGAATACTTCAGAGATTAAAAAAATATTAATTAATTCCAAATATCGCTAAAAAACTGATGTTAATTTTTTCATTAATATCAAAGTTGTATTCTGTTTGATGTACCAAAGCATCAATGAAATGAATTAACAGTTCTTAATAAATCAACTCCTTCAAGTGAGCTAAATCTAAGCGGCTGATTATAAATTTCTATCCATACTTACGAATTTGGTCATAACTTTTTTACTCTTGTGGGTTTTTTTTAATTTTCTTTTTTTTGTGTACTAAAAGATCTTGCAATTTTTGTCTTTCTGTGATAAACCAAACAATTTTAAGGAAGAAGTAAATACAGGACTTTGTAAAATTTATGCATATGTTTAACTGTTTTAAAAATTAAGGAAAAACAAAAAGTGATATAATTAATGGAGCCTTTTTTGTTTCATGTATTTTTATTGAATTTTTTATTTAAATTTCATCTATTTTTCAAAACCCTATAAAAATAATAAAAAAAAAACAAAAAAAGGTTATATTTGTTTTTTGTTGAAATTTTGCAGGTGTAAGGATGAGAAAATTTCAAGACAAAAGTGTTTAAGTCACTTTTTTCAATCGGACCGCCCCGAAAAATGTTATTCCGCCCCGAATAAAAAATCGAGTTCATCCCCTAAGTATCCGAAATTTACCCCGAATCGAATCAAATTTTAGTATGTTATGGCGGACCGGATTCTGAAAACGACGGTTTTGACCCATCCCAACGTATTTATTAAGGGGAAGGAAATACAGCACCTTTTGTATTTTTACCCCGAAATCGGACATTTTTTGCGCGGAACCACGAAAAGGGTAGTTTTTTCGTCAGATTTTAAAAATTCCGGTTTCATCGTGAAGAGGGATGAGGATTCAAAGCGAGGTTCAAAATTCAAATTTTTCAAAGCACCCTAACACTTTGAAAAAAATTTCTAAAGTCGCTCGATTTTTCTTGCTTTTTTTCCGGTTTTCGTCGGCGTCAAATTAGAAAATTCGCAGCCCCGTTCGGTCTTAAAGGGAAGTGACGAAATTTGGCCCCTTTTATTCTCACATCCTGGGGATGAACCGTGGCCATTTTTAAGTCTCCAGGTGCAACGGTACGGCATCGCGGCGCCGGCACGCTAAGTGTACAAATTTAGCGTTATTTTCGGGCGACAAAAATGCTCAAAATATACCCTTTATATTTGAGAATCGGAGCGGCAAAAAAATAGCAGGTTTTTGATTTACAAAGTTATTATGACGATCTGAGCCCTTTTTTTGATATCTTGATTTTTTATATTAATTTGGGGCCTTTATATTTGCATTTCGATTTTCTTGCTTTTTCGAAGCGGACTTTGAAAATTCGTAACTTCTGATAGGGGTCTGCTATTACTGTTGAATATTTTTTATTTTGCTTATTACATTAATATTTATGAGTAAAAAAATCAACACTGCTAAATTTTCACCCTGAGCTTAAGAAAAAAATCGAACGTAAAATATTCAAAAAATCGCGCCAAACGCGATCGGACAGTTGTAACACTGGCGCCCACAATTTTTAAAAAATTTAAAATTTAACATAATTTCCCTCAAAAGGAGTAATTTCTACAGTGTAAAAGCTATTTTTTTTTAATACTTGAAGGGGTTAAAAAGCTATGAATAAATTATCTCAAAATTTTAATTTTAGGGATGAGTGGCTCCTGCCGGGCTATTTTTTAACTGGTTTTAATTTTAAGAGCCTAATTGAATGTACTCATCGATACAAAACCACTCACGCATAGGGTTTTTTGAATTTTGAAAAAAAAAACATCATAAAATATTTTTTTAAGATCGCATTTAAAAACAATCTCAATTTTTGACGAGTTTCGGACCCCTCAAATTCCATTTCACCCCAACTAATTGCGTCTACCCTAAAAGCTCTTTAAATCCATTTTACGACAAAAAAATAATCTCTTTTAGTTATGGAGGTATGACTGTAAATGTAGCTGAAATAAGCAAAATCTCCATTTCAGTCTGAAATTTTTCACTTTGCAAAAAATAATTAATATCTTTGAAACTATTAATACCACTGTGACGTTTAAGGGCTCGAAATTCTCCCCTTAATCCCCTCTACAAATATTTACAAAAAAGAAAAAAAATGGTTCAAAATTACGCCGTCCGGAGCCGTATTTGTACCAAAATGTTGCCAAAAGTTTATGATTTATATCCAAAAAAAACTATTTAATCGATTTTAACCAAATATTTTTTTAAAACATGTCTATCCACAGTGTTTACCTCTGGTAAAAATTTGAAACTGGTAACTTTTATGCTTTTCAAGAAAAAAAATAAAAATCGATTTCCATGAAAAAGTTCTTAAAAAATCTAAAAAAATTTTTTTCGATTTTTTTCAAAATCGACTCCGCAAATAAAAGATAATAAAAAATGGATGAAATTTAGGGGTCACTTGCCCTTTTCCCCCCCCCTCCCCCAAAAAATTGTACACACCAAAAACTCAAAAAAAATCAAAGACTTGATTTTTTTCTACTTTCTTTATACTGTAAATATAAATTATTAACTTTAAAATTTTTAATTTGAAACAAAACACTTGTATTTTTTTAAGAGTAGAACAAAAAAAATATGTCATCACTTTTTGTTTTTTCATAATTTCTAAAACAGTTAAAAGCATGCAATTTTTACGAAGTACTCTTTTTGTTGTGTTCGTATAATAATAATAATAATTACAACAAATGATAGCTGCAAGACTTTGTAAAAGACCAAAAAAAGAAATATTAAAAAAACGTGTGTAGAAAATTTATACAAGTATCGACCAAATTTCAAAATCAACCTATTAGATTTACCGATCATCCTCTTAATTTAACTTATATTACTAGCAGATAATACAATTTAGTTACTAATAAAAATGCAACCAAAAAAAAAATGAAACATGCAAGTAATTTTCATACTACTTACATTGGAGCATCTGTGACGGCTTTGGTTACTTGACCAACTTTGGTTTCCACAGATTGATAACTATTCAAATTAAAATAAAATTAGAAAATAAACCTAAAGAAAAACTATGGAAATCTACATCAAAAAAATATTTAAGATTTATTTTTTTAACTCATAAATTCTAAAAAAACATCACAATATTTCTGTAAAAAATAGACTGGTGAAAACTTTTTGAAAAGACCTAATATTAGAAACAAGTAAAAGCTATAAAATCCTTTTATTTTGTTTAGAGATGAATCCTTTAAATGCTGGAAATAAAATTTAAACCTATAACTCCTGTTCAAAATTAATGCACCACTCAATTTTTCTGCTTTATTTTTATTATTGAAGAAATTGTTGGAAGAATATTCCAAATCATAGGTGGTTTATATCAGAAAAAGTCAGTCTTGATGAAAAATAGTAAAAAGGAAGTTGCTAAGTTCTTGAGAAAGTTTGTTGAGATTATTTTTTGAAGTTTAAGTTGCAGTTCAATTTTTATTTTCTCAAGATTTGTAAGTGACAAAGATTATTTAGGAGTATATCAAGACACGAATCGACTATCTCATTTAACCAATAATGAGTGCGTAACAGCATCAACTTTGTTAGGTAAAGGATTATGAGTTATGTGGGCAATCATTCAACAATTAGTCGAATCATTAGATGATTTGGGGAAACTGGGTCACACTTTAGAAAACGTGGAGAGGCTAAAAAGAAAGAGTCACTTGACTAAAAATTGCAATAAACAAAAATATAAACAATAACTTTTGTGGTGTGTTAATTTTGAACAAAAGTATATTGAGAAGACTGGATGCATTCTATAAGTTTTTATAACATGCCTGGTGCCTAGTAAATTATTTCACTTACATATTGCTATCTTTAACGTTTTTAATGCCTTGATTAATATCATCAGAAACTTCTTTCCAAGCTGAAATTCCCAAATTACGCTTTAGTTCTGCACTACGTCTCATTTTGGCAGCAAGAACTGTGCGGAGAGTTGCCATTTCATCTTCAATTTGAGCCAATTCTTCCTTCCACTTCTCCTCCATTTTATCTCTTTCTTCGGCAGACATATTTAAGCCATCCACACTGTTATTATCACCAACAGCCATTGCATCTTCTGCAAATAACAAAAACTTTATTAAATTCACTACGTCATACAAAAATACAATGGATAAACTATTTCGTACTAAAAAAATGAAAGTTAATTTGTGCATAAATTAGCACTTAAAACTAATTACATTATGTAACCACTAGTTATTTTTTGTTTTCCCAACGTTATCTCCAAGGTTTCGATTTTATCATTAACTCGATAATTTACAAACTTACCATTGTCATTAGTAATATCTAAATATTTTCTAAAAGTGTTATCCTTAGGAAGTTTAGCTAAGTAAGGTTTAGTTAAATCACAGTAACTGACGCGGACTTGTCTTTTAAATCCGCCTTTAAAAAAGGCACGTATTATAGCGTTAGCTCTTTTAGTATTAAAAAATTCGGCTTCAACGTTAATACTTTCATCATTTCCGTTAAGTAAGCTTAAGCTATTGGAATTTAAGTCATCAAAATCAAGTTGACGTAAATCGAATAACTCGAGTTCATTTTCCAAAATTGAATTTTCGTCAACATATTCGAAACTTTCTAATTCATCCAAACTAGGGGTCAATGTAGTGTCCTGAGGATTAAAATAAGGATCTTCGATGTAATCTAAACTAGTTTGTTCTTCTTCTCCACTCATAATAACATGAAAACCATCACAATTTATATCACAAGTAATTTAATAAGTTGAAATTAATACTGAGGATCACTTTGGTGCCATATTTTATGGCAGGATATTTGAAACTTTCAAACTTTCACCATGACTCGAGTTTTATGCAATTTATGCAACAAGTGGTACACATTTACAGAATTAAACAATGAGAAAAAGTTTATAACATTACTGGTAATTAAATTATAAAAAAAGGGACAACAGTTATATTTAATTCGTTTTTTTGGAATAGTTAATAACGGTAAAAAGAAACGCACGACGACCTGTAATTATTTAAAATCAGGTCAGGATTCAATGAAGTGCTTTACAATAGCAACTCTGTAAAACCAACAAAATAAATTTACAATAAATACAGTTAATTAATATCGCTAAAGCATAATTTACGGTAATACGTATTAATGGTAAATAATCGTTAATCCATAACATTAATAAATTATAAAACGTAAATATTACAAAGGCCGGTCCTGACCTTGACACGTCAGAATATATTTTACAGGAAAATTATTTAATATAATTTGCAATAAAGTAGTTTAATACGATATTAAACTTGTATTTTATTAAATAAATATTTATAAAATAATATTAAATATATTTTATAAAAATAGGCAAGTTATGAAATAATTTAAATTTTTCTTACCAACTGTAGGACTGCTTGAATTATTCATTTTAGCAATTTTCACACTTGCACTTCACACAAATTTTTAAGATTTAATAATAATCGTATTAAAATATGTCTTTATTTTTGATAATAAATGCATAAAATTGACAAAAATACCAACGCGAAGTTAGTAACGATTTATCATAGAAGTCAAAAAATGAAGAACTTCATATTTCATGTTTTACACTTCTATGTTTTTTGTTTTCTGTTGTTATTCATACAGGGTGACTCATAATTATATATAGCGTTTTTATATGTAAAAATATCGTTTTATCTATTTTTATTAATCAAACCACGCAAATCTGTATTGATATGTATCCCTTTAATGCATTTCTATAAAATTATTTAATAAAAATAATTAATTTATTGTGGGTAAACATAATATCATATAATTTGTAAAAATTATTTGAAATTGATAAAGTGAACCTAGTCATATTTTAAAGAAACCCTCAAAATTTACACCACCCGTTGTAAATATATTATAACTACCCTAATCCCTTGAATTTTTTCCTCACAAGATTTTAGCCGGTATAAATTAGGCTTATCCTTTTATTACTAAGTCGATAAGTTTCACTTTCGCATTGTGGGGAATCAATTTATGTATTTATGGACCCTAATTATCTCCATTTGGGGGTTAGATTTAAAGGATTAATTTTTAGTTAATTACTTCGAGGAAACGTAACGTACCTGCTTTCTTTCGAATTGCATTGAATTAGGTAAATTCGATTTTAATCTATTTTATTATATGTATAATAATAATTTTCATTTTAAACTTTAGGTCCTCTATAGGATCATGAATTAACACCAAACTATGAATTTATGGACCCGTATAATCCCTTTGAAGAATGGATTTAAAGATTTTAGTTAATTAGAATTAAAAAGTCCAAGTTTTTTAAATAGATTTTGATTGGGGGATTAAAGGGAAATGAAAAGTATAGTACATTTAAAATATTTATTATCTTATAAGTGGTAACAGTATGAAATATATAAAAAAAAACAGTATAAAAAAACTTTAGTCGAAAAATAATGTTATTTGGTGTAATCAAGGGTAATATTAAGGCTCATATGCGACATTGCATTAATCATATCATATTCTGATACAGAAATAATATAAGCCTTATTAAATGCCGCTTCCACAGTCCGAAAAACTTTATTCGGCAATGACGAGGAGTGTAGTTCTTGACAGGAATTTTCGATTGCTATTGTGGTGCAATCGAAAATAAGTTTTCTTTCCACCTCGATGAATTCAAATTCTACACTATCAAATTCACCAGGAAAAACCATATTGTAGGTGAAATCGTCCTCTTCAGTGGAAAGTGCCAAGTGTCCGCTGATAAAATTTTCGTTGGGACATGTCAAGCCTACCACGTTGCTTTCGGCGGGCTGGTTTTCAAGTTGCGACTTGAACTCTTCATAATTTTCGTCTTCGAATTCGAAGTTTCTTGTTGTACTCACTGGATTTCTCGTGGGAGAACTTGTGCGTCTCCGAGTATTTAACTGCAAAAGATCAAAGAATAATTAATATTTTGTAATTTTATAAACAAACAGTATTCATAATGCGAGTGCATGAAAATCGGGTTCTGACTAATTGAAATTTTGAAATAAATGAGAAAAACGTAAATTACATACAACATTTTGAGGAAATATTTTCATTATTTCATTTACATAATGCAAGATAGAGCAAATACCTAGCTTATGAACTGGTTTTATCCAGATTTTGATACTAGTTCTATAATAAAATTAAACTACTTGATGTAATAATAGGTCATGTAATAATAAATTTGGTTTTGCATAAAACATTTGCTCCGTAGGTAGCAAAAAAACCATAGATGCAATATAAATTATCCAAAAAGACTTAGATATTTATAGTATTTGTACCTATATGAAAGTGATGTAAATATTTTTCATGTATAAATTACTTTCAAGAAATAAAATAAATATTTTCTGCTACTATGTATTAATATAAAAAATAAAATTTGGTATAGTACTTACATTTTTTGAAGAATTTACAGTCGTACAATCTGTGTTTAAGGAGCCCATGGTATTATTTGCTTTGCAACACTTCACCTATTGTAGCAATTACTTTAACAATGATTTCCAAATCAACCACCTTTTTTTGAAGAGAACTAATTAATGGTGGGGTGGGGGAGAACGTAGATCTGGAGGGAGGGTGGATGACGATAGTTTATTTATATAGCGATAAGCACCTGTTCCCGGAATTTTTCCAACAACTGGGTATTTAAGGAAATTAATTTGTCAAAAGAATAAAAGAGATTATTCTAGAAACCCAATGTAATTCGGGTGTCTCAGACCACCCGTCCACCCCTTTTATTTTGAGAACGCCTTGTCGTACATGGCTGAAATAAAAAAAAATTTACCAAAGTAAATCCGAAAAATGTCTTGGTGCACTTATTTTTTTCCGGAATAATCCGGAAGTGCCCAGAACCGGAGGTAACTTTCGATTTTTAAATGGCAACATAGGTCAAGTATGGTATCGCTTGAAAGGTCTTTTAAAAAGAAACAACTTTTATTAAAATATTTTTTTAATATCTTTCATAATTAACAAATTAAACGAAAAACAAAAGCAAATAAGTGACAAATGGTTTCTTAAATTATGGAAAAATTAAAACACTACCATCATCCTCAATGGGTAAAGGTAGAGGCAATTATGATTTTTTAAATGAAAACATGTATTTTTTGCTTCGCTTGTTAAAAATAATCAACTTTTTTAGGTTATGTATTTACCTTAATTCAAAAAATAAAAAAAAGTTGATTATTTTAAACGAATAAAGCGATAAACGCAAAAGAGAGTTTCAATTTAAAAAAATCTCTCTCTTGCCCATTTGCGGATGATTTTTTTATAATTTAAGATACCAATGGTCACTTGTTTGCATATTTTTTTCGTTTAATTTGTTAATTATGCAAGATATTACAAAAATATTTTAATAAAAGTTGCTTCTTTTTAAAAGACCTTTCAAACGATACCATACTCGACCTATGTAGTCATTTAAAAATCGAAAGTTACTTGCGGTTCTGGGTACTTCCAGATTGTTCCGGAAAAAAATAAGTGCACCAATGGATTCTTCGGGTTTGCTTTGGTAATAATTTTTTTTATTTCAGCCTTGTACGACAAGACGTTCTCAAAATAAAAGGAGTGGACGGGTGGTCTGAGACACCCTGTAAAGGTTATAATATTCTGAAATAAATAACTTTAATATTTTAAAATAAGAATGCTTTGAATCTACATTATTTCATATTTTTTTAGTAACTAAAAATACATATTGCAGGTTTAGTAAATTAATTTAGTAATAAGGCTGGAAAAAAGTAGAGCAACAATTAGACACTTATTATTTATTCATATAAAAATTAAAGTGTAAACTAATATTTTGTCCAATACCCGCTGTTCTTAAGTATATCAATACATCTTCTGGGCATTGATTTTAAAAGATTTTTAATTAAAATTGGATCTACTGCATCCCAAGCATTTTGAAGCGCTGAAAAGAGTTCGTTCAAATTTTTGGAAAATTTATAGCGAATTTAGTTATCCAAAATACTCCAAAGGTTTTTAATTGGATTTAAATCCGGTGATTGTGATGGCCATTTCAATAAATTAATTTTTTCTTCAGCAAATAATTGTTTTACAAACTTTGATGTATGCTTCGGATCATTATCCTGCTGAAAGAAGTGACGTAATGGGAGAGTGCTATCAGCATATGAAACCATAACGTTCTCTAAAATATTTTTATACACAAAACGATCCAATATCCCATTTATACGATGAATGGGGTCCATTCCGAAACCAGCGAACCACCCCCAACCATTACAGATCCACCACCATGTTTTACTGTATGTCGAACATATTTGGTATGTAATCTTTTGCCCTCAGGACTTCTCACATATTGTATTCCATCACTATTTATCAAGCTAAACTTCGATTCGTCACTGAATATTTCCCTATTCCAATCTTCCAAAGTCCAATTAATGTGGTCTTGAGCAAAATTAATTAGAGCACGTCTATTTTTCCATGAAAGTATAGGTTTCTTTGCTGGTCTTCTGGTTATAAGATTGTTCTATTAGTCTATTTCTGACAGTGCGTGATGTAATATTAGAAAACTGATTGTTATCAAATTGGGCCTTAATTTGGTTTGAAGATAAAAATGGGTTTTGTTTTGAAATATTTATAAGCGCTCTATCTTCACGTAATGTTGTTTTTCGTGGCCGTCCAGACTTTTTTTTGAAATCTACTGTTCTTCTTTCATTATACCTTTTTATAATTCTGGATATAATGCACCTATGCAGCGAATACTTTCTAGAAATATCATCTTGTGACACTTTTTTTATTAAAATCACTAATTATCAAAATTTTAATTTCTTTTGAAATTTTTATTCCTCGCGGCATGATGGATAAGCATAAACTAAGTATTTGAGTAAAATGTGAAATAAAATTTTTCATTATTTTATGTATTATAATAAAATATTGCACATGTTTCTCTACTTTTTT
Source organism: Stenus bimaculatus (assembly GCA_963971135.1). Lineage (NCBI taxonomy): Eukaryota > Metazoa > Arthropoda > Insecta > Coleoptera > Staphylinidae > Stenus > Stenus bimaculatus. Next base: position 41,013,217 of record OZ020183.1, on the reverse strand, counting down.
CCAAGATTAAGCGTGAATGATAAAAATTCTTTAGAAATACATATTTAAATTTTCAAAGAAATTTATTTTAAAATAAACTTTATAAATTCGATACTAAATATTGAGTGTTAAAATTAAACATTATTTTCACTATTTTAAAAATTTTTAGAAAAAAAGGATATATTGCTCTACTTTTATCCAATACTGTAATTTGAAAAAATTATTTGAAATTGAAAAAGTGACCCTAGTCATATTTTAATGAAATCAAATTTTCACATAAATAGGGCTGATTGTCGATTCTTCAAAATTTACACCACATGTTGAAAATATATTATAACTTCCCTAATCCCTTGAATTTTTTCCTCACAAGTTCTTAGTCGGTATAAATTAAGCTTATCCTTATTACCAAGTCGATAAGGTTCACTTTCGCGTTGTGAGGAATCAATCTATGAATTTATGGATCCTAATTATCTCCATTTTGGGGGATAGATTTAAAGGATTAATTTTTAGTTACTTATCTCGATGAAACGTAACTTTTACCTGCTTTCTTTCGAATTGCATTGAATTAGGTAAATTCTATTTTATTCTTATCATAATTTAACTTCCTAAAATACCCACTTTATTGGAAATATTCTGGGAACAAGTACTTAACGCCATAAAATATTATTATTGGGAAACCATTAAATAATAATAATTTTCAATTTAATTTTAACCTTTAAAGAACTAAGTGTTCTATAGGATCATGAATTAACATCAAACTATGAATTTATGGACCCGTATAATTCCTTTGAAGAATAGAATTAAAATTTTTAGATAATTACCTTGAGGAAACGTAACGTCGCCAATAATATTATTGGGAAACCATTAAGCAATACCAATTTTCATTATCATTTTAAACTTTGGAACTTTTGTGGGATTATGATCTCTATGGTATTGAAATGGAAACAAAGAAAGTCCAAGTTTTTTAAATAGTTTTTGTTTGGGGGGATTAAAGGGAAATGAAAAGTATAGTACATTTAAAACATTTATTATCTTATAAGTGGTAACAGTATGAAATATATAAAAAAACAGTATAAAAAAACTTTAGTCGAAAAATAATGTTATTTGGTCTAATCAAGGGTAATATTAAGGCTCATATGCGACATTGCATTAATCATATCATATTCTGATACAGAAATAATATAAGCCTTATTAAATGCCGCTTCCACAGTCCGAAAAACTTTATTCTGCAATGACGAGGAGTGTAGTTCTTGACAGGAATTTTCGATGGCTATTGTGGTGCAATCGAAAATAAGTTTTCTTTCCACCTCGATGAATTCAAATTCTACACTATCAAATTCACCAGGAAAAACCATATTGTAGGTGAAATCGTCCTCTTCAGTGGAAAGTGCCAAGTGTCCGCTGATAAAATTTTCGTTGGGACATGTCAAGCCTACCACGTTGCTTTCGGCGGGCTGGTTTTCAAGTTGCGACTTGAACTCTTCATACTTTTCGTCTTCGAATTCGAAGTTTCGTGTTGTACTCTCTGGATTTCTCGTGGGAGAACTTGTGCGTCTACGAGAATTTAACTGCAAAAGATCAAAGAATAATTAATATTTTGTAATTTTATGAACAAACTAGGAGTATTCATAGATGCGAGTGCATGAAAATCGGGTTCTGACTAATTGAAATTTTGAAATAAATGAGAAAAACGTAAATTACATACAACATTTTGAGGAAATATTTTCATTATTTCATTTACATAATGCAATATAGAGCAAATACCTAGCTTATGAACTGGTTTTATCCAGATTTTGATACTAGTTCTATAATAAAATTAAACTACTTGATGTAATAATAGGTCATGTAATAATAAATTTGGTTTTGCATAAAACATTTGCTCCGTAGGTAGCAAAAAAACCATAGATGCAATATAAATTATCCAAAAAGACTTAGATATTTATAGTATTTTTACCTATATGAAAGTGATGTAAATATTTTTCAAGTATAAATTACTTTCAAGAAATAAAATAAATATTTTCTATGCTACTATGTATTAATATAAAAAATAAAATTTGGTATAGTACTTACATTTTTTGAAGAATTTACACTCGTACAATCTGTGTTTAAGGAACCCATGGTATAATTTGCTTTGCAACACTTCACCTATTGTAGCAATAACTTTAACAATGATTTCCAAATCAACCACCCGAGTATTTATTTTAAATTTTGAAGAAAACTAATTAATGGTGGGGTGGGGGAGAAGATAGAACTGGAGGGAGGGTGGATGACGATACTTTATTTATTTAGCGATAAGTACCTGTTCCCGGAATTTTTCCAACAACTGGGTAATTAAGGAAATTAATTTATCAAAAGAATAAAAGAGATTATACCAGAAACCCAAAGTAATTCGATAAAAAAACTTTATCTAAATAATTTTTCTATAATTTCTACAAATTTTGAAATTATAAATTGTATATTAATAAAGTAAAGTAATAAAGGACATTACTTTATTAAAAAATTTACCTATTTATATTTTTAAATTTTTTACATTTCTAATGCCCGTTTTCCGTTTTCACAAACGATTCTTAAAACTTAGGAATTACTTATTGCGCTATAGTTGCTAGGTATTTTTTATTATTTAATAAAAAAGACCAAACGTCCCAAATTAAATATAAAATAACAGTTCGTTTGTTTATTATAATAGTATATTAAAAAACGAGTTTCATAAGTCGCATATTGTAGCACGGGTTCAATTTTTAAATACGAGTAGCGTAGCGACGAGTATTTTAATGAACAAGTGCTACTATCGACTCATGAAACGAGTTTTTTATACTATTTTTTTATCTATTTAAAATAAAATAATATATTATTTTGTTTCGTTTATTTGATCACTCCTTTATGCAAATAAGATTCAAGTTTAAATAATTTTAAAACTACCTCCACTTTTTTCAAAGATGTTTTTGCACCTAATAAATATCAAAATTTGATGTAATTACTTATTGATAAAAACTTCTTTACGTTCGTTTTGTGTAGTAGGAAATGTGTGAAAACAGCAACGACCTGAATTTAAGACTTAATCCTAATTATTTGGTTAAAGATTCACCATGTGATGTAAAATTTGTAATTTTATAAAATGCCTTAAAACAGCAAGGTTTATAAATTTTTTTTTGCTGTTTTAAGGCATTTTATAAAATTACAAATTTTACATCACATGGTGAATCTTTAACCAAATAATTAAGACTTAAATTCAGGTCGAAACGTCGGCAATTTTTATTAAAATAAAGTTTCACCTATAAAGGAGTTCGATTTTTGCTGTAATTAGTTTTAAAAAGTAAGCTATAAGAATAGTCTTAATATTTAAAATTTATATTTCAGATTATACTTAATAGAAACAAATAAATATATTTAAATATTTATGAAAACAGGTGGGGTTGTAATCATCATCCACCCTCCCTCCAGTTCCCCGTTTTCCCCCACCCCACCCATAATTAATTTTCATCAAAATTCAACATAAATACTTGGGTGATTGATTTGGAAATCATCGTTAAAGTTATTGCTACAATAGGTTGAAGTGTTGCAAAGCAAATAATACCATGGGCTCCTTAAAAACATGTTGTACAAGTGCAAATTCTTCAAAAAATGTAAGTACTATACCAAATTTTATTTTTTATATTAATACATAGTAGTCGAAAATATTTATATTGTTTCTTGAAAGTAATTTATATTTGAAAAATATTACATCACTTTCATATAGGTACAAATACTGTAAATATCTAAATCTTTTCGTATAATTTATATTGCATCTATGGTTTTTTCTGCTACGAAGCAAATGTTTTATGCAAAACCAAATTTATTATTACATGACCTGTTATTGCATCAAGTAGTTTAATTTTATTATCGAACTAGAATCAAAATCTGGATAAAACCAGTTCATGAGCTAGGTATTTGCTCTATCTTGACATTATGTAAATGAAAATATTTCCTCAAAATTTTGTATGTAACTAATCACTGACGTAACTTACGTTTTTCTCATTTATTTCAAAAGTTCAATTACTCAAAATCCGATTTTCGTGCACTCGAATCTATGAATACTCCAAGTGTGTTCACAAAATTACAAAATATTAATTATTCTTTGATCTTTTGCAGTTAAATACTCGTAGACGCACGAGCTCTCCCACAAGAAATCCAGAGAGCTCAACAAGAAACTTCGAATTCGAAGACGAAAATTATGAAGAGTTCAAGTCGCAACTTGAAAACCAGCCAGCCGAAAGCAATGTGGTAGGCTTGACATGTCCCAACGAAAATTTTATCAGCGGACACTTGACATTTTCCACTGAAGACGACGATTTCACCTACGTTATGGTTTTTCCTGGCGAATTTGATAGTGTAGAATTTGAATTCATCGAGGTGGAAAGAAAACTTATTTTCGATTGCACCACAATAGCAATCGAAAATTCCTGTCAAGAACTAAACTCCTCGTCATTGTCGAATAAAGTTTTTCGGACTGTGGAAGCGGCATTTAATAAGGCTTGTATTATTTCTGAATCTGTATCAGAATATGGAGTATGATATGATTAATGCAATGTCGCATATGAGTCTTAGCTTGGACTAAATTACATTATTTTGACTAAAGTTTTTTTATACTGTTTTTTGATATATTTCATTCTGTTACCACTTCTTATTAAGATAATAAATGTTTTTAATGTACTATACTTCTCATTTCCCTTTAATCCCCCAAACAAAAACTATGCTCAGGTTCAGAATTTGGAAATACAAACAATTTTATTTTAAATTATTTCTAAGAAATTTAAAACGTATGGTCTAATCCTGTTACCTCTATTTCTTCCATCTTGAACTACTTCGATTTTCTTTGTTTTCATTTCAATACCAGAGATAATTCATAATCCCGCAGATGATCTAAAGTTTAAAATGAAAATGAACATTAGTATTACCTAATGGTTTCCTAATAATAATATTGCCGACGTTACGTTTCCTCGAGGTAATTAACTAAAAATAAATTTATAGTTTGATTCCTCGCAACGCAAATGCGAAAGTGAACCTTATCGACTTGGTAGTAAAGAATATGCCTAATTTATACCTTCCAAGTCCTTGCGAGGAAAAAAATCAAGGTTCAAGGGATTAGGATACTTATAATATAATTATGACCAGGGGTGTAAATTTAGAGGAATCGACAACCAGCCTTTATTTCTAAGAAAATAATTTTTTTTGAGATTTAGCAGCCATCATTAGTATATTTAGAAATTATCACAAAAGATACAGATGAAAGAGGGGTGTATTATAAGCAGCTTTATTATAGTTTCTTATACTTCTATTCATTCTAGTAGAAACATAGATTAATCACTATTTCAAACGCATTATCCTAATCCTAATTACTCCAATTTCTTATTATTACCTGCTAGTGGTATTCCGATAATAGGTAAATATACCCCTTTCAGCTTTCATGCTAGTGACTCACTTGATCACTTCCTATTATTCAACACCTATGCCAAATTACGTCAAAAAATATTTTTTGAGAATAATTAACATTTTAGTTTTTAAAATTTACTTTTTGAAGTTAATACTTTTAATCAGTAGGAGCTATTTTATAATTCATTTAAAAATTTTGAATTTTTATTAGCTCTAATGAAGGGAATATAATTTACAATTTTATTAATGGATGAAATGAAATACCTACATTTTTGAGAAATAGTAAAAATCTAGAATTTCTATTACATAATAACCTGATTCAGTAGAACATAAAATTCCTAATTTTTTCTAATCAATTTGAATCATGGACTTTTACTACCTCGTCTAAAATTGGTCGAGTATTTTTCAAATGTGCAAATTTAGTAACTATTTTTTATTTCATCAAAATTTCTTTAAAAACATAGAGTTGAAATAGACTGATTTCTTCAGTATGCTTTATTCATTTAGTGGTAAGTACTTGTTCCCAGAATTTTTCCAACAAACTGGGTAATTAAGCAAATTAATTTATCAAAAGAATAAAAGAGATTATACTAGGATTTCTTAACCCAATGTAATTCGATAAAAGAGCATTATCTAAATAATTTTATTTAATTTCTACAAATTATGAAATTATAAATGACATACGTGTATTAATAAATTTTCTAGAAAAGTAATAAAGGGCGTTATTTTATTCAAAAATTCACCTATTTTTAAATTTTGTGGGATTATGATCTTTGTGGTATTGAAATGGAAACAAAGAAAATCTAATAAGATGGAAGAAAATGGAGTTAAAAGAATTACGACAATAGGTTTCAAATAGGGATTAATCTGCTTTACTACTGGAATGGATAGAAGTATAAGAAACTAATAAACATGTTCATTCACCCCTTTCATCAAGATTTTTTGCGATAATTCCTAATTAATCTAATAAACATCTCAGCTTGCTAAATCTCTCAAGAAATTTTATTTTCTTAGAAATAATTTAAAATAAAATTGTTTGTATTTTCAAATTCTGAACCTTCGAAAAGATTTATTATCAAAAAAAAAACACTTATACAAGATATTTTAAATAAACTTAAGAAAATAGTCGGCGAAATGTTTGAAAAGCGTACTTTTCACTAGTTAAAATTGATTTTTGGGCATTTGTAATCAAAAATTTAACAAAAACGATGCCTAGTGCCATTCAAATTGAATTTAGTTTTCATATAGAATTTTTGTTTTTCATGTAGAGTCTATGATAGGGGCGTACTTCTTGAATAAAAATATTTTTTTATCATTGTTCAGAAAGTACGCCCCTATCATAGACTCTACATGAAAAACAAAAATTCCATATGAAAACTAAATTCAATTTGAATGGCACTAGGCATCGTTTTTGTTAAATTTATGATTACAAATGCCCAAAAATCAATTTTTACTAGCGAAAAGTACGCTTTTCAAACATTTCGCCGACTATCTTCTTAATTAAAAAACTAATAGTTTTTGTTTGGGGGATTAAAGGGAAATGAGAAGTATAGTACATTAAAAACATTTATTATCTTAATATGAAGTGGTAACAGAATGAAATATATTAAAAGACAGTATAAAAAAACTTTAGTCAAAAATAATGTAATTTAGCCTAATCCAAGCTAATATTAAGGCTCATAAGCGACAATGCATTATTCATATCATACTATGATACAGAAGTATAAGCCTTATTAAATGAAAAACTTTATTCGGCAATGACGTGGAGTGTAGTTCTTGACAGGAATTTTCGATTGCTTTTGTGGTGCAATCGAAAATAAGTTCTCTTTCCACCTCGATGAATTCAAATTCTACACTATCAAATTCGCCAGGAAAAACCATAATGTAGGTGAAATCGTCCTCTTCAGTGGAAAGTGCCAAGTGTCCGCTGATAAAACTTTTGTTGGGACATGTCAAGCCTACCACGTTGCTTTCGGCGGGATGGTTTTCAAGTTGCGACTTGAACTCTTCATACATTTCGTCTTCGAATTCGAAGTTTCGTGTTGTACTCTCTGGATTTCTCGTGGGAGAACTTGTGCGTCTACGAGAATTTAACTGCAAAAGATCGAAGAATAATTAATGTTTTGTAATTTTATGAACAAACTAGGAGTATTCATAGATAAAAGTGCATGAAAATCGGTTTCTGAGTAATTGAAATTTTGAAATAAATGAGTAAAACGTAAATTTCATACAACATTTTGAGGAAATACTTTCATTTACATAATGCAAGATATAGAAAATACCTAGCTTATGACTGGTTTTATCCAGATTTTGATACTAGTTCTCTAATAAAATTAAACTACTTGATGCAATAACAGGTCATGTAATAATAAATTTGGTTTTGCATAAAACATTTGCTCCGTAGGTAGCAAATAAAAACCATAGATGCATTATAAATTATCCGAAAAGATTTATATATTTATAGTATTTGTACCTATATGAAAGTGATATAAATATTTTTCAAGTATAAATTACTTTCAAGAAATAAAATAAATATTTTCTACTACAATGTATTAATATAAAAAATAAAATTTGGTATAGTACTTACATTTTTTGAAGAATTTACACTCGTACAATCTGTGTTTAAGGAGCCCATGGTATTATTTGCTTTGCAACACTTCACCTATTGTAGAAATAACTTTAACAATGATTTCCAAATCAATCACCCGAGTATTTATTTAAATTTTGAAGAAAACTAATTAATGGTGGGGTGGGGTAGAACGGAGAACTGGAGGGAGAATGGATGACAATTACTCACCCCACACCTCACCTGATGTACTTCATAAATATATGTATTTATTTTTTTCTATTAAGAGTATAGTCGGCTAATTTGAGCGCTTGATTTTGAAATTCGCTTGATATTTGCGGTTTTGGACATATTTTTTCTCATAATAGGGTAATAAAACAACGTCTTAAAACCAACCTCAGTTATTAACTTGGTTTTAAGACGTTGTTTTATTACCCTATTATGGAACACCAACCGTTCAAGGATTTTCGTTTAGAAATATTTTTTTTCCGTGGAGCTTTTTTAATATTTCTTTTTTTGTTATATAGAAGAATCTTGTAACTACCAATTTAATAATTTTTTTGTTTTTGTAAGTCAAACCAAATAATCATACGCCAGCAGTAAAACGGGCTCTTTATAAAAAAACCTTCGCTTAGCGGCTTTTCCACTACAGATTTAAAACTGTTTATAATAATATTTGTCTTTCAATGGCAGCAATTAGTTAAGATATAAACGAAGAAATTGTATAAATTGTTTTTTTAATTAATAATTTTTTTAAACTTTTTGCAGCGCTCTAAAAATTAGGTAAAATTTTAAGAAATTTTTGGAGCGCTGCAAAAAGTTTAAAAAGATTTTAAATTAAAAAAACAATTTATACAATTTGTTCGTTTATATCTTAAATAATTGCAGTCGTTGAAAGACAAATATTATTGCAAACAGTTTTAAATCTGTAGTGGAAGAGCCGCAAAGCGAAGGAATTTTTATAAAGCGCCCGTTTTACTGCTGCCGTATGATTATTTGGTTTGACTTACAAACACAAAAAATGAAGAAATTTATAGCTACAAGATTCTTCTATATAACAAAAAAAATTTTTAAAAAAGCTCCACGGAAAAAAAAATATGTCAAAAACCGCAAATATCAAGCCAATTTCAAAATCAAGCGCTCAAATTTGCCGACTATCCTCTTAAGTATAATCTGAAATATAAATATAATAAATTAATTGTAAAATTGGTTTGTATCCATGAAGAGAGTGGCTTGTTATCTCTGAAGGTTCAGTAAAAATACTTATAAAGTATTTTTACTGAACCTTCAGAGATTATAATAAATTAAGACTATTTCTTATAGCTTACTTTTTGTAACTAATTTAGTAATTACATCAAATTTTGTTATTCAAGTGCAAAAACATCTTTGAAAAAAGTAGAGGTACTTTTAAAATTATTTAAGCTTGAATCTTATTTGCATAAAAGAGTGATCAAATAAATGAAATAAAAAATATATTTTATAATAAACAGAGAAACTGTTATTTTATATTTAATTTGGGACGTTTGGTCTTTTTTAATAAATAATAAAAAATATCTAGCAACAATAGCGCAATAAGCAATGCCTAAGTTTTAACAATCGTTGGTGAAAACGGGCATTAGAAATGTAAAAAATTTAAAAATATAAATAGGTAAATTTTTTAATAAAATAATGTCCTTATTATTACTTTTCAAGAAAATTTATTAATATATGATTTATAATTTCATAATTTGTAAAAATTATAGAAAAATTATTTAGATAATGCTCTTTTATCAAATTACATTGGGTTTCTAGTATAAACTCTTTTATTCTTTTGATAAATTAATTTCCCTAATTACCCAGTTGTGCAAAAATTCCGGGAACAGGTACTTATCGCTAAATAAATAAAGTATCGTCATCCACCCTCCCTCCAGTTCTCCGTTCTCCCCCACCCCACCATTAATTAGTTCTCTTCAAAATTTAAATAAATACTCGGGTGGTTGATTTGGAAATCATTGTTAAAGTTATTGCTACAATAGGTGAAGTGTTGCAAAGCAAATAATACCATGGGCTCCTTAAACACAAATTCTTCAAAAAATGTAAGTACCTACTATACCAAATTTTATTTTTTATATTAATACATAGTAGTCGAAAATATAATATTTATTTTATTTCTTGAAAGTAATTTATACTTGAAAAATATTTACATCACTTTCATATAGGTACAAATACTATAAATCTTTTCGGATAATTTATATTGCATCTATGGTTTTTTTGCTACCTACGGAGCAAATGTTTTATGCAAAACCAAATTTATTATTACATGACCTGTTATTGCATCAAGTAGTTTAATTTTATTAGAGAACTAGTATCAAAATCTCGATAAAACCAGTTCATAAGCTAGGTATTTGCTATTTGCTCTATCTTGACATTAAGTAAATGAAAATATTTCCTCAAAATGGTGTATGTAAATTACGTTTTTCTCATTTATTTCAAAATTTCAATTACTCAAAACCCGATTTTCATGCACTCATATCTATGAATACTCCTAGTTTGTTCATAAAATTACAAAATATTAATTATTCTTTTATCGTTTGCAGTTAAATACTCGTAGACGGACAAGTTCTCCCACGAGAAATCCAGAGAGTACAACACGAAACTTCGAATTCGAAGACGAAAAGTATGAAGAGTTCAAGTCGCAACTTGAAAACCAGCCCGCCGAAAGCAACGTGGTAGGCTTGACATGTCCCAACGAAAATGTTATCAGCGGACACTTGGCACTTTCCACTGAAGAGGACGATTTCACCTACAATATGGTTTTTCCTGGTGAATTTGATAGTGTAGAATTTGAATTCATCGAGGTGGAAAGAAAACTTATTTTCGATTGCACCACAATAGCCATCGAAAATTCCTGTACAGAACTACACTCCTCGTCATTGCCGAATAAAGTTTTTCGGACTGTGGAAGCGGCATTTAATAAGGCTTATATTATTTCTGTATCAGAATATGATATGATTAATGCAATGTCGCATACGAGTCTTTGCTTGGATTAGACTAAATTCCATTATTTTTGACTAAAGTTTTTTACACTGTTTTTTTTATATATTTCATTCTGTTACCATTTCTTATTAAGATAATAAATGTTTTTAATGTACCATACTTCTCATTTCCCTTTAATTACCCAAACAAAAACTATTAGTTTCTTAATTAAGTTTATTTAAAATATTTTATATAAGCGTTTTTTTTTTATTATAAATCTCTTCGCACGTCAGAATTTGGAAATACAAACAATTTTATTTTAAATTATTTAAAGTTGTGAAATTAATTTTATTATTTTTAATTAACTTAATTTCACAACATTAAATATCTATCCAAATCTTCGCAAGATTTTATTTTATTTAAATTATTTCTAAGAAAATAAAATTTTTTGAGATTTAGCAGACTGAGATGTTCTTTAGATTAATTAGGAATTATTATAAAAGATCTTGTTTATTAGTTTCTTATACTTCTATCCATTCCAGTCGTAAAACAGATTAATCCCTATTTAAAATGTATGGTCGTTAGCCTGTTAACTCTATTTTCTTCCATCTTGAAATACTTGGATTTTCTTTGTTTTCATTTCAATACCAGAGATAATTTATAATCTCCCAGAAGTTCTAAAGTTATAATGATAATGAAAATTAGTATTACCTAATGGTTTCCTAATATTAATATATGCGACGTTACGTTTCTTCGAGGTAATTAACTAAAAATAAATCCTTTAAATCTATTCCTCAAAGGGGTAATAGGGGTTCATAAATTCATAGTTTGATTCCTCGCAACGCAAATGCGAAAGTAAACCTTATCGACTTGGTAATAAGGAATATGCCTAATTTATAGCTTCCAAGTTATTGCGAGGAAAAAAATCAAGGTTCAAGGGATTAGGATACTTATAATATAATTACGACCGGGGTGTAAATTTAGATTAATCGACAACCAGCCTTTATTTCTAAGATAATAAAATAATTTGAGATTTAGTAGGCATCATTAGAATAATTAGAAATGATCACAAAAGATGCTGATGAAAGGGGTGTATTATAACCAGTTTTATAAGTTTCTTATACTTCTATTCATTCTAGTAGAAACATAGATTAATCGCTCTATTTCAAACGCATTATCCTAATCCTATTTACTCCAATTTATTATTATTACCTGCTAATGGTATTCCGATAATAGGTAAATATACTCCCTTCAGCTTTCATACTAATGACTCATTTGATCACTTCCTAGTATTCAACACCCACGCAAAATTACGTCACAAAATATTTTTAAATTTTTTTGAGAATAATTATCATTTTAACTTATAATTGACAATTTTATTAATAGATGAAATGAAATAAAAATCAAGAATTTCTATTACATAATAAACTGATTCAGTAGAACATAAAATTCCTATTTTTTTCTAATCAATTTGAATCCTGGACTTTTACAATCTAGTCTAAAATTGGTCGAGTATTTTTCAAATGCGTAAATTTAGTGACTATTTTTTATTTCATCAAAATTCAAAATTTCTTTAAAAACGTAGCGTTAAAATAGACTGCCACTTTTCCAGTATACTTTATTCATTTAGCGGTAAGTACTTGTTCCCAGAATTTTTCCAACAAACTGGGTAATTAAAAAAATTAATTTATCAAAAGAATAAAAGAGATTATACTAGAATTTCTTAACCCAATGTAATTCGATAAAAGAGCATTTTAAGTATATTTTTAAACTTTTTACAGCTGTCCAAAAATTTCCTAAAATTTTACTTAGTTTTGGGATGCTGTAAAAATTTTAAACATATTCTTAAAACAAAAAACGCAACGTCGAACTCTTCGTTTATATCTTAACTTATTCCTAGTGTTGGAAAAAAATATTATTTTAATTAGTTTCTTATTTTTGGGGAAAGCGCCGCTAAGCAAACGTTTTTTAAAAAGAGCCCGTTTTACTGCTGCCGTATGAGTATTTGGTTTGACTTACAAAAACAAAAGCAGAAGAAATTGGTAGCCATAAGACTCTTCTATGTACCAAAAAAACAAATTTTAAAAAAGCTTCAATAGAAAAAAAAATAATGAGCAAAAAAATAATTTAAAAATCAAGCGCTCACATTTGCCGACTATCCTATTAATAAATTTTCTAGAAAAATAATTAAATAATAAAATGTAATATTTATTTAAAAATACTAGCTTAGTGTTAGTACAATAAAAAAAATAAATAACGCGCATTGAAGAAGTTAATAACTATTGCTCAAACGTCTTAAATTAAATCCTAAGGATTTTTATAAATATAAAAATAACAATTTGTTTGTTTATTATTAAATATATTTTTTGTTTCATTTATTTGATGACTCTTTTATGCAAAGGTTCAAGTTTAAATAATTTCAAAACTACCTTTACTTTGTTCAATGATGTTTTTGCACCAAAATAATAAAATATAATATAATTAGTTACTAAAATTACTTACTTACTCGTTCTCCCCCACCCCACCCATCATTAATTTTCTTCAAAATTCATTATAAATACTCGGGTCGTTGATTTGGAAATCATTGTAAAAGTTATTGCTACAATAGTTGAAGCTTTCCAAAGCAAAATTATACCATGGCCTCTTTAAACACATATTGTACGAGTATAAATTCTTCAAAAAATGTAAGTAATATACCAAATTTTATTTTTTATATTAACACATATACTTTAAAAATTTTAACTTTAACTTTTCATTTATATTGCATCTATGGTTTTTGAACTACCTATGTAGCAAATGCAAAACCAAATTCATTATTATATGAGCTGTTATATTGCTCCAAGTATGTAGTTTAATTTTGTTTTTTGTTAGAAAACTAGTCTGAAAATCTGGATAAAACCAGCTTCATAATAAGCTAGGTATTTGGCCTTTGGCCATTCTTGATATTATATAAATGAAAATATTTCCTCAAAATTTTGTATGTAGGTTACGTTTATCTCTTTTATTTCAAAATTTCAATTACTCAAAACCCGATTTTCATGCACTCGTATCTATGAATATTCCTAGTTTGTTTATAGAATGACAATATTAATTAATTCTTCTATCTTTTGCAGTTTTGCACTCCTCGACGTACAAGTTCTCCAACAAGAATTCCAGAGAATAATCCTTCAACACGAAACCCTCAAGACGACGAAAACTATGAACAGTTCAGGTCCGAACTTGAAAACCACCCAGCCGAAGGCAACCTGGTAGACCTAAAATCTCCCAACGATAGTTTTATTAGCGGACATATTTGCCTGGAATCTGTCACCGAAGAAGACGAGTTCACAGACATTATGGTTTTTTCTGGTGAATTTGATAGCGTGGAATATGAATTCATCGAGGTGGAAAGAAAACTTATTTCAATAGCAATTAGAAATACATCCCAGGAAATACTCTCCACGTCATTGCCGAATTTGTCGAGTATGTTTCTTTGACTATTTTTATAAGGATCCAGCTATGTAGTCCATAATCCGCAATCATTTAAGTATTTTTTTTTTATCAATTTGTATATAACGGCTAATTGTTTGACTAAAGTTTTTTTATACTGTTGTTTTTTCTAATATATTATTACTACTTATTAAGATAATAAATGTTTTAAATGTACTATATTTTTAATTCCTCTTAAACCTATTCATATCATCGTTTAATATAAAATGATGATTTTTCGTTCGTTTATCATCGTTTAAGTGACATGAATGTATATCAAAAACGAGGAAAAAAAGTGGGGGTTTCCATTTAAAAAAATTGATGATGACGTCATTTCTAAATCACCAGTGATGTCTTTAATATTTTTTCTATACCAAGAGATGGCCTTTTAAAACTATGACCCATAGATCTATGACAGCTACGAATTTTGTTCCAAACTTTATCATCACGCTCTGTATATTAATAAATTTTCTGGAAAAGTAATAAAGGGCATTATTTTATTCAAAAAAATTTATATTTTTAATTTTTTAAAATTTCTAAACAATCTAAATAATTAAAAGATGCTCCATATTACATATGTTTATATATACATTCCCAATACTGTATTAGCTTCTGATTTGCACATACGTGCCCATGCAGAAATGGATTCAGGTCCATTTTTGTTGGTATGGAAAGGAACGAAACATTTCCCTTCAAATGCACCTTGAAATCTACAGAAAACGTACCGAAAATTTTAGATTTTTTTAATTTACTGTAACTGTAGTCGAATCAAATGTTAATTGCCATCTTACATATGGGAAGATGTGTAGGCATATGCTAGTTTTATTTGGCATATTCCAAGAGTCAGATCTTGAATATCGTCTTTTGATAAAATCTTGCAGTACTTGGAATGCATCTACCACCAGCCATTGTAGATGCCCTCGAGTTAAGTTTTCCACTATTACTTACCTGGTTTAATAAATGATTATGTTGATTTAAACGGCTAATTAAAAAAAATTATCACCTCTTCTGGTTTATTGTACGAAAAAAAATCATTCGAGATCCAGATCCAGACTAATCTGAGAGTATTTCATTGTTCAAAATTGTGTTGAATAGATTACGACTAAGGGCCAGCCCTAAAGATATAAACGCACTATATCCAAGGTGGAACTGCCATGAAAATCTTTACCAGATTTTCTCTTTTTGGAATCGAGTACCTTTTATCATCTGTGATTGATGGTCCCTTAGTTTTTGTATTGATAGGTATGTATAATATATAATATACTAGGGCAGTTTGGATTAATAATTCTACACAGACGGTTTGAAGTTGTGGTACAATGAATATTTCAATATTCTTCATGTGTAATATGATTGTAACCAAAATAATTAGGAACAAAATTGACCAATAAACTTGAAAAATCGATTAATATAATATAAATAAAAAAAATATAAATATAAATATAATTATATAAATATGGGAGGGGGCCACAAAATTTCATTAGTGCCAAAATATCTTGAACCGCCACTGATTAAATGATGCTTTCTATATTCTCACCAAATTGAAATCTTAAAAAAAAAAGTTTAAAAAACTTTTTTAGAAGCTATTTTACAACTTTACTGCATTTCTTCGATTTCTTGTTTAAGTTCATCGTTTTGTTTTTTATAATCGTTCATTTTAGTCCTGATTTTCATAAGTTTTAAAGTGAGTTGCTTAGATTTTCTATTAAAGTCAATTAATTTCCTAAAACAGTTTTGAATTTAGTCTACCGATTATGGGATTATAATAAAATATTTAACCGTTTTCGTCTCTTGCTTTGCTTCTTAGCCGTTTTAAACTTTTCCTTATACTTTTTAATTTTGGTATCTTTCAGCTTTAACTGAAATCCCATACCATCGAGTCTACTTTGAAAATCAACAGCATCATCCTCAACTCCTTCACTGTACGGTACATTAAAGTACACTCTATGAATTGATTCCTGGGAAACCTTTTGCCGACATTGTGGGCACGTTTCTGATCTAAAAACGATACTTTAATAATTTTTAATTGAACCTTACTTAAATTAGGTATACCTTTCAATCCATTGTACCAAGCAAAGGTAGTGAAACATGTGCCCACAAATTGTAGAAAATATTTCATTGCTCGATATTAAATCACTGCAAATAATGCAATTTATATGCATAATTTTGTAGTTGCAACATCACAACACAAGCATCACAAGTCAAAATAATGTCATTAGTTGTAAACAAAACAAATAAGATCTGCCATTTTATAGTTCAGCTCAGTCGTACCACCAGGCACAACCTCGCGTACCACCGGTTGAGACCCACTGGAATAGAAGTTATCACTGATATTAATCTGACAATCTATGCTGATACTTCGAATTTCATCATCTGATTTTCGAAGTTTTGCTTCGTCAATGCTCCAGTTTTATTAATTTCGTTTTAAATCGTTCTTATTCTTCCGTATTAAATATCTCTTGTCGTTTCGTTTTAATAAGTTGTTGTCTTTTCGTGTTCATTTAGTTTTCGTTTTTTCTTGTTTGGTTTCGTGTTCACCTTAAATCATGTACACGAATCGCGAATACGCAGATATGTTAAAAATGTTGAGTGAATGCCAGGACAATGCTTTAGCAGCTTCAAGGATGTATGCTGAGAGGTATCCCCAAAGAAGACATCCAGATTGCAAAGTTATTCGAAGGTTGGATCAAAGAAGTGGAGAATCGGGTATGTTAGCACCAGCTGGAGGTGTAGATCGAGAACGTCCACGAAATGTAATTACACCTAACATCCAAGAACAAATTTTAAATGTTTTGGAAGAAGATCGAACGTGCAGTTCACGGAGGATTTCCAATGAAGTAGGGGTATCCAAATCTTATATTAATAATTTTCTGATAGAAGAAGGCTTTCATGGCTATCACTACAATAAAGTTCAAGCCTTATTACCCACTGACTTTGGACTTAGGACAAACTATTGTAATTGGTTGTTAGAGCAAATAGAATTGGATGCTACGTTTACTTCCCGTATATTATGGACCGATGAAGCAAATTTTTCAAGAGATGGATTTTTTAATCAGCGTAACTCACATTACTATGCCCTGGAAAATCCTCATCTTATAAATCCAACCAACAACCAAAATCGTTTTAGTGTGAATTTATGGGCTGGAATACTCGGAAATCATTTAATAGGACCAATTATCTTACCTCCACGCCTGAATGGTGGCAATTTTTTAAATTTTTTGACAAATGAGCTGGAGGAACATCTTGAAAATCTTCCACTAGCTGCAATCAGGAACATGTGGATGCAATTAGATGGTGCTCCTCCACATTTTGCCTTAGCAGTAAGAATTTGGTTAGATGAGGAATATCCTGAACGATGGATCGGTCGTAACGGACCTATACGTTGGCCACCCAGAAGTCCAGATTTTACACCTCTGGACTTTTTTTTGTGGGGTCACATAAAGGCTCTGGTATATCGTACTGCCGTCCAAAATGTAGAAGATTTGTTGAACAGAATTCAAAATGCAGCTCAAAGTGTGACTCCCCAAATGCTACATGCAGTTCAAGCAAATATTAGACGACGAGCACAAATTTGCATACAAGTGCAAGGTGAAGATTTCGAGCAATTATTATAAAAATCAGAAGTTCTTTAAAATTGGATTCAAAAAAACACTTGTCGGAGCAGCTTGCAAATATAAAATCCTGCATCAGTAAATTTTTACCTGTTTTACGACTAAAAATGAAGATGAAACCGTTTTGCAGATTCGACAAATGTAACTCGTTTTTTGTTGTACTTTGGATAAAATTTATTTAATTTTGTCAAATAATGTCAAAGGTTAATATTACCTTTAATTACAATACCTGTTTTCAGGAAGCTATGTTGCCAAGTTTACCTTTTAGTTTTTGCTTAATATCTTAAGAAGGAAGGTCGATAGAATTTTTAACAATTTTTCTAAGGATACCTGAAGGGTCTCCAACAACGTACTGGAGAGCTTAGGCGCCATTTTCTGGACACCCTGTATAAAGAAATTGATAGGTACTAGACTACTGGCCCAAAAAATAAATTTTAGAAAAGCTGTGGTAGACAAGTTTTTATGACAAAATCAAGTGAGTAAATTTATTGCCTATTTTTTTTAAATGTTATTAGTTCGTTAAAATGTCCTTAGCGCAGCGTTAAAATCAACCGCCATTGTTTCAGCACTCTTTATACTTTTATTTTTTGGCGATAAGTACTTGTTCCCAGAATTTTTCCAAGAAAGCGGATTAAGAGCCGTTTTTACAACTCTCGGATAAACCAGGTATAACACTATCCCTGGTGTATTAATATGAAACTGCGCTTTTACAATCTCTAGTTAAAGTGCGGTTAGAAATAAATAAGGGAATAAACCGTAGATAACTTATGGGTTGCTTGGAGCAGTAGATAACAGCGGATTTCCCTATTTCTCCGTTTTTATCATAGATAACGTTTGTTGGAGAATGGATAGAAACGCAGGAGTTGTGCCACAAATTTTTGACCGGAGGAAATTGACGTGCTATGATGCTATTAACGTTAAATGCCGAATATAAAGATATTGTTGGTAAGAAACTCTGTTGTATCTAATTAAAAGGGATATGCAAGAGTATATTTTATTTATTTTCATAACAGAATGCAAGAAGACTGACCAGGTTCCAAATACAACAAAAGATAAAACATGGGAAAAAAATAATGGAAAAATTTAATTTAATCCCAAACGACAAGAGGAAGGTCTTCGACAAATTTAAGAAGCAAGTGGAATGTTTTAAAGAAAGCAACGCGAAAAGAATACGCCTTAGTAAAACCAAACAAAAAAAGACAGGTGGAGAACCAGCGGAATATAGTTCACTTAGCTTTACTGGTGAAAGGGTGTTAGCTATTGTAGGATTAAGTGTAACAGGAACTACAAATACTTTTGATGGCGATCAAGAACTGGAAATAATCATTGAGAATCCGTTCAGCAATGAAGAGGATCAAGAAAATATAGCCCCAGAAAATAGTAATCGCACAACTGACATATAGAACGAGTGGAGCTCTTGGACACCCATTTTATTAAGGCAACCTGTACACGAGGCACTGCAGTGTGCAAAACCAGCGGAGACTAAAATCAATCAGGCTACGCCAAAAATAAAGAATAGCGAGAGTTCCAAAAGATCAAAAAGGCAGGGTCGAGATTTATTAAGAAAATAACCTGAAAGGAAAATATACTAATGTTTGGCTACAAAAAAGCTGGAGCTGGTTGCTCTACAAGTCGAAACCAAAAAATAACAGGCAGCCGAGAAAAAGCGGAGAGATGTTCTAATACAACAACGCGATGGGGAACGACATCTTACAGAAATGGAGCACATTTTTTGCTTTTATTGCCATATTATGTAGCACTGATGCTGAGGCAACAACATTCCAAAGATACTCTCATTCCAAAGGAAAGAACAGGGAATCTCCTTTTCCATATTCCAAAATCCAAAACAACATTCCACTTTATTTCTGGTTCATATTTGGGATTCGTTGCCTAGGTGTGTGGTTCAAGTAATGGTGGAATTAGGTAATTGGTAACAACATTATCACTGTCCCCCAACAAAATTGAATTCCCCATTTCCCCAGCTTCAGAGATCCTAGATAAATCAAATTGATCTAACCTTAAACTAAGCCAAAAATGACAAACTATATTGCCAACTTAAACAGTTTACGGGAATTCCATACCCGTGCGTTTCTAAAATGGATTTCATGTTACACTTGGTATAAACTCTAGAATTATTTATCTACGGAATAGTTATCTGACGTTTTTAATTGACAGTTGTAAAAGCGGCCCTAATATAAGAGATAAAAGCTATACTCCTCTCAGTTTCAAGACTGACAACAAATTTATGTCAACGTCAGTTTCTATAGGACCGTATTTAGCTATTAATGACAATTCCACAATAATAATAAATTCTACAATAATAGGCACCAACACTGAGATGATTTCTTTAAAGTCTTTTCTTAGGAAGGCTAAATGCAAAATTTTCAATTTCATTGTCGGTATCCGTGCTCGACATTTTTAAACAATTAAACAAATAATATTTATCCTGTTATGGATTTAATATTCTGTCAAACTGACAATCACGGGCCAAAATTTCTGAATACGCTACTGAAAAATACAACGACCAATCAAATTCGTTTCTCCATGTGACACTTTGTTGTCAGTCACTCTATCTTAAAACTGAATGGATATAGGTACGATTTGTCCGAAAAAATATTTTCTATTCACGATAGATGGCGCTGTAATCACAAAAAATTGAACAGAAATCAAAAGAATCAAAAAACAGATAAACATGTATTTAGTAGATTCATGTATTTTTTCAGACAAATCGTACGTACGGTACGTACCTAGCTTTTGATGTTGAATCCGAATCTGCTATAAAAAATAGGTGTTCGTATTTAAGATTCAAATTTTCCGCTGTGTGGGGGTGGGAGTAATTTAGTACTAACATATGCCTCCCTCCTAGATATTAAAGTTTCGATTTGGCAAATTTTTTTGCGCGATTCCTATTTTTCGAGATATTCCATATTCCAGGTTAAATGAATCACCCGGTATATGTGAAAATTTGAATTATTAAAGACTAATTTTCTTTTGCTACTTCGAATTTACTTTCGAATTTCAATTTTTATAAAAAAATGCAATCAAAAATTAAAAAATTTATTTTCTAAATATAAAATTAAAATTTTATACAATATCTTAAATTTACAGATAGTAGAGTAGCTTAATGTAATTTATATACAAAAATAAAATTAAAATAATTGTGAAGGCTAACTAATCTTCTTTTTGGCCATTTCTGGTGTCTTCACCGTTGTTGACTTTCTTCGGAAAATTATATTTTTAATATTTTGGAATGGAGTTTCAAAAATAAGAGTCATCAATGCGGATAAACCCAAAATCCAGATCGTTTCCCAAATATTGAACTAAAATAAATAATTTCAAAAATTGAAAAATCGTTGAGGAACATATAATATTAAAGTTTAAGACAATCAACTTATTTTTTGATAACTTACATTTTTTGATACAAAATGATAATATTCTGAATGTCTGGTAGTTCCCACATTATAGAAAAATATTGGGAATTGTGTAAGGTACACTGTATATGATATTTTGGTCCAAATTTTAAAATATGGCGAACAACAAATATTTCCGACAAAATCTAAAATTAAAAAAGTTAGACATTTAAATAAATTTATTTGGAAACAATATTACTTTTATGTCCTATTTGACACGTAAATATAATCCACCCAAAAGCGAAACACCATAAAATAGGAGCAAATGCAGCATACCAAGCTGCGTGGACTGGTTGATACACATAATTTATACTTCCCATAAATGCTGGACCTACAAAGGCCACTAAAAATGATATCACAGCCGCTATATTGCCTAAATGTATTAAAGCCTAAAAAATGATATAAAAGACAATTATAAAAAATCTTAAGGTACTTTTACTTACAGGTTTTACAATAATGTGTTTATAAAACCGTAAAATGTATCCCAGGAAAATTCCCATGATATAAACAGTTACACGATGTGGTGGAAGAATATACATGTAATCAGCAGTATTAAATAATTGTTCAATTCTAGAAGGAAAAAATGTCACTTTAGTAACTTATAAAATTCCAAAGACTCTTGAAAATTATGATAAAATTAAAAAATATAAGGTATACTTACGAAGTACCAAAATGAACATAATTGGATAATTTGCGAGTGTAGGTGACATAATATCTCATCACTGTTGAAATCACAGCAAGTGCTAAAAGTGTAAATCCACCACGTTTAGGCCATTTCCATAATAGCATAATTAAAAAGGGTGATACCAAAAATAGTTGAGTATCAATTCCTACGTGGTGGGTATGTGTAAGGCACTAAAAATCAAAAAATTAGTAGTTGTTCAAATTATAAATTAACCATCTTACCATATCTTTAAACCCAAAATAATTATGTATAAAAAGTAAGTTTCTCCACCAATTTTTCTTGCAAATGTGTGCATGATGTGTTACCACGAGGTTCCACATTGGTCCTGCACTAATGTAAGGAAGTACAAAGGTACAGAATAAAATTAGGGCCCCAAAAGTTGGGACAATCCTAAATAATCTCGAAGCGTATTCTTCCAATATGCTTATTTTTAAATTTTTCTGAAGTCTTCCAAAAATCGAATAGGCGGTAAGTGTGCCTGACAACATTATGAATGGATCCGTATATAAACTTGCAGCTCTTCCCAAAACAGTCCATGGTTGACCAATTATCTAAAGGCAAAACAAAAATTAGTTAGAAATTTCAGTGTATTTTTGAAAAAATGTCGAGGTTTTTACTTCAGGATTGCCCAGAAATTTTTGTGCGCTCATTGAAATTACTTTTTAAAATTCCGCTAAGGTGTGGACAAAATCTCGTATTTATTTTTAACTCCTATTTATTTTCTTTCTCACTATCGATTGAGATAATTAATTCAAATTTGCGTTGGGGTGCTTAATTTTCATTTGTACCTTGAACCACATTAATTATCATCCAATGTGATTTTTTTAAATTCAAAATTGAAGTAGAGTTTTGGGAAGTAATTTAGGGAATTTTAGATTAAAAATAAAACAAAGTAAATGGCTACAAAAAAGGATGCGAATTTTTATACAGGGTGTTTCTGAACAAGTGTCGGATAATCTAGGAATGGATTTTTGGACCAATTTTAAGACAAAAAGTAAGAATAATTTTTTCCGCTAAAAGTGAAAATTTGCGAATTCATCTTAAGACGGTATACAGGGTGGGCCAACGAAAACAAAACAGACGAGTTTTGAAATAGTTAATAAAAAAATTTGAAAAAATGCTCGGACAGGTCAACTTTAGTTTCGAGGGGGACATATTTTGCAATAGAGCTGATTCAAAAATCCATTCATCCCTGCGCCCTATGGACGCAACCCCTTAAATTTTAATAGGGATGGTGGGGTAAGTAATACCTCGTTGGAAAGATCTTTTTATCCAGAGTAACATATAAAAAAAAGTTAAATCGATCGATTCGTTTTAAAGATATTCAAAATTTAGCAAGTGGAGGTTTCATGCCTTTTAAAATTGTGCCATGAACACCACACCTTCAATTTTAAGTGTTTTGATAAGGTAAGTAATACCGTTTCGAGAGGGACATACTTAGCAATAGAGTTGATTCAAAAATCCATTCATCCCTCGTCCTTTGGACACAACCCCTACAAATTTAATAGGGATGGTGGGGTAAGTAATACCTCGTTAGAAAGATCTTTTTACCCAGAGTAACATGCCAAAAAAAAAGTTAAATCCTTTGATTCGTTTTGAAGATATTCAAAATTTAACATGTAGAGTTTTCATGCCTTTAAAATTGTGCTATGAACACCACGGCTTCAATTTTAAGTGTTTTGATAGGGTAAGTAATACCTCCTGAGAAAGATCTTTTAACCCAAAGCAACATACAAAAACATGTAAAACGCAATTTATTTTCATTTTCTACAAAAGAGATATTTTAAAAAACAAATTTAAATTTATTCGAGGAATTGTTTAAAATTTTGTAACATCTGGAACAAAACAATGCAAAACATAAAACGATTTATAACCACATTGAGATTCTTTTTATCAGTTGTATTTTGTATTAGTGGTGATTTTCATCGTGTTAAAACTGTTTATGACTAATTATTAGAAATCAACATTTAAAACTTTGTGAACTTCTGTAAAAGCTTCTGCTAGCAATGGTTTATACAATTCCAGAAAGGGTTGAATTAATCACTTTTATTTTAAAAATGATGAGAATGCTCATCGTGCAGCTAATTTATTTAATGAACAACATCCAAACAAACATTGTAACCGAAAATACGTTCTGGAGTTGGTTGCAAAATTTAAAAATACTGGTTCTGTTGGTAATAAGAAACGCGATCCTGGTAATGTTCGTCCAATAAGAAATGAGGTCGTTGAAATAGGTGTTTTGGGACAAGTTGCTGCAGATCCAACTTTAAGCACAAGAAAACTGGAGACTGTGACTAAAATCAGCAGAACAACCATTCGCCGAATATTGAAAGGTCACAAATATCATCCCTATAAAATTCATTTAATTCATGAGTTAAATGAAGATGATTTTGATAGGCGACTGCAATTTTGTGAGGTGATGACGGAACGGATAATTGCTGATGAAAATTATCTTTATAATATCTGTTTTTCTGATGAGTGCACTTTTTTCTTAAACTCAACCGTTAATCGTCATAATTGTCGATATTGGTCAGATGAGAATCCTAGGGTATTTCATGAAGTTCACACTCAAACTCCTCAAAAATTGAATGTGTGGGTTGGAATTTTTGGAGACCGTCTTATTGGTCCTTATTTTCTAGATGTCAATCTAACAGGGGATATGTACTTGGATCTACTTCAAAACTTTGTTCATGCATTTCTTGACGATATTATCGAAAATGACGATCGTTATTTAGAAGACCATCTGATTTTCCAACAAGACGGAGCCCCTCCTCATTACACACGGCCTGTTAGGGAATTCTTGGATACGACGTTTCCTGGGCAATGGATTGGGCGTAGAGGCCTTTGGAGTGGCCGCCGCGATCTCCCGATCTTACTCCCCTTGATTTTTTCCTTTGGGGGCATTTAAAAAGTAAGATTTACGCCACGGAACCAGGATCTCTAGCAGAGTTAAGACAGAGAATTATTAATGAATGCCGAGAAATTACTGCAGAAATGTTACAAAATGTAAGAATTCGCTTTGAGCAAAATTTGTACGTTTGCATGGAGGTTGGTGGAACTCAATTCGAACATTTAATAAAATAATAAAAACATCCTTGAAAGTGTCGGGATCGATGAGATTCTTTAAAGTGTTAAGTTTTCTTCAAAAAGATTAGTTAAGTTTAGTTTGGTTAAATAAAAAATAATGTGCAATACTGTTTTATTTTGAATTCTTTAAAACAAACCAATCGATTTCACTTTTGTTTTTTTGTATGTTACTTGTGGTAAAAAGAACTTTCCAAGGAGGTATTACTTACCCTATCAAAAGACTTAAAATTGAAGGCGTGGTGTTCATAGCACAATTTTAAAAGGTATGAAAACTCTACTTGCTAAATTTTGAATATCTTTAAAACGAATCGATCGATTTAACTTTTTTTTTGTATGTTACTCTGGGTAAAAAGATTCCAACGAGGTATTACTTACCCTACCATCCCTATTAAAATTTTAGGGGTTGTGTCCAAAGGGCGAGGGATGAATGGATTTTTGAATCAACTCTATTGCAAAGTATGTCCTTCTCGAAACGGTATTACTTACCTTATCAAAACACTTAAAATTGAAGGTGTGGTGTTCATGGCACAATTTTAAAAGGCATGAAATCTCTACTTGCTAAATTTTGAATATCTTTAAAACGAATCGATCGATTTAACTTTTTTTTTTGTATGTTACTCTGGATAAAAAGATCTTTCCAACGAGGTATTACTTACCCCACCATCCCTATTAAAATTTAAGGGGTTGTGTCCATAGGGCGCAGGGATGAATGGATTTTTGAATCAACTCTATTGCAAAGTATGTCCCTCTCGAAACGGTATTACTTACCTTATGAAAACACTTAAAATTGAAGGTGTGGTGTTCATGGCACGATTTAAAAGGCATGAAATCTCTACTTGCTAAATTTTGAATATCTTTAAAACGAATCGATCGATTTAACTTTTTTTTTTGTATGTTACTCTGGATAAAAAGATCTTTCCAACGAGGTATTACTTACCCCACCATCCCTATTAAAATTTGAGGGGTTGTGTCCATAGGACGCAGGGATGAATGGATTTTTGAATCAGCTCTATTGCAAAATATGTCCCCCTCGAAACTAAAGTTGACCTGTCCGAGCATTTTTTCTAATTTTTTTATTAACTATTTCAAAACTCGTCTGTTTCGTTTTCGTTGGCCCACCCTGTATATACCAAAGCATATTGAAAAGATGAGTGAAGTGAATGCTGTCATGAAAATCCGTTTAGGGTAATGAATCTCGAAGAAACCGATTTCAAAAATCTCCAAAAACTTGCTGATAAACTACCAAGATAAATATTTCAAAAGCATGCTGGATTCGTTTAACAGCAGACAATCCATTTCGTATTAATGTTCGAAAAAATTTTAAAGAAGCCGAACCCGGGAATTCATTTAATATTTAAAAAAAAGGCAAAACATTAGAAAACTTCCGGTTACAAAGACTAACTTCCTTACAATGTAAGAACAGAGTCACGCAAGCCAAACTAGAGAATCTTAAATCTATGTTGGATTACACATACCATTACGTTTTCTCCATTTCTATGAAAATATAATTGAAAAAACTAGCCAACAATATGTGAACCTTTGTAATATTTTAAGACCGTTTCTACCACTTCAGCCTAAGTGGGACTTAAATTCTAAAATTGACAGTAATACAATGAAAAACCATTCATTTAAAAATTTAAGTCTCACTTAACGTTTTAAGTGGAAATGTAGCAAATGGCCCTTAGACCTTTTCAATTTTTATGAATTTGGCACTTAGATTGTTTACTAAATTTTGCTACATATTATTTTTTTTCCAAAATGTATTTATGTACTTCTTACAGTTAGTTTATATTGGGTTTCTAGTATCTAAATAAAAATTATATAAAATTCTTTTATTGCTATTTCTTTTAAAAGGTTTTTATTCATTATCTTTCTTCAACATTTATGGCACTTAAGACTATTTAAAAACACTCTTCAACTGAAGTGACTAAAAATAGCAAATACCCCAAAACTGCTCAATAAGTAAAAGCGATCCGACACTAGGAATCTGAAAAAGTGAACGGGTTACGTCGTATCTTCAATATTTGATCAGGAGAACATAAAAGCAAGAAGGTTTCCTATATCTTAATTGGTAGTTCCAGCTTGATATTTTTGGCAAAGCTTTAAAAAATCTTTATTACTTTACTTTTAAACTGTTTTAACTTAATTAGTTATCACTGAAAGCGCGTTATTAATTTGGTAATACATGATACCGATTCCTTTTTTCATTATTTTAGATTTTAGGTATAGTGCCACGTTGTGTCCTTGCTTAAAGCATGTGTGGGACGGTCTCTTATCCTTCTTATTGCCCGTGTTGGCGCTTCGGACGCAATTTTCTATATTAAATATCAGGCAAATATGAGAGGAAAGAGGTAAATTACAACCTAAAAACCTACTCTGCTGGCTGCGCTAAATTCGCACGGTTCCTTGTGCGGATCCAAGCAACGAAACTATTTTGTGGAAAAGGTATCGCGGTTTTTTTCTTCGCAAACTCAATTCGCCAAATTGTTCAGAACGATTTTGGCTGCGTAGAGATGCAGGAATCGACCGCAAGCGTCCATTCCGAGGGAAATTTCCCTATTTTATAACAAGCTATCATAATACACGAAGAGGTAAAAAGCTCTCCAATAGCAAACCTGATACCCAAGTTAACCACGTGTGACTCTCAATAGATGGCGTTGAACTAATAAGACTTAATTACTTAATCCTAAAATTATTTTACTCACCCCTTAAATAATTTAATATAGTTAAGATTATTTTGATAAAAACTACTTTTAAAAATTGTTTTATAGAAACTTCTTTTATATTATGTTATTCTAATAATCAAATGTAGATATTTGAGTCACTCCATTCTTCCTATGCAAATTTGGTAGGTACGTGTAAACCTCATCTACTCATTCATTATGTTTTCCTATTCAAAAGTGAGTTAAAATTTTAATGTTCGTTTGATGAGTCGTTTTTAAAATTTGATTAATTAATTTAATCACTTCAGTAATTGAATCTTTCACATTTTCGAACTTAAAAATTAATGAAAATAAAAATAGGCACAAATAAAAAAAAACTCGTTTAATTATTTTTAAGATTCTTTAATTGGTTATTAGAAAAATAAAAAAGCTGTTGCATAACTAGCAACGAAAATTTTTGATCTACAATGAAACCTTACTGTATCAGGTGAACATGAATTGTTGGAGACTAATTTATAACCTTTTTTTCTTGGGTTGTGGGTTGTCTTATGTTAAGGTTTACTCCAACCCAGTAGCAAGCAATCAAAGTACATTAGGAGGTAAATTTACGTTGAAGCCTATTTGTGCTGTTTGTCCGATTTGTTTTTATAAAATTGGGCTAAGGTGCAAGCTTCAAACCTAACTTCACCAGGTGCACATAAGAAAGTAGAGGTACGAAATTTTACTATAAAATTTCAATAATGCAGCTCTTCAATCTGGAAAGTTCCAAATATGTTGAAAGAGTATCAATATCAAAAATATAATCAAGGTAAATTTAATTGAAAATTGAAAAACCTGATGAAATAATAAATGATTAAGCAAACTATAAAATCGATAAAATAGAACATAGAACTAGAATGTTTAGGGTTGGGGTATCTTTTGATTTGTAGATAGTTTTAATTGAGACTTCATTTTCTTAATATGCAATATTCGGAAAGATTAATAATTAATAATTTTTACCCAAAGTTTCTTTTTTAAAACGTACGAGTCGCTACTGGTCATTTTCGTTCGAAAAAAAATTTACATATTTGAATTTAAAAGTTCTAATTTGTCCTTTCTGTTGCAAATTACCAAATTGATAAATTCTTCTTCTTCAAAATATTTTAAAACGTTGTGGTATCAGGCCGTCATAAATGTGTAGAGCTTCCAGAACAACAATTTATAAAGTGTGTTTTTTGTATTATTCATACCTTACACCAAACAACAATAACATGTGTACCTAAAAATATATTTTGATCTACGGTTAAACCTAATTGTATCAGGTGGGTATAAACATCAAGAGATCATGAATTACTTTCATTAAATCCAATAAGTTAATAAATTTTATAAAATGAAACCTTATGATCTAAAAATTGCGAACGAGCCAATTTTTGCTTTTATGTTTCCTAGTGGTGGACCCAAAAGGGGACTGGAGGGTGATTTCATAGAGAAATTAACCCATTTCTAAAAAGACTAAAGTGGAATTTATTATTTAAATATTTTTCAAGTTTACGATTTCAATAATTTTCTTGAAAACTACCAAAATTATCAACACCAAAATTTTATACCAGAAACATGTAGCACCTAAATGTATTTTAAAAAATACTTGGTGAAAATCGGTCGATTAGTTTTTCCATAAAAAAATTGCAAATTATTTGCTAAAATTAGAGCACAAATCCGGCCCTGGGCTGTTTATTTAAAAACTTTTAAACATTTTATTAGAATGATCAAAAAATAAAAATTATTCCTTAAATTTTGGGTTTCTAACCGTTATTGTACCCCGTATATTTTTCGAGAAATCAATTTTTTCAGAAAAATCAAAAAATCTGGGCTAAAGACTTGAAAAAGCCAAGTTTTTTTATTTTAATAAATTTCTTGAAAACTACAAAAGCTATCAATATCAAAATTTTATACCAGAAACATCTAACACCCACATGTATTTTAAAAAATATTTGGTGAAAATCGGTCGATTAGTTTTTCCGAAATAAAATCGCAAAATATTTGCTAAAATTTGGGCACAAAACCGACCCTGGAAAGTTCATTTAAAGACTTTCAAACATTTCAATAAAATACTTGAAAAGAACAATTCATAACTTAAATTGTGATCTTTTAACCATTTTTGTACCCCGTATAGTTTTAGAGGAATTAAATTTTTTCTGAAAAATCTTAAATCTTAAATTGTACATTTTTTAGCGAAATTCAAAAAATCTTAACTACCAAACGACGCGACCGATTTTAACGAAACATGGCTTATATTGTGGCTAAAGGTACCCTTAACACTCAAAAAAATAATCAATTTTATCGAGTCCGTCCAGCGGCGTCGCGATTTATTTTTTTCTAAAAGCGTAGAAAAATATCGCTAAAAAACGGCGCGTAGAGCAAAACTGTGGAGGAAATGAGGCCCAAACGAATCCAAAAATTAAAAATCGCTACACGTGGAGTTAAAAACAAATATTCAGTTCATCCTGGTTTGAAGACTAGAACTTTTTAACTATTCATTTAGCCTCTCACCGACCCTCAAAAGTCAAAATTGTGATTTTTCAACCCCTCGCGACCAAAATTATTGCTGTAGGGTAAGAAAACATCGCATCGTCAAACTAAAATATGTATTGGAAAGGGGG
The DNA here is from genome assembly GCA_963971135.1 of Stenus bimaculatus. Taxonomy (NCBI): domain Eukaryota; kingdom Metazoa; phylum Arthropoda; class Insecta; order Coleoptera; family Staphylinidae; genus Stenus; species Stenus bimaculatus. The sequence continues at coordinate 40,982,748 of OZ020183.1, read as the reverse complement.
TTTCAAGCACTACGATTGTACGTGTGGAATTTTTTCGATTTCCTAAAAAAAACATAAATATTAACCACGCAAAAAACTCTGTAAAAAATCGCGATTTCGACTATTTTTTTACCCCGCTTTCTCTTAATCGATTTTAAAGAATGATAGCTCATTTTAAAGGTCTTTAGGTAAGCTTTTAAACAAAAAAAGAATCGTTTTGATATCTCTTTTCGTTTAGAAGTTATGACCGAATAACTGTTGAAAATTTGAAAATTTCACTTTTGGACGAAGAAATTGCTGTGAAATTTTTGATTAATCAGAAAATAATTAATTTTGACCGAACCACTTGGCCGATTTGAACGATTGATGGCTTAAAATTTTCAGAATACATTCCTTCATCGAAAAATATGTGGAGTTAAAAATGTGCCCTCTACGGCCGTATTTGTACTCGAAATTTACAAAAACTTTGGACGATTTTTATCAAACCGGACTTAAAATACTCCTATTTTGGGTATTTATGTTGGGTAAAATTTTTTAGTTTACTATTATGAATATTTTTTGAGAAAATTTAAAAAAACGAAAATCCTGAAAAAAAATCAAGTCCAATGCCTTCAAAAAATATTTTTTTCGAATTTTTGAAAAATCGACCCCTAACTGAAAGATAATTAAATACTGATTAAAATTGATCACTCAGTTCCACTTTTGGTCCATTATTTCTCGGCCACTACCTCAAAAAGCGGTACAATTTTGGAAATCGTACTTTTTTTAAATTTTTTTACAACTTTAGGCTGCACCCATTTTAAAATATTATAGTTCATGTAGAGGCCATTTAAGCTGTCTTAAATAGAAAAAAAGATTTGTTTGAAGAACTTTAGAATTATTTTTATAAAAGCGTGAAGAATTTATGTATATAATATAATATGTTTTCTGATACATTTTTTTACATTAATTTTAAATTTGACTGGAAAGTGACATTTTAAAGATTTCTGTTCAGAACTCAAAAAAACAAAATTACTTCTTTTTGGCTGAAAACTTATTTAAAGCTTTTATGTAATTTATATTTCCCTGTAATAGGAACAACTTTTCTGATGGGTAATAAAGTTTATTTATTTTCTAAAAAAAATATAAAATTTTCGTTTAATTAGTAAATGCTGAGGAAAATCCTGGAATCGCCACTAATTTTTCCGTATTTTACGATTTTTAAAAAGAATCTTATCACGATTTTTTTGAGTTTGATTTGAGAGGATTTTACAAGTAAAATTTAAATTACAATTTTATTTGCAATGCAATCAATGGTCATTAATAAACAATTACATAAGAGTGCAATAAACCAGTAAACAGTAAATTCCCTTTGTTGTAAAATACAATAAAGTAGTAAAATAAATAATTAAACAATGAAACTTACCTCACTCATCTCCGTTCTATTGACATAAGGTAAAAATAGTAAAGCCATTGATTTATGAGACAAAATCAACATAACTGCGTTGATAAATCTTATCCCATGCACGGCTTCCAAATCATTAGGCTGCTTCTCAACAGATATCATTGATTTGAAATTTTTTCTTAAAGAAAAAGCAACAATGACGTCATCTAAAATAACATTACAATATAATTTCAGTTTCAAACAAATCATATTTAAATTACTTTTGGTTTCACTTTTACCATAAACATCATACAAAGTTGCCGAAACTGCTACCAAAATTGCAGACAAGAAAAATAATCTAGAATAATATTTTTTGAGTCATCATAAATTTTGATATTGAGAATTTCTTACAGTCCAAATAAAAATCCAAAATTGAATTTTTTCTCCGGTCTAGATGTGGTGCACATATTCTGATCAACCTCAATGTTATATTCCAAATCAGTTGACGCCAAAATATTATCAACGGATTTTCTAAACCCAATTTCCACATCTTTTCCGGTGCATTGATCAGGAACACATAAACCCCAATTAATTGAGGAAAATCTAGGTACACGATGTCCTGGCTAAAATTATGCAATAACATAATAAAATCAGTAATTGCTTAAATAAAATCTTAATTAAATTAATTAAATTTATCAAGTCAAGACATCAAATTAACATCATGCAATCAATAAATGAATTATATCTAATAAGTATTAAGAAATGTGAAATGTTACGCCTTGACATATCGGTGGAAAAAGAAATAAAAAAAATAATTGCTTACATCTCCTAGTTTACTTTTAAAACTTTGATGGGCATACATTTGATCATGAATTCCTGATAAATATGGGTTATGCGGTGTTTCTATTTGTAAAGCAGCTAAACAATATTTTCCATAAACTTGCTTGTCTAAAGTTTTTGATGATAGACATTGATCAAAATCACCCAGCTGATTTATGTTACCGCTTAGGAAACCAGATGGAACCTTAGCTGTTGAGTCATACACTAAAAACAAATGTAAATCGTACATCATTAACATAAGCAACTAATAGGTCGTTAGTTTTCATATTTACTACAACCGCGACCTTTTTTTGCGTAATTTATGATTTATTTCCAAATATGTTTATAAATTTATGACTTATGACACAGGATTTTTTTAAACCAAAATTGGGTAAAAGGATTTGAACTGCTGTAGATTTTAAGGATTTATGAAATTGCTTCAGGAATATTTGTAGAAATCTGTATTTTCAGTGTGACAAAAAATCATAAAGGTTTAAAAAGGATTCATCTTTGCAAGGTCAAAAATTTAATGAAAGAAATTTTTTACATTGAGTTTACTAAAGGATCTAGGACCTACCCATGGTGGTTGATATGATGGAAAAAAATGGGAATTCTGACCTTTAATTTTGTTTTAATTATAAATGACGACATTGTAACCTTAAGAATAAATTTATCTATTTTAAATACGTTTTTTCCAATGCACAGATTATTATTCCAAATTGTGTTTGGAATAATAATAATATACTTTATAAATAGCGCTAACAATTACCAAGCAAATCATGGCGAACAATTATCCTTAATACTGAACTTAGTAATAAATGGAATTGCATTAAATGGGTACCTATTTATGCACTTATTTTGCACGCATTAGTATTAGCAAGACATGAGTTAGCATGTTGACATTCACACCATAATTATTAGATTTAAATAAAATTGGTTTTGTTAATTACTCTTTAGTCAATTGGCAATTAAAGTAATGACTTATATTTATATTTCCTGTTATGTATCATAACACCTTCATTGTAGAAATCTTAGAATTAATAACGATTGTAGTTTCTTTAAAAATTATTATATGCAGTCGTCAATTTAAACAATGAAATGATCCTAGAAAATATCCTTCTTGAAGTTTTATTATATTTCACCAATTGGAGAGTATACCTTTAAATGGTTAAACTACAAATTTAAGAAAAAACGTTTTTTTTTTCATTAAATCACAACTTTTTCAATTGTATTTCAGAATCAATCAATCAATTTTATTTCAGAAAGTATCAATTGTATTTCAGATAGCATCAATTATATTTCAGATAAATTAGTTCAATTTCAGAAAGCATCAACTGTATTTCAGAATCACCAATTGTATGTCAGAAAGGATCGATTGTATTTCATAAAAATTGCTTTAATTTCAGAAAGGACCATTTGTAAAAATTGAGGAAACAAAGAATTTTTGGCGTTGATTTTGCACGTGGACCACAAAAATCAATTTAACTTTACACCAGTAACAATATTGCACCTAGTTGACATTATACCAATGTACAACATGGCTTCTACAAGGGTAGATCAACTACAACTAACCTAACAGTTAACAGTATTCGTTCAACTTGTTTTATCGATGCATTTGAGGATCAGATGCAAATAGCAAGCATCTTTACTGAATCACTGGCTTTCGAAAGACGATAGGGTTTACCATGGAGTTTTGGCAGCTAAGCTGTTGGCACTAGGGATTCACGCACTATGCTGTACTTTTTGGAAAGTTAGATGTCCATCTCAAACTGAATAAAGAGTACTTGTCCAACGACATACAAGTCCCCTCATGGCTACCTCAAGGTAGTCTTATTTACCAACGATATTTCTCACTTTACTTCACATATTGAAAAGATCTAATCTTTGCCGACGATTTAAACTATTGCTAGAATCTCAGACACAACCAGTCACCTCCAATTTCGCCATTGATGGTGTGCCACTACTTCTTTTATGGAGCTGGGAGTGACCCTTGACCAGAAACTTGACTTCGGCCAAAATATAAACAATGCGGTAAAGAAATTACTTAAATATACACCGTAGATGTTAGTATCCTGATTATGCCACACCACAGCCTAAAGAGCTTATAAAAGTGGATTAACCACTGATAGAATCTCCAGTGATTACTTAAGATCATATTTCAATATTGTAAACCTATCCTACAGGAATTCTCATTTGCCACATTGTTGGATTTTAGCAAGGCATTTAACTGTGTCTCTCATGAATTATTGCTAATTAAGCTTTATAATAAGTAGAATCTATAAGTCCAAATTCGTGCAAGATGCTCCTATCTTATCTCCCTTAGAAGTAAAGCCGTGGGTTGCAATAGCCAAGTATGTGATCCAACTAACATTCTCCATGGTGTCCCACGAAAGTCTATTCTGGGTCCTTTGTTATTCCTAATATTCATCAATGACTTTCCAAGCCAAGTACCGAATGCCCAAATGGTACTTTTTGCTGATGACTCAACATTTGCCATAAAGACTTCAAATTGGGATTGGAGAGTCAAAGAGCTCAGTCAGATATCCTGGCTTGGTCTAGTAATAAGCATGGTGATCAACTTTATTTCATGCTTACGAAACACAAATGTTTCTAACTGTAAATACAATTGATTAGTTCTGAAACACAAATCATACTTTCTGAAATTATATTAGCGAATTATTGATGATTCTGAAATACAAGTTAGGTTTCCGAATTCAATTGATGATTTCTTAAATTGAATTTATCTTTTCTGAAATACAACTGGAATAGCTACAGACAGTTCAGGTTTATGGTGCAATTCTGGGTAAATCTGTAAGTCCTTACAGGAAATATCTGTAAGGTTTGTTATATGGGTTGTAATGGACGGTTCCCTTGGTTACCTTACAGAAATTTCCTGTAATGCCTTACAGATTTGCTCTGAATTGCACCATTAGTTCCTGGGTGTCAAGTGTCAGTTCTCAAATGATCTTTTTTGTAACATTTTTATATAATATTTAGAAGTTACCCTCTTCAATAACTGTTAAAGGGCTCAAGTCTAATTTGTAACATTTTGCTAAAGTTTTTGCACCCAAAAAAAATCATCACGGTATCAGTAATTATGTAAAAATTTGTAGGATTTTTGGATTAATTATAAAAATATTTTTCCTTTTTAATGCAACAGTTTTAGACTTTTCTAAATTGAAGATGAAAATAACTGAACTTTTATCTTTAACAATTGTGAATTTTCTTATTTTACTTACTTTTTAATGCCCATAATTGGTAGGATTTTAAATCCTTTATATATTTCTGACTAGCTTTTCGGCAATCATCACTGACACCTTCCAAATTGCTCAAATCAAATGGAGGTGATGAGCTGAGTAAAAACCTTGTAAGGTGTTTTAATGTTGGTTCGTATTCTTTGTCTGAAAAAGAAAAAATATATAATTTCTGGACGATTCAAGTAATTAGTTTTGCAATAGTTTCTTTACCATAAAAACTTTTGAGTTCTCGTTGTTTTTTAGCAAAAATAATAGTAATTACGTTTTAATTCAGGTTTTTGGATGAGTATAATTAAATTAAACGTTATTATATTTATTTATTATTTATAATTATAAAAATTGGCTATTAAAAGAAATTATTATAAATAAATACAAGCTTGCAACCTCTGTACCAAACAAGTGTTGGGAAAGGTTATTACGATAAATTGGAGAACGTACAAAAACCATGGGGGAAAACATAATAGATTTAATTATCAAGGGCATTGGCAATGAATAAAAACAATTCCACTAAGTACGTACATTACTTTCAATTATATTAGTAATATACTAAAAATAAAAAATGATTAAAATATACAAGTAAGGGGTGGTTGCAACTAATTTCCAGTTTAAAATTTAAGGATTACTTAAATTTAAAAAATGACAGAAATATTCCATACACACAAAAAATCGTAGTTCTTAAACCATTTTCCATCTGAATTTTTGTTTGTTATTTTACTGCTATTTTTTGTGATGATAATTGTTATGTATGAAATTATGTTATATATGCACATTTTTGGTCATGTTTACTAAAATTTTAATTCCAATTGTAAAATTTGGTCTGCTTTTTGTGTTAATGTCAAAGATCAAGTATGTTTACAAATAAAAAAGACGGAAAAAGTTAGTCCTTGGTAAATTCCATCACTTTTCTAATTCTATCCTTTCCATGGGAGATTTAAATCTGTACGTGGTACTGTTTAGTTAAGTGTCCTAGTTTTTATTATACTTCAGTTAAGATCACTTTCGATTTCGATTGCATTTTTACAGATTATGAAATATTTTTTTTATTTGCTGATAAAAATAATGAGCAAAAAATTAATTAAAATATGAATAAATTTTATTTGTAAACAACCTACAACTGTGTATTTTGTTATTACTAAGCTTTAATGCATTTTTAATTTACAAAGTGATTTAAATACATAAGATGTTTGTAAGTAAATATTACCATTCGTTTATGACCAGGAAAAAATAAAAAGTAATTATTCTTTTTTGGCCACTAAAAATAAAAACATATTTTTTCCACATTGGACAAAAAAATTATTTTCTCTTTGAAGTAATTAATTTACACTTAAAACTCCATTTTTGAAATTTTATTAATAGCACTATACTTGTTGGTAGTCCTGGAAATAATGTAATTTCTTGACTGTATTCTGTGTTAAAACCAAATTCCTTAAAAAAGTATCATGAATATGAATAATTCAAATAGGTAGGCGTCCAAGGTGCAAGGACCTTAAACATTGTATCAGCTACTTCAAAATCTAAAAAGGTAAAAGGTTTTGTGTGTATTTTGAATAACCGCAAATTAAGCCAATAAAAATTGCGCAAGAACGTAAAATCGTGGTTGCACATAACAAATAAGTGGTAAAAATAAAAATAGGTAATACTTAGTTAATTCTGGACTTGCGTGTGTTACGTAAAGAAAGTCCAATGTCATGCGGATAACGTTCAAAGTATTAACGCAATTACCCACGTTGAGCATCACTAAATAAAATAATGTATACACGGATGCTACCAACCTTGAGTTCAGTAGGAAATTCTGACACATCGCATTGTTTTTTTTTGCGACACTAATTTACCATGTTAAGTTCTTTTAGTCAAAAACAATAAACTTGTAGAAATTGGTACCAATAAAAGAGACAATGAGGAAACAATAGATTTGCAACTTTGTTTTATTATTTAACAATACTTTAAGAAATTGTTTATTTGGATTAAAAAGTCATACACCGTTTATTTTTTGAAACAACAATGTGTTATTACAATTAACAATTAGTTTCATAATTATGTGCTTGTACTCCGATTGATTTAAATTAGATGACTTTGAAACTTTATAAACCATTTTGTGTTGATTATATACTACGGTGTGGGTCATTAAATTTTAAATTTTTTAGAATTATACGGGATGTCCCGAAAGTAACCATCAAATAAAGTGAACTAATAGAGGAGGTCATTTTCAGAGGTGGATTTATATACGGCCTAATAGAGCCCAAAAACCTGAATTAAAACTTTTTAAAAAGCATAGCAATTTTTGCCCCAAGTGCTAAATCCGTCCCTGAGCAGAGCTCCCAAATATATTTAAATCGACCGCAAAATTAATTCTAGAGCACTTAGTTATTTTTTTTTATAAATTTTTAAAAATCACTTTACAGCTTCAAAAAGGAAAATAGTGCAATTTTTATAAAATCTTAATTTTTTTAATGTTCTTATTGGAATTTTTCAACAAACTGGGATTTATTTTTTGCAGAATTCTCTAATTTATACAAATCGGCCGCTAAATTAATTCTAGCTCACTGTTTTATTTTTTTTATAAATTTTTAAAATCATTTTACTGCTTCAAAAAGTAAAATATTGCAATTTTTACAAAATCTCATTTTTTCTAATTTTCCTCTTGGATTTTTTCTACAAACTAGACTTTATCTTTTGCAGAATTTTCTGGTTTAGTCAAATCAACCACAAAATTAATTATAGCTCACTTGGTTATTTTTTTTATAAAGTTTCACAGCTATAACAAGTAAAACAGTGAAATTTTTACAAAATCCCATTCTTTTAATGTTTCGCTTGGATATTTTCAATAAACTCTGGTTAATATTTTACAAAATTATCTAATTTATTCAAATCTACTCTAAAATTAATTCTAGCTCACTTAGTTATTTTTTAATAAATTTTTAAATTCATTTTACAGCTTCAACAAGTACAATAGTGTAATTTTTACAAACTCTCAATTTTTTTAAATGGTCCCCTTGGAATTTTTCAACAAACTCGGGTTAACTTTTTGCATAATTCTCTAATTTATTCAAATATACTGCAAAATTAATTGTAGTTACTTATTCTTTTTACAATTTTTTAAAAATCATTCTACGAGTACAACTTCAACAAGTAAAATGTGCAATTTTTATAAAATCTCAATTTTTTTAAAGTTTCCTTTGGAATTTTTCAACCAACACTGATTATTCTTTTGTAGAATTTTTTAATTTATTGAAATCAACCGAAAACTAAACTCTACCTCACGTGGTTATTTTTTTATAAATTTTTAAAAATCATCTTGGAGCTTCAACAAGTTAAATGGTGCAATTATTAGAAATGTTCCTCTTAGAATTTTTTAATAAACTCGGTTTCATGTTTTTCAGGATTCTGTAATTTATTTAAATCAACCGCAAAATGAATTCTAGATCACTTGGTTATTTTTTTATAAATTTTTAAATTCATTTTACAGCTTCAACAAGTATAACAGTGTAATTTTTACAAACTTTCAATTTTTTTAAATGGTCCCCTTGGAATTTTTCAACAAACTCGGGTTAACTTTTTGCATAATTCTCTAATTTATTCAAATAGACTGGAAAATTAATTGTAGTTACTTATTCTTTTTACAATTTTTTAAAAATCATTCTACGGGTACAACTTCAACAAGTAAAATAGTGCAATTTTTATAAAATCTCAATTTTTTTAAAGTTTCCTTTGGAATTTTTCAACCAACACTGATTATTTTTTTGTAGAATTTTTTAATTTGGTGAATCAACCGTAAACTAAACTCTACCTCACGTGGTTATTTTTTTATAAATTTTTAAAAATCATCTTGGAGCTTTAATGTTCTTATTGGAATTTTTAAACAAACTCGAATTTATGTTTTGCAAATCTCTCTAATTTATTCAAATCGACCGCAAAATTAATTCTAGCTCACTTGGTTATTTTTTTATAAATGTTTAAAAATCGACATTATTTTTTGTAGAATTCTCTAGATTACTCAAATCAACCATAAAAGTGATTATAGCTCACTTGGTTATTTTTTATAAATATTTAATAAACATTTCACAGCTTCAACAAGTAAAATCCCATTTTTTTTATTTGATGCCTTGGATTTTTTCAATAAACTCGGGTTAATTTTTTAAATAGTTCTCCAAATTATTCAAATCCCCCGCAATATTAATTCTAGCTCACTTAGTTATTTTTTTATATTTTTTTTATTTCTCAGTTTTTTAATGTTCTCCTTGGAATTTTTCAACAAACTCAGATTTATTTTTTGCAGAATTCTTTAGTTTATTTAAATCAATCACAAAATTAATTCTAGCTTGCTTATTTATTTTTTATAAATTTTTAACAATCATTTTACAGATTCAACAAGTAACATAGTGCAGTTTCTATAAAATCTCAATTTTTTTAATGCTCTTCTCGGAATTTTTCAACAAACTCAGGTTTATTTTTTAAAGAATTTCCCAATTTATTCAAATCAACCGTAAAATTAATTCTAGATTACTTGGTTATTTTTTTATAAATTTTTAAAAATCATTTTACAGCTTCAACAAGAATAATATTGTAATTTTTACAAACTCTCAATTTTTTTAAATGGGCCCCTTGGAATTTTTCAACAAACTAATTCTCTAATTTATTCAAATAGACTGCAAAATTGATTGTAGTTACTTATTCTTTGTTTGTACCTACTCGTAGAATGATTTTTAAAAAATTGTAAAAAGAATAAGTAACTACAATTAATTTTGCAGTCTATTTGAATAAATTAGAGCATTATGCAAAAAGTTAACCCGAGTTTCTTGAAAAATTCCAAGGGGGCCATTTAAATAAATTACACTATTAAACTTGTTGAAGCTGTAAAATGATTTTAAAAATTTATAAAAAAAGTTGTCCTCAACAAGTAAAATAGTGCAATTTTTATAAAATCTCAATTCTTTTAAAGTTTCCTTTGGATTTTTTCAACCAACACTGATTATTTTTTTGTAGAATTTTTTAATTTGTTGAAATCAACCGGAAACTAAACTCTACCTCACGTGATTATTTTTTTATAAATTTTTAAAAATCATCTTGGAGCTTCAACAAGTTAAAGAGTGCAATTATTAGAAAATCTCAATTTTTTTAATGTTCCTCTTAGAATTTTTTAATAAACTCGGTTTCATGTTTTTCAGGATTCTTTAATTTATTCAAATCAACCGCAAAATGAATTCTAGATCACTTGGTTATTTTTTTATAAATTTTTAAATTCATTTTACAGCTTCAGCAAGTATAATAGTGTAATTTTTACAAACTCTCAATTTTTTTAAATGGCCCCCTTGTAATTTTTCAACAAACTCGGGTTAACTTTTTGCATAATTCTCTAATTTATTCAAATATACTGCAAAATTAATTGTAGTTACTTGTTCTTTTTACAATTTTTTAAAAATCATTCTACGAGTACAACTTCAACAAGTAAAATAGTGCAATTTTTATAAAATCTCAATTTTTTTAAAGTTTCCTTTGGAATTTTTCAACCAACACTGATTATTTTTTGTAGAATTTTTAAATTTGTTAAAATCAACCGGAAACTAAACTCTACCTCACGTGGTTATTTTTTCATAAATTTTTAAAAATCATCTTGGAGCTTCAACAAGTTAAATAGTGCAATTTTTAGAAAATCTCAATTTTTTTAATGTTCCTCTTAGAATTTTTTAATAAACGCGGTTTCATGTTTTTCAGGATTCTTTAATTTATTCAAATCAACCGCAAAATTAATTCTAGATCACTTGGTTATTTTTTTATAAATTTTCAAATTCATTTTACAGCTTCAGTAAGTATAATAGTATAATTTTTACAAACTCTCAATTTTTTTAAATGGTCCCTTGGAATTTTTCAACAAACTCGGGTTAACTTTTTGTATAATTCTCTAATTTTTTCAAATAGACTGCAAAATTAATTGTGGTTACTTATTGTTTTTACAATTTTTTAAAAATCATTCTACGAGTACAACTTCAACAAGTAAAATAGTGCAATTTTTATAAAATCTCAATTCTTTTAAAGTTTCCTTTGGAATTTTTCAACCAACACTGATTATTTTTTTGTAGAATATTTTAATTTGTTGAAATCAACCGGAAACTAAACTCTACCTCACGTGGTTATTTTTTTATAAATTTTTAAAAATCATCTTGGAGCTTCAACAAGTTAAATAGTGCAATTTTTAGAAAATCTCAATTTTTTTAATGTTCCTCTTAGAATTTTTTAATAAACTCGGTTTCATGTTTTTCAGGATTCTTTAATTTATTCAAATCAACCGCAAAATGAATTCTAGATCTCTTGGTTATATTTTTATAAATTTTTGAAAGTCATCTTACAGTTTTAACAAATAAAATAATGCAGTTTTTACAAAATCTTCCCAATGGATTTTTTTAATAAACACGGATTTATTTCTAACAGAACAGGGACGGATTTATATAAGGTATAATAAGACTGCAGCCCAGAACTCCCTTTATTCTGGGGGGGCTCAAAAAGATAAATTGAAATTTAAAAAATATAAATAAAAAAGTGCTAATATTATGAGACCAGTTTTGTAGGATCCCAGGGTCCCCATAGGAATTTTTTCCCAGGCCCCCCAAGTGCTAAATCTTACCCTGGTGATTTTCAATCAATCTTTTTGATCATCAAAAATGTTAATTGATTTTTAAATCAACCTGACAGAAAATATTGGACCAACATGAAGTTGAACAAATATCAAAAAAGTCCATTTCATGCAGAATCTGAAATCGTATAATAGTATAATTCACTAGGCGACACCCTGTATTTTCACCCAACAAACAATAATTATTCCTGGTAGAAAACTTTTCTTCGGGCAATAAGATATTTTTAATCCTTTTAGAATGTTTTGTTTAATATGGAAATCAGGCAATTGAGATAGGAAATAAGCTAAAGAATAAACCTTGTTAATTATGAGCTCAACAAATTAATTAGCTAAATTTTTCAGTAAGTTGTTACTGCAAACAATTTTAATAAGCAAAAAAAAATGAATGCGGTATAATTTAAAATGACGAATCAACTTTCAATGTAAAAACAACTAACATAAATAAGTTTAGAGTAATTAATTAGGAACATTTATCAAATCATGTTTTAATGAAGTCAAATTTTTAATATAAATAAAAAATTGCTTTGTAAATTCGCAAACAACAAAATTAATTAGCTTATCACTTCCTTATAAATCGTGTAAGTTCTTTACATTTATTTTTTTTACATTGAAACCATTCTTGGAATATTGGGTAATTCAAGTTTTTGTTCCACAAAATTCGTGCATTTCATTGAGTTTAATTAAATTCACCAAAAATATTTTTTGTAGGAATTTGTTCTGCTTTATTGAAACACGTAATATATTTAACAAAAATAAACGACCAATAAAAAACCAAATAGTATAGTTATTTCAAATAAATTGCTTCATTTACAGCTATAAAACAGTTTGATGTGTGCTAAAATCGTTATCCAATATTACGCCAATAAATGATTTTAATTGGTTTTTAAATATTTGGAATAAAAAATAAGGTCTTTCAATATTTCGAAATATTAGTAGTCACGAAAAATACTAAATTTGCAATAATTTGCCCAGGAGAAATTTTCTCAATTTTATTTATAAAAAAATTATACCAACATATTGTGGTAACTTTCCTCCTAAATCTTAATTAAATTTATGATACCACTATATTAGCTTCTAATTAATGATAAATATTTATATAATATTTTGTGAAAAAAGTATTTAAGTTGTCGCCTCTAATTTTTTAATTTTATGAATCGTTATTTTTTAATTAGGCAATAAATACTTTTAATTCCTTTTAAATACTTCTTATCTCGTTTTTAACAGTTTATCAAAGTAGCGTGTTGCTATTATGTTCTTTCGTAATTTGTAACGTTTGTTTTCATGGTACTCCGGAGTTTTTAAATGTCGTCATTAAGGTGATGGTCCAAAAGAAACGTTATATTTTTGCAATTAATGAAAGCGAACTTTTTATGTAACTTTTTATGACAACCACATCAATACTGATTATTTTTTATTATTCTACGCTTGTCTTCCAAGTAATTGGTTAATACAAGCACTTAACTGTGAAGATAATTGAATACAAATTTGACTTAAGAGCATCTTCCTAGACACCTGCGATAAATTTTCCGATGGAGATAATAACAAGGAATAGAAAATCCATCCCACTTTTCTGGAGCTGCTTTGCAAATTATGACCAAATAACTGATAATTGTGAAAAATCATGAAATCGAGCATTAGTTCTGCAGTCATAACTCAAATTTCCCTCGTTAGATTTTCAATTTTTTTCAGATTTATAATCTAAAATTGATTAGGCTACATCCTGCCAGAGATTTACCTTCTGTAACCTGGCACAAAATTATTTTCCTACTGGCAGGAATTAAAGAAATGACTTCTACATCATCTACAAAAAAAATTATACAAAAATGTTGTTCGTACTAGTTTTTATAACTGCAGAATTAAACCACTATATTTTCCGTTTAGGAAATTGCTCTTAATTTTATTATTATTTTGAATCATCAAGCTTTAATTATATTTTTGAAGATCCTTGGTCCTTGTATCTCATGAACTGAAAAGTGGAGTATATGTGCACTAGTACTGCTCATTTAAGTTCGTGCATTTGCCACTAGAGGGTGAACATCGCGAATTGAGCATATGATTATTTTAAATTTATGTTGTAAGTGGTCAATTTACAATTAAGATAGGGCATAATTTATTTGTGGCACTATCAAACTAATCAGTTGCTAGGTATTGATTACTTAAGTTCAAAGTACTTCCTTGAGCTTAATTTGTACAAAATATGCAAGCAATAATTTCGCGGTCAACATTAATAATAAAGTAAGATATTGCACAATTGAAAAGCGCCATCGTACCATTGATGAAAACCTCGACATTCATACGATACGACATAAAAATTGTAATTTTTAGTGCTTCATTGCATGCGTAGTGAAGGATTCAATTACACAGCGAATTCTATTAGAATCAATGAGTTTGCATAAAAGACATAATTTAATTATCAAGTAATAATTACAAAAATCGAAATTAACGTGGGAGTAAAACAGGTCATAAGTTCTACTTTTAGGACAATAATTTATAAAAAAAAAACTTATTTTTTTGCAAATATCGTAGTTTCAATAAAATTTTTTTAAATCCACGTCAAATATCATCGAAATTAAAACCTTACAATAAAAATAAACCAAGTATGGCATGTTTTTTAATTTAAAAACGATGTAACTAATTAGGTTAGGTTAGGTTAGTCAGAAGAACTATAGAGCTCAATTTGTCCACATCTATCACTTAAAACGTCCGAGTTATCGCAAAAATCTCAGAGTTAGAGAACGTCAAGGAGAATCTAATCTAAGAATCCAGTTTATAAATAATGTCCCTAAGATTGTTAAAGTTTCTAGACCTAATTCATTTCGAAAAAACTAAATATTACCCAGCAGCCTCACTCCTCCAACCAATTGCAATTTAATATCTACTACCAAAATGTTCGAGGTTTAAATTCTAAAACATATCACTTCTTGGGGAACGTTCAAGCCTCTGACATCGACATTGTAGCAATTTTTGAGACATGGATACAGGATGGCTTGTATAGTTCTGAAATATTTCCTAACCGTTACGAAGTTTTTCGTGGAGACAGATCAAGTGATCAACGAGGAGGTGGTGTTCTAATTGGTGTTAAAAATAACTACTCAGTACATAATCTTAATTTAGTATCACCAGTTTCCAAAGTTGACTTGGTTGGAGTCAAAATAGGTTTAAGTTCTAGTCAATTAATTATACTTTGTGTATACTTTCCACCTAAAACAACATCAATTGAATATGAAGATCTCTTGGACTATACAGGGTGTCCCGAAATTAAGCGGCCAAACTTTAGGAGGCGATTCTACAACTAATTTTAAGAAAAAAAACTTCCTATAAACATGTGTCCGATTTCGCTTCCTAAGAGAGCTACAAAAAATTTCAGAGCTTTCAAAAAATCTGAAAAAATTGAGAAATTATATCTTAAACGTATTAGTCTTCACACCAAATTTCAAATCTTTATTACAAACTGTTTTCAAATAAATGACAAAAAACCTAGTTTAGTCACAATAGTTAAAGGGCTGTAGCTCCCTTAGGAAGCGAAATCGGACATATGTTTATAGGAAGTTTTTTCTTAATAACACCCTGTATAAGTGTTAACTCCGGTGATTATCAGAACTGTATTCTACTTGGTGATTTCAACATTCCGGATTACGTAAATTACTCAGAAGTGCCTACCAATACTGGAAAATCTCAAAAATTAATAATTTTGGTACGCTCGGTGAATTGGTACAATGCAATAAAGTAACTAATAAAAATAAACGACTTTTAGACCTGGTATTTGCAACGAATACCATCAAATATCAGGTTTCCGAGTGTTTCGAGCCATTGGTTAAATTGGACGATCATCATCCCTCATTTTCTATCAACATAAGCAAGCTAATCACAGTATCATGCATAAATATCCATCTTACTTTTCGAAAAGTACAATTAATTCAATAACAAAAAAACACTCACTAAGGAAAGTTTACTTCCAAAATAAATCATGTTTAAATCGACTCCGTCTAAGTGAGATACAGAAGCAGGTGAAAGCTAATATCAAGTTAGACCAAATAACCACATCAAGTCTTCGGAAACTAGACTAAAATATGGTCCGCAGTATTTTTGGTCATTTATTAATTCAAAAAGAAACGTATCTAGGATTCCAGGTGAATTATTCCTCGATAGCGTTTGTCTCACTAAACCTTTCGATATTGCCAATGCATTCGCTGAAGTCTTTCGGTCTGCCTATACGACAAGTGTACAACCTACGTTTACATCAAATAATATGCAGATTATGGGTAATATTTCATATACTGAGGTTGAAGTACTTAAAACATTAAAAAACTGCAAGCCTTGCCTTACCTCAGGTGTTGATTTTGTACCTGGTTTTCTTCTAAAAGACTGTTCTGACATATTATGCATACCTCTAGCATATTTATTTAATTTGTCACTCAAAACAGGAAAATTTCCGGAAGTCTTGAAGCAGCTCCGCATCAAACCCGTCTTTAAGTCAGGTGATAAAAGTGATCCAAGAAATTATAGACCAATTGCCGTTCTGAATAACTTCTCCAAGATTTTCGAGTGCCTTCTGTGTAATACTATTCTTGGCTCGGTTAAAAGCAAGATATCGCATAATCAACATGGTTTTATGAGTCGTCGGTCCAAAGGACGAAATCAAGCCCCTTTTATTCCCTATTTACAATTAGATCCAGAAGTTTCGTCCTCCTTATTCAATCCAGTGGCGTGAACAAGAACGAAAAATAGAAACAGTTATATCAACTAATGTGACACCTTGACTGGAGGAAAATAATCGCACCTGGCATTTTCGAAAATAAGAAACATCTGAATTTCGCTTAGGTGGGTTTTTATTGCGAAATTTTTGTTTCTACCCTTCTTGCGAGGGGTTTGAATTTGTAGTACCGTTTTTGGATATTTTTTGAAGAAATTTGAAAACTCGAATCTGCTTCATCCTGTGGCTCAAGTTGCCTTTAATATTAATAGAAACAAAAATATTTAGTTCCTTGCTGTGGCTTCAGGATTTTTTTGCCAAACCAGTAAAAAAACCGCTTAATGGCAGCACGCGCAAAATTTTGTGGTATTGAGAAATTACCAAAAGACAATTAAAACTTTCAAATAATGCTGATTAATAAATCAATGTCAATCAATTGCCTTAATTAAAAATAACAAAAAAATTAAGCAATGCAACAATCTAATTAAAAATTTAAATCTAACCTAACATTGAGTGGCAAATCGCAAAAGTTTTGGTTTGTGTAAGTATTTGCATTTTAAAATTTAAGTAGCTGGATTCACTTAGTTACGTGTGTTTTTTATAAATTATTAATAAAACTAACATCAGGTTATTTCTTATAAAGTTCATTAAAATTTTGGCCACATCAAAAAGAATACATGAGACAGGTGTTTAATATTAATCAAAAAAATACCGCAAGGCTAATCTTCGGTAAATCCCAGATCATTCATCGTCTTAAATTAAAATAAAATTATTCGAAACGAAATGGTAATAATAAAGAAATTATAAATAATACAGTTATATACTAATTTAAATATTAATATCGGTAATAAAATTGTTGCAAGAAATTAGTCAAGGTGAAATTGTATATAGATTTTTTTACCGCCTTCGCCTTATTACTAAACACTGATATTTTTATTAATAATTTCATTAGTCACGAATTTAAAGTCTTAAAATTTCTTTTTTTTTAATTTGCGTAATAAAAATATGGTGCATGAATAACCATAAGTGAAAATTTGATATGCTGAAGAAAATCAATGAAGGTTATTGATAAGTGTCGCAATTGCGATTTGAGGTTTGTTGCAAGTTGATTATCCTTGCCGAAAGAATGTGTTTTACGCGTTTAAAGATTAAGGTCGAAGTATTGACCTAAAACCATAATTGCATATGAGACTCGTCTTTATGTGGTAAATTGGGCGTTTTCATGTAGGTTCAAGTCCAAGTTTTTGTAATGTATTGCACTTAATTAGCACACAATTAATAAATTTTTAATTAGTAATTACAATAATTTATGTGTAATATAGTTTTAATTGTTTTAAGTAAGCTTCTTTTTTTAGTGCACACATCCTTCGCCTTTATTTTTTGGTTCAGGTTCATTGTAATCATATAACATCTATATTTAAAAAATTCATGCCATTTAATTATTTTAATAACAAGGTTCAATTTCTCTTATAATTATAGTTACTTAAATTTTAGATAAATTTTACAAATTTGATAAAATACGGTGTCATTGCAAAATTTTGCAATAAATTGACATAAATTAAGATAAATTTACATTTATATTAAAACGTAGTGATACGTGAGTATTGGGGTGAAACCTTGAAGTTTGTTTGTTTTAAGTTTTATCACTTCTTGCAAATCTCAGATTATTATTGCTAATTAATTGAGTAACCTTTGTACATATTAATATTGCAAGCGGTTACGACTGATTGGTCTGGTGTCGATTAATTGAAATATTATAATCAGATTAGTTACGTTTACTTAATAATCCCAAGATATTGTACAGTTTCTGCCAATCGGAAATAGGGCACAAAAGAATCGCAAGTAGGGGAAACCGGGGCAGAATGGGGTACCGTTGTGGAACGGTTCTTAAAATGTGGAGGGGATACAAACGAACGTCGTAAATATATTACACAGTTCTTCAGAGCTCTCTGTACTTTATTTTCCCATTTTTAATAAATATTTTCTTATGAAGATAAATGTATAATATATTCTTTTAAATTTATTTATTTAGATGGTTTGTCATTACCAAAGAAGAACTGACTGGTAAATGTGGTCATCAGAGGCCATGGAACGTGCTGTGAGGGCTGTTATCAGCGGAGAAGTGGGATATAAACGAGCATCCGATAATTTTTCAGTACCATCAACTACTTTAAAAGATATGTAAAGAAAAAAACGAGAAAATATTACTTCAGAAATTGATAAAACTGTAGGAAAAATTCATCCAAACTTTACTGCAGAACAAGAGTTGGAAATGGTCTCATATTTAAAGAATATGCAAAGACAATTATTTGGAATAACCATAAAAGAACTTCGTCAGTTAGCATATCAATTACCTGAAAAAAAAATAATTATAAATAAAGAATTGCAAATGGCTGGAGAGGACTGGGCTAGAAGATTTTTAATTCGTCATCCAGAATTGAGTTTACGAAAACCTGAAACTACTTCAGGAGCTCGTGCGATGGGGTTTAATAGTTAATTAACGTTTTTGTTTATTGGCAAAAGTTATCGATGAACACAGTTTGACTGGGGATAGAATTTACAACTGCGATGAGACAAGTGTTATTGTTAATCCCAAGCAGTTGTCAAAAATTATTACAGCTAAAAGACAACGACAAGTTGGTGCCTTGACTTCCGCAGGAAGAGGTAACACCGTCATTGCTGAAATATGTCTTTGAGCTAGTGGAGTTTACTCCTCCAAAAGGAAACGAAATTGGTTTACTTAAAAGAGGATGAGCCCAAGTTCACGAATCCGGTTGGATGAACGCTGAAATTTTTCAAGAGCGGTTTATAAAACTTACCAAATTTTCCAAGGCTAATAAAGAATACCTTGTTTTGTTACTTTTAGACGGACATGTGTCTCAAAGAAAAAATTTGAAAGTTACAGATTTTGCACGTAATAATGGTGTTATTCTGCTATGTTTTCCTCTATATTGCTCACATCGACTTCTATGACTACTGACATTGATATTACTACACCCACTCCATTTGAAAGCAACATTTCAAGCACTGAAGAAAATATTATCCAAAATTAACAGAAACACTCAAAATAGTTCTGAACTTAAACCACGACTTGGTTGTTCTTGGATGACTGACACTCCAGTTGCACCTGCAAAGATATATCTCAAAGTCACTTCACAAATATATCTCCATAAGATTTGATTCCTTTGTCCAAAGTACAGCCTGGACAGAAACGAGCTGCAAGAAGAAGAGGTAAAACAGCTATTTTAGCAGCATCTCCTTGAAGACGTGAATTACAAGAAGCCTTAGAAAAGCAAGAAAAGTCAAGAGAAGAAAAAGTTAAGAGACTCAACAAAAGAAAAAAGGAAAAAAGGAAGAAATCAACTGGGAAACTTAAGGGAAAAGGAACCAAAACTAAAATTAACAAACATATCAACCCGAGGAAAGTTCCAGTGATGAAGGCATAACTTGCATATATTGTCATGACATAAATTCAAAGTCAATTGCGGGCTGGTGTCCCTGTACTGTACTGTTTGTAAAAATGGGCACATATATCGTGTGCTGGTTTAGACATCGAAGATACAGTCCTCGAATAGGGTGATGGATAAAGTTTGGAACCTTATTCATAACTGCCGTATTTAATTGTTTTGAGAAAATCGCTCGACAGGTCAATTTTAGTTTTTAAAATGCCATCTCTTGATATTAAAAAAATATTAATGACGTCACTGGTGCTTTAACAATGACGTCATCAGCGATTTTTTTAAATGGAAGCCCCCACTTTTTTTACTCGTTTTTGATAGAAATTCATGTCACTTAAACAATGATATAAAAAACAATTACATTTTTGAATAAAAAATCTTTTCGATTCAAAAAAGGAAATTTTTATTTTAACGAAAAAGGTATTATAAAAATAAATTAAAATGAATTTGAAGTTACTAATAATAACAAAACAAAGTAAATGTTTAAATAATGCGCATTCTAATGCAAATGTAAAATGTTAAATGTACTTAACAAAATTTAAAATTTACAAAAAATAAAATTTTAAATTTATCATTTAATGAAATCGGCCAAAATAAATTTTATACAACATTCAAATTTTATAGTACAAATTAATTTTAAGTTTATATTAAAAAATTTTTTAACGAAAATTTGTTTACAAATGCAACAATTTTTTTATATCATCGTTTAAGTGACATAAATGTTTATCAAAAACCAGTGAAAAAAGTGGAGGTTTCCATTTTAAAAAATCGATCATGACGTCATTGCTAAATCACCATAGACGTCATTAATAATTTTATGATACCAAGAGATGGGATTTTAAATACTAAAATTGACCGGTCCGAGCGATTTTCTCAAAAAAATTAAATACGGCAGTTATGAATTAGGTTCCAAACTTTATCATCACCCTGTATACAAACGAACCAAAAAAATTTCTTTAGCGTTTTTTTCGGATACCGGGTACCTTATTTTTTTGAAAATTCTTTGCAATATTTGAATTAACAATTCCTTTAAATAAATGGTGATTTAATAAATTTGGGTGTTTTTTGTTTTCAATTTCGAAGAATTATTCCACCACAAACGTTAGCTACCCCATTCTGCCCCGGTTTCACCTACATGCGAAGAATGAATCTTTTGTGTCGTACTTTCGTTTGGACTAAATTGTACATGAGGAATATCTGAAAAGACAGGTAACCATTCAAACTCAGGTAGCAGTCTCAAATCTTTATCGCAATTTAAATAAAGGTAAAATACCAATTTTTGTCTCTATACAGGGTGTCCCAAAAAGAAATACTCAGAAGAAAATCCTAGAAAGTAGACGAAAAACCCAATGGCCAGGGTCGTAACAGCCCAGTTTATTTTTAAATTTTGTTCCCACAGAAAATGTCGTTAAATCGAAATTCTATTATAAGTCATAAACTATTTGGTCAATTTAAATGACAAAAAATGTAAAGTAAAGCTAATTAATGCCACTTTGAGTGGACGTTACAAAATTATTACCTACAAATTATTTTGATAGGAAAAAATATTCTTTAGTCCAAAAATTAATGAGAATTCACTTTTTTTCTTGATAGTTTCGCTCGTATCTTTGAAATAAGCCCCATAATGGCAACACTTCTTTTACTTCCGTAAAACTTCAAAATAAACTCTATCAATTAAAAAAAGATTCAATGTTCTATCCCTTTTACTTTAGGAGCAGTGATAGTAAGAAAAATACCCTGCGCGAGTGACTTCAAGAAAATGAAATGAAAATCAGTTTAATGCCATAATTATGAAACGGAACCTTTACTTAATTAATTAATGTTCAAAATGTTGACCATTACCTGACCTTCACCCCCTACGTCAAGTCACTCACGCAGAGTAATTTTCTTACCATCACTGCTCCTAGAGAAAAAGAGATAAAACACTGATTTTTTTTAAATTTACTCTAAAGTTTTATGGACGTAAAAAATGGTACCCATATTCGGTTTATTTCCAAGATTGAGCGAAAATAAATAAAAATGGAATTTTGATTCATTTTTTTTATTTTTGCTCACATCTTTAAAATAAGCTTCATAAGGATACAATTTTTAATGTCCCTAGAACTTCATATTAAACTCAATCAATTGTAAAAAGAATCAGTGTTTCATTTCTTTTTCTCTAGGAACAGTGGTGGTAAGAAAAATACTTTAAGCGACGTAGGGGGTTGAAGGTAATGTAATAGTCAACATCTTGAATATTCATTAATTATGTAATGCTTTTATTTCATAATTATGACATTAAACTTATTTTCATTTCATTTTCTTTAACCACTGTCTTATTTGCCAACTTTTTACTTGACCTATTACTTCAAGTCACTCGCGGAGGGTATTTTTCTTATCATCACTGCTCCTAAAGTGAAATAGATAGAACACTAAATCTTTTTTTAATTGATAGAGTTTACTGTGAAGTCTTACGGACGTGAAAAAAGTGGTTTTCTTTATGGAGCTTATTTCAAAGATATGAGCGAAAGTATAAAGAAAAAAAGTGAATTTTCTTTACTTTTTTGAAAAAAGAATATTTTTTTCTACCAAAATAATTTTTGACGATGATTTTTTTAGTTTCAAGTCAAATTCGCATTAATTAGCTTTACTTTTCAATTTTTTTCATTTAAATTGATCAAGTAGTTTATGGACTTAACAGAATTTCGAATTAGCGACATTTTCTGTGAGCACAAAATTCAAAGACCCGTCAAAAAAAAACAGGGCTCTTCCGACTCTGACTATTGGATTTTTTGTCGATAAAATCTCCTCTATTTTCTAGGATTTTCTTCTAAGCACTTCTTTTTGGACATCCTGTATACCTGGACAGACATTTGATAGAGTTAACCACTTGCTTCTGCTAAATATACCAGAAACAAACTAATAGCAAATTTTCTAAAGAAACAAAAATAAATTACAGTAATAAATGATACCATTAGTAATGAAATCAGTGCAGACCGGTATTCTTAGGCCTTCAACTCATTCTATTATGTAAAAAATATTAAAATTGCAGGTGTATTAATAAATATGGATGATTTTTAAAAATCCGACCCGACAAGATCTTGTACAAAATATGAAAAGGACATACTTATTTTTGCATTTAAATGATCCTTGTCATGGATGATTAAAGCCCTATACGACATGTCTGGTGGTTCGAGCAATTTGAGCATATGCTCCCTGGTTCTCCAAAATTCATTAAAAATCCAGAAGAAAACTCAGATTAGTTTCTACAACTTGTTGATAAAAAAAACAACAATAATAAACCATGGAGTGTTTTCTAAGGATATGTAATATTTTTTCATGGATGTTGATGCCACATTTGAGTGGGCTCTAAAAGCGCTGTTTAGGGAAAATCTAAAATTGATTGATGATTACATCACATTAACCCTATCTAAGATCTAAAAACTTATTAGACCATTGCAATTATTCAAAAATGTATTCTAATTTTATATCCTAATAAACATAAGTAATTACTAGTTAAATTAATCTTTAAATCAATTAATCAACATTCTAATCTCGTGGAGTTTTAATTACCAATGACATTCATTTATTTGGTATAAAAGGTGTTGAAATTATTAACAATGATTGATTTGAAGGTTGCATATTATTTGAGATGATTTTTTTGTTGTACTTGAACAACTTTTTTAAGTACATGTCTCTTACCTGCCAGATGCTTTTATTTACATGAAGCTTTTAATTAATTACCTAGGATAATTTAAACGTATCCTTCCTTATTTTTTTCTAAGTGCAAGTCACTAGATTGATTAGTCTAAGGACGTTGCAAACTTTATTTTGGTTAACAGGAAATAAAAAACAAAAAAGTCAATAAGGAACTGTGTTTTGTGTATGTTTTGTTTTAATTATTAACAATGTATGGTCGTGTGCAAAAATAATTATTAATTAAAGTTGTATTGTATTGTAATAAGCTGGAATTAGTTATGCTTTGTTTTTCTTTGATTTATGGAAGCCTTATTTAATTAATGTGTTATTAGATAACTGAATATTTTAATACATGTTTTTTATCTACAACATGATCATGACTTTAAAAACTGGAAAATTATAATGAATCATCTCAAATTTAATCATAAATGTACAAGCATATTTAATAATATGATTTATTATGTCTTAAATTCTTTGCCAAAAAATTTTGGTGAATTAATTTCTCCAATTTTACTACACTCATACAAAATTTACAAAATATTGTTTCCTCCAAGGGTCCTAGCTAGTATAATCAAACTTTGAAATATTATTAAGGGTCATTTTTGCGTAAACGGTTGGAGGAAACGTCCTACGAATGGTCAAGACCATTTGAAATATAAAATCAGTAAAATCCAAAAAACTAGAAATAATTTTATTCACTGGTATCGTGCAAGACTTAAATAAAAAACCGAATACGAGGAAGTAAAAAAAAGTCTTCTTGCACAATAAAATAAACCCACTCGAATTGTCGAGATTAAAAGATAAACAAAAAGGTTGTTTAAACCACAAACGTTCATTACTCCTCATCCTGGTTAAAAAATAAAAGCAGAATTACCGAGACAAGTTTCAAGGTAAGTACGGTGTTTTTTATTTTGTAGATTTTAAAACTCATTCCCTAACTCCTGCTCCTGAAAGAAATAATAATTGCTACGTGTTTATACAAGTACACACGTTCAGATTGGACATATGCAGATGCATTTATTTCCTGCATGTTACCTCCTGCACCAATTCAAGGTTGTCTACGTCCTGAATGCATTCAAGAGGATATTAAGAAATTTTCATTGGTTTTTAAATTAAAGGCTTTTGTTGAAGTTGTTTTATACAAAATAATTTACCTAATGGATGTTTAATGATGATAAGTAATGTCATTAATCTTTTTGAAAAACAGGTATTTTAAAGTTTAAAAAATTTCATACTCATTTTATGACTGGAAAAAATATTCTTCTCGTAAGAAATTGATATTGTAACGTGGAATTATGGAAAACACTAGAAGCTGAAATTTTTGCAACAATACCACTTTACCTTCAAAAATTTTATGAACAAAATAATAAATTTTGAACCTTGGAGATGTTTAATCGACATTTAATAACTTAATTTATCATTTATTCGAATTTACTCAAATTTTGCTTGTAATGGTAATTTCAAGCATTTAAATATACTATCAGCCTGGAGGACATGTTTTTTATTCACATTTTTTCATTTTTCTGATTTTTTCAATAAGTGGAAAATTGGTTTTTAGTATTTAATATTGAAATAAAAAACTCACTCTTTTTAAAGATATTTAATAAGCCAGAACGTTTTCGTCAACCAATGTTGACATTATCAATGGCATTAAATGTTTAATGCCATTGATAATGTCAACTTTTTTCTATGTCAAATAGGAATAAAAATTACCTTGTAGACTTTTGTTGCTGGATCGATAAAGGGTCAAATCTCGACGGACAAAAATAGTGAGATATACCACGATCATCACAATTAAATTTCCGATCTTTTAGTATAAATAGTTTTTTTGTGAGACGCTTGCACAAAACGATATTCATCTGTAAACTTATTTTTTTATTATAATTAACGAGAAATCGTGAGGTTTCAGCTAATTAATCATTAAAACGAAACGGACAACCATTGTGATTAATACCCTCGTAGACTACATAAAAATTGTGATCCATCAAGTGGTCTAAGTTTTATGTATGTCAAATAGGAAAAAAATATGGTCGAATATTGTTTTCGCG
The DNA here is from genome assembly GCA_963971135.1 of Stenus bimaculatus. NCBI lineage: Eukaryota > Metazoa > Arthropoda > Insecta > Coleoptera > Staphylinidae > Stenus > Stenus bimaculatus. The sequence goes on along the minus strand of OZ020183.1, from coordinate 40,956,825 downwards.
TATTTTTATGAAAATTACCTTGTAGACTTTTGTTTCTGAATCGATAAAGGGTTAAATCTCGACGGATAAAAATAGTGAGATATACCACGATCATCACAATTAAATTTCCGATCTTTTAGTATAAATAGTTTTTTTGTGAGACGCTTGCAGAAAAAGATATTCATCTGTAAAGTTATTTTTTTATTATAATTAACGAGAAATGGTGAGTTTTCAGCTAATTAATCATTAAAACGAAACGGACAAGCATTGTGATTAATACCCTCGTAGACTACATAAAAATTGTGATCCATCAAGTGGTCTAAGTTTTATGTATGTCAAATAGGAAAAAAAATATGGTCGAATATTGTTTTCGCGTATTTTTATGAAAATTACCTTGTAGACTTTTGTTGCTGAATCGATAAAGGGTTAAATCTCGACGGACAAAAATAGTGAGATATACCACGATCATCACAATTAAATTTCCGATCTTTTAGTATAAATAGTTTTTTTGTGAGACGCTTGCACAAAAAGATATTCATCTGTAAACTTATTTTTTTATTATAATTAACGAGAAATAGTGAGTTTTCAGCTAATTAATCATTAAAACGAAACGGACAAGCATTGTGATTAATACCCTCGTAGACTACATAAAAATTGTGATCCATCAAGTGGTCTAAGTTTTATGTATGTCAAATAGGAAAAAAAATATGGTCGAATATTGTTTTCGCGTATTTTTATGAAAATTACCTTGTAGACTTTTGTTGCTGAATCGATAAAGGGTTAAATCTCGACGGACAAGAATATTGAGATACACCACGATCATCACAATTAAATTTCCGATCTTTTAGTATAAATAGTTTTTTTGTGAGATGCTTGCACAAAAAGATATTCATCTGTAAACTTATTTTTTTATTATAATTAACGAGAAATAGTGAGTTTTCAGCTAATTAATCATTAAAACGAAACGGACAAGCATTGTGATTTATACCCTCGTAGACTACATAACAATTGTGATCCATCAAGTGGTCTAAGTTTTATGTATGTCAAATAGGAAAAAAAATATGGTCGAATATTGTTTTCGCGTATTTTTATGAAAATTACCTTGTAGACTTTTGTTGCTGAATCGATAAAGGGTTAAATCTCGACGGACAAGAATAGTGAAATGTACCACGATCATCACAATTAAATTTTCGATATTACAGTATAATTAATTTTTTTGTGAGACGCTTGCACAAAAAGTTATTTATCTGTAAACTTAATTTTTTATTATTAAAAACGAGAAATAGTGGGTTTTCTGCTAATTAATCATTAAAACAAAACGGACAAGCATTGTGATTAACATCTTCGTAATCTACACAAAAATTTAATCTAGCAAGGTGTCAAACTTGTTTGTAGGATAATTAGAAAAAATCTACATTTGGATGTTAAATTGGCGTCATAACTTGTAAATTTGTATGTAGTGTTTTGTTGGCGAATCGATTCCGACTTAAATGTAGACGGACAAGATAAGTAACACACGCCACGGTAATCCCAATTAAATTTCCTATCAAACTGTACATTTATTTTTTCAATGAGACATTTGCACAAAGAGATAATCACCTGTAAAGTCAAAATTCAGATATTTTTTCCCATAAAATCTATGTTTTTTCTTAATTTTTCATTAAAACTAAACGGACAAGAATTGTAATTAACACCACCGTAATACATATGAAAAATCCAATCAATTGAGTGGTCAAAGTTTTTGGAGGGATAATTAGAAAAAAATCTACAGTTGATTAGTGATTTAAGGTAGACTTTTGTTTATGGCGTAATTACATACTTAATCGGGACGGACAAGCATAGCGATTAATACTGTTATAATTGTCTTGAATCGAGCTTTCTAATGATATATTTTGTTTATCTGTAGGTTGTGTAAACAAAAAGGTATATCGAAAAAACCTCTTACGGAGAAATACATGTTAAATGTTTGTTGCTGGAAAGTTTGTTGCTAACTTCTCGCCGGTAGGATATGTTCATTCAAATTTCAGATAAAAAATAATTGTTTAAACAAACGTTTTAAGTGTACTTTAATTATTATTTATACAATCAATAATGAATTCCTTGATAACTGCACTATCCAGGATAATTATATAGCTGATACTTCAATAATAAATAATAATACTATAGCAATTCAACTATAATTACTTTTAATTCCTGCACATTTTTGTGATTATTGGGTATTTATTTTCTTTAGTACTTATTTTATTATTTTAATTCTTGTAAACAAACAAAAATTACCTTGTTCTAAATTTGAATTAAGCTTACGTTATTAACCTCTTAGTTAATTTTGAACGTAAAAACCTGTTTGAAATGAAGCTGTAGTAAAATGTAGTAAACCCATTATTATTTTCTGCCTCATTAAATTAATTAATGAATTTTATCAACAAATTATGGTTTAAAATTAGAGATGTAATCAATGAATGAAATTCAGTAGCTCATTTTTACAGGCCTTAAATTACTAGAATTACCTACAAAAAGTGAGTAATTTAATTTAAATTTTAAAATAGAACTAATGATACGACAGTTATTGAAACCAACCTTTAAAATTTAAGTGGAGTATTTTATTTTGAAATTTTCTAGATTTTTGCATTTTAAGTGATTTTTATGGGTCTTTTAGAAGTTGCAAAACTTGCAATATAAATTCATTTAAATAAACAATTGTAACTTTTCTAATGCAAGCCTTTTCTGGCCGGGCTTTATTTAATTTAAACTTAAATCTTGATATTTTGCAATCGTTGAAACAGATAAGGCAAGGTGAAAAAAATCTTTTGATGCCATAGAACAAGTTATGAATATTAGATTATTTTATTTTTTCTTATAGGTCAAGAGAAATATGACCTATTTGGCATTATTATATTTTTTATAAAAAAATATTATAAAAATTTTAATTTATAATTTATTTCCATACGGGATTTTTTTAATAAAAAATTAATATAATGATGCAGACATTCTATTTTTGCATTTGTGCAATTATTTTTTACAATTTTTTTGCAGTTAATAAATTAATAATCTATGGAAAAATCGTGAATGTTTAATTACAAGAAAAAATATTCATGTAATAATTATTAATTCAAATAACAAATGCCAAATAAAATAAACACGTCTAGTCGTTTGTTTGCCCAACCAAATTATCTGACAAATATTTTCTTCTGTAAAACGTAAAACACCAGTGGCGGACATTGAAACTTTAGTTTAACTAGTAAATTTAAAGTTTTTTTAGGAATTGAAATACTACTAAAGTTATCAACAACAAAACTTTACCTGAAACATATAGCACCTAGCACCTAGATGTATTTAAAAAAATATTTAGTGAAAATCGGTCGATTAGCCAATGTATCGCATAAATTTAGGCACAAATTGGGCCGTGGGAGTTCATTTGAAGACTTTTCAACATTTTATTAGAATATTCGGAAAGAAAAATTCATTCCTTAAATTTTGAGCTCTTAAACATTTTTTTACCACGCATAGTTTGAGAGTAATTAACTTTTTTCTGAAACATCTTAAATTTACCGGCGAGATGTTAGCAATAAGTTTTCCAGCAATAAGTATTTTACATGTAATTCTCCATAAGAGGTTTTTTCTAAATAACTTCCTTCCTTATGAGTTCACAAAAAAACAAATACACCAAATTAAAGCACAATTAAATCCCTACAGAGTGGTTGTACCCACTTTGCTTGTCCGTCCCGATTAAGTGTTTTATAGCACCCCAATCAAACCTCTACCAGGTATTTTCACATTTTTAAATATTAACCTACAAAGACAAATAATATGTCTATAAATAGCATTTTTCATGTAGATGACGATGATATTGGTCACTTTGCTTGTCCGGGCCAATTAAGTGAGTAATTAACAAAAAACATAATTTTTTCGACATTTATGAAGTTTGAACGCTAATTTATTAACGCAGTATTGTTGCATAAAAAAGTTAATTATACCAAAAGATCAGAAATTTAATTGTGATTACGGTGGTATGTCACACTTTGCTTGTCCGTCCATAATTAATTCGCTATAAGCCAGCAATAACTTTTAGAACGCCAAATTCCAAACAAATATGCGCCGAAAGTCAATCAAAGAATACAGTTTTTAATAATTAACTCAGAGAAACGACTTATACATCCAGATACAGCATTTTTAATTTGGATAACGATGGTATTGGTCACTTTGCTTGTCCGGGCCATTTAATTAAGTAATTAAGAAAAAACACTATTTTTTCGAAATTTATGAAGTTTAAACGCTAATTTATTAACGCAGTATTGTTGCATAAAAAAGTTAATTACATCAAAAGATCAGAAATTTAATTGTGATTACGGTGGTATATGACACTTTGCTTGTCCGTCTATAATTAAGTAGCCATAAGCCAACAATAACTTTTAGAACGTAAAATTCCAAACAAATATGCGGCGAAAGTAAATCAAAGAAAACAATGTTTAATAATTAACTCAGAGAAACGATTTATACGTCCAGAGACAGCATTTTTAATTTGGATAATGATGGTATTAGTCACTTTGCTTGTCCGGGCCATTTAATTAAGTAATTAAGAAAAAACACTATTTTTTCGAAATTTATGAAGTTTAAACGCTAATTTATTAACGCAGTATTGTTGCATAAAAAAGTTAATTACATCAGAAATTTAATTGTGATTACGGTGGTATATGACACTTTGCTTGTCCGTCTATAATTAATTAGGTATAAGCCAGCAATAACTTGTAGAACGCCAAAGTCCAAACAAATATGCGGCGTTCTAAAAGTTATTGCTAGTTAATAGGGAATTCATTATGGACGGACAAGCAAAGTGTGACATACCACCGTAATCACAATTAAATTTTTGATCTATTGATGTAATTAACTTTTTTATGCAACAATACTGCGTTAATAAATTAGCGTTCAAACTTCATAAATGTCGAATAAAATTATGTTTTTTGTTAATTACTCACTTAATTGGCCCGGACAAGTAAAGTGACCAATATCGTCGTCATCTACATGAAAAATGCTATCCATAGACATATCATTTGTCTTTGTAGGTTAATATTTAAAAATTTGAAAATACCTGGTAGAGGTTTGATTGGGGTGCTATAAAACACTTAATCGGGACGGACAAGCAAAGTGGCTAACACCACTCTGTAGGGATTTAATTGTGCTTTAATTTGGTGTATTTATTTTTTTTGTGAATTGATAAGGAAAGAAGTTATTTAGAAAAAACCTCTTATGGAGAATTACATGTAAAATACTTATTGCTGGAAAACTCATTGCTAACATCTCGCCGGTCTTAAATTTCTGGACTAAACTTGACTCGAAAGTGAGATTTTTATTCAGAGCTCAAAAACCAAAAATGATTACAAAATTACTCTTCTTTAGCTGAAAACTCATTTAAAAACCTTTCCAAAAAAGTATAAAACTTTGGCTTAATAAGTGAATTTAAAGTTTTCTTGAAAACTGCATTAGCTATCAATACCAAAATTTAAAATTTCTTTTTATTTCTCATATTAATAAATGAATGTATTGATTTTTGATTTATCATTTGAGGGTATTTACCCTGCTGATGGAAAATCTTGGGATCGTCAGTATAAAACACATAGGAACCAAAACCAAAATTATGGTAGATTGAAGTTTCAAATTACACAAAATATTTTATTAAAAACTCGAAAATTTTGCAATAAAAGCTAATCTAAAAATTACTTTAGTTAAATAAATACAATTCAATTATGTATATTTATAGTTACTTTAATATGCATAAATCATTTTGACTAGAAATATGCGATTAATGTTTGTTAAAGATAATTAGATTTTATTGTAAATTTATTACTATTTACATACCTATCACATTTCTATAATAAATTTAATCGAAATTGCAGAATTTATCATCATTAATAAAAAAATGATCAAATCCGTATAAAAATGTTTTAATTTACAGTTTTTATAAAGACACAAATTTTTCAATTAAATTGTGTTTATAATATCTATATTATAAATTATAAAGCCTATAATTAAGTTTAATTAAACTGTATAACGTTAGTTTAAATAACCTTGTTAATTATAATCCGAAAAAATGAACACTTACTCGATTAATAAAAATGCACATAAACCAGTGACAAACACCTGTAAATTTGTTCTTAACCTACTTATTTAAATTTTCATCGAAAACGAAATGATCAACTCACCTTCTTCCATGCACCTCGTAACATTTTGAAGACATAATTTCCCTTTCAGTTGATTATCTTGTTCAATTTCGTTTTCAAGATCAGCCAGCGAATCGATGTTATTTAACGTACCATTAAAATAATCAAAATTATGCAGATAATTTTGGAAAGAAGTCAGGTTCGTTTTGTTAACTTCGTTTTGTCCATCAAAAAGTTTTTCGCCAATATCACTGGATAAGCACAATGCGCACAAATATAAAAAAATACTTAAAAACTTTAAAATCATTTTGAATAATTATAATTTTATAATTACTAAATAATGTAATAAACGTGTAAATTATTCACTTTCTTTTGCAGTCAATTTTTTTAATGTTCAACAGGGGCATCACTTGGTATTTTTTCGATTTTTCAAATCACTTTTTTAACTCGCGTGACTTTTTCTTAATGCCGGTAAAATAAAACGCGCGATTCTCATTCTTGTCATTAGTTAAGCCGGGACATGGAAGTGAATGCGCCTCTACTAGTTGATTTTTGCTTAAGTAGGGGATGCATTTGAGTTAAGTCTGAAAAGTTCGTTTAATTCCAAAGTAAGTTTAGATATCCCACTGCTTTAAACCTTCCCCACTTCTTAAGAAACCTGCAATTTAAAAAATGGCCTTGTTTTTGCAGAAAGAAATAAACGCTTAGGTTTACTCATTTCACATTTGCTGTATAAGATATAAAGTAATAGGTAAACAATGAACAATATTTCCAATCATGAAGTAATATGTAGTTTTATGAAAAATTATTTTATTATTGTAAACACAGCTTTGGCGATGGGTAATTTGTATAATCTACATCTAAGATTGTTTCGAAAGAATAACAATTTAAGTGTAAATCCATTTTTATTGCCTTATGTTTTAGGGAACTACTCTTGACTTGGCATAATTTCGGTTTTCTACTTACATAAAGTTGCTCCCAGCTGGAAGTAGGACAAAGAATACGATTACTTTTGTCCTACTTCCAGCTGGGACCAACTGTACAAATAAGTAATATACAGGGTGCGGGAAAAGTCCTACAAAATTGCTTTAACTTTTTTATTTATGGTTTTATGAAAAAATGTTTTATACAGGGTGACCCAGTCATATGCCCACGGTCTATAGCTTCTTTGTTATAAAACATATCGACTTGCGGTTTTCACCAACATATAGATAAATGCATGCCCCACAATTTAAAAAGATTTTCGATATATACAGGATGTCCCATCATGGCCTACTGAAACAAAGTTATATTTTTTTAAATGGAACACCCAGTACATTATGACATTTTTGGATTCCTTATCAAAAAATAATTATACTTTGTATAAACTTTTATGGGTTTATCATCACTCGTTTTGCTGATATTTGCCATTTAAGCCAAAAAAAGATCAATTTTTGAAAAATCACTACTCTGAAACAGAAGAACATTTTGGCTTGAAATTTTGTCAAAAATTTTTCAACATCGTCTAGTCTACAACTATCATGTCAAATTTAAGTTTGTGATATTTTTTTATCAGCGTGCCTTATAAAACGCAAATTGAACAATTAAACGAAATTTTCAAATGGAACACCCTGTATATTTTAACGTCAGTCGATGGCATTTTTTACAAGCTTTCTATTGATATAATGTTTGTGTGGTCGCTTATCAATGGTTTAGGAGATATTAATATCCAAACTGAGAAACAGTGAAAATAGACAAAATAGCCTTTCTCTATTTTGCTTTTTTAATAATGTTGTTATACTACAAAGCAGTTTTTGTTGCTTTACAACACAAATAAAATCGAAACTTGCAATTATCAATTTTGGTTTTCTATATTTCAGTATGTTTTGAAAATTTAACAACTGATGTTACCAAGGAAACCCCTATTTTATTGAATTTCGTTTTTACACTCTCTTCTGATAGCTAGAAGCGGATTTCTTCAGTTTCCCCAAGCGCTTACAGCATATTTGCCATTTCTTCTTTAGAAAAGTTCACTATATCGGTTTAGTTATTGCCAAAAGTACAGAAAAAGGCGTTAAAACAAAACTCAACAAAATAAGGGTTTCCTTGGTAACATCAGTTGCTAAATTTTCAAAGCACACTGAGACTTAAAAAACAAAAATTGATATGTGCAAATTTCGATTTTATTTTTGTTATAAAACAACAAAAACTACTATTGAAATAAATCAACATTATAAAAAAAGCAAAATAGAGAAAGACAGAAATAAATTATAGGCAAATATAAAAAAAAAATCCTCACCAAAATTCATCAAGAGCACTATTTTGTCTATTTTTCACTGTTTTTCAGTTTGGATATTAATATCTCCTAAACCTTTGATAAGCGACCATACAAACATTATATCAATAGAAAGCTTGTAAAAAATGCCATCGATTGATGTTAAAATATACAGGGTGTTCTATTTGAAAATTTCGTTTAATTGTTCAATTTGCGTTTCATAAGGCGCCCGGATAAAAAATGTCACAAACTTAAATTTGACATGATAGTTGTAGACTAGACGATGTTGAAAAATTTTTGACAACATTTCAAGCCAAAATGTTCATCTGTTTTAGAGCAGTGATTTTTCAAAAATTGATCTTTTTTTTGGCTTAAATGGCAAATATCAGGAAAACCAATGATGATAGACCCATAAAAGTTTATACAAAGTATAATTATTTTTGATATGGAATCCAAAAATGTCATAATATACTGGGTGTTCCATTTAAAAAAATATAACTTTGGTTCAGTAGGCCATGATGGGACACCCTGTATATATCGAAATTATTTTTAAATTATGGGGCATGCATGTATCTATATGTTGGTGAAAACCGCAAGTCGATATGTTTTATAGCAAAGAAGCTATAGACCGTGGGCATATGACTGGGTCACCCTGTATAAAGGTTGCAAGGTTTAAAAAAATGGGATTTATCTGTGGGCTTGATTTTGTGGCACATAAATTGCAATATCGCTATTAGAAATGAAAATGGAACGTGGTAATATTGTAGAAACATGTAAATATTGTAAATCTTATGGAATTGTTGTAAAAATATTGTACAAATATTGCGGTAAAATTCTGACAATTTTGTAGTTTAAATATTGTTCTAGTATTGTGCTTAAAGATTCTGAAATGATTATAATTTAAATATTGTGTTCATATTTCATTACAATATTGTATGTAAAGTGTACACAATGTTGAGAAAAATTCTGAGCACAATATAATACAATATTATTTTTTATTGTGCGCACAATATTGTAGTAAAAAGTTACTATCGACATTTTTTAATATTATCAAATACATCGATAATTTAATGTGTATATTCACTCGGTCATCTGGTCGATCGAATTTTCAACTATGTGATTGGTAGTCATAAGTTACTTTATTTAAAATGAAATTTGGATTTTTTAAGTCGCTACATAATTTCAATAAAAAAGATTACTATACATATCTCCAGAATAGGGGGATGAACTATTTTAGATAGAATTAAGGAAATAATATTATACTAATATTTCAAACAACCTTGTATAAGTAGGTAGATACGGTGGTGTAGTGATAGTGTTCATTCTTTATGCATAAATCTGAAGGTCCAGGAATCAAACCCTCCGTCCCATCTCTTTTTTTTTGAAGTGTAAGAATATTGTGACAGGCACGTACCACAACGTGTTAATGTCCCACCATAATTTCAACACAATATTATTGGCGATCAACATTTGCTGATTCCAAAATATTGTACCATATCACAATCTTTTAAAATTGTATTATAATATTATAACAATATTTTCACAACTTTGATTTCTGCTTGGGTCTCTATGGTTTAATAACCCCGATGTTTTTTAATGGAAAAGAACGAATAGAAATTCTGATGATAGTCGCATGGGGTAACCGAAAACAAACATATCAAGAAGTCTAAACTTTGTTTAATGCCCCTCAAACCGGAAGACCAAGGACAGCAACTGATGGCAATAATAAGGCACTCTATATTTTATTGTCCACGCATTTCTGTACTCCAACTTGCTAGAGATTTTGAAGTTAATGAAAGTTACGTCAGAAAGTTATTTAAAATAGAAGATTTGTACCCTTATAAAGTTCATTTAGTACACGAATTGAATGAGGGCTACTTTGATGAAAGAAATGAGTTTTGCGAGCTAATGATAGAAAGAAGCAACACGAATGAAGAGTTTTCTGGTAAAATTATTTAAACCGGAGACTATCTGATTCTCCTCGAGTGTTCGCAAATCTGTTTGGATTAGTATATTATCCCGTTCGGTTTCGGAAATTATTTTTGTTCTCCGGGAGTCTTGGAGCTATCCATCAAATTAGGTGGATAAAAACTCTGTGACATGCGCATTACAACATAGCCACTTTGTATCATCAAAATTTGATTCTAGAAGAAAAAGAAATTCTTATAAATCTATTATGTTTAATAGGCAGATTCTGGTCAAAATTAGGGGTCTTTAATTAGAAACAAATACCATGGGAATCTGGGTATAAAAAAACCTAATAATATGCATAAAATTGCAACTAAAATTACTAAAATAAGACAATATTCGATTAAACTGAAATTCCATACTCAACATCCTCAGAAAGTTAACTTGTGCAGTGGTGCAACCAGAGGGGGTGCATGTGCTTGCATGACCAGATTTCTTAACCAGATCCACAGATCCGAGAGGTCCCGACCTATGATGATAATTTTTATTCCAAACGCAGTATTATTTTACATAAAATAGTAATGCCTATGTTTAGTTAAATAAATATGCAGAATGTTCGTGAATGATAAAAGAAAGTAAAATTTTATCTTTTTTTTATTTTTAGAGTGTTTTAAATTTTAGGTAACCGATTTTTACAAAATATTAGTACATTACAGGTCTGCTTAATCCCCCAGTCTTTTTCAATTATTAGTAACTAGTAACAACAGTAATATAGAAACAAATTTGTTGTATTTTAACGTAAGTTGATTGTAAAAGCAACTGACAAAAATTGTTTTATAAAAAAAAATATTAAAACAGTTAATTTGAGATTGTTTTGGTAAATGAAAGAGAAGAACTCAAAATTTGCATAATTTATAGAAATAATATTTTGGTTTTAGAAGAAAAAAAAACCATCGCCTTAATTGGAGTTTTTTTTGGAAACAATTCAAAAACTGAAAAAAAAACTTCTGATTTTTAACGATATTATTTTTTTTGATTGACTATTATTACCAATTATAATAAGTGCTAGTTTTAGGGGGATTGTTATTTTTTTAAATCTCTGGGAAATATCTCTGACCTAAAATTCTAAACTAAAAAATATAAACTCCTACATTTTAAGTTTATTTTTCAATTTTTTCGTACTCTGAAGTTTGATCAGTTGAAGGATGGACCACATCGTATGTGGTTGTATACCATTTCATGGACAATACACTTTCATTGACATAGCATTTTCATCAAATGCAATTCATCAACATTCCGTTTTTTCGACACGACGGTTTCATCGACTTGGCCAATTTATCGACACACATGTTTCATTGATATTACCTTTTCATCGATAACCATTTCATCGAAACTACCTTTTCTTCGACAAGGACGTATCATCGACACTACCTTTTCATCGATAAATCTTCTTCGACAAGGACGTTTTATTGACATTCATTTTCATCGACATTACTTCTTCATCGACAAGTATTTTTGTATAGACAAGGACGGTTCATAGTAGTCAAATTACGGCAGAACCTTTTTACACGATTTATTTTATTGTTGTATAATATTCTTTAGTACATTTTGAGAATTATGAAAACGACGAATGAAGAACTCCATTTTTCTTAGTAATTTAAAAAAACATACCTATTCGATGAAGCGATCTTGACGATAAAAAGGCTATATCGATGAAACGACATTATCAAAGAATTGGGAATGTCGATGAAACATCCTTGTCGAAAAAAAGGTTTGTCGATGAAAACGTGGTGTCGATATAAAAGTAATGTCGATGAAACATCCTTGTCGAACAAATGGTTTGTCGATGAAAAGGTATTGTCTATGAAAAGGTGATATCGATGAAACCTCTGTTTCGATAAATTGGTCGTGTCGATGAAACGGTTGTGTCGATGTAAAGGTCATGTCGATGAAACCATTGTCGATGAAAAAGAACTGCCGATGAAATTGTCGATGGTCGGTGTAGTGGTAGCACGCGATATGGGAAAAAATTATGATTTTTGTAACAACATTGAAAGGAGTAATTTCCTGCTCTATGCATCCTCCATTCAAAATTCCTGGTTGCGCCACTGAACGTGTGGCTAGGTATGGTTGAACCAAATTTTGTCGGGCCATTTTTTATTGCAGAACTGCATCTGCAAAAAAATATCTTCATCTCTTGCAAAGACACTGCCTATGCTGCTTTAAACACAAATCAAAAACTGAGAAATAACGGTCATCAGATTAACAATAGTCTTTGGTTCCAGGAAGACGGTGCACCTCCACATTATTAGAAGATACCAAATTTTTCTAAAAAGATGGATAGGCAGGCGAGGCAAGGACGTATAGATCATAAATCGAGTAAAAATATATAATAATGGAATTTTATTGAATTTTTTTATATAATTTTCGTTCAATCTTTGAAATGAACCAACACTGGCGACTGGCGCCTTTTTTTAATTCATAGTGTGTTCTGTAAAGTTTTACTGACTTAAAAAGTGATAACTTGTTTAAAGATATGAACTAAAATATCAAGAAATAATGAATTCTTATTTATATTTTGAAAAAAAAATCCATCAAATTTTAATTAGTTTTGTTTTATAATTTTTATCGTTTAAATTAACCGAATAGTTTATTAACTATGGTACAATTTTGAATTAACGACATTTTCTACGATATTCTTTTGATCACTTCTTTTTGGAACACACTGTATTATTTTCAATTAAGAATTTTTTTATATGTTTGCGTTTGCATACATTAGAAAAAAAGTAATGTTAGGTTAACTTAACCTAGATTTATACAAAGATTTTTGAAACCTCGAAAAAATCTTCCAATTCCGAGTTTTCATCTATAATTTTGACCTCACCAAGATGAAATCCTAGATAGGCCTTGAGGCGAGGTGCAATCGAATGGCCCGCTAGATCCCCAGATTTTTGGTTGGAGACATCTTAAATCTGTCGTATATCAAAATAGACCTAATAATGGTGACGATTTAAAAACTATAAAACGACCAGAAGTTCCAAAAGAATTACTCCTCACTCCTGAAGTAAATGGACAATGCTCTGAGTAAATTTCGAAACCGACTCAGACACTGTCCAGTTTGGAACTTCTATTAAATTGATTAGTCATCTTTTATTGTTTAATAAAGTTTCGAGGATTTTTTAACCTTTAATGAAGGAAACATGTTACTTATGACTTATGAAGTACCGTTGAATTTAGAAAATTATATAGATTCCGATAACTAAAAAAAGTTGGCATGTTCCATTTAAGATTTCAAAGTTGTCTTAGCTCAGTCACGTGATGTCGAAACACAAAATCAAAGCCACAGATAACTCCCGTTTTGCAAACCTTTTACAACTTTCATACAAAACTTTTTTTGATAAAACCACAAATTAAAAGTTATAGCCATTTTGCAGGACTTTTCTCGCACCTTGTAGAAAATTTGGAATATCAAAAATAACATGTGCCAGTTTTTTTCAAATTTAGGTACAAGGTATCTCTACATTTAAATTTAATTTAGAATAATTTAGGTACTAGGTATAGTTCTACATTTAAATTTAATTTAGAATATTTTATTTAGGTACAATAATGCTGTAGATGCAAAAAAAATAATGGTATACTGCAAAAATGAATAAATGTGGTAATGGCAAAGCTAAATGTTAGCAATAAAAATATAAATAAAATGTAATAAAACTTCTATTGAAACTATTAAGTCACTTTAATTTTCTTAAATCTGCTTAATTTGTTTTTTCATAAAAAATATTGTGACTTAACACTTAATTATGGTTAATTAATTGAAAATCCGGTGGTGAATTTCGACCAATCTACTGCAAATTATTTATTAAGAATTAAATTTCTAATTATAGCGGAAAAATCAGTTTTAATTAGAATAAATTACCTATCCTGGTAATTTAATTTTATATTATTTTTAAGTAAGTAAACATAATTAAAATGTAATAAATGTAAATCCTGATATTTCCGGTAGTAGCTGGAGGCTATCAAAAGTAAGTTTATTATGCTTAATCCTCATTTTATTTTAACCCACGTTGACGTAAAGAATCACTTTTAATAAAACGCAAAAATTAAAACTTCAAATTAATAGAGTGACTCGTAAGTGAACAAGCAAACAAAGTGAGCTAAAATAGAGGAAAGTCGCATTTCCAATCAAAATAATCATAGACTACGTTTATCTCACGGGATTGGATTGTGATTTGACTAAATATGGGATTGTTCAATCATATAAACAATGCGTTTATCTCATTTGGACTGGATTGTTTTTTTTCAATCCGAAGTTAATCCTAAGTTACAAACTAAAGAGAAATAAAATTACTAAAAATACGTTTGTTTATGTTGTCTATGGTCTTTTTCTCCTTTTTATAATGTTATTTTGTGGTCTGTGTTCTATTGTTTTGAACTTTCTTGAAGTCAGTAAAAGTGGTTAGGCTAATTTTGCAAGTGAAAGTATGTTGTGCCCATATGACAAAATAATTTTCTAGTAAAAATTTTTCATTCGATCGATATTATTAAGTCCAATCCCATGTTTTTATAGGATTGAATAATTGAACTCAATCCAAAAAGTGAATCCAATCCCACGTGTTAATTTCGAAAAAAAAATGCGAACTGAGTCAATCGCCATTCAATCCAATGCGGATCGACTTACCCGAGATATATTCAACCATTTTTTTTCTTATAAAATTGTTGATGGCTTAAGTTATTTCAGTTTTCGTACTTTTTCATAAATCTTGAGCCATGAATAAATTTATAACAAAAAATGTGGTTAATAGTAATTGAAAATGACCTTCTCTGTCAACTCACTTTTTTTATCGGCCACTTACGGGATACTCTGTATAAAAAATCAAAACAAATAGGCACGCGTTAATTTGAAATGTGGGTTAAATTAGAAATGGGCCATTAATTTGTTTAACCTTAAACTCGTAAATATTTGTAATTATTATGGAAATTGTATTGGCGAAAAAGTTTCGTACGCATTTTATTCATAGATTGCATTACGCAATTCAAGATCAATTTTTAGAATTAATTTCTTTAATATTTTAAAATTAATTATGCACTTCTGAAGGACGATAAAATAATACACTAGAATTAAACGGTTTCTTTTTACGAATCACTAACTATTTGTGATTTTGTCATTCAAAGCCTATAATTATTTACTTTACACTTTATTTTTTAGTGCCACTGTTTGCTTTAGGTACCTAAAATGTAAATCAAGGATCGCCTTAATTTGGGTGTCAAGTATTAACCACTTCATGCAGTCAATGATGTGACATTTAATTAATAAAAAAGAATACGAATTGGTTTCAAAAATAATATACCGGGTGTAAACGAAATATGGGTAACCTCTACATTTTTTTTATTTATGAAAATAGAAATTTGAGTGTGTTGTATGCTCCAAGAAAACCCAATTGATGCACTAAAATTGTTCTTAATATCTTTTCCCGTTCTACCGGAAGTAACATCAACTTTCTTTTTTCAAATGCAACACCCCATTTTTTTGTTCCCAGTTTAATGGGCAGATTCTGGTCAAAATTTTAAAACCATTGAAATTGTCCGTTACAACCCAAAACTCATTCTAAATAATCAAATACCTAAATAAAATTGTAATTTGTAAAATTATTCAAACGGTTTTTGTGATATTAATTTTTGAATTTTTTTAAAGAGCATTTTTTTGCAAATAACTCTTTTCTTTTAATTCAAAGATGCCGAGACACTCGGTTTTTTAAAAAGTAGATTTTATAATGATTATATCGGTACCTCTTTTCGTATTTTCATTTTTTCATTGGTACTAGAAATTTAAAAATAGACACAGGCAGCTTTCTTCTTTTTTCATGTTTTCAAAAAAAAATTTAAAAAATGTAACAAACATTTAAAAAAACAAAGCAGTTGATGTTATTTCCGGTAAAACCGGAAGTGATATTAAAAAAATAGTGAATAAAATTTGTTTTCTTTGGTCATACAATATGTTGTAAGTCTAATTTAAAATTTGTATTTTCATAAATGAAGAAATTAATAAAGGTGACCCGTGTTTCGTTTACATCCGGTATAATTAGAATTTATTAAATGCGTCAAAAAATCGTAATTTGTTGTTAAAAATTAATCAAATTCGGGGGTTTCAGGGACGTTAAAAAATCTCGCAAATTTAGAAGAAACATATAAAACTCTACCTTGATTGGTGTGTGAAAGCAGTAGCTATTTTTTATAATAATAACAATGCCTACTTTTTTTATATTATTTCGCCAGTTAAATAAAACAATAAAATTAATTATACAAAAGAATTTACTAATTAGTGAATTAGGAGTTAGTTTTCAATGTCGATCTTAATAAGTGTTGTAAGTCTCACGGATATTTTTCTTTTTAAATTTTATTACCCAACCTTCCTTATTTTTTGGATAAAAGGCTAAAATTAAACCATAAAATGCTACTTATTATTCCGTAGATCAAAGATCATTAAAGTAAGTTTTTGTCTGTTTCCTACTTTAATGAATACCTTTGACACAAACATTATATATTTCCTGTTCTGATCTCAATATGTTTCATTTACAGCCAATAAAATAACTAAACTCCTTCCACCACTTTGAAAAAAATAACAAGAATTTTTTTAATCAACTTTATTTTGTAAGTACATTTTTTCAAGTATACACACTTTTGATTTTAGGCACATTTATCATTTATATTGTAATATGTCCTCAAAATTTGGTAAGCATACTGACTTTATGTTTAAAAAATTCTATAACAAAGTAAGGTAAATACATAACTACATATTTGACACAGTTAAAAGCAACAATAACAATTATTACATAAATATCAATAAAATTTACAAAGATAACAAGAACACAGCACAGAAGTGTAGGCAGACTTGGTAAAAAAAAAGTTTAAATTAATACCTCATCAGTAAAATAAGAAAGAAATTTTAATTATTTTACAGCAAAAGAAAGAAGCTTTGCAAAGTTCATTTATTGGCTTTTCAAGCTAAGCGATCCCTCTTGCGGACGAATTCGGAACTAATGGGATGACGTCAGAACTAGGTTAGTTCCTATGACATAAACGTACCTTTAAGTTGTCACCGAGGTTACGCACTTTGCACTGACCTACTTCTGACGTCATTTTTGGGGGGAACTTAATTTGAATCGCCAATACTAATTAATACGATAATATTGTAAAATACAGCAATAAATAACGTCAAATATAGGATTTACAAAATTGTATAAACATTTATAAACATTAATAAGTGTTTAAAATTTAAATAACTATAGTATTACCAGCAGATACATTATTACGTAATTAAAAACGATGATTGTTTTGCTGCTTTATTAGTAAATTAGTTAAAAATACATTAAATTTTTCATGTTTAATATAATGTGCATATTTTAATTTAACATTAAAATCCAGGCAAAGAATTGTATCAAACTTAATAAGAAACTCTTTCAATTTTTTCTTTGATTTTTAATAAATGTTTTTGTGTAAAGCATGTAAACTACTAAATAATTAAAAATAAATGCATTAAAATTAAATTAAAAGTTAATAATGCAAAGAATTATATTTAAAAATTCAAACTTTGTGTAAAAAGCACTTTATTTCTTTGTCATGAAGTAAGTATTAATACAACCCAATTCATTTAGCTTTTCTCAGGTTGCAAGTCAAACCAGGCGTTTAGTGGTTGAACTAGATTATTTTCCGACAAATCAATAATAACCTGTAAGAAAATTAATAATTAAAATATCGCCGATCACTGACAACCTGCACACATTAAGGCATGAATATTATAAACGCTCAAATTATATTCCCTACTTGTTAATAATAGTAAAACTAAAAATAATTGAAAAACTTACCTGTCCCAAAACATTGCTGCTAGAATAAAACAGTTGTTTTTGAGTGCAAACTGTAATCTCTAATTGTTGACTTGCTAGCTCACCCTGAGAAATTAGATATTCGAAACTTTCATCAAAAACTGGATTGCAATTATCTTTGACAACCTACAACAAAATTAAGAAAATTCGATTTTGAAGCTAAGCGATCTTCCTCTTGCTACGGAATGCGGTACTAATACGATGATGTCAGAAGTAGGTTAGTTGCTATCACATTATTATGGTGGGCGCATAAAGGTGCATTTCCTTTGAAGCGGCGGACGCTAGCGGCTGGCGGTCACCGCAAAGCGTCAGACGCTACTTGAGTGTTTCCTTGAAAAACGGCTAACGCCAGTTAATAGTCTATTTTAAAATCATCTTTCATCTTCTCTGAATAGCTCAGCATGCAGTTGTTTGCGATTGGTTCTATAGATAGGGAACGAGTTTTTTCGCTAAGAGTTACAACTAAATTATTTTTAAAGAAAATGAAGACGAGGAGATTTAATTGCTACAAATTATGCATACTGGAAATGCTGATGTAAAAAAGAAAACTCGAGGAAGGCTACTTTACTACATTAATTGATTAAAAGGCGATATTTTGCCAAATCAAATAAGCCCGGAAATTTCGATACATTCTGCACTCATTTTTCGCCCTTTTGTCACTGAAAATAATACTTTTGTGTTGTTTACTTGCGACATAGTGACGTCTAACTTCCTCAGCCGCAGCGGCTACACTGCTCATGAAGCAGTAGAACCGCGGCGGCTACTCTAGACGCCCAACGGCTGCCGCCCCAAAGGAAATGACCGCTAGCGTCCGCCGCTTCAAAGGAAATGCACCTTTCAGTTGTCACGCGCTTTGCACCGACCTACTTCTGAGGTCATTTTTGGCGGGAAAAATTAATTTGATGGTGCAATTCTGTAATCCCTTACAGGAAAAAAATTATAAAGTTGTGGGTTGTAATGGAAAGTTTGTATGGTTACCTCACATACACTTAGAACTTACAATTTTTCACAGAATTGCACCATTAATCGCCAATATTTTAGGAAAAAAAAAATGAATTGATCTTCTTATTGTAAAACCATCAATTTAAAAAATACTTACAGAAGTTTTACGTTTTGTATCCTTGGCTCTTTCAGGTAATAGGTACAGTTTAATATAAGGATCTGGAATACTTGAAGGATCTTTTAAGGGTATATTTCTGAAACAAATAAAAAATGATGATAAAATCATGAAATTCTTTAGATTTTTAATTAAAATCAGTAATCAGTAATCAGTACCATTTTAAATGTTTACAGTAATAAGCTGCGCCTCCAATAATGACTACAGCCATAATAGTAAATTCTCCAAACATTCTAAAAATCATCTTAAACAATTGAATTTGGTTTGTACACAAATATCACAAATATATTTAATTATCGAACTTTCCCGGGACACAATATGTTTGTAAATATAATAATTCCAACTCCATAGACTACAATTCTTCCAATTAATGAAAACAACATTACTACAAACTACAATAATTTTGATTCACCTAAATTAATAAATATTATGACAAGATGACAACTACAGTAAGTTGCAGTTGCAGTAAGTACGAAAAACCTACTGGATTTTAAGTGATAAAAGGTTAAAATAAAAAAAACTGTAGTAACAAAATTTTCTAAACTGTACATAGATAAGTACTGCTCGCAAAATTTGTAATGCAATGAAGAAAGATTTATTTCCTGTTTTAGTACATAAAAATCAAATGTTTTTAAGGAAATATTTTACTATGATTAGCTTTA
Source organism: Stenus bimaculatus (assembly GCA_963971135.1). NCBI lineage: Eukaryota > Metazoa > Arthropoda > Insecta > Coleoptera > Staphylinidae > Stenus > Stenus bimaculatus. The sequence continues at coordinate 40,936,870 of OZ020183.1, read as the reverse complement.
ATGATAACATATTACTACTTAAATTATTCCATTTCATGCTTGATTATTAATGATTTATAGACAAAACTATGTTTATTTACTATTATTATGTAAATACCTCGTATCTTTAACAAAAATTTATGACCCATGCATAATTACATAAGGTGATTTTTATAGGGTTTAACACCTTAAAATATGAGCATTGAATTTAGCAATGAATACTAATTAATTGTTCTTTAATTCTTTAAAAATATCTAATTTGAAAATATTACTCAAGGTTTTAATAATTATTAAAAAAACGGCATCTTAATTATACTTACTATACCTATTCATTATTTTATAAAAATTAAAAAAGTTTATGCCTTTTATAACCAATCTAAAGTTTTTTTTTTATTTTTACAGATAAATGCCCTGAAGAAGACAAAAATTATGGAGTATAAAAATAATACTGTTAGATTAGGTAATAATAAGATCAAAATACTAATTTTAATAATTAATCCTTATTTTATAGTCCAGTCATTTGGGAGTAAAAAAGGGAGTTACCTGGAAAGTTTTCCGGGAGTTTGTGCTCTTTCCGAATTTCCACTTTGCCACCTCGTATCTTTGCCGCTCGCGGCGCCAAATTGGAAGTGTTTTTTGACAATATCTCCTTTCCGAATCATTTTACGATAAAAACATTTATATTAAAAATTAAACTAGAGAAAATTTCCTATAATTTTTGTAATAAACTTTTTTTCGTAAAATCAATAGTTTTGGCGTACGAGCGCCGCAAAGTGTACTTCCAAACGCACTTTGGCAAAAACCTAATTTCCGCACCACCTTGAGGTTTCACCACAGTTTCCAACAATGATTAAATTTTTCAACAATGCCTTATAAAAGAATAATTTCTACATTCGGTAGTGCGTAGGAAATTTTTATTTTAGTAGGGGTTCGGAATTAAGTCGAAATTTTGAATTTAGGGGTGAATGGCACCCGTCGGGCCATTTTTTAACCGATTTTCAATTTTAAAAGTTCAGTCGAATGGGCTCCTCGAATCCAAACCGCCCACGCATAGGGTTTTTGAATTTCGAAAAAATAACGCAAAATTTTTGTAAGATCCCATTTAAAAAAGTCACAATTTTTGACGCATTTTGGTCTAATCAATACCCCAAATTCTATTTCACCCCTATGTAATAAACCTTCTCTGAAAGCTTTTAAGGTTCGCTTTATGAAAAAAAAAGAATTACTTCGCTATCTCTTTTCGTTATCGAGTTATGACTGAAAATGTAGCCAAAATTACCCTCTGAAATATTCCCACTTTTCAGAAAATAATTAATATCTTCGAAACTTTTAGCACCACCGGGACGTTTAATAGCTTAAAATTGGCACCCTAACCTCCCCCAACAAATTCCGTGAAAATTATAATTTTCGGTTGAAAATTGCGCCGTCCAGGGCCGTATTTATGCAAAAACAACGCGTGTTGAGGTATGCACTTTACGGCGCTCGTACGCCAAAACTATTGATTTTACGAAAAAAAGGTTATGACATAAATTGTAGGAAATATTCTCTAGTTTAATTTTGAATATAAATGTTTTTATCGTACAATGAGTGGGAAAAGAGATATCGTTAAAAAACTGGTTTTAGGCGCCATTTTTTCAATATGGCAGCCGCGAGCGGCAAAGATACGAGGTGGCAAAGTTGAAATTCGGAAAGAGGACTTCGAAATCTATAAAATTACCCATTTTCAAAACTCCAGGAAAATATTCCAGGTAAAACTACAAAATGACTGGACTAATTAAACTGAGTTATGTAAAAGCACTTGAATTAAATTTTATTTACACATTCTCCAATATAGAAAATACAAGGTATGTTTCTTCTTTAATTTAATTCATCGCCGAGAAATGACTTTAAAGGCTGCAATCACAATTACTCCAACAACCAATATTTTAGCAATTTCCTCGATTGAAACCATATTATATATTCTTATAAATTTCGTGAAATAATTTTTACACAGACTATAATGATAACTCCAGAAACAACAAGTTTTGCAAGATCCTCGTATCTTCCATGGACTAATTTCCCACCCATGATTTACAAAAATTTTTTTGACTTGACATTTAATAATTTTAAAAACAACTAAAGTGTCAAGTCTTACTGGATTTTAATTTTCTGCATAGATATAAACACAATAGTATTTCTTGGATAGTAAATTATCTTTCGAAAAGCAGTGATACTAATTTTGTTAATACTTACGCTACTTTATGTAGAACCACTATTAATCTCTGCCTTTGAACGCTGTAGCGGAGTGTAACTTGAATTCGACCCAATCCATGATCTCCTGCTGATCTAATAAAATAAGGAAAAATTATTGACTTAATTTTAAAATATAATCCGATTTTATACAGGGTGTTCCGTTCGTGGTTCACCAAACATCGGGGTTAGAAACTAGAGCAAATTTAATCGCGAAGAAACAAAAAAAGTGGCGGTCTTTTTTAGTTTTAGAGCTAAAAGCGTGTATTCAGCGACCGATATGAAAAATTTAGAGACGCCGTTAATGTTAAACACGTGATTAAAAAATATATCTTCATAAGAAATATTTTCTTAAAGACGTGATAAACTTATTTAGCGACGCGACGTCTCTAAAATTTTCATCGTGGTCGCTGAATACATGCTACAGCGTTTTGAATTTTACATCGCCGATTTTTGTTAAAAATCACAAAAACGCTAATACCTTAATAACAAACTTTAAATCGTAGCTCTTTTCCTTTACTATAACCTTCTGAATTTACTCCTATAAGAAGCATTCAGAATTCAGAAGTTAGTCTGATAACATCTGAGGGCGGACAGACATGAAATTGTTATAAAATACTAAAATACTTGGAATTCTATCAGATGTCACTTATAGCCTAAATGAATAACTATGTACCCCTTTTGACAAACCTTATAGCCTATTTAACACATTATGCTCTCAGTACTACTTTTCGTAGAAGTAACTTCAGAAGGCTTTAGTAAGTAAAGAAAAAGAGCTACTATGTTTCAAAATTTTATCTGGTTTGTTAAGAATATGAACAAGTTTCAGAAAATTTAAAAAATGATAACCGTAATTGGTTTTATCTTGAAATAAAAATTCAAAAACAAAAAAAAAATATTTTTTTTTTCTTTCCGATTTTTTTTTCAAAATTTTAACAACTACTTTTGTATTAATGTTGTTACCAATTGAAAAAGGATAGTTTTAGCTAGCTAATGATGGTTTTTTTAAATCCCTACGAACTTTGGTTAAAATGTTATTAGCGTTTTTGTGATTTTTTACAAAAATTGGTGACTTAACATTCAAAACGCTATAGCTCCTAAACTAAAAAAGATAGAACTCCATTTTTTTTGTTTCCAACCTCGCCCGAACACCCTGTATAATTCATAATATGAGGAATTTCATTTTAGGCAAGATAACAAATAAATAATGCTTACGATGTAACACTTGGAGTTCTTTGTATAAGTCCTCCACTTCCGGATGTAGTAGACGTCATTAAAGGTGATGTTTCTTCTTCAAACACCTCTTCTTCCAATGTAGGTTCAGTAATATTTGTTGTACCAGCTTGGCTAGATCCCCCAATACTTCCAGAAGATGGCTCTCTTGAAATTTGTTTCTTAACTGGAGTTCCTTGCTCTAAAAAGTACAAATTTTTTAATTACTGTGTTGAAATAAAATAATGGTGCAATTCAAAGTATGAAAGAATATTTTAAATACAGATCAGAATATAATCTAAAAATTTATTCCGAATTTGATTAAAGTTTTGTGCGTTTAGACGATCCGACGCGATCGGACGTAATAGGGCATCTACAAGATCCGATTTGGTCCGAACAATTTGAATGCTTTTAATCCAAGTGCCCTACTATTTACTGCTCATTCTCTAAAAAATGATGCGCGATTGAACTGATCAAATTAATATTTTAGTGCCGGAAGTCGGAAGTGCGTAGCGGTCGATCGGATAGACTGGTCGGATCGTGTGGATGCGGTATCCGACCGTCCAACCAAATCGGATCGCCAGTAGGCGCTTTAAACCAAATGATGCTTACTAGAACTATTTGTAGAAGTAGTTGATCCCTGTCTCATAAGTCCATTTTGAGTACCATCAGATACATCATCATCTTCATGCACTTCTTTTTTCAATATCTGTGGTTTTAAAAATCACATTAATAACCAAAAATACCACTTTTATTATTTCTTACCCTCATACTTAATGACATGATTAATTTACTTTCTGGACCTCCTCTCTTCAAACCAAAAGGTTGTTGTGGTACATTAAGTTTCACTTTTCTAGATAATGTAGTTAATTGATACACAAGCTCTCCCATTTCACTTCCAGTTTTTTGATCCATAACTTTAAAGTACATTGAATCGGATTCGGGATTAGCTACTAAAAATGTGAATCCTTGCTCCCAAACTGGATCAGTAGTTCGCATGATTGGGGCAGTTTGTTGTGTATATTTACCACACGTTATCATTAGGTATGGATCAGGTTTTTTATGGGGTATTGGTTGCTAAATTATAAAAATATAAGTTAAATCATTTATATGTAAGATTTTTACTTACAGGCAGCATTTTAGCAGAATCTACATAAAGGCATAAAATAGCAGTGTGCATTGCAGTTACTCTTAGTAATTGTGTTTCAGCAAGGGCCTGAAATTAGTAATTAAAGTATTTTAAAGTACTCGTTTTGTTATACCTACAGCACTCAATTCTGAATAATCATCACTTAATTTGAGCCAAGTTAGGCGTAAATGCACGATTCCTTTTGTAGCTTGTTCTAGAGTTAACCACTAGAAAATAAATTTTATGTTAAACTGAATTATTTGTATCCTTTATGTTTATACAACAATTGAGGAGCAAACATGCAAAACGTGTTAAATCCCTTTTATTTATAATTGAAAATTGAGTAAATCGCAAAAATGTTGTTATGGGTACTTTTATAGATTTCGATGTGCTCTTTCCAGATTTCAACTTTGCCACCTCGTATCTTTACCCCTCGCGCCGCCATATTGAAAAAATGGCGCCTAAAAGCATTTTTTTTACAATATCTCTTTTCTGGCTCATTTTACGATAAAAACATATATATTCAAAATTAAACTAGAGAAAATTTCCTGCTTTTAAGGGCCATTTTTCCAATATGGCGGCGTGAGCGCTAAAGATACGAGCTCCCAAAGTTGAAATTCGTAAAGAGCACATCAAAATCTACAAAATTACCAATTTTCAAAACTCCCGGAAAACTTTCCAGGTAACCCCTTTTGTTACTATTTCACCTACTAAAAAAATATAAAGTATCACAATGTCAAAATGTACTTAAAGTGGATTTAACCCGTTTTCAATGTTTGCTCTTGAATTGTACTCAAAATAATGAAATCTTATGTTTCAATTTAAATTATTTCTAGTACATAATATAATAGAGAACTTTAATGGTTTTCATACTTACAATATCTTCTTGTCCTTTTCTTGCTATATTTGCAACTTCAACCGTAGCTCTAAAATAATATAAAATTATTTTTACTATATTCCTGATCAAATTAATATAATAAATGATAGTTTTTCAGTTTTTGCATGATGTACTTTATATAAGGTGCATAAACTTTAATTTAAAAAAGATTTGTAAAACATGCAATTAAAATTATAGCATAAAAATGTTACAATTAATAAAACAATGTCTTTATGTTGTTATTTTAAATAAATTTTTAGACATCCCACTTTTGAGATTCGCTAAAAATGAATGAGCCCTATGGAGCTAATCACGGTAAAGCTGGGTGTGCCTTTTCCTGAGACAAAAGAGAATATACAGAGTGTATAAAAAGTTCGGCGACGACCGTTAATTTTTGAAATGAAGCATTTTTGAAAAAAATATTATAAATAAACAGGATGAAGGTCAGGCGATAATAAGGTAACTTTCTTTTAAATAGGGGCAACCCATTTATATTGCATATTATTATAGCTTGCTCTTAGGGTTTACGGAACATATTTATTTGTTTTGCTAAAGTAAATAGTTTGAAAGTTACAAGGGTTTAAGTTTTCAATACATAAAGTTCGGCAACGCTGCTTTACTTTGAAAATTAAGCATTTTACAGAAAAGTTAAGCGATTCTTAGTGACACACTTTTTAGAAACATTACCATTACCTGGAAGACAAAGTTAAAGGTCAGACGATAATTACTTAACTTTTTTTAAATAGCAACCATCCATTTTTATTGCATATTATTAAAGCTTGCTTTCAGAAATTTATGGACCATATTTTTTTATTTTACTAAAGTAAATAGTTTACAAGTTACAATAGTTTAAAGTTTTAATAGGTAAGTTCGGCAACGCCGCACCGACTTATTTTGAAAGTAAGCATTCTTGAGAAAAATGTTTCAAATAAAAGTTGTACGGTTTGAGGTTTAAAAAAAAAAATCGGCGCGGCGTTACCGAACTTACCTATTAAAACTGTTAACTCTTGTAACTTCTAAAATATTTACTTTAGTAAAATAAAAAGATATGTGCCATAAACCTCAGAAAGCAAGCTTTAATAATAAGTAATAAAAATGGGTGGTTGCTATTTAAAAAAAGTTAAGTGGTTATCGCCTGACCTTCAACTTGCTGTTCAAGATCATGGGAATATTTCTAAAAAGTGTGTCGCTAAGAATCGTACAGCTTTTATTTGAAACATTTTTCTCAAAAATGCTTAATTTTAAAAATAAATAAGCGTTTCTGAACTTTTTGTACACCCTGTATGTACTAATTTAAAAAGATATTTTTATAAGTAGTAAGTACATTGTTTCATCATTGTAATAATAATATTTAAATGTATAATTTTAAGAAAAATTATTGTGGTTGGGAAGCTACCTTCCTAGATCATCGTCTTTATGTCCACTATCATAATCATATAAGTGGAGACGCAGTTGTAACCCATTAGCATTATCCACTATGCACTAAATTACAAGACAAACAGCAATTATATACAATTTTAAGCGGTGTTAGCATTTATTATATTTTCCTAAAACCCACTTGTTAAGAAATCACAAAAGCAACGTTTTAATTGTTAAAATATCTCACATAAGTATTAAGTACCTACAAAAATATTTATTTGATCCTTAGTACTTACTATAGATATAGCAAAAATTAATTAAAAGCATTATTTTAATAACAGATCCATCGAATACTTTAAAATTTTTTTTGTAAAAATATTTTTTTTATGTCTGAAGACTTTAATCATCAAATACCTGTAACTAAAATTTATTGTTATGAACGATGTAATGTAATTTAGAGTAGTTTTAAATATTAGAACAAATTTGATAATAAAATTAAAAATTAGATAAGAATTTTTCAAAACAGAAATATTTATTAGTATGCTTGTATTACATAAAACCAGACTTTTGTGGTTTTAATCACACATCACGACATCACAGATTATTAAAAAATCACTCCCATATTACAAGAAGACTAAACTACCTTCCGAGAGGATCATCATTCATTGTACCTGGTAAACCGGGATCCCAATCCCATAATTCTAATGTTAACAATTGAGCTTCCCTCGAACTAATCATTGCCTACACGGAAAATTTAATTCAACATACAACAGCCATTGAAAATATTACTTACATAAAAGGTTTAAAAACACGTCACACCAACCACAAGACCAAATCATGCAAACAGCTAATAGCAGCACTAAGAAAGCACTATAATTTTCAAAGAAAAGTAATGAGGTATGAAAAATTAAAGGATAGTTTTGAAAAACACAATAAACAATAAAAAGTATTATTTTTGGTTTAAATTGCGTGAAAAAATCATGTCATTTTGTGTTTCTCAAAGGAAATAAAATAAAATTGTAGTGTTTCTTGTATGTTATTTTTGTGATCCTTACCTGCCCAAAGATTCATCATCTTTAGCATCGTCTGCATCCCACAAGTGAAGGTAAAGTGCTTGGCCATTAGTTTCGGTAACAACAAACTAGTAATGATAATAAAAAAATTGTTATGTAGAATTGCCACGAAACAAATGCAATATGATTTGTATATGCATGATGAATCTTTTAATGCTTTTGAGCTTTTGCTTTTTATTTTGTTGCCTATTTCTCTAAAGCGTGCTTTGATATGATGCCTCAATTATCTAAGTTCTAAAAATTATTAAAACACATTTGGCAGACACTTTCAATTTTTTATTTAAGAGCATCTTCCTAGACAAACGCGATAAATTTTCCGTTGGAGATAATAACAAGGAATAGAAAATCTATCCCACTTTTCTGGAGCTTCTTTGCAAATTATGACCAAATAACTGATAATTAATGCGAAACCCTAGAGGGCGCGCGAGTTTGGGAGGAAAAATTGTGAAAAATCATGAAATCGAGCATTAGTTCAGTAGTCATAACTCAAGTTTCCCTCGTTAGATTTTCAATTTTTTTTCAGATTTATAATCTAAATTGATTAGGCTACATCCTGCCAGAGAGTTACCTACTGCAACCTAGCACAAAATTAATTAGAGGGGTCCAAAGTCATTATATTTTTTTTGTACATTCTCCAATTTATTTTCCTTCTGGCAGGAATTAAAGAAATAACTTTTAAATCATCTACAAAAAAAATTATACAAAAATGTTGTTCGTACTAGCTTTTATGACTGCAGAACTAAGCCACTTCCATTTAGGAAATTGCTCTTAAACGTTATAAAAAATTATTCACACATTTTAAGTCAACGGGGATAAATTAGGAGTAATAATAAATATCTTCTGATAAGAAGCATTTATGCCAAAATCAAAGCTATTTTGCTCCCGGATTATTTAATCGGGACATTGTAGGTACAGCAGACAGCAAAAATTAGTAGGATGATCAAAATGCTTAAATCATTGGCTATGGCAAACATTATTTTCTCTAAGTGTTGCAAAGAAAAGTGTCTGACAATATATTTCATACTTACACATAATAAAATATCGTTATATAAATTAACATATTGTTGAATGTGGACTTTATTGCAATTGTAGTTATAAAAATAATATTGGATACACCCTTAATATTTAATTTTGTTTCAAATTTCATTTGAATTAAATCTTTAGCAAATTTTCATATTTTTGTGATAGAAACAATAATGCAATTGCAAGCCTTTTATTGTACCCACATTTTGTGTAGCTTTTTGGTGTTATTAGTTGAGTTGTGTAATCTGTATAAGAATTTTCCAGGACAAAAATTTAAAGTATTGCAGAAGTTAAATCAAAATTAATAAATCAACAAATATTTTTTTATTTTGCATACAGACAAAAAATTAAATTAGATTATTTAATTAATTTGTTTCTAAATGACTTTAATGTTTTCTAAAATTAGATGTCACTGGCTCACTAAAATTAAGTACCACATAAACTTGCTTTTATTAGCTCAATTTTATTGTTAGAATTTATTTATGGTTAAAGGAACAATCATTTTATGAAAACATAATTTCTGCATTACTTTTCAATATTCAAACAATTTCAAAAGAAACACAAATTCATACATGCAGATTTAAACAACTAATGTAATAATAAATACTTACCTCGCACCAATAATCCCACTTGGGATCAACAGTATTAAGGATTGTTTTAGTTCGGAATTCCTGTGCTCCTACTGTTAACACAGCATAAGGATCTGATTTTCCTTTACCCAACATACCAATGTCCTTTTTCATAAGATTCTTAGCTTCAATTACATGAATACGCAAAACACCCTGTAAAAATTTGGTGAATTAAAAAATTATTCATAATAGGGGATTTAATTTACCTCTGGTTCTGGTCGTTTCAAGTCAAATGAAGCTACCTCATCACTTAATTTTATCGGGAATTTATTTGGAAGTACCATCATTGAAGCTACTTGTTCAATTACGATTCTTCTTAATATATCACTAAAAATTCACAGTAATTATAGGATTTTCATTAACAATAATTATTTTTTATGTAAAACCTTGTAAATTACTAGTTTTTAAAAGATTAAGTTGAAAAAAAAATCATACAAAAAGACTTGATGCAAACTAGAAATTTTTTTAAAGAATTAAAATTTCAATAAGCACTTACCTTAAGCCAGGCATATCAAAAATATCTACGACTCCAACTAAATTGAAATCTATCGAAGGGTTGTTTAAAAAGAATACTTGTAAACCTCCTACAAGAGGAATTGTTGATATAAGGGGCTTCATTACAACCCGTAGCATACCATGAAGCTGCAACAAAAAAATTTGCACTATGTTTCCTTAAACCCGTAACCAATGCTTATTTATGTAAAAACTGTCCTTACTTACCTGAAAATCTCTTATTCCTCCTTTCATTCCAGAAAGATGAAATGTTATATCACAATTACCAGCGTAGCTATAAAAAGAATGGAATAAATAATTATAAAAACAATATTTATAACTTACTAAATATCTAAATCCATGATGATTTCATTTCTTGCAATGTGTTTTTCATATACTTTTACTCCTCCTATTCGAAATGGCTAAAAGGATAAAACGTTTTAAAAAATTAATTCAGAATTAAAGTGAAACTACTTACTATTTCTCCCAAAATAATTCGTTCAAATTTGAAGCCATTTAGTTTATACTTTTCTAAGCTACTACGTAAATTAGGCTCTATTGAATCTTTGATTAAAGCTTTTGCGTAGCTGTTTACATTAGGCCAGCATTGTTTGATAATCTAAAAATATTACTTTACCACCATATTTAAGAATTAGTAGCACTTCTTACTCGATTAAGCCACTCTGTTCTTTCAATATCAGGGAAGAATACCCAAGCAGGTAAATCATTAATTCTTGCTAACACCACATCTTTTTCATTTGATGTAGCTACAGCTTTGGCCATGTCCCTTCTTACTTTGCTGTCTTTCCGCCATTGGTCTCGTAAAACCAACAGTATTATAGGTCCTATCATCCAAGCGACCGACCATCGCATATAACCAGCAAGATATACTACTCCTACTAATGAAGCCTAAAATTTAGAAGATACGCAAAGCTATAATATTTTTGAAGTACCCAAATTAGATTGAGTCACAATTATAAATTTTTCAGGAGAACCGAAAGAAGTTTCTTTCTTGCAGTTTTTTGGAAAAAGCACAAAAATTTCATTTTGGACTTAATATAGTTTTGCTTTTGATATAGAATCCTTAGGATGAGTATAACATAACATAATAATATTTCCAATATTAAAGTTTATTATCATTAAATAATAATTTGAAAGAAATCAAGTGACAAATTCTATTTTTTTTTAATATTTAATATTAGTACCAATCGACTATTAATAGAGTAGTGTGGCGGATCTAGAGTAAAATTCTAGAGGGAAGCAATGAGCAATTACACATGGTGTTTTAAATATTAAATGTAATTCAAAAGACAATTCTTATTTTATTTTAATTTAAATTAACGTTAACTAAAAAATTTTGAAAAAAAATGTTTTTTTTTATAATTTTTTCTATAAAACTTATTTTTGAAATCTGGGTAGCACATAAGGATTATTAATCAATCATGAGTGATAAATTAAGTTAAATTATTTTTTTGATAAAAACATTCTAGGACTTTGAACCCCCAAAAATGACATTTCCACTGAAGTTAGACACAAAATTAGTGTCATTAACAAATATAGACAATTTCCTATAAAATAGACTTGTTTAAGTAATATTTTTCTCATAGGAACTTTTTTGAAATTTTATTATAAAAAATACTCATTTTTGGTGTATAAAAAATTGTAAAAACTTGATTAAAAACTTAAAAACTGCTAGTTTCGATAAAAATATAACAACATTTTTGAGTTTAAATTAAAGATTAGGGTATAATCTATAATACAAAAGTCTAAAATCAATTGTGAGCCAAAAAATAAATTTAATATAACCAAGTTTTTTTTTGGGGAAATTTTTTATCGTACTTTAATGACATAAAAAGGGTATTTATAGTAAAGTTATTATAAAATAAGTTCTATTATAAAGTTTGGTTATTTTATTATAAAATGGACCATTTAAAAAATAAAATTGGCAATGGGGATTTTTTTGAAATCCCATTTAAAATTGTTTTAACCCTTTCATTTAAACTGATGTTTTTGATAAAAACTTTGTATTCACTTTGAATGCCAAAAAATGAGATTTCCACTGAAGCTATAGTCTTACAAAATTAGTTTCATTATGACTAGTTGGGGTTTTTTCAAAATAAAAAGTTGAAAATTGTTTTCACTTTTTAAAACAAATAGTTACCGCAAAGAACTTTTATTCCGCATCAAACGGATTATTACGGCACTTGCCTGGCGTCAATTATCGTAAACATGTTAAAGTATCACTTAAATATTCATAAGTTTATGTGTCGTTAGTATAAAACAATTTAAACCTACTTTTCATGGTCAATCAAAATGGCATCTTTAAGTTCAGGTATATTAGAAACTATTGTCAAAAACTTTTACTGTTATTTTTTTGTCATTATTTCAAGGCAATATAAAATATTACGAGGATCATTTTTAAATTAAAAGAAATCTGAAGTTTTTTAATTAAGTTTCGTGGAATATTAAAAAGAACAAAATTAAATTTTTCAAAATTCCAGTGTTTTTACAGCTTGTGGCAGAAAAATAATATCGCAAAAGTGGAACTGAGTGATCAATTTTTAATTATCATTCATTTGGAGTGTCAATTTTGCAAAAATTCGAAAAGAATTTTATTCAGGATTTTCGTTTTTCTTTATTTTCACAAGAGCAAACTAAAAATTTTACCCCATATAGACACCCATAATAGGAGTATTTTAAGTCCCATTTGAGAAAAATCCACTGCTTAGTTTTTTCTAAAAAAAATTCCAAAGTTTTTGTAAATTTCGGGTACAAATACGGCCCTGGAGCGCGCATTTTTGACACCACATGAACCGGTTTTGCGTTATTCAATGAAAGAAAGTATTCTGAAAATTTTAAGGCATAAATCGTCCTAATCGGCCAAGTGGTTCGGCCAAAATTAATTATTTTCCGATTAATCAAAAATTACATATCAATTTTATTCATCAAAAAGTAAGATTTTCGAATTTCATATTAACTTCTCAACCAATAAAGATATCACAACGAATCTTTTTTTTTTGTTAAAGCTCACGCGAAGACCTTTGAGATGAGCCATAATTAGTTAAAATCTATGAAGAGGAAGAAGGGTAAACAAATTGTCGAAATCCCGTTGTTTTCGCGACTTTTTTGCGTGGTTAAAATTATGATTTTTTTTTCGAAATTGAATGACACAATAATCAATTTATAATTACTAAAAATAATTTTTCTCTTATACAATTTATATGTTCCAAATCCAGCTGAAAATTAAATATTTAATAATATAAAATCAACAAAATAAAAATTTGTTCAAAGTAAATAAAATTATTTTTTTTTCAAATTTTTATGAATGTTGTTTATTAAATATCAAAATTAATGAGTTTTTATTAAAACACCAATCCATACGCATTCTTCAATTAACTAAAAATTGATATTTATTAAAAAGTCAAGTGTCAATTACGCACATTCTGTGTCCATGAAGTGGCATAATTTTATAAAAAGTTAAATGGCTTAAATAAAATTGGTTGTAATAGAATCTAAATGGACTCATTTGTTATTAAATCAGGGCATTTTAATTTAATACTTTTATAACAACCCGATGAAAACATAAATTATTTTGTTACTTGTTCAATTACGAAAATACTATACAGGGTGCTGCAAAAATTTGGAAACAAGTTAATATTTTTTAGAAAATTGATTTTGATTTTAAAAATGGGCATCATGAAAATTTTGCCAAAGGGCATAGTGATGTCATCTTCAGTAATTAAATGACAATCTCCAATTTGTTTCCTTGTTTTCGATAGACCTTTTAATGACTTAAACGATGATATAAAAAATTAAAATTTATGTTTTAATATTAAAATTAAAATAAGCAATAAATCTGTGTTATTTCCAACGTAATTTAATACTCAAATTGATCCAAACCAACCATATTTTGTATTAACAATTTGCCAAAAAAATTAAGTTGTTTTTTTTAATTTAAAGTTTTTGAATAATTTTGATAAATAATTTTATAAAACATTATTGAAAGGTTTTACAATTTTTTTTTTAGTTTGTGGATTATCCACTTAAAAACTAAATTAAAATTTTTTTAAATTAATTGTGTATTTTTTTCAAATAAATTGTAATGTAAATTGGTTTTTATTTAAAAAATTAATGATGATGTAACAATTCCAAATTCATGTATCATAAATAAAATTATGAAACAAAAGAAGCCATTTTCTAAAAACCATTAACCACAAAAAATATTGACCTGTTTCAAAACTTTAGCATCACCCTGTACAATCTAGTTTAAGTACAAATATTATTAATTTTAATAAAAATATGGTTTAAGTAAAACATATTTCTTTGTAATTTTTTTAAAATGGGTTATCTCTAATTAAAAATAATATTACATTCTATTTTTTGAAATTAAATTAACCTATAATCAGAAAATTATTTCCCGTAAAAATTTAGTGCATAGAATGTGTTTTTTTGAACCATAAAACATAGTCAAATTTCAAATTTTTATTTTCATTAATAAAGAAATTATAGAGGTGATCCATGTTTCGTTTACACCCGGTATTCCATAAATTCCTTCTTAAAAAATATTTTTGGAGGAAAGCCAATAAAATTAAAAATACATTTGGCATGTACTTATCTACCGATCATTGCACTTTAATGTAGTAGATATTAAGTACATAAGTACTTGTAGATTTAAAGAATTTTGTAAAATAGTTCGAGCTTGAATAAAAAACTCAACATTTAAAATTTTTTTATCAAAGTTATAATTAGTTTGTTTTTCCAAAAAATACTTTTCTTATAATTTACTACATTTTTATTCATGGATAAAGATAAAAAGGTAAAAATTGTAGCCTACTATAAATTCTGTTTTTGAAAACTCACCTTTTTAGCGGCACTGAATAACAAATCGTTAATTGAGCTACCACCAATTTGCCTCATTACTTCAGCTGTCTCCACTTCTTCATCTTTCTTTTTTTCTTCAACAGTTTCTGCAGGAGGATTGTCTGACATTTTGATTATCTGTAAATCTGTGTATCCACAAAGAAATACAATCCGTATTATTTATAAAATTCTTGATTGAAAATGAAACAAAAAAGGAAAATATTTAAAAGTAATTTTAAGAAACAAAAACTTGAAATATTTTGGAGCTTTGTTAAAACATCACAGTTATTTCCCAGTAAACCAATTTGTAACTTATATATAAAATACACATAGATAGCTGGTAAATTCTCCTATGTAGCTAATTTAACGTAAAATATATGTATATTTTACATATATAATATTATATTATTTTCTCTATGTAAGTAATAAGTAAAATTTATAATGTGTTATTTATATAGAATTATTTACATATACAATTCATAAGTTCGTATACTGTATATTTTATATATAAATAATTATTTATTATTAATGTAAAATATCGCCTGTGTTATTTACATTAGACATTTAATTTAAAATATACCTACATAAATTATTTACTTATATTCTTTATGCAAATAATTCATACATAAAATATAAAATAAAATAACTTATTAGAAAAATGTATGGAAGTTGGGTTAGAATTTATTTATTTTGTTATAAATAATTTTAACTACTTAATTTTTATATTTAATGTCTTTATTTTGAATATTTTTAAAGTTTAGAATTTTTTCTTAATTTTTTCTGCAAAATTGCGCTTACCAAAGAAATCCAACATTCAACACCGACATTATTAGAAAAAAGTTGAGTTATAATTTATAATTTATTTATTTTGTTAAAAATAATTTTAACTACTTAATTTTTATATATAATTGAACTTCTTTTAACTTCACTAATTTATTTTTAATTTTTTTTTATTTGTATTAAAACAAATATAATATTTATTTAATGTGGAATTGCTTTAAAACAATGTTTTTGTGTATTCATTTCATGAAGCCTCGATGGTCCAACGGTTAGGTGGCTTGATTCGACAATTTGCGACTGCAACGGCGCGGGTTCGAATCCCGCAAATCCCACTTTAAGTTTAACATGGTTTAAGTTAAGATAATATTAATTTATTATACTTGTGATTACTTACTAGAAATGGCCTGGTTGCTGCTAATTACTACATTGTACCGTCCGCAAAAAAATGATATTTTTTGTTTTTATTTACTTATATCCGATATATATTTTGTATATAAAAATTTACATAATTTACACATAATAACCTATCCCCAAATATGGCTGACATCCTTACATGATTTATCCCTAATTTCTCTCTAGATTTTACATAAGTTTTCTTACATGTTATATATATTTTACATATATAATACCTCTTTTGGTTTACTGGGTTATAACGTAAGGTGATTATATAATGAGTCATCAGAGGATTATTTTTATATTTTCAGATAAAATTTAAACTTCAAGGGTTTAATTTTTTACATTTATCTTTTTATGATTATTTTACTCTCTTTACATTTAGGGTCAAATTTTATTTACAAGTAATTTTTATTATATTGACTTTTCAATAGTTTTTTGATAAGATAAACCACAATTTACTTATTGTTTCCTAAAATTCTTACATATGCATACAAAAAGTGGCCTAACCAGGATTTTTAGATTCCTCTGCAAAGTTTAAAATTAAAAAAGTGTAAAGGACAACGATTTTACAAATAAAATAATATTAAACAAAAATAAGAAAATAATATTAAAATTTTTTGCTCACATTTGACTAATTTAAAAAAAAAAGATAGATACCAAAATTATATTTTTTCAGTATCAGGAGTGACCCCACTTGCATTACGAGGGTTGCATCACATAGTTAGAAGTTAGAAGGAAATATGGTCTGACCGCTTTGCAAACAGAATTTTCTGTTTCTGCAAGTATAGAACCAATTCTTAAGAAGATAGTCGGCGAAATGTTTGAAAAGCGTACTTTTCGCTTGTAAAAATTGATTTTTGGGCATTTGTAATCAAAAATTTAACAAAAACGATGCCTAGTGCCTTTCAAACTGAATTTAGTTTTCATATAGAATTTTTGTTTTTCATGTAGAGTCTATGATAGGGGCGTACTTTCTGAACAATTATAAAAACGCATTTTTTTATCATTGTTCAAAAAGTATGCCCCTATCATACACTCTACATGAAAAACAAAAATTTTATATGAAAACTAAATTCAATTTGATTGGCACTAGGCATAGTTTCTGTTAAATTTTTGATTACAACTGCCCAAAAAACAATGTTTACTAGTGAAAAGTACACTTTTCAAACATTTCGCCGAGTATCTTCTTAACCAAGCAAGAGAAAAATAGTATTTGCAAAAAGAGCAGACCTTATTTAAAATGTTCTTAACTTTTTTGTAACTTTTAATATAAGAATATTACATTTTTTTTACTTTTGCTACACCCTGTATATTAATTTCTGTCAATGGTACCTCGAAGCTGTCGAGCCCTGTATCATTACCCTGATTGCGAACCCAATTTACTACACACACACATATCAAAGAAAACTACCACAAAACAGAAAACATACACCAAAAAAATTATTTCTCCACCGTTCATAAATTATAATTTATAATCGATAATAACGACACATAAAGTTACGTTAAGATATGTAATTTACATCAAAAATCTACGAAATAAAAGTAATTATATCCTCATTTTAAAAATCTTTAAATATAATATTACAAATTTTTACCAATATATTTATAGCGGTGTAGGTATTTTAGTACAAATTTTTTAAGTTAATAATATTTTAATGTTATATTAAGTCCTTGATTTTCTTTTAAGTTGCTCACCTTAATTTAACCTATGTATTCTAAAATTAAAAGAATTAGAACAATTTATGGCACTATTTCAAAAACTTCACCAACACACTTACAATTTATCTATGGTAATATTTTTGTTGATTAGGTGCGTTGCACAAACTCACTGATGTCATGGATTATTATTAAATCACATATCAAGCGTTTAGTAAGCTCATCGCCAAGGAATTTCGCCCGAGGTTTGAGAAATTTACCAATATAAACATAATAATTTAATAAACAAATACGAACCTGGGAAAAGTTTATATGCAACCAAATATACACGAGTTAACCACAGAGTTTTGACAATGTAAAAGAGTTTTGTCGCGGACTGTACAAAAGTTGCGCGCGCAGTTTGCAGGAAATTCAAATTCAAAACAAGCGCGTTTAAAATTTAATTTGCAAACATTATTGTTTATATGAATTAAGGCGAATAATAGCATTATATTCCAAAAAGATTTAATGTTTTGTTGTGCATTTAAATGAACAAGAAATTAATGATCCTGATAAAACATTATATTAAAAGTTGGTTTATTGTCCTGGTATTGTAGTTGTAGCTGGTGTATCTTTAAAAGTGCTTTCCAAATCAAGGAACTTGTTAAATTCGCACCAATCTATTATAGTACCAGTTTCGGGTATTCTTTCCAACGCCCACCATAGTTCACTCTAAAAAAGCATTAATAACATAGTTGAAACTTTAATTAATAAATCAAAATCAAACATTTTTACCTTGATATTAACAGGAATTGTATCAGCTAAAGGACAAATCTTGCGATCCAAGAAATCCAACAATTCATAATAATTGATATTACTATTGGCATCTTTACCGAGCCTAAAAAGATTTATTATAAACTTATTTTTTTAGTGTATTACAGAAATTACACATCAAAAATCTTCTCGATGAGTTGAATATCAAGAGGCAATCTGCATCCTCTTAAAAGCGTATACATTTCTTTTCGTGGTAAAGAGCCTGATCTGCATGGATCACGCAAAATAAAATATTCTTTAAGTCTAGGAAGATCATCCCATAGATTTCTTTTTAGTTCAGTCAGCGTTAAAGCTCTAAAATCAATTTTATAACTTGTAAAATTTTTACTTTATACATACCGTGCGGACATAAAGTAAATCCCCCCCCCCCCCCCCTGCTAACTTTTCAACGGTTATGTTTTTGATTCTGAAAATTTGTCTACCTAGGAATCTAATTGCGAACTTTCTAAAAAAGATATTTTTGATTTTGTGGAACTTCCGGTTATACCGGATGGCAACTTTCTTATTTTAAATGGAACACCCAGTATATTTTTGCATTTTCGTGTTCTCCATAAAAATACCATTCCGCAGTAGACAAATTTTCAGAATCAAAAATATAACCGTTCAAAAGTTAGCAGAGGGGGGGGGGGGGGGATTTACTTTATGTCCGCACTGTATATTACCTTATAGCTTCTTTATTAAGTCGTTCTTTTAAGCAATTTGCAGAAAAAGCCCGTGATATTGTGATCATTTCATGTTCTGTAAAATCTTCTCCCATTATCGGGCATAATTTTGATCTAAAAACAATTGAAAAATTTTACGATATCCAAAATAATACCAATTATTGGTTTACCTAAGACTTTCATATGTTATAGCTCTACTTTCTTTTGGTATCATCTCCCCAACGAAGTCTTTATAAATAGGTCGTAATTTTTCCCTTAATTTTCCCATTATTAATTGAATATCCGATTTTGGGAACTAAAAATTGTTTTATATATTTTTTGAACGACTTAAAAAATAGATGGTTTTTACATGTTGGGGATGGCATTCCATGTATCTCAGAGCGTATTCATCAGCATTGATGAGAACAAACTGGAAACTATTGATAACAATTTGGGCTCCTACAAATAAATGCTGAGGTTTGTAGATTAATGGTTTTTTACTGGTGAATATTTCCTGCCCTGGCATAATTACTTCGCTTCTTTTAAAAAATACACTCTTAAAAAATCCTGAAAATAAATAATAATCAATTATAGTTTTATTGAATTAATGAACAACCTGAATTATCTCTTGGTAGTTCTATTACTTGTATAGTATCATCAGCTAAAAAATAGGCGATTACAAAAACTCTAGTACAATTTTCTTTAATCCTTGAAATCATTCTAGCTTCATATCTTAAAATGTGACTATCCATTCCTTGTCTGATAACAAAAGTATTTATTGTCAAGTTACTTATTAAATTTAAATATTACGTATTTTACCGATCGAGTGCTAGAAATTTTTTGAAATCCTTGAGTAGAGGTCTAAGTTCTACAGTGGTACAATTTTGGGCCGAGTCTTCATAAGTCCCATATCCATTCCACGGTGGTAATTCTCGTTCCTTTTTTGACCCTAGAGCTGGAGGAGTGAGGTCCACAGGTTTTGGAATTGGTACAAAGCTCGAAACTCCATATTTGTTCCTAAAAATATCAGATTTTATAAAAAAATGTGTCTACTCAAATTTCAATGTTGAGTATATAAACCTGTAATATTCTTTTGTATTAGCATCTGCATCAGTGAGGACAATATTTCTTCCAAAGCAATTTATAACACCTCCAAGTGATAATTCGTTGTCCTTATAATAGTCAACATTCTCGCGTCCACAATCTAACGGATCTGTAACATATTTAATAGCAGTAATACCACTTCCTAAAACATTTAATACAGAAATTGGAGTATTGGCCCCTGGTCCTGGTAAATCTTTAAAAACTTTTGGTAATTTTCCGCGTTTCATCAAAATACAACCAGTATCCCTTCCAGCATTAGGCGGAACAATATCTTTAATCTCAATAGTATCATCCGCCAGATAATAATAAATCTCCAAATCATGAAATTCCCCAAATTCAGTTTCCCTATCATCCCAATAACCATAGAATCTTAAAATTTTGCGATCGTTTTTCAAAAATTGTCCGAATTTATCAATTTTTTTGTTCGGTCTTTTTGGTAGATTGGTACTAGCGACTCTTGCGCGATCTTTTAGAAAAGGGTCATCAGGTGTGTTAATTGGATCGGGTACTGCTATTCCATTGCGATTAAGGAAATTTCTTGTAAATTTATCGCAGTTTGTAATTTTAAAAAACTTTCCAAATATTTCTATTTCACGTCCTATATTAAAATCTAACATTTCGTAGAAGTTGTCGTCCATCGGTGACGGTAAACGAATTCTTTGGCGCGATATGAGACATCCTTAAATGTTTTGGTTTTTTAATTTTTTACATTTTTAAATAATTTGAGTACCTTGTGACATCCCGCTATTTTCTTGCGGTTTTTCAATTACTTGAATTGTTCCATCTTCTAGGAAGAGGTAGATTTTAACGTTTCTTACTATGTACGGTGCATTTTTGACTTCTTGAAGCGTTTGTTTGAAAAATGCTTCAAAGCAGAGAATCTAAAACAAACCGAAACGTTTATACATATACATAAAAAAAGTAATTTTTGTACGCGGACTTACCTGTTTATCAAATGCAATCCAAGGAGGAATTTCAATAACTTCACCACGTGCATAAACTGAAGGATATCTATCTCCTAAAGGTCCAAACAAATTTGGTTTAACTTTTTCTACAAGACACGGGACTCCTTCATTAAAATCAAATTTGGGATCCACTCGAAAATCAGTGCGACCAATCTAAAATCACATATGATTTTATTTTATCAAAAACTAATATTTTTTACTTACGTTGGGATTAAAAGTTAATCCAGGTAACATTGGTAAATTAGGAGCACGCGCCATTGTTGTTTTTGTATTTTTATTTTAGAATGGATTATGTAAAATGCAATATAAAAATGAATGGAAGTAATAATCAATTAAGACATGAGTATGATGTTGAAAATGCTTGTTTATTTTGCCATTTGTTAGGGATGTTTCCATAGAAATCTGCTGTCCCTACCTTAATTTTCTACCTTTATTACTAAATTTTTCTTCATTTCTTATTTTTGTATCTCATTTTATTGCTAAAATGGCTTTATTCAAAAATAACGATATTAATAAAAATTTTTAAACATTTTATATTTTAAATTTAAATTAAACTTTTGCGGAAATCAAATAAATAAATTTAATATAAGAAATCTTTTTCGTTTAAATTATAAAAAGTTTTAGATATATTTTCACAATTCCAAAAAAATCGAAAAATATTGATAGGTTTTTATTGCAAACTTTTTAAATTTTGTGGTTGCTTTTAGTTAATTTATTAGAACTCCTTGAAATATATTTGGTCACGCCAATTTTGTATATTGTAACAGTTTTTTAACAAATAATTGTAATTTGAAAAAATTATTTATTTGGCAACATTGCATGTACAGTCAGTATACTTTATAAATCACTAACTTCAAGTCGGTATTTCCCTAATGACACTTCAGGTAATCCTAACCTACAAATAAATAATCAGCTGTTTATGACAAATCATAATAAATGGTTAATGACTTTATAATTTGTGTAAAACCACCAGTTTTGGGTATAATTATCAGTTAGATAAAAATTATTCCTAAATAATGATGTGCGCATAATGTTAAGCTAATTTTGTTTTGTTTTTCTGATTTGTACTAACTAAAGCATTAATCATGAACCACGTAATGAATGGAAATATGAAACCTGCAGCCGACACACAAATACAAAGTAAGAATTGGATATTTGATACTGTTTATAAATTTGTATATATATTGGTAATAACATTTTTTCCTAGGTAATATCTAAATTTAATTTTTGTTGCCATTTTAATTAATTAACGAGCTTTATCAATATTACTACGAGATCACAATGTGTAATAAAATTTCACAATAAGTAATCTATATTATAACCTATTAAATATTTATTTACGTATTTATAATTCTCTCAAGTTTGGAAAAAAAAAGGCGTCAATATTAAAGATTTTTTGAAACAAAAGTTCGAAATTATCCCATAATTCGTGTAATTAAACCACAAAAAAATAAATAATGTATTTTTGTCTTTTGTGATTCTAATGGTATAATAAAAAATAAGCAAAAATTAAACGAAAATATGTACTTAAATAATAAATTCAGCAAAACTGATTGAACCTGCAATAATTAAACTAGAATTACACAATGTGATGACCTAAGCCTCTTTTACTAAACTTCGTGGAATTTTTACACCTCTTTAGCTGCCTTCATAAATTTTTATTTATAAACAGATTGGATTTTTATAATTTTATAGAAGGTACTTTTACACTAAAAAGTTTTTAAGAAATTAATAACTTCTCAATGAACCATTTTTTAATTTACAGAACTCCAGAACTAAAAATAAATATAAATAAAAGTAAGAGGATTTCAATCCATATCATAAAAAATGATGAAAGAAATTGCCATAGCTCGGTAACAATTGGGTCATTTTTTTTACACACGAAAACAAATTGTTCCTATCAATTTTGAAGTATAAATATAGATAAATTGGATTTCCAACCTAACATGACGCTGAATCAAGTCAAATTTTTAGTACAAATCGGGCCCTGGAGCATTTATTTATAGGGAATTGGTATAATTTTAAAGATTTATCTAATAGAGGAAGTTAATCCTCAAATTTTGAGCCCTTAAACGTTTTCATACGATGAGAAATCAATTTTTTCCTAAAAAATTGTAAATTTTTTGTACAAATCGGGCCCTGGAGCATTTATTTATAGGGAATTGGTATAATTTTAAAGATTTATCTGATAGAGCGGTTAATCCTCAAATTTTGAGGCCTTAAACGTTTTCATGCCTTGAGTAGTTTTTGAAAAATCAATTTTTTCCTAAAAAATTATAAATTTTTAATACAAATCGGACCCTGGAGCATTTATTTATAGGGAATTGGTATAATTTTAAAGATTTATCTAATAGAGGAAGTTAATCCTCAAATTTTGAGCCCTTAAAAGTTTTCATCCCATGAGAAATCAATTTTTTCCTAAAAAATTGTAAATTTTTAGTACAAATCGGCCCCTGGAGCATTTATTTATAGGGAATTGGTATAATTTTAAAGATTTATCTGATAGAGGAGGTTAATCCTCAAATTTTGAGCCCTTAAACGTTTTCATACCTTGAGTAGTTTTTGAAAAATCAATTTTTTCCTAAAAAATTATAAATTTTTAGTACAGATCGGGCCCTGGAGCATTTATTTTCAGGGAATTGGTATAATTTTAAAGATTTATCTGAGAGAGGAGATGAATCCTCAAATTTTGAGCCCTTAAATGTTTTCATACCATGAGAAATCAATTTTTTCCTAAAAACTTGTAAATTTTTAGTACAAATCGGCCCCTGGAGCATTTATTTATAGGGAGTTGGTATAATTTTAAATATTTATCTAATGTAGGAGGTTAATCCTCAAATTTTGAGCCCTTAAATGTTTACATACCTTGAGTAGTTTTTGAAAACTCAATTTTTTTTCCTAAAAAATTGTAAATTTTTAGTATAAATCGTGCCCTGGAGCATTTATTTATAGGGAATTGGTATAATTTTAAATATTTATCTAATAGAGGAGGTTAATCCTCAAATTTTGAGTCCTTAAACGTTTTCATACCTTGAGTAGTTTTTACAAAATCATTTTTTTCCTAAAAAATTGTAAACTTTTAGTACAAATCAGGCCCTGAAGCATTTATTTATAGGAAATTGGTATAATTTTAAAGATTTATCTAATAGAGGAGATTAATCCTTAAATTTTGAGCCCTTAAACGCTTTCATACCTTGAGTAGTTTTTGAAAAATCAATTACAGTCGAACTTCTATATAACATTTCATCACGGGAACCTTAAAAAAATTTGTTATATAGAAAATTCGCTATATAGAAATTCGTAATTTTGATATAAAAAATTTGTTATTTACTTTATAGCTCTTTACCTAAAAATATGAGAGGTATAACTTATAAGTAAACCTTATAAAAAGACTCGACAAATCTCAGAATTTACGTTCATTTCTAAAAATTCTAATTACCTACCTGATTTTCTATTATTCTTTACACTAATCTAATATAAAATTCTCCGAAATTTTTAAAATTACCCATCCAATGACTAAAATTTATGAAAGATTCTATTATTTACGTAAAAAAAAATTGTTATGCGGAAACTTTAATTCGTTATAAGGAGTAAAAAATTCATTAAAAACGCCTTCGCGGTGATGATTCTCAAAAAAAATTCGTAGGGAAGTTCAACTGTATTTCCTAAAAAATTGTAAATTTTTAGTACAAATCGGGCCCTGGAGCATTTATTTATAGGGAATTGGTATAATTTTAAATATTTATCTAATAGAGGAGGTTAATCCTCAAATTTTGAGCCCTTAAACGTTTTCATACCTTCAGAGTTTTTAAAAAATCAATTTTTTCCTAAAAAATTGTAAATTTTTTCCTAAAAAATTGTAAATTTTTTCCTAAAAAATTGTAAATTTTTAGTACAAATCGGACCCTGGAGCATTTATTTAAAGGGATTTGGTATAATTTTAAATATTTATCTAATAGAGGAGGTTAATCCTCAAATTTTGAGCCTTAAATGTTTTTATACCTTGAGTAGTTTTTGAGAAATCAATTTTTTCCAAAAAAATTGTAAATTTTTAGTGTAAATCGGGCCCTGGAGCATTTATTTATAGGGAATTGGTATAATTTTAAATATTTATCTAATAGAGGTGGGTAATCCTCAAATTTTGAGCCCTTAAACGTTTTCATACCTTGAGTAGTTTTTGAAAAATAAATTTTTTCCTAAAAAATTGTAAATTTTTAGTACGAAACGTGCCCTGGAGCATTTATTTTTAGGGAATTGGCATGATTTTAAATATTTTTCTAATAGAGGAGGTTAATCCTCAAATTTTGAGCCCTTATACGTTTTCATACCTTGAGTATAGTTTTTGAAAGATCAATTTTTTTCTAAAAAGTTGTAAATTTTTAGTACAAATAGTGCCCAGGAGCATTTATTTATAGGGAATTGGTGTAATTTTAAATATTTATCTAAGAGAGGAGGTTAATCCTCAAATTTTGAGCTTTTAAAGGTTTTCATACCATGAGTAGTTTGTGAAAAATCATTTTTTCCTAAAAAAATTGTAAATTTTTGGTACAAATCGGGCCCTGCAGCATTTATTTATAGGAATATGGTATATTAAACGTTTTCATACCTTGAGTAGTTTTGGAAAAATCAATTTTTTCAAAGTGGGCCCTGGAGCATTTATTTATAGGGAATTGGTGTAATTTTAAATATTTATCTAATAGAGGAGGTCAATCCTCAAATTTTGAGCCCTTAAACGTTTTCATACCTTGTGTAGTTTTTAAATAAGCAATTTTTTCCTAAAAAATTGTAAATTTTTAGTACAAATCGGGCTTAAATATTTATCTAATAGAGAAGGTTAATCCTCAAATTTTGAGCCCTAAAAGTTTTCATACCTTGAGTAGTTTTTGAAAAGTTAATTTTTTCCTAAAAAATTGTAAATTTTTAGTACAAATCGGGCCCTGGAGCATTTATTTATAGGCTATTGGTATAATTTTAAATATTTATCTAATAGAGGAGGTTAATCCTCAAATTTTAAGCCCTTAAGCGTTTTCATACCTTGAGTAGTTTTTAAAAAATCAATTTTTTCCTAAAAAATTGTAAATTTTTACTACAAATCGGACCCTGGAGCATTTATTTATAGGGAATTGGTATAATTTTAAATATTTATCTAATAGTGTAGGTTTATCCTCAAATTTTGAGCCCTTAAACATTTTCATATCTTGAGTAGTTTTTGAAGAATCAATTTTTTCCTAAAAAAATATAAATTTTTAGTACAAATCTGGTCCTGGACCATTTATTTATAGGGAATTTGTATAATTTTAAATATTTATCTAATTTTGAGCCCTTAAACGTTTCTGAACAATAAAAAATCTGGGTAATTTTTAATCAAAATTTTTGAGAAACTTTATTTTATTTTGTTTTTAGCACACGATAAAGTATCATATGTTGTTGTAGTTGCTTTAGGAGCTCTTTTGGAGTCGACAATAGATAAAAATGACTTTGTTAACGAATCAATTGTGATGTCATTACGCAAGATATCAAAACAACACCCGAATAATGTACTTAAGGCATGTTGTACTTTTGGTAAACGCAAAGATCCAAAACCTGCTAATGAACACCTGAGCAGTGTATTAAATATAATGGAAGATATCTGCAAAGAACATGTTGTACAAATTGATGGTGATACAATTTTACTTTTAATAGAATTATGCATAGAACTAATGACACAAAACCCAGCATATGAATCAAATATTCAGATGCCGGCATCTGGTGTTCTTGTAGCTTTAGGAACCAAGCACTGTATACAAGTAATCAAGTCTAGGTAATATTTATGCCAAATATTGAATAAATTAAATTGTAGATAGTTGATGGTTTGATGACAAAATTGACCCCAGGTGTTGTGCCACATTATATTATTCCACATACACTAGGATCTTTAGCGAGTGCTAATGCATATGGGGTGGTGCCTTACTTAAAAAATATTCTTGGCATTATGCTTCCCCTATTTTCTGGTATTAAACAAGATCCTATTAAACAATCATTTGCTTACAGTAAGTAAAAAAATAATAAAAAAAATAAAATTTAATTTAAATTTACGATAACTTTTAATATCATAGGTGTTGGAAGATTTTGTGATGCTATTTTGGAATACACAACTAATCCTGAACAAGCACCTGATCCAACAATAACAGCAAATCATTTTCAAACAGAAATATGCATGGCATATGAAGTTATGTTTACTAATTGGTTACATGCTCGTGAATCAAAACTTATTGAGACTGTTTTGTATGGTCTTGCTGCAATGTATAATATTTTAAGTGAAGAAAAAGTTAGACAATACACAACAAAATGTGTACAAGTACTCCTTGCACATTACAGGTACTTTCAACCTAATGTTATTTAAACTTGATGGATTTTATGGAAATTTATTTTATAGAAAACATAAAGAAGCTCATGCAATAACTAAATGCCTTGGATCAGTAATAGTAGTAGCTTCAAAAACCGATGGAACCTTATTAGAGCCTCAACTAGGAAGTATTCTTCAAACTCTTTCAGATTTAACATGCATTTCTCCTGACTATGCTCAGCCAGATTTGCTAAGAACGCATTCAGAAGTATTGAGGTGTTATGAATGCCTATGCACACATTATGTTGATAATACTTTAGATCATGTTTTTAATCTAATAAAAAATAATAATGAAAAGGAACGACTTAAAGGTTTGGTTATAATGACACATTTAATCAATTCTTCGGATGGTGTGATTAAAAGTCGACTCAAAGATATTTTAAATTCACTTGATGTAATGCTTTACGAAACTAATGTAAGGATTAAAAGAGCTTTGATGAAAGCTATTGTTGCAGTTGCTTATAAAGGATTTTTAACGAATACAGGTAAATTTTCATAATTTTATTGGTAACAATTTAATTTTCGTGTTTTAGATTTACCCATCGAAAAATATTTACAATTCATAGTAAAACTTTGTTGCAAACAACCCGTATACACACCCACAGAACAAAATGATGTATCAGATTTAAGACAAACTGCTGATAACACTCTTTTTATGCTAAGCACATCAGTAAAAGATTTAGAACAAATATTGTGGAATTTATTATCAAAATGTCTTTTAACATCCGAATATTCAGATGCTTCCGTTACAAGCTTAAGGTGTTTAACTCATTTAGCTTCCAAAAAGACTACAACTGAAAGTTCCATCCCTGTTTTTGCGAGAGGTTTAGGATTATTAGCATTGCCTTTAGAAAAGTTTCGAGGAACGTTTACTATTAATTTTTTTAAAAATATTATATTGTGTGATAATGAAAAATATAAAACTGTATGGGAAACAAGACTACCTTATTTAGGAAGATATTTGGAACAAAATTATGATTCTTTAAATTTTAAAGATTGGGAGGATTTAGTGCTCGATTTTTTATCAGCTTTATTGGCTGACTTAAAGGATGTACAGTTTGAAGAAGCACTTGTAAATTGCATAAAGGAGCAATTGCCTTTATATCCCTCGAGGTAAAATATTTTCTTACGCTAACACAGTTCACTAAATCTCTGAAAAGTATTATTTTGTATTAGCTAATAATTTTTTTCATACAGGGTGTCCCATAAGTGGACAATCAAACAAAGTACTCTAACAGAGGAGTTATTTTCAATCAATACAACATACAGGGTGTAGAAAAAGTTCAGCAACGCCCGTTTATTTTTAAGATGAAGCATTTTTGAAATATTGTCCATGACCTTGAACAGCGAGATAAAGGTCACTTAACTTTTTTTAAATAGAGGCAACCCATTTTTATTGCATATTATTATAGCTTGCTTTCAGAGGTTTTTCTAAAGTAAATAGTTTGAAAGTTACAAGGGTTTAAATTTTCAATACTTTAGAAATATTGCCGTGACCTTGAACAGCAAGTTGAAGGTCAGGCGATAATCACTTAACATTTTTTAAATAGCAACCACCAATTTATATTGCGTATTATTAAAGGTTTATGAAGCATATTTTTTTATTTTACTAAAGTAAATTAGTTTAGAAGTTACAAAAGTTGGCGAACTTACCTATTAAAACTTTAAACTCTTGTAACTTCGACACTATTTACTTTAGCAAAATAAAAAAATATGCTACATAAACCTCTGAAAGCAAACTTTAATAATACTAAATAAAAATGGGTAGTTGCTATTTAAAAACGTTAAGTGATTATCGTCTGGCCTTCAATTTACTGTTCAAGGTCATGACAATATTTTTAGAAAGTGTGTTACTAAGAATTATACAACTTTTATTTGAAACATTTTTCTGTAAAAAGCTTAGTTTTCTCAAAAATGCTTCATATAAAAAATAAACGGGCATTGCCTAACTTTTTGTACACCCTGTATAGCCGTATTTTTTGTTATAAAATTGTTGTTGGTTATTTCAGTTTTCTAAAAAATTAATTAAGAAAGTTCTATGAGTAGTTTGATCCTCGAAGGGTGTACCTTTCCAATAAAACCATCTTCATGAACTCTATCAAATAAAAACTATTTTGTACTTATAGGGCACCCTGTATTAATTTAAGAGATTTTACAACATGTATTTTTTATTTTCAGAACTTCAGAATATGATCCTTCTTTAAAAAACAAAGAAAAAAGCTTTCTACTAAAATGCCTTGCCATAGTTTCTTGCCACTTAGAAAATAAATTATTAATACAACATATTCTTGATATCATTTTACAAAGTGTAAAATTAAACGATTCAAATGAGTTGATATCATGTGCCGAAGCAATAGGAATATGTTCACGAAAAAATTTAACTTTAGTTTTGGATAAGTTGTACACAATTCGTAAGGATTTAACATTGAAAAAGACTAAGTTTTTTAACTTTGGTTTTATGAAGGATCAAAAAGGTGATAATGAAGTAGAAAAGGTGAGATATGTTATAATTGCGAGTTATGCAGAAATTTGTAATGAAGCTCCAGATGATGCTTTGTTGCGGATTGTGCAAAATGAAATATTAGATTTTGTGTTACAAGAACTTACGAATTGTAAAGAATTTGTTATCAGGCGTATTTGTTTAAAAGCTATAGGTAGTGTTTCTGATGCGTTACATCCTAACCGAAATAAATTACATATACAACTACAAGACAGGGATAATGTTTTAAAATTGGTGTCTGAACAATTGCAACTACATAGTGGTCCTGAGTACATCGAATTATTTCCATTAATAATTCCTGTTATAACTTCACTGTCGAAACTTCCTAACATTTTAGAATCAAACCAAAGATTGCACTTATTAAAATTATGTTTTGATAATGTATTTAATGCGTCGGCTATTTATTGTAAATTAGCGAGTGAAAGTCATGGTGATGTTAAATTATCTCCACATGTTTATGCTTCTTTTTCAAAAGTGAATTTGTTGGTGCAAGAATTATTAACTCAAAGCATTTCACCGGCTACTTTAGATGAAATATTTACATTACTTGAACCTTGGTTGGGAAGAAAAAAATTGGAACAAAGACTTCCTTCTCTTGAAGCTCTACGAACAGCTTTGCAGACTTACTTAGATAATATGAAATTTGCTTACGAAGGACCAAGTACTTTTGGGCAAACAGGAATTATTTTAGCCCGCATTGTTCCTAGATGCACTGATCCTTATAAAAATATTCGCAAGGTAGCTGTTGAATGTGTTTGTTTAATGTTGTGTATATCAGGGCGATATGAAGGCCACATGCGAGATCACGATAAAATTCTCTGCAACTCGCTTGCTCACATACAAGAAAAAATAGATACAGAGGATTCTAAACTTTTATTTAATTTAACAACTGATTTGGGAACTTTGATTAGTCATAATATTCCGAAACATCAGATGATGCATTTTGTTGATATTCTTATTGATGGATTATTGGATGTTGAATCTTCTAGTTCAAGCGGTGTCGCTGTTGTATTAAATACAATTGTCAAATTGAAAGGCGGTGATATGTTCCATATATTGAATGACTTATTAGAAAAATTATTAAGCGCTTTAAATGAGATTAAATGTGCAAGAACACGAATGTCATCTTTTGGGATTGTATTAAGTTTCGCTCAACATCATGTTACTGCTGTTGTTAAAGTTTTATTGCAACAACCTTTACCCTATGAACAGTAAGTTGTTGATTATTTAATTAATAATTTTATATAATTGTTTCTTTTTCTGTTTAGGTATATTTGTAGTTGTTGGGCTGCCCTAGTGACTGATGGCACTTTAATTATTGAGATTTTTGAACACCTTAAAAAGATTTTGAAGTCAAATGTTCATTATGAAGAGCAGAAAAATGCTGAGAATCTAAAAATTGCTAATTTAAAAACATTACAGGTATGTACAAATTTTATGTTTTAAGAAAGTAAGAATTGGAGAATTTTCATGCTGAAAATAATAAAGCATAAACTCAGTGATAACTGAAAGTTATTTGGTAACAACAACAATGTAATAGCAACTAACCTACTTTTGACGTCATCCTATTAGTTCCGCATTCGGCCGCAACAGTGAGATCAGTTAACATGAAAACCCGATATAAAAAGCATAATTTTAAAATTACAAAAAATAAATTTACTATATGGTAAAAGATAAAAATCTATTAATAATTCAAAGCAGTTCAAACGTAAAATTGTAATCATAAAAAATATATTTGCAATCTCATGTCTCATATACGTACTCGAAATTATAATATCTACTAGATAAATTTTGCTCTTTTTTTTAATTTAATGTTAAAGTATGATAAAGATGCAAATATAATTTATCATTTAAAAATAGTATATTTTTTATTAATTATGTACTGCATATATTTTAACGACAAATTTAAATTTTTATCACTATTAAGAAATGAGGATAAGAAAAAGTAATTCTACTCTAAAAAAGCAGGCGTTGAAATATTTTAATTTGCATAACATTAATTTTTTATTTTCTACAATTATTTTATTTTTAAGTTTTATAGCAAGAATTAAAACTGATTATGTTACTTTAAAAATAAGTTAGTGTGTACAAAACAATTAAAACTGATTTAAAAAAAGGCACATTATAGTAAATATATTTAGATTGAAACAAAAACGAACTCGATTGACGTCACCACATTTATTTATCACTAAAATATGTACTACATTAAAAAAATATTCAATTCTAAAAATATATTTTTAAAGATTAGGCTTACTTTATTTTAAAAATAGTATTTTTTCTATTCATTTTTAAAATATTAACATAAAATTTTGCAGATCTAATCATTTAAAAATTAATTACGTTGGAAAAAAATGTAAAATTTAAAGATTATACATATTTTATCTATCAATGAAAGCCTGATAGTATTCGCAATGGCGTAGCCAGTTCAAGGCGCCTTTTTTGGCATTATAAACCAAAATTCTTAATCATTTTAATTAAAACTTTTTCAAAAACCTTAATATCTCCGCCATTTTTTAACCAATTTTTGATTTTAAACGCACATTAAAAACCTACATTTATTGACTTTTTAATGTAATATTGGAGACTTGTTTCAGTCTTAAATATTTTAGATTTTATCGACAATTTTTTAAGAACCTACTAAATTTTAAAATTACAAAAAATAAAAATTACAACCAAAAATTCTTTGTTTGGTTTAACACATGAAAAAGTTAAAGGTTTTATGCCCAAAATTAAACAGGAATTATTAAAATCAGTTGATAAACAAAAGAGTTATACAAGAATTTCGGTTTTTAAAACAAAAATTTTTCATTTTTCTCAAAAAAAGTGGTTTGAAATCATAATTTAATTTAAAAAAAATAAAAGTTACTTAAATTGACGTACGAACTGAAATTTAAATCTCTTTTGTAGTTTATTTTAAAAAAACTTATACAAAAATTTTAATTTTTAGAACACAAAAGTGTCAATTTAATCTAAAAAAATGATTTAAAATCAAAATTTGGTTAGTTTTAACATTTAAAATTTTGAAAAATGTTGGTTTAAGAAAAAACTTTACATCTGTAGTAAATTTTGATACTCAGTATTATGAATTTTGAATCTAAAAAAAATCTTGACCTTCAAATGTCGCCGAAAGGCCAGAACTTTACCCCCACTTGTGCGTCTTTTTAGAATCTGTACCCTGCTGACCAAATTTTCTGGCTACGCCACTGAATCTATACATTATCAATTCAACATTCTTTTAACTTTATTATAATTTTTAAATAAAATTATTGCAAAAATTTTTTAAAAATCACATACAAATTTTTAGTATCTTTTATTAAAAAAAACACACTTTTAAGAAATAATGGCGATACCAGGATTTTTCATCATCA
This sequence comes from Stenus bimaculatus, assembly GCA_963971135.1. Lineage (NCBI taxonomy): Eukaryota > Metazoa > Arthropoda > Insecta > Coleoptera > Staphylinidae > Stenus > Stenus bimaculatus. The sequence goes on along the minus strand of OZ020183.1, from coordinate 40,903,400 downwards.
GGGTATTAGATAGATCAAAAAGATGTTGTGCCATCCATTACTTTATTAATATGGAAAATAATAACACTTTAAAATTATTAAAATGTAAAACTTTGAAAATACTTAAATAATGAAACCTTTAAATTTTAATAATTAAACCAAAGTTATAGATTTTTTTGGAAAGGTCTTTAAATAAGTTTTCAGCCAAAAAAATATTAATTTTGTTATTACTCTTGGTTTTTGAGTTATGGGCAAAAGTGTAAAATCTTACTTTGGAGTCTTTAGTGCAGAAATTTTAAATTTTTCAGAAAAAAGTTGATTTCTCAATAATTATTCGGGGTACAAAAACGTTTAAGGGCTCAAAATTTAAGGACTGAATTGTATTTTCCGGTCATTCTAATAAAATGTTTAAAAGTCTTTAAATAAATTCTCCAGGGCCAGATTTATGCACAAATTTTAGCGAATATTTTGCGATTTTATTATGGAAAAAATAATCGTTCGATTTTCACCTAATATTTTTTAAAATACATTGATAACATTTGTAGTTTTCATCGAAATTAAATTAAAAACTTGGAAAATATTTAAATAATAAAATCTAAAAAAAACTTTAAATTTACTAATTAAACTTAAGTATACATTTGGAAAGGGCTTTAGATAAGTTTTTGCTATCACTTTTCGATTGTGAATTCTGGATAAAAATCTCCAAAATCCATTTAGTGTCAAATTTAGTCCCGAAATTTTAGAATTTTTAGAAAAATGTTGATTTCTTGAAAAATATAGGGGATACAAATTAAATGAATTAATTTAAATCTTGAAAAAGGCACCATCAGTTAGTATATCTAATCATGGGGTTACCCTACGACCCCCCTTTCGGTCCGCCACTGTTAAAAAAGTATTTTAATTTTTGTTTTTTTTTAACTGTACATATTATCAACCAAGGAATATAATTTTAATAATATTTTGTATTTAAGCACTTTTAACTAGGGCAATTAAGGATTAGGTAGGCATACTAAATAGCTAACATAAAAAAATAGGAAGGTGTGGTTTAGCAGTAGGTCATAAAATAACAGTTTATATTTCCTTGCTTATAAAAAATACTAAAAATCTAATAAACGTGATCAAATACAGTTCCACGAAAAATTAAAGCATACTTTAAAAGTTTGGAATATTGGAAATTTTGACTACCACTAGATGGCGCTGTTGGCCCTCTATGGCAAATTAATGAACTATCAAAGGCAGTATTGAACCTACTTGTTTCTATGTGCGAATACAGAATAAAGGCGTCCTAAGTGTTTTTTCACAAAGTTATCAATAAATATTCTTCTAATTTTTATTTAAAATCTATATATTTATTCAAAATGGGCAAAGTTACTACTAAAGTTTTATACTAGCGTGACAGTTTCACAAATTTGATAGAGGGAGAGTTCTTTCCTAAAATCGCGAATTGAAAATCAAATATATTTTTTTAAATACCACTAGTACAAACGATTATTTGTACAAATTATTGAAACACCTATGTTTTTCATTTTATTAAATTCATTGTTGTAATTTTGCAGCGTAATGTATTAACCTCATTACAAATCAGGCCAAAAACTAAAATTACTGGCTTAACTCCATCTTCAAGAATAATACTCTTTTAAAAACATAATTTTATTATTAGACTTTATAGCAAAACTTTTTGCTAAAAAAATACATAAATAAATTTTTAAATTTCAATAAAAAATGAATTAAAATTCAAAATGTATAATAAATATACAAATTAAGGTACCACAATTATTGTAAAATTCCTAAAAATACCCGAGTAATTAAATTAATTAGTATCACTTCCCGAATCATAATTCGCTAGCAATTTCATAATTTCTACTTGCAGTCTCCGTCTCCGTTTGTGGCCTTTAATATTTTTTAGCATCAAAGATACAGTGCGACCAAAAGAATATTCGGCATCGAAAAAATCCAAATTGTTCTCCAATTTGGGGTATTTGTTAGGTGTAGCCCAGTCTGGGGTGTAATCATATGAAGGTACTGAGGTGGGAGTACTTGCTTCAACTTTAGGAAAATTTATATCGACCTTTTCTTCTTTTTCCCTATTTACTTCATCCCGAGAATCTACATCGATAAAAACAGGATCTGCTTGTTCGGAATTTAAAGGGCGTACATCCCATAGTGAACAAGAGGGTGATACAGAAGATTGATTCGACATACTTTTGTAATTACCATAAGATTTTCTGGGCAACATAAATTTATCTAAAAATTGCATGTATTCGTATAAAGGCCAAGTTGATGGACGGCCTTCGACTCGACTCTTGCGTTTTTCTAGAGCATATCTCGTTCTTAATACATTCCAACGTTGATGGCATTCATCTTCTAAAAATTATTAATTATTTTAAAACTTCTCCACTTATTTTATCTTTTACTTGGTTTTTTCATTATTTGTGATATAATATTCCAAGTATGTTCCCGTACATTTAGATTTTTGAATGTTGCATGACTTTTATCATAAATGTTATCGAATTTTTTCACTAATTTAACTAGTAATTCATCCAAATTTTCATAATCTACTGACATTTTAATTTAAACGTATCCGAGTTAATTTTATAGTTTTCGCACGCAATTAATTTTAATTAAAGGAAATAAAAACTGAAAATTATTTTTAAATCGACCGTATTTTCGATGAAATTACGTTAAATCTTACATAAAAGTTGATTTAATTTAGATTTAAAGCACTTAAATGTTTGAACGGGTAGGATTTTGCGTGTATTTCCGCGGAACACTTTTAGCGCTAGTGGAGTCTATATTTTAAAGTCAAAAAATTAACGTTAAATGTCTCGCAACACCAAAATGTAAATCGTAAATTATATAAACCAGTGGCGTGGCGGGAGTCGACTTTAAATTCTTACGCTATTTATAAATCTTAAGTTTTAAAAATATAATGAACTAAAAGTCAAGCGCGCTTTTTATAATTTTACGTTTTTATTTCACTAACATGTCCGAACGAAAATATACCCACTATCATCGTTATTTAATTTAATAATAATTTATTTATATATTTTCTACTGTGCGCGGGACGCAATTTTATTTTTTCATCCAATTATTATTAGCCCAATAATAAGTTTAAGTGAGCGTAACTTTTTATTTTTTTAGCTTCTGATTCCAATTAAATTTGGTTTTATAATGATAAATCGTCTTTCTGAAACGCCCATGATGATAAGAACACAAAAATAATTTTGTCGCCGCACTTTCTTATTGAAATGCGCCTTATTATTTCGGTTCTTTTTTTACGCTTACGCAACACAAGTTAGTAATTTTTAGAAATTAATTTACATTTATTAATTTCTTGTATGGGCGTTACTATTATAGCGTGTTTAAATGTGCATTTTAATTTATTCTAATTTTATAAAACGCTGTGTTTTAAAATGCAGGAATAAATTATTTTTTGAAATTAAATTTTACCTTATTATTTAAGTTTTATCAAAATCAATTACTTATTATTTTTAAATATTCGTTTCCTTTTTTACACAAACTGATATTTTGATAATTATAATTACTTTTTTTATAAAAAAAAACTATTTTAATCTAAGATTCCAAAAACGACGGTTTTGACACCCCGACATCGGCCGTTATTTGCGCTGAACCACGAAAAGGGTAGTTTTTTCGTCAGATTTTAAAAATTCCGGTTACATCGTGAAGAGAGATGTGGATTATAAGCGAGGTTCGAATTTCAAATTTTTCTAAGCACAATAACACTTTGAAAAAAATTGCCGAAGTCGGTCGATTTTTCTTGCTTTTTTTCCCGTTTTCGTCGGCGCCAACTTTAAAAAATCGCACCCCCGTCCGGTTTTAAAGGGAAGTGACGAAATTTTGCCCCTTTTATTCTCACATCCTGAGGATTAATCGTATAATTTTTAAGTGACGTCACGGCAAATTTAGCGTTTTTTCGGGCGGCAAAAGTACTTCAGCCGATGAAAAAAAATCGCGTTTTTCGGTTCCTTATCTCAATTCATTGTTTTCCCCCGAAACGAGCACTTTTTTTGATATTCCAATTTTTTCTCTTCTTTTGGAGCCTTAAAAGTCGCGGCTTGAATTTCGTGTTTTTTCGACGCCGACTTTGAAAAATCGTAACTTTTAAAGGGGGCCAGCTATAACGTCCGATTATTTTTTATTTTCCTTAATACATTAATTTTTATCAGCAAAAAAATCTACACATCCAAATTTTCACTCTTAGCTTCAGAAAAAAATCAAACGTAAAATGCTCTAAAAATCGGGCAAAACGCGGTCAGGTGGGGACCTATATGGAGGTCACAGTTTTAAAAAAAGTCACTTTACGACAAAATAGAATCACATCGCTATCTCTTTTCGTTTTAGAGTTTTCACCGAAAATAAGCAAAATCTCCGTTTGGAGCCAGAATTGCGGTCAGAAATTTTTCACTTCACAAAATAATTAATATCTTCGAAACTCGTAGCACTACTAGGACCGTTAATAGCTCAAATTTCGCATCGCCACCTCCCCCAACAAATTTTGTGAAAATTTTAATTATCTGTTTAAAATTGCGCGGTCCAAGCCCGTATTTTTACCAAAATTTTGTCAAAACTTTGCGAATTTTTTCCAAAAAAAAAATATTTAACCGATTTTAACCAAGTATTTTTTTAAATACGTCTATCCACGGTGTTTACCTTTGGTAAAAATTTCAAAGCGGTAACTTTTATTGTTTTCGAGAAAAAAAATAAAAACCGACTCCATGAAAAATTTCTCAAAAGTTTTTGTTTCGAATTTTTTCAAAATCGACCCCGCAAATGAAAGATAATAGAAAATGAATGAAATCTAGGGGTCACTTGCCCTCTACACCCCCCAAAAAAAATTTTGCACCCCAAAAACTAAAAAAATTCTAAAATTTTTTAGGTAAAAATTTAATAAGATAATACATATCGATAATTTTTAGAAACTTATCTGTACCAATTTTTGTTTCTTAGTTTTATATAAATTTTTAACAATACACATTTACTCATTTATCATAATGCCATATTTTATATAAAAATTCATCTCTTGAATAAAAATAAGTCATAGAGCTTTGAATTTTTTTTCTTATTTCTTTATACTGCAACCCAAAATTATTAACTTTCAAATTTTTAATTTGAAACGCTACACACTTGTGTGTTTATACTAAAAAATTAAAATAATAATTAAAAATATACTTTTAAATTAAGTAAACTATTTTTCAGGCAATATGTGGTCTACATGAATTATTGAAAGTTAAGGAATCTCACGATTTATGCAAGCAACAATTTCCAGAATTATTCACCTTATTGTACATTTCTCTAGCTTCATACATTAACACTCAAGCCCCAATTTACTCAGCTACTGATAAAAAAGGTTCTGTTAATAGAAACGCTTACAAACTAGTTCCCTTTAAAGTTTGTTTGGACACATTTAAACTTTTCCTGCAAAATGCTGAAAGTAAACAGGCAGCTTCTAATTTACTCCTTTGTACAGAAAGTTTACCTTCATTTTTGGCAGCTGTACCTAATTTATCAGAAAGTGTTTGTTCGGAGTATCCACAAGCATTATCCTGGTTGGTTGCTTCTTTGGGTAAGTTTTATAATATTACACGAAATTAATAATTCTTTAATCAATTATTTTAGGTCCTTATGTTAGATCCGAATTAGAATTTCAGAGAGTGGCATCAGTGGCGATTTTAGCGACGTTATTAAAACATAAAGTTAATAACCAATCTGTTCTTGCTGAAAATATATTAGAAATGTTACTGGATATTCATAATGATCAGAGTTGTACTGTTCGAAAATTGTGCCTTAAAGGTATCGGATATGCGGCTGAATACTTAAATGTTGAATTAGTTCAAAGACACACCAGTAGTATTTTAAAAGCATTAATGCAGGGATTAGACTATAACAGCACAAGGTAATACAGTAATTCATAATAATGCACAATTAAATATTTTTTTTCAACAATTTAAAAACTAAATAAAATAAGCGAGTAATTTGTTTTTATTTAATAGTGATTCTGAAGTTGTTCTGGAATGTATGGTAAGCTTCTCAAAATTAATCAATGTAGTTGATAGTCGCCAAATTGAGCATTACCAAGTAACTGCTGCAGTTCGTATTAAACCATTGATACAACATGAATCTGCACTTGTGCGAGAGGCTGCGGTTCTATTATTTGGAGATTTAGCCGAATCAATTGGTGCAGATGATGCATTCAGAGAACAAATTAATGGAAATTTAATAACAATATTGCTGCACTTATGCGATGAAGACCCTAAAGTTGTAAAGGCTTGCAAACGAACACTTAAGAAGATTGGCGTTTTTCTGGAGTGTACCAAAGTTAATAGTCTGATACAAGAAAATTTATTGGATGAAGCGAATTTACACTTTAGGCAATTTGCTGTGGATTTCATAAAAGCAATGGTAATTAATTTTTATAAATTAAAATTGTACTACCCCGGTAAGTCCTTGATTTTAAAATTCGCCTGATATTTGGGGTTTTGCTCATAATTTTTTTTCCTGTGGAGCTTTTTTAAAATTTAATAGAAGAGTCTTCTGGCTCTCAATTCCTTCATATTTTGTTTTGTAACTTAAACGAAATACTCACCCGGCAGCAATAAAATCTAACAGCAAAAATAAATTAAGACATAAACGAAGAGTTCGCACTTTCGTTTTAAGTATGTTTTTAAACTTTTTAAAGCTCAAATTAAGTAATATTTTAAGAAATAAGCTCTTAATTTTTTATTAATAATAACTGCATTTTGCATTATTTTTTTATTGTATAATTTAGCGTTGTTATGCAATTTGTAGAATGAAGATATGCAAGAATACTTTCCTCAATTCATCCTAACCACTCTGACATTCTTTAAGACTCCTTGGACAACAATTAGAGCCAATAGTGCACTTTTAACTGGAATTCTCTATTTTCAAACAACACCAGAACACAGATCGGAAGTATCATTAGATAATTTATGCTATAGATTGCTGCAGTTACTTAAAGATAGCGAACCTGAAGTTAGAGCTTGTTCTTCAGAAGCCATCGCTAACATATTTTCAATTTAATAAATTTAAAAGTAGGATTAAAAAATAATTTGTTTATTAATGTTACATTCCTAGTCAGTTTCCTTTTGTTTTGTTAAAATTATTGAAAATTTTATGTTCTTTATTATACTTTTTATTTATGTTATTACATATTATAAATTTTAATCTTTATATTTCTATAGAGGGTGCCACATTAATTATTAAATAAATATATATTTAATATTTTTTATTTTGTTCGTTTTGTTTAGATTGAATCATATCATCTTCATAACGTCGAGTTACCTGATTTGAAGTAGTTAGTAATGGATGATGGATTGGTAAACGAGTTGCTCGCATTGGTATACCCCTAGCATTCTCCATTTTATAACCAGCATATCCCGGAGTCATTCGATCATACTGACGATTTAAGGAGTTTGTTTCAATCAACTCATTAATTTCTTTTCTACAATCTTCTGATATTGAACCTTCTAGTAAAGTATTATCACAAACACTGCATCTAAATTTAAATATTATTAATCCTACTTCTCTATCAAACAATTTTTTTTACAAAAATAATATAAAAATATTTATTACTTACTTAACTGGAGGATCTTTAGTCTTCCAAAAGGTGTAGGTAGGGTCAGTAGATGCACGCTTCTGTTGTTTATCCCAAATAGCATAGTTCTCACGTAAATCTTCTGGTAATTCAGGAAATAACGATGGTTGATTATCAAAAAGTTTCTGGTAGTTTTTTATTTCTGATTTGCAATGAGTATTATTATTAAGTTCATTAATATTCTGCAATATTCCAGATTAATTAATGAATTTTAAATCAAAAAACCTCAATACATATGTAGGTGAAATTGCTTCTCGCTCTGCTCGTCTAAAATCTGTGGTATACATAAAGTCGAGTAACAAATTTCTGCTTGCTTTACAGTTCACATCATCTATGCTTACAGCAGGTGCGATGTATAAACGTGGTCTTGTACGAATTGACTCCTCTTTATCATAATCCACTGGTTTCATCTGTAAATAAATAAAAATTAAAGAAGTCTATTTGTAAGTACATTCATGGCTTACAAGCAGTTTTGGGTCATCCTTTTCTGTTTTCCGCCAAAATAAATCAAATGGAATATGGACATTTTTACGGAATTTAGTAAAAGTTTCATGACATGTTGGTTTGTATTTGAAATCAAAAGGGCGACCCTTTTCTTTTTTAAGTGGAGCCTCAATACAATCAGGTTCATACAAATTTTGTATTTTATTATTTAAAGGAAGTTTACGATAATCATTACTATAAGTAGTTTTTCCTTCAAAAATATCCAATTTTATTCTATCATCAAAATTCATGGTAAAATATTAGGAATGCTTCAAAAAAGGTAAGAAAAACAAAATATCTGATGTTTAAAATGAAAACCACAGGCATTCATGATTTTTATTTATGCTTTAAGTTACATTAAAAAAATAAATCAATACTAAAATTAATTAAATTGCAAGAGCATCATTTTGTAATTCATGATTAAGTTGAGTTAATAAATTAGAAAGTTTGCTTTTCAGCATTTCAACGCCCATCGTTACAATATTTTCAGGACGAAGTGAACCGCAGGACTCTACATTAAAATAAAATTTGTTTGGTTTTGCCTCCCAGTTAAATTCAGCTTCAGCTAAAAAAAGTAAATTATAAAAAGTTCTACAAAATACTTCAAGCCTTACATTGAGAGTTGTTGAGTTCACTGTATTCACTTTTAGGCCATTCATCGGGTTTTGGAAATAAGGTATGTCTCATTACATTATCTGGATCATACTCAAAACAAACACCTGCTGTAGGATTCCATTTCGCATGCTCCTTACCAAAACCTATAAAATCAATAAAATAATGTAAGAATTGTTAATTTAATTAACAAACCTTTCTTTGCGTAAGCTCTAATTTTTAATTCTTGCCCCTTCCGCAATTTAATTATTAAAATCTCATCCGTTTCTCCATATTCAGGTGAATCATCATCGCGATGTTTTGATGTAACTGGCAATACTCTAGGATCGCTTGATTTCAGATCTGCAGTAGTTACATGTCTTGTTTGATCGTCTGTGCATTTAACATCAAGTGTAAATTCAACACTGCAGTTTTGGCAAAAATCAGAACACATGCAATCTCTAGGATACTGGAGTTTCTGCACTACATCATCTGATATAAGTGGAATAAGCCCGATTCGATGAGCCAAGAATTCATCACTTAATACAGTAGAGTTAGCCTCCAATTTAACCCAATCTATAGCCATTGTTGGAGTTTCAGCAATAAGTACCCTCCGTATACTATTTGCAACGCTATTAAAATATTTTATTAATATTAGTTCAAATAAAAATTAAAAAATCTAACCTCAAATCTGTATCTTCTACGAAAAATTTTACATTTTCCTCGGTTAAATCAGTTATATGAACTGAAGGCTGATTAGCGTAGGGCATATTTATAATAATCTGTAATAATTATTTAATTTAAATTGTTTTAAATAGTATAAAATAACAAAATTTACCTAAAATACCGGAAAACACAAAAACCATAGAACCACAGTAAAATAATAGACCTGCTTATACAGAGTGATCCAAAATAATAATGTTTTCTTTTTTTGAAATGATTTTAATTTTAATATGTGTAAAGTTCATAATTACATTTAATTTAAATTATTTAAAAAATCTCTTATTAAAAATAAAGGGTAAACGTTTTTATTTACCTGTGGTTTTTATTAAATCTCGAAAATCTAGGCCAATCTAGGCAGCCAAATTAACAAGCAAAGCCATATAAATCAAATAAAAAAAAAGAATATGCCGGTATAAACTTGGTATAAAACCTCCAAGCGCATCATTAAATAGCCATTTGTTTATCAGTCTTCATCTATGAAAGTAGGTAGTGTTACAAAATGAGTGCAGACAGTGAGAGCATAGCCCACTTACGATTCTTCTCAAAAACTTCGCAAGTTAATTTAATATTCTTTCTAAACCACAAGAATGAAGATTATGGAGAAATTAATGAAGAAATAGTGGCTGTTAGGAAAGTAACCGAAACGGTTAAAGATTTATTTGTCCATTTGCGGAATAAAATCTTGAAAATTATTTCGGATAAACTTATACTCAAAGATAACGAGAGTAAATCGAATGTGTTGGTTGAATCGAAGAATACTAAGGTAGTATTTCCCGATATAGACTTGAAATTGTCTTTTTACGGCAAAAAAAAGAAAAAAATAGAGGACAATTGTGAGTTAAAGGAGATCGAATGTTATAAATTTTTAAAATTTAACATACTTGATTATAAATATTCTGTTAAAATTAATGTCCCGTATTTTGAAAAAATTGTATTACCTGAGATAATTTATACAGGACACAATATCCAGCCTTTAGTTTTTAAAGGAAACTTTTTTAATACAAAGAAAAATAAATCGTACTGGTATAAATCGAAGAATAAAGCTAATTGGAAGGAAATCGGACAAGTATTCAACTATTGCGTTCAGGAAAATGATATTGGATATTATGTTAAATACATGTGCATACCAATTAATGATAATCATCAGGGACTTCCGTTTGAAGTCGTATCCGAACAAAAAGTTATTAAGATGCCAATTGTACCAAAGTGCCCTTTTGAAACCAGACATGCCCTCACAAAAATATCTTTAAAAGATAACCGGTAAGAACACATTATTTTTACTTATGGCAATTAATTCACTATACTGGTAATCGGAATGCTTAACAAGGTGCCTTCACTCTTTAGGTGCTGAATTTCATTTGATTGCTATGCAAACTCGAATATTTCAGCACCGGTAATTCATTGTTATCATGGTTGAAATCTTACCTCACCTTAGATGTTCCTCACGGTTCTCATCTAGGCCCTATAATTTTTCTGTTGTTATAATAATAATAATACAATATTTATTTAGCAATTTTGCTATCATGATACAAATAAATCATCCACAATATCTATAATATCACTTTTGCATGAATGGTTTACACGGAATCCTGATTGATTCCTCACTATCACATTGTTATTATCACAGAATTTCATAATTTGTTTTTTAACAACTGTTTCTAACATTTTATCATATTCTGGTACCATATTTACAAGCCTAAAATCTTTACATTCCATTGAATTATTCACTTTAAGTACTGAGGTGGAAGTCTGTAAGCTATACGATTATTTTCGTACAACGAAAAAATCGTTTGTTGAATATGTTGCTATAGTGACGGATTTTGTCTTCTTTCAATCAATACAAAACGTGCATAAGGAAGAGATATAGAAAATCTGTAACCAAGCAACTTAGTCAACAAATGGTTTTTTCGTTGTACGAAAACTATCGTATAGCTTTACAGACTTCCACTTCTGGTATTATCGTTGAAGTTTTCCATTCTTCAGGGAAAATACCTTCCTCCAATGACAAGTTGATTAAGTTTAAGAACTGATTAGTTTTGAAGTTATACTAAGCTTTTAGTATCCTTGTTGAAATACCCTCTTCCGTTCCTTTTTTATGTGGTAGCCCTTTAATAATTTCTCTTAACTCTTTCATCTCAATTTTCTCAAAATTTTTGAAATTTCCATATTCATTAATATATTCTAGTACCTTTTCGTTACTTATATTTTTGTCTAGTTTGCTTAGAATTTCCTCAATGCTGTTTTTAAAATATTCATTGAATTTTTGCGCGATTATTTCACTATTCGATTCAATTTTATTCTCAAATTTAATGTTATCAATAGTTTCATTTCTTTTGTTCGGTAATATTTCTTTCAAACTTTTCCACATTCTTCTGTTATCATTTTTGTTATTATCAATAATGTCATAGTAATATTTAGATTTTGCTTTTCTTATTAGTTTCACAACTTCATTTCTTTCTTTTTTAAATTTACTCCATAAATCAGGTTCGTTGTTTAATGTAGCTTCTCTAAATTTGACATCTCTACTCTTTATTTTATCTTGAATTTCCTTATTGAACCATTTATTACTCACATGGCATGGTTTTACTGTTATTTCTTTAAAGGGACATAACTCATTTACTATATCATTTATTGGATTTAAGAGGTTTTGTGCTATTTTTTGGATCACTTGTATTGTTATCCCACTTTATCTCATAGAGTTTACTTTGTAGTGCTTCACTCATATAATTTTTTACATCTCTCCATGTATCTCTTACATCTTCTTTACTAATTTCATCTTTCTTTAAGCTTATTACTATGATGTTATGATCACTTATTTTTGGCTTTAGAACTATCTTACTTTAATTTATCAACATAGAAGGATGGTTTACTTACATCTAAGTTGAAGTCTCCTATTATAATAGGGATCCTATCTCTGCATTCCATATTTTGTATGTATTCGCTTAGTTTATCCAAGAATGAAGCATCATTCTTGTGAGGGGGATAATAAATCGTTGTAATTTGATACTTTACATTCTAAATATTTATATCAAAAGCTACCAGACTTAAGAAATCTTCAACAACATAGTTAGCAATTACTTTGTATTTGGAATTTTTATGAATATATACACTAATACATACCTCTTGTTCTTCTACTCTTTGTAAGGGTCTTTTCTAAATTATATCCCTTAATACTAACTTACCAACATATCATAAGGGGTGTGGTTCTTTGAATTAAGTTGACTATTTGGTCTTTATTATTTAGAAATCCTTGACATCTTTGTTTTTAAAATTTTTTGAAATACTCCACAATTACTATCCCACGCGAAGTGATTTAAGTCTTATTTGCATTTGTACAGTTTGAACAATATGATACTCCACTCTTACAATCAATTTGCTTATGATTTTTAGCACATATCGGACAGTTAAAGTCTTTACTGGAGCAGTCTTTTATAAAGTGCCCATATTTTTGACATTTTATACATCTAATTATATTAAAATCCTCAAAAATGTTACACTTTTTCCAGCCAATGTATATATATTCCCTATTTATATTTTATCAAACACTTTTTATCCATTTCAATGTATAAATTGAACCTCTTTTCGATAATTTTTCCAATTTTAGTTATTTTTATGTCATTTACTCTTATCCCAAGTTTATTCTGATTAATTATATTCTGTATCAAATCATCTTTATTGTCTTCTTCTTTAACTCCAATAATTTTTAATATCTTGATTTTGATGCCTTTTGGTTGACTTATTTCATGTTTCTCCCATGGTAGTATTTAAATTATTTTCTAGATTTATTCTATCTTCGTTTGAAGTGCAATTAATTATTACCACTTCTTCTCTGGTATGCTTCTCAATGTTTATTCCTATTTGCAATTCCGTTGGTTTTATATTTTTAATTAAATCTTCCTTAACCTTGTTTGGTTCTTGTTTTGCCTTTGGCTTGACAATAACAATATGTTCATTCTTTTTATTTACTATTTGTGCATAACTCTGACTCTTATTCTAGTCATTGCTTTCATTATCCTCTTGGCTATTTAATGCAGTCTTTCTCTTTAATTTCACCCATAATATTATTCATTTTTTCACTTTTACTACTACCATCATTTACTTCTTCTATACCACTCTTTATATTGGAATATTTATCAACGATATCAAAATTTGAAGATTTATATGGTCATAGATCAAGTATTGACCTTGTAAATCTTCAACTCGAGACACTTTATGCTGTTGATGTGCATCCAATGACATATCTCTAAACGTTTCTAAGTGTAACCCCCAGTATTATCAACAGACATTTAATTTTAAATGAGGTTTAATTTGACATATATAGTATTTTTATGAAGTTTGAATATAGTTTAAATGACATTTAGCAGCAAAATAGACTATATATGTCAAATTAAACCTCATTTAAAATTAAATGTCTATTGATAATACTGGGGGTAAGTGTATATTTTTCAGCTTTAATTTTATTGATCTAATGTTCTCAGCTTCGTTTTATAAATCACATAAACAAAGTTACTAATAAATCTTGCCAAATGTTTGGTTCATTAAGTGGTGTTATGCACATTTCACTTTCAAAAGCATGATTGTTTAAATAATTACAATTTTTTTACAGATTTAGAGTGGTTAGTTACAACACTCTTTCTAGCCGATATACGCAGAATCAATTTGCTCATTGCCCTGCAGAGTATTTAGCAATCGACTACCGAAAAATATTGGTTTATAAAGAACTTCTAGGATACAACGCTGATATTATATGTTTACAAGAAGTTGATAATAGGATTTATTCTTTTTATTTTAGTTCAAAATTTAAAGCCTTGGGGTATAAACCGTTATACAACAAAAAAGGAAATAAAGTTCCAGAAGGTTTAGCCATATTTATTAAAATGGAGCGATTTGAGTAAGTGATTTTGTTTATTAAATGTTTTGATGATTGCATTGAAATTTTATAGATTTGGTGGGAGCAGTTTATTAGTATTCAATCAAGACATGAAAACAAACAGTATCTTGAAGGATATTCAAAGAATTTTAAAAAATGATCCAAAAGTTGGTGAAATATTTATGTACCAAGTCACTTCATTGCAAATCTGTAGAATCAAAAGCAGGAGTACAAATGATGTAATTATACTAGCTAATACCCATTTATATTATCACCCGGATGCTGCTAATGTACGACTACTCCAAGCTGCTGTTTGTTTAAAATATTTAAAACAAATGTATGATAAAGAACTTAAAACTGTGAGTATTAATTTTATTAAAATAGTCTTATATTTATAAGGTTTTTCTAGGTAAACGGAGAATATAAAGTATCTGTGATATTCTGTGGTGATTTCAACAGTTTACCTGATACAGATGTTTATAAATTGATTACCACTGGAACAGTTGAATACGAAAGCAGTACTTTGGAGAACCCCTGTAATACAACTTTACAACATTCCTTCAACTTCAAAAGTGCTTGCTCCACAACATTCTTTACAAACTACACTGTAGATTTTAAAGGTTGCTTAGATTATATATTCTACCACAATTTAGATTGTACAGATCATGTTCCCTTCTATCCTGAAGAAATTTTGGCTGAGAATATTGCTATCCCCAGTTCAGTCTTCCCTTCAGACCATGTTGCCTTAATAGCTAATATGCAGTACAAGTGAATTTAGTGGTGGAACAACGGACATGACCCCTTAGGTCCCAAATTATTTTTACATGAGAAAAATGTTAAGCCCGCCACTGAGTTAATTTATTAAATAATTTCTGTTCAGGTTTAAATTTGTTACCTATTTGTTATACTTAAAAAAGTTTATGAAATAAAAGATTGTGGTAGTTCATAAAAATATGCTTTATTCTAAATTAATAACAAATAAGAAAAACTCGCGGGCTTATATTAATAAATGAAAATTATTCTGGTTGAGGAGTAATACGCAAATAATATTTATCAGATGGTAAAGACATTACGGATACTCTAGGAAATATGTTCATTACTTCACTATGAGGGACGGATGGTTGTACCATAACTCTATCACCATTCTACAATTAAAATTATCAACTTAATAAGTGAATAACATGATAAAATGACATTACCTTCCAGTCTGCAGGTGTAGCTACCTTGTGCTTATCTGTAAGTTGGAGTGAATCAACAACCCTCAAAATTTCGCTGAAAATTTATAAAATTAAGTACAAAAGTAACATTAACTCAATGCAAAAATGAAATGAACTTGATTGATTTATCACCTTTACCTGGTTTAATGAAGTTATACCTCGTATTGTATTGGAAATGAAATGAAACTACAAAAATGTAACTAATCCGAAAACGCTACAGAAATAATAAATTAAGTTTTAATTAACTCACTCAAAGTTCCTTCCTGTTGTTGCCGGGTACAATAAAGAAAGTCTAAATTTCTTGGTAGGATCAATAATAAAGACAGCTCTGGCAGTTAAAGCAAAACCGTCAGTTCCTTTCTCATCTAAATCAAGCATATTCAACTTTATAGCGATAGTTCTGTCCATATCTGCAATGATTGGATAACTGAAGCTGTCCTCTGGCTTTCCAGCATAGCGGCAGATGTCCTTTGTCCATTCGTGGTGATTACTGAGAGAATCGCAAGAAAGTGCAATAATTTTTACATTGCGTTTTTTAAATTCAGGCTGCAAAACCATTAAGCGGGCTAGTTCAGTTGTGCAGACTGGAGTAAAATCAGCAGGATGGGAGAATAATATACCCCAACTAAAAAAATAAAAGATTTTTATCCCTATGATTCCTATTCTACTAAATTCGGGCAATTAACTCAATCGTTCGAAGTAGAGATTAACGGGTGTCAACTTTTTTTGTTCATTTTGTTTAAAATTTATTTCAAACCTGGAGCTCATAGTCCGGGAGCCAGTGACCGTTTTTTATGACCAACAACAGCAAAGCTAATTTTTATTCACATGATTGATTTAGTGTTAAAAGTAAGCAAAATGACCTGCAGCTGGCGCGCATATGGTGGGTTTGGCTGCGGCAGCATCCCAAATGGGGATATCAAACTTCAAAGTTTTTAACTGTCAAAATTTTTACATTATTGCTGATATTTCTAGTTTTCATGGTTTATTTAAAAATACGCTTCCAAGCCTGATTAAAAAGATTAGGATTTTTTTAAATAAATTCTAAAAACTAGAAATATTAGCAGAAATGTAAAAATTTTGACAGTTAAAAACTTTGAAACACCTGAGGAAACCCCCATAAAAATTCTAGAACTCAAGAGAAGATAAATTGCATATTTTTCAAGTGTCTAGTAGTCCGCTAGCCAGAGACCGAAAAGTATGCAATTTCTGGGATTTTTATGGGGGTGTCACAGGTGTCAATCTTCAAAGTTTTTAACTGTTAGTTTTTATGGCTTATTTAAAAAAAACCCTGAACTTTTTAATCAGGCTATGGAAGCATATTTTTAAATAAATCATTAAAACTAGAAATATCAGCAAAAATGTTGAATGTTGACAGTTTAGTTAAACTTTGATATTCCCATTTGGGATGCTCCCACAGCCAAACCCCCCATTTTCGCGCCAGCTGAAGGTCCTTTTGCTTACTTTTAACACTAAATCAATCATGTGAATAAAAATTAGTTTTGCTGTTGTTACTCATCAAAAACGGTCACTGGCTCCCTGACTATCGGAGATTGAACTTCAAACCTGGAGTCTCTGTGTCAAAATGTCAATGTTGACAACTTTAGTGTCACTGTCGCTTGTTTCAAAAACAGAGTTCGGAAAACTAGCTTTAACTTAGTTGATTAAATTTCTACATTATTTATAAATATCCAGTGAAGCTCAGATATAGCGAACCTTCAAGGGCAACTGAATGTGATCCATTATATCAAGTTTTTTATGAATGGCCTTTATAAGCTATGCTCGTTATATTCAAGCTAAACGGGTAGTTTTTAGTAAAAAGCACTTACGAGTCTTCTAGCCACTCATGAAAGTTTATCGTTCCAACAGTAGTATTTGCAGAAAAATCAGGAAAAGTTGAACCTAGCACAAGCATGTTTACCATGATATTAGGAAGGAAGGAATAAGATTTGTTAACTAGTTTCACTAAGCTTAAATTAACTTAAAACACTTCTTTTTCAATAATTAATGTAGTTGAATCAATATTGAAAGAAGGTACGCTTTTAAGAGGTTATGTTATGGTGCCGTTTTTCGTTTGGTCCACGTGACTTGTGAGATTTGAAAATACGTAAAATAATGAGCGACTATAATAGATTTGTGTAAGAATCTGTAGTCGTATAAAAAAAATTAATTTTTTGTACCCAATAATCTTAAATTACCTACATAAACAAATTATTTTTAAAAACCAATTTAAAATTTAAATTGAAAGTGCCGCCATTAATTACTATAGAAATCAAAATTCATAGACTTGAATCGGGTTAGTTCGGATGAATTCGTTTAAACCTAACCTTTCTACTATTTTCGTGACGTCATGACGTTTGTTGTTTTCAAGGTAAGGCAGGTGGGTTTGGGGGGCTACGGTCAAGTGTGTAGTATTTATTTTTAATATGGCTTAGAGGTTTCAGTCATAAAATCTCGCACGTGCAGTATAGTGTGCCTCAAAAAAAAGTAGCACTAATGTTATCCAACATGGGGCAAAATAATAGTCTTCCGAAACCCAGGAGAAGATCCCTTCGCTCCCCATTTGTTATTAAAAGAAACCACAAACCATCTCTAAGTCATACGTTTAGTCTCCCAAATAGTGATCAAAAAATAGAACAACTTAACATAAATATTGCGAGCGAAGAGGAATTAATGACCCTTCCAGGTAAGATTTTTAAAATTCGTCGTAAAATTTATAACTTATAACATCGTAGGAGTTACAAGAGAAATTGCAAGGAGTATTGTAAAACACCGACAAGCGATTGGAAGGTTTCGGAAAATCGAAGATCTAGCTTTAGTTGGTGGGATTGGTGCTGTTAAATTAGATAATATTCGTGGAGAAATTTGTGTAAAAAATAGTAGTTGTTGTAGTTCTCGTGCTCAAAGTGTGGACAGTTTAAAAAGTGTGGAATCACGTTTTGTAACGAAAACAGTCGAAATAAATAAATCTAGTGTTTTTGATCTACAATGTGTGCACGGTATGACTCAAGAAATGGCAGCTAATATTGTGCATCATCGAAATAAAAAAGGCCCTTTCAAAAAGGTTTGTATTAAACATATATACCACCATATAAAACGGCTTTTATTTTCTATTCCTTTTACATGTATTTTATTATTATAAATTTGTTTGATAGATGTTCATATTTAGGTATTTTAAATTGGTAAATAATAATCGATCACAGATTGTAATTTCTTATTATTTGACTCGTATTATTAAATATATGATTTTTCAAGGATTAATCGGTCTTTTAGAAGGTAATTTAGTTCGGTAGTTTTCAAGAAAGTGTAAAAATTCTACTTTCCATTATTTAGAATGTTTGTTGGAAATCTAAAAAATTACTATACAGCAGGACTGTGCAAACTTTAAACTGATTTTAAGAAAAACGAATATTTTATTCGTATTGCAACTTTTATTGTATTACATACTTTGCTTTAAAATCAATTTCTCTAGTAGTCTGTTGCGGGTTGCAAAAAAATACATGCCTAGGTAATTTGACACTTTTTTTAACATGCTGTATAATAAGCATTTAAATGTAGTTTCATGATGAGAAATTGCTGAAGAATCCAAATTAATTTTTTTGATTATTTTATTCTCCTTCTCTATACAGGGTGTCCCATTTAACGTTGGACTGTATGGGTATCTTTGTTATTATTGGAGATAGAAAGTCAGTTAAATGGACAAAGTAATAGAGATTTTTACGAATATTAATAATTCATTTACATAAAATTTGAATATCGCATTGTTCCAACGCTATCTGGAAAAAACAAGAAAATGCGATTTTTAAAATATGACTATAACTTCTTTATTTTCTGTGGTACCAAAAAAGTTTTTTGACATAATACAGACAATTTTTTGTGTACAATGCAGTAAAACAAATGAATATTTTTTTCGCTAACGGATTGACCGGAAATGAACCAAACTTATTTTTTTCTTATGAGTCATATTGGATTTACACATATTCGGAATCAGTATTTTTTTCTGAGTAATTTGGTATACCATATGTCATATTTAAAAAAAATAAAATTATTTGATTTTACAAACAAACATTGGACTTTAAGAGATGTAAATTGCCAATAACATAAATGTAACTATTTAAAATATTAAATGTAAAATAAATCTTAACACATATGTATTGACAGTTTCCATCTATTCAAGGCCATTTTTGGTTAGTAAAATAAAATTATTTCTATTTTTCTTAAAATATTACATATGATATATCAAATTACTCAGAAAAATACACTAATTCCGAATATGTGTAAATCCAATATGACCGCCATAAGAAAAAAATAAGTTTGGTTCATTTCCGGTCAATCCGTTGGCAAAAAAAAATATTCATTTGTTTTACTGCATTGTACACAAAAAATTGTTTCTATTAAGTCAAAAAATTTTTTTGGTACCACCAAAAATAACGAAATTATATCCATATTTTGAAAATCGCATTTTCTTGTTTTTTCAAGATAGCGGTTGCACGATGCGATATTCAAATTTTTTATAAATGAATTATTAATATTCGAAAAAATCTCTACTACTTTGTCCATTTAACCGACTTTCTATCTCCAATAATAACAAAGATACCCATACAGTCCAACGTCAAATGGGACACCTTGTATTTTGCAGTATCACAGTAAATAATTCATAATAACATGCGTTGATTAACATACATTATAAATATTTGGTCAATGATAAATTTTGTTTTTTTGTGAAAAAGTTTATAGGAGTAATATTTAAATCAAATAATTTCATAGTAGAATAGATTTAATAAAATGATGAATTAATTTTGTTATCATCCTTTAAACAAAAGATACAGAGATATCATTTGAGTTTAAATTTTATTTATTACATATTAGAAAAGTGATGTGTACAGTGCATGCAGTAAATTAAAGAGTAATAATTTAACTTTGACCTTTGTTCGGTTTGAATATTCATTGGAGAAATGATTGGCCTTTTATTATAATCACTGACATGCAATTTAGCTTTTGTGAGAATAGTGTATTTAGTTGTATGATAAAAAGGTAGACCGTGAATTAATTCAAGACCAAGTCACTAAATGTTTTTGTAAATAAAAATATCGTCGTTTGCTGTTAAATAATCGTCAACAGATTACTTATTTGCACCTGTTAGCTATTTATTTTGGGATTAAAAAAATTATAAATAAGAACTGTAGCTCTTATGCCAAATATTTAAAAATATCCAAGGCGTATTAATAAATTTAAGCTATTCAACTTTTGTACAAAGTTTCTATCAATTCCTGCTAATTAAAATCCCACATTTTCTATCAACCTTTATTAAACTGATCAATTAATTGCTAGATTAATTGTAAATCAATACAATGCTTTAATAGAAATTTAGTCTATAAAATAGTCTTGCCCTTGAAACTTTTGTTAAATATTTAGTTGTTGCCGATTAGATAAGTAAAGTTTAAGGAAATTCGAAGGGGGGAATTATTATTATCAAAGTTATGTTAAATACATGCTTTCTAAAAAATTTTTTGCAATATATAAATATATTATTTCACTAACCGAAAATTAAGTAATTTACTAAAACAAAAATTAAAGTAATTAAAGTGTGATATACAAAATGTCGTTTATAATGATTTAATTACTCAAAAAGTGGTGAAGTAAATGTCAATTTTTTAATTTTCCCATGTAGAATTGCATGTTTATTTTTTTGTAACGAATGAAATTTTATATCATGTAAAATAATTAAAATTATACCTTGGGCCTGAAGGTTAAAAGGTTTGTATTTAATTTATATGGCAGACGGGAATAAGTCATGATACAATTTTTGCTGAACAACAAGTCACTCTTATTATAACTCAAAAAATTTCCTTAATTTAATTTCTATTTACAGTTGGTTATATTTATCATTATTTAAAATGAACCAAGAACAAAATAATTGTACTTATAATATTAAATAATTTGCAGTAAATTTACAGTATGGACTAGAAAAATATAGAGCAATATTAATTTTTTTTTTAAGTTTTCTAAGTTTTACCTATCTTCTTTTGTGCCTTATTTTTGCGGGGCCGTCCAACGCAAATTTTCCGCGGCGGACCCCGGAAACACCGAGCGAAAAAGTTTGCTTTGCAATCCGTCCTGCAAAATCAAAATATTCTGCTCGGCGTTTCCAACGTCTGAAAATTTCCGTCACTAGCAAACGCACTCATACTAAACTTGAGACAAATTGGGCCTATGGAACCACCTAGGGCTTGGTCCACAGAGGTCTCCCCGGTTAGTCTTATGTCCACTACGCCCCTGCTACTGTTATAATAAATGAAAAAATTTAATCCAGGTACTTTATAAATAATGTCATGTGAATAATTAATTAATGCAAAAAGTTAAAGTATACATTGAAAATAATTAAAATTTATAATAAGTACCTACTGATTGCTGAATTTTAAAAAACTGATTCATTAGGTATATCATTTATTGGCTAAAATTAAAGAAAAAATATGAAGATGTTTCAAATAGTGCATAAAACATTACATCACTACTTGCCTTTTCCTTTTTAAATGTGAAAACTTTTAAATGCAATTATGCAATATTTGTTTAAGGATATTACAATCATATTATTTATTTAGAAAATTAACAAAATAAGTGTATTATTTGCAAATTAAAAGTTTGGCAATAGCATATTTTTGAAAACAAAAATCAGGGTCTACTTCTGTAATGGTAAAATTACCCATTCTGAAAAAAATGTATGGAGAAATATACAGGGTGGTCGAGATAAAGTGAATAGTCGAAATATCTCCAAAAATAAGAGTTTTAGAAAAAAACGTTTCGAATAAAAATTATTTAGTCTTAAAGGGGCCACAGAATGAGAACAGTTAGTTTTCACCTGGAGGACTTCTTCATGGTCATTCTAACCCTAACTCGGTTTTTTCAAATGGAAACCCATATTTTTTTATATGAATCTGAATCCAGCAAAAAAAAAGAAGAAATTATTGTCTAAAGCATTTTTCTTTTTAGCCTTTAATTTTAGCACAATTTGTGTCATAAGTTTTTCTACTTTTAGGCTTATTTCTTACATTTGCGAATATCTGGTTGAATACATTTTTTATTGTTATTTATTTCAATATTAAATATGCAATTACAAGAAGAAAAAGTTCCAAAATTCGCGACCACCTCCCAAATAATTAAAAAAAAATTATGAGCAATTTTTTTTTCGCGAATTTTGGATCTTTTTCTTCTTGTGATTGCATATTTAATATTGTAATTTGTAATAAATAACAAAAAAAAATGTTTTCAACCAGATATTCGCAAATGTACAGAATAAGCCTAAAAGTAGAAAAATTTATAACACAAATTGTGCTAAAACTAAAGGCTAAAAATAAAAATGCTTTAGACAATAATTTCTTCTTTTTTTTCTGGATTCAGATTCAAATAAAAAAAATATGGGGAAAACTAACTGTTCTCATTCTGTGGCCCCTTTAAGACCAAATAATTTTTATTTGAAATGTTTTTTTTCTAAAACTCTTACTTTTGGAGATATTTCGACTGTTCACTTTATCTCGACCACCCTGTATAATTTATACAATAATAAAAAAAACTGTGATAAGAATTAACAAAAATTAATTTTTAGGTAGATGATTTATTAAAAGTTAAATCAATAAATCATGCAAGATTCAGTAACATGCGCCATTATCTAACTATTGATGACGAATACTACAATCCGCATCCAAATCTAACAAGAACTGCCAGCGCTTCTGAAGTTTTATCCAATGGTTCATGTCACACCATTCCCAATGGAACATCCACTCCCTTAAGGCACAGGTAACATGCATTCACGATAAAGACAATAAAATTACTAAAATATTTTTTCTTATTATGGTTAGAAAAGTTAATCCAAATGTTTATAGGAAAACTTCTAGTGCCCCTGTCAAAATACATGTAGCCAATGGATTACCTTCACCTTCATCATTAACTGACATTTTTGAGCTCCTTTCAGCTTATTCTTATAGACCTATTCCTGAAGAGGATTTTAAATATTTAAGGAATGGTAAAGATGCGTTTAGAATAGCTACTTGGAATTTGGATGGTTTTACTTTAGAAAAGGCACAAAACTTAGGTGTAAGGGAGGTTGTTTGTCGCACCATTCTAGAAAATAGGTATTTATTATTGAAAAAATACAAGAATCATAATAATTGACGTAATTTAAGGTGGTCTATTATTTGTTTACAAGATGTTCTTGAAGAGGAAGCTTTAGAATTAATTTGTGAAGAATTAAATTATCCAAAGTTAAGAAAGGTTTCTGAATTTCGGTTAAATAGTCGTGATTGGCAGTGTACTGTTTTGGATTCAAGATTAGCTTTTATTTTTGATGTTCGAAGTGGAGGTAATTTAATCAATTATTTTAAATAATTATTATAATTTATTTTGGTAACCAAAATCATATCTATTTTAAACAAATCTTTTTCCAGTGATTTTTAATTTTATTAATATGCAATTATTTTTTTGTAGGTCTTGGTGTAGAAATACTGTCATTGAAGTCACATGAAGTAGAAAGTTATAAAGCAGCCGTTGCAGAATTTAATGTGGGTCCATTAACCATTCAGTTGTTGAACATAGAAATTCCAGAAGAGATAAATGTAGCAGCAGTTGAGGAAAAATTAGAAGAAATAATTTCGGTGAACAAAAGGTTGATATTACTAGGAGATTTTACAAAATTAATAATAAGCGATTCATCAAGACTCATTGGTGGGCTGCACTCGATATTACCAATACATACTAATACCGGCTGTGCAAGTATTAAATCTAAATATTCAGATAATATATTTATATCAAGTAATGTTAAGTCAATGCTCACCGGGTTGTGGAGTATTGTTAGACAAGGTTTAACACATTTGGCGATACCAAATGGTTGGAGCTGGGGTGGTCCAGTATCACCTCACTGCCCTTTATGGACCGAATTATATGTTAAATCGCCTATAGAAAACGGTTTTTGATATTTATTTTTGATGTGTCTATTCTATTTCATTTCTTTTGTTTGCTTCCTTTTTATTTTTATTAGTGTTTTTAATCCCTAGCAGGTATAGGTGATATGATTTTTACAAGTGACAGTATTTTATCTGTATGAATATTATTTCTTATAAAAAAATCCTCCAATCCACCAATTTTTAAATTAATTTTTACTCTTATTTTTATAGCTGAGCATGTAAAATGTGCAAAAAATATTGTAGTTATTATTTTTTAGCCACACTCCCACAATTGCCCTTTTTTATTTTGAGTGTTTTTTGATTCATACTCTGATTTGTGATGATTCAATTCAAATGTTGTTGGTTTTTCTTTTGCTAGCTGAGAGAGCAAATGTTGCCATATAATTTTTGAATCCAGAAATTAGTTTTATGGTAGTCAAGATGTTGATATTAAAAATTTATCTTTGCCAAAGATTTTAAAATGTAAAAACATAATTTATGATTTTTTATTGATTGTAATGTGTTGTTTCCTTTTATGTTTCTTTATCGTTTTACATACATAATGTAGTATATTATGTAGTTGTAAAATTTATTCACTGAAGATAGAGTAATATTAATTCGAGGACTCAAAAAAGACAAAACTACAGATTTACATGTAATTACTAAAATTTAATGTGGTTCAATTTTTCTTTGTACACTCGATGTCATATGACAGTTAGGAGGATGGCTAATCGTCTCTTGTGTCTAAAAAATACGACATGTGAAGAAATATTAATGTTTGTACAAATTTTCAAAAAAGTTGTAAGGGATCAGTGATTTAAATTATAGGAAATATAGAATTTAAAAAAAAACAGAACCATGGAAAATTTGTAATTTAAGCAGCATAAAAAAGTCACCCTGCTCTTATTTAGTTAATATTTCCACTCTGCGATTCAGGCCAATTGTCTAGTTAGAGTAATTGGGCTAGATACAATGTTTTATTTAAGATAAACTAAATAAAGTTACTACTTATTAAAAACAATTTTAATTTATAATTCATAAATTCATTTTTGTGTGATAAATAGTTGTGTAATTATGTGCTTAGATTTTTTGAAAATCTAATGCTTTCTGTTTTACATAAAAATGTGATATAAGTACATAAATAATTTATTTTTTAAACTGTACTAATATTCAAGATGTTAAATTTATAATTAATTTATGTATTTGTTAAATAAAATGTAAATGTAAAAATTAATGAAGTACAAACTGCTTTATTGTAAATTATTGTTTCGATATTATCTATTAAATATTCTATTATTTTATGCCTTTTGTTATTACTTGTTCCCAATGGCGTAGCTAGGGGGGGGGTCAGAGGGTGATTTTAGTCCTTCTTTAGCCCTAAAATCGCGAGTTAACTTAAAAATTGATAATTTCACATAATTTTTTTCGAAAAAAGTTATAATTCCGCCATTTCTTAAACAATTTTTTACTTTAAAAAATCAATAAAAACCAATAAGTATTATCTTTGTAGTGACTTATTAAACTGGTGTGTAGTTTCAATAATTTTGATTTTATTGCAGATTTTCTAAGAACCTGCAAAATGTTAAAATTACAAAAATCTAAAAATTACACTAAAACGTCAAATTTTTTTTTTTTTACATTTACACCACGAGATAATAAAAAGGTTATACAAAAATTTTAATATTTAGAACACAAAAATGTCAATCTACAAAAATGGCTTAAAATCAAAATGTGGTTAGTTTAAACATTTAAAATTTTGAAAAATGGTGGTATTTAAGAAAACACTTTACATCTGTAGTAAATTTGGATACGTATACTCAGTATTATGAATTTTGAATCTAAAAAAAAATCTTGACCTTCAAATATTGCCGAAAGTGGACACACCACATCGTTACCCCCACTTGGGCGCCTTTTTAGAATATGTACCCTGCTGACTGAAATCCTGGCTATGTTACACTGTTTGTTCCTAATAGCAAAAATTTCATGCACAAAACTTTGCAGATGTTTGTAATTTAAGAATTATGCCTTAAACATAAAATAGTAATTTAAAGTGACTCCTAATAAGGACGATTAAAATTCCAAAAACAATTTGAAAAAAGGTAATACTTTTTATTTAAGTTCTTTTATTATATTATACATACATAAAAATGTTTTTACACGTTTTGTACCCATTAATAGTTGATATTATTAAATAGATAAAGAAAAATGTCCAAAAAGGGTAGTATTTAATTTTAGATACAAGAAAAACAAATATTTTATTTGAAAAAGATTTTTTTTTAATTTTTCTAATAAAACACCAAATTTTTTGAACATTTGACTCACTCACTATCCTGTCAAGACAAAAAAGAAGTATTGGACATTTTTAAAGTTTTTAATGGTAATGGCTAAAAAAAGATTTTGACTTGGACTTTTCTTAAAAATTGTCTAGGAAATTCAGCTTCACGCTTAATATAATAAATAAACCATCTGTCTAAATTAATTTTTACAAGTTAAACAGAGGTCATAATTCTTTGGGCAAAATACTTCGCGATATTCGATCAGTTTAAAATTAAATATAAATATTTTATGGCACATTTTATAATACAAAATTATAAGAAATAAATAGGTTGATGCTTAATTTATCCGCCGATTTTTCGCGGAGTTCTGTTATTTGAATCAGCCCTCCCCTGGTTGCACTACTAGGAAACTGGCCGAAAACATTAACATCGATCAATCCATCTTAGAAAATTCGGCAATAAGTTGAAATTGAATGGATGGATGATCTCTAATACAAGCCGACCGAGTTCGAATTTTTACCGATTTGCTCCAGAAGAAAATACAGCAGATAATTATGCATCAATCCAATATTTAAAAAGCACAGAGAGTGTAATAGATGTTTAAATTGTAAGCTGTGGCGTGTTACCCTCTAGGCAAAAAAGGTCCGTAGGTTAGAAAAAATATAATTTTTTTTTCAAACTCTCAGGGCATTGTAAGGCAGGATCGTGCAGTGTTAAGAACAAGAAATTAAATGAGCCTAGTTTAAATGAGATTTTATAAAATACATTTTTACGTGAAACGGTTCACCATGAATCTGAATTTTTTGGAATCAGTTGTAGGTTCAAATTTCCCTAAATTATAACACGCCACTGATAAAAAAAATTGAAGACAAATGTAAAAACATACATTAAATCAAAATTTTAAAATTAATTTGACTAATTTATGATTTTTCAACAATTTTTAAAATCATACTTTTTAATGTACTGGTTAATTTTTAAAACTGTAACAATCCTTGTTATAAAAAATTCGAAAAGCTTTTTTTTTATAAAAAAATTATGTAATTAAGTACTATTTCAATCATTGAAAGCTCCAGTCGATTTATAAAAAAAAACACAATTATTTCGAGAATAAAATAAAAATAAATAAATAATAAAATCACAACTCATCTTCGAATTGATGAATATTGTTTATATGTTCACCAAAATCAGTAGCTTCACTCCCTACAAAAATATCATGATGATCGAGGACTTCCTTAAAACTAAGCAAATTATCATGATCATCATCACTTGCTGCGAATAAATGATCAACCTCTTCATCTGCAATTTCACTAAAACAAAAATTTAAATAATTTTTTTAGTACAACAAAAAACAAGTCATTTACTCGTTACTGGGAACAATCCATGATAAAATTTCATTACCACTTAATTTTCCATCTTTATTCTTATCAAATTCGTTATCAAATTTATCTTTCTCAGAATGCAACCATTCCCTATTGTGGTGCGGACCTTTTTCTCCAATAAATTCTTGAAAACTAATGGCTTCATCTTTATCTAAATCCTTTTCTCGTAGAGTTTGTGTGAGGATATGTGGCAGCATTGTTGGGTGTTCTTCAGGGTGAGAAAAAGCAACCCATTCATCACCTTCCAAAACATTATCTCCATTTAAATCTGCTGCTTGCCATAAAATACGATCGTCTTCTTTTAACTAAATAATTAAAAATCATTCACTATTGAGAATTTTAATACGTATAGAGGGCGCTATAAATGGAGGATATTCGGTACTTGTCAGTGTACGAGTGTACCTTAAACTACATTCTTAACAATGCACAAATAGATTTATTATTTAAAGATTAGTAATAAATATAAAAGTACATATTTTTGTCACCAGAGGGAAAGCGGAATTATAGAATTCCCAATGAATGATGAAAAATTAACCTGTTTGTTATCTGTGGGGGGAAGTTCCTCACTATCATCCATGCCGTAAGCATCGTTTATGTATTCCTCCCACGTTACTTTTGAATCTTCATTTTCATCAGCATCCTCCATTCGTTCTCTAGCATCTTCTTCAGATAACATCCTATAATTAAATATATCGCCTACACATATCTATTTAATTTTTCTAGTACACTCCATGCGTAATTCAGATAAAAACGTAGTTAATTAATTACACATTACGCACCTAAATGACCTTAAAATCCACGATTTTAGCTCGCTTCTACCAATGTGTTTATCCCCATTTAAATCCATCTTTCGTAATAATATTTCCAAACGCCTTACACTTTCGTCTTGTGTTAAATGATCGAATTCGTCAGCTACTTTAGCCGAACCTAATATAGCTTCGTGATCGAAATGTGTGTTATGTTCAACGCTTAAACCCAAATGTCCTTTATCTCTAGGGCTGTACGCCCCATCCTGCTCTCTTTCTTTATTTGCTCCGATGCTATGCGAGTGTGAATGCATTACTGCAGCATTTGTAATCGTGAAAGATGTTAAAAGAAAGTAAATTATTTGTTCGTTCATTGTTCTAAGTTGATTCGTTTTAAATAATACAAATAAACCTGATTAAACCTTCTAGTACGGCATTATTATTATTTGTTTATAATTTTACACTTTACAACACAACAGCTGATTTCTATCAAAATAATAGTGCCTTATTTTTTAATAGGTGGCGCCAGAAGTAAAAATAATAATGTGAGTTTTAATTTTTATTTAATTATACAATAATAATTATTTATATTTTAGTGGAGTTCATCAGTGAAGTGCATTATAAAATCAAACCTCTAATCTATTAAAAATACAGGTGTCTTTTAAAAGACACATTAAATTATATAGCCTAAAAAAGTAGGGGGCCCAAAATACGAAATTTAAAAATAAAATAAAAAGGTTAGTAGAATGTTTAGTAAGGAAGTTAAGTTTATTTTATAATAAATTTTAGTTACATTTATAAAAACAATGGAAAAATCTACAATAGAACCGAAGCATGCGACATTAGTTTTTAGTGAAGATTCGATAACATTTAATCTAGTTTTGTCTTTAAAAAATAGTTATTTTGGTCAAGTTGAATCAGCATTGCAAGTAATTACAAAGGAATTCGATAGCTTAAAAAATTTATCGAACTTGTTCCAAATTGCGGTTCTTAACGAGTGCCAAAATGCCATTGCTAAGAATAAGAAAGCTAAATTAGAAGACGATGAAATTATAAAAATGATGGATATTAATTTTTGTCTTTTTACTCGTGATGATTATGATAACGAAAAATATCTTGTAAAAGACGTAAAAATGCTTCCAAAAGTGAGACTGATTTTATTTAAAGAAGTTTACATTGTAAAAATTCAGAAACTATTTCCTGTAGTAATTGAATTACCAGAGGCAGTATTTATTAACACTATACTTGAACCTGCAGTTTTCAAGCCTTTTGAATTTAGAGAAAAAGATTTTTACTTTAAATGGTTCAAAACAAAAGATAAAGTTCTTTGGATTGAAATTGGATCAAGATTTATCCTTCCGATTAGAAAAGAAGAGCTCGGGAATTATTTAATGATTGAATGTGCTTATAATGGTAAAAAGTATGAATTTATAACTGAAAATGTTGTTTCTGAAAAACCTGCTATGCCAACGAAATGCCCTTTCCAAGTACGCCAGGAGAAAATAATAGATTACCTACAGAACGATTGGTTAATATCCCTCTTTTATTATTTTTTTTGTACTATTATTAGTTTTTAGTTTTCGGGTTGCCAGCTACAATATTCTTTCAAACCGTTATACAAATAGAAGATATTCATATTGTCCTCCGGAGTATTTGTCGGAATATTATCGACGTGACTTAATTCTTAAAGAAATTTTAGGGTACAAGGCTGATATAATATGTTTACAAGAAGCTGATGAGAAATTGAGCAAAGAATTTTTTATTAAAGAGTTGAAGACAAGTGGATATGATGGGGTTTTTCATTCTAAAAATGAATCTATAACCGAAGGAGTTTTAACTTTGTTTAATTCAAACCGACTACGGTATTTACAAAATATTTAAAATAGTTATCCTAGTAAACAAAATAACATTGAAATAATATCTTTTAAATGTTTCCTGGAAACATGCAATGTTATCATGTATTCATACAATTGCGTTGCTGTAACGTTTCGTAAACAGTTACATTTCATAAATATTATTTCATTTGCGGGGTCGATTTTGAAAATATTCGAAAAAAATCTTCAAAATATGCAATAATTTTTATTTACTTTTAAATTTTCATGAATTTTCATTTAAAGCAAAAAAACAGTTATAAAAAAACAACATTATCATCAAGAAACATAACCAAATTTGACAAATAATATACAAAAAAAATCAAAAAAAGATGTTGAAAACAAAAAGCGGTACTTTTTTAACATTCCGCGGGACGCGGGACAAATGTTAAAAAATCGGGACTGTCCCGCCAAAATCGGGACGTCTGGCCACCTTACTTATAGTATAATATACTATTATTATATTACTATTTTAAAAATTTCGTTTGAAGAAAAAATAGCATGTTTTATTCAGAGTAAAAGAACTTTTTGTGGCTCGTATATATCTGCGGGACTCGCGGAGCACGTCTCGCAATCCTACATGCTCGCCACAAAAAGTACTTCATTTACTCCTAATAAAACAATATAGTACAACTTTCGTTTTTTACAGATAGTAGTGAAATGTCACTTACATTAAATTATTATTTTAGCTTAGTTGGGACAGCGCAAAAAATTGTTTTTAAAAATATTATTAGACAACCTTTTCTTAAACATGTTTGGAATGTTTTACAAACGGACAAGGCGACGCAAGCCATCTTTACAAGAAAAGCACAAATCGCACATATTTTAAAATTGGAAGTAAAAGGAACTGAAGATATTATTTATGTAATTAATACACACTTATATTTTGATTATGATGGACCTCAAGTTCGATTATTTCAAGTAATTTGTTGCTTGGAAACTTTAAAGCAAATAATGTACGCTGAAGATGTAAGTAGAAATTATTTATGGTTACAAGTTTTTTGAAAGTATTAATTTTTAGGTACGTAATAAAAAAAGAGCGCATGTGGTGTTTTGTGGTGATTTCAATAGTGAGACAACATCTGATGTTTACAAATTTTTAACGAAAGGTGCCATCCAGTGCAATAACAAAACTGAAAATATGACTTGTACACCCACTTTACACCATCCATTTGATTTAAAAAGTGCCTATTTAGATGATAATTTTACCAATTTTACAGACTCTTTTAAAGAGTGTATTGATTATATTTTTTATAGCAGTTTTGATTTAATAGACAAACTACCTCTATATGATAATGATGTGCTGACCGAGAATGTTGCTTTACCTAGCCGAGTGTTTCCATCGGATCACATTGCCTTAGTAGCTGATCTAAAATTGTATTAAAAATAAAGACAGCAGATTTGTTGCAATGCTCATATAAATTTTATCGAGGTTGTTTTTATGTTCATTGCTTCTAATGGTATTTTATAACTTTGTATAATATTTTATACAATAAAGATGTTACTTTTTTGTACTTTTTGTTTTTTTTTTTAAAATAAATCACCTATTGATTTTTTAGGTTTCCTCCTACATGCACAATTAATTCTATAGAAAATTGGGTAATTTCTTGTTTTTCATGTTTTTGTTTAAATTTAAATTCAAGTGCATTAAATAACTGCACTTGAATTTGCATTATCATAAACTGAGCTAACTTTGCCCCTTAAGGGTAACTTTGGCACAAATTTTGGATTGTTTGCAGTCAATATCGCGCGATAAAAAATAAGAAAATTTGTGGCATAAAAAACAAGACTTTCATGAAAATATACATTGAATACAATATTTTTTTTTATTTTTATATTTTACCATTATAAGTTGCCTTTCTACGTCTAGACGTTCTGGCTCTTAGGTAAGGCCGAAACAAATATAGGCCTAAAATGACCAAAAGAAAAAAAGCCAAACGATAAATGGTCGAAAGGAAAAGAACCGAACTATAAAAGACCGACACTTGGAAAAATTATAGTACCGTGCACGAATTTAAGTCCCAAAAAAGCTGAATAAAATAGAAAATAATTCGAGAAATCGACAATTTTCTCAAGTTTTTCTTGGAATTTTCCGACAAAAAATGTACCAGTGATAAATAATAGTATAGTACAACACACGATTTCTTCAAAATTTTGGCAAAATATTTACAAAAATAAAAAATAAGTAATTAAGTTTTTTTCAACAAAAACCCCAAAAAAACGTGATTAAAATACAAAATAATTCAAGAAATCAGCGATGTTCTGAAGTTTTCCTTGGATTTTTTTAGCGAAAACTGTACTTCAGTTAAGTGATACGATTGAACAAAGTTTTGTAAAAGTATTTTTAAAAATTAAAAAGTTATTATAAGTTATTTCCAAGTAAAGTCCCAAGAAAGGTGAATAAAATACAAAATAATTCAAGAAATAGACGATTTTCTCAAGTTTTTCTTGGAATTTTCCGACAAAAATTGTACCAGTGATAAATAATAGTACAACACACGATGGTACAAAATTTTCGCAAAGTATTTATAAAAGTAATTAAGTTTATTTCAACTAAAACCCCCAAAAACGTGATTAAAATACAAAATAATTCAAGAAATCAGCGATTTTTTGAAGTTTTCCTTGAAATTTTTCGGTGAAAACTGTACCACTGATAGTTTTGTAAAAGTATTTATAAATACAGGGTGTCCAGAAATTAAGCGGCCAAACTTTAGGAGGCGATTCTACAACTAATTTTAAGAAAAAAACTTAAAGAAAAAAAAACGTAAAAAACTGAATAAGGAATATTAGTATAAAAAGAAAAATGATTTTATGTTAACCATAAAAAAGTTGCCGCTGTTTATAACCCCAACCCTCCTTAAAACTACCCTTTGAGAGCTTTCAAAAAATCTGAAAAAAATTAGTCTTCACACCAAATTTCAAATCTTTATTAGAAACCGTTTTCACATTAATGATAATAAACCTAGTTTTAGTCACAATAGTTAAAGGGCTCTGTAGCTCCCTTAGGAAAAGCGAAATCGGACACATGTTTATAGGAAGTGTTTTTCTTAAAATTAGTTGTAGAATCGCCTCCTTAAGTTTGGCCGCTTAATTTCTGGACACCCTGTATATAAAAAAGTACAATTAAGTCTTTTTCAACTAAAGCCCTAAAATAGGTGACTAAAATACAAAAATTAGTTTTGTGTTTTCGTCCAATTTGCTCTTTTGTCTTTCCTCACTTTCTTTTGTCAATGCCGGTCTTTTGGTTGGGGTAGGCCGTAGACCTTTGCATTTTGTTATTTTTGTTAACGATTTTGTCTCCGAAATCATAAAATAGGTATATTTTTATTATTATAAGGACATATTTTTTCTGTTTTAAAGTTCAACTGTTTGTTTTTAATTATTTCACAGAAAATGTTTGTCCCGAATTCAATCAATTAGGGGGTCCAATTTTATAAACTTGCATAAGGGCCAAAAATTACTAGTTACGTCTCTGATTGTTTGATCTACTGTACTGTACTGTGTACTGTACTTACTAACTTTCATTTAAAACATATTTTAAGTGCCTCTTTCAGTTAGTGTGAGAATACTAATAAATGATAACTAACAATAGATCAAATTATTTTTTTCCAAAATTTGGGCCAATGTTATCTCTAAGGGCTAAAGTTACCTCAGAGTTAACTGAATTTTTAATATAAATTGGAAAACTAAATTTATTTTAGATAATTTTATTTTAAATAATTGTTTCCACTAAAAAAACTTGAAAAATAACTCGAAAAACTTCACCCTAATTTATTTTTTGAAAATTTGTGAATTCATCTCAAGGTGGCTGCCAAAAGTAAGGTATGTGCAAAATTTCATTTTCAAATAGATTTTATTTGAAAAAATTGAAAAAATGAGTAAACTTCAATGCCCTGCATTTTCGAAATGAACCGCTTTAGCGGAAAAAAATATTCTTACTTTTTGTCTTAAAATTGGTCCAAAAATCCATTCCTAGATTATCCGACATTTGTTCAGATTTTTTTTCTTGATTATCACTACTAAGAAAAGACTGGGAAATGCTTGATTCGGCTCAGTGGCGTACCAAGGAGGGCGGGGTGGGTGTTGAGTGCATGTGCACCCCTCTCCCCCCTCAAGCTGGAAAATAATGGAAATAAAAGCAAAAATTAACGTAAATTATTGATTTTTTTTTATGTTGTTTTTGATTAATTAAATGGAATTAGAATTAGAAATACATTTATTTTTTTAATTGTCAAAAGTGCACCGCCCTTCCCCATTTAAAATTTTCGGCCGGTTCGGTATAGAACCGTTCCTTAAAATTTTGTCGGTTTGAGCAAAGCGGTTGTAAAAATTTACTGAAAAAAACCAAAAAGAACTGTATTTTTAAGCGTGGCCGATGCGAGGTCCCCAAAAGTTTCTTTTTTTTAAATAAATTTTTTTGAAAGAAGCAACACATTGGGTTGAGTTTTTAAAAAGTTAGAAAAATGTCGAACCTTTAAAATTTGAACCCCACCCCGCACAAAACTATACAATTGTCTACCCCCTCCTGAAAATATCAAAAAATTATATACAGGGTGTCAAATTTTAAAATTATGTAACTGTTGAGAAATTGATATGGCGTTCATTTAAAATAAGAAAGTTGCTATCGATAT
Source organism: Stenus bimaculatus (assembly GCA_963971135.1). Lineage (NCBI taxonomy): Eukaryota > Metazoa > Arthropoda > Insecta > Coleoptera > Staphylinidae > Stenus > Stenus bimaculatus. Next base: position 40,868,065 of record OZ020183.1, on the reverse strand, counting down.
CTTGAAAATCAAATTTGTCATATTTTTTTGAAAATCATATTTAAGTTCGTCTTAACAAAACACAAACATTTTATCCGAAACATTTTTTCTAAATTTTCTACTTAAAGGAAAAAACGACTTTTAAAAAATTGAATTTTTCGGGTTTTTCCGTTTATTTTCGGAATGGTTCGGAATTTTTGATTAATTTAAATTTAAATGGCATCTGAATAAGTATAAAAACCTGGAAGACATATTATTCATTCACCCGAATCTGTATAATAAGAAAGATACCTCTATTACATACAGGGTGTCCCATTTGACGTTGGACTGTATGAGTATCTTTGAGATAGAAAGTAGGGACAAAGTAGTAGAGATTAGTTCTTATATTAAAATTTCGTTGATAAAACATTTGAATATCGCATCGTTTCTGCGCTATCTTGAAAAAACAAGAAAATGCAACTTTCAAAATTTGGGTTAAACTTCTTTATTTTCGGTGGTACCAAAAAAGTTTTTTGACATTATACAGGCACTTTATTATGTACAATGCAATTAATCGAAAATGAACCAAACTAATTTTTTTCTTATGGCGACCATATTGGATTTATACATATTCGGAATAAGTGTATTTTTCTGAATAATTTGGTATCACATGTAATATTTTAAGAAAAATATCCAATATGACCGCCGTAAGAAAAAACTTAGTTTGGATTATTTTCGGGGAATACGTTGGTAAAAAAAAGTATTCATTTATCTTACTGAATTGTACACAAAAAAGTGCCTGTATAATGCCAAAAAACTTTTTCGGTACTACTGAAAATAAAGATGTAATATTTTGAAAATCGCATTTTCGTAAGTTTTAGGATAGCGCAGGAACAATGTGATATTCAAATGTTTTGTTAAAGAATTATTAATATTTGAACAAATCTCTACTACTTTGTCCATTAAACCGACTTTCTATCTCCAATAATAACAAAGATACTCATACAGTAGTCCAACGTCAAATGGGACACCCTGTATAATCCAACTCAAATTGGGACACTCTCTATACTAAGGGTACAATAAAACGCAAAAATCTGGATATAAATTAAATTAAATGTATTTATTATAATTTTTGGTAAGACGTGCAAGAAGGCCTTGAAAGTAAGTTAGTAGTATCTGCGACATACTTGTGCACGTGTTAAGAAAGAAATTTCAAAGAGTGGTACAATTTCCTTTGATATTTCTATTGAGATAATTAGTTATCAAACAAATTTCTAATTGGACTAAGGGCTAATTAGTGTTCCTGAAATTAATTACACGGAATAAAACAGTGTAAATCACTGACCTGAATAAAAGTAACCCAAATGTTTAAATGGGAAGCTCCAATTTAAGCAAATAACCCATTTACATTTTTATTTAAATTACAAGAAATAAAATATTTTTATAATTTATTTCTCTCGAAAAAAAATCACAATTTATTTAAAAGCAAATTCGTCTTTAAATTATTTTAGTAGTACTTTTAAGTAAAAAACCAATATAAATTCCATATTAGATAATAATTTGGAGGAAAATATCCTGGGTGATTTATAATTGAGTTTAAAAAAATCGAACACATATACAGGGTGTCCTAGACCACCCGCACCACTGATAAAACCAATTTTACCACCAAATAAGTTAACCTAAAGAATCTTTTCGTGTAATTCGTAGTTTCCAAAACAAACCGGAAGTACCGGAAATCGGAAGTAACTTTCAAATTTTAAATTGAAACCTAGGTCGGGTATGATATTGTTGGAAAGGTCTTTTAAAAAGCATTTATGTTATCCTTCAATTTATTAATTATGCAAGGTATTAAAAAACTATTTTAATAAAAGTTTTTTATTTTTAAAAGATCTTTCCAACATTCCAACAATATCACATTCGACGTAAGTTGTCATTTAAAAATTATAAGTTAGTTGGTTTTGGTTCTGGTTTCGGATACTTACAGCGTGTTTTGGAAATTATACAGGGTGGTGATTATTTCGATGTTCACTTTAAAGTGGAGGAAATACGAGATACGAGGTCGGTTAAATTAGAGTAATTTTTATGGTCATTAAAAATCTGGAAAAAAATAATAAGTCATGGCCAAAAAACTAAAAAAAGATTTTAGAAAATAATTTATATGTATTTTCCAAACCATTAGTGCAACCTCAATGAAATTTGCTACCTTTAAATTGTTGACTATTCTGAGTTAAATTTCGTAAAAAAATTTCCATATACCATAATAAATTCTCTTTTAAATATGAAAGTAATTCGATTTTTTATTTTGGAAAAAACTTTGTTAAGAAGATCGGAAAAAAAATTTTTAACACTTTTTTGTTCCAAATATTATGTAGAATACCTACGATCTTCTTACTCCAAATTATAAATCACCCTGTATAAAAAAGGATTTATTAATTATTAGGGATAAAATTTAGTGAAGAAAATTTTTTTAACACTTAACACTTATCAGTTACTTAATGTTTCATTGTTCTATTTAGGTGGATGGTAATAAAATTGAAGTACATAAATAAGTACTAAATACATTGTGTGAGCTACGCTTTGATGTAACTAAGTAAAAATAGAAATTTAATTAGTTGGGTAATTTTTATATTCCCAAGGCGGTTTCAGGAAAAAGTATTTGGGGCGACAATATTGTGTCTTCGTTTTCACGGCCAACTAATGAACGATGAAAACCAATAAGTAGGTCGAAAAATAAATATTGTATCGTTTAGTCGAATCACTCATCGCTTAAACGTTTTAAAACCTACACCCAAGCTTTGCAATTAACACAGACACATTTTAAAAATATTTTATTTCGAAACTTATTTACAATAGGTTTTAGCGTCACTTTATTTCTCGAAACTAAAAATGAGAGGTTCATCCAAAATTTTAGTTATTTTTGAATTAATATTTTTAGAAATAAATATAAAAGTTGTATAATTATTATATAAATAAAGTGCAACAGGAATAGTTAACTTTATTCATTTTAAACACCATTATCAATCTTTGTTAGTTATATAAAGTAATATTAATTGGGTCATATAAGTGATTTGTTGTTTGTCGACTGATGTCTACTATTATAGATTCCTTTTCATAATTAGTGATTCATATATATTAAACCATTTCAAATACAGAAGTGTAATTTCAACGTGACCTTAAAATTATAATTCATATTTGAAGACAAGAGACCAAAGGACCAAGTTTTGGAAGAATTTTTGATGGTTTCTGTTTTGAAATTTCTTTGACCAATTTCTGGAAGGCCTAATTATTGTTTATTTCATTAATAATGTTCAATACATCCTTAATTATTGAAAGAAAAATTAAAAAATATTTTTCACTTACTTAAAAAAAATAACTAAAAATGCTTGAAATTGAAAAAAAATCTGAGATATTCAGGTAGAATAGATACATTTTATAGAACGGTGTCTGTATTTGAGTCGGAACCCCTGCTGAAAAGGTGGTTTTCTAAATAAATAAACTATAGTGCTTGTAGGTGCACTATAAAAAATAGGTGAAGATATTTATTTATCTTCACTTAAAAAATATAAAAAAGGTGTTGTAATAAATTGAAAAATCGAGTTTAAAATTCATGAATTACCAGAAAAGGCTAGATAAATTCTAGAGCTTCTAGAGAAAATATATACAGGGTGATCCAGTCATCTGCCCTTGGTCTATAGCTTCTTTGCTATAAAACATATCGACTTGCGGTTTCCACCAACATATAGATACATGCATGCCCCACAATTTAAAAATATTTTCGATATATACAGGGTGTCCCATCATGGCCTACTGAACCAAAGTTATATTTTTTTAAATGGAACACCCAGTATATTATGACATTTTTGGATTCGTTATCGAAAAATAATTATACTTTGTATAAACTTTTATGGGTCTATCATCACTCGTTTTGCTGATATTTGCCATTTAAGTCAAAAAAAGATCAATTTTTGAAGAATCACTGCTATAAAACAGATGAACGTTTTGGCTTGAAATTTTGTCAAAAAAATTTCAACATCGTCTAGTCTACAACTATCATGTCAAATTTAAGTTTGTGAAATTTTTTATCAGGGTGCCTTATGAAATGCAAATTGAACAATTAAACGAAATTTTCAAATGGAAAACCCTGCATATTTTAACATCAATCGATGGCATTTTTTACAAGCTTTCTATTGATATAATGTTTGTATGGTCGCTTATCAACGGTTTAGGAGATATTAAAATCCAAACTGAGAAACAGTGAAAAATAGACAAAATAGTGCACTTGATGAATTTTGTTGAGGATTTTTTTATATTTGCTTGTTATTTATTTCTGTCTTTCTCTCTTTTGCTTTTTTTATAATGTTGTTTTATTTCAATAGTAGTATTTGTTGTTTTATAACAAATATATAATCGAAATTTGCAATTATCAATTTTGGTTTTCTAAGTCTCAGTATGCTTTGAAAATTTAGCAACTGATGTTACCAAGGAAACTCTTATTTTGTTGAGTTTTGTTTTAACGCCTTTTTCTGTACTTTTGGCAATAACTAAACCGATATAGTGAACTCTTCAAAAGAAGAAATGGCAAATATGGTGTAAGCGCTTGGCGAAGCTGAAAGAAATCCGCTTCTAGCTATCAGAAGAGAGCGTAAAAACGAAATTCAACAAAATAGGGGTTTCCTTGGTAACATCAGTTGTTAAATTTTCAAAACATACTGAAATTTAGAAAACCAAAATTGATAATTGCAATTTTCGATTTTATTTGTGTTGTAAAGCAACAAGAACTGCTATAACAACATTATTAAAAAAGCAAAATAGAGAAAGACACAAATAAGTTTTAGGCAAATTAAAAAAAATCCTGAAAAGAAGAGTGCTATTTTGTCTTTTTTCACTGTTTCCCAGTTTGGATATTAATATCTCCTAAACCATTGATAAGCGACCATACAAACATTATATCAATAGAAAGCTTGTAAAAAATGCCATCGACTGACGTTAAAATATACAGGGTGTTCCATTTGAAAATTTCGTTTAATTGTTCAATTTGCGTTTTATAAGGCACCCTGATAAAAAAATATCACAAACTTAAATTTGACATGATAGGTGTAGACTAGACGAGGTTGAAAAATTTTTGACAAAACAAGCCAAAATGTTCTTCTATTTTAGAGCAGTGATTTTTCAAACATTGATCTTTTTTTGGCTTAAATGGCAAATATCAGCAAAACGAGTGATGATAGACCCATAAAAGTTTATGCATAGTATAATTATTTTTTGATAAGGAATCCAAAAATGTCATAATATACTGGGTGTACCATTTAATAAAATATAACTTTGGTTCAGTAGGGCCCGATGGGACACCCAGTATATATCAAAAATATTTTTAAATTGTGGGGCATATGTTGGTGGAAACCGCAAGTCGATATGTTTTATAGCAAAGAAACTATAGACAGTGGGCAGATGACTGGGTCACCCTGTATAAAAATTTAATAATAATTTAAAAAATCAATATATTGTAACTCATACAAAATTGCATAAGAAGGTCTTTTATGAGGATTATAAAACCAATAAAATATTTCATAACTTCTATAGAATATGCACAGGTTTTTAGTTATGTACGAGATTTATTACATGAAGCATATAAGTTGCATATTCTTCCCTGTTTCTTTTCAGTTTCGTAAATGATACTCTTATATAAATGCAAAGAAAAAGCTGATAAAAAACAATAAGTGTGTTCCGTATTCAGTATACACGACAGCAACTTATTAAAATTACTAGGGTGGTTTAAAAAGTCGAGAAAAGCATAAAGGGACAAGTAATCTAAAGAAGCCTTTAATCGTACGGAAACATTGACCTTTGCGAAAATTTTCTTTATTACTGAGAGGTCAACGAATTCAAAACATCAGGGGTTACTTTATTACGAATATTAATTCAATTATAAGAGGGTAAATATTTTGGTCGATATAAAAAATATTTTTATAAAACACCACTTTTTTAAATTAATTAAACAAAAATAATGCTATGTATTGAGTTGTAATTTTGTACTGGGAACATATGGAATATAAATTTAGTCTTGACGAGTATGTAATATTTTTAAAACGTTAAAATAATATGGATAAAAAGGCTGCATCCTGTCCTAAATAACAATTTAAAAAATGTCAAGATCAGGCACCTTTCGTTAAAAAATAATTTTCACAATACTCCTAAAAATATTTATCATAATAATTAGGCAACAAAAATAATAAAAAATATTTTTATATTTTTCTGATGCAATATTCAAGGAGAAAAACATAAATTTAAACCCAGTTACTTTTATTTTCCGCCTAATTTATAATCCAATTAAAAGCATGTAAAAATAATCCTAATTAATTTATGAGAATAACGTTTTTCTTGTTATTGGAGATTTCTTTTGATTAAAACCGAAAACATTTCTGTCATTTCTTTTAATTAAATTATTAAATGTTCTTTAAATATTTAAGTAGGGCATTGCGTTTTAATATGACGCGGCGCTAACATAAAAGTCCAATAAAAACAAGAATCCGATTTATGATTTGTTGATGACCAGTGTCATTTAATAATCAATTTTCTTTCCTTGTACGACACCAGTTAAGGTTTTTGAATGCTAAATAAACATGACACGAAAATTTTAATACGAAAAAATTGTCGCGTGGATGTTTTAAAGGACAAGGCGATAATTAATTTATTTTATACACGTGCAAAAAATGATTTGTTTTCTAAAATTAATGATTCAATTTATAATCAATATGAATACTGCTATATAAAATAGGATATATCACGTTTGCTCTCGGGTAATAAAATTTTTGTAATCCTTGAACTGCGATGCTATCAGCTATTCAGTATTCAGTAACAACGTCTTTGCTCTCACTAATGTGGAAAAAAATGGAACTTATTGACTTTTTAAAAATTGTTCGAATTTTTATTATTTATTAAAAGGAATATAAACAACAGATTGTAATATTTGTATATTCAAAAATTAATGATTTTTCTCCGCGTCTACTATTTTTATTTATACTATGACAAGAGAACAAATTAATACTAAACTACTGAAATAATGTCTAAGTGAACGTTTTCAAAAATTATTTTTTTTCAATCGTCTTTAAAGTACAGCCTTATGTGACCGTGACAGCTTTTAACGAGTCCTTTTTATGTTCCTTGACTCTATAGTAATATTCGTGCATTTCCGAAGTAAATCGGTTACTATACTTTGCATTGACAAAGATTAGAAAGGCGGAGTAGAAATGCATTTTAGGCAACCTAATATACACTGACGTTGTAAAAAAAATTATTAGAAATTTTATAACTCAAAATTCATGACTAAAATACAAACCAGTTTATACTAAAAACTGTCGGTTTGTTTTTTGATAAGTATCAAGTACCCCCTCCCAAACATTTCAGACTTATTGGATAAATCAGGACGTTATCAGATGTTTAATACTTTAGATCTGGTCTCAGGTTGACACCAAGTGGAGATGGATGCCCAAGCATTAAAAAATCAAGGATACCACGAGTTTCGGAGGGTCCCCTTTGGGCTCAAGAACACTCCATATGTGTTGTAATGTAAAAATTAATTCCACTCAAGAATACATAGAATGTTTCGAAAAATGCAACAGTATGCAAATAGGTAGTGATCAGTATCCTACGCATCCCCTACATTATACACCACAGAATCCAAGTATGTACAGTACTACAGAAAACAGAAAAGAACAGGTATGTATGGTTAGAAATTTACTAGCTATACAGACTACCGATTTATTAACTTGCCTACTTTCCCTAAAAAACCCAAATACTAACTGCTTAGATGGAGACTTTGTTTACAAGAATACGATTATTAGGCAGATTATGGTCAAAGATAAAGGCCTTTATAGCCAGATTCTGGTCAAAATTAATGGCCTTTATTTAGAAACAAACAAGGTAACCATGGAAATTGTCCATTACAACCCATATAACAAATTTAAATTTAAAGCCCTTTAAACTTAAATGATTTGACCAGAATCTGGGTATTAATTAGAAACAACTAAGGTAACCATGGAAATTGTCCATTACAACCCATATAACAAATTTAAATTTAAAGGCCTTTAAACTTAAATGATTAGATCAAAATCTGGCTAACATACAGGGTGACCCAGTCATCTGCACACGGTCTATAGTTTCTTTGCTATAAAACATATCGACTTGCGGTTTCCACCAACATAAAGATACAAGCATGCCCCACAATTTAAAAATAGTTTCGATATATACAGGGTGTCCCATCATGGCCTACTGAACCAAAGTTATATTTTTTTAAATAGAACACCCAGTATATTACGACATTTTTGGATTTCTTATCAAAAAATAATTATACTTTGTATAAACTTTTATGGGTCTATCATCACTCGTTGTACTGATATTTGCCATTTAAGCCAAAAAAAGATAAATTTTTGAAAAATCACTGCTCTAAAACAGTAGAACATTTTGGAAAATAAAATAAAAAATTCTTGCGAGGATTTGGATAATCAATATTAATATCAAAAAATAAAGAATTCTTATTATCCAACTTTATCTAAATTATTATTATTTAGATAAAGTTGGATAATAAGAATTCTTTATTTTTTGATATTAATAAAGAACATTTTGGCTTGAAATTTTGTCAAAAATTTTTCAACATCGTCTAGTCTACTACTACCATGTCAAATTTAAGTTTGTGATATTTTTTTATCAGGGTGCCTTATAAAACGCAAATTGAAGAATTAAACGAAATTTTCAAATGGAACACCCTGTATATTTTAACGTCAGTCGATGGCATTTTTTTTCAAGCTTTCTATTGATATCATGTTTGTATGTCGATTATTAATGTTTAGGAGATATTAATATCCAAACTGAGAAACAGTGAAAATAGACAAAATAGCACTCTTGGTGAATTTTTTTCAGGATTTTTTTAAATTTGCCTAAAACTTATTTGTGTCTTTCTCTATTTTGCTTTTTTAATAATGTTGTTATCCTACAAAGCAGTTTTTGTTGCTTTACAACACAAATAAAATCGAAACTTGCAATTATCAATTTTGGTTTTCTAAATTTCAGTATGTTTTGAAAATTTAACAACTGATGTTACCAAGGAAACCCCTATTTTGTTGAATTTCGTTTTTACGCTCTCTTCTGATAGCTAGAAGCGAATTTCTTTCAGCTTCCCCAAGCACTTACAGCTTATTTGCCATTTCTTCTTTAGAAGAGTTCACTATATCGGTTTAGTTATTGCCAAAAGTACAGAAAAAGGCGTTAAAACAAAACTCAACAAAATAAGGGTTTCCTTGGTAACATCAATTGCTAAATTTTTAAAGCATACTGAGACTTAGACAACCAAAATTGATAATTGCAAATTTCGATTTTATTTTTGTTATAAAACAACAAAAACTACTATTGAAATAGAACAACATTATAAAAAAAGCAAAATAGAGAAAGACAGAAATAAATAATAGGCAAATATAAAAAAAAATCCTCAACAAAATTCATCAAGAGCACTATTTTGTCTATTTTTTACTGTTTCTCAGTTTGGATATTAATATCTCCTAAACCTTTGATAAGCGATCATACAAACCTGATATCAATAGAAAGCTTGTAAAAAATGCCATCGATTGATGTTAAAATATACAGGGTGTTCCATTTGAAAATTTCGTTTAATTGTTCAATTTGCGTTTCATAAGGCACCCTGATCAAAAATATCATAAACTTAAATTTGACATGATAGTTGTAGACTAGACGATGTTGAAAAATTGTTAACAAAACTTCAAGCCGAAATGTTCATCTGTTTAAGAGCAGTGATTTTTCAAAAATTGATCTTTTTTGGCTTAAATGGCAAATATAAGCAAAACGAGTGATAGACCCATAAAAGTTTTTAAAAAGTATAATTATTTTTTGATAAGGAATCCAAAAATGTCATAATATGCTGGGTGTACCATTTAAAAAAATATAACTTTGGTTCAGTAGGCCATGATGGGACACCCTGTATATATCGATAATATTTTTAAATTGTGGGGCATGCATATATCTATATGTTGGTGAAAACCGCAAGTTGGTATGTTTTATAGCAAAGAAGCTATAGACCGTGGGCAGATGACTGTATAACATTGTTTATAAATCAGGAAAACAAAATACCAATGTGAACGTCATTTCAAGAGTTCAGATTAATGCCATAGAAACAGAGTCAGTTATGGTTAACCCGGATGAAGAACTGGATAAACTCTTATTAGAAGTAGAGGGCTCGAGTACCTCAAGACGAGTACTAGAAACATCATGTCCTTAACAAATACAATAAAATCTGATGCACACGCAAATCATCGCCTTAACACCAAATCGCGAAGAAGATGATGGTATTGAAACCGTATACTCATCTGAAACCTGAAAATGGGAGTAAAATCCTTTATGAAGTCATTGATTCAAAACCAAATCAAGTACATACTACAAAAGTACTCACAGAAAAATTGGAGAAGAGAAACCAACATACTATTCAATACAATCTACTACCAGATCTTTATTGGTTGCAAATACACCCCAAGAGATACTTTTAAATTTCAAGGTCACGCAGATCAATACTCTACATACTTCCATCATTGAGCCAAAAGACCTGCTATAAGAATTAACGAAAATTCACTCACTACTCGTAGAAGAAGAAAAATTACCATTTGAGATAAAGATTTTCAAATTATTTTCATCCTATTCTTGTACCCAAGCCCTATAACCATTTTCGCCTTTCCTTAGGAAGATTTAATTTAATTAATCGTAAAAACAAGTAGCTTCTGGACAATTAGCTACTTACGCAATAAGCCATCAAAATTGCATAGAAATAGGAAAACATCAATACTTGTGCCAGGAAAATACTTATCAAATGAGTTCTTCCGCACCATACGAAGTACAGTTAAGTCAACATTCCAATAATTATTATAGTCTTCGAAATAGTAACTCTGGAGTATCCAAAGATTCAAATGAACAACTAGTTAGTCGTCCTTCCATAAGAGGCAATGATCGATAAACGATATAATGACCAAGACGAAAAGAATCTCAACGAGGGAATTTCGTGGTCATTATTGAAGAAACATGCAGCATCCAGATCCGAAGCAGTATCAACAAGGCTCGTGAATAAGAAACCAAGGAATTACAACTTATTTCTTTCCCAAAACTGGAGGCGAATGCACTAACAACCAAGTAATGGAACCCAATTAGGTTGAAACCCGTCGAATTGGATAATATCAATCCGATAGTGAATAAAGGACCAACTGGAGAACAACACCGATTGTACACTTTACTTCAAGTATCTGAGGTGGAAGTCTGTAAAGCTATACGATAGTTTTCGTACCACGAAAAAACCGTTTGTTGACTAAGTTGCTTGGTAACAGATTTTTTATATCTCTTCCTTATGCACGTTTTGTATTTATTGAAAAAAGATAAAATCCGTCACGATAGCAACATATTCAACAATACGATATTTTCGTTGTACGAAAACAATCGTGTGGCTTACAGACTTCCACCTCTGGATCATATCTTAGTAATTTTCCTTTTATGTTACTTATGTTTTATAAGAGGCAATCACAACAAAACCCAAGAACCCAAAGATGTGAACAGAACACCTTTGGAAAGAATTGGAATAAACCCATTTTCAACAATATTATAGTCAGTATTTAATACCTAATTTTAAATTGTAACTAAAAAAGATATCAATGAAGATTCTTACTTAACTACTGAAATAATGTTTAAGAGCGAAGATTTCCTACAATCTTTTTTAACTTCTACAAACCCCGAGAGCAAAGACGTTCCCACTTTTAAATAAAATATTTGCATTTTCAGGTGCGGTCGTAAAACGAGAGTAAAGACGACATATCCATAAAATATAAAATATCTCAATTTTTCTATAAATTTTCCATAATTCAAACATCTGTTTTCGATTTTTTTTAAATTTTAGGTTAACGCCTCGAGTGACTCGATTTTAAAATAGGGATTATAATTAAATCCACACCATCATTAAACTTCGAAGGCGTTGTAATTATCATAGTCGTTATAAAAAGCGCGCTTAGTTAATTGTTAAATAATTAAAATGTCACTAAACTCTGGTGTTGATTGAGATGTATTCATAAAGTTATTTAATTAAATCAGCTACTTATCGTGCCTCTTGTAAAAAAGCCCTCACGTATGTCTAATGTCATATTTTAAAAATATTTGAAGAGGCCAACTAATTAATTAAACATGGGACGATAATTAAGGAAAATTATAATTATCCATGACTTGACTTGAAAGAATTTTATTGTTCAAAAATTAAGTAGGACAAATTTTCCAACTGTTAAATACACATCGTTTGGCGGAAGTGTTTAGGTATCCATAGAAATACAAACAAATCAATTAGTTGTTCCAAATATTTCCATCCATCACATCTAAACAGATGAGCAACTTTGTGCGAAATAAATATTCGGGCTTCCTTATTTCTGAATTCTCTTGCAGTTACCAATAAACAAAAGTAATTTACGAGTATTAAATTGAGACTAAAGCATTACACATACCTTAAAATTTTCTTGTGACACCATAAGATTCTTTGAAAGCTTTGAAATTATTTAAAGTTTCGTAATGCAATTTTTCCTCACATTTCGTTTACTTTAATAGCGCCCTACGCGAAATAAACGCACGTTTAAGATTTAGTGAACAGCGGTGAATGCAGCTATGAATTTGATATCAACGCCGATGATTGTTTTACATTTTATAAATTACGACATGCTTTATTTAAAAAAATCCTTTAAAATATTAACAATACAATGTAAAGCTTCATGATGTATTTTCTAAATCAGTATCCTCGAGGTAATCAATCATATTATTTAAGATACCTTGAAATACTTCAGGTGACAAATTGGCTTTTAACTCATCAGAAAAATTTGTGTAAGAAAATTGTGCTACTTCACTATCTGAATCACTCTCATCCTCAATACAAATACTCAATTTTGATTGTAATCGTTTAATTTTATTTTTTTCAGTTTTCGGAATTTTCTTTTCAAATTCGGGATTTTCATAAATTAAATCGTCCTGGCTAAAATTAGTAAAGAATAACTCGTCGTCTTTTAAACCAATAAAAGGATTATGAAAATCACTTTCGTTACTAATTTCGTTATTTTTATCAGAGTTCGTTATTTTCATTGAGCTCCTTGAATTTTCATCAAATATATCGTTTGTTTTTATAATTTTCGATTTAACGCATTTATTTTTGGTCTTTCGTTTAAAAATTTTAAAAAATTTCATTATTTTCATTTTTGGCTTTTTCACTTTTGGTAATAATTGGTCGGTTGATAAAGCCTTTTCAGGGATTTTCACTTCGTTTTTCTTAATCTCATCGAATTTATCGCTATTTTTTAGGTGTAAGTAACATTTTTCGCTTTTAGATTCAAAGAGCAGCATATCTGAATAGAGACAATTGTGTCCTTGATCTTCAATAGCTGCGCCAAGCTTGCGTTTGAGATGACTTTGCAAAAATAGCATACTTGCCAAAAGAAATGTTTCTTCATCATCCTGTTTACTCAAGCCGTCTTCTATGTTGATAAATTCGTCGCTTATTTTTGAAACTAGTAAATCGTTTAAACTTGGTACTATTTTGCATAAATTCCTTTTTAATGATTTCTCCATTAGGAATTAATTTAGATTTAAATTAATGAGTAGGATATTATTGATGAATGAAATTAGGAACACGATGACGGACGAGACATTTTACTTGATGTCAAATCACATGATTATATCAAAAAATGATCTAAAATGTCTAAAAGTCATTTTTTTTTGGAAAAATTAAATGAACCATAAACACTTTTAGGGACAGTTGCATCACATCTCTTTAAATCCTCAATAGAAATTTTTTTGAATGAAAGATTTTCAAGACGGGTACGACACGCGAAGAAGTCTCAAGAAATTCCGAATAATTTCTAAGGAAATTCCAGAAAGTTCTAGGAAATCTGAAAAACTCTTAAGGAAGTCCTATGAAAGTCCCAAGAATTCGAGGAAGTCCCAAGCAAATTTTAGATGATCGGAAGCAAAGGAATTCCAAAATGTTATGAAATATGCACGTGCAACCAAAATAATGCACTATTTAATTTTTTCCGAAAAACCTAATAAACCAATTTTAACCAAGTGTTTTTCAAGTACCTACGTCTTTTTATAGTAGTTAGCTCTAGTAAAAGTAGTTTTCGGAAAAATATAAAATCAAGCTTTTTACGCCTCAAAGGTCCTAAAAAAGCCAGAAACCCCTGTCGATACTTATTGGCCATTATTGAAATAAAAAATACTCAGTTAAAAGAAGTTCGAGCAGCTTCCTTCATTCTAACTTAAAATTATTTCGCAAAGCTCCAAAATTTGAAAAAATGTCAAGATTGTTTCGCAATGTATCTAAAAAATAGCCTTATTTTTAAAGATTTATTTTGAAAATATCAATAATCTCCACATACTCCAGACAGATGCCACCATATTACTGGTACTAAACACACCCCTTATCGGGGAATTTGTGAATCTGTGAAGCTAGTATAAAACGATTGTTTTTAAATAAAAATCATCAGAAAATTTCTTTAAAACTTTGTAAAAAACCACATAGGACGAATTCAACCTGGATCCGCACATAGAAACACGTAGGTCGTAGGTTCAAAACTAACTTCGAAAGTTCATAAATCTGCCACAGAGGGCGAACATTGCAATCTATTGGTAGTTAAAATTCCCAATCCTAGTCAAAGAAATTCTTGTTTCTCATGTTTATGCTACCATCGATTCCTATTTTATGAGTGTTTTCCTATTATGCAAAAATAGCAGTTTACTATTGAGAGAAAACTTTTGAGATACAGTCAGAGCCGGATTAAGAGCGATGCTGGCCTGAGGTTAATAAAAAGTAAAGACCATAATAAATAATTCCAATTTTTCTTTTATTAATATACAAGGTGTCCCGAAAATGGCCCAGTACGTTATTGGGTAACTTTAAATCAACTCTTGGAAAAAGATAGTTACCAAAAATAGAGCTATCGACTTGGTTGTTGTGATAGACGATAAGTAACAGCACTGGCTTGACTCCAATGCCAAGAGCGTTATAGTTCCATCTTTTGCCACCGCTATAGTGCTGATTTATCTCACCATTATTTACTGTGAATATTTTGTTACAAACCAACATATTTTTTCTGTTTTTCTACTAAAAAAAAATAAGAATAATTATATAAAGTTGTAAATGTTTGCTAAATTATGTGATGGTCTTCCCCCTTATTTTCAGATTATAATATTGAGGAAACCCAAAAACGCCTTGGATTCAGGGTCTACGAAAATTATGTTCCTGAAAAGCTCCAAGAATGCCTTGAACAAATCAAATCACGAGAGATGACTCAACGAGAAACCTCAACAACGGACGGTATTCGGTATTCCTAGATTAACTATAAAAAATAAGCTGAATGGTGCACACCTCAGTAAATCTGGACGCGCAAGGATCTTCAAAGAGGAAGAAGAAAAGTCCTTTGAAGAACATTTAATAAAATCGTGTGACAATGGTGTTCTACTAGTTGAGTTTGATTTCCGAGTTTCAGTAAATAGCTTAAGCAGATAAAAAACGGGGCAGTTGTTCCCAAGTTTAAGCAAAACTTGCATGGTTAAGGGTGGACAAAGTCATTGTTAAGGAGACATGAAAATTTGTCATTTCGAATGAGTAAACACATAAAAAAAGGTAAGGGCAGAAGTGAATGCAGAAGTTTTTGAAAAGTACATGGACAGTCTAAAAGACGTTTTACAAGGAATTCCAGCAACACATGGAATTACAACGAAATAAATTTGTCAGATGACCCTGATAACCGAAATGAATCCCTAAAAGAGCCACTGAATATGTTGAAAATATATGTAACTCTAGCACTTCTCTAATTTTTTGTGAATAGTTTAGTGGTGATATTATTCCATCCTATGTTGTGTACAGAGCTGAGAATGTATGGTCAACTTGGGCTGAAAATGGCCCTGATGGTGCTCGATACAACCTGTCAAGAAAAGGATGGTTTCACGCGTTATGATTTGATAGAATCTCATTTTCCACGTTATGTTAGGAAACTTACTGGGCCAATGTCCTTATAGGAGACAATCTATCTTCCCACATGAGTACCCACGCTTGGTGTGTCTTCCACCAAACAGCACTCATTTTACACAACCGTTGGATGTGACATTGGCCCAATCAAAAAACAAAAGAGCAAAAATGCTTATATTCCTAAAGATTGTGTTCCCAACATTGCTAATGCTCATGAATAATTTGGTGGCTGGGCTTGAAAAATGTGGATTCTTTAGAACAGACAAAAGTTTCTAGACAGATTGTCCGAAAATAAAAATGTTGATCATGACTATCGATGATTCCTTTTTGGAACGCCTTGAAAAGAAACTAGCCCAATATCTACAAACTGGTGGAGCAAAGTGAAAGAAGAAGATCCAAAGTCCATGCAGGAAGAAGTACCACAGCCATCAACAAGTGGTGTAACAGTTCGAAAAACAAAAACTCAAAGCCAAAAAAACCCCCAAAAAATTCTCTACTCTAGCTCATCAGAAGAAGAAGACGATATAGAAGTTGTAATAAAGTCTGATGAAGTTAGTGAAACCTTACCCCAGTTGACGGTATTTATATAAAATATATTTTAACATTAAAAAGGTCAAACAAAAAATACAAAAACAATGATTATTCTGTAAAAAATATTGTTTCTCTTCAAATTTTAATGAAAGTACAGCCTTCTGTGATGTTTAACAGACTGTAACTAGTGTTCGTACATTTCGACGTAAATCGGTACTTCGTACGTCTTAGAAGTATTAATACAAATTCTACTCAAGCAATATGTATTTTTTACGGGTATAATATGAATTTCGACATTTTTCAGGAAGTCTAAATTTTTGAAGGTTCGAATTTTTGGAGGACCTGAGGCCATAGCCTCATTAGCCTTCTTATTAATCCGGCTGTGGATACAGTGGCAGGCTTTTCATTATTTTTCGCAATTTTTCTTCCCAAACGCGCGCGCTCTCCAGCGATTCGCATTAATAATCAGCGATTCGCTGATAATTTTCAAAGAAGATCCGGAAAAGTAGGATGGATTTTCTATTCTATCGTACTTAGACTGGTTTTTATATAATTTTACTGTAAAGTAGGAGTACTTTAAGGACCCTAAAAAACATATTTTTTATTTCGTTTCTCATAATTTGCTCATTATAAATATTTTTAAATACTACCAAAATTTGGTACAATAATTTAAAGTTGAGTTGAGTTATAGCTGGGCTCATTTAAAAAATGACTTAACACATTGTGATACTTTACTTAAAAATTCATAACTTTTAGATTGTAAGTCCCGAGGATGTCTGGGGAAGTTCCGGGATGTTTATTATAAAATGAAGTCCTTGTTAAATATTTTTTTGGTCTCGTGCCTTGGATTTTGCATTGTATCTCTAACATTTAGATTAGTGTAATTTTGCATGTCTTTTTTAATACATTTTTCTAGAAAATTTATAATAAACAATCGGTTGACCCTTTCTGACTCTAAAAAACGTGCAATGTAGTCTTTAACTTTCATCGAAACCGATAAAGTTTCAAATTAAATTAAGGCCTTTTGTTAAAATCAACATATAAATTGATGAATTTTAGGGGCTTTTATGTTTTAGGAGATTTTTTATCTACGTTTAGGAAAAAATGTAACACGGGTCAGTTTTTATGTTGTATTAATTGAGCCTGAATAACCAAAACATACAAAAACAACACAAAACATTTTTTACCTAAAAGCTTTGTAAGTTATATTTAAATTACTTCTTCAGTGTGAATTATTTAATACAGTGGTAGACTAGGACAAAGATTCTCATTCCGCTTTTGATCTTTGCTATAACTGATATGTTAAATTTATCTGAGAAAAAGAATATAATGGAACATATCGATGAGTTTTTTATGTTCCTCGGTATTCATTTTTCATAACAAGTTTGATCCTAGAATTGATCTAATCGTTATCCCAGAAAATAAGTGATTCAAAGAAAGTAAGCAGTATTATTTATTATAAATCATTGCCAATTTTGTCGTAGAAGTTTTATATTGAGGTTTTAAATAATTAAATAGCGCCAAAGTCATTGCACCTAATTTGAGGAAAGTAATAATTAATACATCGAAGCTGTAGCAAAAAACCTATTAGTTAGGTGTCAAGAACACTAACAACCATCAGGCAACATTCTTTTTGTATCAGATTTTACTTGTTGAATGATCCGTCACGATCAGCTATTAAATTTAGCATCGTTTATTTACCCCGGCTACAATAATCAAGACGTTTCATAAAATTGCACTTTTTCTTATAAATTCACGAAACTCTCGCGGAAGTAACTGTTTATTTTACTTCGTGCGAATTCCTCTTGTTTTATTTTTTATTAAATCAACGTAGAGTTACAAGAATGTGTGTTTTTGTATACAAAATGTTTTACGTAAATTACCAAAAATAAATTTCGTTCAAATTTTTTGATATGAATAAATCAGTAAGTTTATTTAAATCGAATACATTAAGAGTTATATTGGATTTCATACATTTAACAATTTTACAATAACATCATTAAACGCTTTTGTGTAGATTTGAAAATTTTTAAATTTCATATGTATATTGTAGTTTTACGATAAAAGCAAATATCTAATTTTACAGACGCCGTTCCATATGGTACAATATGTTGAAGAGCGGATGTTAATCGCATTTAAATTTTAATTGGAAGCATCTCTGGAAAAACGAGAAAAGCCAGGTCAATGTTAAAACAACATCGGTATTTTATACTTGAACTATTGTCTTATAATAAAGCGCTTCAATGTCGGCCGCCACGTGGAGTATTGGTTATCTCCAATCGACCTAAAAAACGTATCCCTAGGGATATTTTAACCTTTATTTTAAGATAATATAAAAATAATATTAAGAGTATAACTTAAAAGGTTTTTCAATTTAATAAACGTTTCTTAAAATAATATGAAATACATTTTTTCTGACTACATTTTAAAAGCACTTTACTGATATTGGGAGAATTCGTAGTCGAGTTTATCAAGTTATATACTTGCTGAGTGCAGATTTTGCTATTTTTTTTGAATTTCAATATTTATAAATTCCTACTTTATTTTGTTAATGTAATAATCAATAGCTTATTTATCAATTAAATTTCCAAATAAAACACTTACATAGATTGTCAATTTTAATCATAAACTTCAAAGCTAACTTTTGGAAACAGCATTTTAATACTCCCATATTTAAATCAGGAAATAAGACAAATATTGATAATTATAAGGGAATCAGTCTTCCATACCTAAAATTTTTTGAAAATCAAATGGGTGAAAATCTTTCATGGTTGCATGGTTGCTAATCAACATGGCTTTCTTGGAAGAAGGTCCATGACAAATTTAATGTCATACCAAGCATTTTTAATGCTAATTTGTTCGCATTAGGATTTTCAGTGAATATTGTCAATTGGATAAAATTATTTTTGACGGATAGAACCCAGTGTATTAGATATTATGGAGTCATGTCAAAACCGATAGAACCCAGTGTATTAGATATTATGGAGTCATGTCAAAACCGATCATTATATTTTCCGGGGTGCCTCAAGGCTATCATTATGGTCCGATTTTATTCCTCATGACATCAGCTCATTTATTAAACATAGTAAATTTTTACTCTTTGCTAGTAATCACAAACTCTTTAAGTTCATTAATAGTGCTTCTGATTGCTATTTCATTCAAGAAGACAGTAACAGTCTAGGCAGAAACTAAAAATAAAAATTAATTACCAATAACGAAGAAATTGCAAACAAATTTGTTAATCACTTTTCAAATATTATTTTGACAAAAACATGGAATAACACAGATTTTTTCTTTCATCCTGGTACCTCAAAGGACGTTGTAAAAATTATAAACCGATGAAGTGCCTACAGACATTCTAAAATATTGTTCCAATACTCAAGGAACATTTCCGAGGTATTAAAAAAGGAAACCCAAATGAAATTGATTCCTAATGTAATAATTCCAAGTGGATCGAATGTACAGGGTGTCCCGTTCCAAACGTCAGGGTTAGAAACTAAAGAAAATTTAATCGACAAAAAACAAAAAAATCTTTTTTAATTGTAGAGTTACATCACTTTGAATCAGAAAAACGCTAATTACTTTTTAACCAATATACCTACGTAGAATTAAAAGAAAATTATCATTAGAAAGTTGAAAGTTTCAATTGGTAATAACAGGAATACAGAAATGGTTGATATAATGTTGAATAAAAAATCTCAAAGAAAAAACAAGGCCAAAAATATATTTTTTTTTACATTTTTTCCAAGATAAGACCCATTAAGGTTGTATTTTTTTTATTTTTTGTTCATATTTACAACAAATTAGGGAAAAATTTGAAACCATAACTCTTTTCCTTCTCTTACTATTGGGAATTTCGACTTGGGATACGCCCTCTGGGAGTTATTTGCTGAAGCTAGAAAAGGTCTACCTTGACATAACCTGTTTTTGTAAAATTTATTTCCGTGCAGTTATAAATCAGTTTCCTTGGGTTTATTATTACTATATTAAAATAATAATATTTTTTACAGGCTGTAATTTATTACTTACCCCAAAACAATGTATTTATGCAATTATGCAAGTTAGAAATAATACACACTGGTCAATAAAATATAAACACAATTTTTAAACACAAAAAACTTGATTTAAACCCAGGCGCAGTTACTAAAACCAATAAAAATTAAATCGGCGCCAAAATCTTTTATTACTTTTTCCTCCATGTTTTTTTTCAAATTTACGTCAAAATAGCGCCATCTATCCGTAGTCGAAATTCCCAATAGCCTCCTGGAAGAAGTATTCTGAGCAGTCTGTTTGACATAGTTTGCACCCCTTATGATATACCCTACAGCCTATTTGACAAACTATATTCAGGACTACTTCTAATAGAAGTAACTTCAGAAAGCTTTACTAAGTAAAGGAAAAGGGCTGCGGTTTCAAAATTTTATCTGACTTGTTGAGAATATGAACAGCTTTTTAATGATATTTTTTTCATCCTTACACACATTGGCTAAGATGTAATTAGGAATTTTGTGATTTATAATAAAAATCTTTGACCTAAAATTTAAAAGGCTATTGGCCGTTTTCACAAATGATTCCTAAAACGTAGGCATTGCTTATAATATAATAAAAAATACCTAGCAACTAGGCAATACCTAGCATATAAGCAATGCCTAAGTTTAGGAATCGTTGGTGAAAATGGGCATGTAGCTCTTAAACTAAAAAGAGAGACCTCCAGTTTTTTGGTTTTCTGTCGATTAAATTTGGTCTAGTTTGTAACCTCAACGTTTGGTGAACCAAGAACGCAACACCCTATATTTATTCTGGTTTAACCTCTGCAATCAATTTACTTGTCCCAGTTTATCATATTTTTTGTACTCGGGATTTTTCCAAATAAAAAAAAAATTAAAAATGTATCACAAACACATACCCCTACATATGGGGTACCAAAATAATCGTTATAAAATCCTCTTTTTAAAAAGTCGAATAACCCGGCATCATTGCATTTAAAAAAAGTGAGATATTTGATAAAATCTTCATTAACTAAGTTTAAAAATTAATAGTTCAAAAACCACTTAAATTTTTTTTCAAATTACAATTTTATTTAGGTATTTGAATTATTTAGAATTAGTTTTGGTACTTTTCACCGACTTCGAAAACCTTTTTTTTTTTTTTGAAAAAAATTTTTTTTACAAAAAAAATAAAAACTAATATCTCAAGAATACTTCTTTTTTAAAAGTATTTTAAGCCATGAATAAAAATATGGGATATTACATTTAAAAAAACAAAGTTCATGGTGTTTCCGGTGAAACTGGAAGTGATTTCGAAAATAAAAAATGCACATAAAATTTGCTTTTTTGAACCATAGAACATAGCCAAATTTCAAATTTTTCTATTCATAAATAAAAAAGTTATAGAGGTGACCCGGTTTTCATTTCCACCCGGTATTATATGTATGGCATAATAAAATACATTTATTGAGTTAAAAATCAATTTCACTTCCGGTTTCACCGGAAATGACAACAACTTTGTTATTTTAAATGTAACACTCTATTTCTTTGTAGGTACTTATTATTAAACATTGTTAAGCTCCAAGTATGTTTGTGACAAAAAATTTTTTTTCTGAACTTTCAAAAAGATTTTGGATTTTTTTGTCTCAAATTACAAAATTGTCAAAAATGACTTATTAGAGCAAGAGTTGCCTTTTAATATGACATGATTGCATAGTCATCTAACTAAAATGTATTAAAAAAATTGTGTCAAAATCTGCAATGCTTTATTCTTTATATCTTAATATTTTTATATTTCTTGGGAAACATATTTTATTAATTTTTTTGGTTATAGATGTTGTTTTTTTCTTCTGATGTTTTTAGCTTTCCATGTTGATTTTATGATAAAATTATTTTTTGTGTTATACGATATCCCTTTTTATGGTGAATGCGCCGGGCTTAATTTTTAATATTAGTAAGTTCCACCATTAATATTTTAAAGATGACAATTTTCTAAACAATATTATGCAAATAAAAACTAAAGGCTTAGATTAGTGTAAAATTTTATAGTTTAACTTAAAAAAATACTTGTTTTCTCATAATTAATTTTGTATTATTATTGCTTTCCTAAAATATCTCCATAAGAATTGATCAAAGCAGAATAACTTAAACCCCATTTAGTCAATTGTAAAATAACGAAATAAATTAAAAGAAACATTCTTAAAATGACGGAATTTTCAGCTTATTTTTTCAAGATTATTTTTCTGCAATCAACTTTTCAAACCCACTTTACATCTGTTTACAGATCTACATGTTGCTTGTATTATTAGCCACGAGACTAACCTGCTTAACTTATTTTTGCACGTGTTTTATAGGTGCAGTAGATTGCAGTCACATTTTCCGTGGTGAATAATTGCACTCATTATGTCGTAATAATTCTGAATAAATCGTTACTACCAAATGAAATGACATATCTTATAGACAATTTTAATGTTTAAATTAATATCAATTCTTATGAAAGAAAAAAGGAAATATTTTTGTTTTTTTTTAGATTTTTTTTTACATATTTGCACAGTTGAGAAGCTTAAGTTAATGTCGTTATAACCATAATAATATTATAACTTAAAAAATATATTTAAATCTTAATTTTAGAGGTTTTTTTTTCTACAATTTTTTTTCCAAATTTTTCTCTCCTCAATTTTAAGAAATAAAAGCTTTATATTTTACATTTTATGTTTTTCCATCATGTTTTTCTTCTTCATTTCCCACATTTCTTGTCGTATTTTTTTTATTGCCAGTAAGATATCACGATATCAGTGTTCTTTTTGTTACGATAAACCATCATTATCTTCTTTGTTGGTAGAATTCTTTTATCCTCTTTTTAACTGAAGAGAAGTACTCTTGGTGATTTTAAGATAGTAGAATTGTATTTGTTCCATGATGAGCAATTTTCTGTAGTATGATCCGATTCTTTTTTAATAAACAATAAATCTGTGCTGTTCTTTTTCAAAGGTGGTCTAGGTGTTAGCAATTAATGTTACACGTTAATAAGTGGACGTTTGAATAAAGTTGGATATCAAATTTTTAAGGATTATTAAACTCTTGAAGAAAATACTTGTTTTCTCATAATGGTTTCAGTAAATTATGTAGCCTGCCTACTTCAAAAATAAACGCTATAAGAGTATAGAAATTTCAATAAATGTGATTTTATTACTAAAGTTTCAGTTCAGACTACTTAAACGATCAAAAATTAAATAGTGAACTCTTATTATTCCTTGTATATATTCTCTTCTTACTTCTTTATTTTTATAAAAACTTTTGTGAAAATTATATTGTTATTGGTATATAAAATAAATTAATTTTTTTTTGTAATAAAAAAGCTTATCTAAACTCGTTTATAAAATAATTAAATTCTCTGGTGACATTTAAAGCATTTGTGTATGTAATTCAATTGAAATTATATTGACACTCGTTATTCGTAGCTCCTACCTAACTAAGTGTTCATAATATAAGGATGTAAATAAACATGTTATGTGCAGCTCAATTTGTAGTATGAAAAATATTTTTATACACGTTGTTATACAAGCTAATTTAGATAAATAAACCCGTAATATAATCGATAAAAAATTCACAAACATCAGTTATTTCTTTAAAGGTGAAGGCTTTAATATTTAAAATAAAGTTTCATCAATTCTAAGAATACAATATTGTATGTTGCGCTACTTTAAATTTTTACAATTATTTACAGTATAAAAAACTGCACGTGTAGTTTTGATTGAAGAAAAGCTTATAATTAAAAAATGAAAGTAATTTGCGAAAATTAATTTAACTTATTTTACTTGAATAGCAGTATAAAATTATGCAAGAACTGGAAAAATAACGCAGAATTTTAAATCATAATTTAAAGAGATCAAGCAATATAAATGTAATTGTGTACACGTGCGGAGCATTTTACATTATATTTGTAAAAATAAGGCAATATTTGTTGAAGTATTCTTTTAGTGTACCTACTTATAAAAGCAAAGCTTCATTTAAAAAAAATTAATATTAAAATAAAAATTAGTAAGAAATTTTTATAAAATTATTAAGAAGCATTAAATAGATATACTATTTATATTGTAAATATTGACGATTATTTTAGGCCTTGGTGCTTTCAAGTGCGAATTTCAAGTTTATTTAAAATCGTAGATTTGTAGTAATAAATATAAGTTTAAGCTATTTCCGACGGCTAAGGAAAATAAATAAGATTTATTATTTGGAAATATCAATATTTTTCGCGAACATGTGAATCATTATTAAATCACTGCGTATAATCAGCACGTTTAAATTAATGGTCACAATACAGCTTGGTTTTAAAACAAACGAACATGTGCTTTTTATCATTATTGTTGTGAAAAGCTCTTCGCCAGGATGGAATTACACCGGTTAGTGCACGTGCTATTTAACGTGTATTTCTTGTTTCGGTTTTGCATAGACATTCATCTCATTATTTCATTAAGCCTCTATTGAATAATACAACCTACTAAAATGTCCGCTTATTATTCGTCTTTTTTAATGAACACATCTACGAATTTTAGTACCAATTTAGGCTAGACAACCAATTTAGTTATTAGAAAGTTCAATATTTTGCTTTAATTTATACAGGGTAATCGTTTAAAAACGATCTACCACAAATAAATCAGTTTGATGAGATGTATTCTGTAGAACAGGTTGCGTTCTTAGGAGGGGGTATCTTAATGGCATACAAAAGTTTGCCCCACATGTCATCCCATTTTTCCCAGACTCTAAAAGTTTAAATTGCACCCTCAGACTTATGACTTTCATTTTATAGGATTTTAAAAGCAGAATATAGTCGTATATTTAATTTTAAAATCTAATCACTTCAAGACAAATTATGACCAAAAGTTAGTTATTAGATTATTTATCCTATTTCTCATGCCTTGACTAGTTTCGGGTGTTGTTTTGATTACAATTGTTTTTAGATGTCCCCAAAGAAGGAAATATAATGGCGAAAGATCAGGAGACCGTGTTGGCTATTCTGTGGGATGTCTTTGGTCCATCTTCCTGCAAATCGGTTATTTAACCACCCTCGTACCGATAAAACATAATGTGATGGTGCTCCATCTTGTTGAAAATATAAATTTTCTTCGTCCAGAAACAAGTTTTTTTCCTCAGCTTGCTGATTTTCTAAATTTTCTGTTATAAGAGGATCACTTAAATTCTTAAGGATGTCTAAATATACTTCTCCATTTAAATGTTCTTCCATAAATATTGCTCCTATTATAGCATCTTCTAAAATTACTGCCCAAATAGTGATTTTTTGAATACCTATCATTCTATCACAAAATTCAATCCATTATCTAAATCATCTTCATTAAGTTCATGAACTAGATCTAGGGATAAAATTTGTTTATTTTTAGTATTTTTTGAACTGAGCCATAAAAGTTACTCCTTGAAACATGAAAAATTACATTAATTAAAAGTTTGTTAATTCGGTTGTGGTTTATTGGTGCTTATTTATTTTTTCAAGACCAGACGCTTTTAAAAGGGGCTAAACGTCCAATAAAATTAAAATTTGTTTGTTTTCCAAGGCTGCACTGCCATGAAAAACTGCTTAATAAGAATTCAATTCATCATTTTCTTAAATAAATTTAAATAATGTTACTCTTTATGATGACGTTAAGTAAGAACAAGAAAATAAATGAAAATAAATTTTTGAATTATGTAATTCTTTCTTTCAAATTATTAAATTGAAAGCATTAAAAGTCGAAATATAAACAGAGCTTGTTAAAGTTTAAAATAAAAGTTCAAGGTTTCTTTTGAAATTCAACTTGAAGATAAAAGGGCGAATTTAAACTTAATCATTTTGTTTCTAAATGTTGTTAGTTTTTTTATTAATACTTAAAAATCTTGATAAAATTTGGTTTTCTCATTATAATTTTTGCTAGTTGAAATGTCTATTATTTGTATTAAATATGGTAATTCCTAATTCTAAAACCTGTATTTTACAATAATATTAAAATCAACATTAATTAATTGAAATTACAAGGAAATATCTTTATATATAGAGTTTACCAAGTAATTGTAATTAAATGAAAGCGTAAAGGGGTTAGTCAACAAAGGAAGAAACAGAAAAACAAGCTGAATTATTATATTAAGCCTACAAAAATAGGAAAATACGAATTTGAATCTTTAACGACAACCATACCTAATAAATACATAATACATTCAGTTTTTTAGAATATATGCCTTGAAAAGTTGAAGTATTGATTTCCCTAGAAAAGACATTATACATTATAGAATGTGAAATGTCCAATTTAGTCCAATAAAAGGCAAAATGTTGTATTTGCCTAAAAATTTAGGAAAAATTTGACAGTTCCTGTTGGAAAATATACAGGGTCAATAGTCGAAATATCTCCAAAAGTACGAGTTTTAGAAAAAAACGTTTCAAATAAAAAATGAAGATTCTTTGCTAGATTCAGATTCAAACAAAAAATATATGAGTTTCCATTTGAAAAAACTGAATTAGGGTTAGAATGACCATGAAGAAGTCCAGCAGGTGAAAACTAACTGTTCTCATTCTGTGGCCCATTTAAAACCAAATAATTTTTATTTGAAACGTTTTTTTTCTAAAACTCTTACTTTTGGAGATTCTGTTCACTTTATCTCGACCACCCTGTATAGGGAAGTGAAATGTTTAAGTAAACTACGAAAACATTAGAAAAAACATAAAAAGAAGTATGTATGCAGATCATCGATATTCGATATGTTTCACAGAAAGTGGTTCTACCAACCCATTATAATTACCAACGTTGGCGAAGAGATATTACATGTGCTAAACACCCAGGTGACTGATTTATCGTCTGAATTATATTCAGACATTTCAACCAAAATAGCTACTCTTGAAAATGCTAGTCATAGATCTCTTCCGTAAGAAATTAATGGATCTCAAAAAAATACAATCAAAGAATTGGAAACACCTGGACCACCTTTGAAAACGAACAGCACATATATATTTTTTATTAAAAAAGAATCGGATCATACTACAGAAAATATTCAAAGATGTGGTGATTCATTATAAGGTGTATGTGTAGAGAAATAAAGAATTGTACTTGACTTTATATAATTTATTAAAATATCACTTGACCGGTTTCGGCATGTTTGCCATCCTCAGAAGTGAACTGTAAGAATTACAATATATTTTATTTTTGAGTTTAGATGTAAATTGGTGACTTAAATAAAGATAAGAAATTTGGTCAAAGGTTAAAAACAGAAAATATGTCTAGAAAAGTTGAAGGATTGATTTCCCTACTAAAGACATTATACAGGGTTTTCCATTTTAATTCCAAATTTAATCGACCAAAAAATGAAAAAAATAGGGGTCTATCTTTTTTAGTTATTGAGCTACAGCATTTTGAATTTTGGTTCACCAATTTTTGTCAAATATCACAAATTCGTTAATTACTTTTTAACCAATATACGTAGAATTAAAAGAAAATTATCACTAGAAAGCTGAAACCGCCCTCTTTCAATTGGTAACAACAGTAATACAGAAATGGTTGATATAATGTTAAATAAAAAATCGCAAAGAAAAAATAAATATCTATTGTAATTATTTTCCAAGATAAGACCCATTAAGGTTGCATTTTTTTTAATTTCTGAAAGTTCTTCATATATACAACAAATGAGGGATAAATTTGAAACCTCTTTTCCTTAGCTTACTGTAGCCTTCTGAAGTTATTACTCCTAGAAGAAATATTCTGAGCACAGAGCCTGTTTCCATCAGCAAGTGAACTGGCGTGAAACTGTTATAAAATACAGTTGAACTTCCATAACTCGAACTTCTATAAGTCGAATTTTTCCATAACTTTGTTTGTAATATGTTTGTAAAAATATTCGTATTTAACTTTGCGAAATAATTTGTATATCTCGAATTTTCTATATCTCGAACTTTTTTTAAAGTCCCTTGAAGATTTGAGTTTGGGAAGTTTGACTGTATTTGGCATTCTATCAGGTATCCCTTATAGCCTAATTGACAAACTATGCTCAGGACTACTTTTCGTGGAAGTAACTTTAGAAGGCTTTACCAAGTGAAGGAAAAGATCTGAGGTTTCAAATTTTTCCCTGGTTTGTTGAGAATATAAACAAGTTTCAGAAAATTAAAAAAAACCGTAATTGGTCTTATCTAGGAGAAAATTAAAAAAAAAACTAAAAAAAACTTAAGTATTTTTAAACATTTTAACAATTGTTTTGTATTAAGTTTAAAATTCAAGTGGCTATAGCTCTAAAACTAAAAGAAGTTTTTTTTCGATTAAATTTGGTCGAGGAACACCCTTTAAAGTGCAAAATCTCCAATTTAGTTCTATGGAAGGAAACATGTAATATTTGCCGAAAAATTGAAGAAGAATTTGACAGTTCATGTTGGAAAATATACCGGGTGGAAATGAAACTAGGGCCACCCCTGGCATTTCTTTATTTATGAAAATAAAAAATTAGAATTTTAGTATCTTATAAGATCTAAGAAAACAAATTTTATGGATCGAATAAATCTTTCATTTTACTTCCGGTTTATCAGGAAATTGCACCCACTTTCTTATTTTAAATGTAACCCCCCGATTTTTTCTACGTAAAATCAAATATTGGTTAGTTTTAAGTATGTTTATGACAAAAAATTTTTTTTTTCAAAACTTTAAGAAATAATGTTGAATTTTTTTTTGGTAATAAATTTGAGTAAAACCTACAAAAACTATTTTTAAATAATACAAATACGTAAAATAAATTGTAATTTATAAAATTTATTTCACCGTTCTTGAGATATTATTTTTTTTAATTTTCAAGAAGCGTTTTTTGGAAATATCTTTACTTTTTTAAATGGGATGATATAAGGGCCACCCCCTAATTAAATAGAGGGTTTTTTCCGGTTACTGTGATATCCCATATGTATGTTTAAAAATAGTTTTTGTAGGTTTTACTCAAATTTTTTACCAAAAAAATTTCAACATTTTTTCTTAAAGTTTTGAAAAAAAAATTTTTTTTTGTCATAAACATACTTAAAATTAACTAATGTTTGATTTTACGTAGAAAAAATCAGGGGATTATATTTAAAATAAGAAAGTGGATGCCAATTCCTGATAAACCGGAAGTAAAATTAAAAATTTATTCGATCCATAAGATTTGTTTTCTTAGATCATATAATATACTAAAATTTTAATTTTTTATTTCCATAAATAAAGAAATGCCAGGGGTGGCCCTAGTTTCATTTCCACCCGGTATAGTAAAGTGAAATTTATAAAAAAAAACTACGAAAACATTTAAAAAATCACCAAAAAAAGTATTTATGCAGATCAACGATATTCGATGTGTTCTACAGGAGGTGGTTCTATCAGCCCATTATAATTAGCAATGTTGACGAGGAGACATTGACATTACGAATGCTAAACACCCAGCTAACTGATATATCGTCTGAATACTATTCAGATATTTCAAGCAAAATAGCTACTCTTGAAGATGTTAGTCATAGATCTCCTCTGAAAGAAATTAATATGTTCTCAAAAAACACCTGGACAACCTTTGAAAAAGAACAGCACCGATTTATTGTTTATTAAAAAAGAATCGGATAATACTACACAAAATCAAAATTGCTCATCATGGAACAATATAATTCTACTACGTTAAAAATACCAAAAAGAGTATTTCTCTTCAGCCAAAAACAGGATCAAAGAATACTACAAAGAAATAAGTTAATGATGGTTTATTGTTACATAAGAAAATACTAATGCCTTTGTGCCAGTGAAAACAAAGGTGGGAAATGGAGAAGATAAACATGATGGAAGAATATAAAATGATAAATATAAATCTCTTATTTCTTGGAATTGGACAGAGGAAAATTGGGAAAAATTTGCAGAAAAAGGGCCATACTAATCTAAAATTAAGATTTAATACTAATATAGTTACAAAATTATTATGGATTTTCAAAATATATTTATTAACCTAATCTAACCTAACCTTACTTTAGATTTTGATTTATAACAACATTAACTCTAAGTATCTAAAAAACCCAAAAATATTTGATAAGAATGGTAGTAACGATTTATTCAGAATTATCATGACTTGATGAGTGCATTTATTCGTCATGAAAAATGTGACTGCAGTCTACTGCACCTAAAAACACGTGGGAAAGTAAGTTAAGCAGATTAGT
The DNA here is from genome assembly GCA_963971135.1 of Stenus bimaculatus. Taxonomy (NCBI): domain Eukaryota; kingdom Metazoa; phylum Arthropoda; class Insecta; order Coleoptera; family Staphylinidae; genus Stenus; species Stenus bimaculatus. The sequence continues at coordinate 40,837,374 of OZ020183.1, read as the reverse complement.
CTCGTGGTTAGTAACACAAGCAACATGTAGATCTGTAAACAGATGTTTGGAAAATTTATTGCAGAAAAATATTCTTGAAAAGAATTAAGCTGAAAATCAGATAATTTTAAGAATTTTTGTTTTGATTTATTTCGTTTTTTTACAATGGTCTAAATGGTGTTTAAGTAATTTTCTGCTTTGATCAATCCTCGTGGAGTTATTTTAGGATAGCAATAAAAAAGTAAGCGATTGGCAAATCAATTAAACAAACTCCCGAAAAAGTAATATCCTGTATAAAAAAATGTTTAGGAAGTAAAATGAAATTCCATGAAAATTTGGTGAAGACAAATAAATTTGCGGATTTGGGCATCCTTGGCACATGTTGACCTGCGGGGACTCCGCGCGTTGCTTGGAAACGTCGGCGTCGCGGCGTTATAAGCGTTAGTGTCGCTCTGCACGAAACCATTCGTGCGACGCGCGTTCAACTTGAAACAGACGCCACTGATCTTGTGCTTGCGTGCTATTTTTTTCTACAAACTTGACACGAAACTTAAGTGTAACTTACGTGAAAGTTTAAGCGCCGCCAAAAGCTTTACCCATTTTTTCCAGAACATAAGGTAAAATTTTTCTTAAAATCCACTTTATTTAAATTATTATTTCAAAAATTTAATTTATTTTGAAAATTCTAAAATTAAGTTTTTTTGCTCATAAAATATTTTTTAATCATAATAAAAAGAACATAAATTTTATTAATTTGTGTATAACTACAAAATATATAATAAATATTTTAAATTCTTTACCTGCATGTTATTTTAAACTTGGGTTTTAAAGATTGATATATATTTATAGGTTGTAAAATCTTTCTGCTTTTCTAAAATTTATACGCCGACACCTCGTAAAGTTCCAATGTAATTGTATTTTATGAAGGTACAAGAAAAAATATAAAAAAGGCTATTTTAAAAATTTTATAATAAAACGCTTTATTTGTTATACAAGTATTATTTATATTTTAATAATTTTTTTTTGATATTCAAACTTTTCGTGATATTTGAATTTTTGAATTTTAGATTTCATTCAAAATTTTTAGATTAAAAGAAATTTAGTGTACCTACCTGTAGACAAAATTTGAAAAAAAAATGATTCTTGCAGAGCCTTCTTATGTTATAATCAAATTTCGAATTATCTAAAAAATTAAAAATCTAAAAAAAAAATAATTTATTTTTCAATTTATGAATTTTTATATTTATAAATATAATAAATAAATATTGAAATTTTCTAATAATTAAATTAAAATTGGACTTTTGGGACATTCAACCACATTTTTGACCACCCTGCTTAATTATTTGATATGATTTTCCTTACTGAAACAAATATTCATAGCCATAATTAAAACTGTTTTATGTATAAAATAAATAAAATTTTTAGAAAGCTCTATTAGAAAAAATGAGGAAAATCGAAATTTGTCTTTTAATTATTTTACTAAATTTGGAAGTAGTAAAATATTCAAAATAATGAAAGAAAAAATTCAAAATTAATTAAGGGTAGTGGAATAGTGGAAATATCTCCAAAGGTAGCAGTTTTAGAAAAAACGTTTCCAGTAAAAAATGTCTAGTTAGAAAGGCTTCAGATAATATTAGTTGTCTTTCACCCAGAGGACTTCTTCATGGCTATTCTAACTTAAACCCTATGTATATTATAGATTCTGAATCTAGTAAAAAAAAAACTAAAAAAAATTGTCCAAATCTTATTTTTAACGTTAAGTTTTTAATATTATTTTAAATTTTTTATATAAAGGTTTGTAAATTTTTTTTTTCATAATGAATTAATTTTTTTAGGTTGCTTTACTTCGTTTTTCATGTTAAATAAATTCATATTAAAAGTTTGTCATTTTTACATTAACATAAATTAAATTTACTTTGACCAAAATTTTACAAAACGATAGTTTGATCTACTGTTAGTTACCAACTTTTATTGAAGACATATTCTCAGTATTTTAAGCAGGGATTTTAATCGTTTACAATTTCCAAAAGGTTTCTCTAAAAACAGTTTCGGTTACTGATTTGAAAAATTTCAAAAAACGGTTTCGGTTCTGGTTTAAAAAATGGTTTCGGTTTTGGGTATTTTTTTTTAATTTTTTTTTGTAGAACCAAAAGTTAAACAGTTAAAAACCGCTTAGTAAAACTTTTAAAAATCGGTTAGTAAAACTGTTGAAAATCAGTTAAGGACTGGTTTCTGTTGCAGTTATCTAAAATTACTTATTTTGATTACGGTTAATTCAAAGACAATGGTTTTTAACCAAATTTTAAGTGTATTTTTAGTTACTATCATCTTTTTTCAAAATTTGGGCCAAAGTTACCATTATGGGCCAGAGTTACAACTCAATTTACAGTAACAATAAAATTATTGACAAGATAAATTATAATCCAAAAATATAGTTATCCATATGGTGTACTTATTCCAAATAAATTAAGATCAAAAAATAAAAATCGAAAAATATTTAAAATAATGTAAAATATGACTTCTGTAAAAATTGATTGTAAATAAATAAAAAATAATAATAATAATATTTTTTTTATTTATTTACAAGCCTGATGATGGTCTAAGAACCGAAATTGCAATAAATTTTGTATTCCAAAAAAAGACAACACACTTTTTTTTATTTTTTGATCTTAATTAATATCCAAACTTTTTAAAAATAAAAACTGTCAAAACCAAAAGTTTAAAAAATGCTTCTTATTGCATTTTTGCTATATTTATATCACAGAATCTTATAACAAATATCAAATATAATTCGATTTTTTTTGGAATGTAGCCCCAGAAATATTTCTACTTTTCAGTTTAAATGGACACCCTGTATAATTATTTTTGACACAAAGGGCGCGTTGCACTAATGAACACTAAAGCCCACGACCGCAAAACTTTCCCGTTCCACTAGCTCAAAACGTCACCATTCAACAAACGACCACAGAAACCCACGAATAAATACGGTCGTTGTGAGCTTCTTGCGGTCGCCATCGATGACGTTTTTATGCACGAAAGAAACAACCGCGGTCTTACGTGGAATGACTTTGCGGTCGTCGTGGCCATTGCGAGTCTTTAGTGGAACCGGCCCCTAGTAGTATTTGGTATTATTCGATAAATTTAGTTTTATGAAACGTATTGGGAATTTTACCTACCTGTAGGTGGCGCTGTTTTGACGGAAACAGCTGATCGAAAAGAGTAAAAAAAAATTATATTTTATTTATATTTTAAACAAAAGCCCATTATTTAATTATTTTAGCTCATAAATCACATTAAACAGGTAATATTCGCCTTTTATTACCGCGAGTACATAAATTAAACGTTTTTTTTACTTTTACTCCTTTCGTGTAATTCATAAAATACCACCAGAGACTGTCTAGAATCTAAAAATCGCCAAAAACCAAAGGTTAGACAGTGTGGGATCTAGGAATTTTTTTAGAAGGGACAAGGACACTTTTTGGAGCCCATGTAAAAAAACTTCGATTATATCGGCGCTTTTGTTAGTGTTTTTGGCGCTCTAGGCCTCTTATGGCCAAAAATTAAACAAAAATTGGCAGGGTATAATCAAAAATTTTCCCATATTGATAAAAACAGGCCCTCTTTTGGCACACGAAGCGAACTACTCCACTTGCACCCTCCTAGATCTGGCCTTGAGCTCAGGTTTTAAAGTTAAAAGTAGGTTTCAAATTTTATTGGATCATACAGTTTTTTTCCATAAAAATTTACGAATGGTGTGCTGGAATCCAGAATAATGGAAATCAGCATAACCGCATTTTAGCATACATAAGTAGCAGAACCGGAAAAAGCATAATTTAGAAACCGGAAAGTAGCATAACGTACTTTAGCATAAAATGAACATCAGCAGAACATAAAAAGCGCAGAATGACGAATGGTCTACTCCGAATTTTGTCGAAGGAAAACCAACAAACATATTTTTAAATACGAATACATTCTAATGCTAACTTAATACAAATGGACCATAACCTATGCTAACCTACTTATCATGATATCATAATAAACTAACCATGAGGGTCAATTTATATGTAGTTTGCATTAGAACGTATTTGTTCTTCAAAATTCTGAGTAGACTATTCCACTTTCGCTTTTACGTTCTGCTGTTTTCCGCTATGCTAAAGTACGTTATGCTACTTTCCGGTTTGTGGATTATGCTGTTTTCCGTTCTACTTCTTTCCGTTATGTAAAGTACGTTGTGCTACTTTACGGTTTCTGGATTATGCTATTTTCCGGTTCTCTACTTTCCATTATGCTAAAATACGGTTATGCTAATTTCCCATACGTCCTATTCCAAATAGTATACTTTTTTAAATTTTTCTATTTTTTGATGTATAAAACTGTATTCCAAAATTCATTTTGTTCCTTTTACGTGAACCCCATAACTCTATACCAAAAATAAATATTAATAAAATTTATTTGGTTAAAAAATAAAAAAAATCAGTAGCTACTAGAATTTTTTTAATGAAAACTCATCTCATCTCAAGTGTAATTTTAAGTAGTTATTATGAAATATTTTTATAATTATGATTTATAATCAGATTATATTATGGAAACATATTTTATTACCAATAAAATATATTTCGAGGAATTAAAATTTGTATTTGGGTTTCAAGTTGTGGTCACTACTCGTAGGTAGTTCCTTATTACAATAAATTTTATTTTAGAGTAACCTATATACATAGTTTTATTAGTGTAAACTTCCTGTGCAGTTCATTCAGCTTCCATTCAAGCTTGCTGTTTTAATAAAACAATAATTAAGCTATAGCATGAATCGGCGTGGAAATAGAATAAGCGTTATTGGTTTTATAGGCCGTTTGTTCCATGATCATAATTACCTCACTCATAACATAGGCAGTTAAAAACATCTGTATTACAAAAAAGAATAAATAAAATTTAACCAAAATTATGAATAAAGTACTAAAGTATAAGTATTAAAATAAATAACATAAATATACAATTTTTTTCAAATTTTACCAAATACTTAAGAGCAATTTCTTAAACGAAAAATATAGTGGTTTAGTTCTGCAGTCATAAAAACTAGTACGAACAACATTTTTGTATAATTTTTTTTGTAGATGATTTAGAAGTAATTTCTTTAATTTTTGCCAGAAAGAAAAAAAATTGGAGAATGTACAAAAAAATATAATGATGTAAATGTACCTTAACTTTGGACCCCTCTAATTAATTTCGTGCTAGGTTGCAGAAGGTAACTCTCTGGCAAGATGTAGCCTAATCAATTTAGATTATAAATCTGAAAAAAATTGAAAATCTAACGAGGGAAACTTGGGTTATGACTGCAGAACTAATGCTCGATTTCATGATTTTTTACAATTTTTAAAGTTATTTGGTCATAATTTGCAAAGAAGCTCCAGAAAAGTGGGATGGATTTTCTATTCCTTGTTATTATCTCCAACGGAAAATTTATCGCGTGTATCTAGGAAGATGCTCTTAAATTTATTTTCACCACTTAACACCCCAAGACCCGGATGCACAGTTGAAACTTAAGCTTCAAGTTACACTTAAAAATTGATCGATTTCCCAATGTATATCTGTTATTTTTTTTAGTTTAAGTGTCACTTGGAGCTTAAGCTTCGACTGTGCAACCTAGCTAGGCACTTACATTTTTTAAAGAACAGTTTTTCCATTTTATTTTTGACAATAAAAATATTTTTAAGTATCACTTAAATTTTAAGTGGAAGTGGTGCAATTGGACCTTGCTGATTTTTCTAGATAAAAGAATGCGGACTTCTTTGATGAGAGTATAAATAGTAAAATTAACTTTAAGTGCATGTCATGTCAGTAAAATAATAATATTTAAAAATACATGACTTATAGTATAAAAATAGAATTGCATTCAGCTTGATTTTTATGATGGTATTTATAAAATTCAAATTTTGATTTATAACCTTTTAAAAATAAACAACCAGTGCCGCGTTATGCCTTTATGAGGTCTAGGCAATTTTAAATTTTGAAACCCAAAATATTGATATTTTTAAGTAGGATTTTGAAATTATTAAAAAATTGAATTTTTTTTTCAAATTTATTTGGAGACAATTGCCTATTTGGCAAATATGGTATGGTGCCACTGTAAACAACGTGACATTTTTTTAAAATTTATATAATTAGTAAAAGAAACAATGGAGCTCTTCAACGATTCACGTAACTGAGTGGTTTTGAGGGATGAAGCTCTGGTCGGAACTTCTACGTAATTACAATAAGTGACCTTTAACATCTTTGTACAGCTTGTGTTACCTAAATAAATTTATGTAAATGAATTTTGTGTGGGTGAAGAATATTCCAATATTAAACATTGGATTGTTATAATTAGTTCCATTATTACAACTTTGTGTTTAAGTAAAGTTCTAAATTTTGACCTTCTCCTGTTTTATAATTTTATTTTCAAACAAAAAATTGTAAGTGATATCCAATCATTTTCTCATAAATCTTATACAGAGGGGTGCATAAAAAACGGCCAACGATGTAGCTTATTCGTTATTTCTTATCCGATTTTAATAAGTGATATGTCAAATTAAATGGTTTGAAGAATACTACTATCAGATAATAAAAGATTAATTTTATTTTTGAAAACAACAGAGGAGGAGGGAGCAACTTTTCTTTTTCAAATGGCAACATATTTTTTTCCATTGAAAAAAATCATTAGCAAAAATAATCTAAACCAATTATACCAATAATTTTTTTTTTAAATTAATTTAAAACATTTTTTTTTCTTATTTTTTTTTCTTTTTTTTTTTTTTAAATTTAATTTAATTGTTTTTTTTTTTGTTTTTGTGTTTTCAGTTTTTTATTTCAAACTCAAAAACTCAAAAACAAAAAAAAACAATTGAATTAAATTATAAAAAATTAAAAATAATAAAAAAATTAAAGAAAATAAAGAAAATAAGAAACAAAAAAATTAAAAAAAATTTAAAAAGATTATTGGTATAATTGGTTTGGATTATTTTTGTTAATGATTTTTTTCAATCGCAAAAAATATGTTGCCATTTGAAAAAGAAAAGTTGCATCCTCCTCCTCTGATGTTTTCACAAATAAAATTAATCTTTTGTTATCTGATAGTAGTATTCTTCAATCCATTTAATTTGACATATCACTTATTAAAATCTGATAAGAAATAATGAAGCTACATCGTTGGCCGTTTTTTGTGCACCCCTTTGTACACCTACTTTTTTCCAATTTACGTATTGATTTTAATAACAGCTAATGTTTACAGTTTTTCCTCTAAAGTATAGCTTTTAGTCTAGGAATTGTCTGTGATTGTGGACAAACAGTAAAGAAGGTTGTTTCTTAAAATCTTTTCATGAAGTAGTTGCCTTAAATCTAAACATTTTCCCTATCATGAAAAATCAGAGCACAGATGAAAAATCAACCAACCTCTTTTGTGAACAAAAAATTTTCACAAAATCTTTTTTATATTTGATAGATGATAACAGATTTACTGAAAATGTTTTTATTGGAAAGGTGTACACTTCCAACACGAAAACTGAAAAAACTGAAAAAACTCTTGAGCCAGCAAAATTTGGTTATAAATATTGGAAATGACCTTATTTGATCGTCCACTTATGGGATACCCTGTATAATTGACATCCTTGGTATTATTTTGATTTTATTGGCAAAAACAAATTAAAGATCCTGAAAATAGTGTGTATTCTAAAAGTTGTGCGAGTTGGTTTGTTTTTCACAAGCTGCTATTTGGTGTTGCATTCTTGTTCAGGATCTAAATATAAATATCGGTCATTAATAAAAGTCCAAAAATATTTTTATGTGTGTCGATTATTTATTGAACCAGGAAGAGTAGTAGCATTCTCCCGCATAAATTTATGCAGTTTTATTAAAAATATTCACCGCCCGAGACTAATAAATGAGTTAAAAAAATGGCGCCGCTGTTCTATTTGATTTATTTTAAAACTACTTGAGAGAGCTGTTATGTTTTTTTATCTTCCAAACATTATGACCGGCAAGTGTTGACAGTCCTATCCCATTAAAAAAATGATGCTGCTTGATGAGAAGTGAGAACTTTGGAAAGGATTCTTGACGTCCTAACAAATTAATTAATAAATCAGTACGAGCTTTGAGGAACAACAACTACCCACTTGTTTATCAAGGGAAATATACCACGCTAAGAAATTTATGTGTTTTGAATTGCTTCCTAAAAAAGTCTACACCGTGGAGGCATTTTTCCAGGAAATTTATAAAGAAACGCACTACGCCGTACAAATTACACGAGAAAATTCTTTCCGCGCCTTTTAATTAATTGGATCAGTGTTTTACTGTCTTTTTCATAGGACGCTTTTTCAGCATCAAGCCGAATTAAGTTAAGTCGGAATGGTATTCGAGTGTTCCGTTCTATTTTGAGAACGATTCACCGATTACAACGAGCCTGCTGCTTCACTTCTTGAGTAAGAATGGTCTGCCTTCCTATCTCCTAGTTTGCAACATCCAATTTTCACATACCCAATTCCGCATCATTTTAAATAACCCAAACTTTTATTATAAATAGAGGAGTAATTACCACTGAGAATTTGCCAAATTTTGATCAACGACCAAGTTTCGAGCGCTGATGGAGCTGAAAATACACGAACGTTAAAATAGCTTTTAGAAGATTCCACAGGTTTTTTAAACAGGAAGTCTATTAGTTTTCTATAAATTCCTCAAGAAACTGAAATCAAAATTCACTATTTTGGTAAAATTAAATTGAAATACTTAAAATCACTTTCAATTCTTTATTAAACCCCATTTACTTCTGGTGATTTTTTCTTAGTTGAAGCTCAAGCTGAAAAACAAATGACGATTTTAGTATTTATCGGTTTTTCAGATATTTTACTGAAATATAAAATTGACGAAAGTAATTAATGGAAGCTACAAAAGGCCGAAAGAAACAAGGGCGAAATGGCAATAGGCCGACTAGGACAAAAGGCAGAAACAGAAAAGGTCGACTAGGACAAAAGACTGAAACAGAAAAGGTCGGTATGGCCAAAGACCGAAAGAAAGGGACAAAAAGCCAAAGGTGAAAAGGCCGAATGAAAAAAGGACGAATTAAACAAAAGGCCAACGCAGACAAAAAGCTGAAAAAAATAGCAGAACGATAAAAGATCGATTGAAAAAAACCGAATAATAAAAGTCGATGTGCACAAAAAAATATTAGTATATGTATGATGACTTGGTACATGATTAGGTTAACTACATATTTTTTTTGAAAAAATGCCATAATTTTCCAAGAAATGGAATATCACTAAATTATATTTGTTCATTCTGTTTCTCCAAACAAACACTTTTTATTTGATACATTTTTTCATACAATCCTTATGCCCGTTTTCACCAACGATTCCTAAACTTAGGCATTACTTATATGCTAGGTATTTATTAAATGATTAAAAATACCTAGCAACTAGGCAATACCTAGCATATAAGCAATGCCTAAGTTTAGGAATCGTTGGTGAAAACGGGCATTAGTTTCGGAAATATTTTCAGGTTGGGTCAGGTCAGGTCAGGTATGTTTGCGGATAAATATCTTTCGGCCTTTTCTCCAAGTTGGCCTTTTATTATTCAGCCATTTTTCTTTCAGCTTTTTGTCTGCATCGGCTTTTTGTTTAAATCGGCCTTTTCTCGTTCGGCTATTCCTCATTCGACTTTTTGTCCGTGTCGGCCTTTAGTTATTCGGTCTTTTCCCTTTGGCCTTTTGGAGTAGACCTGTAACTAATAGTTTTATTACAAAAATAAGACTTATCTTACAGAGTTAAGAAAAATTTTCAAAATATTTAAATACACCTATACCTAATACGTTAACCACAAGTATTATTTGTATTCATCTGTTAAAATTGTTTTTAGAAATAGCTGTAATTTTTGGCGTGCTACCACTTCATCGACAGTCCATTTCACGGACAGTGTTTTTTCATCGACAACGGTTCCATCGACATGACTTTTAAATCGACTCATCCGTTTCATCAACATGGCCAATTTATCGACTCGGGCGTTTCATCGAGATTACCTTTCATCGACAATAATTTCTTGGACACTGTGTTTTTATCGACATTACATTTTCATCGACAAGGACGTTTCATCGACATACTTTTTCATCGACATTACCTTTTCATAGACAACCGTTTCATTAACACTACACCTTTTCATCGACTAACAATTTCATTGACATTACCCACCAATTCTTTGACAATGTCGTTTCATCGAGCACAGTCGATATTGGCGATGGGGAGCTTTGACGATGAAATATGTCTTTGCGATAGAAAGGTAGTGTCAATGATACTGTAGTCGATGAATTGGCAAAGTCGATGAAACGGTTGTCGATTAAAAGCTAATGTCGATAAAACTTCTGTGTCGATGCAATAGAAGTGTCGATGAAAGGTACTTGTCGATGAAAAGGTAGTGTCGACGAAATGGTTGTCGGTGAAAAGGTAATGTCAATGAGACGTCCGTGTCGATGAATTGGCCATGTTGATGAACCTCTGTGTCGATGAAAGTGTATTGTCGACAAAACGGTATACAACCGTAATTTTTATACTATGTTGGCTATTATTTGGTAGACCAATTAAATACACTACTACGCTTAGCACCAGTGCTTAAAAATTTTCAAATTTGCAAAAATGGAGAAGGTTTACTTTCACCTAAGTAACTTTGTAAAATTTTAGGCTATAATTCTATGCCAAGTGGTATAACTTTATACACCAATAAAGTATACTACTGTAGTCAATACCCATGCTCAAAAGTATTTTATCTGCAAACGGCACACTTATGATAATAACCTGGGTAAAATTAACATATGCCTGAATTTTTAGCAAAAGCTTGAATACCAAGTTGGTTCTAATGGAATAACTGAAGAGATCAATAAAAGACATTACTGTGTTCAATAATCATGCTCAACATAACGGTATAATTTGGTAGACCAATTAAATACACTACTTCTCTTAATACCATGCTTAAAAAATTTCTTGTTTTAAAAAATGGAGAAACGGAGTAACTTTGTAAAATTAACGTATGCATGCATTTTAGGCTATAACTTTTGTACCAAGCTGGTTGTTATAGTGGTCAAACTTGGTATACCAATAAAGTAGTCAATACCCATACTCAAAATTTTTCTTATCTACAAAAATGACGCAGTTATAGCTGTTTTTACTCAGCTAACGTTGTAAAATTAATATTTGCATGAGTTTTTGGCTATAATTTTTACACCTAGCAAGTTGGTATAACTTAGTGAACCAACATAATACACTAATGTGCTCCTTTAGTCGTTTTTCGAAAAAATCTTAACCATTGCAAATTTTAACTTTCTTATCCAAAACCATAACCAATCGAGACCATAATCTCATAAATTATCAAAAAAATACTTAAAAGTGGTAATTTTGGTTTATAAGGTCAAATTGATATTCGCATGCACTTTCGATTTTTAGATGCTTCGGAGAACTAATTTTATTAATTAGTGACATTTTTTATATTCAAATTATATTAGTGGTATTCTGTAGGAGCTGAAATTTTTGATTTTTGAAGTAAAAAATGCGATTTTTTTAAAGAATCAAATTGTTTGTAAATTAGGTTTTATTAATCAGAAAACTATGTTTTGAAAAAAATTGGAAAAATTATTAAGAAAAACTTATATTTAAGTATCTATTGTTGTAGTTTATTTGTGTTAATCTGTTAAAATTATTTTCAGAAAATGAAAACAGAAGACAAAAGCTCGATGGCGAAAGTTCGAATAGCAGTGATTGGGAAATCGAACGTGGGAAAATCAGGTAAGAAACTAAAAAAGGAGCTGAGAACTATTTTAGCTTTTGCATCAACAAATCTCGACAAACATAAACACTGGGTAAATTGTGACCCAATCATCGCGGAATTCCGCGCTGGAATCTATCGAAGCATGCGAGGTTCAATAAAGTTAGTGTCCAATAAATTTTCAAGAGTATGGTCAGGAATTTTGACGCGATTGCATCAACGCTGATTTCGACATACACCCGCTCTTTCGAAATTTTAAGTGTAAACATTTATAGTATAGTAAAGTTAGCTTATTGAGAACTTTTGCAACTAAGTTGTAGCCATTCGGAAAGTGAGACAAAACAACTGGCGTCTATGATTGATTATTTTTGTAATGCAGTTCCTAAAGAATGGCAAAAATGGGAATTTAAAATAACCACTTGGCAATGTCGCAAAATTGTTTCTTACGAAGATGTTTAACTTTTATACACTTGAAATATTTATGCTTCCTATGAAAATCATTACAAAACTAAAACCAACAAAAAAACTGTATCTAAATTTTTACTACCACATTTCTTTTTAATTTTCATCACACGTGTTTAGTACAAATTCTGCGCATTTTTCGGTACTAAACAAATACATAATAAAATCTAAAAATAATTTATTTGCGTTTTTTAACGCCTCTGTTAAATTAATTTTAAACAAGCGACTCATACTTAGCTTTTAACGTGACGTGTGGTTAAATCTTTTCATCAGCCTACTTGTACATCATGACTGTAACAAAACTCATTACAATTAGTGAAAAAATTAATATGTTTATCGCCATGACGGAAATTGGAGACATAAATTTAATATAACGAAGACACCTTCACCCAATTTTGGTGAATCCCAATAGAAACTTAAAGAGATAAAACGAAATTATTATCGAAATAAATTGTTCACATTTGTCGCAAAGTCTTGGCCCCATTTTCGGTTAATAAAGAGTGACTTTAATAGTTTCATTGTATTTATGTGTGTGCTTAAAATCTGCGCTAATTTTTCGTTTTTAGACAAAACTTGGCACAATCGCTAATTTTTTTTATTTTTACAGCTTTGACCGTGCGATATTTGACGAGGAGATATATTGGAGAGTACAGGAGTAATACAGGTGAGGACGATTTTTAATTTAACTTGTGACGATGAATTGATGTGTACGTTTGAATGTTATTTTTTATTTAGAAATTAGGGCACCCCAAAACGAATCATTAGACCGAACAAATTTTTGCTTGTCTTTATAATTTATTTCAGACGGTAATTGGTGAGATGTTTTTTTTATTTTTTTTAAGATCGACTTTATGCTCTGTTAAAATTTTTAGTTGCTACCATATTTCACGTTAGTTTGGATTTTATTGGTTTTTATTTCTAGATTAACTTGTTTACTACTACCATTACATTCATTCATTCGCATTTTTCTAAAAATAAATAAATAAATTTTGTTAATAAAATTTACGTCTTAATTATTTTAATAAGTTATGTCAATATTTTTATTTCATCCCACGCTTTTGGATTTGTAACATACGTACAGGCCTACTATTTTACCTTTCATTGCTCAATGGGATTAACTTGGAGGCTTACAAAATATAGATAATCCTTTACCCTAAATTCCGTACTATTCTTAAACTAATTTAAAGGTTATAAACGCGTATAAATCATCTACACGTACAAACATCGCTTCAATAAAATTTTATAATAAATTTATAGCTTCGAAAATAGTTGGTCATCATTGAAAAATTTTATAAACTCTCTATCATCAATAATTTTACTAAATTGCGATTAACAGGTTTATATTAACATTCCAGAAGTTACAATAAACATTGTGGATTTTTTAATGGAGGAAGTTGGCGGAGACCCTCGATATATAATTTTGATGATAAACAAACCTTTTTATGGAATTAAAACGAAACCAATTTTGCAAATAGTATTTACTTCAAAATCTGCAATTCTTATAATTATGTTTTTGAAAATTTCGGAGCGAGTTAAAAATAGCACTAGGGCGTTACACTATGTTGGTTTTAATGGTATATCCAATGGTAGACCAATAAAATACACTAGTGTGATTTATGATCTATCACTTAACTACCTTTGTAATATCTTAATATGGGCGCATTTTTGGCTATAACTTTTATACCAAGTTAGTTATAGTGGTATAAGTTGATAAACCAATAAAGTACACTCCTGTGCTCAATACCATGTACCATTAACATACGCATGGGTTTTCAGCAAAAGGTTGAATACCAAGTTGGTTCTAATTACTATTGGTATAACTTGGTAGATCAATAAAATACATTACTGTGTTCAATACCCATCCACAGTCCACAGTTATGATTTTTTTCCTTCAAGTAAATTGAATATATACTTGGATTTTTGGGTATAACTATATTGGTTTTAATGGTATAAATAAAATACAGTTTTGTGCTTAATCCCCAATTCCAAAAATTTATTTTTGAGTATATCTTCTTTCCCTTTTTGGTTATAGTGGTATAAACTAAAATACACGATCGTGGTCAATACCCATACTAAAAAGTTTTCTTATCTGCAAATGGCACAGTTAATTAATTTTTCATTTAAGAGGATAGTCGGCAAATTTGAGCGCTTGATTTTGAAATTCGGTTGATATTTGTGGTTTTGGTCATATTTTTTTTTTTCATTAAAGCTTTTTTAAAATTTCTTTTTTTGGTACATATAAGAGTCTTGTGGCTACCAATTTCTTCTTTTTTTGTTTTGGTAAGTCAAACCAAATAATCATACGGCAGCAGTAAAACGGGCTCTTTACAAAAAATGTTCGCTTAGCGGCCCTTTGAAACATTCTAAAAAACTAATTGAAATTTTTTTAGACGCTAGATATAAGTTAAGATATAAACGAAGACTTTGATGTTGAGTTTTTTTGATTTAAATATATTTTTAAACTATTTACAGCATCCCAAAAATTAAGTAAAATTTTAAGAAATTTTTGGAATGCTGTAAAAAATTTAAAAATATATTTAAAATAAAAAACGCAACATTAAAGTCTTCGTTTATATCTTAACTTATTTCTAGCGTTGGAAAAAAAATATTATTTCAATTAGTTTTTTAGAATGTTTCAAACAGCCACTAAGCGAAAATTTTTTGTAAAGAGCCCGTTTTACTGCTGCCGTATGATTATTTGGTTTGACTTACCAAAACAAAAAAAGAAGAAATTGGTAGCCAGAAGCTTCTTTCTTATACCAAAAAAATAAATTTTAAAAAAGCTTCACTGGAAAAAAAGTTATGACGAAAATTGCAAATATCAAGAGAATTTCAAAATCAAGCGCTCAAATTTGACGACTATCGCTAATCTCTGAAGGAATTAACGTATATATGAATTTTTAGCAAAAGCTGGTATTCCAAGTTGCTTCTATTGGTATAACCTGATAGATAGACCACCGACATAACAATTTAATTATTTGAAAAATGGCACAACTATGATTTTTTCACTCAAGTGAATTGATGAAATTAACATATAAGTGTAACTTTTCTACTATTTTACTTATAACGGTATAACTTGTTAGGCCAATTAAATACACTACTGCACTTAATACCATGCTTAAAAAATTCTTATTAGCCAAAATCGAGAAGTTATGAGTTCACATAAGTAATTTTGTATAATTGACGTATTCGTGCATTTTAGGGTATAACTTCCATACCAAATTTGTTATAATGGTATTACTTGGTACACCTATAAAGTTCACTACTTTGGTTAATACTCATGCTCAACATTTTTCTTAACTGCAAAAATGGGACAGTTATGGCTATTTTTACTAAAATAACCTGGTAAAATTAATACAAAAGTATGAATTTTTGACATAACCACTGCTATAACTTTTATACTAAGTTGGTTCTAATGTTGTAACTTAGTGGATCAATAAAAGACACTGTGCTCAAAATACCCATGCTCAATGGAAAAAAAATATCACCAAAGTCCTTTGACTGTTTTTCGAAAAAAAAATCGATTGTAAATAAATAAAATTATAAAAAAACGATATGAAAATTGTAAACGTTTTAAGCCCAATTCGAAACTTCTCGAGACCCTAAACCCTTATTTTAAACATAAAATCCCTTGAAATTGGTCATTTTGGTTTATAAGGTCAAATTGATATCCGCATGTATTGCTTCTAAATTCTTCTTGATTCTGCTTGTTCTAGTTCTTTCAAAAAAAAACATTTTAAAATATCGATCTTTACATTCTTTTGATTTTTAAGGTATAGAGACTTTTGTGTTTGTAGCTACGGATAGCAATTTTGAAGACTATATGCGCCTTCGAAGGAGTTTTTAAATTTATAAAAGCTCATTTCAGAAAAAAATCGTTTTTTGTTGTGTTGTTGTTTGAAGCTATCCCCGAAGGAATTATATTAGGTTTGGCTTCGTTTTTAGAGGATAGTCAGTAACTTTAAGCTGTCAAATTTAAAATTCGGATGATTCGTTTTTGGTCATAACTTTATTAAATCGAAGCTTTTTTGAAAGTTATTTTCTTAATATACTATCTTGACCAACATTTTTGTAATTTTCGTTTTTGTGTATTCCACAATCCCACAATTTATCCAACTTAACAATTTTAAGAAAGTACTTCGAAAAAATTGCGCTTATAATTTTCTTTTTGGCTTTGCATTCTTTTATTATGTTTTTATGGGGTTTTGAAAAATCGAAAATAGTTTTTTCGAGTTAGCAACACTAATTATTAACCTCAAAAGAATTTTCATCTTCCATCGTCAGTTTTCAAAATATCCAAAAAAAAATAAAAAATTGCGAGTTTCGTAACTAGCTGTTTCTAAGTATCTAACACGTTATTTTGACACTTTTTATCAAAGAATCCAAAAATCTACAGCCAGTTTTCTATTTCGAATGGACACGACACGAATACCTGATTTCAAAAAAAGGTAGTTTTTAGTTTTCATGGAATTATTATAAAAATTGTTCAGGTTTATGAACATTTCTATAAAATGATCTTGACAAAATGTAGCGAAAGCTAATGATCCAGTTTTGGGATACCCTGTATAATTGAAAATACAACAGTTGGTCTTGCCAACTACAAGGACCTATAAAAAAATCAATTTTGTTGTTACAGAATTTTTGATGGTTCAAAAATTTTTTATTAAGAGGATATGGAGTCTACAAAAGTATATGGATTGTTATCTGTTTTTATCTATCAAACTGTGGGAATATGTATTGAGCTATATACAAAATAAGAATATAATATGAAAGTGGAACCTCTGCTTAAGACTTGTATGTGACAGTTTTTTTAATATTTTGTATCCAAAATGACCAAAAAAAAAAACCTTAAAAATACGTAAAATTTAGACCATTTTAAACTTATTTTTGGGACCTAATAATTTAATTTTTGAAAAAGTCGTCCTTTAGAAGTCTAGCCTTCAATGTTATTTAAACTATTATAGAACTGGATGTTATTTACAAAATATGGTTGTAGTTTGAAATAATTGCAAGGCATATTTCGAAAATTCGTAGTAATTATGTGGGATGTACTGAGGATCAAGATTTCTTCCCCAAATTCAAGAAGAACCTCAAAATATACGTTTACTATCGCAGCATAGTTCTACTTAGAATTAGACTCCCAATCCTCTTAAATTAAGATAACAATTTTTGATATTCTAAAGGTTCAAAATTAGGTAATCATAAACATAATTTTGTTATATTTGTGCTTTTCCAAGAACTAAAAATGAATTAATAGATCAGTGGATCCTTACAAAATTATAAACACGCTCTTCAATTAACTAATTTAAAAATATCATAAATGAAAGCATCCATTTCCTAGAAATTTATTTCCTGTAAGTAAGAATTGGATAATGTAAAAATAGTTATGTCAACAGCGTACAGTGTAACAATATTTACAACTTTATTTTCCTCACGTATTTAAGGAACACGTTAGATTGTAAAAGGTGGCATGTGTTAATTGGAATAAATGAATCTATTTTCAAGACGATTACTCCATAAACAACAAGACCTATTTAAGTCGACCTTGTGGAAAAAGGGGATGCTCCTGCGGCACGTGTACAAGTATTTTTAAATAGGATGTCGGTTCTCATGAAATTAGTCTTCGATAAATAATAAATTTTTGTATAAAACAGTCACGCTTATAGGGATTATATTTTTAAATTGAAATAAAAAGGCATGCAATTTATAAAAAAATTAAGTAGAAAGTGGGATTTAAATTAATCCTGCGTTATTTCTATTATTAAATTAACCATTTTTGAAAACCATCATAGCAACTGCTTATTCTGAAATGCCGAATTTGTGCCAATTTTTTCTCAAAAACTTAGGATTTTCTTGTGAATAATTTAGTGGCCCGAAATATATACTTGCTCCAAACTTTTTTAAATTAAATACAGTGTACTGAAAGTATATTGATTTATTCTACTAAAATAAACCAAGTTTTCCACGTAATTCAATTTTCGAAAAACTTTTGTGTGTAATAAATGTTTACATTACGTCTAACACATAAGAGCTTTTC
Source organism: Stenus bimaculatus (assembly GCA_963971135.1). Taxonomy (NCBI): domain Eukaryota; kingdom Metazoa; phylum Arthropoda; class Insecta; order Coleoptera; family Staphylinidae; genus Stenus; species Stenus bimaculatus. The sequence continues at coordinate 40,819,124 of OZ020183.1, read as the reverse complement.
AAGGGCTGCATTCGACATAAAAGAGATATTATTACCAATCCAAGATATTTTACATAAAATACATCTAAATATATGAGAACCCCTACAAGTGCCAAAACATATTCATCTTTCTTGGATGTAACCTGCTGACACGCTCAGAGAAACCTCGTTGCAATTATTGTTTCTGAAGTACGACGTCATGGCGTCGTTTTATTGGAGACGCCGAACGAAATAAGGACGCATTCTTGTCAACCACAGAATAGATCTATATTTAAAATAGCAACCACAAATTGAACCAGTTAAAAAAATTTGCTCGAACTCCTACGCTTGATTTATCTAATAGATTCCTGGCGGAGTGTTTGTAAACATTGCAAAATATTGAAGGTTTCACAACTCTCGGAAAAACTCATTCAAGTTTAGGAAATTGTTATTACTTTTTTAAATATTTATATAATAAGCAATTTTCTAGCTGGCAGTAAATGCTATTTTAAATACCTGCACTAATAAATTGCATCCAAGCAAATAGTTGGAGTCACACTCGGTTTGCATCACAATCATCATGTTTTTAAAACATTTGCCAAAGGACGAGTCCAATCAATGAACTGTCATGAATAATAAGCCTTCGAATTATTATTAAAGTCCTCTTCCTGTATTTCAATAAAAATAAAACAATTCCCAAAATTGTAGATTTTATAAATATTATATGTATCTTAAGAGCATCTTCCTAGATTTTCCGTTGGAGATAATAACAAGGAATAGAAAACCCATCCCACTTTTCTGGAGCTTCTTTGCAAATTAATCCCTAGAGGGCGCGCAAGTTTGGGATGAAAAATTGTGAAAAATCATGAAATCGATCATTAGTTCTGCAGTCAAAACTCAAGTTACCCTCGTTAGATTTTCAATTTCTTTTCAGATTTATAATCAAAATTGATTAGGCTACATTTTGCCAGAGAGTTACCTTCTGCAACCTAGCACAAAATTAATTAGAAGGGTCCAAAGTTAAGGTACTTTTAGATCATTATATTTTTTTTGTACATTCTCCAATTTTTTTTCCTTCTGACAAAAATTAAAGAAATCACTTCTAAATCATCTACAAAAAAAATTATACAAAAATGTTGTTCGTATTAGCTTTTATGACTGCAGAACTAAACCACTATATTTTCCTTTTAGGAAATTGCTCTTAATTTATTTCCTGGCAAATTTTGTGGGTTGTATGTAATTATTTATAACACATTGTTAACGTCACGTTTATTATTAATGGATGCGCCTTATTAGCAACGTGTGCAAAGTGCACTTTTCTGGTTTATTCTCACGATCCTGGGATTTATCTAAAGTGGGTGCAGACGGTAAAAGACATTCCTGGGATGCGATCTAAAATTAGTCATTTGATTTGTACATACTTACACCTATCTAATTCTTAGGTATTTTAATGAACGACGCTTAGCTCAATTAGAGCCACCTAGAAAAAAATACTAAAAATATTGTATCCAGCTTATTTATGTATTTTAAATGCTCAAATTTGTCCTGTTCCACTTTTACTTACACGTGTAAAACGTTTTTCACTACCTAAATATTTACGTGTGCCTACACCTAATAATATTTATATTATTAAAATGACTTCTCTCTTCCACTTTACCGAATAATGTTTGTTTAATAACTTATTCAAATAAATACACGTATTTTTAACATGTTATAAATATTGGAAAAAATTTTATTAAAAGTGTCCTAAATAATTTAAAAATACAGAAGACATCCATTTTTATGATTTATCACCAGAATTTATTTGCATTTTTAAATTAACGTCCTGAAAATTTGTAACACTTATTTGAAGATAATTAAATAATTTTAAACTAAAAATATAAATAGGTTTGTTGCACTAAATTACTTATCTATGCCATTTCAACAATTTTATACCTAAAATACGAATGTGGTTGTTTAAAAAAATGTTTTCAAATACTTTTAGTCTTAGTGTTTGACCAAGGAAATAGCAAATAGCTGACATGTTTTTTTATCTTTAAAGCAACATCTCTTTTTTTTCTGATTTCTGATTTGTTATTAAAGAAAGTTTGTTTATACAATTAAAATCTATGAATCATCTCATTCCCAATCACTATAAGTCGGCCAAGGCGACTTTAAATATAAAGGTTAGTGATGAAGTATTTAAAGATTAAAGTACAACACATTATTTCCGCGTAAAAATCGAAAAAAAAATGAAAAAAAACTCTGGCGCCTAAGGATTAATAAAACCAATTCCTAACTTTTAGCTTTATTCAAAATTCCTGTATCGTCTGCATAAAAAATTATTTGTTCCTCGAGGTTTAATTCCAGTAAAGCATTTATATAGAAAGTAAAAAAGCAATGGTCCAAGTACAAATCCCTGTGGTACACCGGCGTACATTAATTACTAATGTCATTTAGATAAGATTTCGTTAGTATACTCATCACACCTCTTATACCTAAAAGAGTTTTGTGTGATACAGTGTCAAAGAGCTTTGCAATGTCCAAAAATACCAATTATGTAAAATCTGAATCTACACCTTTTCCAATTGTATTTCAGAAAGCATAAGCATCAATTGTATTTCTGATAAATCACTTTGTTTTCAGAAAGCATAAATTGTATTTAAGAATCATCAATTGTTTTTCTGAATGGATCTTGTATTTCATCAATTGTATTTCAGAAAAATAGACACATACAATTTATTAACCAGTAACAATATTTTCCTTAGGTCTTTATTCACTAATGTTAAACCCAATTGAGATAATCTGTCCTAGGATTAAAGTAGTATTGGTAAAAGACAAAACTCCTGAATTCTCCTGTTATGGATTCTGATATCATGGAGCAAATGTTGGTTTACTTAGAAACAATTTTTGATGAAGCCAAAAATACAATTGTTGGTGGTGATTGTACTCCTGCAAATGATTGCATCTTTTTTCAAATTAAAGCTAAAAGACTCGAGCACTCAAATTCAAAAAGTTATTACATGCATTTTGATAGGCAAAACAGAACATGCTAAAATAATTTGGTTGGAATTTTTTGTTTTCAATTTATTAAAATATGAGCAGGCTGTTTATATGCACTATGCTCCAAATTTTTTACCAAACATGCATAAAAAATCCATCTAAAGATGTTTACTTAACGCAAGCATTAATTTAAAAGATCCGTTTAACGAGCTCAAAATATTTTCATCGTTACGAAAAAAACTTCATTCATATTTACAAATTCCTCTTGATGCGAACGAGCAGAGCTTTTAAGGAAAAATAAACACGGTTGAATGAAAGTGCACTAAGGATGCGTAAAAATTAAGAATCTGCAAGAATGACCCGTAAATCAATTAAAGTTACGAATGCAAAATATGAGCGCCAGCTTAATGCGAGGTCGATCCCCTCTTGTTTTGACTTAAAACTCATAACTATTCATGAGCGTACGTTTTACGGCGAAAACGTAAACGAGACGTGGCCATTTTTAGAGTAATGTTTTCTACTTTTTCCAGATCTCCTCTACCGACAAACGATGACCGTAAACAATTCAGCGCTGGAAGTTGAAATCGTCGACGTGTGTAGCTGCGATCTCAGCCTTTTTCCTGAAGAGGCCATTTACTGGGCGGATGCCTGCATTGTCGTTTATGACATTACTTCTAAAACTTCCTTCTCTAATGCCCTCGAACTCCTAGAGAAAGTGCAACAACTTAAAAGTCAAATGCCTTTGATGCTGTTAGGAAATAAATCCGATTTGGAACATCTAAGACAGGTAATATATTTTCACATTCTTACTATCAATCGGTTATCTGGTACATAAAAGAAGTAGTCTGGTTACCAATACGATTTGGATCCCTTAATTTTTACCACTAGTTGATACAAACAAGTAAAAAAACTATGATTAAAGAGGTTATTTTTCCTATTATTTGTATATTTGGACTATGGTCCCATCTTATGATTTCCCTAATGCCTCACAATACACTATTCGATGGGATTATTCTAGTATCCTACTGGAGTCAAATCAAATTTAGAATTTAGTGACTATTCGCCTCAAACAGCTACGATAACCAGGAATAAGCTAAGGTTCACCGCAGGCCTTTCAACTGGTCAATGCTCATTTAGGTATCACCTCAGTGAAATTGGTAAGTCGGAAACAGAAAGTTGCAGATTTGGGTTCAAATCAAAGCAAGAATTTAATGACTATTGGCCTCTAGAATCTACGAATATTCTCCACCTAACCAGGAATGAGTTGGGGTTACCACAGACCTTTCAACTGGACACTGCCCATTTAGTTATCACCTCAGTAAAATGGGTAAGTCGAAAAGCTGCAGATTCTGTAGCTGGAGGATGAAACGTGTCAGAACATCATCTGCGAGTGCTATGGTGTTGCTCGTACTTCGACTGGACCTCGTCGATTCCAGATGGAGTCATGACCATGTCTCCCAAGGACCTGATTAGCTTTATTAAGCAACCTGGCCTTTACTAGAACTAGGGTTTTGAAAAAGCACACCTACCTAATCTAATAATCCTTTCTAATTCTCATAATTCTAAAAACACCAGGTTCGATACAAAGCTTGTCCAAATTAAGATTGATGGAGGTTGTCCAAAAACTGATTTAGAATTGTCCAGGATAGTGTAAATTATATCTAAAGGTCAATTTATATTTTCCTAAAAATATAAAAGGCTTTTAGTTTTAAACCCTTATGATTTCATTACGTCTGGGTATTTCAAAAATGCAACAAATCATATTGTGTATTTTCCCGGATAGGAAATTAAATTTTAGATATATTGAGAAGCTCTTGTCTACAACATCCAATAAAATTTACAACCTTTCATCAAATAAGTGTTTTATTAAACGATTGGTCCGACAATTTATATTTTCCTCAATATTGTTAACTCTATTACATTTTTTTATTTTCCTGTTTCGGATTCGAAAACTGAGAGGTCATCGACTTAAAAAGTGCTCGACGTGAAGGGATTTATCAATGAAAGTTCGAGCGAGGCGGAAGGCGGAAGAAAATTATGGGTTGTACGTAACCGCATGGAAAATTTTCCTGTGGCAGCTTGGAAGCGGAAAACCGCTTGGTGTCATAAGAAAATAAAACATCACTGAATCGGCAAGGTGTCGAGAAAGGTTCAACGCTCGCACTAAAATAATCCTTCAATCCAAATGTGATACTATGCTTCGTCCTCTTTCAAACGTTAAAAAATCAATGGCATTCAGCATTCGTTTCGCTTTTCATCTGCAAAATGCGGGACGCAAATGTCAATGATCTTAACACGTGTTTTGTAACCAAAAGGCTTTTCCAAATTTCAACACCGCCTACAATCATATCATTAGGAAAAATTTCGAATCGGTTTACTTTTATTGCTTTTAAACTCAAAGGAATTGCAGGTGATAAATTGTTGTTAAGCATCCCATTCGAAAGGGAAAAATTCCGGCGCTTATTTTCTTTTTACTACTTGGAAATGGGAAAGGAATTGAAACTGTTTATTCTCGTTTAAAGGTTACATTTATTTATACAAGCGGCGACATTGCTTCTCTCTTCCCAGTTACAACATCGGGGTGATCCAAATCTGCCAATTGAAATAATTTACTACTACAACCATTCTCAAAATTAATATTTTATTACCATGTTTTACCGATTGATTTATCACGGATTATAAGTGATTTTTCTGGTGAAGACGAGTAAAATCACATCCTCGTATTCCTGGTCAAGGGCAGGCTATTTCAAATTTAAAAAAATTCTCTCGAACACATTTTCATTTATTTGAATCATTATAAATATTGCCATTATTGAATTTTTAATTAAAAATATTTAACTTTGTTACAGGTGGAAGAAGTCGATGCGAGAACTATTTCAATCAAACACGGTGTTCAATTCTGCGAAGTATCAGTAGCAGAAAATAGTGATTCAATTTACTCCTCATTTGACCTCGTGCTAAACGAGTGCAGATCATTGCAAGCAAATCAAAAATCACGAAAATTCTCAGTATCGAAAATGATTGGAACACTTATCGGTGGAAATACTAATGGAAAAGTTCCTTCTAATCCAAACCAAGGAGGAACAGTGGTGGTCTGTCACAAATCCGACCTGTACAAGTCACGAGTTTTGAAAAGAAGGCAAAACTTTAGCGCCACGGCATCACTTTGACTATCAGAAAGCGAGCAAGTGGGAAATGCTCGTTGAGATTTTTTATGGATACGTTGAAAACGCCTTCAAGCATCTGTTTTTCTCAGTTTTATGAGGAAAACGCTACCGTTTACTTGGAATGGAGATTGTAGCAAGGCTGGGCGGGAATCGTTTCATTTACTTTCGCCCAATAAAGTAACCAACCTGATGATGTAACATTTATGTACCCTCAAATAATTTTTATACTCTTTATACGCTCACTAAAAGTTATTGTAGGTATATCTTTAGATTTAAGTATAATTATTTTAAGGAAAGTAAGTGCGTTTGCTCCGAATCATATTCCACATGGGTGATTTAAAGATTAAGAGTAAGTCAGTAATTTTAAAACAAGCTGAATGCTGAAATTTTGTGTAATATAGAATGTATAAAATATATTATCAGCTAATGGAGCTATGATTGATATTACATATTACATACAATATTTTGTTCAAGTTTGAGTGTGTTAACTGACTGTGATATTTAAATGAAGTAATTTTGTATGCATTTTGTAGCTGTGAGCTGCGAAATTTACATGTCACGTAGTATTTATAAATAAATTATAAATATTAAATCGTAGTTTCTTTTTTACACATCTCATCTATTTTTTCCAAAATTCACAGACCGGCTAATTTAACGGAACGGAGGTAAATATTATTTCTTTTTCTAAATTGAAATATTTTAAATTAACAAATTGCATTTCTTGTGTGTATTGGACAGAAATAATTCTTAACCTTTGTCTTCTGGTTAACATGTCTCCTAAAGATGATCGATCAGATTGTTGTATGGAGAACATGCTGGCCAACACATTTACCTTATGCTGCGTACACACCAAGCGAACGAAGCCTAGCGAAGGGAATTTCCAATAATCTAGCTCTTTCGTTCGCTTGTGGCGATAGCGAACGAAAGCGACGTTTGCTAGCAACACGACAGCCGTTGTTGAATGAGCATTCGCTAGCCCGTCCACATCGCGTTCGTTCCAAAATCTTCGCTCGCTCATTTTCCTTTGATGTACCGACACTCTGTTGGAGCACAGCGAACGCCTTCGCCTGCGCTCTTTCGTATTCGCTGAAGCGTACACACCGAGCGAACGCTTTCGCTTGTCAACGTTCGTTCACCTTCGTTCGCTTGGTGTGTACGCTGCATTATACTTACTATCGTAGACTTTGTTCTCCTTTTACTTCTTTCCAAATCTTCTTTCCTTCAAATGAATTTACGCAAAAAATCTTCCTGGGGAAATTGCCTCATTGGCCATAATTTTAATTCTGGTGTTCTCTACCACACATTAATATTATTATTATTGTTCGATGTGATCTATACAGTTTAGTACCTTTTCTTAGTTTCGTACAACATCAAACCAACCTTCTGAGTTTTCTTCTGATTGTACGGTCCCTTATATGCTTATTCCACGAACTTCTTTCGGTATGTTTCTTGCTTGACGATCGTCAATTTCGTTTTAACAAACATGTAGTCCACATGTTTGTTAAAACGAAATTCACTTATTAGCCCAGTAAATTAAGCAAAAAAATGGGGTCAACCCCGGAATGAGAAATAATAAGCTGGAAACTCGTATACGCCCTCATTTTGGCGTTCTACAAGTTGTCTCAAAAGTCTTATAAAATCTCGTGTCTGCATCGTCAGTTATTCAAGGTCAAAGGTCGCAAACATCGGTTTTTCGCGATTATTTAGGTTTCTACAGCTCCAATGATGTTAACATTAGATAGAGTTTTTTACCAGAACTCTGGCAGCAGATCAGAGTGAGGAAAAAGAACTTTGCCAGATGCTGTTTCTCAGTCTCGCAGTCACTTTGTCATGGGTTTACAAGCCTCTGGCAGTACCAGAGCTCTGGCAAAAAATCCCTAGCATGTCCCATGCCCTTAATGCAAAGAATCTTCATTTGAGGCGGCTGCACAATTGATGGAACTGATAACGTTACGGTTATGAAAAAGAGAGATAAAACATCCGCGTTCGAGTTCTTTGTGAGTGAGAGAGTGAGCGTGCAATTTGCTCTCTATTGCTCTCCGCCCTCCATCTCAAAAATGGTTGAGCGCATGAAAAAACGTTTGAAACAAAATTTGTCACAAATTTTATGCTCTACAATTTTTATAAGAAATTTTAACATCATTGAAGCTATAGTAACCTAGATAATCGGGAAAAACCGATTTTTGTAACCTTTGTCCATGAATAGCAGACGACGCAGACCCGAGATATTATGAGACTTTTGAAATAGCTTTTAGAGCACCAAAATGAAGGTACGTGTATATGAGTTTCCAGCTTATTATGTCTCATTCCGAGGTGAAACGCTATTATTATAGTTCTACAATTTTCGTCGTACCTAGCGATACCAGTATGTGTCAAAAAACTATTAACAGGAGGTCTACCCTTAAACTGACTTTGGAACACAATTCTAAACGATTACTTATCAAGAAGTATGAACTTGTTTGTAAAGAAAATATTCGATTCAAATGTAAAGTTTTACTAATGGGGTGATTCTGAACAAAAATGTTAGCCGTAACAGCGCTGTTAAATTTGACAATCACCCTGATGTCAAAAAAACGCTATTCTGTAAACTTTACTGTGTTAAAACAACATCGATCAAAATAATAATAATACATTAATGTATAATTCATCAAAATAATATATTCTATAAATGTACAATGCATTTTAACGCCGAAAATGGTATTTTACATTGCCGTTAAGTTACAGTAAAGTTTACAGAATAGCGTTTTTTTTGACATCAGGGTGACTGTCAAATTTAATATCGACGTTACGGCTAACATTTTTTGTTCAGAATTACCCCATAAAGATCATCCTATGCAATTGAAAAATTTTCACACGATTTGTCGGATATTTCAAATACTGAGATAGTAAAAAATTAAAGAAAATAATTTACTTTATTCTTTTGAAAAAATATTCGTATTTATATACTTTCCTTTAAATTTGCTGGTGTGTGTAAGTATATAAAATTTCCGCTTTCCTTGACTTTAATTAATTATAAGAAAAATTGAAGAAAATTATTTTAGCCTACATCCAATTTTCTTAATAAAAACATGACAAAAAATAATTTCCAAAACGTTTTCGTTGTCTTCCCAGTAAACCAATTTGTAACTTATATATAAAATACACATAGATAGCTGGTAAATTCTCCTATAGCTAATTTAACGTAAAATATATGTATATTTTACATATATAATATTATATTATTTTCTCTATGTAAGTAATAAGTAAAATTTATAATGTGTTATTTATATAGAATTATTTACATATACAATTCATAAGTTCGTATACTGTATATTTTATATATAAATAATTATTTATTATTAATGTAAAATATCGCCTGTGTTATTTACATTAGACATTTAATTTAAAATATACCTACATAAATTATTTACTTATATTCTTTATGCAAATAATTCATACATAAAATATAAAATAAAATAACTTATTAGAAAAATGTATGGAAGTTGGGTTAGAATTTATTTATTTTGTTATAAATAATTTTAACTACTTAATTTTTATATTTAATGTCTTTATTTTGAATATTTTTAAAGTTTAGAATTTTTTCTTAATTTTTTCTGCAAAATTGCGCTTACCAAAGAAATCCAACATTCAACACCGACATTATTAGAAAAAAGTTGAGTTATAATTTATAATTTATTTATTTTGTTAAAAATAATTTTAACTACTTAATTTTTATATATAATTGAACTTCTTTTAACTTCACTAATTTATTTTTAATTTTTTTTTATTTGTATTAAAACAAATATAATATTTATTTAATGTGGAATTGCTTTAAAACAATGTTTTTGTGTATTCATTTCATGAAGCCTCGATGGTCCAACGGTTAGGTGGCTTGATTCGACAATTTTCGACTGCAACGGCGTGGGTTCGAATCCCGCAAATCCCACTTTAAGTTTAACATGGTTTAAGTTAAGATAATATTAATTTATTATACTTGTGATTACTTACTAGAAATGGCCTGGTTGCTGCTAATTACTACATTGTACGTCCAAGCAAAAAAATGATATTTTTTGTTTTTATTTACTTATATCTGATATATATTTTGTATATAAAAATTTACATAATTTACACATAATAACCTATCCCCAAATATGGCTGACATCCTTACATGATTTATCCCTAATTTCTCTCTAGATTTTACATAAGTTTTCTTACATGTTATATATATTTTACATATATAATACCTCTTTTGGTTTACTGGGTTGTTTTTGTACTTATTTTATAATCAGTTTTTAAGTACTAATTTAAAGCTGGATTGTTGCCAATTTTTATTTAACACGTCTTTTATTTTCTTAATTTGATTTATTCTTTCGTAATAAATTTAATTTAAGAATAAAATAAACTGACATTGTAATTTTAAGCTTTATAAAAGCTTTCATTTAATCATCTCTAATTTACCTTTTTAAACATACACCCTGTATATATAAATCAACGTAGATGTAAGTTAGGCAACTTCTTACTCATTGTTATATGGTGCCTTCATTTTCTAATAGGTGGCTGACTTCACTTCATTGAAATTCTATGCTTCAAATTGTTTGTGGTTAAAGTAAAAATGGACGATATTTTGGGAGAAACAGTGACCACCGAAGAATTAAAGGTAAAAATAATTAAATTAGAAATAAATATTGCATAAATTTTAAGAAAATATAGTTCCCTGCATGTTTAAAAAAAATTATACAAAATTCCACTCGTCTTAATTTTACCAAAGTCTGAATTATGCTTAATAATTGTGTACTTTCTGCACAAAAAACAATTATTTGATTAATTTTAACTTCTTTTGTTAAAGTTCACATCTATTTTATTTTACTGCGCAGTATAAACTATTTCCAGCATTTAAAATCTGCAGGAATCAATCTAGAAATTTTATGTTTTTTTAAAACAATAATAATTTACATTTTTAATGATTCATGTAGTTAAAACTTAGATAAGATTATTGGATTTTATGTTTAAATTTTATTGCATCATATTGTGAAACAATACAATTAATAATACTGCAATATTGTGATTGTATACATACTTATTAGATGTTCGTTAAAGTAAAAATAATAAAATATTTTGAACTGCAGTAATTTTCAAATATTTTTATACAGGGTGTTCCTGAATTTATGCAACGATATTAACTTTTTGATAAAGTTGAAGCCTGAAAATCCAAAACCAATAAGTTTAATGTGAAATTCTGAATCGTTGTGTAAATTCCAGGAAAAACTGTTTGATCAAAGGGATTAAATTTATTTTGAAAATAAAACTCCTACAGTATTTTGTTTTAGATAATTTAAACGAAAAACAGTATTTACTAAAGTTAATTATTTTTTAGAAATTTGAAAAAATCTACCATGAAGAACTTTATAGTAATCAAGTCAGCGTTAAATCCCAATTTGAATATTCGTGGTGTTTAGTCCGGAGCAAGTATCCTACAGATATAAAAAAAGGAGTAATACTTTTAAAAGAATTATTTGAAACCCATGAAGATGGAAGGCGAGATTATCTGTATTACTTGGCTATTGGGTATGCGAGGCTTAAGGAATATAAGACGGCAAACACCTACATCAAAGAGTTCTTGAAGATCGAACCTGGAAATCAACAATTGTTGACTTTGCAGACTTCCGTAAAGAAGAAAATGGAGAAAGAAGGGCTCGTGGGAATGGCTATTACCGGAGGAGCAGTTTTGGCCGTAGGAGCAGTTGTTGGATTAGTTATGGCTGTGGCTAAAAAGAGTTAGGTTTAAGATTTATTTAATTTATAAGTTTCTAAGTCATGAAATTTTTATAAAACAACCAAAAATAGAGTTTACTTTAAAGTAAGTTTTAAAACATTATTTTTGAGTTGACTATTAAAATTTTATACATATCTTAAATATTATTTATTTTATGGAAAATGCTTTTATTTAAAATATAAAGTATATACTTTTTATTATCAATAAAAAAATAACAATAATTTGTTCAGTTTTTTATTGCCCGAGAAGTCTGTAGAATTTTTTCAAAAAATTGCAACCAATGATTATGTAATCTTTTGCACTTTTAACAACTAAATAATGCGTGCTTGTACTGGGCACAAAAAATATGCATATTTATTTAAAAAAATTTAATAACTAAAGTTTAAAAATAAAATGTATGGTGTAACTAAAATATTTCGTATGAATTTAATTATTTATCATATACATGTGCATAAATAAAAAATATGTAATCTAGCATTTAATATGTTTTAATAGAAGGTAAGAAAATATTTGATTATTAAATTAGCTAAACTTTTATATTTGTAATTTTTATACCCTTACTCCATAGTATAATTTGTAATCTTTAGAAAACAGCCACATATATTATTATTTATTTTAATCCTTAATCAAAAAGTAAGTTAACAAAATCTGTCTTTATTAGATAAGAAATTTATTCATCTTTTAAAAGATCTACAAGAGATATTTGTGGCTTTTTTCTGGGACAAAAAGTCTTAATTTGTATAAAATGCTTTTAAAATCTTAATTCTTATTTTTCAGAAGGGGAAAGAAAAGATTAATACTTGATTATGACTTCCACAGCTAATACCAAATTTTGATTCCAAATTATAAGTAGATGGTAAATTTTTGTAATTATTGTATATTTTGTTATAGAACTTAATAAATAAAACACTCTTTAAAGTTTGGAATATTTTATTTGATTATTTCTGGTTTTGGAAATAGTAATGCTTGTTTCCTAAATGCTCCTATTTTATTTATAATCAATAATTTGTTGAAGAATGTTTGGTTGCATATACTAATAATTATTATTTAAATCTTAAAATAGAAGTATGCACATCAAATGGACAATTTTTTTGGTAGAATTTTTCTTAGTACGTCAAATTCAAAAATTATTTTTTGTAATGTAATCAATAATTGTATTCGAACTAAATTGTTGGTCAATGAAAACACCAAGATACTTTACATTATTTGATATTGATTCGAGTTTGATTGTACAGTCACATTTTAATTGATTCCAATTATAATTGTGTATAATTTTATGTCTAGTAACATGCTCCTTTTATTATTATAAAATTTAAGATAGCAGTATTTTTCGGCAATTTTGTTAGATTTACTTTTGCTAAATTGTTTAAATTTTCCCAACTTCCAGCTTTAGTCAAAATTCCGGTATCGTCTGCTTAATAAATTATATGCCTCTCCAGGTTATCATTAGAGCGTTTATACAGGGTGTTTCTAAAATGGTGGTTACAGCTTTGAAAATTAATAAAAAATTTAGGGGTGAGTATTTCTCATGGCCAGCCACCTTTGGCAATTATTTTTGTCTTAATTTAACATTCAGTTGCGTAGAAACTGGTCAGAGTGCCTCCTTTTTTGAATTTATTTGGTACGCCACTGCAAAATATTACAATTTTGTTTGAATTTTTAAAATCTTCATTCAATTTTCCACAATAAAGTATACTTATTAAATTTGAATAGGTTTAGTGGTATTTCAGTAATCTTGCCTTTTATAACTCGGTACTATTTTTAACATCAAACTAATTTTCAAAAATTTAACTCCAAATAAAAAAATTAAAAACTCTTTAGTATAACATTTTGTCGGTGTTTTTAATATAAAAAAACATGTCAGAAACACCCAATTTTAAATTTTAGAAAAACGCTCAAAATGGCCCCCCTTATTCATTTTTTTTATAAAATTTTAAATTGTATTTCTGGCTTATACATTTATTTAACACACCTTGTAAGAGTTTTCAATTTAAATTTGCTTAAAATATTGAAAATTAGTTTGCCTGGACCATAAAATTAAAAATTACAGAAATACCACTGATCCTATCAAAATTATATGGACTTTTTGTCTTTTACTTGTAGTATAAGCTCACGAAGCCGTGACCACCACTTTAGTAACACCCTGTATAGAAAGTAAATCCAATGGTCCAAGTGCAGTTCCCTGCCGTACACCATGTATTCCATTACCAAATCTTTACTCCCCAGACCCAGTGCCTGATAAATGATTTTCGTGGACCTGGGCTGAAGTAATTTAGGGGGTCCTATTTTTCGTAAAAATATACCTACCTAAAATTACTTAAGGTTTTTAAAAAAGGTAAAAATAAACACTTGTTTGCATAAACAAAAAATAATTCCTGGACACATACTTGTATAAATAAACATTATACAGGGTATCCCGTAACTACACCAACAACGTTTAACTGTGGTGCCAATACACCTGAAAATAAATCGATTTGACCCTATAAATCTATATACAGGGTGTTCCGAAATAGAGCAGCCAGGAAACGATTCTAAGATCAACTTTAAGAAAACAACATCATATCAATCTATCTATTCAAAAATGGCACATCCTATGGAAAATTTAAAATTAATGAAAAATTTTTCTCTTTTATTTCTCTACAAAAGAAAATATGTTTAAAATTACAATATCTAAAAGTCTTTAACTTTTTAATGTCTTCTCACACCAATTAATACCATTTCCAGAAATCTTTTTTTTTTCTAAATGGGGGTTTCTTATAAAAATGGCATACATACAAAATTTCATTAAAAAATCTTTAGTAGTTTGACCGCAATTAAAAATATTTTCGAAATTGCATAAAATATTGTGGACATTTTCTCTAAGAGATTCATCAAATGTAAATGATTTATTTTTTATTACAGTAGGTCTAGAAATGCTCTTTCAAATTAAATTTGAAAAATATTTTCACTAATTAATATAAATACATTTAAAAACAAATAGTTGGCGAAAAGAACTTTTTTCCGCATCAAACGGAATATTACGGCACCTGCCTGGCGTCATTTATCGTAAACATGTAAAAGTATCACTTAAATATTCATAAGTTTACGTGGTGTCAGTATAAAAGAACTTTAACGTACTTTTTATAGTCAATCAAAAAGGCATCGTTAAGTTCAGGTAAATTAGAAACTATTGTCAAAAACTTTTTCTGTTTGCATATTTATTGTCATTACTTTAAGGCAAATTAAAGTAGGTATTGCGAGCATTATTTTTAAATTAAAAGAAATCTAAAGTTTTTTATTTAATTAAGCTTCGTGGAATATTAAAAACAACAAAATTTAATTTTTCAAAATTATTAGTTTTTTTGGTACATTTCTTTGGATAGAATAAAGATTTCGATATTATTTAAGGAGACTTAAAGGACTTTAAAATAAGCTAAAAAATATAAAATAGCTGCAAGGTAAAGAAGTTAAAAAAAGTTATTGTTTTTAGAGCTGGTGGCTGAGAAATAATAGACTAAAAGTGGAACTGAGTGATCAAATTTAATCATTTTTTAATTATCTTTCATTTGGGGGGTCCCATGCCTAAAGCCTTAATCCGGCCCTGGCCAGACCTCTTTGAATATATTTTCAAAAGAGTTTTGTGAAACAGTCAAAGAAAGGCCTTTGTAATGTCCAAAAAATATCAATTATTTTAAAATATGAATATACAAGGTGTCCCAAATTTCAACCGACAACTGGAGATAGTAGGCCTACAAATAAGTCGATATGACCCTATTTAACTATATCAAAAAATGCTTCTCTGAGCAGTTATAAGCCACCAAAGTTGATTTTTTAAAATATTTTTTTTATTTCAGCCAAAACAGTAAAGATTTTTTAATGAAATTTGGTATACATGCATATTAATACTGAACACTAAATTGGTAAAAGTTTTATAAATTCTGTTGGATGGAAGTGGAAGACATAAAACAGTCAAAAACTTTTTAGGTATTTGAAAATTTTATTTAAAAACAATTTTTTATGTAGAAAAATGCATAAGGATGATTTTTTGTCTCTTATGAATTTTGCGTAAGTTTGAGTAAACTTAAAGTTTTAGTAAACGGTTTTAGGCCACTCAACATATATTTTTAATAAAAGTTTTTTTAAGGGTATGAAGACTTGCTTTTTTAAGCTCAAAAAACCCATTGCATATTAGCATATTCATTAAACTTGAATTTAATTATTAAAATTATGAAATTTTATTTCAAAGGAATCAGTTTGTTGATACTGTTAGCTTGTTATTACCATGGAAACGACTAAATTCTTACTGTTTTCTAAATAATTTCTTTTAAATTATTCAAAAGCGGCACAACCTACGCAAAATTCATGTAGAGCAAAAAATCTTTCACTTGAATTTCTCTACAAAAGTAAATCACTAAATAAAATTTTTTAATACCTAAAAAGCAATTTTTACGAAGTACATACTCTCTTTGCTGCATTCTTAAAGTTGTTCAGTTTGTCCCACAAAAATAAAAATTACAAAAAAATGATAGTAGTGATACTAGTGAGACCTCTTAGTTTATCAAAGAAAGAAATTTTAAAAAAGCTTTGTTAAAAAGAAAATTATGACCAAAAACGCAAATATCAAGTTTTTTCTTAAAATTAGACTTCGCCTTCTAAAATTTTGCCGTTTAATTTCGGGACACCCTTTGTACAAAGTAATGGTCCAATTGTAGTTCCCTGTGGTACACTGTTTTCCATCACGAATTCATCACTGATTTTATATGTCATTACCTATTTTAACTCTTCGAGTTCTGTTTGTAAGATAAGATTTCATTACCTTACTCTCACCAGATCTCTTATACTAATTAAGTATAATATTTCCAAAAGATTTAGTGTCAAATGTACAAAAAAATACAAATTATTTTAAAATCTGAATCTAGATAAAGCGTTTAGTAATAAAAATATGAATTTTTATACAGGGTGTCCCGTAAGTGGACGATAAACCGAATTGAGCTGATAGAGGAGGTAATTTCCAATTTAAATAACTATATTTTTTGTTATGAAATTGTTGATGGTTCAAGAGTTATTTCAGTTCTTGTATTTTTTCAGTAAGCGCGTACTGTGTTCATTAAATCATAATTGATTAAAAAATACTATGAGTTGTTTGATTTGTTTTAATTATCATTATGAACCTCAAAGGTCATAGGGTCCACCTTCTCAATAATAGCACTTTTATAAACTCATTTATCTTTTATCATACAAAAAAAATATTTTGCGACAACTTTTGTTCGTATAAAATTTTAGTTGAGTTTGAGCACCTTTTGTAAATTTTTGGAAATAAAAATCATTATTTGACTCGTTTCGTTTAATTTTTGACCATAACTCAAAACTCTAGTACAATTTTTTTTCGCAAAAATTCGAATTACTTCTCATAAAAATCATTAAAAAAACGGTTGGATTTGCTTTTATGCTTTGTATCATTTCTGATTCTACTTGAAATGGACAACTTTTTCTAATAGTTGTTCAACTTTATGTTAGTACAGTTGCTCTCAGCTGGAAGTAGGACAAGAGTAATCACGATCGCGTATTCTTTGTCCTACTTCCAGCTGGGAACAACTTTACATTATTTTCTGTCAGGGCGACTTTAAAATCAACTATAATTTTATACGAACAAAAAGTTTTTGCAAAATATTTTTTTTGTTCGATAAAAGATTAATGAAATGAAATATTATTGCACAGATAAGACCCTTTGAGGTTCATAATGATAATTTAAAATAATCAAACAACTTATAGTATTTACTTAATCAATGATTTAATGAACACAGTACGCGCTTACTGAAAAAATACAAAAACTGAAATAACTCTGAACCATCAACAATTTCATAACAAAAAATATGGTTATTTAAATTGGAAATTACCTTCTCTGTCAGCTGTCAGCTCATTTCGTTTTATCGTCCACTTACGGGACACCCTGTATAATCATAATATGAGACAGTATAACGTGTACCTATTATTTGAAAATTCAGATTACACTTTATATTCAAATTTATAAACAAAATTTTGTATCTAGGTTTTCAAAGATTATTAATTTTTAGAATGAATTTGTTTAAACCCAAGTTTAAAATAAAAAAAACGTCTAATTTTTATGATATAGGAATATTCGTTTTTTTAGGATAAAAACAGAGACTTATAACTGTTCTTTTCCTTATACATATTATGAAATATTATTACTTGACGGCTTTCGATCTAAGTCATCTTCCGAAATGAACGTTAATGAAACTGTAGAAAAACAAGATGAAAAACTTCAAAGTAGTACCTAGTCATTTTGTTGCACATTTCTTGAAGTATTTGGTTGGAAATTTTTTTTAATGTTGAAATATAAAGTAAAAAGAGGTAATGTATGTGAAACTTTCATGACATAATAAAAAAAACCAAGTTAGGGAAAGAATTTTAATTTTCACAGGCATCACCTCTTTTTAGTTTAAATATCATTATTGAACATTGAAAAAAAAATCCAACCTAATACTTCAAGAAATGTTCAACAAAATGACTACTATTTTGATGTTTTTCTAAAGTTTCATTGAGGTTCTCGTCTGAAGATGACTTAGGTCGAAACCGGTCAAGTAATAATACATATTTGATAAAATAAAGAAAAGGTCAGTACGAGTCTCTCTTCTTATCCTCACATACACAACCTTATAAACAATCAACCATTCTATGAATATTCGTTTTTTGTTCTTTGGATTTTTTGTATTTGAAAGTCATGAATATTTTGTAATGAACCCGCCCCCCCCCCCCTCAAATCCACCGGTCCTTAAGCGTTGCTTAACCCCGCTTAATAGTAGTTACGCCACTGCTTTTTTTCTGATATTCTTAGTTTTATACATATTTTTATTATTTTGCTAAACGTATTGTTAAAGAAATTGGTCTATAAGTAGATTCCTGTTTTATAAAAAAAGCTCTATAGTAAGAGTTTTTCAGATTTAGGAAAAGTTGCAGGGCTGAAATCATCAGAACTACCAATATACAGGGTGTCACGTGATAACATGAACAGGCATAGTAGAACGGGCTTATCATCTAAATTTAAGATGACACCTAGTTAAAGTTGACTTTTCTAAAAGTAAAAACCCACATAATTTTAAGTTCTTTACAATATGGTATTTTAATTTTGCTAAGATCCAAGTTATACAATGACTTTTGTTTTTGTCACTTTTTGCAATATAAACTTACTTTCTTATAAAGCAGATAATTTACTAAGAAGAAGCTATAGTTGTTTATAATTGATAAATCAAATAGTATTAAAGATAATCTCAATTAATGTTTCATAAGAAAAAAAGTGAATTTTAATCAATTTTTTAAAAGAAGAATTTTTTTTCTGTCAAAATAATTTTTTGGTGATCATTTTATAAGTTCAACCCAAAGTGGCATTAATTAGCTTTACTTTCGATTTTTTTTAGTTTAAACTGGCTAAGTAGTTTATGAACTATTACAGAATTTCGAACTAACGATATTTTCTGCACGAACAAATTTCAAAGTCCCGTTTTTGTCGATGAAATCTCTTTCTAGGATTTATTCTGATCACTTCTTTATGGGACACCCTGTATATTTCCAGAGATGTAGCTTAGAAAGCGTGCTTAATTTTTGGACTCCCTGCGTTTTATTTTTTCTTGGATTAATCTTATCTTTTCTATAATTATGATCATTGTTACTTGTTTAATAACATTCGTCAGAAAATTTCTGTATTTTAATCAATTTTATTAATACTATAAAAATCATGTATGCTTAAAAGTAGTTTGTTCTTGGGTAAAATTTGAAGTAAACTAAATTTTTAAAATTCTTTTTCTACTGCTATGATTTTAATTTCACAGAAAATATTTTAGGAATGTAGATAAATTTATTGATACTTGGTTGGACACAGGTTGACATTCATATTTTCATGACTTCATCTATTTGTAATGATTCCAATAATAAATTTTGAATTAAATTAAATATAAAAGGGATGTTGTAGCAAAAACATATTCTTTATATGAACAAACATGTATGTGAGTAAATAAATGAAACACAGATATAAATAATTTATTCTTTTATTTGTAAATACGAGTTAGGATTAAAGTTAATATGTACAAAACACTATAATATTATTTACAATTATAAAATGCACTTAATTTTGTATTTCGCACACGAAAGTACTTCATCCACACTCTAAATATAAATAACGTGACTAGTTTAATGTATTGTGTTCGAAAGTACTGTATGTACAGCATAAAATAAATAATTTCAAAAAATAATAGAAACTCGCCAGCAACTTCCACAAAAATCACAAAGCAAGTTATCGTGTGTTTGGACTAATTAACTTTTTATCAGATGCATCAAATGCAAACGCAACTTAATACAAGTACTATACTGATAGGTTTGATCACAAAAATTACACTGGACATGAAATTCTTTAAATTATTAAAAATATACAATCACAACCACACAGAAAGTAAAATATCTTACAAAAAGTCATTGTACAAAATTAAAAAGGAATGCAACGTTTCTCAATTGATATTCGTTTCGTTTATAAAATTTTCTTTAAAAAATAATAGTAATAATAAATCAATAAATATTTTCATAGATATCTAATTTTTTAAATTTATTTACAAATATATTTATAGAAATATTGCAGGTTTTTAATTGTATTTACAGGTTCGGATTTTTACAGTTTCAACTCTAAAACTGGTTTAATCCTTTAGTTTTAAACAAAGTACTCTCAATGAAATGAAATTGCAATGACCTTTTTCATCAATTTGGTGTTCAATTTCAAGAATTGGTTTGGTCAAATATTTGGATTAAATTAACTAATGCGGCAATTACTATATGTGAGTGATAGGTAGATCTGATTTTTAAAAAAATAAATACTTTTTTAAGCGGGGATTTTTGTGGTCATTAAAATTTCATACAATATATGATGTACGATACAATATCCTTAAATCTTTTATTTTAAAAGCAACGCTTTTGAACTTCAATTTTGTGTGGAAAAGCGTTGTTAAGTAAAATAAACGGAGACAGCAAGAAAATATTCTTGGCAGCTTCTATACAGTCTCTAAATTTCGTAAAATCACATATTGGAATGGATTCATTTATTGCTCAGATCAATTCACAGAAAGTCTTTCTGGGCTAATGGTGATACAGGTCCCTGTGGTACTTTTGAAATCCGTTCCGACTATCGGTGTTGAGGGTTCTTAATGAGTGAGCTCTGCACGAGTCTCCTGTGATATAAGTGAACCCGGTGACAGGAAGAGTTCCTCCTGAAGTTCTTGGAGCCCTAGCACGCCGTCCTTCGATTCCATCGACACAAAAAACACCAGTGGGCGGCGCGCTAAGTTCTAGCTACAATTCCGTCACCGGTATCGGTTTAATGTGCTGTTGGGCAGCACGCATGATATATTCATCGTCGGAGAAGGTTTTTTGATATTCGTGCTCTTTCCGGCTGATGGCACGTTTATTCCACTTGTACTCCTTGAGAGCTTCGCGCACTCGCTGCCGATAACGAAACAACAGGAGTCCCAAGCCTCCCAGAAGTATCACCGCACTAACACACAGGGTGGAAAGAATGGCTTGCTGCCGGGGATCGCTAAAGGAACAACCCAAATCGTCAGCACTAAGAGTCCTTAAAGGTTTCTCCCTGACATGAAGAGGGAAAGAGCACTGCACGGTTGTTAAGTTTTTCATGGCGAGCATATTCCCCAACCACAACATTTGACAGTCACAATAAATCGGGTTATCGGTTAACTCGAGAGATCTTAGCTCGTTCCATGCCAGCATGGATTCGGAAAACGACTTGAGTGCATTTTCCCGCAAAACTAAATGTCTCAAGTTGGGCAATCCCACCAACGCGCCGTCTTCGACAGTTTCAAGTTTCCTATTGCTTGCGAGAATTATCGTTTCTAAATTTAAATTATCGATAAAGGCGCCCTTTCCTATCCTCTCGAGATGTGTGGCGCCGGTTATATCCAGCTTCCTCAAGTTACTCAGACTTTTAAAAGCTCCCGCTTCCAAGGCAACAAACTCATTTTGCCCGATCGTGAGCTCCTCAAGGCGGGATAACTGGGAAATCTGCTTCGTCGGAATCGCCCGCAATTTGTTGTCTGCCAAGTTGAGACTTCTCAAACCGTTGAGGCCCATAAACGCGTTGTCGCTGATGTTAGAAAGACCAGCTCCACTTAAATCGAGGACGGACAGTTTTCCCAACCCCGCGAAGGCGTCGTCGGGTAATGTAGTGAAGCCGTTGAGACCGACGTGCAATTCTGCCAGACTGCCCATAACCGGGAAGGACGGCGTCGGAACGGCGCTCAGCTGATTATCATCCAGATACAACACTCGAAGAGCCAACAGACCATCAAACGCCAGCGCGTCGATCTTCGATATCCTATTCCGACCCAAATTTAACTCTTCTAATTTCGATAGAATCGAAAATAATCCCTTAGGTAACTCTTCCAAAAAGTTTTCCCGAAGATTTAAAACGGTCAGCGACTTTAAGCCTTGGAAAGTTTTATTATTAACTGCGGATAGTTTGTTATTATTCAAGTGCAGCTCCTGCAATTTCTCCTGGTACAGGAAACTTTTCGTGGGTATATTCACAAGGTGGTTACTTGAAAGGTCAACGTATTGCAGGTCGCGATAGAACTGAAACGCTGCGTCGATTGTTTTTATTTTGTTATTCCGGAGCACCAGTCTTTGGATTGCGGGGTTTAGAGTTATGGGCAGCACGTCTAACCGGCTCTTTTCGCATTTCACTACGAATGTGTCGTCGTTGCATTCGCAGCCTGTCGGACATCCAAGACCAAACGCCGACCCCACAACAAAAACTCCCAGCAGACAAAAGTAGATCATTGCCACAATCCGCCACTGAAAACAAAAAAAGAACATTAGTACAAATGCATTACCAGAAAATAATCGATAAAAATATTGCAGTATCTAATAATAGCAAATATCAGTTCATCTTCTGAGACAACCAAATGAATCTAGAAGGAAAGCAGCTGAAGCATTTCAATGACTGACGTTAGTATTAGGAGTGTATTCATAATCACCACATATCTCAGATCTTCATCTGATCTTTTGATACAAGTAAAGGAAGGATTTTTATCCCAAGATTCTTTTGTTAATTTAAGTATTTTTATGAATAAGTTCATATAGGTATTTGAGTAATTATAGAGTATTATTTGCAAAATAAATGAGAATCCTTTGTTCTTTCAGCTTTGAAGCATGCTTAATATTTGGAATGTTCTGCGATGATGGTTGTTTATTTACATCTAGAAAGCAGCGTTCGAATATAATCACAATCACTTCATCAACCACAATTACACAGATTGCAATTGAGAGGAGAACGAGTCGAATCGTTCACACAATTACTTGACTCATACAAGAGAACCAACGCGATGACAATTAATAATAGAGTAAATAAAGCAAACCGTCGACCATCAATTATGCACCTCTTTCACGAATACAAATCCTACGAAGCCGGATGCTTATGAATGCCTTCACGTACAGCTTAAGTCTCATTTTTGTGATCCGCTTATGAGAAGATTAAGACAATGCTGCTTTATGCATACAAAGAAACGATTCGTGACTAAACGCACAAACATTACGAGGCTATTGCGTAATGACCATCAAAGTTTGGTACTCTCGTCGTTGAGTATGATGGACGAATTCTTCATTCAAGTTCCACAGTAATCAAGTTAAGCTACGTGCACCTCACGTTACTCCACTCCGACTTGATTAATGCAAACTACGTGATTCAAATGTTTTATGATTAATAAAGTTGGAGGTAAGTTTTATTACGTCGAGGATAAAAAAATAATTAATTTATTATTCTTTTGTAGTGCCACTTGAAAATTTATATAGGAAAATAAAAAATCAAAATAGTGGTCGTGTAGAAATTTATTATATATTTATGTGTAAAGACACAGGAGGCAAAGCTAGATTTCCCAGGATAGCGCATTTTCCTTTCCGAACAACCCCCCATGTAAGCAACACGAAGTGGTTTCCTCTTGCCGCCCAATTTACATTGCTTCGCCACAGTTACGTCATGTTTGGGGAGCAACAAAACCCCCCCAGATCAATAACATTAAAGCACAAAACAAAAATAACACCTCGAGTTTAAAGTTAGTTAAAGTGAGCTAAATTGAAAGGGTTAAAAGATAAACTGTTCGGTCTAAACGGTCAGATCCTTCGAATCCATCACGACCCCGATTGGCAGGGCCACACACTTTCCCTCACGGTAGCCACTTGCAGGGTTTAAAGTTACGTTCTCTGTCACTTACCCGTCTCGCCTTACATAACTTACAAAAAAGCGAAGCCCAATCAGTATTTGTTACGCGCAATTTAGCACCACACGTAATTTATTATGCGCATAAAAAATTACTTGCACGCCACAAAAATAAATCCCGAGGCGAACACAAAAAGAAATTCCTTCCTCGAGATATTTCTGTGACTTAAAACCGAAAAACTGAACCCGTATAAATACATAAGAAACAGGAAAAATAATGAAACCGAAGAGATAAGCGACCCACTTGTATGTCCTCATATTTAAAGCAGTTTTATGTAAAGATATTTTGTTTATACAAATGGAAAAGTGAGAATAAACCCTCCGGACAAGGTATGCGTTAGATACGAGGGTTGCCTTCGGAATTAAGAGACTCCCGGTCACGCAGCCGACGAGGAAGACAAAGGACCCGACCGTGGCGTACTTTACATAACGTCGATGTGCAAAAAATACGTTAATATTTTGTTAAATATAAAGACATCCTTTGTAGAAACAAAATCCCTTCACTCGCATACGAGCTCCATACAAAAAGAATGTGATGAATTTTTCAGCTCCATAAAAATGATGAAAAATTGAAAGATTCTCAAAATGAAATTCATACCCTTTACAACCGGAAGACAATAAATCCTGAATTTATTTTTAAGTTATTTACCTGAATAAAATATTATTTTTCTCAAATATCCTGTTTTTTTTAAATACCGTTTAAATATAAATTTAAAAAACACAGCATAAGAAGACCTGTTGCAACTCTAATCATACTGGTTTCAGAAATTGAAATATCGAAATTTACCCAATTGAACTCAACGTAAGTCTACTTAAGGGGGTATTCTAGTCTAGAAGCTCGAATTTCGAGCGTTTTTTGAGGATTTATAAAAAAAGCAATTGATATTTTTACTATCCATTTTTTATGGCTTATTTATTCATATTACAAGAGTACATAAAAAAATTAAAAAAATATTAAAATTTCCGCAAGTTATGCGTCGTTGAAGTAGAGGGGCGAAAAAAAAGCAGTGTCCCGGTCATCATAATATCTACCCTCCTGGTCACTTGAAAAATAAAATTATGTATAATTTTTTATCAGTATAATTGCCAGTATCGTATGAACCAGAAAAAGTGAGAAAAAATTTTTTTTTCGCAAAATGGTGGCTACTCAAAAATTGAGGTTGATTTTCCCACTAATTCCTAATAACATTCCCGAATTTTTTAAAAATATTAAAAATGAAAAATGTCTAGTTTTTATTGGTTCATACGATAGATATATAAAGAATATTCATGCCATATTTCAAGTAAATCGGTCATTTCAGATATTATGTCAACCGCATCGAAAATAGTAGTTTCGAGAAACGCGTTTGAAGTTTTACGCCTGGATCTGTCTGGATGACAAGAACATAACTAAAATGACTAACTTTAAAAATAATTCGAATTTTGAAAAATCCTTTTAGGGAGATATTCTTGAATATCTAAACTATCGAAATATGGAAAAAAAATTTCGATTTTACAAATTTCTAGACTAGAATACCCCTTTAAGATTGATCAAGGGTAAAAAACAAACGAATCTCTGAGTCTAAAAAGTTAGAGATAATCAATTAAAACTAAATAGAAGATTTGGTATGTATAAATGACTTGTAGTACTTCTTGAAATCAACGTTTTCATGCCAAAATTTGGAGAAAAAAAAAACACACTTCACCGAGTAACATGAAAAAATATTAAGAACGTGTACTGTTATTGAACCCAAATATTTCTATTATTAGGCCATCACTCATCTTATGTTAGTTTTCCACTTTTTTAGTCCTCGTCAATGTTAGTAGTGGTCTTCCAATCCAATCTGAGGTTTTTATCACATCAGAAATACCAATCATAAGTTCCTTTCCTAAAAACTTCTCCCTGTAAAAAGTTAGGCAGAATACAAAAAAGGTAGATCTCGTATATTGACTGAAATTCCGAGAAAATAAGAAATAGAACATACTCATTTTCAACACATGAAGCGCCTAGAAAAGTTTTCAGTAAAGCGAGGTGGATCGAAATTTCATAAAGAGACCCATAAAACAAAAGACAAAGATGAATTTAACACTTAGAGATTCTGATAAAGTACTGTATTACAGTTTAATTCGAAAGATAAGAAGTCATGATGCTTAGTGAATATTTACTAAAATAGACTACAAAAACTTAAAAACAGGAGATTTCATCGTAGCTCAGTTGCCAATAAAAATATATCTGGGATTTGTAGAAAAGGACATTTCGCAACTCCCCACAAAATTTATTTGCAGGTGCAAGACTCATACTTTTATTGCAAGGGTTAGAACGGATCTCCCCACGGGTCCTGAGCAGGTAGAAAAAACTTTAGCACCCTTAAGACAAATTTCTAAAATATGCTCATTTAGTTTGTAATTAGATTGCTATCAGTGTAAACACTTGTAAGATATAGTTTCAACTTGACATGGAAGGTGAAGGTGTATTTATAGATGGTCAACGCTTTTTAAATTATTTGGTATCGAATCTATATCAAAGTCTTAATTTTGAAGTACCTAGTTTCTACAAATTCAATAAGGTTGCTTTTCGAAACTGAACCCGTGAGGAGATCCGTCTTTACATTTCAAGATTCATTTTATTGCTGTGTGGAGATCCGTTACCATATTACAAATATTTTATGATCCATGCGGAGTTACGAAGTGTCCGTAGAAAGAGTTAAGGAGGAGCTTGGTATATCTTTTACAATAAACTTTTTGAAATGTTTTTTTTAAAGGAAGATAAATGCCATGTAGACATATTAACTATGGAAACCGTCCATTACAACCGATTCAACAATTCTTGCCGATTTTTCCTGTAAGGTTTTACAGATTTGCACAGACTTGGACCATTACACATTTGACATTCAAAGTTAATAGTGCGATCCTGTACAAATCTGCAAGGGTTTTCATGGTTATCTTACAGATTTTTTCTTATAAGAACTTAAATATTTGCACATAATTGTACCATAAGTATTAAACTATGAAAAATATTAAAATCTGCTCCCCTATTGCATACTATCATAACCAAACGTACATGGAAATTGTAAACCATTTATTTTCTACATTGTCACCCAGCTGAACTGAAGTTTTTTGCAACTATTAGGCCATCAATTTTTAAATCAATAATGTCTTGGTAGGTAATTTTCCTTCTGCAAGACATCAACATATTCTTCTGGGTCATATACACGGTTAGGCTTCTAACTAATCTCTTCAACGTGTCAAATTCTCGTTTACATAGCAAGGAAAATGGCGATATATTTTCTAAAAGGGTTTAGTTGCTTGTAGTGCCAATAATACAGTCTTTAAAGGAAAAATAGAGGTAATAATTCTTGTAATCGCAAATTTTCGTACAGTGCCAGTGGGGAGTGCCATAAGCAATATACTAAAAATCCTGATCGCTGGGGAGTGAGCGAATTGATGGGGGTTCGTTTAAAGGTCACTTTTTCACGTTTTTCGTAACTCGTAAACCGCTGCCTGTAGAAAAAAAAAGTATTTATGTACAAGATTAAACAACATGAAATTCCTTTCCAAAATGGTCCTATTCATTATTTCTCTAGGATGAATAGTTTGTGAGTTACAGAGAATGGAATATCTGCGAATATTATTAATAATAATTCATCCCCTTTATTTCTCAAAGTATTCATCCTGGACAAAAAGTAAATATGACCTATTTTATAGGGAATTTCATGTAGTTTAATTTTGCACCAGATTTTTTTTGCTAGCGGTTTACGAGTTATTTAGGAAAAACATGAAAAGTGACCTTAAAGCGACCCCCTTCCAATCCCCTTTATTTCTAAAACTATTCACCCTAGAGAAAAATGAATATGACCTCCTTTGTAGGGAATTTTATGTAGTTTAATTTTACACCAGAACACTTTTTCGCTAAAGGGAGCGGTTTACGAGTTATTTAGAAAAAAACGTGAAAAGGTGGCCTTAAAGATAATAAGATTGAGTGAGCATATGCCTAGCCTACTGAAGAATTTTAAGTATTTTGGCTGACTTAATCCAAAAGCGCAATTTTTGGACTCGAACTGTTATTGAACTCGTCGATTCAATTGATTAGTTGCTATATTGACTAACAGGTGTGGTCACCTCTAGGACTTAGGACTACAGAAGAGGAGATCCATTAGGTTTTTTTCAAAATTCTAAAAATGAATCATTTAAACATACAAGTGTGTATGCATCAGTTTTTGACTAACAACTAACAACAAAAGCTTTTGAATAATATCGAAGTTTTGTACTTTCCATAAAATTTAGTATAATTAGCAAATGATAGGTTATAAGTAAAGACGTGTTTAAATAAAGGCGTGAAAAGGGTTTAGTATAACTGAAGTGTCATCATGTAAACAAACAAGTATAAAATTACTATCATTATCTCCTTTTGTAGCCGTATGTTAGTGCACGTATGTCATTTTCTTGGTAACAAAGGTATTTTAAAATAAGCCATCAGGAAGAGAAGCCATCAATGGAGGGTTTAAATTATTCCAGTGTAAATATCAAAAGAAATCAATTACCTTGTCTGTTCCCAAATGGCGTCCATTACAATCGCCGCTGGTTAATGATATTGCCTCAAGAGCAAATCTCAAATGAGTGAATACTGTGCACTATTGCAGTTGAATAATTTAGTTTAAAGGAACTTTGGTTCGTTGCCTTATACAGTTAACAATCCAAGCCAGCATTGTATGCAGACAATGGCACCAGATATGCGCTTAACCATCATCATCAAGACATAATACGAAATAATAACGCTGGGGCTAGAGTATTATCGCTGACGGCGATTTAGCCGGCATTTTGGAGGAAGAAATGCGACCGCAACACGCAAAACTACCCCTGATTATTTAATTTCACCTAAATTAAGCATTTAACTTAAAAATTTATGCAACCCACCTGCGTGTAGCCGCGAGATAAAGCAACTGGCGCGTTGAAACAGTTACAAAAAATAAAAAACGTTTAATAAAGTTGAATGCTTGACCTATTTCGAACGTGTAATATTTCAAACATATCGGATGCAGTTTAAAACAAAACATGTTATTTATCTCCCCAATATTTCATTTTAAAATGTATTTCTCTTCAACTTATTTGATTTAAACATCCGTTCAAATGTAGCAAACGCATGCAAAACTGGTTATGCCTGTTCGCTCTAAAAATATGATGAAACCAAAAACCAAAGAAAGCCGCAAGTGCGCTGCTTTTAATTTAATTTAATACGTTTCATGCAGGATTTTTATGAAATATTCCGTGAAAGCTAATTTGGTTATTAATTTTAAGTTGAGGCTCTTTTAAATCTGCTGACACACACCTGCAAAAGCCTTCAGGATAATAATAACGTGGTTAATCGTATAATCTTCACAGACCCCACAGTTTTCCTCGAGGCCAGGTGAGATACCGAACCGCGCTTTTCAATTTCATTTTTATTATCTCGTTTGATTCCACGAAAGGAGCGCAGCCAATCTTTGAATATTGGAGACCTTTGACTCCAGAAATAGCTGAGCTTCTAGAATATTTTCACGAAACCGAAATGGAGAACTGATTATTCCACGAATATTAATATTAATGAAAATGATTGCAGGAAAATCTTATCAAATTTTATGAAGGGTTAAATTCTCTAAACTATAAGTTAAGCACAATCAGTGAGGTGCTTTTGTAATACAATACGTGGTCACTGCTATACAAAATAATAGTAGCGTACTTATTGTTTGGAACTTGACACCTCATGCAACAGGGGGTAACCATGATTATTCTATTTTAGGTTGTATTCAAGTTTCGTTGAGATTACCCGTTGAGAATTGAGTTTACACTAAAATAAATGTGGAATCCCTTATTTCTGGAAATTGACCATTCGTCTCGGGATTTTACGATTCAATTTGGATAAGGAAGCCCCCAAAGCGCGCAGATTAATTGGTTTGTTAAATGTAAAACGGTAAAGATGTTTAAGCGTTTTTGAAAGAACGAAATGGAGGTGATTTATGTAGTAATTTCCTAGTTGGTCCCCCCGAATATACGTAGTGATAACCATCTGTACAGTCTAAGGGCGAGCTTAATAGGGGACCTTTCAACCTTCCCCTAAGCTCATACGCGGATGGTTTCATTAGGGCATTTTGAACACTTGAAAATTTTCGCTTCAATATAATTATTTTGACCATATCTGTCGCGTTTGGCTTTTTCGATATTATTTATTACGCTCCAACGGCAGGGGGCGGGTGTGGCACTGTGGCATCTGACTAATTCGGTTCAATTTTTCAATGCTTGGTGGATTGAATTTGTGTAAATGGAGTGCGCCCGTACAAAACTCAGATGGGTGTGTATACTGACTATAAATAAAGTAAATGGCAGGAATAAATCTATTTATTTTGGACACTTGGCATAAATGCGTATATTTATGGCTATCTTATCGCTTTTAGTTCAGGAGGAATAAAGAGTGTTTTCAACATTCTGGACAAAAAATAATAAAACGACGATGGTGCTCGCGCGTACATAAAATAACCGTTTTATTTACAGCAATTTTGCACGCTATATGACACGGACAAATCCCCAGGGTATTTTCTATGTATGTACGACAAGGGTGCACGTTTGCATGCACAAGAACCAGACACGCTTGTCAACCCCACGTCTCATCAGATACAAAAATTATTTTAGGGTTAAAACAAAGCTTTGATGCATGAAAACCCAAATAAATATTTCACATTATTTAATAACCTCCCTCGACCTTTTTTACAAAACCAGGCCACTGAAACTACTTTATTACCCTTCCACCTATTTTAGTATACATTTAAAAACATGGAAAAATAAAACAATTTAACTCCAAGAAAAAACAAATAATGAAGTAAATAATTAACTCATGCAATCTATTGAGGTATTAATATCTTCCTAAATGGTCGTCTCTTCGAAGAATCAATCTCAAGATATTCATCTGCAATTTCTTCTATAGACTTTATAACAACATAAGTACTTGAGACTATAACTCGTAGAGAGAGGTGATCAACTCTCCCACTTATTATGCAGGGAAAGATACAGCGAAAGGGTCCTTAGGGCACCTCAGAACGTCCTTTTGTTGAAGAACCTCATAGAATGGTAAGGAAGAACATCAACTGAACTCTTTAGAGCTGCAGCTTCGAAAATTAGAATACTACTAATGAGTGCTAACCTTCGAAGAAGATAAACTTGAATCTTGTATTTTACCATTTTCTTCTGACAAACGTCTTAAATGAATTCGATTTATTCTTATTTCAATTCCAAGTTTCCATAATGTTTTATCTCGTTGTACCAGAACTTTTCTTTGAGAATATATAATAACTCTTTAATTTTTTAGTTTTGACATTACCACATAAAGTTTCTGTATTTTGGTTATCTTGAGTTTTAATAAAGCATCTTTCGTTCCAAATTTTGGACGAAGTCCGTATTCTAGGTAATAATGTTCTTAATTTAATGTAATAATTTTTTTTGTCATATTTTTATAGCATTATTGTGAACTTCATATTTGCTTATTTAGATTCTTGTACATATACACCTGATGATGAGATTTTAATAATCTCGAAATCGATTGTGAATGTTTATACCTAAGGTATAACTTATTATTTAATATAATAAAGTTAGATACAAGAAGTTTACTCAAGAGTTTTACTCAAATATTTAACATTAATCCAGATCAGCAGTGTCACTTATTACCCAATTCCAATAATGTTCTTATTTTTCTTTCAATATGTAATTCACTTGTAGGTGGCAATTATTTTTAGGAGTAGCATTATATTCCATAACTACTAAATTTTTAATAACTTTAATAACAGTTCGTCCAATCACACCATTACAACGTGAATTAGTAGGGCTTGCTGTTGCAAGTTCCATCTCCAAATTTTTATAGAATTCATTTATTTCTTGAGAGTTAAATGGTTGCTTATCTGACAAAATTTTAGTAGGTAAACCATATAACATAAATAAGAACTTGAAAGTTTTGAAAAACTTGTAAAGATGTCTTATACCTCATTTTTTATTTATATGGCAATCTATATCTACTTCAAATAATCACATTAGTCTATGAAGGCAAAATCAATTCCAATAGTTTGCCATGGCGTTGAGTTTTAAAGATATTCATGCACAATTGAATCTCCTAGTTTCAAAACCCCATAATTCCATTTTGGTAAAATGTTGGGAAATCGCAAAGAACTGTTTGATTTGGTACCAAAATTAATTGAGTTTGTTGACTTTTGAAACAAACTCCATGGTTTTATGGTATTTTTCGAAAGATTTTGGTGGATTTTGCAATATAAAACTGTTATTCTACTGTAGCAGATATAAGACATACCAAAATTGGATTTGTCGGCTGAAAATAGGGGATCATTATGTTATGTATTTATTGGAATTTCAGAAATACATTTTGTACATTAATTCAGGTCAAAATTCATTAAATATAAAATTACAATTAAAAAATTAAACTTATCACTATTATAAAATTAAAAATCAGAAATGCTTAACCTAAATTCATCCATGCTATACGGGCATATTTTTATTAAGATTGACTTTATGCTTTTTTTAAATTTATTTATACTTAGGCCCTTCATATGTTTTGGTAGCATATTGTAATATAATGCACCAGTGTTGTGGTGATCTGATATGGCCTGAGAGTTTATAAGAGTTTATTTTAATGTCACTTTTTCGTATAGTATTATAATTATGCGTGTCTGAGTTTTTTGGTAAGCTTTTATACATTTTGTGTGTACTGGTTAATAATTTATATAAGTAAAGACCCACAACAGTTAGAATATTGTTATTTATAAAACTTTCCCTACAAGATGTTAGTGGTGGGAGACCAAAAATTGCTCGTATGACCCTCTTTTGACTTACTAAAACTTTCTGGATGTGAGAACTTGCACCCCAGACTAGTATGCAATAATCCAGAACAGACTGGCTCATTGCAAAATACGTAGTCATCAGTCCTTTTAGGTCTGAAATTGGTTTCAATTGCAAGATTGCAAAAAACACTTTATTTAATTTATTTGAGATGTCAGTAATGTGCTCGTGGAAGTTTAGGTACTTATCAATTTTGAGACCAAGGTAAGTTACAGACTCTTTCTGACATACATGAATCCCACCATATTGAACTTTAAGATTTAGTGGGTTGCGATTATAAGTTAAGAACTCAATAAACTCCGTTTTACTGTTATTAACCATCAAATTATTACGTTTGCACCAATCGTTAAATAAAAATATGACGTTATTCACTTTATCAGCTAAAATTTTGTCACAATCATCTCTGATGACTACTGCAGTATCATCCGCATACATAAAAGTCCTACAACCTTTCAAATAACTTGGCAAGTCATTAATGAATAAAATAAACAGAAGTGGGCCCAAAATGCTACCCTGGGGTATCCCTTTATCAATGTCAAATAATTCACTTTCATTAGAGTTTATTATAACTTTCGATGTACGATTAGTTACAAAGGATGTGATAAGACTGTTTGGTACACCTCTTATTTCAAGAGCGTCTAGTTTATTTGATAATATGATAAGATCAAGCGTGTCGAAAGCCCTTTTTCAATTAATGGTTGCATAATATTAATTTCTTTATACTTTTGGGAAATCATGCAATTTTTAACCAAAGACGAAATGTCCTATGATATTCCTTTGAAATCCAATGAACGGTGTGAACTTCTCGCACTCATTGAATTTCATCAGGGAACGCCTTAATAGGTGTAAACGGGGGATTAAAAACGCCGCCTTATGTGTATATTCACCTTTACACCTTTGATACTTTGAAGAAAATTTCTTGCAAAACATAGTTTTTAAGAAAATGAAAAAAGTCATATTCAAAATTATATGAACCGTTGATATGGCTATTTATTATCCACAGCAGTTTTCGATTGAAGTAGTTTTAAAGTAAAAGTTTGAAACTTACTATTTTCTTGCCTTGATCTTAAGTGGCTCGTATACTACAAAAGATATTTCCACACACGATAGCAACGGTCATGAGTGTACTTTAGTAAATCTCAGCTTCATGCGGAAAGTTTAATTCCTTGGTTTAACGTCCTTATAAATACTCGGTGTAATGATAATGACAAAAATTTGCATAATTCACTATAATAATTAAATACATATAATTTTATGCATGTTGAATAATTACACCCTGCGGCATTAGTTAAATTATTCCCACAGGCATTAGGTTCATAATAAAGTCCTATTTTTAAAATTAATGGTCGTTAGTAAAATTTTAATAATTAAACACGTTTTACTTTAAATAATTAATATGTTTTCTATAAAATTTAATAAATTTTTTATACTTTATTGATAACAGTGGTGTATGAATTTTTATTTCGTGTTTAAGTAAGATTTCGTTTCATTCAACATTATTTGCATTTAATTAGCAAATGTAAATTTAAAATTGAGTACTTTATGAAATAAATTAATGTAAAAACACTTTTCCCATTAATTTCTTCCGAGTATGTTCATAAATTAGCATAAAAGCGTATAAATTTTGCACATACAAATATGGTAAAAAAATATTCGCACGCCTTAATTGTGGCATATTGTGTGAAACTAACTGTATTTATAATGCACTTCTATTATTCCTCGAGGGTAAGAATTATAAAAAACAAGTTTGAGAACAATGCTTGCGAAATGATTTTTATAGCTGTACCATGGATGTAAATTCCAAACGTGACCTTTGTGAAGTCTAAAGATAAGTCACACTTTATGCAACTAGGAGCTTTCGATGTGCCTAGATCCAACTAACCGCATGTTTGTGGAATTACGTCAGACCATTGAGGGCATTCAGGCAAATAAAAGCAAGAAGATCACATCCTCTCTTGATGATACTCTAGGAATCCAGGATAACCGCGCCCTGGCAAAAAGATACCATCGCCGAAGCATTTCAGACTTTCAAAGCTACATGCAAGGGTTACACATTAAAGCAAGAAAAAAAAACGTGATTCCGCAATGCACTAGAATCATAATTCCGTAAATTAATCCAAATTTATATAATACAGGAGGGCAAACATGGCGTTTAATGTACGGCTGATTTAAATTTTAATAGGATTTATGAAAAATGCGCTTTTCATTTGAAACGCGATTTATAGCCAGCGCAGTTCTTTCTTTTCGTGTCCATGAATTTTTATAAAATTAAATTGTAAATTAAAAAACTCAGAACTGGATTTTTATAAAGCGAAACACGTATTTTACCTCTATGAAAGTAATTGCTTCAGGCGACGCGAATGTTCAAAAATCCTTGTTGGAAAACTGTAGGTGTAAACAAATATTAAAGGTTAAATTTTAACAATTAGAAACTCAAGGCAAATGACGTGTTTCATAATGTTTTGTTACAGGTGGAATGTTCATAAAAACCCGAAATCCCAGGAAGACGAATATACATACATAATTTTAATTACCTACAATGTTGATTTTAACACAAATTTAATTAAACAACCAGTGGAAGTTTTACTAATTGCTTGAAATTATATAATCGTTGAGTGGAACTTCAAAAAGAAAAATATTTTAAAAAACGAAAAACCACAGAGAGTACCAAATTTTCTCCAATCTCGTAGGAATTTGTTTCGCTCCAAACCAAACATTTGTCTAGGTTTCCGAAAGTCAGTTTCGCTATCAATCACGGAAAACATCGGTATATAGAAGTACATCACAGTCAAAACATCACTCACTCTATTTATAAAGATGGAGAACGGGAGAGGTCCTAAATTGGAGCCTTGTGGTACACCACTTAAAGCCATGTAAGGATCTGAGATGACACCACTGAAATGAACTATCTGAATCTACTTAGGTCTGTGTAAACAACATTCATTTGTTTGCTTTAATCAAAGGAGTTGGATATTGGGTAATTTTCATTAGAATAATAGTAGTGGATCGAAGACTCATAAAGCCATGCTGATTGTATTATCTTACTTCTAACTGAGCCAAGAATAATGAAACTTATTTCTCGTGGATTTTAAAGTTGTAACAAAAAGTGAAATAGAAATCGTTTAAAAGTGTAAGAAGCTTTAGGACAAATTGTTTCTGTAGGTAGGTGAGAAATGGAAAGAACATTTGAAAGAGAGAAAATAGTTTAAAGTAAAAACGAGAATAAAAGTTTGGAAGAAACTAGAAGTAATTATTTTAAGAAAATGAGCAGTTGTGACCAAAGTTATAGGATGAAAATGTTTAGTCGAAAGTAGTTTTTAAATAATTTGTGAAAAAGTGGAAATTGTTTTTGGGAGGTAGCAGTTTGTGGTTGGTAATTTTAATTTGGTTCGGGACGGTCGTGAAAAGTTTTCAGTGAATTTTCGCACCGGTTGTTGTCGGGTTGGCTTCCGCGTAGGACAACTTTTCGATTAATTAATTGCACCTGAAAAAAGCCGAGAAAAAGTTCTGTGGCGCGTCCGTGCTTCATTAATTCAAATTTATGCGACCTTCTTCGTTCGCCGGTCTGTCGTCCAACACTCGATGCAAATTATTTCGTAAGCGGCTTACCATGCATACGTAATATTTAATTATCGCAGCTCACCCTCGAAAATCATTAGCACGAAATTCCTGTAGAAGGCGCGAAAAAAACAACAACCGCAGCATTATTTCGAGAACGCCGTAAATCACGCGATTATGACAGGGAAATATTTTTTCAAGGCGTCTTCTCTTGTCGAATTCGGGCACACTATGAATCACGAGCCAATGAAAATGAAGGATTATTGTGCTTTGCTTGCAAAAAAACTGTTCCGCATCATTTTGATGTGAATGGAAGAGTAATGAAGCTGTAAGCTTTGCGCGGTTGTGCTAAATTACTGAAAGTCATGTTGCAATTACTATGTCCATTTTTACAGGTGTTTTTGGATTATGCTTGTTAAGATTTTTACACCAGTTAGGTGTTTTATTGCATTAGCTACACTCCGCTGGGTGTAATTTTAGACCATTTTGTTACAACATGAGCTTGTACTGCAATCAAGGCAGGTGACAGAGCAAGGTGGGTTCCTACTTTATCCAGCTTTCCCATGCTATTATACCCAAAATAACCCACACAGCGATTTTTTTATCATCAAATTTATTAATCCTATCACTGATTACAAAACGATAACATCACACGAAAAAGCTTTTATAACCACATTTTACTTATCCTCCTTTTATCTACATACTTTCACGCTTCATGAAATCATTCATTTATAATGTTTATGTCTAAGCTTTATTTATACACGACCTTATTACCTACTTATGTTTATTATTGTTACATGCTACATTTCGAATTGCATAACTATTTAAATACTCATCAGCTCTTTACATCAAGAAGCACTGGTATTTAAGTGAAGAAGAAATTGGTTATAAAAAACCTTCTCTATTTCCTTGGGACTATTGGGAATCACCTCTTTCCCCTTAAGAAAAAAATAGTGGAGTAAAGACAGGTGATGAATCTGGCCATTTAAATATTCCTCTACCTTCTTATTGTTCATTAGGTAAAGTTGTACTTCAAAAATATCTTGTATGTATATCCAAATTCCTCTATCCTACTTCCAGTTGTGAATTTTCAATTGAGGATCAATACTTTCTAAAGTAACCTGATGTCCAAAACCTCTATCCCTGAATTGGGAAAGTTATTCTTGGTTTTCATAAATACCCTGTATCTTTGAAGATCTTATAATTAGGAAATCCAAATTCCTCCAGCCTATTCCCAATTAGGATATTTCAATTGAAGATCACTACTTTCAAAAGCCACCTGATACCCAAAACCTCTATCCCTGGATTGGGAAATTTATTCTCGGTTTTCATAAATACCCTGTATCTTTGAAGATCTTATAATTAGGAAATCCAAATTCCTCCAGCCTATTCCCAATTAGGATATTTCAATTGAGGACCACTACTTTCAAAAGCCACCTGATACCCAAAACCTCTATCCCTGGATTGGGAAAATTATTCTTGGCTTTCATAAATACCCTGTATCTTTGAAGATCTTATAATTAGGAAATCCAAATTCCTCCAGCCTATTCCCAATTAGGATATTTAAATTGAGGACCACTACTTTCAAAAGCCACCTGATACCCAAAACCTCTATCCCTGGATTGGGAAAATTATTCTTGGTTTTCATAAATACCCTGTATCTTTGAAGATATTATAATTAGGAAATCCAAATTCGTCCAGCCTATTCTCAATTAGGGTATTTCAATTGAGGACCACTACTTTCAAAAGCCACCTGATACCCAAAACCTCTATCCCTGGATTGGGAAAATTATTCTTGGTTTTCATAAATACCCTGTATCTTTGAAGATATTATAATTAGGAAATCCAAATTCGTCCAGCCTATTCTCAATTAGGATATTTCAATTGAAGACCACTACTTTCAAAAGTCACTTGATGTCCAAAACCTCTATTTGTAGATTAGGAAGTTATTAGGATATTTCAATAGAGAACCTTCTATGTGCAAAAATCGTTAAAGGTGTTGATAATACTTTAAAGTGATGGTATCTGGTAATTAAATTAACATTGCAGGTCTTGTATTGTGTGTGAATCTGAGTGAAAAGAAGGTGATTCGTATGGGGGTCGTAAATTTTGTGAAATAAAGTAATTTCCATTGGGAGTCCCTAAAACGTGGGTAACGTGGGCAACAAACAAACAGGAGCGATTCTCCCCCGTAAGTAATAACCTGCGAATGATTACGTAATTACTTCTTCTGCCCTTTTCGTGTGTCCGTAAGATTAATGACCCAGCCGTGCCAGTTATCGTGTAACTGCGTTTCCATTTTCGCGTGCACTGCGTTAAAAGGATGGCGTTACAGTCCATTGGGTGCAAAGTAAAGGCGCAGCCTGGCAATTTACTTATTAAATGAAATGTAATAATAACAAAAAATAAACGAAACTCGTGCAGAGCAAGGAATTACGATTCCAGGGGTGGTTTGTAAGGGGTGGCGGAACGCGTTAAGTGCGTTTCCAATTTTCATGTACGAACTGCCACCTTCACTAATAAAATCCATCGGACTTGTAAAGAGAACGAAACACGTGGCGTTTATACACGCACGGATGGTTACACTATACACGTTCTTTGGGGGTGGTGCTAGTGGTGCTAGTATCCCTCTTGATAGCTCCGGATTCATGTCCTTTGAGGCTTTATGTAACAGTCAGAGATTTGGGGGGAACTCCAATTAAATCCAACAACGGAAATGACCGGAAAATGCAAATTTGCGTCACTCTTACGGTTTGATGCTAGCAACAATCAAGCCATTAGAAAATTAAAAAAACTTGCCCTAATTATTTCTCATGTCCTTTTAAGAGGATGCCCCTTTTGTTTCCAGGGAATGTTGCCTGTAACTCTAAAACGCGCATTATAAATACAACTTCCATTTTCATGCGGACCATAAAGCAACTATACACGAGATGGCTTTATTTTTACACAAGCCCATGCATTATGTGTTTATTGCGGCAGAGTATTTCGTTGGAATTTTTACCGTTCTTGATTACACAATAGTTGATGAAAATAATTATGTGCAAGTATTTTCCTGCTATTTTATTTATTTAAAAATTTTAACAACATTCTTGATGAGATATGGAGCTTTCAGGGTATCCAATATTCAATCAATATTGTCAGTAATTGAAAAAGTAGATACACGAAGAATTCAATGCAATCACAATAACTGAAATTTCTTTTATTTTTAAAATTCACCGAGGAGGATGTAGCAATCTTTATTTTATTTGTTTCTTATTGTTGTGGAGCTACAAACTAAAGTAATTTACAAAAATGCTCTGATGAAAGATACCTACACCCTTCCAGAAAAGAGAATACATTATTTCAATTTTACTATTCTCTTTTTGCAAGGAAAAGTTTCTTTCTAAAATAAATCATAATTTATATAGCCTTTTATGCGGTGTGTTGTTTAATAAAAAAGTATTGACTAATCAGAATATTAACCTCAATTCGGTTTTGGATTTTTTATTGATGGTTGAAGAAAATTCATGTTTCAAAATCTTGAGTCAACTGGATTTTGAAAAAACATCCATATCATGTGGAATTGCACCAGACACTGTAAGGTAAGTACTTCGAGCAGAGAGTATAATTTTAAGTTTTCTGTTTTGAAAACATGATGACCGTGGATGTAATAATTAATTAATAAATAAAAGTTTTAGTGAAGAAGCCACCTTCGAAAGTAAATGGTCCTCAAGTGTTTGGAGAGGAATCATAAGTAACTATATTATTGGCCCTCACTTTTTTGATGGAGCCCCAACTGAGGAGCTGTACCTCGAGACTTTCAGAGATTCACTGGCATTATTATAAAATGACATGTGGCTTCAGCAAGATGGAACCCCTGTGCACTTTCATCGGATTTTCAGACAATATTTAAATAATTGGCTACCTGGATTAACACCTAATGACATGGAAGACCGAATAAGACGAACATTTCAAACCATCACACCGGATATTCTCAATAAAATCAGACGTTTATTTGTACATTGTTGTTTGTCGTGAGCAAAATGGAAAGAACTGGGGCACCCTGTATAAAGTGAAAAGTATTATTATTGTGCGATTGAGCTGGCAAATAGAAAAATAATAGAATTTAAAACCCAATTTAAAGCTGTGTGTTATAAAATGATGGATTGGATTCGCATTATACACAGTATACTGTTCGGTAGATTGATAGTAAATATTTTAATCTCCAACATCACCCTCCACAATCGCATGTAGTATCGCCCTTTGACGTTCCTAATAAAAATCGCATTAAACTTTTGGAATGTTCTCTGGAGGGAAGAGAGCGCTGAGTTTTAATACTCCTCGTCATTACTGGCGTATGTAAATATTTCCTGCAATAAAAAGCTGGTTCGCGGAACTTTCGCAATATTCCCACCGAGGATAGGAAAAAGGGTATTATTTAATTTCTTAAAAAGTGTATAGTCGTTATATCGAGAAGAAATAAAAGCTTCTACTAGGGGAGGTATCATTACAACTCGCGTGGAGTTTCAGCGTCGCCTGCGCAATCTGGGTAATGTCCCCCAGGGGGTCGGTAAGCTGCTTACAACTCGGCCACTATGATTGGGCTAGGGACCAACTCACGCATCTTAACTATTATTTTTCTCCTCCATTCGCGCCAGTTTAGTACTGCCTAAATTTTTCCCTTGTTCCTCCACGATTAAACGATGCCAGAAAATTAATTGGATTGGTTAACCTCCAAAATTTACGTTTCTAGCTTAACTATTGTAATTGTAAACATTGACTTGGTTCAAAGGTGGAATTCCATCAATATTCGATTAAATTAATATTCAAACGTGTGTCAATAATAATCACTTTATGTCGACACTTCCAAGTCTCCTCATGAAACAGTTATGTCAATATTAATTCAACTTATCATCGCTGTAACTGAACCTCTATTATTGTCCCCAAAATCTAAACATTACGAAAGTGTCAGCGTCCAAATATTTATTCAACCGCTAAAGGCTGGGTGATAATCAAAACCCACTCAAAAAATAATTCATGTCATTGATACTGAGGTCATTTAAAATATAATGCATAATCACAACTCTGAACTTGCAGATTT
The DNA here is from genome assembly GCA_963971135.1 of Stenus bimaculatus. NCBI lineage: Eukaryota > Metazoa > Arthropoda > Insecta > Coleoptera > Staphylinidae > Stenus > Stenus bimaculatus. The sequence continues at coordinate 40,777,509 of OZ020183.1, read as the reverse complement.
ATATCTCCAGGTTGAGTTTGAGTAGTAAGCGGGCACGTTTCTATTTCCTAGCAGAACTAATATAGTATTTCCTGGCGTTTCCTTCCCCTCCCGGCCACGGTTATGTGCATAAGTTATGGGCTCTGCCGCATACGTTACGTGAGGCAACCATACATAATATAAATCTGTTGGAGAACATACATGCCTCACATTTATCGGGCATTACTGGCGTGCGCGGATCAATCAAAACTTCACATCCAATGCACACAATCCCCCTCAGGCACTTCGGCACACTCTTAAGCCTATATCTTGACTGAGTAATCCTCCCTGACTGAAATATGATTAATCTACGTTTTATGCCCCCATTTCACTACAAATATTATCGGATGCGTTTAAAACTCTCCCCTCTATTATTTATAGCCCGGCGAATTTTATTGCTTCATAAAAATATTAGAGAAAATTCTTGAAAATTCTGCTGATGAAATGTTTAGATGCTCAAACCTAACTAATAGCGCATTAATATATGTTTTAAGACACTTAATATATTTATTAGACCATAAAAATACCAATAAAATCGAATTTTATTAAAACATCTCACTACTCAAATATTCAGTTACGAATTCAGAACAGGCTTATATATTCATGTAATCCCATATTTGATATCATGAAAGAACGGAGATGATACTATAATTTTTGAACGACTGAAGAAAATGAGGGTTTTTAAATATTTTTTGTAAGAATTATATTTTGAGTTGTTTTAAAGGGCATTTTCTCCTCTGAGGGCAGCTTAGATGAAGACTGACTATGTTCCTAGTTACGACTACTTTTAAAAGTCACCTCATGTCCAAAACCTCTATCCATGAATTAGGAAGGTATCGTTGGTTTTCATAAATACCCTGCATCTTTGAAGGTCTTATATTTAGGAAATCCAAGTTCGCCCTTCCTATTCCCAATTAGGATATTACAAGGAGTATCACTACTTTCAAATCCACCTGATGCCCAAAACTTCTATTTGTGGATTAGGAAGTATCTTTGAAGATCTTATAATTACGAAATCCAAATTTTTCCATCCGATTCCCAATTAGGTTATTTCAGTTGAGGACCACTATTTTCAAAGGCCACCTGATGCCCAAAACCTCTATCCGTGGATTTTGAAGTTATCCTTGGTTATCATTAATAAATACCCTGTATCTTTGAAGACCTAATAATATTGAAAACCAAATTCCTCCATCATGTTCCCAATAAAGATATTTCAATTGAGGACCACTACTTTCGAAAGTCACCTGATGTTTAAAATCTCTATCGGTGGATTTGGATCCATGTTTTTTATAAAAACACTGCATTTTTGAGCATAATTAGGAAATTTAAGTTTCTCTATCCTATTCCCATTTAGGATATTTCAATCGAGGACCACAACATTGCTCTGTACAAAAAGGGGTTGATAATTTTAATAGAATGGGTAATTAAATTAACATTCTAGGTCTTGTGTTTGAATTTGAGTGAAAAGAAGGTGATTCGTTTGGGGGTCGTAAATTTGATGAAATAAAGTAATTTCTACTGGGAATCCTTAAAACGTGAGTAACGTGATATTTTTTGTAAGAATTACATTTTGAGTTGTTTAACAGGATGTTTTGTCCTCTTGGATGAAGACTACTCTACAATTTTTAAATTTTAAGCATGTTCATGATTCTATGTCTAAATTTAATTTGGGAATTGCGAATCCAAGACGAAATCCAAAAGATGTTGATTTATTTTCCTGATTAATGAGTTCCAATTAATTTTAAGTTGGGCCCACAATATTTAGTATATATTTTGAAATTGAAGGTATTTGTAGAGGAAGAGGGTATTTCTTGCTTCTGCGTACCACCTCAAAACGTTCTGCATATTTGGCCACCCTGTATACGTTGAATTTGTTATTCTTAATGCTCCACGACTGTAACTAATAGTATTTTTTTATTTCTAAAATTATTCCCCTTTTTGATCTTTAAATAGATGTTCAAGTAAACGTGATTGTTTACAAATAGTATAATTAGAATTCACAGCTCGAAAGGACTAAGATTCGAGTTGTATTAAAGCAAAACGTAAATTACGTAGATTAGGCTTGAATGAAAATACAGAATCATCCATTCATCAAAATTATCAAGAAACCTACACGTTAATAAATCTTATCTTAGTACATTAAAAAATAAGGATTAGTTTAAACTGCCATTAACATATTTTTGAAATAATCTCGAATCGTGATTGATTCGAGTAGTTTTAATTAAACCCACTTGTATAAGTAAAGCCGGAAGATTTGAAATTATCTTAGTAATTACAGAAAAAATGCTGTATTAATTATTAATTTTAAAAGCGATAACTCGTTCCTTGCAGCAGATTATCAGGGTTTAATTAAAAGTCGTGGAAAACAAACACGAGTTAATAAATATTTAATTATTTTAATAAGAATTTATTATTCAATACGCGTTCTCGTGTTGTGATGAGAAAATTCTTATCCGTGTATAATGATGATTTTACTTTGTAAGACTCCCATGTGTTGTAATAAGCAGTTTCGGAACAGAAGGTTGGTCATTAATTATTTCCCGTGTATCTGGCTGATGATCACTTAAGGCACATGAGTTTCCATGTGCAATTAGCGCCTCTTACTTGTAAAATCCTGAAATGTGAATAACTCTTCAGCCCCTCTCGGCGAATATTTAAATTCCTCGGCTATAAATAATCGTCTTATTTATTGCTATTGTACAACGATTGTGCTCATTGTGTTGCTGTAATAATTTAAAAAGCGCCTTTTGCCCATTACGAGGTGGGCATGACCGACACGAACCGGCATGCCATTTTAAAAGCCAACTTTTTTCTCCTGAATAAATCATGCTGATTATAACGTGTTGCAACACACTGCGTTTGCGATTTTTTTTCTAGTTTTATCAGTGCTGAGTGTGGAGGATTTTAAATTGGGGTCTTCGTTTTACTTTTAAATTTATCTTTTTTGCTTATAAATCATTTTGGCAAATGGAAACGTCCTTAATAAGCCCAGATTTATACTCAGCAATTTCAAAGTAGAACACCGTATTACCACAGTTAACAATTTCTTCACATGTTCACAAATTACTTTAAATAATAACAAACATTATTGATCAAAATATTAAAATATTTGAAATCGAAATCTTTACTAAAGAGGTTTAAGCTTTTGTAAATTTTTGTATCTTCACAAAAGCATATTCAAATAAGAAGATCCAGGTGTTGGTTGATTTGGATAAATATGTAATGAGTAAAATTCAGAAGATTCCTTGTATCCAATTTTATTAAATATATTGTAACCATTATATATAATTGGTTTCAGCGCTTGATGATGAGTTTCCCAACCCGAAACATGTAGCAACAATGTATTTAATAAAGTTGGATATAAGTAATCTTCTGAAATTTTCTCATTACGCTCCATAAAATTTTTATATGAAAGATCCTATGTTTTTGGCATGTAAGGATTTTCAAAATTTTAGGACTGGTGCAAAAACGAATGATCATTTGTTGATATAAATGTCAATACATTACCATATTTATTAAGAAATCTTGTCACTTGAAAGGTGATGACTTACCTAAAACAAAAGAAAAAATGTATCAAAAAAACAAGAATGTTAAGGTATTTAATTTTAAAGTTTCCGTGATGCAAGTATTAATAAAACGTTGTATTTAATTACATCAAAACTTTTTATGAATTGAGATTTTAAAGTAACTAAAGATGTTTTGGTTCATCGTAGAACAAAGTGACACCACATGTAACACCTTGTCAAAATGAATACACTACTAGAAACATGAGCGTCTTCATTTTCGATAAGAATATTAAATTACTTAAACCATATCTCACATGACTTGGCCCATCTTTTAAAAACTGAAATTTGTTACCAAAATAAACCGGTGAAAAAACAAACACGTTTGTAACACAGGAAGAGCACAAAAGAAAAAGTTGCTTACAAAAATATTGAAGCAGTAAAAATTGTCACCTTTTTGTACACTATTGGTCTAAAAGGCAAAAAATAATTTTAAATCTTTTTTTCAAAGTGATTCTACTAAATTTAACCAACTGAATTTTTTTAATAAAGAAATATAATTACCTAAAATTACCTTAATTTTGGGCCCTTGTAATTATTTCTGTATAAAGCTTCAACACATAACTATCTTTAAAATAGTAGCCTAATTAATTTAGCTTATAAAACGGAAAAAATATGAAAATCTGTCAAAGGAAACTAGAGATTTCCTGGCGCCCTCTAGCGGTCTGCATTTATTATCAGTAACTCGCTAATAATGTTCAAAGGACCTCCACATAAGTGGGATAACTTTTGAATCAATAACGATTTAATAAAGAAAAGTGTATATTATGAATGAAAATGATCTCCCAATTATAATACTTTTTGTTTAATTTCTTGTAAACTATTTATAGTACAAAAAAGTATGATCATCATAAGTTAACATCGATCGGATGTGCTTAATTCTAGGAAGTTCTGAAAAATCGTAATATACTTGGGAACAAGAAATAAAAAAAAGTAAGTTCAGATGGAAAGTTGGTGAACTTTTAAACAGCAGGTAGTGGGATCCATTACCTTACGCTCAATTTAGCAACGTTGAAATTAAAGTGTATTATCCATTTTTCATCACCTGCTACCTTTAATTTTGCACCCATAAACTTGTATTGCAAAAATTATGATAAATTCTCATAATAAACTAAGAATTAATGATCAAAACCTAGAAATATTTTTCAAAAAAACTGGTGATACAAAAGTAGAAATCTTTAAGTAAACACTTAAAATAATGGAGTTGGTTTTTAAGGCAGGTGTAATTTAATATTTGAATACTTGAATCCTTTGTGTAACAAGTTTTATCTCATTGGATGATATTGTTTGTTTGTGTGTGATAGCCATTAAATCATATGTCAGCAGTTCGTAATGAGGGTTAAACAAAGTTTCAATTAAAACTGAAACCATGTAAAATATTGACTTGAATAAAAAGTGTTTCATAGATCATGTTATGCTGTCTGGTCATCGAACCATGGTTGGTAAACAGTGGAGAAACGTACAATTCAAAAGATAACATTACCTGAACTTATCTTACTTATTTAGTATTGTATTTCAATCGCGTTCCAGTTCAACAACCAGCCATGCGGCAGATGATGGTTCAGGAATGAGTTTTATTCCTCTTCTAATCTACCAATTAATCTTTAATGATTTTTCGAATTAGTTTCTTTTATACAAGGCTTGTAATTAAGACAATTACGCTGTCCTTAGGAAGATAGCATCTTCAATTTTAAAACCGGTCAATACTTTCTTCGTTGACCAATTAAAAATACTTTTAATTAACATCATATCAATTTAATACCCATTTAAATCTTGTAAGAAATTCTTGTCACTATTTATTTAGAGGGATTGGATTACAGCTTGTTATTAATGATACCACCAGGCCATCGCTTATCTCTCTCTGAGTAGGCCATTTTATAATTTGAATTATGTCCCATCGTTTCTAACCAATTAAAGCCAGTTAAAAGCGACATCTGTACGTTTGGAAATTATCAACTATACCTAATAACAATTCGTCCCCGTTTATAAATACGGTGCTTTATTCAATTTTAGACCAACAACGCGATTTATTACTGCAGCTGTTACCCCAATTATCACCAAATTATTCCATCATATTTATTCACCACAAAGGTATATGTATAGTATAATTATTGCACCATCAAATTTAATTTTCCACTTTTTATTTGTTTAATAATTTTATAGTTCGGTTAAAGCAGTTAAAGTGGAACATTAAAACTCGTCATAAATTCAATTGATAAAAGTTGTAATTGGAAGATGGGAGCATATGTGGGTCACTGGTCAACCTTTTAATACATCTCCTGTTTTTGGAATTTCCTGAATTTCAACATGAGGTGTTTTTGGGGGAGTATTTTTAATAATAAATGAGGACTCTAATTCTGAAAGGGAAATTAAGAAATTAATTTCAGCCTAAGGCTCGAGAAAAAAGAAAGAACATATCGAGTCAAACGAATTTGAAATTCCTTTTGAAAGAATCCAATGAATATTCGATAAGGCATAAGGCTTTCATAAAGTGGCCATTGAAAATTAGGTAGTGTATTTTTGATGACACGGGGATTATTCAGTGTACCAATTTAAATAAAGTGGGAGAAAGAAAAAGCGCTGACCGGAAAAATCCGGTGCGTACGCATTGATGTTCGAACTTTCATTTTCCTGCGTGAATCATAAAGTCGTGGAAAAATGTGTTCACATTTGTGGGATAATGGTCCAGTTTGAATTTCAGGCTGGTTACCGGTGCGGTCGCATTGTTCGCGCTCTGGCGGTTTCTCTCATTAATATTATTAACGTTTAATTAAATCGCCGGCTTATCCTGCTAGCACTAAGCGCTTTAGTAGGGTAACTCAAATAATTTTAAGGGTCGTAATATGATTGTGGGAAAAAATTAAGCAATTCGCGACGTGCACGACGTGCTCTGGTGATCCTTTGTTCGAGTCCACCCTGTGGAGATTCGACCGATATTCACGTGTATACCTTCCAGCACTCACATTTGTGCTCATTCTTTCACAAGAACTTCCTGTGCATTTCGGGCACTTACCAAATAAAACACCTCTTTTTATCGCGTCCATCTTAAGTGACGCTCCGTTCTTTTCAGATATCATCTTAAAAAGCGATGAATATCTTTCTGACACACCGATTTAACACACACATACAAAAGACCTCAACGTGTTCAAGATTGATCATTCTCAAGAAAACTTCCCAGATTTATCGCTTTCTCGGATTTAATCTCTCAAATCTTGATCTATTTCTTTCGGTTTTAACTCCTAATTTAATTAGCGATTCCTAATTACTTCGCAAAAAATATTTTCACGAGACTTACAATTCGGGGTAATTAACTTGAAGCGAAATAAGAACCCAGTGAGAATTGCTTTAATGAGAACAACAAACAATTAACACGTTTCGTGTTTTATTTTTTAATTTAATTAATTATTTAGACACAAAATGCTTCGAAGATTTACGACTAGATTTATTATCATAATTTTATCTAAAGCTTTAAGAGTTGCAACAAAAAATATACAAACACATTTTCTTAACTGATCCAACCCATTTTTCCTCTTTTAATTGGAACGAGTCTTAATTTTCGCCTTACTAACAAAAGCCCGCTTTACGTACCACCAAATTTCAGTTTCATAATATAGGAAAGCAAAATATCATCAAAAGAATTTCAGATTTTCCAATTCATATATTTACAGGATGATCATTTGAAAACTCCACATTGATGAGATGTATAAACATTTGTTAAAACAGGTTAATCTTATTTAGGAGGGGGACATTTATTGGCGTACAAAAGATTACTCCACATATTCCTTTTAGTCCCCAAAACATAGATTACGTTTATCCCGAGCAACTCAACCCAGCTTGAATTCGGGTTGGCTTGACCTCTACCATTTGAAGTACATGTAACATGTAAGAGGTCAAATCAAGCAAGAATTCAAGCTGGCTTCCCCTGCTCGAGCTAAACGTACTCATAATATAGTTCACTTGTCCAACATTATTAAAGCTGGATTCAGATAGTCATACTTCCCTAGAGCCTGGAAACATACACACAAATTTCCTGAAAATCATCGCCCTATCAGTCTCCTAAACCATTTTGCAAAAATCTTTGAAAAAGTAATCTTAAGCATCAAAAAACGGTTTCTAAAAAAATATATTCATGAGAGCACTTATATGGCACTCCAGACTGATTTATAATTTATGGGCAGATTCTGGTCAAAATTAAAGGCCTTTAATTTAAAAGAAATAATGTATCCATGAAAATTGTCCATTACAACCCATATAACAAATTTAAATTTAAACGCCTTTAAACTTAAATGATTTGACCAGAATCTGGGCATTAGTCAAATTAAATTTGCCAGATAAATTTATCAAACTAGACAAATCCTCATCTAAAATTAAATTAGACCAAACACCAAACTCTCTCTTCTTCAAAAACAATGGAAGCTGGTGTCCCTCAGGGCTCTGCGCTCACCCCCTCTTCTTTTTAATATCTTCATGAGCGACACTCCTCTTCCAACACTCGACCATGTATTCCTTGGTCATATGTAAACAACACACTAATTGCCACCGTTATGCCATAAAAAAATTAAACTCCAAAATTAAAATAACAATAGAATGGTACCCCTTAAAATCCGAAATGATGCTCTTTTATAAAACCAAATCCTTCAAAACAGACTCTGCGAAATTCAAATTGAAAATAGCACACAAAATTAAAATTCACAAAACATGAAGAAATTACTAAAAAATTATCCATGTATAGGCAGACTTTACTGTCTCATTAGAAAAAAGTCTAACAAAAAAATTATTCTTTTACAACTCCCTCATAAGACTCATCCTAACCTATGCCAGCACAATTTGACTTATAATTCATGGTATCGGCTTTATTTCGTAAGTAATACCATCAAAAATGACGTCAAAATAACTTCAATATACCGGGTGGAAATGAAACTAGGGCCACCCCTGGCATTTCTTTATTTATGGAAATAAAAAATTAAAATTTTAGTATATTATATAATCTAAGAAAACAAGTCTTATGGATCGAATAAATTTTTAATTTTACTTCCGGTTAGATAGATTCTTTGTAGTATTCTTTGATCCAGTTTTTGACTGAAGAGAAATACTCTTTTTGGTATTTTTAACGTAGTAGAATTATATTGTTTCATGATGAGCAATTTTGATTTTCTGTAATATTATACGATTATTTTTTAATAACCAATAAATCGGTGCTGTTCTTTTTCAAAGGTGGTCCAGGTGTTTTTTGAGAACAATTAATTTTTTTCAGAGGAGATCTATGACTAACATCTTCAAGAGTAGCTATTTTGCTTGAAATTTCTGAATAGTATTCAGACGATATATCAGTTAGCTGTCTGTTTAGCATTCGTAATGTCAATGTCTCTACGTCAACATTGCTAATTATAATGGGCTGATAGAACTACCTCTTGTGGAACACATCGAATATCGTTGATCTGCATAAATACTTTTTTTGGTGATTTTTTAAATGTTTTCGTAGTTTTTTTATAAATTTCACTTTACTATACCGGGTGGAAATGAAACTAGGGCCACCCCTGGCATTTCTTTATTTATGGAAATAAAAAATTTAAATTTTAATATATTATATGATCTAAGAAAACAAATCTTATGGATCGAATAAATTTTTAATTTTACTTCCGGTTTATCAGGAAATGGCATCCGCTTTCTTATTTTAAATATAATCCCCTGATTTTTTCTACGTAAAATCAAACATTAGTTAATTTTAAGTATGTTTATGACAAAAAAAAAAAATTTTTAAACTTTAAGAAAAAAATTTGAAATTTTTTTTGGTAAAAAATTTGAGTAAAACCTACAAAAACTATTTTTAAACATACATATGGGATATCACAGTAACCGGAAAAAAACCCTCTATTTAATTAGGGGGTGGCCCTTATATCATCCCATTTAAAAAAGTAAAGATATTTCCAAAAAACGCTCCTTGAAAATTAAAAAAAATAATATCTCAAGAAAGGTGAAATAAATTTTGTAAATTACAATTTATTTTACGTATTTGTATTATTTAAAAATAGTTTTTGTAGGTTTTACTCAAATTTTTTACCAAAAAAAAATTCAACATTTTTTCTTAAAGTTTTGAAAAAAAAAATTTTTTTGTCATAAACATACTTAAAACTAACCAATGTTTGATTTTACGTAGAAAAAATCAGGGGGTTACATTTAAAATAAGAAAGTGGGTGCCATTTCCTGATAAACCGGAAGTAAAATGAAAGATTTATTCGATCCATAAAATTTGTTTTCTTAGATAATATAAGATACTAAAATTCAAATTTTTTATTTTCATAAATAAAGAAATGCCAGGGGTGACCCTAGTTTCATTTCCACCCGGTATATATGTGGATAAACTCAATCAAAATTTCATTTCCAAACTTTAATCAATCCAATCAAAATGTCTTATTCATTTTTGATAAAATTCAAGCACACCTCACTTGGAGAGATTCTCTTAAACTCCAAATCTGAACTAAGTTCATTTAGTAAGGTAAAGAAGAAATTGTCGAACTTAAATATTGTTACCTTAAAATTAAAAAATGATCAAATATACACTACTCAACAATTGATAGGGATCGAAGTGGAGTTTACTAGTAATTTTGGCTAAAATGTTGCAGTTGAATGGGGTCTAAACGTCTTCGAGGCATAAAATTAATTCTGGAAAGTACACAAAACTTGGTTTTGAATACAATTTAACCAAAACTTAACCTATAGTAACAATTCTACCCATTCTTGAATTTTGAGGCTTTCGATAATGTCGAAAGAAACAACTCAAAAAAAACTTTCATGGAGAAAGAATATTTTAAATTATGTAAATTTGGTAACAAAAACATCATCAGGACATATTTTAAAATATACTTTATCGGTAGTACTAATCGCATAAGGATGAGCATGTAGATGGAAATATTGTAGAGTATTGAAATTTTGTAGACGTGTAAACGACAAAATTCTAAGATAAAAGTGGTTGAAAAGTTTTTTTATAGCTGCCCCCTAAAAAAAGTTATGCCCCCCCGACCACTTTTTTCTTTGCCCCCAAATAACTTTTTTCGGTTTCCTCCGATAAAAACCAAATTTTAGTATGTCGTGTAGAATCAAAAACTAAACATTCTGAAATGCATTTGTCCACATCGATCTCTTAAAACGGCCGAGTTATCGTAAAAAAACATTTTTAAACGTCAAACGGGTTCCGAGTTTGTTATTCCCATAGTAACGTATATTTCTTCTTCACCGATTTTCAAGATTTCGGTCTTATCTTAAAGAGGAATGTTTTTTACGCAAATGGACGGAATTTCAAATTTTTCCGACCTCCGGAACACTTTTAAAAACGTTCCCAAAAAAGTTCATTTTTTTCGCAAATTTTTTCGCGGACCCACCGCTCCAACTTTAAAAAATCGCAGCGTCGCCGCCTTTCAAATCGAAGCGACCAAATTGGGCTCCTTTTCTTCGCACATCCTTAATTATATGTAGGAGGAGTTTTGTGTCTCCACGGCGGAGCCAGCGGCGTTCGCGAATTTTTCTTTCGAAACGTCAAAAATGCGCTTTTTTTGTCGGCAAAACGGAAAAATTTGTGGAGCTTATCGGGAGACTTTGGCCGACGGAAAAAAATCATGCACGGCATTTTCGTAAACTAGAAACACGCGAGAGTGCTTTTCGAGCTTTTCGTGCAGAAAATTTTGTTTTTAACTTTTTTTCGAAGGTCTAAAGTTTTGGTACTTTTTTTCAAGATTTTTTAAGGAAATTTGAAAATTCGCAGCTTCTACAAGAGTTAACCGATGATGACCGCGAACGGCTCAGATTATGGCCAAGGGAACCCTTAATGCACGAGAAAATATTCAGTTTCCTCCGACCAAATCGGCGGCATCAGGATTTTTTTTGCCAAAAGTGTAAAAAAAAGTCGTCAAAAAGCGGGATAACGAAAAATTTTGTGTATTACGAAATGGAAAGAAGGAATCTAAACACGAAAAATCGCTACACGTGACGTGTTTGGGAATTGTCCAAACCGGAACGGTTTGAAGGTTAAAATTCTCCATCTTTCGATTTGGACCCGCACCGACCCTCCAAAGTAAAAATTGCGTTTTTCCGACCTAGCCGGACCAAAATTAAGGGAGAGAGGGAAGGAAACGTCGGATCGTCGATCTAAAATATGCGTTGGAAAGGGCTTTTTAAACACTTTGCTGAAACGTAAAAAGTTTTTTGAGATTCGAAAAAAAAATTAAAATTTTAACGCGAAGAAAATGTTTGTAAAAAGTTGCAATTTCTATCATTTTTTTACCCTTCTTTTCTAAAACGGATTTAAACGTAAAATAGCTTATTTTAAAGGTCTTACCGTGCACTTTAATCTACAAAAAAATTCGTGTCGATATCTCTTTTAATTCAGAAGTTATGGCTCAAAAACCGCCGAAAATTTGAAAAAGTCACTTTTTGACATAAAAACTGCTATGAAATTTTCCCCTTTTCAGAAAAAAATTAATTTTGAAGGAACTACTTGGCGGATCGAGACGCTTGATGGCTTAAAATTTGCAGGATCGTTTTTTCTCTCAAATAAAGAGACATTTGTTCTGAACGCATGAAAATTGCGCCCTCCAGGGCCGGAATTGCACTCGAATTTTACAAAAACTTTGGAATTTTTTTTCTCAAAAACTATCTACCCGATTTTTGTCGTAAGCTACTTAAAATACTCCCATTCTGTGCCTTTATCTTCGATAAAAATTTCAAGTCTCTGCTATTAGTACTTTATGCGAAATTAAATAAAAACGAAATTTCAGAAAAAAAATCAAGCCCAAAGCCCAGGAAATTTTTGAAAATTTTTATTTTCGAATTTTTGAAAAAACGACCCCTCAAATGAAAGATAATTAAAAAATGAATAAAATTGACCGCTCAGTTCTATTTTAGGTACGTTATTTTTTTGCCACCATCCAAAAAACTACAAAAATTTTGGAAATCGCACAAGATTAAAATTATTTTACTCCCTTTAGTTTGAAGTTTGAAGTCCTAACATGCGCTTTAATCTAGAAAAAGATTTGTGTCGATATCTCTTTTCATTTAGAAGTTACGAATCAAAAATCGCTGAAAATTTGACATAAAAACTGCTCTGAAATTTTCGGTTTATCAGAAAATAATTAATTTTGAACTATTTTGCCGATCAAGACGCCTGATGACTTAAAATTTGCAGGATCGTTTTCTCCGTCGAAGAAAGAGACGACGGCTCTGATCACATGAAAAGTACGCCCTACAGAGCCGAATGTACTCGAATTTTACAAAAACTTTAGATTTTTTTTTGCAACAACTCGATTTTATTCATAAACGACCTCTTAAATAACTACTACTACTAATAAATACTACAAATTTTTACAAAACTTATTTTTATTTAAAAAATTAAGCGATCACGATTTAATTTTAATTAAATTAGCCCTCACTCAAGTGATCATGTCAACATGATATTGAAATGATTGATGCGGGAAAGTGTTTTTGTAGAGAAAGAATTATCTTTTTAAAAGTACTTTGTTTTAAAAAGATGAAAACAATTTTCAAATTTTAAATTATACAAAATAATTCGCTATTAAACTTAATTGTTCAATACAATACGATTTTAAGCCGCACTGTGAGTTTTAACAATACGTCTCTAACATGCCACTGAAATGTTTGATTAAAAAAAAGGTATTTTCTTCCGAAAGTTTTTTTATTTTAAAAAGTAGTTTTAATTAAAAAAGTGAAAACAATTTTCAAATTTAATTTGAAAAAAACGCCAACTTGTTTTAGCTATTAAGAGAATTTGCCTTGATCCCTATCAATTGTTGAGCAGTGTATAATGCTGACGAGATATCTTTACTTTTTGAAAATCTGAACTTTGTTGAATGAAAAATCTGCACCAGGATGGAACAATTCAAAAGAAAGATTAACAATAATGCCATGTATCAAAGCAAGTGGTATAGTTCATTTCATTAATAGGAAAATCAAAAAAACACGTTGTTCAATAATGTAGTTCCCCCTGAGATGTACTATCACTCTTCAAAAAATGGAAAAGCCTCTTTACTGAGTGGTTGCACAACCAGTTTATACCATAAGTCACAAAACATCTTCAAGAGCAAATTCTTGAATTCAAAGCTGTATTGCTACTCAACAATGCTTCCTGTCACAATAATTACGGTTGATGGTAACATTAAGGCATATTTTCTCCCACAAAATGTAACATATATCCTCGCATATCTCACTCAACTGCTCAATCAACAAATTATTAAATCCATGAAGGGCGCATATAGGAGAAAATTGTTGATGCAATTAAATACCATGCCTGGTCAGGACACTTTATCAAAATTGAAAAGTATTTGTATTAAGGATGTTGTGAATATGATTACCGAATCATGGAATGAAGTTTTAACAAGTGTAATTAAAAATGGATATAAGGTCATCTTCAACAGAACAAGTTCAGAAGATAGTGATGTATGGTCCTAGGAGGATATTATTCCATTTGGATGAAACGAAATAAAATAATAATTCCAAACCTATATCGACGAGTCGTTCCTGAGGAAACGTTAAAAGATGCAGAATCATGGAATGGTCTTTAGGAATAAGCGAAAACTACAAGTGGTTACGCATGAAGAAATACTAGATAATCGTTCAGGAAAGTCTCATGAATTGAACGATCCAGAAAATAATAATATCGACAAGGTGATCAAAGGTTTAGATGTTGCTGTTGGTTGGGCTTCTAAAAAGATTAAAAGAAAAAGGTTTTGTAGAAAAATTAAACCTTACGCGATATTTCTTTAAAATGGTTTACACTAAGGAAGAAAGAACACTCGCTATTTCTTATAATGAAAATCCTCATCTAACTACTGAAATTCACATGTAGTTTCCTCAAAATATCAATGTTTGGGCTGTAATTTTGGGAGATACTATAATAGTAGTAATATTTATGGAAGAAATCTTAAATGGAGGACGATATTTAGACATCCTTGAGAATATAATTGATCCTTTTATAACTGAAAATTTATAAAATCAGCAATAAGAAGATTGTTTCTCGAAGAAGAAAATTTATACTTTCAACAAGGAGGAGCACCACCACATTATGTTTTACTGGTAATGACCGATTTTCAGGAAGATGGATCGGACGAAGAGGTTTGATAAAATGGCCAACGCGGTCTCCTGATCTTTCACCATTGGATTTCTTATTTTGAGGACTCTTAAAACTAATTGTATTGAAAACTCCATCTGAATGTTTTCAAGACATGAAAAATAGGATCAATGATGGTTGTAGGGACATACCTCGAAAAAATGTTGCAAACGTTAGAAATGAGTTTGAAAATATTGTATTATTGTTTGCAAACGAATGGTGCATATTTTGAACATATAATATAATTAGTACTTCAGATGATCAATTTTTTTTCTTAGTAATTTGTTAAATGGAACTAAATGGTGAATACAAATTGTTGGTAATTGGTAAACAAAGTTGTAAATCAGTTTTCGATAAAAAAATTAATGATGTAATAAAAGTGAATGAAATTAATTAATTGTGGTTATTGTTTAGAAGAATGTAGGAAATGAGGAAGTAATTTAGGAAAAAATAAACATTAAATAATAAATATTTATAAGGGTTTAGTTATTATGCACATATGATTAGTACAAATCCCTTTCGAGCTTTATAAATATTTAATTAAGTTTGACTTTAATTAAGTCGCATTTAACAAGATTTATGTATGCACGTGAGTCGTAATCTATTATCAGCGTTCGAAGGCGTCGTTGACAATAAACAATAGAATGTTATTACCTTCAAGGATAGATGTATGCAAATCAAGTAAATATCCTATTTTTCACGTCGTAAACTATTTGTAAAACAAATTCAAACTTTTATGTTTTGATAAAAAGTTGATAAATTCAATTTTAAAGTACAACCCGGTGGACATTCTCGTTTTCCCAACTTATTCCAAGGCGAAACTTAAATCTGAAAAAGTGTAAACACGGGTTTGCACTCTTCGAATTCTTATGTAAGCGACCAGTTTTCCCCCGTGAGTGAATGGCATATGTTCCCGTCGTTTTATGCTTTTTCTTCCTGTCAACGTTAATATTTGAAATTTTCAATTTTTCATCGAAACCCTAAAATTCCTCGTGAGCTTCTTTGGGGCTACGAACGTTTCCGAAAAAACGACACGTGCAAGTATGCCAATGACATTTAATTTTGGTCAATAATACACGCAGGATGTTGAATTAGACGTAGAAAGTTTTTACTCAAACATACGTCGGTTACTTTATGAATAAATTTCAAAGCTAAAAGTTGTTTTACGATTTTCAAGATCAAAAGGACCAAACGAAAATAAAAGGTTGATATTCAACGCTTCATTGGTTAATCAGAATTTACTCCTGGATTTAATTTATACAAATAAAATAAATTATTCTTTTTCTATTTTAAATAAAGTTACCACTTCATGAAAATACACAATAACTCAACTAAATGCAATTTTAGCAAATATTATCGTAACAATGTTTATAAAACTAGCTCGAAAATACAATGCGCGATAAAATAGCATGGAAAATAGAATTTGTAAAATGCAAAATTCTTGATCGATTGATGCAGAGTGGGTGTCCAATTTAAAATAAGCCACTTTAAAAAGCTTTTGTAAACATTCTTTCATCCGAAAATCCTATGATTGGCCTGGTTTTATTTTTAAGGACACATCTCTTTATGTTGAAATTTAAGATGCCATTACAAATATCCTTAATTCAATGGTTTATCCATAGAATTTCGAATTTTCCAAATAGCGTCCTGCATTTTCACAAACATGGAAGTTTAGAAACCTATAAAGAGTTATTGAAGATTTGTCTATTCTGGTTTACAATCAGGTTTTAAGACCACTACGTTTATGGTTTCATATTTAAATTAGGATTTCTAGGATAACCAATAATTGTACATAAGATTATAAGAATTGGACTAAGTCTGTGAGGAAGGATTTAGTACGAAAATCTTTATTAGTAGGTTAGTAGAATCCTGAGTACGAAAAAAATAGAGTTTACGAAGTTTCCTACGAACTATTGTAAAACGTATCAAAATTCATGGAGAAAACATTTGTTAGTTTTTGAATTTGATTACTTGAACATTGAAATTACCAAATAACTGCAGTGAAACTTTAATTTCCTGATGAAAGCAAGTTTAAAGCTAAATTGCTTCCTATTTTGACGCGTCACCCCTAAAAGCCTTGAAAACTTAGATTAGTTCTATGTAGCGTTGTGTAAACCGTAGAGATACCCCATGATTTGCGATTATTTCGACAACTAACGCTGAGTAGAGTTATTACAGAACTTGTTATCTTCTTACCATCTTCCCCAAGACGCTATGAGACACCCCAGAGCAAATCCCCGTTAAAAAAGATTCCAATTCCGAAAAGTAGCCTAGATCTATTTAAACCCCACGACTAGAACTTTAATTACGTAATCGCAAACTTCATTTCCATATTCAACCACTGAATTTCTAATGATGTACGTGTATGACGGATCGTAAATTATTTATTAGGAGTTGTTCAGTTCCGAATTCAATGTAGCCTCATGGCGGTAACCAGATAACTGGACGAATTTTGATGTTCATTGTTTTATTTATCCCAGCTCGATTCTGCATGAAATTTTAATCAACTAATAATATCAGGGTACTTGCACTGGATAAACAATATAGACACTGTTTCATCCAAACATCACACTGGCTGAAAGAGAATTTTACATGAATAACACAATAAGTTCAGTTGCTTTTAAATTAAATTTTCGTTAAATAAAAAATCATGCTAGGAATTATAAAATTAAAAATATGATAAGAATAGTACTAATTATAAATATTATCTGGAGTTTTTGTGTTCTGCTCGTTCTAAATTCTGAAGTATCCAAGTAAGGTAGAGTTTTTTTTAATTTTCAGGCAAATTCTGGGAGGAAAATTAAAATATTTTAACAGTGGCCAAAGTTTATTACGTATTTAAACGAAAAATTTACATTTATTAATTGTTTCGTTTCATTAATTACTTCTACAGGAAATATTTTACAATTTCCTTTAATTAAATTTTAATTAATTAATTTAATAGTTGAAATCATAATATTTAGTACTTAAGTGGATGTTATGCCGTCTTTAATTAATCTTGGAAAACTGGTTTTAATCGTTTTTTGTCTGTTTCAACGTGAGAGAAGTCTTTTTTTCCTAAATTTTATTGCTTCAATTTAATGAAAACACTTTGAGATAATTTAGGTATATCAAATTTTCACGCAAATTTTACTTTAATTCAATTTCATTAAGTACTTATACATATTTCTTCTTGAAGTTTGTAAAATTTTTGGACTCATGAGAAAATCCTTATTAGGGTGCGATTATAGTGAGGCGATTTTACGCGCCGTGATTTTGGTTTACGCTAAAATGCGTTACTATAAATAGATCCTAAACAGTTTTTAGTGTGCCAAAAAGTTTACATTTAAACTTAGAAATATAAAGTTAATTTCATTGTAAATACATTAAATTTAGATTGAGAATTAGTTATTTAACTTTTAAGTTAATGAAGTTAAAAGGAAGAGACGAGATCACTTTGCTCGTTTGGAAAGGATGCCCTGAGGAAAGAAATATTAAGAAACAATCTCCCAGGTGTACACGAAACGGTTGATGTATAAAAATTAAACCATTTTTTGCTAAAAGTTTAAAAGGTGATGGGTGTACTTAAATAATATTGAGGAATTTTGATCCTCGTTATGCATAAATTATAAAAATTGGGTGTGACTTTGGTGTGAAACATGTCGAAAGTTCTCTTTTTTTCAGGCTTAAATTATAAAGCCCCTTAAAATATGCGCGATCCTTCCTGTCAAATATTAACAATGACAGATGCTAAAAGCTTTAAAATTTTAAAAAATTCGGGGAAAAGCAAAGCAAACTTATAAATTGGCACGACTATGCAAACCTGTTGTAATTCCAGCGACCAAACGGCAATTATCCGGATTGCGAATATCCATAATTCTTAATGGCAATTAAGAATAATTACGCAGCTTGCGCCGCGAACTTAATTAAATATTGCGAGCTAATTGAATAAGAATTCTAGGCATTTACAATTAACAAGCGTTTCTTTTGAAAAAATATCTAATAAACATGTGTCACTTTTCCCAGCGTTTTTTAATGATAATTGCAAAAAGTGAGAACAATGGTGTTATTAATCACGAATATCTGATTTTCATTTACGTGCCTGGTTAAAGATAGATAAATTAGTGCGTGTAATACAAAACTTACTCAAATCTTGAGACCGTGTTAAAAGCAAACATAACAAGCTGATATCACAATCTTATCAATGACCTTATACTAAATAAAAGTATTTATCCTCAATAAATTAAATGTAAGTGATTATTTTGGTCTTTTTGACTTGCAAATTAATTAATTTGGGCGTCATTCGTTACGAACTAGAGATGGATTGAAATGCGGGATAAGAATGATTGATATTTAGATGGGGGAGAAACGCTTCGACCAACTTTAAGAAAACGTTTTTGCTGGAAACACGAGCTCCAAGGAAAGAAAGATCGCCGATAGGAAATCACGACGGTGTTATTTAAATTTCTCAGGAAACACGTTTTGCTATTTTATTGATATGGGGATATGAAAACGTCCCGAGGGTTCTACGCTTGTAAAGTTTCCTCGCAGTTAATTTACTAGTACGCGGATTTACTTTTTGTTTTATTGAGAACTGGATTATTTATTACTCCAACAATCCTGAAACTACTTATCGGGGCACTCTAAATAAATATGTTGTTATCCAATGCATCTACCCAGATGGAATTTACGAAATTACACAGGAGATAACTAACTTCACATATCATTTACCAGTCTTGCAAAATTATATTGATTCTACAAATTTCAACACCTTAGGCCAATAAAGATAGTAATACTATCAATAATCTTTATGATTTACAAGTTGGTTTAATAAAAAATTCCTCAGGATAACAATTTAGACCTTATTCGTAAACTAGTCTATAAAATTCAGTCGAACAGTCTCAACGAGTAAAAAGTACAACAGGCAAAAAAGTTCTAGTTGACTTTGAAGGAATTTCTGGAAAGTCCAAGGAAGTTCTAAGAAAATCCCGAGGAAAATCCGATGAGTTCTAAGGAGCTTTAAGAAGTTTAAAGGAAGACCATGGAAGTCCAAACGAAGTCCTGAAGAAATTCGAGGAAGTATAAAGAAAATTTAAAATTTTCGAAAGCTGAAGATTTCCATAGAGTACCTAAAATGGTCTATTTTTAAAGGGGGAAGTCCATTACGAAAGGAAGTCCTTGTACACCAAGTTCTGCATATTTTTTACCATGTCGTGAGGAAGGCTTGAAGAAATCCGAGGAAGTTCCCAGCAAATTTAAAATGTACGAAAGTCAAGATTTCCTAAAAAATAGTCTTATTTTTAAAAGAAGAGCAAGGCTAAAGGAAGTCTGGGGAAGTTCATTACCTAAGGAAGTCCTTGTACATGTTTTCTACCGTGAGGTACCCCGTGGCACAATGATCATTTTTAGGGTAGGAAAATAGATCAAATTTCATCGCCAAAAACCAAAAAAGTAGGGTCCATATTATTTAGTTTTAAACTTGAATTTTAATAAACATCAATGTGTTACCAGAAACCTAAACCCAAGGCTAAAACCATTATCTTCAATCAGTAACAATCGAGGAAAAAATAATATCTCATACAAAAGTTGTTGACAAAATGTAAAAAAATGCAAAGAAAAAAGTAAAAAAAAAACAACGTTTTTAATTAATATACAGTCAAACTTCCCTAACTTAAAAAAAATTCGAGATATAGAAATTATTTCGCCATGTTAAAAACGAATATGTTTACACATTACAAACAAAATTCGAATTATGGAAAAATTCGAGTTATAGAAGTTCGAGTTATGGAAGTTCGACTGTATGTTAAATCCATCTAAAAATTAAGTAATTAATTAATTAAGCATTAAAATTGACAACTCACTCTTTTCAAAAAATAGTCTTCAGTTTTTTGATTATTTCTAAAAAAGCCAATTAAGATAATATTTTTTGACTTCTACAAATACAAATCAAGAAAATTTTGAGTGTCTAATTCTTATTCTTCACTTACTAATAAATTCTTAATGTTACTACTTTAATATATTTTTTTAAATAATTTTGGATGATTTTTCAATAGATTTTAAGGTACAATACATTTAATTTGTGTCCTTGATTTCATATGGTACCTAAAATGCTTAAAGAATTTATTACGATTCACCAGACTATTGGATCTTTCCTTTTGGAAGTTAGAATTATGTCATTTTTTTTCGCTCTTTGGTAAATGAAGGAAAAAACTAGGAACATAAAATAATAATGAAATTTCAGAATTCGAGAAATCGCTCCCATAATTGACATTTTTTGAGAAATAATCGAAAAAAATGTAAATTTCCATTGGTTTTCTCTTGGAGATTTTATTTCAACATTTTGTCAAGGATATTATTATTTCAAGATGAAATTGTACATTTAGAAATGCATAAGGAAAGTTTTATGAAAAATTACCTAGATTTTCTTACTACGTTTGGTATTATAAGGCTTCCTGAATCCCATCGATATTGTTAATACCAATTCAAAAAAATGAACTATAATTTCGCCTAAATCGGTGACCTAAAATTCAAAACAAATTAACTCCAAAACCAAAAAAGATATACCGGGTGGAAATGAAAACCGGGTCACCTCGATAACTTTTTTATTTATGAATAAAAAAATTTGAAATTTGGCTATGTTCTATGGTTCAAAAAAACAAATTTTATGTGCATTTTTTATTTTCGAAATCACTTCCGGTTTCACCGGAAACACCATGAACTTTGTTTTTTTAAATGTAACATCCCATATTTTTATTCATGGCTTAAAATACTTTTAAAAAAGAAGTATTTTTGAGATATTAGTTCTTATTTTTTTTGTAAAAAAAATTTTTTTTAAAAAAAAAAAAGGTTTTCGGTGAAAAGTACCAAAACTAATTCTAAATAATTCAAATACCTAAATAAAATTGTAATTTGAAAAAAAATTTAAGTGGTTTTTGAACTATTAATTTTTAAACTTAGTTAATGAAGATTTTATCAAATATCTCACTTTTTTTAAATGCAATGATGCTGGGTCATTCGACTTTTTAAAAAGAGGATTTTATAACGATTATTTATTTTATGTATTTGAATTATTTAGAATTAGTTTTGGTAATTTTCACCGACTTCGAAAACCTTTTTTTTTTTTGAAAAAAAATTTTTTTTCGCACAAAATAAAAACTAATATCTCAAAAATACTTCTTTTTTAAAAGTATTTTAAGCCATGAATAAAAATATGGGATGTTACGTTTAAAAAAACAAAGTTCATGGTGTTTCCGGTGAAACCGGGAGTGATTTCGAAAATAAAAAATGCACATAAAATTTGTTTTTTTTGAACCATAGAACATAGCCAAATTTCAAATTTTTCTATTCATAAATAAAAAAGTTATAGAGGTGACCCGGTTTTCATTTCCACCCGGTATTAACATTTTAGGTCTAATTGGTAAACTATTCTATAAAAATTCATTCGATCGGTGAAGTTCGTCACAATGAGTAAAAAACGATGGGTTCAATAAAAGAGGAAGTTCTTATACACGTTTAAGGAAATCCTGGAAAATCCAAAGAATTCCAAGGAAGTCCGAAGAAGTTCTAATGATCTCCAAATAAGACCTATGAAGTTCAAAGGAAGTCCTGAGGAAATTCCAGAAAGTTCAAAGCAAATTTAAAATATTCGGAAGTTGAAGATTTACGTAAAGTACCTAGTATTTTTTAAGTCATCCCCAAGGAAATCCGGGGAAGACCATTACGAAAAATGCATATTTTTACCGTGTCGTGGGGAAGTTCTGAGGAAATCCGAGGAAGTCCCAGATTTTTAGCTTTTTAAAACGATAATTTGTTGCTTGAATTTGTTCTTGATGATGCAACTTTGTTGCGAAATGCAATGAACTTCAAAAGTTATTTTAATAAAGATCGTAACTATCTTTGGTTCTTTTTGGGTGTTGTAGACTTTACCTTCACCCTCGTTTCAAATTTAAAATGTTCGAAAGCCAAGATTTTCGTAAAGTAAACCTACCTAAAAAATAGTCTTATTTTTAGAAAGGAAGAGCAGGAATGAAAACAAAAAAAGATAGACTCCATAACTTTTTTGGTTTTTGATTTAATTTCTTACCCTGAAGTTTGATCACTTACAAATATATTTAAGAGCCATTTCCTAAACGGTAAATATAGTGGTTTAGTTCTGCAGTCATAAAAGCTAGTACGAACAACATTTTTGTATAATTTTTTTTGTAGTTGATTTAGAAGTCATGTCTTTAATTTTTGCCAGAAGGAAAAAAAATTGGAAAAAGTACAAAAAAAATATAATGATCTAAAAGTACCTTAACTTTGGACCCCTCTAATTAATTTTGTGTTGCGGAAGGTAACTCTCTGGCAAGATGTAGCCTAATCAATTTAGATTATAAATCCGAAAAAAAATTGAAAATCTAACGAGGGAAACTTGAGTTATGACTGCAGAACTAATGCTCGATTTCATGATTTTTCACAATTTTTCCTCCCAAACTCGCGCGCCCTCTGGGGATTCGCATTAATTGTCAGTTATTTGGTCATAATTTGCAAAAAAAACTCCAGAAAAGTGTTTCCAAACGAAAATTCCTCAACGATTGGTGATCCATATCAATGAAGGGAGAAATAAAAGTCTTTACAACCAATCAAATGTAACATTTGATTGATCCAGAAAAGTGGGATGGATTTTCTATACCTTGTTATTATCTCCAACGGAAAATTTATCGCGGGTGTTTAGGAAGATGCTTTTAACTAAGTGTAAGCGAAACACTTTACCATTTTATTTAAAACAATATTGGAATCGAAGAAAAAAATGGGTATAAATCGGTGGATTTGATGGGAAATCGAATCCTGTTCCCATGCACCTCCTGTTTTTCGGCAGTGGTCATACCCCACCATGATGAGCGGTGAGCATTGCTAGTTGAGTATAGCCATACCCTAAGATTGACTCCTTGACTGCACCTACTATTTTTTACAAATATTCCAGATCTTTGGTCGAAATCGTGATTTTATGAGACCAATAAAATAATAATGTTTAAAAGTTTTGATGAATATACACTACAAAACTACAAAGTATGTACTGATGGGGTAGTAAAATATTTTTGAAATACATACAATAAAGGATAAGAAATTCTGGTAATAGAAGAGATTCGTTTTCTTCGTGAATTCAAGGAAAATTGATAATCAGCTTCTAGAATGCGAGAGATTGTTATTTCTGGGCTTGTACGATTATTGACTGGTAATTAGAATAAGCGAATGTGTATGTAAAGTTTAATTACTAAATAAACATGAAGGTCATTTGGGTGTATATTAATAACAAATTGAGGTTTATCGCGAATAAATTACAAGTGTTAGAGCATGTAAGTTGGCATAATTGCAAATGAACGCTTAAACATTGAAATGAATAGAACGTTGGCGTAGTTGGTGTTTTAATTAAATCAGAAGTAAACTAGACAGAAATTGCGACGTGTTTATCAAACAAAAGTCGTGGGTTATCGGGCACGAGTTTAGCCAAAAGTAAAAAAGAAGTGACATCAGCGCTTACAAAATAAACGCTGGTTTTAACAAAACGTGCATGCCTTGCACATCTATTGATGGATAAATGTTGTTTATGTCATTTAATTCCGATCATCAAGAATGGATTTATGCATTTATAAATAATCCTTCGATTATTTGTAACCATAAATAATTGGCAAAAATTCATTAAAAGGTTATCGACATTACCCTTAAATACCAGGAGCGTGTGTTTGTGTTCAGTGTTCACTGTTCACGAATCACGAAACGAAACATAAGGCAGATTCGACAGAGCGCAACGAACGGTACATTTTCCGTTCATTTATGTATAACACGTGAAACACGGCCATTTTATAAATAAACACATTTACTTGCATGCTGCATACGTCAGTTAAATGCTTCCTCTTCTATCCTTAGGGTTAGGAGCAATTCAATTAATTTTCTTCAGTTTTCGCCAGGATGTTAATAAGATCCGCTTCGAAATTGACAGTTTGTCTCGTCTTGAAAGTTGGAAACATACATGGTTCATAGAGGTGGAAATATCATTTACTTGAATTGGGTTCAAAGAACTAAAGAGTAAATGGATTCATGTTTTCATGGCAAATTTTGTTTTTCGTAAGGTTATCTATTACGTTAAGCTAAAGGAAGCGTTTTTTCCTCCAGTTTTCATGAAAGGTTTTTCAACTACACCATTTTGCTCCTCACAAAAATCTACTTTATTTACAATAAAACAAAAATTGTTCATAACTTTGATGATGCGAGTAAATATTTGTAAATTATGAAACGTGTCTGTCTTCTAATTTTAGTAGCTGTAGTTGGAGGTAAAAACAGGAAGGCAAGCCAAAGGAGATAAATTTACCAAAGCATCTGTGGTGATAATGGCTTCATAAAACAGAAAATAGCACTTTCCAATATTAATTAGTAATTACTGCAGGATACTACTTTTAATGCACATGAGCGTTTTTGTACGAATTATTTATTAATATTAACCACATGCATTTTGCTAGCTAATATGTTTATGATGTAATAATACATGATAAATATTCCTAATATTCAGAAAATTACAAGGAAATATTATCTAAAATTACCTTAACTAAAATTCCTAGGATTTTAAAGAGGATTTAAATGAGAAATTTATCAAAAATCATTGATAATAAAGTTTTGAACTACGTTATTTTAAGCAACTTATAACTTGAAACACTTTAGACTTGATTCATCCACTTCAATTTCAATTTCCTCTTTATATCCACTATTGGCCAATTATGACTCTTCAGTTTTAATCGAGGATTTAATTCGAAATTTCATATTAAAAAATTAAAATCATTTTTAGCTTCCTAGACACCCGCGATAAATTTTCCGTTGGAGATAATAACAAGGAATAGAAAATCCATCCCACTTTTCTGGAGCTTCTTTGCAAATTATGACCAAATAACTGATTAATGCGAATCCCTAGAGGGCGCGCGAGTTTGAGAGGAAAAATTGTGAAAAATCATGAAATCGAGCATTAGTACTCAAATTTCCCTCGTTAGATTTTCAATTTTTTTTTCAGATTTATAATTTAAATTGATTAGGCTACATCCTACCAGAGAGTTACCTTCTGGAACCTAGCACAAAATTAATTAGACGGGTCCAAAGTTAAGGTACTTTTAGATCATTATATTTTTTTTTCTACATTCTCCAATTTTTTTTCCTTCTGGCAAGAATTAAAGAAATGACTTCTAAATCATCTACAAAAAAAAATTATACAAAAATGTTGTTCGTACTAGCTTTTATGACTGCAGAACTAAACAACTATATTTTTCGTTTAGGAAATTGCTCTTAAGATTTCTCCGATTTTTTAATTTAATTTTTTTTGTATTTTGGTATATTATATGCAAGCTGACAAAAAATCAGATTAATGTTATTTCATCATTTATAAATTACAACTGCAATTAAAAACGATGTTAGAACATTTATCTAAATGTTTACTCCTATAATTTTTCCATAATTACAGTCTCCTGGAATTCTAAAGTTGTTCAAGGATTTTAAGTCTCATGGCAAAAGCAAGATAAATCATATCACGACTAATATTTAATAAGAAAGTAAATGTGCTCGTTTTTAAAATCAAATTTAAAACAAACTAAAAAAAAACGATTTCCTGATAATCTATTGACATGTCTTCCAAAAATTCGAAATTATTTGTTTAAAAAATTTTAGGTAAAAAATTTGCACAGAAATATAAAAAATTCAAAATGGTGTTGCTAATAAATTTATTATTTAAATAACGAATTTGTGCTTTACATAAATTACAACAGGAAAATAAATTTTAATTAGGAATTACCACCTTTACTATAATTAGCAGTACTAATAAAATTTTATAACATTTATCAGTCCTAACAAATAGTAAACGCAAACATTTTACACCATAATAAAATAATAAATTAAAATTAGATAATTAAAAACAAAATAACTCAGTCTTTCCATTAATTAATTTCCTTTTAGTTTAGTGATTTATTATTAATATTAAAAAAAAAACGGTATTAATCAATACGAACGCGTTTGTTCGCTATTGTTTTATGCGAAAGTAGGTTATCTATATTTAAAATAAAAACATGTGAAGAATGATTGAATATTTTGTTTAGAAAAAGATTAACGCGAGTTTAATCGAAGCTTTTATTAATCTGTTTTAAGCCTTGACGAATGATTTCAAAACGAAAAATAAAAATAATTAAATTATTTCTTTTAAACTTGAAATTTACATTAACTGATTATAGTTTCAATATTATTCCAATTATATGTGTGTTCATAATTATTATAAAATTGAGTGTAAATTTACACATCCCAACTCACAGACAAATCATAAAAATGGTAATAAATATAATAATTACAGAGGATTATCAGGCATGAAAATATTGTGAGCACTTCAGAGTGCAATATACTTATTAAGATAATATTTGGAGTCGAGGAACGATAAGGAACAAAATTTTCACGAACGAAATTTTCACATCAGCAGTTAAATTGAGGTCGTTTTAGTAGATAAATTATCTGGGACCACCGCAGGTATGTGAAAAACAGCTCACGACAAACCGGTGCCATCAGTGACAACTATTCTGTACAAAAATAAAAACCTTTATATTATAAATTAATCAAGTAGCTTGTTTACCATTAAAAACATGAACTAAACTAATCTAATAAAGAAATTTCCGAGGAAATCTTTTACAAATAGCTTTAATCAAAAAGTTACTACGTTTACATGCGGTATTGAAAACACTATGATTTCATCTGATATGTGGATCAAACATACTTGGGTGTAATATTTCAAAACTGCATAAAAATACACGTTTACATGCAGTTTTGAAAACGTATTTAAAACGCTTTGCTTGATTCTAATTGGTTTGTCAATTTGCATGTAATATTGCATGTAATTATGAAATTCTAAAATTGACTATTCTCTACGTTTACATGGAGTATTGAAAACATTTTGAAAACGCTATCATGATTTTCCAAAAATGTCGACTACCGTCCAATCATAATTAGGCTCGTAATTAGGTATCTTCAAATCGATTTCAATACTGCATGGAAACGCAGTACTATCAGGGTGTCTAACAACTTTAAAACGCAAAATTCCCTGACAAATCCAGGTATTCCAGACAATTTTTTTTTTTAAATTTCAGATTGATGTTTTATCCAATATGTGCTAAAGAAAAAAAAAGAATATTTTTGAAATTATTATGAATAATAACACCTTGTTTAATCTGACGAGTTTCAACAAGAAAAAATTGTTTTGTAGCTTAACATTTGAAAATTTTCAAACTAACCCAACCTACAATGTATATGAACACGCCTGCGGTTCGCGCATCAGTGATGAAATCATAAGAAAGAAATGAAAAATAATCGTAATATTAAGAAAAATTACAAATTTCCAAGTTGAAAAAAAATTCACTGACATTTCCATGATTAAATAGAAAAACTTGTGATTTATTTTCTTTAAGTCCAACTTTATTATTTATACTTTTTGTATAAATTAAATTAAAAACTATCGATTTCAGGATAATTATATCCCATCTTCAGGTTTTTAAAGAATCTTTATTGTCAAGATAATAGTGACATGTCACTAGATTCTTGATTCTTGAAGCAGTCCAAATATTTGTGTTATCCTTTAATTTATTTAATTTCCCTGATTTTTTCAGAAATTTCAAAATCCCTGACAAATCCAGGATTTCCCTGTCTTCCAGGTCGTTAGACACCCTGTGATATGTAAGTTTTCAAAAAAAAAATGTAATTTTCCCAAATTAAGTGATAATGATATGATCCTGTACTTCTACTACTGAATCCAAATTTTGAGTGTTTTCATGCAGTATTGAAACCGAATTGAAAATGCTAACATTAATTTTCAAAATATTTCGACCAATCTTAGTGTTTCCATGCAATACTGAAACCGAGACTGAAATCGTATTGTAAATGCTAACAGTTATTTTTAACATTTCAACCAATCATGAGACGACTTCAATACTACATGAAAACGTATTAAGAAATCAAAAAATTGACTATTGGCTAGGTTTACATGAAGTATTGAAAACGCTATCCTTGATTTACCAAATATGTTGACCAATCATAATTGAGTGTTTTCAAGTCGATTTCAATACTGCATGGAAACGTAGTATGAAATAGTTTCCAAAAAAATGATTTTTCCAAAATTAAGTGAAATGTATGCAATTAGTTTTTGAATAAAAAAAAAAAATAAAATCTCCTGGATTCTACGCAATCCAAAACTTGGGTGTGTTTTCATGCAATATTGAAAACGAATAAAAAATACTAACTTTGATTTTCAAAATATTTCTACCTCGATTTCGACCAATCATAGTGAAATCGTATTGAAAATTCTAATTGTGATTTTTAACATTTCGACTAATCATGTAACGTTTTTAACGAGATTTTCAATTCAATTTCAATACTGCATGAAAACGTATTATAAAATCAAAAAATTGGCTGTTGGCTACGTTTACATGAAGTATTGAGTATTGAAACGATTTTAAAATGGTATGCTTGATTTACAAAGTATGTTGACCAATCATAATAAAATTAAGTCTTTTCAAGTTCATTGTATGGAAACTTAGTATGAAACAGTCTCAGATACAGTTTTCAAAAATATTGAATTTTTTGATTGGAAGAACCATCAAATGTCATATCTACTACTCAATACAAAACGGGATACAAAAATTGAGCGTGTCTCCTCGCAGTATTGAAACCGTATTGAAAATTCTATGTCCATGCTATGATTTTCAAAATATTGGATTTCAATACTTCAGGAAAATATGAAATTTAAAAATAGACTATTGGCTACGTTTGTATGAAATATTGAGAACGTTTGAAAAGGCTATTTTCCAAGTATATTGACCAACTATAATTAAGTGTTTTCATGTAGATTTCAATACTCCATGGAAACGTAGTATAAACTTTTCAAGAATATTGAAATTTTCTAAAAGAACCGAAAATGAACAATTATTTTTCCATACAGTATTGAAAATGTTAACTTGATTTTCAAAATAATTCGACCAATCGTAATAAAGTTTTCAATTCGATTTCAATACTGCATGAAAACGTTAAGAGAAGGTTTTGAAAAATATTGAATTTTCTCAAAATAATTGAAAACCATGAAAAAAATACTATAATTTTAAAAATCGAATATCGAGTAAGTTTACATGTAGTATTGAAAACGTTTTCAAAACGTATTTTGACCACTGGTATATAAATAAGAGTAGCGCGTTTTCAATTTATTTCAAATACTACATGAAAACTTAGTATATAAAATTATTTTCAATATTATCGAATTTTCGTAAATTAACTGAAAAGTTTTATGATAAAAATCTTTTGCGCATTATGAAGCTCCTTGGTGATCCTAGTAACGTGGTACTTTAGTCCCGGATTGGACCGAAAAGGATAAATAGAATTTATCATAATAATCTCGAAACAAAAACCCAAAACTTAAACTACCGTGTGAGTTCCCACAAATGTCACAAATGTTAGTTTTAGGACTTAAACCAAACATAATTTTTGGATTAAAACTTTAATTACTCCAATGTAGTTGTGAATAATAAAACCTCGAATAAAACAGAAAAATGACAACGTTTAAACACTAAATTCAAATAAATTATGGCAATGATGGGAAATTTTTGCATACCAATTGAAAACTATTGCACATATGTATTATTTATATTTTTGTGTTTTTCTTGGTCTTCACTGTTTAATTTGTGTAATATACAGTTGAATCGTTCTGCCAAAATATCTTCCTTATTTTTTAATATTTTTAACTGCAATAAAGTGAAATGGAATCATAAAATTATTGTCTAAAAAATAGCTGATTTATTTTATTTTTAAATATATTATTTGGGAAATATTTGGCTGAAAAGTAACAAAATACAATTAAAATTAAATATTTGTTCCAGCTATTATTTAGGTAATATTTTTTAGATTTGATTCCATTTTATTGCATTTAAAAATATTAAGAAATAAAGAAGATATCTTGGCAGGGTGGTTTAAAAAAATTACCCCTAAAACGGCGCCAACTCAAAAGCACCGACTAAGGAAAACCGAAAAACCTAAATAATAAGCGCAATGAATGTACCAATCGGTGCTATTTTTTATTTAAATCAGATATTTAAAATGGCCTACATCGGCTGTCGTCAAAAAAAAAAAATAAAAAAAAAATCAAATAAACATAAATAAAATTTTATTTCGTTCTAATTTATAATAAAAAATGTTGGACGAAGGCCAGGAAACAATACAAGAGTAAATTTGTAGGGTTAGGAAATTTTTTCGTAAATAAATCAAAGAAATAAATAATTTATTAATATTCGAGTGAATCATTTGTGTGATAGCGGACCGTAAAAATAAGATAAGAAATTGTGTTCTCCTGCAGCAAAAAGTAGGCTGGCGCCTCTCGTTTTATTTTTCAAGTTCCGGGCGCATAAAAAGGAGTGAATAGGTCACTTGTTACGCGTTAAATAAAATATGGGATGCGCTATTTGTAAATAAATCAATTTGCATGCGGATAAATTGTAGTTTGTAGCACTCACTCTTTTTAGAAGATGTGATAAATCCATTTTTAAGATGGTGTGTAAACAGAACAACCAAAAATCACCAGCACTAATTAAAATAAACTACTGGTTTGAATAAAATTATTAAAATAAATTAAACATAATAGTCTAATCTTAAATCATCGTGTTACGAACGCGAAGCGTCGTCTGTCGTCTCTACAATATTCCGCATGCACTAGACGATAGCTCAACGAACACTGAACACGCTGAACACTCAGCTGAATACTGAAATTATTTTGAAACCGACGCGAGGTACGAGCAGCCTCGTGCCTGCAGGGAAACCTCTCTTTCTCTTCCACTGGATCCTCTTCGTCCTCTTGCCTAGTGGCGACGCCTCTTCCCAGGACGGATGCCTCACCAACTACCCCCGATATTTCCGCCCTTGGTCGCGCACAACTTTTTATCCCTTGTTAAGCCCAGGAACCAGGAAGGTTGATAGATAACGCTTGGGATGTGTTATTGCCAACAACTTTACAAAATCAAAACCAAGGATTCAAGGATTTAGATACCTATAATCCTTTCACATTTTACATTCCTCCGATTCCCCAAACTTTCAAGCACTTTTCTTCTTTTTCATCACTTTCACCACGTTTGTTTGGGAAGCGGCAACACCTTTACCAATTGACCAAAACTGAAGGCACTCTCTCAGGACCCGACTTATGCCACGTACACACCAAGCGAACGTAAGTTAACAAGCGAAAGCGTTCGCTTACTGTGTACGCTTCATCGAATGCCTCGTACACACCAAGCGAACGAAGGCGAACGAACGTTAACAAGCGAAAGCGTTTGCTCGGTATGTACGTTTCAACGAAGGCGTTCGCTGTGTTCCAACAGAGTGTCGACATCAAAGGAAAATGAGCGAGCGAAGATTTTGGAACGAACGCTGAATGCTCATTCGACAACGGCGGCCGTGTTGCTAGCAAACTTCGCCTTCGCTCGCTATCTTTCGTTTGGTGTAGACACATCACCACAAGCGAACGAACGAGCGAGAGTATCGGCGATTCCCTTCGGTAGCCTTCGTTCGTTTGGTGTGTACGCGGCAGAAGGCAAACGAGCGTAAGCGAAGGCGTTCGCTGTGCTCCAACAGAGTGTGTTTCAAAGGAAAATGAGCGAGCGAAGATTTTGGAACGAACGCTGTATGGACGGGCTAGCGAATGCTCATTCCACAACGGCGGCCGTGTTGCCAGCAAACTTCACCTTCGCTCACTATCGTTCGCTTGGTGTGGACACAACACCACAATCGAATGAACGAGCGAGAGTATCAGCCATCCCTTCGCTGGCCTTCGTTCGCTTGGTGTGTACGCGGTAGAAGGTGAACGAGCATAAGCGAATACTCATTCAGTAATGTTGACCGTGTTCCTAGCAAACTTCACCTTCGGTCGCTATCGTTCACCTGGTGTGGACACAACGCCACAAGTGAGCGAACGAGCGAGAGTATCTGCGATTCCCTTTGCTAGCCTTCGTTCGTTTGGTATGTACGCGGCAGAAGGCAAACGAGCGCAAGCGAAGGCGTTCGCTGTGCTCCAACAGAGTGTCGGTTCAAAGGAAAATGAGAGAGCGAAGGATTTGCGACATACGCGGTGTGGATGGGCTTGCGAATGCTCACTTATCGGCTTTGGCGGTGAAATCGGCAAACGTTGGTAAACTTCGTCGCGTTGTGTACATGTGTACACACCAAGCGAACGAATGAGCGACATTATCGGCGATTCCCTTCGCTAGCCTTCGTTCGCCACCCTTCGCTTGGTGTGAAGTGTGAACGAAGCATTATAAATCTTGTCGTTACGTAGCGATCTACGTTTTGACTATGGCCGCTGGAGAGGGTTAAGGCAGTATATTTTCCGGGAATCATAACGTAGATTCGGCTGGGACGAAATAAAATATCTTCAGGGACCTTATTCTTGAACACTGTACCCGGTGTAGTACTCTGTCCTTGTTATTTACATGAAAAATAGACGTAAGTCCTTGCAGTATGCGACATCGTGTTGTTCAAAAATAAGACCCAACTGTTCCAAAAGACTATCCAGCTTTTATAACTTGGATCGCCAATCGCTACGCTACGTAACGATAATATTTACTATATGCCCTCTTCTGAATATATATTTAGGTTTTTTAACGTAAGTTCTGGGTTCAGGGCACGATATGGTGGCCGAGGCCTTATCCTCATTTTCGGGGATAAGTTGTCCTGTAGGAAAATACTAGTTAGTTATTGATAGATTTGGAAACTTTACATAGAAACGTACTGTTTTTCCTATTGGATATTTTATCCCCGAAAATGAGGATAGAGATCCTGAAAGAGGTAAAACCAGCAGAAAATTTTTCGGATATCATAACGTAGATCGCATTCTGTCCTTTTTCGTTTCAAGTCGTTATGTTGTTCCGGAATAATAATCTACAATAATGATCTACATTCTACATTGTGGTGGGTGTAAAGGAAGTAAAACATTTTCCGGCTATCATAACGAAAACATTATAATTCGGCTCCTGATTCTAGATTGGAGAAGGTAAAACATCTCTATCGACCTTATTCTTGAACCACTGTGCACAATGTCGCGTTATGTCCTTTTCTGAAGAAATAGCCTTGTAGTGCCAAATGCGATAAGGTGTAGAATCGTTTACTGATTCAAGAATAAAGCCCCAGCTGTTGCAAAAGATTATCGTGGGTTATCCAGCTTCCACAACATAAATCGCTAGTCGCTACACTACGTAACGACATTATTTATAATACACCCTATTCTGGAGAAACTATTTGAGACATTGTCGATTTTGTTCTATACAGTGTGATTTGGGTTTTTTTTGACAGGGTGTAAAACTCAATAAAATATGTGGTTTGGCAAAATATTTTGTATATAAAAGAAAAAATTAAAAAAAGAGCACAAAAAATGAAGTAAAAAGAAAATAAGAAAAATATAAAACCTAAGATTGCCAATTTTTAACGGTTTAGTTAATACGCACACCTTGAGTTTACTATTTTATATGAAGAATTTTATAAAAAAAATTTTTGCCAAATGATTTATTTTATTGAGTTTTACTATCCAAAAAAAAATATCAACTTCATTTGGTATTTGGGGTTTTTTTAAGCTAGTATAGGGTCCGACTTAAAAATGTTGACGGTACGTAACGATTTACGTCATGACGGTTGGAGGGGGTGAAGCCAGTAGAAGATTTTCGGACTATCATAACGTAGATTCCAGATTCTAGATTGAAGGAGGTAAAATGTCTCCAGGGTCCTTATTCTTGAACCACTGGACACGATATCGCGTTATGTCCTTCTCTTTTACATGAAAATGTGTGTATGTCCTTGTAGTGTGATATGCGGCATTGTTTCGAGTCGTTAAGTGGATGAAAAATAATGCCCTAACTGTTGCAAAAGATTATCCAGTTTTTATAACGTAGATCGCTGATCACTACGCAACGACATTGTTTATAATACGCCCTCTTTTCCTCTTTATTTGGTTTTTTTGGAACCTATAATAATCAGAGAACAAATTAAGATGGTCGTAAAGTAGTTATGCAGTTCATAACGTAATCGCTACGTAACGACAAAATTTATAATTTGACCCCTGATTCCAGTTTAGTTTGCAGGATATAAGGCCACTCCAAGGGCCTTATTTGTTAACCACCTGACATGATGTCGCATTCAACTTTTTTAAGTTTCTTCAAAATTTTGAAAATTTTCGTGGGATTAATATAATTTTTCCTCACAAGATTTTAGAGTCGCCATAATAGAATGCTTTCCAAATAAAATACGGAGTACAATATTTTCTTTTCAAAATTTATATTATTTTAACAATTTTGGTAATTTATTATATCACCTTCATAATGACTGATTGAATCCTTATCACTTTGTAGCAACGTCATGGCCTTGTTGAAAAGTAAAACTGTGATTTCGCGTAAAACCAGTCAAGTGGGAAAAACCTGCTTGAATAACAATCATTACTCATTATTTTATACCAACAAAATTAACAATTAGATAGGTATATTTATTTACTTTCATCACAGGAAATAAGTTTTTTCGATTAAATAAAAACACGAGTTTAAAACAAGTGGACCTTACATTTGATGTGATTCAGAACAGTAAATAGTAAAGATCTCCGATCTCGTTAAACCAGTAAAAGGAAGGAGAGTTACTGATGCATTAAAATAATAAAGGCACTTCCATCCGTTACAGTTAAAATAAGGCGCTTGAAAGTAGAATTTAAAACCCCTAAATGTTTTTAAAAACTCTTTTTCAAAAGAGATACAAGCTATATTTACGACTTGTAGTAATAGTCGTCGTATTTTTCGAAATTAGAATAAAAAAAGATTGATAAAATTTTTCCTGATTTTTCATATACAGGGTGTCACGTTTGTGAGTGATCAAACTTTAGGTTTATTTAAGGTAGATGGAATTTAATTTTCAAAAACCTAAAAAAGTAGAGGTCTACTTTCTTTCGTTTTAGAGTTACTGCGTTTTGAATTTGAAAGCCAAAATTGGTAATAATAGGAATAAAAGAAAATTGATAAAAAATTCATTACTTTTTGAATAGTTTCTCAACAAAAAGTTAACTAAAGTGGCTTTTTGTCTTTTGAAACTACATTATTATGAATGATCAAACATTAGGGCTAGGGGCTAGAAAGTACATTTCAGGACAAACATAAAAACATCTCTGGTAATAATTTATGTACCATTTGCCGTAATTTAATGTCCCTA
This sequence comes from Stenus bimaculatus, assembly GCA_963971135.1. NCBI lineage: Eukaryota > Metazoa > Arthropoda > Insecta > Coleoptera > Staphylinidae > Stenus > Stenus bimaculatus. The sequence continues at coordinate 40,741,578 of OZ020183.1, read as the reverse complement.
GAAATTTAAAAAAATTATCACTTGAAAGCTACAAAGCTTCAAATTGTTAACTGTAGTAATACAGAAAAAAATGTTCAAAAAAATTATTTTTTTTTTCACTGTTTCGATTTGTTCTGAAATTAGCTAATTAAGGGAGTGTTCCTTTTGGTCTTTTGAAACGGCAAAATCGTCCCTAAAAATTATAAAAATTTTGAGTTCTTAGTTTTTTTTTGTCTTTCCAAAACATTGTTAAATTTTCTCCTTCCATTATTTTTGATAAAGTTCCAGTTAGTTAGGTTTCGATCGGAGTTAAAAATAAATAAAGAAAAATAATTAGGAACTCAAAATTTTCATGATTTTTATGGACGTCATGAACGATTTTGTAGTATTAAAAGACAAAACAGAACGCTCCTTTAATTGGCTTGATTCAGAAATAATCAAAAACACTTTACGATTTTTTTTATCAAAATTTCTTCAATGATTTATTTATTTCTATAGTTAACACTTTGAAAGATGATGGTCTTAAATTTAAAGCGATTTTTTTAAACCCTTAGGTACATTAAACTATTGCAAATGACACAGTTATTATCATTACATACATACTCATATTTATATTTTAAATATATTAATATAAATCAAATTAAAACTTTATTTTATTTTTCTGCAAGCAGATCCAGGGGTGTGTTTTTAATTTTTTTTAAACAAAACTAAGACTACAATTTTCTGCTTCACGATCCTGAACTTTTTCCAATTATATGGTTATAACCAGGGATGCAATTCTCATTTATGCTGCGTTTAAATTAGACTACTTTTAGGCAGAAACATCATTTCGTAGCTGCCTATTAAATAATGTCACACATTTTTTGTTTCTCATGTTTATGGTATCAGTCGATTCATATTTCATGGTTTAGCAAATTAAATTCGGAGATATACAGGGTATTCCGTAAGTAATACATAATAATGAAAGGGGTTGTTCATGACACCAAAACAAGCAACTTTTGTTAATTAACCCATATTCGGAAATTAACCATTAAGCCAGGGTAAATAAAAAAGATTTAAGGTAATTAAGTTAATTATTTAATAAAATTTACAAAAATTGTTTGAAATTTCGGCCATTTTGTTCAATGCACAAGGTTGCACGCTGGTTCATAGATGTTCGAATCCTCTGGAATATCCCAGGGATGGACAATGGTACAAGCAGCCATAAAGTCTTGCGAGAAGTTCTTCTTCTGTAGTAAAAGGCGTCTCGTACACCAGACTTTTCAAATATCCCCAAAGGAAAAAAAAATCTAAGCTTGTGAGATCAGGGGAACGTGGAGGCCAATTAACAGGTCCGCCACGACCAATCCAACGGTTGGGAAAAACTTCATCCAGAAATTGGCGTACATTTAAAGAAAAATGAGGAGGACACCCATCTTCCTCCAAGAAATGGCGATACATTACACCATTCAAACGTGGTGGTAGTAGGTATGGACCAATTAAATTGTCTCCCAAAATTCCAGCCCAAATATTAATAGAAAATTGGTGTTGATTTCGCCGACGGGATTCGACATGAGAATTTTCATCATCCGAAATCTGACTATTTCGGCTATTATAAAAGCCGTCCCTCCTGAAGCATGCTTCATCCGTAAATAAAACGAAACTGCCAAAATTAGGTTGAACCAAATGCTGTTGCAACCATCAGCGGGAAAAATTTACTCGAGATGGATAATCTGCTGGACTCAACGATTGAACACGTTGAATTGAATAAGGGTGTAGCAACTGTTCATGGAGAACTCTCCAAACAGTTGTTTGCCTTGCTCCCATGTTATCTGCAATGGCACGAACACTTGTGCTTGGTTCTTCCTCTATACGATTGAGCACTTCTTCCTCAAAGTGGATAGTGCGAATTGAACGTGGACGACCAACAGCTCTACGAGGTTCGACAGATCCAGTTTCTCGAATACGATTATGAATCCTAGCAAAGATAGAATAATGCGGTTGACGACGTTGAGGAAATCTTTGCTGGTACAGGCGCGAAGCTCTCAAAGAGTTACAAAGAGCTTCCCCATAAATGAGATGCATATCAGCTAATTCCGCATTGAAAAAAATCACCATTTTCGAAATTAATTAAGTTTAATAACAAACGTAATTGATCTTAGAATAGCACAACAGAATAAACCGATGTTGATTTACTACTATCGTATTTAAAGTTGTTCACTCCAAATTTGTATCGTGTTTTTTAAAAAATCTGTTGTGCACGGTCCATTGTAAAGACATGACAATAAATCGCAAACGTTTATTTACAAAAAAAAAAGAAAATAAAGCTATTTTTGTAAATTAAATTTTTAAATATTTTGTCTCAACCTAGTGACCTAATGGTTAATTTCCGGATATGGGTTTATTAACAAAAGTTGCTTGTTTTGGTGTCCTGAACAACCCCTTTCATTATTATGCATTACTTACGGAACACCCTGTATAACATCGTGTATTGATTGGTTTTCGAAAAACTATACAATGCAAAGTTGGAGGAGTTTAAGGGTCATAAAAATATACTTCCCGTTAATATCTTGTAATTCTTTTCTCTTATTTTGCTCATAATAGATATTTTTAAATGCTACTAAGATTTGGTATACAAATTTAAAGTAGTTTATGAGTTATCGCTGAGCCCGTATCACCTTATTTAGCATTCTTCAAAAATTTCTCTTAACGATTCTGAACTTTTTACAATTATATGGCTATAATCAGGGATGCAATTCTCACTTTTCCCAATCATTGCCAGGCAGACAATTTTGATTACTTTGCAATTAAAACCAGGAATGCAATTCTCATTTTATTTAGGAAATAAAAATAAAATGTATCAAGTTTATAAAATGAAATTTGTCTTCATCTCTAATAAAATATAAAGTTCTTTCTCTTTATAACAAAATTATAAAATAAAAAATAAATCACAAAAAACATAAGAGTGTTTTGTCACTTGCGGTTTCACGTCCTTTATTTCTTTTTTGTAGTCGTGGTTTCTCCCTCCGACCTCGTTTTATATATTACCAGGGGACGTTTTAAAAATTCTGAGAAATATTTCATGCACCCCCCATGCGGGTACAACTTAATCCACACTGGATGGAATACACCTTTATTTTTTCGTGTCCCTTTTTCGTGTCGGATGCTACGTTTCTGCCATAAAGTTTCACTTCCACCTCCACCTTCTGTGAATTGTGCGGACGTACGGTCACACGAATTAAGATTTCAAAGGATGCACCTGGAAGGTGTCATCTTATTTATTACACCCTGCAGGTAGAACTCAAACAACCTAGAAAAGGAGTGACAATTTTCAGAAGTAAACTGTTTAACAGTTAACACTCTCAATTAGTTGTTTATACTTCCATATTTATCACCGTTAAATTTTGCTAGATAAATAATAAAGGATAATAAAATGTTTACGTATGAACTTAAATACAAACTTGCATTTCTACATAACTTAGAATAAAGCAGCTTTTCATTTATAATTCAACGAAATTTATTTCTTTACTCGCTTAATTAGTATTTATTGCGATACTATAAGAGGGTTTAAACTTTAATTTCAATTCGAAAATCGTATTTTTGCATTGTTATTGTTGCGAAGTATAAGATTTGTGGATTGAGCAGAAAGCATGACGCCAGTCAATTTCCAAACAAAAAGCCCTTCCTTCAATATTTGACGTAATCTGCACTAACTCCAAATTACATTATAAGAATTTGTATTTAGTAATAAACTTGCCATTTTTAATTAAACAAATAAACTTTTAATTACTGTATATTGTTAAAATTAATAATATAGGTGTCTTTAATAATAAATTTAAAAATACTTAATATTAATTAAAACTTTACACAAAAGAATTTTGTATATAGAGAAAAAATCTTTTTTTAAATTTATTTAACTTTTAATTGAAGTCCTTATTTCATCGCGCTTCATTGGTCTTTTGTTAAAAAGTTTCCCATTAATGGAAGTTTAGGAAGAAAATCAATCCATGAAAGAAAAAAATCGACTAAACCTTTATAAAATTGTAATCCTCTGGTGTGAAAAATATCCAGGTGTACCAATAACAATTTATTAGGCCCAATAAAACTCCCATTTTACAACACGCGCTTACAACCTGTGTAAACTAAGTGACATTTACATAAAGCTGAATGGAACTGAAAAGTCGATTAGGCACAATAAATACCTATATTGCTTGTACGTGTCTGAAAATATTTTAATAATTATTTTCAGTGGAATTCCAGGTAATAACCGCGTTAAATTTTAGTGATTTTAGTCACGGCTTTAAAATAAATTGTTAAGTACAAGAGGATCAGTGCATACGAGTTGGAGTTGCACGCGGAAAAAATATCTACGAGCACGTTCTGGTTTTTTTATTACTTGTTATTTATGGGAAACCATTATAGTCATGTTTGCACTAACATAAATGTCTCCATTTGGAAAGCATTCTTGTGCACAATTAGGTCATACACATATAAGCTTTACAGTTTCCTGTTGTTAAATTGACGATTCCCAGAAAATCATAATGAGTAAATATTGAAGCCATTTTCTTCAATTTATTGAACATTTTATCTTTTATTGTTCACATAACTTCATAGACCGATGTTAGTCACACTTTCATGAAGGCTGCAAATTGCTCAGATTTCTTTTAGTTTGTGGTTAAGTGACCTCCATCACCTCCAAAACTATTTTAATCGAAATATTTGTTGAATTTAATTTTGAACTAAATTTAATTGTCCTAAATGTTAGTTTAGACATTTCCTTAGGAGAAAAATATTCCTTTAGACCTTTGAAAAGGCTTTTGTACTTGTAGGAACAAGACTTTTCAGCCTTCACAGTAGTTTAAATATACATTTTAGATACTTTACTTGTAAGCTCTATAGTTAAAGTACAATCGACCTATAATAATAGATAAGTTATAATACCTTTTTGACGAGGGACTCTTTTACATAAAAATCTAATAGTCCAGTCAAATTGTGTTTTTACCAGGAAAGTTGTGGGATAGTTTGATTTATTCCATTCTATATGTTTTTGGGGTGCAGAATCCGAATCTGAGGAATGCTAACATAATTTGGTGACGCAAAATTAAAATAAAATTATTAAAAAAATCTTATTTTTTGCGACTTTTTGATTATAACTCTGAAGCTATCAACTTTTCGTAAATAACCCCCTTATTCAAAATAACCTACATATTTTTTACTATTTATTGTATGTATTTTGAAAAGATGAAAATAGGCTCATTCTGTCTGTCTAGTAAAACATTAATGAAAGGGGTAGGTAGTTAGTTTTATGTATAGAGAGTTGAAATTTTGTGGGTGAATGAATGAGAAAATTCTAAGATTAAACGTATTGAAAAGTTAGTTTCTAGCTTTTTCTCAAAAAAAGTTATTTAAGGGGGTTTCAACCTTCAAAGTTTTTATCTGTCAAAATTTTTACATTTTTGGTAATATTTCTAGTTTTCGTGGTTTATTTAAAAAAGTGCTTTCATAGCCCGATTAAAAAGTTCATCAAGCTTCCTGAAAAATTAACAAGAACCCAAAGACTTTTTCGATCAGCGCGTAATTTCAATTATTCATAAATTTAGGCGCCATGCAATTTTAAGCAACAATAGTAGGTTTTTCAAAATTATTTTAAAAGTCACTGGAAGCTTGATGAACTTTTTAATCGTGCTATAGAAGCATTTTTTTAAATATAACATAAAATATTTGAAATATTAGCAAAAACGTGAAAATTTTGACAGTTAAAAATGTTGAAGTTTGAAACCCCCTTAATACCTAACGCAAAATCTCTTACATCCCCAAATCACATAAAATGTTAGTATGGACCAAATTCTGAAGATGTAGTTTTTGATCTGCCTGGACCTATCTGTTAAGGGGGCTGAGATACAACTCTTTTGGCATTTTTACCCCAAAATCAGACGTTTTTAGTGCGAAGCCAAGAAAAGGGCAATTTTATCGCCCTATTTTGAAAATTCGAGTTGTCGATCGTAAAGAGGGATATTTATTCTAAGAGGTGTACGAATTTTAATTTTTTCCAGGCAGGTTACCACGCTAAACAAATAGTCGATTTTTCCAGTTGTCGGCAGATATGTCAAGTTTTAAAGGGAAGCGACGGCATTTGGCCCCTTTTATTCTCACATCATGGAGGTAGTATGTTGAGGGGGGCCAAATTATAAAGACGGTAATTTTGACCAGTCTGGACCTAATTGTTAACGGGGCTGAGATACGACTCCTTTTGTATTTTTACCCCAAAATCTTGCGTTTTTAGTGCGAAGCCTTGAGAAGGGCGTTTGTTTCGTCCTATTTGAAAAAATTGAGTTGCATCGTAAAGAAGAATATTTATTCTAAAAGAGGTACGAATTTTAAATTTTTCCAAACACGTTAACACTCCCAAAAAAATCCCGAAAATGGTCAATTTTTCTTGTTTTATTTTCCGGTAGTGGGCACTAATTTTTAAAAATCGCGGCTCTGTCGGGTCGTAAAAGGAAGCGACGAAATTTGGCCTCTTTTATTTTTACATCCTCAGAATAGACCAGAACCATTTTAAGTCTCCAGGCGCAACCCCTTGGCGTCTCGGCGCCGGGATGTGAAGAGTGCAATTTTACCGATTTTAGATCGTAAAAGTACCAAACATTTTCGGCTTTCATCTCAAGATCCACCAATCCAAAAAAATCGAGATTTTTTTATTTGAAATTGGCATACATGTTATTACCACATTCCTGGAGTTCTTCTTGATATCTTAATTTTTAATGTCGTTTTGGCGCCCACAAAATCGCACCTTGTTTTACATGCTTTTTCGACGCAGACTTTGAAAATTCGTAACTTTTTATAGGAGCGATCTATGATACTCTAATATTTTTTATTTTCCTTTCTACTTTAATATTTATAAGCAGTAAAATCATTACTTATAGTTTATCACCATGGGCTTCAGAAAAAAATCGAGCGTAAAATGTTTAAAAAAATCGCCCAAAACACGGTCGGATTGTTGTATCATTGGCACCTAAAGTTTTTAAAGAACTTCAATTTTTACTTCATTTCCCTTAAAAGGAATAATTTCTTTATGGAATACGATATTTTGTATTTTTATACTCGAAGGTGTTGGAAAGTTATGCGTAACGTAAATAAAGTTAAAACTTAAATTGTAAGGATGAACAATGAATGTAATCCTCGAATCAAAATCGTCCACGAATAGGGTTTTTTGAATTTCTAAAAAATGACGAAATAGTATATTATATAACACGGGGCAAATATGCGTTATTTCACATCGAGTAGGAAATACCATTGTCCCGAATAAAGTTAAATTTTGGTGAGGTTTTCGTGACATTTCTGTTAAAAATTATTTTGCTCCCTAGAGCACGATGGGTCACTTTTCATTCCTAGAGAATAAGGATTGACTTTAGACATAATTTTGGCGTTTTTAATGTCAGTTTTTAATCTCGCAGGCACAAAGAAATTTTTTTAAAAGATTGGTTTTTGGTGGAAATTGACAGAATGAGCAATTCACCAGCTAACATAGCCAATACTATAATACAAATTTGTAAATATTTTCTATATTGAACTTTAAGTAACTACTTTGAGCCCAACTTGACCAACAACAACTGGGATAGACACCCAACACCAACTTGTTGGTCAAGTTGCACTCAAGGTTAAAGTTCAAAATAGAAAATATTTTACAAATTTTTATTCTAGTATTGGCTATGTTAGCAGCTGAGTTGCTTATTAACTTGTAATCATTCATTTATGACGAGAAATAAGTAAAAATAACATCATAGCTCTGAAAAAGGTTAAATAAAGATGACCGAAACCGGTAAGCATTAGATGTGAGAATGTTTATTTCAACAAAGTCCTGATAAGCCAAAATCCTAGGATGGCTATTACAGGATGTTATTTTAGTTTAAATTTATTGCGATAAATTTTCTTGTTATGAATTTTCTCGTGACGAATTTTCCTGAGAACAGTTTATGATCCACCACAAGGCTTTTACTTTTTACGGACCAAGAACATGCATTTTAAAAATATTTTTGACGAAATGTAGAAAAAATTCTCCTCAAATAGATTCACTCGACACGATGTCATACAGGGTGTCCCATTTTAATTAATCCAGCTGAATATCTTGGAAACTAAGCGATTTCCTTAAAAATGTTTTAGACAAAAATTATAGCGTTTCGAGGGGGACATTTAACAGTACCATGGGATTTTAATTTTTATGGGATTTTATGGTGTTTTTATGGAAAAACATTTTTTTTTAAATGGGAACCCATAATTTTTATTGTAGATCTTTAAACAATAATTTTGGTTGAACAATTTTTTTTAGAAAATTTCAATTTTTCATGATATTCACCAAAATAATCATCAATTTTGAGATTTTCGGTTCAGTTTTACTAGAAAACTAAAGCTTTTAAAGAAAAATCGTAAGAGGCAAAAAGTGATCTTTATGATAATCTTTGTCCTTATCTTTAATTTTAATATTAAAAAAATAATTTTACATTTTCGTAAAAAAATATTTTTTTTAAAATAAATTGAAAAAAAATGAAATACATTTTAAAAACTTTTTACTGGTTTTTCTAAATCTTTACATTAATTTAAACACTTTTTGCCTTTGTGGATTTTTCTTAAAAAAAATTAGTTTTCTAGAAAACCTGAATCGAAATCTCAAAATGTCTGTTAATTTTGGCGAATATCATGAATAATTGAATTTTCCTAAAAAATATTTTCAATCAAACTTGCTTATTATTTTTCATGGATTGTGAATCAATAATAAAATTTATAGGTTCCCATTTGAAAAAAAAAATTTCCCCATAAAACCCCCATAAAATCCCATAAAAATTAAAAACCCATGGCTCAATTATATCTCCCTCTAGAGCCGCTACAATTTTTGTCTGAAACATTTTTAATGAAATCGCTTAGTTTCCAAGATATTCAGCTGGATTAATTAAAATGGGACACCCTGTATAAGACATGACAAGGACACACTCTTATTTTTACATTTGAATGACAAAGATAGAATGATGGAAGTCGTATACGACATCGCCTTGACTGGTTCGAGCATAACTCCCCAGGACCTCTAACCTTATTTTCGGGGATAAAATTTCCTATAGGAAAAACATTACGTTTTTATGGAAATTTTCCAAATTAACCAATCTACTACGTTTAGCTCGAGCAGTTCAAGCCAGCTTGAATTCTGGCTTGATTTGACCTTTTACTTGTACCTCAAATGGTAGAGGTCAAGCCAAGCTGAATTCAAGCTGGGTTGAGTTACGTCATTTTTGCTATAGGATGTTTTATTCTCAAAAATGAGAATAGGGCTCCTGTTCGAGGATTCTCTGAAATTTTATTATAACTAATAACTACCTAAAATTTTGACCTTTTCATAGGGCCATCCTATTTGTAAATTCTTATTGTAATTGACGATTTTATCGGCATTTGGCTACTCATATTATTTTATAAAAATAGATGTATATTTCAGAATGTTTTTCAAAAACCTAGCGTTTAAATTGTTCATTGAAACACCCTGTATACTAAAATTGCATAAGAAAAAGTCTCCAGAAGATATATTATCCATGTTGTAGACGATTTAAGGGTTATCTTCATTACGAGTATTTTCGTTGAAATCTCACTTTAGGTATTTTAAAAAACCCAATTTGAGAAGACAAAAAATTGATCTTGTACATATCAAGGTTTTTGTAGCTTATAAATCATATTTAGGTATAACAAATGATTTCATTTTTTCCTTGTTAAATGTACATTGTAGGAATAAGGCCATAACTCATTCGCCGGAATGGTACACGTTTTTTGCTGCAGAAATCGATTTGGAAAGTAACAACTTAGTAACAGTTATCATTTTTATCAGAGATGAATAGTGTATAATAGCCTCACCGTGTGGTAAGCATCATGGTATAAAAAGAATTTATAGTAATTTTAAAGTAGACTATAACATTTGAACCCCATTATTAGTTTCCATTTCTCATACTGGTGAAGTCACGAACAAGCTGGGAGCAAGATAAAATGTAAGAGCGATAAAATTTTTATGCCATCGTTACTCTAAATAATTCATCCAACGTAATGCCATTCCGATATCAGAGCTGAGCTCAAAATTGTGGTTGATTTCGGAGCGGGGCTGTTCATATTCTATTTATATGCGGATAATTAACGAGCGAAAAGGCCCCGAAAACCATTAGGCCTAAGGAAAAAAATCGTTCAGAAGGGCTGTCAACGCACCAGACTCAAACCATTCTTTATTGTCGTTTCGTGACACTATCGTTCGATCGGTAACATCACCACAGATCTGCTTAAATCCATGCAGTGCCGGTATTTGCAGCTCACACACAAAAAACCCACATATACCCCACAAATATTTACCTTACCTTACCTAATAAAAAAATAACAAGCGTAGCGCGGAGAAAAGAAAAACTTTTCAGTTAATTCAGGTATAAACTCCATTATTAATGAAGGTGTTTTTTGGGAGCTTTTTATAATTTAAAAAATTATGCATTAAATAAACGTGCTTAAACGATCGTTTTGCTTTTTTACTGTGCAAATAAGTAAATGGGGTGGCTCATGAAATTATGAACGGAGAAATTTTCGGGGCGAGATGAAAGCTTGCGGCTTGGCACTACCACAATCCACACCAATTAATATGCCCCTTGTAGCGTAATCCGATAGTTAACATTGAAATCCATATCCCAGTGAAATTTGAAACGGAACGAAATGCGTCCAAGATAATAAAACAGTTAAGCAATATAATAACTTTTATGCAAAACTGTTTTAAAGTCAAATTTTAGATGAAAAGTAACGCTTTTACTCTTTCACCCTTACGGTTAGGTAGAATCAAAGGGAATTAATAGCTATTCCGAACTAAAATCACCTAACAAATTAATCCCTCTGAGGTAGTTGAATGTATATTAAGCAGGGGTGGAATATTCCCCCCTGTACAAATCGACCTCCACACCTGAACCACACATGCACACGAAAGGGTTGGTATGCGCTTGTATAAAGAACGACTTGTGTTACTTGGAGTGACCCCATTGGAAATACATTACGACTGGGCCGGGACCAATCTAAACCCTGTTTCGGGATTCATTTCGCACCCCCGGGAATGCCATATTGAGTGAACTGCGGCAAAGGCGAAACGTCGGGTTACTAATTGTATTTTAATAAATTATTGGAATATTTTAGAAAACATGCGAACTTACATTCCATCTACAATCCCATCGAATGTTTCATTTGGGTAGTTTGGTTAAGCCCCAAGGGGCTACTGCGTTAAAACGCTATCAACAATTTATTGCGCTCGTTAAAGGCACACGTGCTGTTTTTATGTTTCTTTGTTTTGCTTTTTAAAATTATTACCCAAATATTAGATAAGCCTACGCGTTTTCATAACTTCACTTTTCTAACTGCGTTATTATTAATTTATTTATTACACGCGCTTTTTGTTGTTATAAATTTCTATACGTATTTACAAGCCAATTGGGAATAATAACTGGGCTGAATGTTTTAACGGAATTTATAAAAGCCTTCGTAATAAAAAACATGGCTATTTACTATTATTTTCCATAAATATTGTAACAATCGAATATTTATTTTTCCACTATGCTTATAAACAGAAAACAAACTCAATTTTTTATCAATTACTTTATTTATACTATTGATTGCTCACATTATTTCTATTTTTTGAAACATTACATCATAAATATCAACAAATTTTACTAATGATATCATTTATAACACCTTTGTTCCAACAACGAGTTTTCTGACCGTCACATAAACTGTGACAAAACTACATTGCGCTTGCCCCCTAACTTTTTACCGTTCAAAGCGTATCCCAGAAGACAGTACGGTTTTTCAGTCTGTCGGAACAAACCTAAAATCATTCTCAGTATATTTTCCTCCAAGTAACAAAAGTTTTATCTAACTTATCTATTACACCTTTTCCAATTGTATTTCAGAAAGTATCAATTGAATTTCAGATAAATCAATTTATTTTCACAAAATACAATTGGATTTCAAATAAATTAATTTCATTTCAGAAAACATCAATTCCAGAATCATCAATTGTCTTTCAGAAAGCATCAATTGTATTTCAAAAAAATCAATTTAATTTAAGAAGGGCTAATTTAAAAAAAAAATATAATGTGAATAGTTTCTGGCGATGATTGTGCACATGAACATGAACCACAAACCACAACAGCCACATACAATTCATCAAAAATGTTCTTTGGCAGTTTAACATTGCACCAGTAACAATATTACGCTTAGGTCCTTTTACACTAATGTGAAATGTGAAACCCAATTGAAATAATCTGTTCTAAGATTAATGCAGCATTGTTAAAGAGACTCGCATTTTTCCTGTTATAGCTTCTGGTATCATGGAGCAAACTTAGAAACAATTATTGATGATGTAGCTGTTTTAGCAATGGAAGACATGGTTGCTGGTGGCTAGAATATTATATTTAGATAATCCAAAATTTCTGCGGCAAAATTTAGTTTGAATCAAAGAGAATTTTATTTTTGAAATACAATTGATTACCTCAGAAATACAAAATATACTTTCTGAAATTAAATTGACAAATTCTGATTTTAAAATGATGCTTTCTGAAATACAATACATATTTCTAAATTACAGATTTCTGAAATTGAATTGATCTTTTCTAAAATATAATTTAAAAAGGTGTAGTTAAAAAAACCACAAATTTTATAGTAAATACGATCCAATATCTTAATTTGGAAACTATTTCCGACATACTTTTGCCAATCTTTTCAAGTTTGTTTTTCTCCTTTGTTATTGATATCAGCATATCTACTTATACAATAATATGTTTTACAGATTTATTCAATGAAAAATTCAGGATCTAAAAGTTTGAGGACCATAAATGGACAAATTGTTGGGGCTTCCCATTTTACTTTTCAAAATGTATAAATAGTAGGTATCTCAGGAGAAAAACAGGGAAGTAAAGTAAAGGTAAAAATAAGAAGATTGATAAAGAAGTGAAGTAAAAATATTTAATCATATTAAAATTGGAGGATGATTGTGGAATGTATAATACCTAAAAACAACCCGATAAAACCAAATAAATAAAAGTAGAATTTCGCTAAAACTCAAAGTCGCAACTCCCGGCAGTCGCGGTCGACAGCCAACATCTGGTTTACATGATATTAAATATAAGTTTTGGTTACAACTGCTCATATGATGTCACGACAGATCGCAGTCGACTGCTGCGATTTGACTGAACAGTGAACACTTGAGAAGAAATCCGTAAAGTTCTAGACGATTATTTTGGTTAATTATACCCAAAAAATTAAAAATATAAATGATGAGGCTACTAACTAAAGAACTATACTAAGCAAGAAAGTCGGAAACATAAATGATTATGTTTGATAATCTATGGAAAAAAGTTGGTATTTCACTACACTCTCCTCTCGATGATACCGGTTTCAGAGTTTCTGCTATTTCTTCCTCGTCGTCAAAAATAAAGGCAGTTAAAGCAAAGTAAAGAGTATTTTGATATGAAATGGTAAAAAATTTATGTACGTGCGAAATACATCATCCTGCCTATAAAAATTTCATTGCAAGATGCAGTAAACCCATAGATTAAGTAAAATTTTGACCAATTAAGTACTTATGCCATTAAAAATAATATACTTATAAAAAAAAAGTTGAAGATATCAGATGTTGATATTTCATTAGATTTGATTCTTGTAATAGTCCGGGAGCCAGTGGCGGATTATCGCACAGGCGCATGAGGCGCGCGCCTGTGGCCTCCTAATTGAACCGGCCTCAAAAAAATTGAAAAAAATCACATTTTTTTACCAGTCATGGTCGTTTTTGAAAGGAGTTTTTCTTTCCAGTTCCAGACAAGTTGACTTTAAAAAAGATTCTCTTTTTGTCGGTTCGAACGAACCAGTTATACATATAGAAGGTGTCCGAAAAAGAAGTGCTCAGAAGAAAATCCTAGACAATAGACGAGATTTCGTCAACATGAAAACTAATACGCAGGACCAGCTATTTTGATGGGTCATTGAATTTTGTTCCTACAAAAAATGTTGTTAATTCGAAATTTTGTTGTAGTTCATAAACTATTTGATCATTTTAAAAGAAATAAGTTGAAAAGTCAAGCAAATTAATGCCACTTTGGCTTGAAGTTAAAAAATATCATCAGAAGAATGTTTTAATCGAAAAAAAATTCTTCTTTCAAAAAATTAACGAGATTTCACCTTTTTCTTGATATTTTCACTATCTTTGAAACAAGCCCCATAAAGGTACCATTTTTTATATCCGTAAAACTTCACATTAAACTCTGTCAATTAAGATTTTCTTCTGAACATTTCCTTTTGGAACACCCTGTACAATTTAGTTTCTTCTTTAATTTTAACTTTTGGTTATATTTTACAATTCATCAAATTCCATGAAATTTTTTGAAAAAGAGTATCTGGAAATGCTTGACCTGCCATTTTTTTAAAATTTCACCTATGGCGCTATATTCAAATTTTGCACTTATAAGTTTTCCTTAAACTAACCCCTGAAACGTCTGAAACTGATGTCAACTAAAAAGGTCATCTTATTTTATTTCTAAAAAATAGCGGCTTCAAAATCAGGTTGCGCCTCAGGCCTCCAAATGGCTTAATCCGCCACTGCCGGGAGCTAGTAATAGAAGAAAAGTGTATTAAACAGAACCATTACAAACTCCCTAAAACTTAATTTGTAGAACATCTAACTGGACAAATTTGATGGCTTGCGATTTAAAAATTTCCCGAAGAAAATCTTTAGAAAATCTACAATTTTAATCGCCATACATTTTGGGCGGATACAGTTGTTACAGATTAGTGTAAAGTTCTTTTGACGATCTGTGATTTTGCCGCTTTTCTGACTATTTTCATAATTTTGTTGGGTCATCAGGCAATTTTGATAATAGTACTGATTATTCTCTTTGGAAAGCAACAACGAAAAATCAAAAGGCCAGTAATCCAGATTCCTCAAAAATCTCAAATATTTGCTGAGTTCTTAGAAGATATTTTCCAAACAACCGAGTCCCAAGAAGAAACTAAACTAAATGAAAATTATGTTTGCCAAGAAACTCATGAAATTAAATTTGTAACCTCCGGAGAAGTCAAAGAAGAAATTAAGAATAGCATAAACCGTAAAAAGGCACAAGGATTTGACTTAATAACCGGAGAAATTCTGCACCAGTTGCCAAGAAAAGCCATTGTTAAAATAACTATCCTAGTAAATGCTGCATTCAGATTAAAATACGTACCCAGCTTATGGAAAATCGCGGAAGTTATAATGATACCGACCAATATCGCTTTTGCCAAGTGTATCAAAACTCTTTGAAAAATTACTGTATAAAGACTTAAGCCTATCATAGAGAACAAAAACTTAATCCTCAATCATCAATTCGGTTTTAGGAATAAACATTCGATGATCGATCAAGTCTATAGAATAACGAATGTAATCGATTGAAGAAAAAAAATCTGGTCTGCGGTCTTCCTAGATGTGGCAAAGGTCTGACATGAGGGACTTATTCATAAGTTAAGATCTATTTTTCCAAAACTATTCACAAAAATATTGGAATCCTACCTAACCGAAAGATTCATCAGAATTAAACAAGAAGCCGTCTACTCGAAATTGATGACAATAAAGGCAGGGGTATCACAAGGGAGTGTACTAGGACCAGTTCTATATTTATTATACACATCTAATCTCCCACAGCAAGAAAATTATATATTAGCAACTTTCTCTGATGATGAGACGATGAATAGACGAAAAAGTGGAGAATTACCCTAAACGAAGACAAATCAGTTCATATAAATTTCACCAATAAACGAATCCAAAATATTCCAATGAATATAAATAACCACATAGTGCCCTATGCAAATAAATCTAAATACCTTGGTATGACGTTGGATACAAAACTTCGTTGGAAAGCCCATGTCAAAAAAAAAACGACAAGAATTATGATTCAGATATAGTAAAATGTATTGGTTAACAGGAAGAAATTCTTCTTTATCCATTCATAATAAACTTTTGGTTTATAAACAAATTCTAAAACCAGTTTGGACGTACGGAATCCAGTTATGGGGCTGCACAAAACCAACTAACATGGATATAATACAAAGGTTCCAAAATAAAGTTCTAAGAAACATCGTTGTTGCTCCATGGTACATCAGAAATAATGATCTTCACAGAGATCTACACGTAGAGGCTGTAGTCAATGAAGTCCAGAGGTTCGCCCAGAAACATTTAGAAAGACTACTCATTACACATACATAAAAATATTGAAGTCAACTCCTCGACAACAGAAATTTAGTAAGAAGACTGAAGCGAACAAAACCATTTGAATTAGTACAATTACTAGTGAAAAGCAGAGTCACTGCAAGTGTAAAGTGTAAGCTATACTAAGAAAAGCCGATGAGTGAACTCTTAGTTCAAATTTTCAATTTATAAGTAACATTAAAATAAAATTGCTCATTAGTCTAATTAGACTAGATTCTAATACCATAAAGCTACGTAGTATGCTTTATTTAAATAAAAAAATCTGGCAATTAATAGTTTCATAGATTTTCGTCTAAAACATGACGTATTATGATCTCCATACAATTTAGTTGGCTAAAAAACTATGCGATTTAGTCCAAAATATCGATAATATGTCACTTTCAAATTCGAATAGCTCTATATACAGTCATTTGTACCTAGCCAAAATGTGTGGCGACTTATTTCCGCTTTGTTCTACAGATTTTAGTTCTGTTTACTTAATACATTTTTTTTCTGTTACTGGCTCCTGGACTATAATGCCAGTTTCATTACTTTTGCTTCTTCTTCCGCATCGTCAATAATAAATACAATGAGAATGTTTGCATGGTGTAGTCTAGTCTAGTGTCTAGAATTTTGTTATAAGCTGTTAAAAAAATGACGGCTTCATTTGCCGAGCCATTTCAGCGAAGTATCTCAAACGAGCGTCTAGCAGAAAATCTTCTATTTTCAATATTTATAAAATCGTGACGTCACTCTTCTTTTGGGTTGCCAAACGCAACTGCCATCTGCGACTATCGTCAGTCCATAGATAAGTGTGGTGCGTCTGTCGACTGTGACTGAAGGCTGCGACTGTCGACTGTAACTGTCCAAGAGAGATGATTCGAATATACATAATCACTTATTAATTAGTGCAGCAGAATATCTTTTATTTTGAATATTTATAAAATCGTGACGTCACTCTTCTTTTGGATTGCCAACGTTGAGTATAAACCTCCTTTTTAGATTTAGTATATCACTTATGTTTATTTCGACATTTGCGACACGTATTGTGCGTTTTTAATCTGTGATTTAATTACTTTTTGTTATTAGTTGTGGTTTTGTTTAGAAAGTGATTTGCTCGAGTAAATCATTCAAATGTTGGTATTTTTAAATATTGTGATAGGAACTTTTAACTGCCAGCTGCTAAATCAGTTTATGGGCTTTCGCGGTGGGTCACGCCAACTGTTGACTGCAACTGTCGACTGTGACTGTCACAGTCGCGGCAGACAGTGTCAGCGGAATCCTAAGTACGATACCTTATGAAGAAATTATGGACTTAAAACAGTGAGGAAAGGGGACAGAAAACCTATATCGCTAATTTATTTGTGTCCTGATATGAAGTAATAGAAAATAGATTAATCCACAAACCAGACCTAAAAAATATTGCAAAATAAGAAGTGAAATTGGGGTAGGCTAATATTGATTTAAACAAAAGTTTACCAGTAGGCCTGATATTCAAGGGAGGTATTCTTTAATAAAATTAATTACTTTAAATAAAATTAAGGTCGAAAAGGGATAATGAAAATGACTGTTTTCCGTTTTCACTTTTTTGTGGCAATTTTGTAGAACGATAACTTTTCTTTCTGGCCCACTTTATTAAATTACATAGAGACGTGGTTTTCAACAA
Organism: Stenus bimaculatus; assembly: GCA_963971135.1. Taxonomy (NCBI): domain Eukaryota; kingdom Metazoa; phylum Arthropoda; class Insecta; order Coleoptera; family Staphylinidae; genus Stenus; species Stenus bimaculatus. The sequence continues at coordinate 40,723,690 of OZ020183.1, read as the reverse complement.
TGCCTCAAATTTCGGTTTATTAATGTAAAAGAAGGGTGTTTCACTAAAAGGTGCGAGAAATGGCGCTCGGAAAAATGGGAGGTGAAAGGGGGTAGTTAAAACGCGGTTCATTTTTCACGCTCGCGTTTTATTATTAATCCTGGCCCCTCATCGAAATTTTCCGTACGGAAGAGGATCGGATAATGCCGTTATATTGTTAATAATATTTTTTGTCGGATGTAATTTCTGCGGTAGTCCTTTAAAATCGCTCGGTGAATAGATCGGGATCCCTTTGTACCGAGCAGCAAATGCCCCATTTGTATGAATGTCACATGTCTTTATTTATTGACTGGCAGATTTTGCTTCAAAGGAGAAATTGTATTTTATTAGCTTGGCTTGCGTGTATTCAATAAGATTGCATTACTGAAAAAAATTCATTGTAGTCAAAATTAATAATAAATCATTTATAATATGAATCTTTTAAAAAGGGTAATTCCCCAATAATGTACCCACTTTTTACCCTTACCTAAGTAGAAACTTTTATTTTTTATTTTACTACCCTCTTCCATAAATTAAAATTTAAAAAGAAAATTAACGTGGCTAAATGTTCTGAGTTAATATCTCAAAATTGAGGTAACGCCTTCAGGCATGTTCGGAAATATTCAGTCACGTCCAGACACATTCTTTAATATTCGGAATATGTTACAATTTTAGAATAATCAGTTTAAACAAGAATCGGTTTTTCCGCGATGTTCAGATACATTCAGTCATATTCAGATATACTCGCGCATATTCAGGCAGCTTAAAAAATGTTTAGAAGCATCCACAAACATTCGTGATATTAAATAAATGGTTAGTCAGACTAACTGACCATTTATTTAATATTCTTAACAGACACTAATTTGTCTCATTTGAACATTCGTGATGTTCGTAAAGTGATAAGGTTGTAGAGTTATCATTTTAAACTAGTATCGGTGATATTCAGCCATGTTTAGATACATTCAGTCATATACGGATACGAAGTATATCGAGCATCTTCAAGCACATTCAAGCACTTTCAGAAATGTTTAGACGCGTCCAGTCACATTCCGTTGATGTTACGACTTTACAGTCATCATTTTAAAATAGTACTGATGATATTCAGTCATATTCGGAGATACTCAAGTGTGTTCGGATATATTCAGTCACGTTCTGACATATTCGTTGATGTTCGGAAAGTGTTACGATTGAAGGGTCATCATTTTAAACTAGTGTAGGTTATATTCAGCCATGTTCAGATACATTTAAGTATATCAAGCATCTTCGGAAAACTTTAGATGCATCCATTGATGTTCGGAAAGTGTTCGACTATCGATAATATTCAGCCATGTTCAGTCTCATTTAGTCATGTTCGAAGATACTCAAATGTACTTCAGGCATGTTCGGAAATATTCAGTTACGTCCAGACATAGTCATTGATTTAGCGCTACTGTCTGATCGTCTGATTCGGGAGAAATAAATCAGATATCAGAACACACAATATATCTTCTCGGTTAATATCTCAAAATTGAGGTACTTTCCTTAATATTTATTATCAAAACCTCGTATAAATTCCGATTTTTCAGCAATTTGACTAAAAGTTGCACACCAGATTTTATTTTACCCAATTTATTTGTTTAAAAATTTGATTTGAAATTTTATAAGACAAAAAGAAAAACTTAAGGAAGCACATTATTACTGCTTCACATTTCAGGATAATGCAACTTGTTTAACTCAATGTTTATTGTCGATATTGATTTAGCTACTTGTTTTTCTAAAAGTATCATATTTTTCTCGATTTTATTTGAATGAATAATTTCTGCTGATGCAAGATTTATAAAACAAACTAAAAAAGTGTTTCAAACAGATAATTGTTATTTTATAAAAATGTAAAATCCTTTTATTTATTTTATATATTGTGTTTGTGTGTTTATGAAGCAACAATAAAAATAATTATAAAACCATCCTGATGTACAATGGAACGAAATTCACGCCGAATAATTTATAAAAAAGCATTTCGACACACGTTTGTGTTCATATTTTGAGATATTAATCAATCATGTTAGTATAAGACAGGCATAAAGGATTATATCCTAGAGAGGTACATCATTGTTGTAGATTTTTTCACCAATCTAACCTAAGACCCAAAATAGTTTTACGTTCAGTGCACCTATTATTCATAAACGTCATCCTTTATCACGTGCTTGATGCCTAAATTTCTTTCATAATACACGATTTTTTCATAGCGAGTTTAATTTTTTATCGTTGTGAGAATATCAGCGTGGCGTAATTTGTTATCGACTTTTTATTGCTTTTAATATTACGTAGCTTTTAATTTAATACGTACGCAGGGCAGGAAAAATTTCTTTATACACAGTAGTTAGATATGCATCTGATTGCGTTCCATTAGAAATAATGATAATGGTAGGTATGTAAGTAATTCATTGCTACAGCTAGACGTAATAATTAGGTTCAAACAAATTCTGAAAGACTCGTTTACTTGTCGACATGTTGTACCAGTTTTTATATAATTATATGCTTTTCCTTGAAATTTTTTATTTTATTTACATAAATTCTCCGAAAAGTTCGCTACCTTAGCTTTATAAAAGAAATAATAAAAACTAATAGGAAAACTAATAATTTTGTAAATTAATTTTAGAAGATATAAATTGAAGCATTTGTGGTGAAGGAAACAATTGTTGTTTTAAATCTAAAGACAGTATGAGGTTTAGAAGTAATTACATCCTATTGTAATAGTCTTTTTTTTCTTCCTGAAGTGAACAGACCACATCTTCGATGAAATAGTTGAATCGTAACGTCTGGCGGTTTGGTAATTTTGGGATTACTAAACCATGATGGGATAGGCAGGTGTTAAGAACAACAAGGAACTGCGATACCGCAGCGTTTTCTACAAAAGCCGTCTTAAGGGAGGTAATACGGTTTGAATAGTTTTTATATATGCTTCATCTATCATGTACAGTATTGACCGTCATTGTTGCCCTAACGCGGTCTATTATCTAGCATGACAAAGTTATAAGAAAATTTAGCTCTATTTACGTTTCGCACACAAAAAGAAACGTTTACGGCGAGAATAGTCCACTGAAAAATTGGGTAGGCAACTAAATCGGTTCTCCTTTGTTGTGTTTATATTCGAGCAGCTGCTCTCTCTGCTACCTCGTAGAATTCTTCAAGGAAATAAGCTTTTGTTTCGCCAAATTAAAGCATACGTTCTGAAGGCTTGCGTTGGCTGGCTTTATTGTACCACGGATGTTTTCAAATACTAAATTCACCGCGACTAAACAAATTCAGTTCGTCAATATTAAATTCAAACAAACAAATTTTGCATCAAAATTAAGTAAAAGTAATTAGGTCACCATTTATTGAAATGGAATTTGGAAACGAGTTTTTGATGAGAAAACAATAACGTCGGTTTTAATTTATAACAGAATGAGTTAATAACGAAAATTCCAACTAGAAAATAAAAGATTGTTATATTTTTGATAGTTGTGCCACGCTCGGCTCTTCTAATTTCAGTTCTTTCTACCGAGCTGTTTATTAAAAACTACTGAAGAACTGACAGCTTTTTTGTCACATTGCAGCGCTCCTGCAAAAGTGGCAAAACGTGCACTTGCCCTTTTTTATCACCTCTAGCGCTGAAATTACGTCAGGAAAATAAATAATCATTTAAAGCAAGTTTAGGTACTTTTAAAGTATAGGAAACTCAATTTTATTAAAAGTAAAGTTTTACTTTAAAACCTTTACAGAAATTAGTTCTCATAAATTTATCATTACTTTAAAATTACCAATGACAACGAAGTTCCAAAAGTTATACAAAATATTTATAGAGTGACTTGTATGTATTTATTTAATGGATATTTCAGTAAACTATTTACAGTCAATTTAAGAGAACAAACTAGCATTCGAAACGCCGCCACAAAAAAAGAACGAAAATGTCGCTGCGTTCAAGTCGCTAGCTTGACTAATCTCAATGGAAAAAATGATAGCGACATTTAAAACGCTCCCATCCTAAGGCTAACAACATGGACTTTTTTATTTTTCTTTTTTCAGTTTCGAACGCCAGTTTTTTCTTGGACTAAAATACAGTTATATCAAGAAAATCAAATGAAACTAGGCAGTGGCAGAATATTTTAGCAACCAAATCATTTCATCTGGTAATCCACAAAAAATCTCATGGAAGTTAATAAAACCGCCCACTAATTATACAATTACCAAAAATAAGTTAACGCCTTCAGGCATGTTCAGAAATATCCAGGCACGTCCAGACACATTCATTGATGTTCGGAATGTGTTACAATTTTAGAGTAATCATTTTAAACAAGTATCGGTGTTATTCAGCGATGTTCAGATACATTCAGTCATATTCGGAGATACTCGCGCATCTTCAGGAAGCTTAAAAAATGTTTAGAAGCATTCACAAACATTCGTGATGTTCGGAAAGTGATACAGTTGTAGAGTTCATCATTTTAAACTAGTATCGGTGATATTCAGCCATGTTGAGATATATTTAGTCATATACGGATACGGATATATCAAGCATCTTCAGGCACTTTCAGAAATGTTTAGAGGCGTCCAGTCACATTCTGTTTATGTTACGACTTTAAAGTCATCATTTTAAACTAGTACCGATGATATACAGTCATATTCGGAGATACTCAAGTGTGTTCGGATATATTCAGTCACGTCCAGACACATTCGTTGATGTTCGGAAAGTGTTACGATTGTAGGGTCATCATTTTAAACTAGTGTAGGTTATATTCAACCATGTTCAGATACATTCAAGTATATACGGAGTATATCGAGCATCTTTAGGCATCTTCGGAAAACTTTAGATGCGTCCATTGATGTTCGGAAAGTGTTACGACTATCGATAATCTTCAGCCATGTTCAGTCTCATTTAGTCATCTTCGGAGATACTCAAATGTATTCAGGAATATTCAGAAATATTCAGTTAAGTTCAGACATATTGATTGATTTAGCGCTACAGTCTAATGTAGGAGAAATAAATCAGATGTCAGATCGCAAAAACGTTGTTAATGAATTTCCTCAGTAAAGCGCCATTAAGGTAGTTCTATGAGTGATATTCCTTTGAAAACGAAATGCGTTAAAAGTATGTATATTTCTGAATTCTCACTGCATGAAATATGTAATATAATAGAAAAACTTAAGAAAAAAGTAGTTGCAATCCTGATAATATCCCATGTCATATAATAAGAGAATTTGTTTATTTTTTAGTATATGTGCCTCTATCCCACTTGTCTATTGAGAAAGGAATATATCCTGACGTACTAAAAAACTCGTTGGTTAAACCTATATTTAAAAAAGGAGACAAAAATAATTCGAACAACTATAGGCTCATTTTAATTTCTAGCATTATCTCTAAAATTTCTGAATAATTCATGTTAGAGCGTCTTCATATTTTTTTGGATAGACACAAGATTGTGATCTATACACTCCATCTAGTTCAACTATATCTGGACATATTTCATTGTATGAGAAGGTTCTTGGCCTAATTGATCAAAATGTCCTATGGGAACATTTTGTGATTTAACCCTGAACCCAGGCCTTTGATTGTGTACAGTTGGTCCCAGCTGGAAGTAGGACAAAAGTAACCACGATCGTGTACTCTCTGTCCTACTTCCAGCTGGGAGCAACTTTACTTCTTAACAGGTTACTACTTAAAATTACTGGCGTATCCAAGAAAAAATATCATAAAATTCAATGAAAACTGAAATTTTTATGTTGTTTATGTTAAAAGGGAGTAGAAATACATTTTGTTCTTACTTGTCAAAAGTGCATCCCCCTTTAAAAATTTCTGGGAACGCCCCTGCCAAACTCAATGAATATAGGATTCGCGGTTCTGTGGGCACGTGGTTCACCTCATTTCTATCAAATAAATCTCAATATTAAATAGATTAAAGGACAACACAATTATTTGGACTGCTTCAATTAAATAGAAAAACTTGTTATTATTTTCTTTTAGTCCAACTTTATTGTTTGTACGTTTTATATAAATTAAATTAAAAATTATCGACATTTATGTCACTATCATCTTGACAAAAAAAGATTCTTTAAAAACCTGAAGATGGGATAAAATTATCCCGAAATCGATAGTTTTTAATTTAATTTATACAAAACGTATAAACAATAAAGTTGGACTAAAAGAAAATAATAACAAGTTTTTCTATTTAAATCTCAATATGTAGAAACCAAATTGAAGGCAGCAAATGGACTCAAAATTATTAAATCCATAACTCTTCCAGCTACATTAGGAGTGCCCCAAAGATCAATTTTCGATTGTTTAATTATTTACGCAGCTAATACATCTATCGTAACCAGTTCCCTGTCAATTCAACAATCAGAAATAATTTCTAATCGTATGTTAAGTAAATTAAATCATTGGTTGTGCTCAAACAGACTATTTCTTAAAACCTATAAACACATAGTGTACTTTTCCATACTAAACAGAAAAAAAATAATAGATAATATAGATTTAAAAGCAGGCGGCCAAGATGTTAATATCACAACTGAAGTAAAATTCCTAGGAATGCGTTAACAAAAACCCTTGACTGGGAAGATCATTATCTTATTAAGAAAATAAATAAAGCTTGCTCTAAAATATGTACTCTAAATCACTATATTGACGTCTCTGCTCTAAAAACATCCAAAGCAGCTTGTTATATGGTATATTATTATGGGGATGTTCACCTGATCTAAATAAAGTATTCATACGCAAAAAAATGGGTATTGAGATGGCTATCAGGCTAACCAGTAACCAGCCAACTACTCATGCAGAAAATTATTTAAATCAAGTCAAATCCTAACAGTATCATGTCTACTGATTTTTGGACTTTATTTGCCTACTACAGGAATTAACAATCATTAATTGTACGAAGGTCTAATGATTACTTCGATGTGCTGCGACTTCATCGAGAGCCCATTTCATCGACAGTGCTTTTTCATTGACAATGGTTTCACCAACATGACCTTTACATCCACACGACTGATTCATCGACACGACCAATTTATGGACATAGACGTTTCATCGACATTACCTATTCATCGACAAGGATTTCATCGACACTACCTTTTCATCGACAAACTTTCTTCGACAAGGACTTTTCATCGACACTACTTTTTCATCGACACAAACGTTTCATCGACATTACCTTTTCATCGGCACTAACTTTTCATCAACAATTTTCTTCATCGACAAACGTTTGATCGACAACCGTTTCATCTACACTAGCTTTTCATCGATTTATCGACACTACGATAATACCAATTTGATTGACACTGCCTTTTTATCGACAAGACCCCTTCATCGACAAAGACATGTTTCATCGCCAATATCGTTATATCGACACAGACATTTAAAATATTTTAGAATGTTCGCGAAAATGTGAAAACGCATAAAACGGTAAATGATAAATACGTTTTTTTAAATTACTAAGAAAAAAGGATTTCGTCATTAGCCATTTTAAAAGTTTTCAAAAGATAGGTATTAAAAGAATAAAATATATTATAAAACAATAACCTAAATCGTGTAAAAAGTTTCTGGCCGTAATTTTTTATACTACTATAGTGTCGATGAATCGTCTTTGTCCTTACAAAAAATCTGTCGATGAAGAGGCTGTGTCGATGAACGCGAACGCCCTTGTCGAAAATAAGGTTGGTCGATGAAAAGATAATGACGATGAAACGTGTTTGCCGATGAAACCTCCTTGTAGAAGAAAAGGGTTGTCGATGAACGGTGGTTCGACAAAATGGTTGTCGATGAACGTTTGTGTCGATGAAACGTCCTTGTCGAAGAAAATATCATCGACAAATATTTTCTTCGACAAGGACTTTTCATCGACACAGACGTTCACCGACAACCATTTTGTCGAACCACCGTTCATCGACAAACCTTTTCTTTGACAAGGAGGTTTCATCGACACAGACGTTTCATCGCCATTAGTGTCGATGAAATGTTTGTCGATAAAACGCCTATGGTGATGAATTGACCATGTCGATGAAACGTCTATGTTCATGAAAAGGTCGTGTCGATGAAATTACATTCGATGAACTGGCCCTATCGATGAAAGGGTATACTAACATATTACTTCACCCATTGCAGGGATTTATTGCCTGAAAAAGTCAATCTAAACCTTGTTGAAAAATCTTTCAAAATACTAAGTGTCCGAATTTTGGCTATTTTGGTCGTTTAAAGCCCATTCCAAAAACATAAAACTCTTAAACATCTTCCAAGTTTGGTTTAATTAGTAAATTTAAAGTCTTTTTTTAAGATTTAAATATTTCGAAAGTTTACTACAAAAGTTATCAACACCAAAATTTTAAATTTTTATTTATTTTTCATATTAACAAATTAAAGGATGGCGTGGCGCCTCTTTGATTTATCTAATATCCTGCTGATGGAAAATAATGGACCAAATAAAATACCTATACCAAAGATTTTTTTGGATTATTAAGAGAAGTTTCACCGCGCGCTTGCCATCTATAACTAAATCTAGAAAAAATCGAACCTATTGCTGTAATCTGTAATCTCCAATGCTAAAATCTTTGTATTGGTTTGCTAATTTTAATGCAATATATTGTGGAGTTGCGTGGTTATGTAAAAATTTTTAAAAGAAACTTTGTTGAAACGTAAAATTTATATAATAAGCTGATTGTATCTTGACACTTTAAGTACGTTTCATAAATACGAGCATTACAACTAAACATATACATTAAAGTCATCATCACTGAAAGAGCAGGTGAAGTTAAAAATCTCTCTAGGTTTCCAGGTCCAGTAATTTGCTTCATTTAAAATTTGGTAGTCTCAGCAGGCGCGATGGTATCATCACGCGTTGAAAAAAAAGGGCAGGTGACAACGATTTAAGATTAAAAATAAAGCCGAACCCAAAAGGAAAACAAATTGTGGGTTCCAGAGCTGAGTTCCACTCATAGCAACTTCTTCACCTGCCGGCGGAGTATGCTTTCAGTTCATCGACTTGAAAGTGCTTCAGTAACGACCAATAAAATTGTAAAAACATGAAAATCAAATTAAAGTAAAGTAAAGAATTTGATTTTAAGACAATGAATTTTTCTCGCAATTTTAGTCACGCTTGAATCCACGCGTCTTCGTGGGCAAGAAGGGACACTTGGATTTCTTTTATGAGCTTTACAATTAGAAATCCATTGAATGTCACAATAACGCCGCCCTCTGGTTTTCATTAGGGTGCAGTTAAAAGAATATTATTTCTTATATGTTTGGGAGGGTCGGTGGTCGGCGAATGCTTACAACCTTGGCCTGACTTTTTCGTCTGCTCTATTGCGTTTTGTATGCAACTATATCTTGGACTCAGACCAGGTAGGCAGGTGTGCTGTCTACCTCCGTAAAGATCCTACCTCCAGAAACACATTAATTAAAGCGTTGAATAATTTTTACGAGAGCACTAACATGGCTTTACAACTAAACAACGAAATATTAATCTACCCACAACATCACACCAAAAATAGCAATTTTTAAAGAGATTGCCAATTCTTCCAAACAATTTTTGGATCATCTACGTGGATTGATTTCCTGATTCTCCAATCTTAGTCAACAAATGTCCAATTTTAGGATTTATTCATGTGGAATGAATTTTTTCAAAGTAACTTTTGTATAACTAGAAAAATATCCTTAATGAAATTCCAATTTTCAGAGAATTGGGGAAACAGAAATGAGAAATTGTATGTATGTATTTATAGTGGTGCTTATAATAAATATGTAACTTTAATGATTAAGAAATTTGGTTTTGGTAAAAATAAAATAATAAATCTTATCTCGGTTCCGAAAAGGGAGTCGTTTGGAGTTCCAGTTATTTTATAATCCCACAAATATAAAAAAGAAAAGATATCAATCCTTTGATATTTTTGTATTAGGAGATGTATATCAGAGAAGCGAGTTATTTATTTATTTTTAGTGGTCACAAGGGCACTGTCGAAGTCCCAAAAGAAGAAAGGGAACGATACGAGGTGCATAAGCAACAATGGCCCAGAGGGGTTTGACAACCGCCTATAATCTTTGCCTTTCTCGCATGCACATTTTTTATTTTTTGATTTTATGCGCCACAGCAAGGAACAATGTTGAACAATGTCGGTCTAACGATCAACGAATATTAATGGGGACCGTTAAGGACGCATATTTATTTTCCATCAATGGGATATTATGAAACCTTACGGGCTATAAACCGCAATGGAACTAATTTATATTTATTGGTGTCGCAACATTTCACATACACATTTGGACACATATGTCGGATGGAATTATACATGCAAATATATTTATCGGCACACATAAATATTGAACAAAAATTTATTAATTTTCCACTGAAAATTTTATATAGGTAATATACATAAAGATTATATCAAAACTCATCATTTTAATCAAAATTCCAAATAGTTTATAAAAGCACGCGCTTCAATAAGCAAGTGTTCCGATGGCGGGCCGTGTACATGATATACTCGATTTTAAAAAATAAGATTAGCTCATTTAGCTGCAGAATGCAGGAAAATAGAGGGACGGTATTTTCTTCAATAATAAATACTGCAAAATTTGATAAAAATGTTTACAATACTTCTGATCAATTCGCTAAAAACGGGAAAACATCAACAAAATCAACGATTTTTCAAGATTTCCATTGGGATAGTCTAATAAAAATTTTACTGATCATAAATTGTAGTATCATAAGTAAATTTACAGAATTTTATAATAAGAAAAAAATGTATAACTCAAGTCTAAAAATTCATGACTAAAATACGAAATAGTTTATAAAATCATGGATTCTTCATGTTTGGATTGAAATTTTTATTAAGTTTCAGATTTGTATCAAATTTCAGTATGTCGTGTAGAATCGAAAACTGAAAATTTTGAGCCCTATTTGTTCACATCGATCTTTTAAATCGGCCAAGTTATCGCGAAAATACGTTTTTAAACGTCAAATCGGGTACACTTTTAAACCGAATTTTAAACACTCGGTCTCGAATTAAAGGGAAATGTGTGTTTGATAATCGTACCGAATTTCAATTTTTTTGAGCCACGGGAAATTTTTTTTCGAGCGTCCTTCGTGGCGACTTTGAAAAATCGTGGCTCCGCCGGGTTCGAAATCGAAACGACCAAATCCTCATTTACGAGATCCAAAAGTTCCGAGCCTCCTAGATCAATCTTGTGGCGAGGGCGGATTTTTTTTTGAAAACGTCAAAATGTCGCGTTTTTTAGCGGATAAACGGAAAAATCGGTATAAACTAATGCCGACGGAAAAAAATTTTATTCCGAAAATTTTATTTTTAACCCATTTTTTGGCGGTTTGAAATTGCCGTACCTTTTCCGACATATTTTTTAACGAAGTTTAAAAAATCGTAGCTGCCAAACGGCGCATCCTATTTTAACGAAATGTAGCTTAGATTGTGGCTTAATACGTAGAAAAATACTCAGTTTTGTACGTCCCTTCTGGCGGTGCCGGTGTCTGGATTTTTTTTTTGAAAATCGTAAAAAAACACGATAAATATCGGCGCGTAGAGCAAAACTGTTTTATAATTTCACTTTTGGACGGAGAAATTGCTATGAAATTTTTGATTAATCATCAGAAAATAATTAATTTTGACCGAACCACTAGGCCGATTGGGACGATTTGTCGCTTAAAATTTTAAAAATATTTTTCTTTATCGAAAAACGCAAAACAGGGCCGTAGGGCGTATTTGTACTCGAAATTTACAAAAACTTTGAAATTGTTTTTGAAAAAACTATTTGGACGATTTTTATCAAACCGGCCTTAAAATACACCTATTTTGGGTATTTATGTTAGGTACCTATTTTTAGCTTGCTATTGTGAATACTTTTTGAGAAAATTAAGAAAAACAAAAATCCTGAAAAAAAATCAAGCCCGCCTGCAAAAATTATGAAAAATTTTGTTTCGGATTTTTGCAAAATTTACCCCCAAAATGAAAGAAAATTAAAAAGTTTCACTTTTGGTCTATTATTTCTCTGCCACCAGCTGTAAAAACGCTGGAATTGTGAAAATCGCAAGCGTTTTAAATTTTTTAAGCTTCTTTAGCTTGAAGCTATTTTAAATCTTTTAGCTTATTTTAAAGACCTTTAAGCTTCTTAAATAGGGAGAAAGATCTGTATCGAAATCTTTATTCGTTTCAAAAATATGCACCAAAAAAATATAATAATTTTGAAAAATTAAATTTTGTTGTTTTTAATATTCCACGAAGCTAAATTAAATAAAAACTTAAGATTTATTTTAATTTAATAAAAATTATCTTTGTAATATTTTAATTTGCCTTGAGGTAATGACAAAAAATAAGTAAACAGTAAAAGTTTTTGACAATAATTTTGAGTATTTTACGAAATAATTTAAATGGCTTTTTGAATGATTTTGATTTTTTAAGTTCTTTTATAGTATTTCTATATTTAAGTGATATTTTAACATGTTTACGATAGATGACGCCAGGCAAGTGCCGTAATATTCCGTTTGATGCGGAAAAAAAAGTTCTTTTCGCCAACTATTTGTTTGTAAAGGTATTTATATTAATTAGTGAGAATAATTTTCAAATTTGATTGAAAAAAACGCCAACTAGTATCGTAAGCTAATTTAGAAAATTTTGTAAATATTTTTATAATAATAAAAAAAGTTATTAACAATTTTGTTTTAAATTGATACATCAATGAAGATTAATACTGAACCACTAAGTTTATTTTAAACTGAAAGAATGCTTAAGGGCGAACTCTTCTTATATTTCTTTTCTACTTATTAATTGAAAACTATTGGTTCTACGGAAAAAATAACTCATATCTATTTGAAAGCTGATATGTCCAATACTTTCCATTTCCACAAAAAGTCTAACTCGAATAGATCTTAAGTTATTTGCTTCTGAAAATCGTCTATTTCCGGAAAACGATGTTTCGGATGATATTTTTTGTCAAACTGTGGGTTTAAAATGCTGGATTTCAAATATATTCTTGGAATCAGTATTTTATTGCATTCATTGGGCATTTTTACCTATTTGTAGTAAGTTATTGTAATTCTTCATTATAAAATAATTCAACATTCACTAACCTTGATATGATTGTTGATGGGGGATGTTTTATTCACAAGGTTATTTGACAAAAAGAGGCTAAGAAAATGTGATAGACACTTACGATTCCCAAAGAATATCGGGGAAGAAGTTCTACTGTGTTTTCTATGACCATACCAACACATCAAAAAGTACAAAAGTTGCGGAACAGAATCGTACATTGGAAACTGAAATCTCAGTCAGACAGAAGATCTTCCTCTCGAACGCCTACAACAATAAAGTCTTCTAATCAAGCTGTTGATGCAAACACTAGGGGAAAATAATATAAATTCCCTCCAAGTATAGGATTTTGAAGATGTGAAAATGATATCTATGGCCAATGAAAAGTCAGTTTCCTTTTCAGTCATTACTTCCCCAGCGTGACATATTCTTCGTGAAACCTGGCAAAGGAAAAGTCTGCACCGCAACAAACTCTTCTGTTTCTGAATGCTTTCACAAACTGTGATACCACCTCTGCAGACTTCAGAAGAGGCAACGAGAAGTTTGGCAAATTATACAAAAAGTACAGATCCATAAAAGAAGCAGCTGAGGTATTTAATTGCCCTTAATCGACATCATCTAAGGTCGAAAGAACTGAAAATGATTGCATCCTTTGGTATGGTGCTTCATCTAATGAGTCATCTTTTGATGAGAATAGGTACTGATATTTCATAACATCAGTTGCCTCGATCAAGTCAGATATTTCAATATTTCCACAAATTGAAGTGGGCATAATATACCACTCCTATAGAGTGTACTATCAGATCCGGCAGTGCATAAGAACAGAACTTTCTTTAGATGTGAGGGGCGTAGGAATGCCTAGTTAGTAATTGGGAGGAGAAAAATGGGGAGTTGATGCCCAAACTGTCAGACAGAAACTCTCAACGAAATTCTGGAAACTGTATTTTGTTGCTTTCAAAAAGATTGTGACTCAAGAAAATGCGGTTCCGGAAAGGCATCATTGAATTGCTCAGCAGTATGTCTCAACTGCCATAACGGGGTCCCCATCATCCATCAACGAGGATGAAGAACTAGATCACGTTGGTGTTTCCCTTGAAGGATTAATTTATTTCTTCTGGTGGTATGCAGTGAGTCCCTATGAAGTATTATCCCCTCCCAATAAGACTTTCAAGTACCTATACATGCAGGCACATTTTTTGGTGTTGAATGATCCCAAACCTATCTCTGAAGTATGAAATTCTGCATCATCCAATCATTCGTAAATGTGGCTAAATTTTTCAACCAGGTCCCTCAAATCACTATCGGTAAGTTTATTTCAGAACTTAGACTTATTTGCATTTTTAGATTTTTCTACTAATAACAAAATATAATTTTCAGTTTTTCGAGTAACTTAAAATGATAACTAGTTTTCTTTAGAAGGCTTGAAAGGAAGTAGTAGATTACAAAAGCAAATTGAAGTACGAATAAAATATTCAAAAGTAAGTTACTTTAATAATAGGATGCTGGAAAAATAAATATTTAAAGTGATGTAAATGCATATGTAAAACACCTTCTATCATGACTATTTTAATATTAAAATGATGCCTTTAATCGAAATGCAAAACGAATTCTGAAATTAAAAGAGGACCTCCCTTTACGTTTTCCTTTTAATTGAAGTAAACTGTAGAACAGGTAATTTATAAAAATATTTTTTCCTGAAAGTCTTTTTTATGTGGTTCGCGAGCGACGAGCACCCAATAATTTACATAATATCGATATAAAAATATGACCTTATTATTAAACCTCTTGAAAGTAATTCCTGACTATTACGCATCGATTTTGAGCTTTAAAAAATTATAAGCTATCCTCGAGTCGCTGCGGGCTTAAATATTCATAAACGTTCGTTTAAATGATCAAGCCCTTAAAAATGTATAAATATTTAAAAGCTCAACGAAAAGCTAAACACGAGATTCCTTTAAGATTCTTTAATTTAATCACAGTGGATTGCAAAATATCGTCATGTTGCGTTGTGTAAATTGTGTTTACTCTCGGACGGACGTCCGACGATTCTGGACGGAATGTTTTGTGTATTTAAGAAATTGGAAAACTTTCCTGGAATTTTGGCACATATGAAAACAAAGTTTAGATCTTTTTGCATTATATACGCAAAAAAGTAGGAACGAGTGCTGAGTATTCGGTGAACCGCAAATGAAAAGGGCCGATGGAAATACTTTTAAGCAAATTGTTTCCTAAAAAAGTTAACTTGAATATTAAATTGGAATCATTTCAAAAATCCAAGGGCCTTTAACTTATTGAAATGGAAATTGAAAAATGTTCTTTCCAGTTATATTTCAATATCCAAATGCATTAATGAATTATTTTTTGAAACCCAAACTCAGTTTATACAAATTTAATTTTAAATAAATTCATATTGACTTTCAATGCAACATACTTAACTAATATAATATGTTTTGATAAAGTTAGGATTTTATTTGCTTCATTTATTGCATATTATACGGTCATAATTTTGGAGGAAATCCATATTGATAGTTGAATTTTATCCTATAAAAGTTGTTCTACTGGAGCTTTCTTGGATTATATCTTTTATGAACACTAAAAAGTCTTGTGGCTATTTTTGAGTGACTCCATTTAATATAAAGCTGTAAAGCGTTATTGCAATTACTCTTTCATAAATTTCTAATAGGAGCAGGAGTCAGGTGCTACATCTTCTGTTTTTTCACGTTGTAATAAATTTTTTGATCATCTGGCGTGATTTGCAAATCAAACCTTGAACACTTCGATATGTATTTTCTTTGAAATCCAAGATTTTAATTAAATCTGGTGAACATGCTGGCCACTGAATCTTTTTTATCAATCTCAATAAAACTATTCGGCCCTCTAAGTATTTCTAAAATAAAAATCGACTTATCGTAGTAGTTTTTCTATGAAACAATTTATACAAGGTTATAAAGGGTGTCTCAGAACGTATAGCTAAAATTATAGAAGGCGATATTGGACACCTTTTATACAGGGTGTTGTTCTTTTCGTGGTTCATCAAATGTCAGGGTTGGAAACTAGAACAAATTTAATCTTTCTTAAACTTCTTCATATTTTCAACAAACCTGGGAAAATTCAATTTCGCTTACTATTATTACCATATAAAACTGGAAGGATTGAGATTTCAAGTCTCAAAACACATGGTTTTTGAAAAAATCGGTGACCTTCAATTTAAAACCCCCTAGCGAGAAGACTAATAAAGAGAATTTCCCTTTCCTTCGATTCATGGTGCAATTCCGTGCAAATCTGTGAGCCCTTGCAGGAAATATCTGTAAGATAACCATGGAAATCGTTCATTACAACCCATAAACAAACATTACAGATATTTCCTGTAAGGACTTCCAGATTTGCACGGAATTACACCATAAATTCGATGGGATGTATCAGACCTCCAAAAAGAGCAATTTCAATTTATTACTAAAATTACCCATTTATAAATTTCAAATAGAAGCAAGAATTTGGTGATACATATTCTGGTTTTTTAAGTGAATAACAAATCAAATCATGAACTCTTCAAAATGCATTTTCTTTGAAATCCAAAATGTTAATTAAATATGATGAACTGGATGGCCACTAAATATTTTTTTGTCAACTTTAACCAAAATATTGTTACTATCCAGGGTGGCCCAGATTTTACTTCCCAGGAAATATCTCGGTTATTTGAAGAGATAAAATTATAAATCAAAAAGTGCTTTGAATGGCAGCACTTATACCTCATAATTTAATTCTAAAAAAATTATTTTTATTTACCAATCTTAAGACGTCATCATCATGTTTTTTTCTTTAATGGGACACCCTATTTTTTATAGTTGATATTGAATCTACAATTTATTCTAGAAACAGTGATATGCTACACTTAGTATTTTAAGTACATTTTGTGAATAAAAAAAATTAAAATATTGATCGAAGTAGTATACAAAATTGTTTATTTAGTTTTTTTTAAGAAAATTTTTTAAATCTAAACTAAACTAACCTAACTTAACCTAATCTAACTGAAACCAACTGAGAATTACAAATTTTGTAAAAAAAACTAAATAAATAATTTTCCACCATACATACTTCGATCAATATTTTAATTTTTTTATTCACAAAATGTACTTAAAATACTAAGTGTAGCATATCACTGTTGCTAAAATAAATTGTAGATGCAATATCAATTATAAAAAATAGGGTGTCCCATTAAAGAGAAAAAAATGATGATGGCATCTTAAGAGTGGTAAATGCCAATAATTTTTTTTAGAATGAAATTATGAAGTATGAGTGCTGCCATTGAAAGATATTTCCTGGGAAGTAAAATCTGGGCCACCCTGTATATTATTATCGTGACAATATTCGGCCTAAAAAGAATTTCTAAAATAAGAACCGGCTTATAGTAGTACTTTTTTATGAAACAATTTCAACAATGTTATACAAGTCTCAGGAGGAATGGCCAAAATTTTAGAAGGTGATATTGGAGACCCTTTATACAGGGTGGTGTTCTTTTGTAGTTCCCCAAATAGGAGGGTTAAAGACTAGAGCAAATTTAATCAAATATAAAATGAAAAAAATAGGATCTACTTTTCTTAGGTCACCGATTTTTGTAAAATATCATCAACGCTAAAACCATCCTTTTTTATTTGATAACAGTAATTCAGAAAGCGCTGATAAAATCTTGAAAAAAAATCGACAAAAAATCGAAAAAATATTTGTTTTCTCATTGTGTAAATTTTCTCAAAGTCAAGACCCATTAAGGTTGTGCTTTTGCTAAGTTTTCTTAAACTTCATCAAATATGAAGAATTGAAAATACTCAACAAACTAAAGCAAATTTTTAATAAAGCTCTTTTTCTTCAGTTAGCGTTATTACTAATTGAAAGAGGGAGGATTTAGCTTTCTAGTGAAATTCTCAGCACACATGATTTTTGAAAAAATCGATGATCAAAACTGCCTGGTTCTAAAACTAACAAAAGAGCCCCCTATTTTTTTCCTTTTTTTGTTGATTAAATTCTGTGAGATTTACCAGACCACCAAAAAAACACAATTCTAATTTTTCCTGCAATTACCTTTTGAAAAATTTCACATAGGAGGAAGAATCATCTGCTAGTATTTAATTGAGAGTTTTTTTATCATCTGGCGTTCATTGCAAATCAAATATGAACTGTTTGAATGTTTTTCATATAAGAAAATGCAGGCAAATGACTTATTTATCTGATTTATTAATTATTTAGGCCATACTATGACTTTCTTAAATTTTGGCCATTCCTTCCGTGACACCCTGAATATTGGACATCCTTTTTCAGGGTGTTGTTCCGTTCGTGATTCACCAAAGTCAGGGTTAGAAAGTTAATCAAATAGAATAAACCGAAATATTAGGGGTCTACTCTAATTTGGGTAACAGATTTTTGTCAAAATCGAGCAAAGCACATGAGTTTTGACAAAAATGGCTGTAGCTCCAAAACTAAAAAAAACTATTTTTTCGACATTTGATGAACCATCAAAAGAACACCATGTATAAGTCTGACTTTTGCTTTTAAATAATAAGGAATGATAATTACTATTAATTGTAAGTTAAAGTTGTCTCCTTTAAAATTTCATTAAATGAAAGTAAGTTTCGCGTTATTCTAAAAACTCCATTAAGCTGATTAGAAATGATTAATTATATCATTAATAGCAGTCAGAATAAAGAATGGATTTAATCTTTGAGCACGCAAAGGAGATTTATCAATTTCTTCTAATTATGGTAGAGGTGTGTTTAGACTGTTAACAGATGTCCAAACGTGGGTTGTAGGATGAATTAGTGAAACACACCACGTAAATATTTTAGGCAATCATGTCCAGCACGAGATTCACACAAAGCTGGTCATAAACCCTATTAGCACCTAATGAAGTATCCTATGCTAAACACATATTTTTTATGAAGTTACTGCGAAATTACCATGCTACCAGCTTATTTCTCGCCCACACGCCGTTTATTTGAACAGGGTACAAAATTAGGAATATATAATATAAATAATAAATAAAGCCCCTTCTTTACAGAGACTAAACCCTTTCAGTTGAGTTGCAAAAAAAAAGAAAAAGCCCGCGACTTCGCCGGAGGGATTGTTTAAATAGACTTAAAATTGTACTTTGAACAACGCCCAAAGCAAATATTCACAAAGGATAGTAAATAATTAGTTATAATTAATTGAATTACGCATTATTTAAACTTGAAGTTGCAAATAAATTAATTAAACTGCCTCGAAAACTTACGATTTACTCCAATTTTAACAGGCTTCTCGAGCATTAATTTTATAATTTCTGAGAAAGCCTGTAATTGTTCAGTTATTATTGCGTCTGTAATTACATTAATGTTTTGCTAATAATTAGTTTCTAATTCCAAACCTTAGATGAAATGCATAATTCAAAATTACACCTGAAATAACTAATAACTAATTCTACACTAACTTCATCATTCATCTAACGTAATTACAATAAATAAGTTTTTAAAGGTTGGTACAACCTAAAACTACAATAAACTTCAGGTGAATATTAAAAAAATAACTTGCAGATTCTGGGATGTATTAAAAACACCGAACCTTATTTAAAAATTTGCAAAAGAAATACATTTTAAGTAATGAAAAAGCAAGTATAAAAATTGAGCTGTAGAGAACCGATTGATAAAAAAGACTTCAAAGCGGCTCGGCGGAAAAGCGAATAAAAAAATGTTTTAGTAAACTGCTGGAAACAAGCTTTTAATAATTTGTTCCTTGCTTAAAATACTGGTATAACGTTGTAAATAGGAACATTGGAGCACATATTGAAGCGTTTTGTTTTCGAGTTTATTAGCAGTTAAATTCTAAATTGACCCAACGTATTTATTTTATCTCTCGTAAATTGTAAATATTTATAAATGCAGTGTTATTTTTTAACACTCAAATGGAGGGTTTTGTGTTGAATATTTAAAGTACTCGCTGGTAACAAAGAAATTATTCATTTTAATTTATGTTTAGTTGAGATGAATAGTGGGGAAGAAATTAACTAAAAATGAAAACTGCATTGTGAACTTCTCTGAATTATTTCTCAACAGGTAAAGAGTTGCTTGCTAAATATTCGGTAACTTCCTGAAAATTTATTGACGATATGCCTTTGTTCTACTATACATCATTTATTATTCTATTGGTGGAATTATTATATGTTGTAAGTTACAATGTTGTATTCCAAAGCTAAATTTAATGTACGTAATCATAATTTAATAACGAAGTGTTACATAATAACAGTTCTACAAAGTACTTTATTTAGTTTAAATAAACTTCTTATCTCAAATGTGTATTATCTACTTCTAATTAGTCAAGCAACCACTATATATTTTCAAATTTCAATGTTACAAAATAATGTTTGTACAACTTTTTGTTTAACAGATTATAGGGTTGTTTAATAACTGAATTCGACATTACTATACAATTTTCAGTTATACTTTGAAGTTTTCTATTTAATAATATATTAATATTCCTATTATTTTAGGATACAAATACCCATTAAAATTGACTGTGGTGACTATATCAAAACCATAACGTAATTTATAGCTTTACTTCGATAACGAGTTTTCTGACCGTCACGAAACCGTAACAAAACTGCTTGGATTGAGCTTATACGCTTGCGCCAACTTTTTACCGTCCAAAGTCTATCTGACAAGACAGCTTTGTTGGAACGGTTCTATACACATGCGGTGATTATTCACGTGTCAAGTTTAATTGACCGATTATAGTTGATCAACATAAGTTGAATATGAAATCAATTTTGGTTCAAACTGATTTAAAACGATGGTGAAACCATTTGGACACGAATTTCCCGTCCTTTTTTGATTTGCAAATCAATGAGTGCTCCTTTGTATTCATTGATCTAATGACTTAATGATGCTCTTTAGATCAGTAATAGTAAGACCAGGATATCCATCTCGATGATAATATCAGCCAAACTATTTTCTCATGTATCTCAATTTTTGTATTTATCTAATCGGTGGTTCCAAAGACAATCATGCGTATGGTATAACGTATAACTCTAAAAATGTTAGCATCACACTTTCCGACCGCTTTTTTAAACTTATTTTTAGACATTATGAAATTAAATCCACGTAGCGTGACCAGTTGAAATTAACCTTGCTAGTCACTTGAATGATAAAGTTTGACTGTATCAAAATTTTCTTGATCTAAAACGTTGATCAACTTCATTGAAACAAAGATTCTCACTATAGTTTTCCTTCAACTTTTATTAATCAACTATTATTGATTTGTTTCAGTCAAAATTTATCATTTAAGTGATGAATTTCCGCCCACTTGGTATCAAGTTAAAACTCAACTTGAAAAGCGTGAACTTCAGTTGTCTGTCACGTTTGATTTCAACTGGTCGCGCCAAATGCATTAAATTTCATAATTTCTACAAAAAGTGTGGTGCTAAAATTTTTATACTTATACCATAAGCACGATTGCCTTTGGAACCACCGAATAAACAAATACAAAATTAGAGATGCAAGAGAAAATTGGTTCTATTCTCAAAGAGATTGAAATTCCTGGTATTACGAATGCTGATCTAAAGAACAAAATCAAGACCATTAGAACAATGTACAGAGTGATTCAAGCCATATTCAACTTTTGTTGATCAACTATAATCAGCCAATTAAACTTGATTCGTGAGAACGCGGTTTAATTGACCGATTGTAGTTGATGAACAAAAGTTGAATATGACTTAAAACAATTTTTGTTCAAACGTTTCAATAGAAGCTGATTAACGTTTCAGCTTTCAAATGACGTTGAAACCAGTTGGACGTGAAGTTCACCTTTTTTGATTTGTAAACCAATGAGTGCTCTTTTCTGTACATTGTTCTTTGATTCTGTTCTTTAGATCTGTAGTAGAGTAAGACCAGGAATTTCCATGTATTTAAGAATAGAACCAAAAGCATTTTCTCTTGCATCCCTATTTTTGGATTTGTCTAATCGGTGGTTCCAAAGACAATTATGCTTATGGTAAAAGTTGAAACAAAGGTTCTCACTATTGGGAATTTTAGGACATGGCTCTCCCCCTATCGATTAATTTTTAAAACTGTGAAGGTAGTATAAAACGGTGCAATAGAGTAGTTAAAATTCTCCAAAGTTACACAACCTACACCAAAACCTTCCTTAAATCATTGAAAAAATCAAAATAAAAATTGATGATACCTGTACCCTTCAATCCTTGAAATGTCAGTCCAACTAGTAACTACTTCTTAGCATGTACCGAAATGAACTGCGCAAGTTCGTTTGGAACACAAACTTGGACGGTCAAGTCTGTGATGGAAGGAGTTTTGTCTATTGCACATGACCGTGTTCGTTAATGTAAGGTTTTTCAGGCAGTTGGAACAAACCTTTTAATCCCAGATTCTCGTCACATCACAAATGATATGTGTGAACTTATTTGGAGGCGCGTTTTTTCTTAATTAAAGTAAAATTATTCCAAGTATGTTGGTATTTGGGTGATGCCATAAAGTTAATGAAAAAATAGCTTTGTAGGAATTTTAATACATTCCGGAATTGTCATGAGAATTGTAGGCAAAGGTGCGTCCTGCTAATAAAAATAATGCATGTTGACATGCATCAAAATTTAACTACACATCTAATACTCCGCATTTTGTATGTGGAAATCTCGAGGGACAGGGGTGGAACAAGTTACTCCAGGCCCTTGGTGAAATATTGATCATTACAGATCTGCCCTCCGTGCTTGCTGGTGTACGCCCAAATATATATAACATGTTCATCATGTGCACGTGATAGAGAAATTCAAGATTACAAGTTGTTATAAATTACAGCAATATATTTGCAACAAAATGTTCTAGAGCGATGGTTTATATCGATTTAATTTTTTGTGTAGCTTGTAGCTATCAGAAAATCCCGCAAGATGAAAATCTAAAATGAAGACATTAATATCAGAAAATAGCTTGTGTTTCACTTTCATTAGTATGCAAGTGGCTTTGACTCCTGGTCGAAAAGATCTCACCCCTAGGGAGGTTCAAATAATGCACCGTTCTCGCTCGCTTGGAGAGCTGGCAGGGGTGCATTTTTTATAGGGAGCTCCAAAGGAACGAATAAATATTGTTTTAGCAGAGTGCATTTTTCACTTTGTCGGTTGCTTACACTCCCGACATTAAAGCTGATCCTTATTTTCAAAACTCATTTGCTATTTTTTAACTTTAAAGCGCCCAATTTTGTGAATTGGGACATGGCACCTAATTAAATGCAAACAGCCCCTATCTGCAGTTAAAGAGGAATTGTAGTGGAAAAGGAAGGGTGACTTCACATTATGCAAATTCTCGCTACTCGCCTCAAAATACTACTTTTCGTCTTTATTAGGAGCAAGTAATACAAATGTATTCCAGCAGAAACTAGAAAACACAAAGAGTTTGTTTGTAACAAAAACCACTATTTCTATAAATCAACATTAAAGTTGTCTATTGTCTTTATTACGGTTATTGTATATACATCAGCATCTAAAGAAGGGTACGCAAAACACTATTATCATAACAATCAAACGAAACATTCAAAAGAGTGTGGCCAAACAAAGCGGCTTGTACGCTACGAAACTTAAAACAATTTTTTCTGTAATAAACTTCCACGATATGAGAATACACTCCTGAATTTTCGGTGCTTTGCAAGCATCATTTGAGTTTTGTTGCTTCTTTAAAATGAAAATATGAAAGAGATATTAAAATCTATGAAAGGTACAATTATTTTCCTTCAACCATAGACAATACCAAATATTTATGCCTGAAATTCAAACTATGCCCAATCACTTTTTCCTATATTGTTGCATGCACTCATTAGAGAGTTGAGTAATGAGTCATTTCCTATACAGACATTTGTGTTCATCAAAACTCCCTAATCTGAAATGGATTTTAGGAATTGATGATACTGGACATGCTACACAATCAATAAGGGTCTTGAATGTACAGCCAAATCGAAAAAAAACCGTACTAAAAACCTACATGTAGGTTTAAGAAAATATAATATCGCTTTTTCAATAATAACAAAGGAAAAAAAGGCAGAATCATGAAAATATGTTCTAGGTAATAATGATTTAGATTCGAGGTAATAACAAGACTGATGACCGACAAAGGTGTAGATAAAATTCAAATTTGCCGATGTCTGTGGGAATATAGTTGAGCTTTGGTTCAGATTAATAAGTTTTGTTATTTAGTAGAAGTCTTTGTACTTCCTGAATGATGTCTCTAAATTGATTGTTTTTTTAGGTTTCTCTACATCTGCCGACTTGATGATAATATATTACCATCTTATCTTAATTAATCTTTTCAAATCTATTATTCACAAATCAAAAAAAGGCATTCTTCCTGAAGGCATTTTATTTGAAGCCCATAAACGTCCTATTTAAATTATTTAATTCATCCGAAATCAAACCTTGTTGTTTATCTTTCCGTCTGGGATTGCGTTCGTAGGATTCCAATAGTTGGTTCTCCATTTCTTTTATTTTCTCGTTGTCAGAATTCCTTGACTGTATAAAAGGAGGCCGCACGTTTCAAAGTCAATACTCGCGTCCTTTGATATAAAATACGGGGGGCGCATGAAAGACCTAGGCAGGAAAAAACGGTACGTTTGTAATGCCAGTTAAAATCGCGGATGTAGGGTTAGCGCCGGCCTTCGTTTGCCCTAGCTTCAGATAATCGGAGACCGGAAGTTTTGTTTTCCTGTACCTTTCATTATTATGTCATTAAAGTAGATTTCACTTTTTAATAAAAAAATGTGTTAAAAACTCATCTGCTTTAATTACAACCTCATGAGGTTTTATCAAAATGGAACACCCAGTATATTATGACATTTTTCTATTTCTTATCAAAAAATAATCATACTTTCTATAAACTCTTTTGGGTTTACTCATTTTGCTGACATTTTTAATTTTAGCGAAAAATAGATCCATTTTTGAAAAATCACTCTTCCAAAACAAATGACAATTTTGGATTGAAATTTTGGCAACATTTTTCAGTATCGCCTAGTTTACAGCTATCATGTCAAAACTAAAGTGCCTCATGCAAGACAAATTGACCAATTAAACGAAATTTTCTGATGTAACACCCTGTATATTTTAATATAAATCGATGGAATTTTTAACAAACTTTCTATTGATATGATGCTTGCATGTTAATGGGTTAGGATATATTAAAATCCAAATAGGGAAATAGTGAAAAGTCTGTCTATTTCTGGCCCGTCTTGTGTTTGCTAAAGCTTAAACCATGTAGACCATCTTCATTAACCAAAGTACCACTATGTCAACTATGTTGAACAAAATCAGAATTACCTATTCGAAGACCAATGGCTATTCTAAACGAGTAATCTTCGAAAAGAGGAAGTTGTTATGCTCTTTGAATTCTTTTTTCTGAAGATTCACCAGTATTGACTTAATTATCAGTAGTTGATGAAAAAACTGGTGGGAAAATCTCTTCAATTTTCTTAATAGATCCATAGAAAGATGAAAGAAAAGTTGGCCAAGATAATTAAGAAGCCAAGCGAATTTCCAAAACCATGTTTTTTTACAGGAAGTAAAGACAAAGACAAACATCTTCATAAAAATTATTATTGGTAATGTTTTCTAAAGAACATTTTAAAGTTTCGTAATTTCTAAGCATTTTTTAAGAATAAAAAAAGCAACATGTGATTTCAACAAGCGAGATGACATAAGTTGATTTTTCTATCAAGTGATGTGTAAAAGCCACTGTCTGTTAGAGAAGTACTAAGTAGAAACCATTCTGGTTGCTAATACCTGGTGCAAGATTATTGAAATTACAAATTATTTTTTGCTCTATTCTACCCCTAATCTAATTTGATTGGAAGCAGACATTATTTTCTTTAAATTTTCAAGAACGACAATGGAATCATCTACCACCGAAACATAATCAAGATTCTAAGCATTATATTCGGTGGAGATTGATTTCATTAAAATATCTATTCCCTAACAAAAAACAGCAGGACCAAGAAGATCTTTTTCTGGCACACATTTTTAAGATAAAATACAATATTTAGGTGTGTAAAAAATAATATTAAAAAGTGTGTTTCTGTTTAACATATTAAAACAATTTTTAAAGTCCAATTTTAGGAATACTTTGTTAAAAGGGTTTGGATGTTACAGAATATATTTTCGAGCTGAATGAATCCCAGCTCGCAACTGCATTTACTACCAAAACCAAATTGTATTAGCCTAAAAAGTATCCCAACCTCATCTTTAATTTTGTAAGAACATCCCTTTGCAACTAAACGACGAAACAAGTGCTGAATGCAAAAGGTCATATTCCTCCATCTTTTTTTGTGCAGCACATAAGGAAGCACCTGTAGACTTGCGCAGTAACAATATTGTTTAAATCAGACGTAATATTAATTTCTTCATTAGACCGAGGATGTTTAGACTGAAGATACATCAGAATGAAAGATGAAATGAATCGTCGGAATAAACAATTCCTACCGCACCAGAAAGGTCACCATCTGAAACTTTGTCCTTGTTGGAATTTCCAATTTTTAGTCACTGGGGATAAATTTTTCTTCATTTAAATTTTTTAATATTGTGTTGGTCAAGGAACCATTTTTGGCTAATTTACTTTTGGGAATATTAAATGATTGTATGAAAGCATTAAAAGATTGTACCAAGAAGTTTTTGAGTACTCTTTTACACATTGGTCAATACTCTTAGAATAAGCAGATTCAGATAAGGATCTAGCTCCTTTCGGAATACATTTATTAATATTTCTATGAACTTTCAAATAAGACAAACGTCCATGAAGAAAATTATCGTCACTAATTTTTACTTCTGAGTGTAAAACATTTATATTTTCAAAATTATTTCGATTAGTAATGTGAATGTTAACTTTCGAAAATAAAGGTCCACAAATCTTGCATTCTATTTTAGATTTGTTTCTAACTTTCTTCTTCGAAGGTCCAGCTCCATTTTCTGATTCCATTACAGGTGAAAGACAATGTTAAAAATAACAGTTTTCAAAATCCTTAGGCCCGGTTGCACAGTTGAAGCTTAATAAGTGTCGTTTGAAACTCAAGCATAAACTGTGCAACCGGACCTATTATACCAAATTATTCAAATCGTCAATATAATTAAATAATTAATATATCCAAAAAAACTATACAAAAATAATATATTTGATCTACCATTAACGTGTATAAAATTATCATAGTATTTTGCGGTTTACAAATAGGATTAATATAAATCACTCGTGTTCTACATATACCTTGGTCATTTGCAAGTTATCATTTTCCGGTGTATTGGTTAAATAATTCCAGATTAAATTTAATTAAATTAACATGTATCTAAAGTAGCGGTAGGTTGGCACTTAAATCCCACGTTCGATTACTACGCTTAGTCGATTTTTAGAAACATGCCTCTTCATCTGGGCGAAATTTAATCTTTGGGTGAGTTTACATGTACATGTAATTTAAGTATTTTTGCCTTCAGCTGGGAAAAATGTAAAACATTGCGAACGACTTGATCGTGGCATAATGTATGTCAGAATTATTCAAATAAATTCATATTGATATTGTACTTGAGTTAATAAAAATGCAAAACATTTCTGCTATTCGAAAGTGAAGTGAGTAGTACAATTCAATTTAATAAATACATTATTTAACATCCTCGAAGTGAGCTTCCAGCTACTACATCTTAATGGTGATGTAATGAAAATCTCAGTTTGTTGACAAAACTTAAAATGTAATAAACCTACAAAAGGAGGAAATCTAATAAAATAATGCCACATTTTATTTGCGATAGAAATTCCTTTGAAGTTAAAATGTCATCGGTAAATATATGCGGTATTTCCTCTTCGCATTTATTGCATGTCATCTACTTTACATTTACTCGCTAACGATGTAATAAATCTACACTGTACAGATTTTATTTACGCAAATATTTTATAAAGCGAACTTACAACTCTTCAGCAATAAATTAGTACGAGTTTTTAAATTTTTCCAACTTCAACATTTGGTTGAGTTAAATATTGGACGAAAATTGCACTTAATGGATTAAAACGGATTGATTTCATCACGAAAAGTGAATTATACATTACTCGTCTTCGATCAAAAACATGCATCGTCCCGCATATTTTATTACCTTTTAAATAATTAAACTACTGCACATATCCAATTATTTGGGTCACTTTTGTATTTCACGTTTATTCCATGCAAAGCTTTTCTTACTTTATTATCCTTGAGCTTAAAACAAATTATTATACTTATACAGAATTAACGTTTAAAACGAGGCAGCAGGTTTTAAATTTAATTAATAAATAAAATACGAAAGGAATAATAATTTTCTAAAAATTCAATTTTACTCATTAAGGCCATTCTTTTAATAAGTATCTACAATAATGAATATTTTATTTATGCTTTAATTTTAGTAATTACTGAACTACATTGCATAAAATTAATTAAAATTTGTGGTAGGTAATTATTATGTAGATATACACATATTTTAAAATATGTCAAAAAAATACATATACAGGGTGTCTTACTGAAAATTTCAAATACCAATATGAATGCATATTTTTAAATAAAATTTTGGTAGCTACTAATATAAACTGGAAGAACTTTAAATACTGTGCAAGGAAATCGAAACCTTTTTACCACCAACACCCAGCCAAAATACGTATCCAAAACGTGGAAAACCACTTCATACCGATCAATATCGCTTTTGCCAATTATTTTAAAAGTCTTCAGAAGATATTACTTAAAAGACTTATTATAGAACATAAAAACCTTATACCCAATCATCAATTTGGTTTAAGAATAAACTTTCGTCGATCGAACGAACGAACATAATAAAAAAACATCTGTACATGAAAAAAATTGGTTTGCTCAAAGTGGTTTCATAAGGTCTGGCCTGAGGAACTCATTGTAAGATGAGAACTATACTATCAAAAATATTGGAATTCTATTTATCAGAAATTAAACATGATGGCGCTTACTGATGATTGACGCAAATTAAAGCAGGGGCATCTCAGGGAAGTGTACTAGGACCAGTCATATACCTATTGTATAACGGTTAATTAATCACGATATTTACCATTGTAACTGGGGAATGGCTAAAAATCACTTTACCACTTAAAAACGAATAAATACATTTTATTACTAGATATTATTGTAATGTAAAGATATAAATAAGAAAATACTCATTATTGGATAGGTGTGTACATAGTACATACTTATAAGTTGTTTCTTAAAGGAGATGACAATACAGGGTGTCTCGTTATTCGACCGACAACCGTTAACTGGGGATTCTGCAACTCAAAATAAGTCAATATAACCACATTTATCTATATCCAAAAGTACACCGCTGAGGAGTTATAGGCGTCTGAAGTTGATTAAAAAAAATACATTTTATTTAATTTCTCCGACACAAATAAAGATATTGTTATACAAATTTGTGTACCTAAGTTTTTTAAACATAAGCTCATTTTGTGAAAATCTTACCAAAGTTTTATACCTGGAAAGTGCTTAAGACGAAGATGGTATGCATAAATTAGGTCAGAACTTTTTAGTCAGTTGCTAAGTTAAGTTTAAAACTATCTCTTATGGTGCAAAAATTCAATTGTAAGATTTTTTGTCTCTTAGTTTTTTCTTCTAAGTTGTACCGGTTTTGAGTAAAATTTGAAAATCTAAATCAAAGCATAAAAGGTAAGTTTGCAAAGTACATTTAGTTTTTATTTGAAACCGTAAGCATGGTAACGCTTATAATCTGACTTTACTTCAAGTTTTTACTTATTTGTAATTCATTTGCTATTTTTTTAAAAAGTCTTAAAATGGACCAAAGTTATTCTTTTAATGAATACACCGATATGCTATTGGTATTTGGTGAATGTGGAAGTAATGGTAGAGCTGCTTCTAGAAGATACAATGAAAAGTTTCCAAATCGATGAACACCTCACCATTCGACGTTCGCCTCTGTGGAGAGACGTTTACGAGAAAAAGGAAAGCTGGAAAATGACCGAAGAAATGCAGGACGACCAAGGTCTGCTCGAAATGTGGAAGCAGAAGAAGTTTTGGAAACTGTAGAGATAAATCCTCAAATCAGCGTAAGAGAACTTTCTTCGCAATTAGATGTAAATAAAGATGCGGTGTTCAGAACTCTAAAGAAGCAATTACTGCATCCATTTCACTTCCTTGGAGTTCAAGAGTTATTGCCAATTGACAGAAACAGAAGATTTACTTTTTGTCGATGGGTTAGAGGCAAACGAAACATTTTAAGGAACATCTTATTTACTGATGAATCTTGTTTCACCAGGCACGGAGTGATCAATACACATAACATGGACCAATGGTCGCAAGACAATCCACATGGATTGCTTGTAAAAAGCCACCAAAGGCAGTTTTCAATTAATGTGTGGTGTGGCATTATTGATAATTTTGTTATCGGGCCATTTGAATTGCCTCAAAGGCTTAATGGCGAATCTTATTTACAATTTTTAAGAACAGATCTTCCTCCATTACTTGAAGATGTACCTCTGGCCATCAGGAAGAAAATGTGGTTTCAACAAGACGGAGCACCACCTCATTTTGCTAGAGACGTCAGAAATTATTGAAACCAAAATTTTCCAAGGCGATCACCGGATCTGATCCTCTTGATTTTCCTTTTTTGTAATGTTTAAAGGAAAAGGTTTATAGCATCCCCATTGAAAACCGAGAAGATCTTTGGAGACTGATAGTAAATGCAGCCGATGAGGTTCGTCAAATGCCACACATCTTTGATTCTGTGCGGTTTTCATTTCAGCGTCGGGTAAACTTATGTTTCCGTTCCTGGGGCAATCATTTTGAAAATTTCCTTTGATGTTGTTATTATTTTTATGTTGTTTTAAAATAAATTTGTTAGAATTTAATTTAATTTTAGTTAATTTATAACTGATAATTTTCTAAACGCAAACCTAAATTACTCTGGTTTAGGGTTTTAATAAACGATTAAAAATTAAATAAATAGAAATTTGTACGTTGAGTTGATTTGGATACTTTTTGCTATAACTTTTAAAAGCAGCTCTTCAATTACTTCCATATTTTAAGACTTTTTAGAAAAATACCAAATGAATTACTAATAAGTAAAAATTTCAAGTAACGTCAGATTATAAGCGTTACCATGTTTACGGTTTTAAATAAAAAGAAAATGTACAAATTTGCAAACTTACCTTTTATGCTTTGATTTAGATTTTCAAATTTTACTCAAAACCGGTACAACTTAGAAGAAAAAACTAGGAGACAAAAAATCTTAAAATTGAATTTTTGCACAACAAGAGATAGTTTTAAACTTAACTTAGCAATTGGCTAAAAAGTTCTGAGCTAATTTATGCATATCATCTTCGTTTAAGCACTTTCCAGGTATCAAACTTTGTGTAAGATTTTCACAAAATGAGCTTATGTTTAAACAACTTAGGTATACAAATTTGTATAACAAAATCTCTATTAGTGTCGGAGAAAATAATTAAAATGTATTTTTTTTAATCAACTCCAGACGCCTATAACTCCTCAGCGGTGTACTTTTGGATATAGATAAATGTGGTTATAGGTTATATTGACTTATTTTGAGTTGCAGAATCCCCAGTTAACGGTTGTCGGTCGAATAACGAGACACCCTGTATATCAATACTGAATTGAATATGGTGATGGGATTGAAAGAGTTTATATGAAGGTGAGTTTGATGGTGATTTGTGTAAGGTGAATATGAAAAAGTTAAACATTTAGAGTAGACCTATTATACAGGGTGTAAGCAAATGAAAAAAAATCAGGAGGAGATTTATTGGCTAAATCTAAGATAAAAGTAAAGAATAAATTTTTAGTCTAACATGAATCTAAGTAAAAGGGGTACCTACCCCCTAAAATATACCATCCTGTAGTTGTTTGCACTGGATACTAATTTTCTCTCATTACAAATTTAAAAAGTAGAGTTTCCTCTAAATTTAAAAAAAAAAATACATGAAAAGTTTAGAAGTTATGCTAAAAACAGGAAAAAAAATAAAGAAACTTTGACACTTTCTGGATCAAAAATGGAACATGTTAGACAAAAAATTTATTCTTTACGTTTATTTTAGATTTAGTCACGGTATCTCCTCCTGATTTTTTTTGCATACATTGCTTACACCCTGTATAAGAAGGTAATAGTATCAGATCTAAAAGAACTAGAGTTTTTACTAATTAAACATAATAGCATACTATTCAGAATTCAGAGACAAGGCGCACTATGAGAATTTTAAACTTTAGTTTAGCCTAGCATCAAACACAACACACCTAGATCCTTGATTTCAGAGACAGCTATTGATATAGTAATCATGAGGTCCTCTTAGAGAAGGACCTCACATAGCACTTATTCACTGTTGGACGTTAGACCATTAGGAAAGTTTTTAATGTCATTTTGGAGAATAGTGCAATCTTCATCTACATGATTGAGACGGAAGATTTTTACATCATCAGCATATCCTAGTATATGTAAGAAAACTGTTGAAAATGTTTCGCTGAATTAAAGCAGAAATGACAAAGGTCCAAGCGTTAATCCCTCTGGTACATCAGAGTAAGGAGTGAACTTATGTGTGAAGAAACCTTGGTACTCGACAACTTACTGCCGATTACATAGATATGATCTTATTACTGACATAATGTTATAAATGATGTCACATTGTTGCAGTTTTTCGATATGACATCAATATGTTTACGATCATCTAGATATCAATTGCGTAAATAAAACAGATTGCTACATGTTGATCTTTATTGCATAAACCCATGTTGCTCTGAACTGAAGGTATTATTCTTTAAACATTAAAGTACCTAAATGTAATCTATTGGTTAATAATAAATAAGAGAAAAACTAGTGCTTGTACTCCAACTTGTAATCTGTAATTATGCTTTCTAATACTTTAGAAAAGTACTTACGCCCGGTTTCTCCAATATTCTTTAGACGCAGCATAACTAAGCTTAGCTCAGATTCGAGCTCAGCTTTAGTTGAGCTGGCGTTGTATCATAGCTTTATTAACGATACTGAAGTCTCAAGACATGGTGGAGAAACTTGTCGTTAGCATTGCAATGTGGCTGTAGTTATGCAATATTTTTTTCCGTCCTTGTAATCTGGGCAGAGACGAACTTGCTTCCATTTTATAGGAAACTTAAGGCTCCTTAAAGTACAATTAAAGACATGCGTTAAAGGCTTTGATAGAAGAGAATAATAATCCTTGAACAGTACAGTAGAGTTAGTTTTCCTTTTAGCTTTTTAGATGTTTCTGTACAATAACCTCATCAACCAAAAAACTTCCCATGTTATTCATGCAGGAGGTTGTATCAGAATTATTTAAAGAACTACCGTTTGGAAATAGGTTGTTTTTAAACACCAGCAAAATTTACTAAATCTTATATAGCCAAATGTGAAATTAATTTTGAGTACGTCAATTTTTAAACATAACTTTTCCCAGATGGATTGACCGTAGGGGTACAATGGAATGGCCAACACCATTACCTGACTTGGCTCCACCAGATTTTTTCTTGGGTTACTTTAAAATCCTAAGTTTGCCAATCACAACTTAGTTATAAATGTTTTCAGAACAATTCCAGAAATGCTACTATTTTTATTTATAGTTTTAATTTATTGACACTTTGTTGAGGTTTAAAAATAAATAATCAGAGGTTTGTAATTAAAATAAATTACACATGCATGAATACAGATATTTTTTCTTACTAGATGAAACAATTGTAATTTGTAAATTCCAAAACATCAAAAGAAAAGTATTTTAAGTGCAATAAAATGACTTTGTTGTTATAATTCCTGTGCACCTTTGCGTATTTATTTATTTCAATTAAAACTCGTGAGAATTTCTTTGATCTGAAACAAAGCTATAGAATTTTGAAAAGTAGCTATAACATTTCAATTTTATGCAATATTACAAATTCAATAAGCTTGGGGGTCGTAAAATTTAAAACAACTCGAGCCACGTCTCTCAAGTAACTTCGGAATAATTGCGAGCCGAACCTGAAGGAACTGTAAACAATTTAAGGTGGTTACGTTCAGCAATGTTTACTATTCCAAACGTGCTTCTGGAAGTTACAAATAAACCAAACAGCCTATCAGTTATGCGGTCGTTCGATTATCATTTATACTATAATATTCCATGATCATCCCTATATTCAAATCAGCATTTCAATACTCACGACTAAATTCTAGCTGAGATACTTCCCAGTGTTTACTGATTTATAACCTATATTTACACACCTATCTTAGCAGAGTTTTACGAACCTGCAAAAATTGAGCCGTAAAAAGTAAACGCGAATTTTTACTAACTGTAAATTGATTTCAGGATAAGGGCTGTGCGTATACCTACGGATATTAAACTTAAGTGGATTTTAATGCGGTTTTACACGATTTTAATGGAGTTTTAATAGATTTTTAGAATATAATATGATAATTATAAACATTTTTATTACATTATAATTAACGACTTTTGAGGGGGCATAATTAAATAAAATATTTAAAAAAATTCCAATTATGTTATAAAAAAATACTGGTAATCTTTAAAGGATGTACTTGACGTTTAAGTAACGATGGGAGAAAATTGTAGAAGTTAGATAAAAATGACCATTGGTCATTAAAACAGTTGAGATTATCCTTTGCATAGATATGTATGTAAATTCTCGTTAATTAAATATGTCTGTTAACACCTGAGTCGTAAGCCAGAGGCCTGGAAATGACAACACTTCCTTTTCTTGAAGATGATCACTCGCAATTTAGTACAATTTTGCTTTTATTTTACTTACGCCTAGTAAATTACTGTGGGCAGCGGAAACGCAACGTTAGACATCATTTAAATAATTGCCCCTTGTACAAGATATTACTTTAATAAACCAACTGCACTCTTTTATAGCAACAAGTTAAGATGACTTACATTACAGTTCATGTTCATTACCGCAAGGTCGAACTTGTACAAACATCTCATTATATCAAAATAAAAATTATTTATACAAAATCTCATTCATCCAACTTTATTAAAAAACATGTAACAACTAAGTTCTGTGCAATTTAAAATTTCATTTATTATTAAATCATTCGCCAGATGATTATTATCATTGCAGCGTTAACAATTTTCTTCTTTTTTTGCAAAGGAGCATTTGAATAAAAATTCTTCCTCATTTTTATCTTAAAATTGAATAACTGGTTTTAAATGAATTTATTTTTTGAAGAGCTTTAATTTTTAGTCGCTTTAAAAGCCTCAAGTCGTATTAATTAAAAAGATTTCCAGGCAGATTTAAATACAAACACAACACTTTAATTATAATTCAATTAAAAAAATTCTAGAGAATTTGATTTATTTTCATATAATCAGAATTTATAGTCAAACCACTAAAAAGACAATAAGACTGCATCATGTGAATGCAGCTATATAACTAAAAATTTAATAAATCAGTTGGCATTTTAGATCTAAACATGTTTAATATATAAAATAAAAATTCTTTTACGATAGAAGTTAGTGTTTTATTAATAAAATAATAAGATAACCATAAACCGTTTTATATTTGTAATAAAGCAAGATTAGGAAGGAAAATATAAGCTTTAACCCTTTAACTTTATAAATATTATATAATTTTAAGAAAACTTAATCAGTTTATAGACATATTTTTGTAATTTAATATCTATTTACTAAATAAAATTTAGATTTTCGTCCCGAATACTTTCATTTTTCAGGATTTTACAGAGTTAGAGATATTTTTTATTAAAAAAAATTTAAAAATTTTAGAAAACTGATTGCACAAAAACCCTTGGTGTAAAATAACGTGGAAAAAATCAATGCAGGAAAAATAGAGGTAGATGAAACAGCAGTTGATACGTAGAACAAATTTTATCGTCAAAAAACTAGAGGTCTTATAGTTTTCGAGGTACAATCACGCGCAAAGATATCGAGGAAACAAAAGAAATATTCTGACCCAATCACGAGATTTAAAAGGTCCCCACCCGCGCAAATTTCGTGTAATCTCGTGTCTGCGAAAGCTTGTCATTTCGTCAGAAAAATTTTTTGTGTCCTCGATGTCTTTGCGCGTGATTGTACAGCGTGTTTTATTTTTGGTCACCGATTTTTGCTACATATCAGTACATCGGTAATTAAAATTTTACAAAGCTGTGTAGCGATTAAAAATATATTTCCAAATAGCTAAAACTACCCTCTTTCAATTAGTAATAACAAAACAACAGAAATCATTGACAATGTGCTAAATAAACAGTTCAGAAAATAAAAAGTTGAAATATAATTTATTTTTTCAATTTTCTGGCAATTTCTGAAAATAAAGGCAATTAATGGGGTGTTTTTTGTCGTCTAAAACTACATTATTGTTCCTACAATTCATAAAAGTTTTGTATTCCTAGTTACCAAGTCATTGTCAAATTTACCGTTTTATGAAGTTTTTCAATTGCAAATTTTCAAGTGTGGTACCTTTAAAATTTGAAAGTAAATTAACAATATGTTATTCCACTGGTAAAGTGAAAAAAAAAATCAAATCTCTACGGTCTTTCGTTCAAAAGTTATGAATTTTTATATAAAATATGACATTCTGTCAACTGTGAAAATTTTTATTTTAATAATTCATATTTTCTCGTATAATAATTAAAAATTTTGAATAAAAGTTAATACAGGTAAGTTTCAAAAAATTGTCGATATACTGATATAATTTTTTTAAGGTATATTACAAGTTTTTGGGGCGTATGAAATTTTTTTGGAAATATATGGGCTAACTGACATTTTAAATTCCCACCATTTTTTATGATTTTTCTTTTGGGGGGTAGATCTTGACAAAATCAGAAAAAATTAGGTTTTTTAAGGTTTGAAATTTTTCATGGGAATCGTTTTTTTTCACGAAAAGTATAAAAGTGAGCAGTTTCAAAATTTTCCGAAGGTAAATACCATGGATAGACGTAATTTAAAAAATATTTGGTTTAAATCGCATGTTTAGTTTTTTTTGAAAAAAAAAGTTTTTTCGAAATTTTATTACAAACAGCGCAGTTTTAAAACGAAAATCGTTTTTCTACAGATTCCTGTGGCCTTTTCGAATTTTAAGGTACCAAGCGTCCTGCTTGGTTGAATTTTCGAAGATAGTAATTATTTTGTGGAAAGTGAAAAATTTCAGAGCAAAATTTTGGCCTAACTCGAAAATAAAAAGAAATATTAAAGTGCACTTTAAAAGCTTTATGGAAAGATGGAATACGTGAGGGTAAAATAGAATTTTCGGGGTTGATTTCATTAAAACACTCCAAAAAAGGACACTTTTTGAAATGCAATCTATAAACAATTTTTTCGTTGTTTTTTCGTAATTTAAAAAAAACCTATGCGTGGCTAGTTTTGGCTAAAAGAGTAGATTTGGCAGTCTTTAAAAATTAAAATCACTTAAAAATGGCCGCACAGGAACCACTTATCCCTAAAATTAAAGTTTTGATTTTATTTACGCATAACCTTCCATCGTTTAATTTTTTGTAAATTTTTACCTCCACATTTGAACGCGTGTTGTGCATTTTTTTACGTTCAATTTTTTTCTGAAGCCAAGGGTGAAAATTTAGATGTTTTAATTTTTTACTCATGAATATTAATATAATAAGCAAATTTAAAAATATTTCACGTTAAAAATTTTCCAAAGTCAACGTCAAAAAATTACGAAAAACTAAGCTGAGATATCAAAAAAGCTCTCGTTTCGTTACAATATTTTATTTATGAATCAAAAAAGCGCGATTTTTTTACAATTTCTCTTATAAACATTTTTCCATAGTTTTATCGATCAAAAAAAGCCACCTATGATCGGAAAAAAAGCAAGAAAAATCGATTGTTTTTGGGACTTTTCTTCAAAGTGTTCTGGTGGTCCCAAAAATTTAAAACTCGTACCCCACTTAGAATAGACATTTACTACGGAATTCGATTTTTTCAAATAAAACGAAAAAAAACAACCCTTTTGGCGGCTATGTCCAAAAATTTGGGGGTAAAAATACAAAACCTTGGTCTTAAAAATCTGGAAAATAATTGTGATCTTAAAATTTTTATGTTTTGTAGAGATAACAAGGTACTTTTTGAAGACGAAAGAAAAAGCACCCTCTTGATCGGCTTTAATTTGAGAAATTCTCAGAAAACTGAAATATTTTTTAATTTCATTTGTTGGTGAATTTTTTATTCAACATTTTGTCAACGATTTTTGTTGATTAATAATTGAAAGAGGATGGTTTTTGCCTTCTAGTAAATTTTTAAATCTCTACTCTCATTTGTAAAATTGTTACAAACGATGTACTGATGTGTTGCAAAAATATATGACCTCTACAATTCAAAACGTTGTAACTCCAAAACTGTTAGTGAAGAACCCCACCTTTTTTGGTTTTTTTACAATGAAATTTGTTCTATCTTTTAACTCTGAAATTATCTGCCACGAATGCGACATCCCGTATTGGGTAAAAATTCATCATAAAAATCAATAGTTTTTCTTAAATTTCTTCAAACGTCCAAAAATTATTTGGGTGTAGAAACACGGGGCAGAATGGTGTAACTTAGCTATGATTATATTTTGAGAGATTTTGAAAAAAATAACCATTATTGATAAATAATGGTTATTGAATTGATCAATTTGTACGTTTATTTACTTAATTCTGTACAACGAAACTAAAGCTAGACTTATCGAAATTAATAATTATATTATCAAAACTTCGTGTCGGAATAAAATGGAAAATTTCTGCCTCACCACAGGGATAGAATAAGGGAAATGAACCCGGGGCAGAATGGGGGAACTAATTATTGGCACAGGGCTCACTTCACACATGAAAATACTGTCATCGTCATTACTGCCCAGACCAGGACATGTGTGCGTATTTTTTTACAAATACCACTTATCCAATTTCTTCAATGACCACCGCACCAAGAAATTGGTTCATAGCAACCGTAAAATAAGACTTCTAGCTAATTTTTCTGAAATTTGTTCGCACCATCTTCATTTGATATAAAAGTGTCTATTAATATGAGAATTACTATTAGGAATCGATCGGATCATGTCCCACTCATTGTGCCCCAATTTAATGTCCTTTAAAACACGCGTATTGTGGTTGCTATATTTGTTGGCCTTGAGTTATCACTAGACTTTTAGTTAGTCAAAGAAAGGTTAAAACAAGCATTTAATGTAAATTTCTGAAGAAGGAATAGTGTATACTGTAATTGCCTTGGTGTCACAGTGAGCAAACATTAGAATTTTCAAGGTTTTTCTACAACCTCAGTAAAATCTAAACAAAGCCCATTCTGACACTTACATCGGCCCCTCCGTATTACGCGGTATAGCGAACCGAACGTTGTGCGCGAAGCTCGCGTAGTTCCGTCGCCCGTAGCGAGCACCCCACCCCTTTCCCGGTACCCCGTTCCGCTCCGAATTCCCCTACATAATTTTTTAGCTCAAAAATGAAGCTCTAAAGCTCTCAATTGGAGGATTTTTTTATATTTGGCTTAAAAAATAGAATTAAATATTGGACTGGAGGTAAAATAAATTAATAAGTGAGTGTTGATATTTTTGCAAAGTTGTTATTACTTCCATAAATTCCCGTAATCAAATTTTTATAATTCCCCACAATTTTCATCAAAAAGCTTGTATTTCGCGTTTCTTTGAACTCCAGTAATTAACTTAAAATCTCATATAACTTAAATCTAGATATTAGAACTTCATTCAAATAACGAGTTGTGCCTTACTTTTAAATTATCTTTGCACATTTACATTAGCTAATACTACGTTCATGGTTAATTAAAGTGCCTAAGTGGGTTTGTTTTGTATTATAAACAGAAAGAATGTTTTATTTTTACTTTACACCATGGTACAAGTGTATCCAAGGATGAAACTTATTATACTAAAGGTAAGTCAAGTTTTTCATTGTGTTAAATTCAACAAAGAGCTTTCCGGTAAACCAGGATCGTCGAAAACCGCAAACCACAACCCCCCGCAGAACTTCCAATAATAAACCATTTCACGAATATAATTCAGTTGTAAAGTTAATCCCTCAACAAGGCAAACACGATAATCATCAGAATTTCTTAAACGTCAAAAGACGAAGCTTTTATTTATTGTGATTTATAACTGGGAGTGAAACG
This sequence comes from Stenus bimaculatus, assembly GCA_963971135.1. Lineage (NCBI taxonomy): Eukaryota > Metazoa > Arthropoda > Insecta > Coleoptera > Staphylinidae > Stenus > Stenus bimaculatus. Next base: position 40,683,500 of record OZ020183.1, on the reverse strand, counting down.
TCGCAACCCCTTGAGGAGGAACCCCTAATGAAATATCTAGCTTCATTAATACTTATTCATTAGGGGTTATTTATGTTCGTACATCCACGTTGAACTTAACGGGCTTAATTTTATTCGCGAAGCTTCAAGAGCCTGGACGAAGAATAATCCGTCTTCATCGGAATTTCCAACGTCGGATTGAATCGACCCAATTTGAATAATTAATTATATAAATTGAGAGGATAAATAATTTAAAATCGGGCGGTGTTATTCGAGAGGTCAAACCAAAATGGCTCCTCAATTAATTTATGTTATTGAAATTATTAATTTCCTATTCATTATTTGTAATTACTCATTAATTTAAATAATTTTTATTCATAACATCATTTATATTAAATATTACATTAATTGTTATTACTCACGAATTTTTCTGTATTTTTTATGTAAAATTCTTGGGGTTTATGTGTTTACATAAAAAATAATAACAATAATAAAATTTAAATAACAATTTTCAACCATTCTAACGAAAACACATTTGATGAAATTTTACATTGGAATGAGTAAACTCAAACAATTTTATGTCGCTTAAATAATTATTTTAATTGACCAAGTGTAAATTAAAATAATTATAAAATAATTATATATAAAATAAGCGCCTTTATTCGTAAATGCTTTGCATAATTTAGGCTGAAATTGAACAATATTTTAATTATTTTTCCGTAAAGAAACTGACTAAATAATTCCACTTGGAGGTATACAAACAATAAGACAAATGAATCTTTATTAAACCCCTCGAATTTACCTTTTGGTATTTCCCCCAATTTCTGTACATTGTAATTAATTTGTTTTGAAGCGAAACGCTTAAGCTGTTTTCGTACAATGCGCTTTAAATGAGAAAAACCGTAAAAATAAACCAGCATTAATTTATTAAAGCTTGTAGTTGAATAAAATTATTTGTTATACTTTTTTTTATTGAGTTAGTGAAGCTTTAAATTGTATCAAATCTGTTAGTGACAATAGAACACAAGCGATGAGTGTCTAATGCAAATGCAAGTACGATCATACGCCTCGTCAGTTTACAATTAGACATCGCCCGCGCGTAATGTAACTGAGATTTAATAAAAGCGACATTAATCAATCGGAATCAAAGGCATGGAGAATGCGGACGTGAAAACAAGCCGTCAAGAAAAATGGTGAGTTACATGCAAGTGACAAGCTGGCGAGTCATTCGAGCGTCATCTCATCTTCAGTCATCTTCAGCAGGCTGGGAGTTCCTTTGATATCTTCGACATCTCTCAACTCTCATAATGCGATTTGTTCGAAAGAAGGACAGATCGAAATAATTAAAAGATGTTTTATTGTAGAAGGGCCGAAGTGACACACAATGGGGCATTAAATGAGCAGCGGGGACCGTGTTAGTCTCACCGAGAAGTCGCCGAGAGGGCGATGGCGTGAGTTGCAACTATTGCTTCTGTGAACTTTATGATGAATAACGGGGGATACTATATTTCTTAGTTAAACACATTATGACGGGAGCTTAATTCTATTACTTTAGTAAATAAATTCAATTACCTCCAAATAATTGCTTTACCATTTAACATCAAATTTACTTACACATTATCTTACCACCTGATAAAACTATAGATTGATCAAATTAAATAAATGTCTACATCAGTTGTGTATTTAGTATATTCTCCTATTCGGTAGATGACCATCCTTAATAGCGATCCTTTAATAATTCTTCCCAATGTACACTTTTACCTTAGATTCTGAGTATACCTCTGGTTTTGTCAATATCTATATCTCATACATCGGCTTTCCTCTAAAGCCTATATATTTTTGGTTATAGTTTAAATTTCAGCTTTTTAATCTTCTCCTCTTATCAGTTTTGTATTTTCTCACCTTCTAAAGAGTTCTTTCAGAAGTGCCTCTTCTTAGTTTCAGGTCCCACTCCATTAGAGTCACTTAGAGTTTTCTCTTAGATATAAGTTCCTGCTCTGTTTAGGTAGTGTCCGAGTTAGGTCTTCCCATAGATTTGCACTTGGATGCATCTTTGACTTCTGCTTCAACGTTTCATTCTGCTCCAATTTATGGTTCAATTCTGTGGACATCTGTAAGTCCTTTCAGGAAATATCTGTAAGATAAACCATCCATTACAACCCATTATTCCAGCTTTTATCTTAACCTTGAAAAAACTACTCCAATTCTAAGCTCGTATTTCATCTTCATATTTTATTTACATTTTTTTATCGATTCTAGACGTGCAATTCTTATAGGAGTATCGATGATTCACGAAAAGTCAGTTACTGTATTCTTCAATTTGTTTCATATTCCTTCAATTTTTGTGAAAACTTTGCTCTAAAGGTCTTAAGTAGCAGAAAGACGCAACGTTTCTCTTCTAAGAGTAATAGTTTTAAATTTCGCATTTTAAGGAAATTCTTGATTTCGAATTCGAATTCTTTTGCATGTACAATACATTATTTTATTTTTTCTTAGATTCTCACTATACCTTTTCATCTCTGCCTTTGTCATCTATCTATATCTCACGCTTCTATTTTCCTCTTTAGTATTTTTGGTTTAGGTTTACCTATCTGGTTTTTGATCTTCCCTTAGGTTTCACAATTACTTATCAGCTTTGAGTTTTCTCACCTTCTATACAGTTCTTCCAAGTACCTCTTCTTAGTTTCAGGTCCTGCCTATAACTGGTTCTTTTATTGGTTTTGATACTTTGTCCGATTTAGGTGTTTCTATAGGTTCGAACTTAGATACATCTTCGGCTTCTGTTTCAAAGTTTCAATTTCATCATAAGAATTCTTCTCCAATTTAGTATTAATAACTTTTAAGAATTATTCTTCCTTTTATCTTAAGCTTGGAAAAAGCACCCCAATTCTATGCTCGAATTTCGACCAATCATCTTCATATTTTATCTATATTTTAGACCAGAATGTCGATTTTGGACGTGGAGAGAATGAAATTCCTATAGGTATATGGATTACTTTCTCATAAAAAGACAGTAATTGAAGATTAAGAAGGAGGTAAATCCGCTATTGGGTTATTTCATCGAACGGTATAAGAAGGAGGTGTGTATGATGAATGTTTAGTTATTTAATTTACCCTTATCAACCGTTTCTTGTTTGCTTGCATCCTTAATGGGGTAAGAAGAAAATGTAATGATATAAACGAGAAAATGTATCTCAAAACTCCAAGGAATGCTATCGTAATTTAAAATTCTAAAATTAAGAAACTGATGAGACAGATTACACTGAAGTTGATAGTGGATCAGATGATTAGTGTTGATATTACAGGCACATATTTATTGCTATTTTTTTGTATTTTTCACATTACAAATTATTAAAAAGATATTTAATTGAATGTATTTGGAAGAATTTATACACCATTTAATCAACATTTGACATATTTGGGGTAAGAAAGAAGTCCAAATTAAAAAAGTGAAAATTTTATATATTTGCTTATTTTGATCTTACAAAGAACGGTTTGTAAATCTTTTGAGAATAAACAAGCATATTGTGCTGATTAAAATAATAATAAATTCTAATTTTTGAAAGTTTAAAGGTTTTTTCAATGTTCTCGGAAGTATGAGAAGTGGACTTACCTCTTTCTTGAAGCAACGTCTTCAATTAAAGGGCTCAGTACAAAATCTGGACAACTCCAATTTTTAATAGAACTTTGTATTGAAATTTATTATGTGGAATAATATGTGGTTATTGCATACATTTTGGTATTAATTGATCTTAAGATCAATGAAATTAATTAATATGAAAATGCCAGGTTTTTGAATCGAGCCCTTTAATTGTATTCTTGAATTTCTTCCGATGAGAACTTCTTCCCTATTCCTAAAATTTTTGAGATAACTTTGTTCTTCTAATTTTTAGCATAAGGGCGCTTTTCCTATGAGAATTTTTTAATTTTAATTGGTGTGGTTTGTAATAATTACTACTTTATCCTTTTTGGTTATAATACATTATACATTTTATTAGAATTTTTGTTATATAAAGTAGAAATACAGAGTGTCCCTAAAATGGCACACAAGCATTCTACGTTGTTGGGGGAAATGTAATTGAGTATTCGAAATTTAAAAAAAATCTATCCAGGATAGATTGATTTTTATTAACAAAAAAGAAATGAAAATTTGAAAACACTCCTTTTTGCCTTCACGTTTGGTAATAATTGTTACCTTAGAGCAGAACGTACACATTAAAGCCAATCGAAGACCAAACCTTTAAATTATTCATGATCTCATGATTCACCAAAACAAAAAAGTACTGTATTTTTAAAATAAAAATTCAGATAAAATAATATTGTTGCCAGATTATTTTTCCTTTTATTACCTTTTCTTGAGTCAAACTTTGGTGAAAAAGCTACAAATTGGCAACAGAAATTTTTTGTGCCATCGGAATAGTATTAGTGCTGCTAAAATATACAAAATCTTTATCCTTTTTAGTACCTATTACTTCTTATTTTAAAATTTTCTTCTTATACTGCAAATCCTGTATTTTGTAATTTATATTTTCGATGTTTGTCATATTTTTATTAACAAAGTATCACTTGACGCTTAAAAAACATAATTTCTACTCACTATTTTGTAAAATTTCCGAAAAATGTCAAAATTAACGAGAAAAATATTTATTGGTCCAATCTGGTCCAAACTTTGAAAGTTAATAGAGCAAATAGTGTAAATTATTAATCGTGGAATTGTTGTAGCCCTTTAATACCTACAATTTAGTGGAGCATTAAAGGGTTACAAAAATTTAATCATGTTCATTAATACCGATTCTTCAATTTTTGAAGTTTTCGAAAGCTTAAATTGCTCAATTTTTTCTAATTAGAACCTTCCCACCGCTTACTTCTCCTGCCAGTCAGGAATAAAAATTTTTGAGACCGAGAGAACAGAAGGGAGTGAATTTTGTTCCTATGAGAACTATTATCTGATTTCGAGAATCTATCCATATATTATAGTTTCCAGACGTCGATACGCTATTTCTATTTCTCACGAAAAGTCAGTTACTGTAGTTTTGCATTGTTCCTAGGAGAACTGTTTATTATATTCCTTATAGGGTGTTCAAGGGAATTTTCTTTCTATGAGAATAACATTCAGTTAATATGATCTTGAATGGTTTCTAGAAGAACTTTTTCAATACTCCTCTGATTTTCAGGAGAACTTTGTTCTACTGATTTTTAGTGGGAGAACCACACTTCCCCTTTGAGAATATAAAGGGTGTTTAAGTGAATCTTGTTCCTATGAGAACTACATACAGGGTGGACCAACGAAAACGAAACAGACGAGTTTTGAAATAGTTAATAAAAAACTTTGAAAAAATGCTCGGACAGGTCAACTTTAGTTTCGAGGGGGACATATTTTGCAATAGAGCTGATTCAAAAATCCATTGATCCCTGCGCCCTATGCACACAACCCCTTAAATTTTAATAGGGATGGTGGGGTAAGTAATACCTCTTTGGAAAGATCTTTTTATCCAGAGTAACATACAAAAAAAAAGTTAAATCGCTCGATTCGTTTTAAAGATATTCAAAATTTAGCAAGTAGAGATTTCATGACTTTTAAAATTGTGCCATGAACACCACACCTTCAATTTTAAGCGTTTTGATAAGGTAAGTAATACCGTTTCGAGAGGGACATACTTTGCAATAGAGTTGATTCAAAAATCCATTCATCCCTCGCCCTTTGGACACAACCCCTAAAATTTTAATAGGGATGGTAGGGTAAGTAATACCTCGTTGGAAAGATCTTTTTACCCAGAGTAACATACAAAAAAAAAGTTAAATCGATCGATTCGTTTTAAAGATATTCAAAATTTAGCAAGTAGAGTACCTTTTAAAATTGTGCTATGAACACCACGCCTTCAATTTTAAGTCTTTTGATAGGGTAAGTAATACCTCCTTGGAAAGTTCTTTTTACCACAAGTAACATACAAAAAAACAAAAGTGAAATCGATTGGTTTGTTTTAAAGAATTCAAAATAAAACAGTATTGCACATTATTTTTTATTTAACCAAAAACAAAAGTGAAATCGATTGGTTTGTTTTAAAGAATTCAAAATAAAACAGTATTGCACATTATTTTTTATTTAACTAATCTTTTTGAAGAAAACTTAACACTTTAAAGAATCCCATCGATCCCGACACTTTCAAGGATGTTTTTATTATTTTATTAAATGTTCGAATTGAGTTCCACCAAAATCCATGCAAACGTATAAATTTTGCTCAATGCGAATTCTTACATTTTGTAACATTTTAGCAGTAATTTCTCGGCATTCATTAATAATTCTCTGTCGTAACTCTGCTAGAGATCCTGGTTCCGTTGCGTAAATTTTACTTTTTAAATGCCCCCAAAGGAAAAAATCAAGGGGAGTAAGATCCGGAGATCGCGGCGGCCACTCCAAAGGTCCTCTACGCCCAATCCATTTCCCAGGAAACGTCGTATCCAAGAATTCTCTAACAGGCCATGTGTAATGAGGAGGGGCTCCGTCTTGTTGGAAAATCAGATGGTCTTCTAAATAACGATCGCCATTTTCGATGATATCGTCAAGAAATGGATGAACAAAGTTTTGAAGTAGATCCAAGTACATATCCCCTGTTAGATTGCCATCTAGAAAATAAGGACCAATAAGACGGTCTCCAAAAATTCCAACCCACACATTCAATTTTTGAGGAGTTTGAGTGTGAACTTCATGAAATACCCTAGAATTCTCATCTGACCAATATCGACAATTATGACGATTTACGGTTGAGTTTAAGAAAAAAGTGCACTCATCAGAAAAACAGATATTATAAAGATAATTTTCATCAGCAATTATCCGTTCCGTCATCACCTCACAAAATTGCAGTCGCCTATCAAAATCATCTTCATTTAACTCATGAATTAAATGAATTTTATAGGGATGATATTTGTGACCTTTCAATATTCGACGAATGGTTGTTCTGCTGATGTTAGTCACAGTCTCCATTTTTCTTGTGCTTAAAGTTGGATCTGCAGCAACTTGTCCCAAAACACCTATTTCAACGACCTCATTTCTTATTGGACGAACATTACCAGGAACGCGTTTCTTATTACCAACAGAACCAGTATTTTTAAATTTTGCAACCAACTCCAGAACGTATTTTCGGTTGCAATGTTTGTTTGGATGTTGTTCATTAAATAAATTAGCTGCACGATGAGCATTCTCATCGTTTTTAAAATAAAAAGTGATTAATTCAACCCTTTCTGGAATTGTATAAACCATTGCTAGCAGAAGCTTTTACAGAAGTTCACAAAATTTTAAATGTTGATTTCTAATAATTAGTCATAAACAGTTTTAACACGATGAAAATCACCACTAATACAAAATACAAAATACAACTGATAAAAAGAATCTCAATGTTGTTATAAATCGTTTTATGTTTTGCATTGTTTTGTTCCAGATGTTACAAAATTTTAAACAATTCCTCGAATAAATTTAAATTTGTTTTTTAAAATCTCTCTTTTGTAGAAAATGAAAATAAATTGCGTTTTACATGTTTTTGTATGTTACTTTGGGTTAAAATATCTTTCGCAGGAGGTATTACTTACCCTATCAAAACACTTAAAATTGAAGCCATGGTGTTCAATTTTAAAGGCATGAAAACTCTACATGTTAAATTTTGAATATCTTCAAAACCAATCGAAGGATTTAACTTTTTTTTTGGCATGTTACTCTGGGTAAAAAGATCTTTCTAACGAGGTATTACTTACCCCACCATCGCTATTAAATTTTTAGGGGTTGTGTCCAAAGTGCGAGGGATGAATGGATTTTTGAATCAGGTCTATTGCAAAATATGCCCCCCTCGAAACGAGATTACTTACCCTATCAAAACACTTAAAATTGAAGGCGTGGTGTTCATAGCACAATTTTAAAAGACATGAAATCTCTACTTGCTAAATTTTGAATATCTTTGAAACGATTCGATCGATTTATCTTTTTTTTTTGTATGTTACTCTGAGTAAAAAGATCTTTCTAACAAAGTATTACTTACCCCACCATCCCTATTAAAATTTTAGGGTTGTGTCCATAGGGCACAGGGGTGAATGGATTTTTGAATCACTTCTATTACAAAATATGTCCCCCTCGAAACCAAAGTTGACCTGTCCGAGCGTTTTTTCAAAATTTTTTATTAACTATTCTCATCTGTTTCGTTTTCGTTGGCCCACCCTGTATATTCACATCATCCGATTTCGAGAATTGATCGCCAGGTTATGGATTTTAGTCGTAGAGAGAACGCAATTCCATTTTCCTAAGAAAATTCAGTTACTGTATTCTTGAATTTTTCCTTGGAGAAATGTTGTCTCTAGAATATACAGGGTGTTTAAGTGAAACTTGTTCTTATGAGAACTACGTATATTCACATAATCTGATTTTGAGAATTGATCCCCAGGTTATGGATTCTAGACGTCGAGAGAACGCAATTCCAATTTCTTGCGAAAATTCAGTTACAATATTTTTGAATTTTTCCTAGGATAACTTTCTTTGTACTCCTATGATTTTCAGAATAACCTTGTTCTCCTATAAGAATATACAGGGTGTTTAAATGAATTTTGTTCCTAAGAAAACTACATATTATATTCACATCGTCTGATTTCGAGAATCGATCCATAGTTCTTCTTTTGTATCTAGAATTTCATTGTCTTCGGTTTCTTTGTATCAAGATTTATATTGTCCCTTTCTCAAACTAAAAAATTACATTTTTGGCTATTTAGATTTTTAAGGTGTATTTTCTTAGAGTTTTTTGCGTAAATTTGCAGTATATATGAGGATGATGGGGAAAGGAAATACAAACAAGTATTAAGAAAAAGTTGAATTGTGGAAAGTGACCTTTTTTGTCGTGTCATTGTTCCGAGTACCCATTTAAATGTCAAGTGCTAAGGGAAAAATAAAATAATTATCTTCAGGGAGGAAATTAAAATAAGATGACCCGAAATAATTAAAAAAAGTCTGAATTAATAATAGGAAAATACAACTGTTATTTATAAATGACTCACGTAGTATGCACATTCGAATGGGGTAGCGGAAGTCATTTAGCCCCTTTTTAACAAGCTTTGGGGTAAAAAAAAGCTGTGCATAAAATAGAATTCATTTTAAATGTACGCCGGGAGACAGTGGGGGTAGATTACACGTTCGAGTAGACTCTTAGCAAATGTATAAAACACCCCTTTACATACACTTACGCACATTCAGGAGTTGTGTGCATATTTCATTCCTCTACCGCCCATTAAGTATAAATTACGACTCGGCCGCAATTATTCAATTATAAACCAGGACACGCACTAAGGTGTCTGTGTAATTTTCACTAAACCTTAATGTGAAAAGTTCGAATGTGATTTGAGCAATTTAAGCTAGATTACAATACAATTACGCTCTTGAGATTCGTGAAGCTTGAATCAGGATGTATACGCTGGGTGTTATTGCAGTTTACAGTTAAGAGTACTTTGCTGAAATTTGTAATTTAATCAAAAGTATGCGGAACAGTAGCACATGATCACAATTGGGAAATCTCGTTGTCAATGTATAATGGATTTGTATTTGGGCATACGTGTCGGTTAGTTATCAATGATGAATTGCAAGGGAAATTGCAATACTTGTTTTATTATTTTACTATCGAATCACTATCTTTGTGATATTTTATTTTTTATCCAATTTATACCTATCAACTAAAATCATACAGGGTGGTGATAAAGTTTGGAACCAAGGTCATAACTTCCGTAAAAATTTTTTTTGGAAAATTGGCTCGAACAGGTCAATTTTTGTTTTAAAAATGCCATCTTTTGGAATGAAAAAATATTCATGACGTCACTGATAACTTCACTATGACGTCATCATCAATTTTTTTAAATGGAAACCCCTACTTTTTTTAATTATACTACTTAAAAAATTTGGATTTTGAGCACATCGCGCTATCATTTCTTCACAAAATTGCAGTCGGCGATCGGGATCATCTTCATTTAACTTTTGTATGAGTTTTATTTTGTATGGGTGATACTTTTCCTTTTTTAATAATTTTGCGACATAGGAATGATCCACATTATTATTTCTTGAAATATCTCTTGTTGAAATATTGGGATTTTCTTCAATCGCAAGTAATAAATTTAATTTGGTTTCTTCATTCACTTGAGGCCGTCCTTGTCGAGGCAAATCTCTTACAGATCCTGTTTCTGCAAATTTGGTAACTAACTTACTTACTGTAGATCTTGAGATTTGCGGTCTATTTGGATATTGCTCATTAAACAAAGCACAAGCTTCCCCATGGGTTCTTTTTCTATCGCCGTATCCTACCATATTTAAAATTTCGATTCTTTCGCGTTCGCTCAAACGAGGCATTTTTAATTTCGCAAAACTTAATAATTGTTGATTATTATTAAACAAACGAAGTAAGCTATTCAAGCATTGGTAAATGGATTTAAAATTTTATTTGCCATACAAAATAACGTCAACTATTTTATTTCAATAAATTTTGAATATCAAAAGCTTTTTCAAATTTATAATAAATTACAATTTTATTTAAAGTATATTATTACTCAAACATTTTATTTTAATTACCTTTTTCATTAAAACTTATTTAAAATTAGTTTTAAGAAAATTCCAATTGTGTAAAGAAGAACAATTCGAATATTTTCAATAATAATTTGTTATTTTTAAACTAAAAATTAGTTTAATTTATTTTTCTTGCCATATTTTCATTGAGAATTAATAATTTTTTTTTTGAGTAAATTTATTTTTTTTTTCAAAAATGGTCGAAATTTTTTTAAATATTTTTATGTGATCATTAATATGATAAAAAGGTCCATAAAAAATATGTAAAAAAAGTAGGGGTTTCCATTTAAAAAAATTGATGATGACGTCATAGTGAAGTTATCAGTGACGTCATGAATATTTTTTTCATTCCAAAAGATGGCATTTTTAAAACAAAAATTGACCTGTTTTTACGGAAGTTATGACCTTGGTTCCAAACTTTATCACCACCCTGTATATGTATAAACAGGTTCTTTATTGAAAATCTTTACTAAAAAATTGAATTTTTTATCAATAATTTTAAGATACTAAATATGTATGAAATAAGTTGTGATTAACATCCATCGGATTTAAATTTAAGAAAATCATCATCATCAAGTGGGTCGATTGAAAGTTGGGGCCTGTCAATTACCAATAGTAATAAATGCGTATAAACGAATGTGAGAGGTCATGGATTTATTAATATTTACATTATGAAAGTTTATTTCCATTGTTAATCATGTAGTCAATATCTTATCTTATCTAAATTTTAGATTGACATAGAATATTGAAATTAAACAAATAGTAAATAATAAAAGCAACTGCTATCTCAGAAATGAAAATAAATATTTGTTGTAATACCAAACTAACAATAGCTGTGCTTCTTTCTTATTAAAAAACGAAAATTTTATGATGGTATAATTAGCCTATCTGGTGAGTATGAAAAGTCGTTTTAGAAAATATATCAGTCATTTAATAATCTCACCCGTTCCTTAATAAGCCCTTCTTTCAAATACTTTAATATCGTATTAAAGTATTATATCATAAAAAGCAGAGCGCGACGAGAAAATTTCACTGAGGCGAACCAAATTTTTTCCTAAGTGTCTCAAGCTTGCAGATTACAGCTAATCTGTCAGATTTTTTGGGCGAGAAAATAGCAGACCTTTTTCGGGGATTATTAAAGCAAATTTGATGAATATCGATCTTTAAAAATACGTTAATTTTATTTTTTATGATTTTTTTAGTGTTTAAGAAGTTGGGTTTAGGAAGTATTACGTTTTAAAATTAAAACTTGTTTCGAGTTTTTATTTTTTCTGGGTTGTTTTTCGCTGGAAAGTTGGCGACGTTGAATAAACCGGAAGCGGAAGCTGGTCGAGTCGGTGCGATATACGCCGCAAGAGGTCGCTTTTCTTATATAACCATTTATAACCCTTAGTTGATATATGTACATTAAAGGAAATTTCGCGTAACTTTAATTCTGACAAACTATTTAATGATCCGCATAAATATTTTCCAGATACCTGCTAAATAATGAAAGTCCAACTTTTAAAACTACCTGCGTTTAAATTCGTTTTTTGGCAAGCGAGAAAAGTTTGAATTGATTCCGGTCGGGCGCCGTCGCAAGGCAGGTCGCTTTATAAATTAATTAAGGGGCTATAATTTCTTACGAAACGGCGCCTTTCATACAAATTAAGTTTCATAATGTCGCCAGTTTCTAACAAAATTAATTTAAAGAGACAAAAGATGTCCTATACATTGTTATCATTCCATTAGATCCGGCAATAACTCATTATTCCTTGAATAGTGGCATTAAGGCGTCAAAAAAGGCTCTTATTCAGAAAGTACACTAAAACCTACATAATATCCCGACTACTTAATTGGCTTACCCAATTTATTTTCTTACTTAAACATTATTAATAGTAATTAATAGTAATTTGTCCAATTAAGAACTTCTATAAGTATCTACTATTCATTTCTTCTCTGATAATACTTTTATAAAACTACGGAAATTTTATTCAAATACTTACATTAATTTTACTCAAATAAAACTTTATGCAACAGTTTTTACAAGTTCAACAAATTTTATTTATGCTGATTTTAAATTTCTACTGAGGAAAATAAAAATAGTATGTCTCCTGATCACAATTTAAAACACAATTGTTGATAACTCTTTTATTATTATAAATTCCTGGTGTATTGTACAACTGAAACAATATCCTGATTTTTGGGGATAAATTATCCTATAGGTAAAAGGATGTGTTTATCAAAATACTAGTTAATTTATGGTTATTTTGGGTAGTTTACATTGAAACGTGCTGTTTTTCCTATAGGATTTTTTATCCAAAAAATAGGGGCCTGGGGCTGTATCATACAAAATTTCGTATAGGAAAAAAGGCGCGATTCCATAGAAACGTAGTGTTTTTCCTATAATATATTTTATCCCCAAAAATGATGATAAAAGTCCTGGGCGAAGAAACTCCAGAGGATCCAGAAAGCATTGTAAACTCATTTGCAAAATATTTTAAGATATAAATTCAACGAATAACAGATGATAATTCCCTTTCTACAAAAAATCATTTAGGAAATCTTGTCCTTAGTGAAACTATAGTCGCACAGCATCTAAAAAAAATTAACAAGAACTTAAATGAGCCATTTGATACCGTCGATAATATTAAAGGATGGAACTTCGATATTTGCACCAGCAGTGATATATTTATACAACCTTATTTTAAAAACGGGAAAGTTCCCAAGTAAAAGGGAAAGTTGTTTACAAATCTGGTGCAAAAAGTAAATTTGCACATTATCGCCCAATGATCAATTTCTATCGTAAGCATTTGAAACAATATTGTGAGAAGAAATATATTCTGGAACCTCTAGTATCATATTTTCTGCACAACATGGATTTATGTCAAAATGGTCGACTTCCAGTAACTTATTTAATATCACTCAAATAATATCACAGAATATGGATGAGAATAAGCAAATTGATGTAACCTATTGGGAATTTTAACTACCAATAGATGGCGCTATTGGCCCTCTGTGGCAAATTAATGATCTATCGAAGCCAGTGTTGAACCTACATGTTTCTATGTGCGATGTGCGAATACTGATTAAATTCGTCTTAAGAGGTTTTTGGCAAAGTTTTAAATAAGTATCCTTCAAATTTTTATTTAAAATCAATGTTTACTCAAAATTGGCAAAATTACTACTGGCGTTTTATACTAGCTTTACAGTTTCATAAATTTGCCGACAGGGAGAGAGGTCGTTTCTAAAATCGCGAATAGAGATATATCAACGGCTTACGATCATATGCAACATCATATTCTACTTGATAATTTGCACAACTTTGATATACCGGATAATGTCATTAGTGTTTTAAACTCTTATTTATTTAATAGAATCCAAGTTGTAATGTACAATGGTTACATGTCAGAGAGTTATTTTAGGACTAGTGTAGTTCCCCAAGGATCCAATCTGGGACCGTTACTTTTCGATCTGAATATCAATGATCTGCCAGGTCTTATAAAAAAGCCAATTTTACTTTAAGCGGATGATGTGAAAATATATAAATATATAGAAAATGTTTCAGACTATTCTGATCTTCAAAATGATGTAGAAGCTTTCTTACATTGATGTTCAAAGAATTCCTCAAATCTAAATATTAAAAAATGTCGTATTGCATTATATGCACGAAAACGTAATGTTAATACAGTGAATTCAAATAAGATTGAAACCATCGACATTGCAAGGTAGGAAACCTAAGTTTCCCACAGTTGGCTACACTGAAATGAATGCGTTGTATCCGGTGAAAAAACCATCGCGAATATTTTAACTGCACTAATTTTAGTTTTGAAAAGCACTGTTTTTTTTATAACATTTGCAATACATTGAGAAATGACTTGAAAAAGTACTCGAAGAAAAACTGCTGAGAGACGCTTTGGTTAAAGTGGCAGATCAGATTTAAATTTGAATGAAAATTAACACGTACATCAACTTAGCAGGTCTAAAATCACTACAGAGTATGTTTGGTTGCATAGTTGCGGTTTCAGTCTTTTTTGAATTCACTGTACCTTCGCATATTCAATATCTAATCAAAGATCTGGGAGTTTTATTTAATAAACATGTACAAAATCTATCAAATGATTGCTCTAAAACCCTCGGGTTCATTATTAGAAATATTAAAGATTTCTCAATACAAACTTTAATTATGTTATTTAGTTCATACATTAGCAGTAAATTGTTATATTGCTCAGTAATCTGCTCCCTTTGTTAGGAAAAGTATAAAAATATCTTGGAGAAGGTTCAACGCAAATTCTTAAGAGTTCTGTACTTTCTCCTAAACAATGTACAATGACGTTCAAAGATATCGAGGACACAAAAGAAATAGGTATTTTGACCCAATAGCCAACAGCAAGCATATCTTTCAAATTTCGTATGATCTCGTGTCTCCGAATGCTTGTTTTGGGTCAGAATATTTCTTTTTTGTCCTCGATATCATTGAGCGTCACTGTACAGGGAATTCAATTTGGACTGTTACCGAAACTAGGCAACAAAATATACTCTGTAGTATTTTTTTGGATAGTGTTACTGGGTTTATACAGGGTGTTCCGTTCGTGGTTCACCAAAAAAAAATATTTATTTACATTTTTTTCTTTACGATTATTTTTTCAAGAATTTAACAATTATTTTTGTATTGTCACCAAATTGAAAGAGGGTGGTTTTACAAACTAATGATAATTCCTTTAAATCTTTAAGCACTTATATTGTTATTAGCGTTTTTGTGATTTATGACAAAAATCGTTGATGTAAAATTCAAAACGGTGTATCTCTAAAACTAAAAAAAAGATAGACAACCACTATTTTTGATATTTCTCGTCAAAATTTGCTCTAGTTTCTAACCACGACGGTTGGTGAACCACGAACGGAGCACCCTGTATACCTGTTGACATCCAACCAAACTTTCTGATCTTTTATTTTAACCAAAGGACCTCTCAGCAGCTTTATTTTTGGGTATTACTTAATTAATAAAAAAGAAAAACTCATATTAAAGTTAACCTCACTTGGTTCTTTAAATCGTTAGTGAAGTACTTATTTCTTTAGTTCACTCTGGTCTACAGTGCAAAATTTAGGTTCCTACCATGCCAATCATCAGTAACGTCCTTTTTAAAGACCCTGTATATCCAGATATAACTATTACATATGAGAAACTACGAATTGAGTATGAGTATGTATTATGTATTTATTTTAATAATTCTGCAAGTACATTTTGTAAGTTACCTTGTAATTGTGGCTTAAGCTGTTGGGTAATAAAGGATATTATTGTACAAAACTTTTTGATGACATTACAATTTATAACAACTTGTTACATTATTCTAATTAAAATCTTGGAAAATCGTCGATTTTGAATATACAGGGTGTCCCATTTTAATCAATCCAGCTGAATAACTTGAAAACGAAGCGATTTCCTCAGAAATATTTCAGACAAAAATTGTAGCGGCTCGAGGGGGACAATTAATAGTGCCATGGGTTTTTAATTGTTATGGGGTTTTATGGTGGTTTTATGGAAAAACATTTTTTTTTAAAAAGGGAATCCCCATTTTTTATTGTAGATTCGTAATCTAAGGAAAATAATAAGAAAGTTTCGAATGAAACCTTTTTTCTAAAATTTCAATTTTTCGCTATAGTCACCAAAATGAACACACATTTTGGGATTTTCGATACAGTTTTACTAGAAAATTAAAGCTTTATAAGAAAAATCGTAAGAAACAAAAAGTGCTTAAATTAAGGCAAGGATTAATAAAAAATATTATTTTATTTTATAAAAAAAAAAAATAAATTAAAAAAAAAAGTTTATTTTATTTTTATTATTTTTTAAGAAAAATATTATTTTTTTTTTACTTATAAAATTTAAAATAAAGTCAAAGGTTGGAAACAATAGGTGTCAAAACGGTTTTTCAATTTTATTTGCAATTTAATATGTTAAATAATATTTTTCAATTAAGGAAGAAGGCTTCTAAAAATAATGGAATTTCATTTTCAGCCTACTTTGTGTTTCGCACATAATTGTTATATTGTGACAGATTAGTTTTTTGTAGAAGCTCATTGTTATTGAAGCCACTGTGATTATTTAAAATCAGTCTCTCATAAAATGGCTGATTATTCACCTAGACAAATCGTGAATATTATAAAAGTTTTGGGCGAATGCCATGATAACTATCGACACGCAGCACGTCTTTATGCTGAGAGGTTTCCACAATTACGTCATCCAAATCATACAAATATTAGGAGGCTCGTGAAAAGAGCGGAAAACGGTTCTCTTAGAAGAAAACGTAATAAAACTGGTCCTAAGATGCTCCCCTCATTGATAACATTAGCTTCCGTAAATGAAGATCCACATACATCTACAAGAAAAATTCAGCGTCTTCATGGACTTCCTAAATCTTCTGCCAACAGAATTTTAAAACACCTTAAATCACACCCATAGCATGTTCATTTAACCCAACAAATTAAAGAAGATGACTACATCCGCCGATTTAATTTTTGCATATGTGCTACGAATCAAGTTAGAAGAGATCCCCTTTTTTTTAATCGCGTACTTTTTACTGATGAAGAAAATTTGACAACATGGGTGGAGTTAATCTTCATAATGCTCATTATTATTCTGAAAATAATCCATATTGGCAAAGAGATCATAGATTACAGTGGCGTTGGTCTACAAACGTTTGGGCTGGAATAGTGGATGAGTATCTTGTGGGACCATTTTTTTATGAAGAAAATCTTAACCAACATGTTTATTTGAATATAATTCAAAACGAAATGCCTACTCTTTTAGAAGATGTACCTCTAGATTTAAGACAGCGAATGTGGTTTCAACAGGACGGAGC
Organism: Stenus bimaculatus; assembly: GCA_963971135.1. Taxonomy (NCBI): domain Eukaryota; kingdom Metazoa; phylum Arthropoda; class Insecta; order Coleoptera; family Staphylinidae; genus Stenus; species Stenus bimaculatus. Next base: position 40,666,100 of record OZ020183.1, on the reverse strand, counting down.
TAGATCCCACACTGCCAGAATTGTTAAAACATTTTTACATAACCAATTCTCTAATATGTGGATTGGAATTGGTAGTGAAGTACACCAATGGCCAGCAAGATCTCCGGATCTTACAAAAATGGATTATTTTTTTACGGGATTACATAAAAGATAAGGTTTATGAACGACCAACTACAACTAGAGAAGATATTATGATACGAATTACGGACGCTTTTCGAAGTATCACTCCTGAAATATTGAGAAATGTATTATTGGCTTTTTGCACACGAGTAAACATGTGTACCTATTGAACAAAATGGAGGAATATTCGAACATCTTATTTAGACCAGCTCTCGTAATTTAAGAACAGATCCAAATATCTTTAAGTGTATTAATTAATTACCTTTGACTTTATTTTAAATTTTATAAGTAAAAAAAAATGTTTTTCTTAAAAAATAATAAAAATAAAATAAACTCTTTTTAAATTTATTTTTTTTAATAAAGTAAAATAATATTTTTTATCAATCCTTGCCTTAATTTAAGCACTATTTGACTCCTGCGAGTTTTCTTATAGACCTTTAGTTTTTTAGTAAAACTGTATCGAAAATCCCAAAATTTGTGTTAATTTTGGTGAATATAGCGAAAAATTGAAATTTTAGAAAAAAAAGTTTTAATCAAAACTTTCTTATTATTTTCCATAGATTACGAATCTCTAATAAAAAATGGGGGTTCCCATTTGAAAAAAAATGTTTTCCCATAAAACCCCGATATAACCCCATAACAATTAAAAACCCATGGCACTATTAAATGTCCCCCTCGAGTCGGTACAATTTTTGTCTGAAACATTTTTGAGGAAATCGCTTCGTTTTCAAGATATTCACCTGGATTAATTAAAATGGGACAACCTGTATTTTCCCAATTTCTTTTAGCGATTTGAGCTATAAAATTGTTAGTAACTTTTTAATTATTGCAAGTAGTTTTACCAAATTTTGCACCTTTATTTATTATTGTATTGTCAGTTGCTTGTAATATTTTCAAGATTTCAATGCAAACAAAAAATCCGTGATTTTATGAACTATTTCATATTATAGACATGAATTTTGAGACTTGAGTTATAATATGTTTAATAACTTTTTTATTATTACAAAAATTCTTATAAAATTATGTGCACTTGGTTATGATACTACAATTTATGATCAGTAAAATTTTTGTTCGAATATCGCAATGGAAATCTTGAAAACTCGTTGATTTTATACATTTCTACCCGTTTTTATCAATTTGATCTACATAATTGTTATTGTTATTTAATCTTTGTAAAAATGTTTACTAAATTTTGCATATGTATTATTTATTATCAAAGAAAATGACGTTCCTCTATCTTCCTGCATCCTGCTACAAAATGAATTGCTCTGATTTAAAAAAAAATCAAGTATAATTAGTACACTGCCCGGCACTTGTTTATTTAAGGTGATAGGGAGTCATTTATTGAAAAACCGATGTTTTTATCTTTCCCGAATTTTTTTAAAGTGTTTCAAATTGGAAACAAAAAAAAATATTAAAATACCGAACTTAAGTAAGACTTGTACTTTTATATACAATTTTTGTTTTTCATGTATCTAGATTTATATAAGTGTAGTTTTGCAAAAACAAAAATATAAATATAGAAGTTTTTCTTGCAAAATTACACAAATATAGTTCTAGATACATAAATAACAAAAATTTCAAATGAATGTAAAATATGTACTTACTTTAGTTTGGTATTTCTTAATTTTTTTGACTTTCCAATTCGAAGCACTTTAAAAAATTCATGAAAGATAAGTACGTCGTTTTTTTCAACTTTTGAAAAACCGATGTTCTTATCTTTCCCGAATTTTTTTAAAGTGTTTCGAATTGGAAACAAAAAAAAATACCGAACTTAAGTAAGACTTGTACTTTTATATACAATTTTTGTTTTTCATGTATCTAGATTTATATAAGCGTAGTTTTGCAAAAATAAAAAAATAAATATAGAAGTTTTTCTTGCAAAATTACACAAATATAGTTGTAGATACATAAATAACAAAAATTGCAAATGAATGTAAAATTCTTACTTTAGTTTGGTATTTCTTTATTTTTTTGACTTTCCATTTCGAAAAACTTTAAAAAATTCATGAAAGATAAGTACGTCGTTTTTTTCAACGTTTGACTCCCTATCACCTTAAGCACGTACTTTTACAACCTCCAGTTCTAAAATTTTTAATATTTTTTTATTAGGTATTATAAAGATTTTTACAAAATTATATTTTCGTACATGTCGCCTTTACTCTCGTTTTACAACTGTAAATAGTTAATGCAAGGATGGGAACGTTTTTGGTTTCAGGGTTTGTAGAAACAAATTTTGGAAACGTTCACCTTTAGGTCTTGTTTCAGAAGTTGATTATTAATTTGTTCTTCATTGATGTTTCTTGGTCACATGGAAATTATTTAACATAAAGGAAGTAAAATAATGTTTGCTTTCCTGGTTTTTAACGACTATACGAGTTAATATCGTAAAAGTTTTCATCATTGGAATTTTAGAAGGATCAGCAGTTTTAAATGTGCAACACCTCTTAGCATAATCTTCATTCCAGAAGTCAATATTTCAAAAATTCATGAATAATAAAGAAACTATTAAATTCGAAAACGTTTATTTAATAATCCCACTAACAAAACTGAATATCTAATCATTTTAGATAAAGCTCTAATAAAATTTTTAATAGATTATTCTATAAGATTCAATGTAAATAAAATTCCGATTTATTTTCTCATGAATACATTCACATGCATAGGACCTTCTCCGCAGTAAACGGCGCAGCAATTTATTCGAACAATGATTTATTTAAGACGACATCATTCCGCTGATAAAATTCCATAATGCATAATGCTTCAACTGAAAATTACTTCCAGCACGTCACACTTCTCATGCTAGTTTTGGGCGTCACCTTTTAATAAAAATTACCAAAAGCTTTTGGGCGGTGGCAACACGATAGATATCACCCTCACTATTTATTAATAAAACTAATCATATTTCTGATATTGTTTAGACCAACAAATTAATTATCGGCCCTCTAGTGGCAAAAATATGAGCTCTTATATTCGGTACATACTATTTTGATTTAACGCATTGATGCATGGTTTTTAAGCTTTACTGAAGCTTTAAATAATAAATCTATTTGTGTTTTGTTGAATATGTAGTTATAAGATACACGAATGCATTTTAAGCATATTTTTTGACACTGACAAGTAGCGAGTAGCGAATATCCTCCATATATAGCGCCCTCTATACGTAACTAAAGTTCTCAATTTATATTAGTGGAAAATCCAACTTTTTTATATAAAAATCTGGAAAAACATGAAAAGTTTATCAATACTACATTTTACTTTAAATTGTGTGTGTGAATTTACAGCTGGAAATGGTTGGAAACAAAAAAGCATTTGTGAATTTGTGTAGTGCGAATAACAACGAACGAGTAGCGGATTATATTAATTCGATTGAATAATTTTTTACTAAAACGTGATTATTTAATTTAATTCATTTGGCAATAGCGCTATATTAATTATTATCTGTAACAAATCGATTTTTCTCAAATTATAACCACAAAGCATTTTTAAATTCAATTGTAATTTGCAACATTCAAATTTATTTTATTTCAATTAATTATACAATTATAGGTAAATTAAATGAAACTGCATTATTTAATTTAGTTACGTTTTAATAAATTTCTGTTGGTGAAAATAAACAGTAATATAATTTTAATCCAATTACTTACAATTTTTAATGGTATGAATTTAATCCGATTGGGATTTCATAAAATAGTTGATATTTAAACAAATGATTAGATTATTTTTTACATTTCACTAGAGTAAATTCAAATACGAGCACCAAGTTTAATAAAATTAGCTTACATCGAAAGGTAATTAAATTGCTCTTGCATTGATTCGTATTTTAACAAATTAATTTTCAAAAAAATGTTTCAAAATATGTACAATGAAAATCCATTTTAGGATGAGGGAAATATTGTTTTCCTTTTTAATTATTAAAAATTAACAAAATCTTTAATATTATTAAATTGGTTGATATTATCAGCACACAAAACATGGTTAATTTATTTTGAAAAATAACAATACACCCAATTAAGACATAAAAATATAAAATTTACTTTATTACTAAATGTGGGTGTTGGGTGAACATACTTAATTTTTATTTTTAGATGGGTCGTGTTTTTTTAATGATTTTAATGAAGAAGGTCGATGATTAAAATGATGGATGAAAATTTTAAGTAATCAATTTTAAGTTAAGGTGTACCTCTTAAAAAGCTTACTTTAATGTGCTATTTCATTTTTTAATTGGTGCATCAGTAAATTTAAATCTATGACGTCACAATTTCCAACGTTCTAGTGCGACAACGTTGCTGATTTTTCCCATCGTTTTTATCGCAGCGAAGCTCTATTGAAAATTTCGATTATAAGATGGCGTTTTAAAATAAATTTTGTAACAAAATGGAGGAAGGTGAGTAAGGGCTTTTTGGTTTTTGATGAATAAAAAATAAAGTTTTCATAAACGAGTTTCTGTTGGGAACTTTAACTGAGTATAGATGGCGCTATAAATGGAGGTTATTCAATACTTGTCAGTGCCAAAAATTGTGTTTAAAATTCATTCGTGTACCTTATAACTACACATTCAACAAAATAGATTTATTATTTAAAGCTTCAGTAAAGCTCAAAAACATGTACCAATGCGTTAAATCAAAAGAGGATGTACCGAATATAGAAGTTCATATTTTTGCCAACAGAGGGCGAGCGGCATCTAAAAATTCCCAATTTATTACTCCACTACCAGCTTATCAAATGACCACTAGAGGTCGTATCTAATTTCCGAAATCGCGAATAATCTATTATACAGTGCGGACATAAAGTAAATCCCCCCTGCTAACTTTTCAACGGTTATGTTTTTGATTCTGAAAACTCGTCTACCTAGGAATCTAATTGCGAACTTTCTAATAAAGGTATTTTTGATTTTCTGGAACTTCCGGTTATACCGAAAGTGGATGGCAACTTTCTTAGTTTAAATGGAACACCTAGTACATTTTTGCATTTTCGCGTTCTCCATAAAAATACCATTAAATTGACCTAGCATAGTGTGGTCTACGATTAATACTTTCGGAATTACGCCCATTCGAAAAATCGCATTTTTATGCAACTTCATTTACACCGGAAGTGGAAAATTAACGAACTTAAGGTTAAACATAATTTTGTTTAAATTTATTGTTATTACCTTAATTGCAAAAGAAAATCATCTAAAATAAGGAAGTTGGGGCAGTTGGCTCCAACTTCCGGTGTAAATGAAGTTGCATAGAAATGTGATTTTCAAATGGGAGTAATTCCGAAAGTATTAATAGTAGAGCACACTACGCTAGGTCAATTTAATGGTATTTTTATGAAGAACACGAAAATGCAAAAATATACTGGGTGTTCCATTTAAAATAAGAAAGTTGCCATCCACTTCCGGTATAACCGGAAGTTCCACAAAATCAAAAATACCTTTATTAGAAAGTTCGCAATTAAATACTTTAGTGGACAAATTTTAAGAATCCAAAACATAACCGTTCAAAAGTTAGCAGGGGGGGGGGGGATTTTCTTTATGTCCGCACTGTATACAATATGTATATTAACAGCTTCCAAATATCAAACTTAACGAACGTTTAGCACATGTCGAGTAACTTATTTATGACCAAAATTGGTCATGAGCTTTGTGACCTCTCCGGGGGCCTGATATCAGAATTTCACTAATGAATGTCACATTATCTCTACTAAAGAGCATGCGTGAAATTAACATTCTGTTGGTGAGATTTCTGGAATCGGTACCCGGAAGAATGTTTCTGAACAGGTTAGAGTAAAACCCTAACTGGGTTTAAATAACAAACTGATGCCCCTTTATTACCTCCAGTACCCAAAATCTTACTGTCACGAGATACTCGTGAATGTTCGTGACCACTTGGCTTGTGTTTATCAAAATGATAACAGTCATCTGTCAAAACTATTTGCGGTGGATGGGCACACCAACAACCTTGCCGGACTGGAACTTTGGAAATCTCGGATTCAAAAATTTAAAGTTTTAACTCTTACACTAAAGAAATCAAAAATTGGATTACATAATATTATGTTTTATTTTAATTTCATCTTTAAGACTAAATAAAAATAAAAAATTCGTGGAAAGGCACAAAAGGAAGAGTTAACAAAAGACCGAAAGAAAAGACCGAACGATAAAAAGCCGAATTGGACAAAAGGCCGAATGAGAAAGGACCTTATTGGACAAAGAACCTAGAGAAAAGCCTAAATAATCTAACGGAACCTGAAAGCTGAAACTATTTTCAAAACTAAGAATTGTATGAAAAAAATTAAATGAAAAATTGTTTGGTTTCAAAGAGTAAACAGAAACGTATTTAATTTATGGTGCAATTATGAACAAATCTGTAAGCCCTTATAGGAAAGATCTTTACGGTAACCATGGAAACCGTACATATTGAAACCCTTATAACTCACAGATTTTTCCCGTAAGGAATTATAGATTTGCACAGAATTGCACCATTATCAAGTTTTTAAAATAAACTTTCTATTTATTCGTATTGGTATTTTGTCCATTTCGGCATTTTATCATTATACCATTTGTCTACATCGATGGTCTGATTCATAATTCTGCCTTTTGTTCAATTCGGCCGTTTACAGCTCAGTCTATTTTCTTTCGGCCTTTTTTCTACGTTGACCTTTTCTCCATTTCGGCCTTTTATCGTTGGATGTGTTTCTCTCTGCCTTTCTTCTTTCTGTGTTTTTCTGCGTCGGCCTTTTGTCAAATTCGACCTTTTATCATTTAGCTTCTTTCTTTGGGCCTATTTTCCGTGGCAGCCTTTGACCAAAGTCTACCTTTTTTTCATGTTGGCCTTTTGTTCTTTGATCTTTTTAACAAAGTTAAATGGCTCAAAATCATGTAAAATATTTAAAAAAAATGGGTTCCGTAGAATATTGTTTTCCAAAGCATGTGTGAATTTTTGCTACGATTGACCAATAAATTAATATGTTAGACCGGGCGCGCACCAAAGTGGTATGCAGGTGACGTGGAAATAAAGTGGCAAGTGGCACCTCCGAAAAATATTATAACAAGTACAATAGCGCGAACTAAAATCGGCACTGTCTTACCACCCCAACGAGCGCCACAGTATCCGTTGTAAACCGTTCCAAAAATGCCACACTACCACCACTACCTGGAAAATGATGGTTTGCAATTATTTGTATGTGTACGAGAGAGAAAGACGCGACTGGAACATTGGTCTTAAACCTCTTTAAATATTTTCTCCAATAATATTCCATCAGTTTTCAATAATTTCTTGAATAATTTGATCGTTTCTCTTTTACCTTATGAATTATGATATTTCAATGTAATGTACAACATTGCATAATATTGCAACTATTTCACGTACAATTAATTTCCAATAAATATATAATTCGAAAATATTAATATCTTTGAATTTAATTTAATCAAAACGTTTTATGCACTAATTAAATTTAACAAACTATTCGAATTGCCACTGTATATTGGATGGAATCTACAAATTAGAAAATAAGCTTTACCTGGTATTTATTTATAAATTGGGTATAATTTAGGTGAGCATCAGTGGCGTAAATAAAAAATGAGAGCCGGTGCTCGTCTCTATGATGACTTTTGGTCTGATAAAATTTCATCACGTCGCAGGGAAAGGGAAATATTTCGTTTATCTCTTGTCTTTTAAAGAAAAGGCAATTATGGAATATAATAAAAATATTTGTCTCGCTGAAGACTCGAGATGGAAATTGGCGACGGGATTTCAATTGGAAAAACGGGAGAATTGGAGGAAATGAATTTTATCGCTGAGTTTATTACGAAAGAATACCAAATCGGGTTTTATTCAATATAAATTTTTAATAATTTTATTGTATCTTAATATATTTAAAATTGGTAAAAGGCGGGATTTGGGAATGAAGTTGTGAAATTTGAATAATAACTGTGAAGATGTGTTTTCGTAGGTGTGGGATTTTTAAACATTTATGTGGGTGTTATTATCTTGTTGGAGAAAAATTAATTTTTATTACCCACATATTTTACGTGTCACATTTGGTGTCATCTAGGCGCGCTGTTGTCAGGAAAGGACGGAGATCTAAAACAAATATCTCCAGCGGTTAAACGACTGTAAATTTGATAAATGACAACGGCCTGGGCGCCCGTTTCAATTATCATATCACTTATTAAATACCACCAATTTTAACTTTGAAAACGGCTTGCTTTTCATTGCAACATCTGTTCCTTAAAACAATTAAAACTTATAAAAATTAGGAATTATATTGAATTGAATAAAAGCTCAATTGAATTAAATTTATGTCTTAGAGGAAGCATAAAACTTTGAAATTTCCAATAACAATAAATAGTGAAATAAAACTCGCGGCTTCTCAATAGTTATTTTTATGTGCCCATCACGATCGCCTGTACTGGAATTAAAACCCTCAAGAATACTAAAAACTGCATATAAATGTGGCTATTTCTAAACTTAATTTTGCTCGCAGGATTTTCTTTTCCTAAATGCAGTCTGACAACGTCAGAGAAGTTGAAATTTATGAGTTTTTTCATCGCATTTAATAACTCTACCCGATGAACGATCAGCAATAAAAACTTTAATAACCTTTCCTATTAAATTTGTTGAAATTATAAAGTACTTAAAGTTGATTTTTATTGATTTGAAATTTTATTGTTTTTAATATTAATCATAATATAAATGCATTTCTTATCATGACTTTTAAGCGCTTTATATTTTAATATGAAAATTATTATTCAATTTTATCTTAAAATTTATGTTATGTGGAATGAAATTTATTGGTAAGTGTATAATTATATGAAAGTATTATATTATATATTACGAAATTGCTGAGCTATTTCAGAAACAAAACTACCATAAATCGTATGCACGTACCCTAATGCCAGGTGTAGTTATACACAGCGGTCATGCATTTTCCTCAACCCATTATTTTGAACATTTCAAATACCTAAAAATTTAACATAACATATCAAATGCACATGCCGGGTCTAAAGTTGTACTAAAACATAAATAACATTCATGCCATTTTAGTTTTTCTAAAAACACCCGTTATGATTAATGAACAAACACAATTTACACCCTTCTAAGGCTTTAAGATTACTCTATTCATCTTCTTTCGTTTTTTTATATATGTATTTTGAGTTGCTTCATTACTGGTTTTGCATCTACAGCCTCCAGCGTCAATAACTCAACCCCTGACGGAAGCAAACTCATCCTTCCAGCTCCGTCAAATTTAACTTTTTAATAGGTTACTTTAGAGCATGTGGTGATTTTTAATCGAAACTTTTGAATCCATGCAAGCATCTCCTTATTCCATTAAGCTGGAGCTTACAGGATCAATTTAAAGCTTATTAAACGAAATTAGGGCCAATTTTATTAATATTGATTGATAATTTCTTTTGACTTTCATTTTATTACTTTAAAAGATACGCTTTATCTTACACCATAAAATATTTTGCTAACTACAGTAGTCTAAAAATAATCTCATCAATCTATTTTTTCTAAACTATCTCATATTTCTTCTAGCTGTCACATCCCAAAGCTTACAAGTCTAAATTATCTACGTCACTCTACCAAAACACTCCTTCAAATGATTGTAATATCCTGACCTTTAAAAATATTTCGTTTTTATAAAAATCTTCTTGAAAAGGAAATCAACAGAAATGCATAAAGCTACTAATATTTGAAATTTGCTGCAGAAAGGTTAATTTTTTTAGATCATTTGCCGACAGAGGAAAGTTTTGTCCTTTGTAAACGATGGAAGCAAATTCAAAAAATGAAAAAGCACTTCTGGAAAGCCTGGAACACAGGATACCTCACCAACCTATAGCAGAAGTACAAGTGGAAATCAACATATGATAATCTTCAAATAGGTGAGCTAGTCCTCATTAAGTTACAATCATCACATCAATCAAGTCCGAATGGTCACCATGAAAAAGCTCGTAAAAACAGCCATTGACAATATGATTCCAATTCCATTAGAGGATACGACCAACGAAAACCACATTCCAGAGTGCAACATGCTAACAAAGAAAGCAACACCAAAGTCAGTCATATACTGGCTAACGACATTACTTCTAGAAAGGTTGAAGAGGGTTGCAGAAGAAAACTACATAATCATCCACCACCAGGACTGTATATAGAACGTAGTGGACAGGCAATAATATATCGAGCAATGTTTCGAATCGATCTTCAATTCAACTAATCCAAATTGTATGCAGGTGAAATACACAGTCACAAAAATCTATGTTGAAATATTTCTGAAATCAGTGTTAGAAGGCAAGCAACAATTTACTTCACCATCTAGAAGAAAATTCTGAGCAAATGAAACGTATAACAAGCGACTTACAGAGCCACACGAGTCGTCCAAGAAGAGGACTACTGGGTCATCTATTAACTTCCAAAACCGAAAAGAATTTTTTTTGGGCAGGCACAATCTACAAACATTGAAGAGATCATTCACAAATCGGAAAATAGAATGAACAACATCAACTCTTCAGTAGACACAGAACCAAAATACTAAAAGATCACTTCAGCAAAATAAAATAAAGGAAGACCACAACTACAAGTACATTTCAGCGAGAACAATTGGAAACCGGTCAAAACACATACCGTCATCAGAAGCTCAATAAGTGTAATCATTATCCTACTTATCCTTATGAGAACTGTTACACCCCAATACATGTGGAACCTTAGCAGATCAAAGGGATCGTCCAAAGAATAGAACAACCGAAGAAATGGTACAACTGAGACCACTAAACCTAATTTAATAAATTATAATACAGTGCGGTCATAAAGTAACTCCCCCCCCCTGCTAACTTTTGAACGGTTATGTTTTTAATTCTGAAAATTTGTCTACTGAGGAATCTAATTGCGAACTTGCTAATAAAGGTATTTGTGATTTTGTAGAACTTCCGGTTATACCGAAACTGGAAGGCAACTTTCTTATTTTAAATGGAACACCCAGTAAATTTTTGCATTTTCGCGTTCTCCATAAAAATACTATTAAATAGACCTAGCATAGTGTGGTCTAGGATTAATACTTTCGGAATTACGCCCATTTGAAAATAGCATTTTTATGCAACTTCATTTATTCCAGAAGTTGGACCCAAGTGCCCCAACTTCCTTATTTTAAATGATTTTTTTTGCAATTATGTTAATAACATTAAAATTAAACAAAATTTCCTGTAGATTTTATTACTGTCAAGAGGTTGAAGGTGGTTATGTTAATCAGCAAAATTAACGAACTTACTATTAAACATAGTTTTGTTTAAATTTAATATTATTAACTTAATTTCAAAATATTTCATTTAAAATAGCGGAGTTGGGGCAGAGGGTCCAACTTCCGGTGTAAATAAAGTTGCATAAAAATGCGGTTTTCAAATGGACGTAATTCCGAAAGTGTTAATCGTAGACCACACTATGCTAGATCAGTTTAATGGTATTTTTATGGAGAACACGAAAATTTAAAAATATACTGGGTGTTCCATTTAAAATAAGAAAATTGCCATCACCTCACCACTACTTGAGTCAAGCACGCACCCTTGCCTAAGCGCCAACTATTTCTTTAAAGATTCTGCATTACTTGGGTCCAGCACAAACAACGCCTATGCGCCAAGTAACTGCATTATCAACCTAAACAAAAAACACAAAATCAAGTCTGCACTTTGTACAGTGGATGAAAAATAAGTTCTTTAGAAATCTTGAATTAGGAAGATAAAGAAGAATTAAGTTACCACACATTTATAGAATTTTTTTCCTAGGTATGGTTTTTTCGAAGAATTCGATGTAAGTCTTATTCCAAGTTACGAGAAGCTCTAAAGGTTGAATGAAGAGCAAATGATCACGATATGAGAAAAAACCACGACCCTCGCAAGTCCTAAAAAAATTAATGACTCAGGTTTGTCATTTCGTGTAAAAGTTTTTTGTGTTTCTCTTATATCAAAGAAAACAAGTAAAACTATTGATACCACTTTAATATAACTGAATAATACTCACTTTTGATTGGTCAAATTTTCTCCTGGGACCAATTTTATTTTCGTACTGTTTTTGGGTCAGATAAATTGGAACGAACAAGATTTATACTTCTCTTCTCCTGCAAGCACTTTGTTTTGTTTGAGAATTTCATCAAAATAGTAGGACTGCATTTTTATGACTGAGCCATCGATTTTTTGCGACTTCCGAGGATCGTTGTTTTTTCTAAAATTGACAACCTATAGAGCCTTATAGTAAGTAAAAACCAGACGTCCGTGGAAAAAACAGATCATACCCCTATGAAAATCTATTTTCCATCAAAAAATAAGTTTGTTGTGATGTTTTAGTACTCAACATCTTACTGGTTGTTTATCTTTCAGAAAGGAAATGACAAAGGGTCAGTTTCAAACACTGCATATTCTTCAAGAAACTAAAAAACGAGTCTAGGTGAGGTACAAGATTAGAATGCATAAGCTACTCTAAACTTTAAATTAAAAAACTTTTCAATAATTGCTTTTAAAGTATGTAGAACTATTATTAGTTTTAGTATATACCTTTCTTATATTATTAAAATAAAAGAGTTTCATTTATTTATAAAAGTCTCGTCGTTCGTGAGAATCGAAAGGTGCTTGTCGACAATAAAAGCTGCAAAATCATCAGTGTGCTTTTCAGTCATATGTGTGTATAGAGCATTTGTGCTAAATTGACATCCAGCACTAGGGTCAAAGAGGGAGTGATTGTACTCACCCTCGTCTAGACTAGAGTTCCCTAGTTTATGAAAAGCTATAGATTTTCATAATAAATAGTGATTAAAAAGAATTTTCTAAAATTCACTTGTTAATTATTTCATCAGTACAAAAGAGGTGTGTGGTGTAATATTCTTCAAAATTACACCCTAATTACTTCGGGAATATGAAATCAATTAAAAGTAGATTTATTTTTAATTAAAAAACTGGTGGAACTAAATTATATTTTGAAAATTTATATTCTGTTGCTTCGTCTCAATTTGGGCATAATGAATACAACAAACAACGAACCCTGCTTAATTGAATTTTGTTTAATTCAATTTAAAGCACATGTTCGCATGTGTAAGCCCTCGTTGATTAAATTGAACAAAATTAATTGACCATAAACAGACAATGCCATTAAGCCAAAAAATGCCATTTTTCAAAAGCCTTGCTTAAATTTATAAGTTACCCATATGGCGTATACGCGAGCGCCCCATTTAGCGGAATACCCTAATCAAGCCCTATCCCTTGAAGAACTCCATTCATCGCATAATTAAAAAATAAGTTACATATTATAATAAATAACCAAGGTTGGGGAGTTTTAGTGTGGAAGGTTGTCGGGGCTAATGCATGGGAGCAATTGCCAGTCGCTATTAAGGATCTAAGTTATGATTATTATTAAAGGGGTGAAATAATTTGTTTGTCATAACCCATGTTACTAAATGGAGTTCTGTAATAAAATTATGTAAAGTTCGGGCTTAAAAGTTTTTATGATTTCAATTGCACTTACGTTCATTTTATGTCCTTATGGTTATTACTTCATCACAAATGAATCTGAAAAGAAAAATCATATATTAAAATTAATTACTTATCTAAATAACTGAGTGTAATTGTGAATATTTGTGTAGGTAATGAAAATAATGACCTTTCTTTGAGATGTAAATTGTTGTAGAGAAGTAACTGCAGTGAGTTTTTCTCGAAATAATTTTATGCGGGTTTGGGATAAGAGAAGAACGGGAGAAAAGCAAATATTGCCTTAACAGAATTAGTATACGGTTAATTAATTGTATTTTGTGGTTGTGAAAATAATGTAATGTCAAGTAAAATAAAGTTAGCTGAGGGTTGCATTTGTACAAATAGAAAATCCAATACTATTCCGGGGAAAATTTAGGAGGCTGAAAGCGTAAAGTATACATGTATTTGCATAATTCAATCAAAAACAGTGCAACGCAAGTGCTGGAATGACGGAAAGGCGTATATACATAACCAAATAGTTGCGGGTAAATTGGGAAGCGTTAGCTGGGTCCAAGACCCGGGTCCCAGTTCTCGATGTGCTTCCCTATTTGAAGTGCGGCTAACAAGGCGTGCACATACAACTTCGCCCACAGTTCTCTAATTACCCTGCTTACATACGTTGGAAGCTGGTGCTAGCTCATGCATAAACAAGAAGATAAGTGGCGGAGATGGTGGTGCAGCACGGTGGCTATTAGACTTGGAAACGAAGGCGCTTTACCAGCCACCCTGTTTGACAGCTGTTTTCCAGAATTACTTTACTCTGTTTGCTGTCCATTGCTAGGCAATTTGCACATCGGACAACTTGGGCGCGTTACGAAACACCAAAGTTTGGACCAAATACATAAATCATCCAAACGTGCATTTGGTTTCACCGTGTTACTCGCCTAAAACATATCCAAGTTGTGAAAATGCTAATGCCCCTGCTGCTCCCATTCACCCATACGTTCCACAATAAATATGTCATTGTACACCAAACCTTCTTGTAATTGATTGCTCTGTTTACAATCCATTTCCATACAACATTCTTACTACAAACGCTAATTTATTACAAGAAACAATTTTCATAAATATTAAGACCTTTCGTAAGCTACTTAATTTTATACAGAAGTATTACGGAAATGTTTTGAATTCCTCCTTTAGATACACAAAATTACGTATTCTAGTTTATTTATCAGATAAGCTTAATACAAATGGCCTAATAACTTAATATTCCGTTAGCGTTTGTATTTTAAGATAGTGTACCCCATTCCTAAAAAACACGCAGCACTTAGGGGGAAAGCACAGCATAAAGCGCCTTGATAACTACTACAGCCATTTCAAACTACTCTTTAATCAACAATTTAGAATGACGTTACTTTATATACCATTAAAACATCTAATTTTATCCATATTTAATACCTTTGATTGTAAATTTGTATAATACAGATACACAATCTAAAAATAAACAGCTTTACAAACACGAAATTATAAAATTCGATAAAGTTCAATCTACAGGAAATTTCAGGAAAATCAGGTTTTTATTTGCAGAAAATATGGGAAAAATATGACCACCAAAGAACACTACCCAATTCTAATAGTTCCAGGTAAAATAAATTCTGAATTTTTTAAGCCGATGGATTAGTAAATGATCGTACAGAATATGAAGAAATAGATCTGCGACCTGCAACAACTGGTAATCCTAAAAAACAGAACATGACAAAACGGAACATGAGAAAAGAGAAAAGCGAAGAAAAAGAATAGTGATGGCATCTTTTTATTAATCAAATATTATTATACAGCAGAGACGATAGTGTCAGCATTTTTCCAGATTATAAACCCAATTATCAGTTTTTTCTGATAAAATTAATATCTCACGTTCAGAGGTTTTTGAAAGTATCGAGGAATCTAAATCTAGCTATGTTGTAAGGTCCTGATGGCTTATAAAGTATTTAAAAAATCTATGTATACCGGGTGGAAATGAAACTAGGGCCACCCCTGGCATTTCTTTATTTATGAAAATAAAAAATTAGAATTTTAGTATCTTGTTTGATCTAAGAAAACAAATTTTATGGATCGAATAAATCTTTCATTTTACTTCCGGTTTATCAGGAAATGGCACCCACTTTCTTATTTTAAATGTAACCCCCTGATTTTTTCTACGTAAAATCAAACATTGGTTAGTTTTAAGTATGTTTATGACAAAAAAAATTTTTTTTCAAAACTTTAAGAAAAAATGTTGAATTTTTTTTGGTAAAAAATTTGAGTAAAACCTACAAAAACTATTTTTAAATAATACAAATACGTAAAATAAATTGTAATTTATAAAATTTATTTCACCGTTCTTGAGATATTATTTTATTTTTTAATTTTCAAGAAGCGTTTTTTGGAAATATCTTTACTTTTTTAAATGGGATGATATAAGGGCCACCCCCTAATTAATTAGAGGGTTTTTTTTTTCCGGTTACTGTGATATCCCATATGTATGTTTAAAAATAGTTTTTGTAGGTTTTACTCAAATTTTTTACCAAAAAAAAATTCAAATTTTTTTCTTAAAGTTTTGAAAAAAAATATTTTTTTGTCATAAACATACTTAAAATTAATCAATGTTTGATTTTACGTAGAAAAAATCAGGGGGATATATTTAAAATAAGAAAGTGGATGCCATTTCCTGATAAACCGAAAGTAAAATTAAACATTTATTCGATCCATAAGATTTGTTTTCTTAGATCATATAATATACTAAAATTTTAATTTTTTATTTCCATAAATAAACAAATGGCCCTAGTTTCATTTCCACCCGGTATTTTCTTTGGCTGAACTTTTAAATCAAATATTTAATTATTCATTAAAAAATACCAATTTTCCAGAAAATTTGAAGGGTTTGTAGTACCAATTTTTAAAACTGACGATAAAAATTCGGTGACTAATTATTATAGGGGTATATGTTTACAGTGAATAATAGCAAAATTATTTGATAGCTTGGTCGAATAGAAGATGAAATGGCTCTGTAAACAAATCGGACGAGCAACCAGGGTTTTGGCAGAGTAGATCGACTTTCTAATCAATTTGTTGCAATATGAGACGGACTTTTTAAACGCCTTTGAATCTAATTGTCAGCTGCACTCAATGTATAGAAAAAGTTATAGCACGATTCTGTGTAAATCTGTAAACCCTTACAGTATATATCTGTAAGGTAACCATGGAAACCATCCATTACAACCCATATATCAAACCTTGCACAGTTTTAAGAACTCAGCCTCAGAATTGCATTATTAATCTCAAATTATTATTACAAAAACTGTCAGTTTACTGATTTAATCATCAGATATTTGATTGTTCAAGGCGTTTTTGTTTGGAAGAACACAGCACGTTAGCTACGCTCAATTTGTTTCAAAAGAAATACTAGTCACTTATGGAGTTCTTAATAACCTTTCAAGTATAGTTTCGTCTAAATGCCTTTTTTTCGCTGATGACCTTAAAATTTGCAAACAAATTAACTCTAATATTGATATACTATTTTATTTCACAATGATCTAACATCTAACTAATTTAAGATTTTGGTGTAAGAGAATATAAGGCAATTACATTCCACAGAACGAATACATAATATTATATTGATAAAAATGTATTAGGTAAAGTTACTGAAATAAACGCTCCTAGAGTAACTTTTGAATAGAAACTTGATTTTGAATTGTGAAAGGCAACATATTAAATCGAAAAATGAGAAATTTATATAATTTTATGGTAGCCAATCACAAATCCAACTAAGGGTATAATATACCAATTGATAGATTATTCAGATACCGCAACATCTTCACACATAAAAATATAGATCTTTTATTTGATCCAAATTTTCTTAATTTTAGACATTGTATTAATCGTTCCAGTAATTTTTACCAGGTAATTAATGATTGATTTCTTCGATTTGGAATTTCTTCAGTTCATTTCACTTCCACACAATTTTCATTAAAATTCGGCATTATCTAACAACAGCGCGTGTGATTAAATTTTTCAACAATTAGAGACTCTATGAATAATTTTTGAAATATTGCAGAATATTTGTGTTCAATTTGATAATTTGTTGTCTCACATAAAAATAAAACAACCAAAACAATTTACTTTTGTTAATCCCAATTTTTTTTAAAATGTATACCATATTTTCGGATGGAGGGAGTATAAAATATTACTCACTGCATGTTGGCCATCCAACGCCTAAGTAAAAACCTTTATTTGTCTTCCTGATTTTGATAATTTTGCACAACTATTGCCACTCGATTACTAAAGTACCAGCAAGCTACATCAAATGTTGTCAAAACCTTCGCAACAATTTGTAGCTTAGGAATGGCCTCAAAATAATTCCATATTCTAATTCGAAAGAGATGTGGTCTTCCTGCTTCAATAGAGGCGAAGAAGAAAAATATGTGAGAAACTATTTGAGTTATCCTCTTCCCGAAATAGCTAGTTTGTGTATCATTTCTTAGATCTGGTATTTGTACAAATGAGGTGATCTTCCTGCAGCTCCTTCAATAGAGACCAACAAGAAAAAATTGTGAGAATATCTTTGTATAACTACAATTATCCTCATCTGGATAAATGGAAGTCATTTGTTTGATCTGGTATTAGTACAATCCAGAGAAAGAGCTGTGATGGCCTTCAGAAACAACTTCATGTCAATATCAGACTGGAACATTTTAAGCCAACACCTTTGATTTTCCCAATAAAACTGTTACAAAGGTGAAAATAGCACCTTTTTTACACCTAACAACCTAACCCAACCATTTATACAATGCCCCAACTTGCGAAAGTGCAACTTCATTAGCTGCCATATATTGTTTTTTAAAGTCCATGAGAATTCTTTAAGGTGTTATGTTTATATTGGGTTATATAAGGACTAGGAAGGAGAATTTAATACATAGGTTGTGTTTTAAGCAGAAATTTTACTAATTTGCTCGAGCAAATAATTTTATCCTCTTTTTAGTTCTATTGGAGTATATTAGATAAAATATGATTTGCAAAATTGATGTAAAGAACACAACCAACTTACACCAAAGCCAATAAAAATCCAATTAGTAATAGAGACATATCTTGACAATTTTGTCAGCATGGTTAATTGATCCAAAAAATTATTCTTTATTGATAAATAATGGCTTTAAGTTTAGGAATTCTGGAAAGAAGCCAATTGTAGCAGTAAGGATAAACTTAATTTGCACAAATTCGATATTTTCAACATGGCAAAAATTACGAGAACAGATAGGATTTTTGCCAGTATTTGATAATAGAAAATGTATTCCTCTCTTTCATTGAAGTATCCCACCCCAAGGGTAAATTTTACTGATTTCCAATCGAAACGTGCAATTTAAATTTTGTATAATATACAGGGTGGCCCAGATTTTACTTCCCAGGAAATATCTCAGTTATTTGAAGAGATAAAAATTTAAATCAAAAAGTGCTTTGAATGGGAGCACTTATACCTCATAATTTCATTCTAAAAAAATTATTTTTATTTACCACTCTTAAGACGCCATCATCATCTTTTTTTTCTTTAATGGGACAGCCTATTTTTTATAATTGATATTGCATCTACAATTAATTCTAGAAACAGTGATATGCTACACTTAGTAATATAAGTACATTTTGTGAATAAAAAAAAATTAAAATATTGTTCGAAGTAGCATGCAAAATTATTTATTTAGTATTTTTTAAGATTTTTTTTTAAATCTAAACTAACTTAACTTAACCTAATCTAACTAAATCTAACTGTAAATTACAAATTTTGTTAAAAAAACTAACTAAAAATTTTTGCATAATACATACTTCGATAAATATTTTAATTTTTGTATTCACAAAATGTACTTAAAATACTAAGTGTAGCATATCACTGTTTCTAGAATAAATTGTAGATGCAATATCAATTATAAAAAATAGGGTGTCCCATTTAAGAAAAAAAAATGATGATGGCATCTTAAGAGTGTTAAATACCAATATTTTTTTTAGAATGAAATTATGAAGTATAAGTGCTGCCGTTCAAAGCACTATTTGATTTATACTTTTATCTCTTTAAATAACTGAGATTTTGCCTGGGAAGTAAAATCTGGGCCACCCTGTATATTTTTTCACTGTTCTTACTTGTCATGATTTTATTTCTCACAGTTTTAGTAGCAGTTCCGCTTTTCCATATTCCGCACTTTCATGTTCTGGAATATCATGAGCTGTTTTGCCACTATGTTTTTCTTCACTGTATAGTTTTTTCGGAGTTAAGTTTTTTTATATTCTATTTTTTCGTGTCCATTTTTTTCATATTCTGTTTTATCAGTTACCGGCCCTTCCAATATTTTGATCTATTGTAAACCACATCGTTTTTTCTCTTTGAAGTTTCTAAAAAACAGTACCATTTATGAGATAATTGGATGATTAGGAGGCGAAAAAGGATGAACACACCATAACCAACAAATAATTTAAAACTATCTATCTATTATAATTTATTAAATAATTCACACACATCAACTTTTGGTTAGGAATTTTTAGAGCAAGCAGCAGCTTCCACTTCTCAAGAATCTTTAGAAATAGTCGCTTTTTAAATTTACCATATCCAAAGTTCATTGAAAATCTGTATTCGTAAGGAAAATATTAAAAAATATAAATAATAATTTAAACACAACAATAAATTCCTGTAGAATTAGTTATAACCTTAAATATAGCCGTTTTAAATTAAGTAATGCTTCCTGAATAATTCAATCAATAAATATTTAATGTTAATGTTATAATAATGAAGTAAATAAAGTCAATATTATCTTTTTGCA
Organism: Stenus bimaculatus; assembly: GCA_963971135.1. Taxonomy (NCBI): domain Eukaryota; kingdom Metazoa; phylum Arthropoda; class Insecta; order Coleoptera; family Staphylinidae; genus Stenus; species Stenus bimaculatus. The sequence continues at coordinate 40,645,706 of OZ020183.1, read as the reverse complement.
GAAATTATACTTCGCCTCAAAATAATAAACTTTATAAATTATTCTGCAAATTGTAAAATGGAGAAAATTGCAGAGAGCCATGGTATAATTAATTATTAGCAGAAAATCATTAAATATTTACCCAACTTAAACTTGTGTAAAATATTTAAATTCCCATTAGTACATCCTTAATTTACAATTTAATTCACCGTGAATAAATTCGAAACTTATTTGTTGTAAATAATACAATGGAAAATTAAAAGTACATTTGTTTAATTCAATCGATACGTTTTGAGTGTATACCATGAATTATATCATTACTGTAATAACACAATACGTGAACTATTATTATTGATTCCATGTGTTCATCCATTTTAATATAAGTTTGTAGAGTTTATCGAGTTGAATAGTTTTTCTAAATTTCTAAAAAACACGGTAGTATCAATTATGTAAGTAATGTAAATAATAGTCGTTCGTTACCTGATACAAGATATTAGTACCTAATTTGCATCACCACAAATTTAAATAAATGTTAATTACGCGATTGATATCATTAACGGGGTCTTAATCCATAAACATGATCAAAGTCGACATTCGGACTTCGAACATTATGTAAATTTACTTCAACTCGAGCAGATGGTGTCGGGTGTAGACTAACGAAAAAAATAGCATAATCATCAATTAAATGCATACATATGCATGGGGGGCTCGAAATTAAAGGTTTCACTAAACGACATTTAAATCCAACATGTAATTTTCCTCACCAAAAAAATCCCCCAGAAGTATGACAAGTAAATATTCCCATTTTATTTAAACGAGATAATAATGTGTTATTACTCTCCTGAAAAGTTGTTCTACTTAATATTTTGACTGCTGGCATTAAAAATAACTTTACGGAGAGCAGCTTTTTTCGACCTTTAAAATTCATTTAAGCTTTCTTTCATAAATCAACCCCTGCTATGAGCTTAAAGTCTGTTAAGCTCAGATTAGCAAAGAAAGCTTTTTTAATCATACGGGAAAATATAATCACACATTTATCAAACCTCTCCATGCATATTCCAGGATAATCTTGCCTAAAATAAATTATATTGTTTTTCTTTAATTTATTATAACACTAAATTATTATTTAATATTATTTTACTTTAAAATATAGTTATGACTTTTGTTATAATTTATTAGAAATTTGGTTAACTATTTTATAGTTTGCCAAATTCTCTAGCTAAATACCTTCTATTGGTGTAATAATTATAAACCGACATGTCCAATTTCGGAGACGCGCCTGGTGCATTGTTAATTTAACGAGTACACTTCGGAAGTTGTTAAAGGGACAAGTGGGGTCTTAGCCTAGTTAGGTTCAGGCTAAATTATTGTAAGTACTATACATTACTGTTTACCCTCCATTTGTGTTGAGTTTGTATCCCTCTGTTTTAACTGGTAATAGTGGCGCGCCACACAAGATGAACCGATGCAAATTTGCAATAATTTATTTGAAACGATATGCACGACTTTAATCTCGAGGAAAACTCAGAGGAGTACTTGCTTTTATATTACATATTTTGCAATGAAATTAGTTTAGGAGTTATAATCTTGGAAGGAGGTGTTGAAGTGGAATAGCCAAATAGGCTGGTCGTGCGTGTTGTTTCTAAAATAATTAAGGTATCCTAAAAATGTTGTCCGCTTTTATGATGCATGAAACTAACAAAGCCCGTAGAAGTTATGAACCCTTATCAGCGACTGGACGAGAATATGATACTTATCCGGGTCAAGCCCAGTCACCTGGCATGAACGTGTAACATGCCTTTTATCTCAACAAGCTTTTTAAGGAAAACTAGTTTGGGCGAGCGGTAAATTAGGCGAAAATTTAATAGTTTCCTCCATGGCAATTTAGTTGAATAAACCGAAATCAATTAACTTGGAAGCTCGCATTTCTGGAATTGTGTAATCAGAGTAATGTTTTCGCTATCCCCTTTATCTTGTGTCTTCTCATAAATGTATTGTCTTTAATTGGGGGTTATCTGACTGAGAGTGCTCTTCCCCTTGAAAATCTTCCATGATTACAACTGGATATGTAAATACACATAGGGTTGGAGTAGTCATCCATTATTGTACGCGACCAGTAGACTGTATAATTATTCAATATATTTTACACGTCCATTCAACGCGATTAACTTTCAATCGATACTTCATTTGAGGTATTACAAATAGCCAAAATTGCCTGCTTTGGTTTTTAGAAAATTAAAGATTATTACCCATGGTTATGCTTTAATTGCTATTTTACGCGATTTACAATGCAAAATCAGCAAGTGTTATCATCGATAATAACTACACCCATTATAAAACTAATTTTGAATCGGTTTTGATATTTAATTACTGTTTCACAATTTGGACAATAATTACAACGATAAACTAGTTTCCACCGATTTAAATAAAATATTATGTAAATTTATTTTATTTAATAAATTTTGCATTTGCATTTTAATTTAGAGGAAAAAATTAAAAACGATATTTAATTTGGTACATTTCTAGTTTATTGAATTTATGAATAATTTATCTACAATTCTGGAAGACAATTTTGCACATTTCAAGTTTTGGGGATTATCTTGAAAAAATATGATTCTTCCTTGTTATTTGGAATGAACAAGGTATTGGATTTTAAATTATATAGGAGAAACATGCGTAAGTGTGACACGATATGTATTATCAAGTTCGTGCACGTACTTTAGGGTGCGTGTTGAGTAGATAACAGTTCAACTTTTTGATAGATATCTACATCTGCATACACAAACACCTTTCTAATTAAACGAAATATTACTTAAAAGGAATATCGTGTTTTACATTTAATATACATACAGGGTGTTTCATAATATGTCGGACCTACTATACACTAGATACTAGATGTCAAAAGAACAAAACAACAATTAAGATATGTTTTCGTATTTTTTTTTTCAATTTTTTCCTTCCAGCCTAACTATCATAGACAAAATATTATTTTCGAAAAATCTAGGATAAGAGGATAAAATTTAAAACTTGTTTAAGGGTATTTAACCTTAATTCCACCAAATAGCGTAGAGTATGAAAGAGCGTTTTGAGTAACGTCACAAATCTGGATAAAAATTCGATCTAGTCTAATTGACAAAACAATAGATACATTATGTTATTTATTGTTATTTAAGGGCAGATTATAAAAAATAAATTGTTATACAGGGTGAATCGGAAGGAGGGCATTAAACTCGGGGAGTGTAATCTATTCACTAATACAAAGTAAAAAAAAATGAAAATATTATCACCCAATTGTTTTAGTTTTCGAACTATAGCGTTTTAAAAATTACAGTTGGCAATCCTTGCATAACTCTTTTCTTGAACCATGGATTGGCCGCGATGGTTTTAACTTGACTTCAAGTTCCTCAGATGTTCAATCATTATATTTTCGCTTGATGAACTGGTTAAAAATTATGATTTATAAAGAAATGGCTGGGATGTACTAATCCGACGTATTTTGAATACTGCAACTCTAATAAAAAAACTATAAGAACTTAGAACAGCAATGGCTAGTGGGGATATCTTTCAAAATGTTCTATGAATTAAAAATAAGCTAAATGTGCTGCTATACCCAAGCCTACTTAAATTTTTAAAACCCCATAACTTGAAAACTAATATTATGGATCACCCTGTATAATAAAGGCCCACTTCGATAAAAGGCCAAAAGGCTGAACGATAAACGGCGGAGAAAAGAAAGGAAAAAAGCCTAACTTAACCTATAACTGAACATTTTTCTCTAACTAAGAATTTTCCGAAAAGAATTTTCGATTAAAATGTATTGCGGTTCAAAGGGTAAACAGAATTGTCAACTGGGGTAACTTTGGTCCTTGAGGGTAACTTTGACCCAAATCACACATATAAGGATCTTAAGTGTGCCTTTCAGTTACGATTAGTATATTAACTGGTAATTTAGAGCAAATAAAATTTTCTTTTTCCAAATTTGGGCCAAAGTTACCCTTAAGGGGTAAAGTTACCCCAGTTGACAGTACTTATTTAACGCAACCATTTTTTTCTCGGTTTATTTGTATCGGCATTTGATCATTACGCATTTTGCAATGTTTATTCCCCTTAAATACACAAAAGTGGTGGAAGTAGTCTCCCTTAAACGTAAAATAAATTAAAATTTTGTAAAAAAATGTGCATAATGTTGTGGTAAATCAAAATCGTAAAATACATACACCAAACAATGGAGTTATATACCCAGATTCTGGTCAAATCATTTAAGTTTAAAGGCCTTTAAATTTAAATTTGTTATATTGGTTGTATTGGACAATTCCCATGGTTACTTTATTTGTTTCAAATTAAAGGCCTTTAATTTTGACCAGAATCTGCCTAATAATGCTTTAATAAATACATAATATTTTACAAACTCATAATAATTTCGAAATTTAAAAAATATATTTGCATTAAACTTACACCTACTTTCATTATTATTTTAATTTTAGATTAAATTTTATCCTGCACATTTTTTCCCTAATTCTCGTCTGTTCAATTTCACGAAATGGATTAATATTATTAATTTTATATTCTTTCATCATGACTTTACATTATTTTCTCGTAGTATTCTTTAATCATTTTTTTCATTATTTTTATTTTTATTTAAGATGAGAACTTGACGTTGATGTTGGAGGGTAATGGTGAATAATTCAAATCCCACTCTTACAACGATGGAAAATGTTTATTTCATACGCAGTGCTACCAGTTTCGCCTTCATAGGGGCATCATCAGGCACATTAACAATTTGTACTTAGCAAGACCCTTATGAAGGCGAAACTAGTAGCAATGCATATGAAATAAACATTTTCTATCGTTGTAACAGTTGGTATTTGAATTATTCAAATTTACTCTTACCAATAGTATTTGTTTTTAAGGTGAGAAATTTCCATTTTCTGTGGTACGATCATGATCCGATTATTTTCCAACAATCAACAAATCTGTGCTGTTCTCTTTCGAAATTGGTCCAAGTGTTATCAATTGAAATTAATGCATTAATAGGCCAAATCAATTCTAAAAGTTGTGGAAAAACTACGAAACCTGTAGATAATAACACATATTTTGAATTTGGCCAATATATTTTTATGCGTATAAATACAATATTATGTTTTGGACTTGCTCGAATACTGCACCAATCGATGAATTATTAGGCAGATTCTGCTCAAAATTAAAGGCCTTTAATTTTGAGCAGAATCTGCCTAATAATGCTTTAATAAATACATAATATTTTACAAACTCATAATAATTTCGAAATTTAAAAAATATATTTGCATTAAACTTACACCTACTTTCATTATTATTTTAATTTTAGATTAAATTTTATCCTGCACATTTTTTCCCTAATGCTCGCCTGTTCAATTTCACGAAATGGATTAATATTATTAATTTTATATTCTTTCATCATGACTTTACATTCTTTTCTCGTAGTATTCTTTAATCATTTTTTCATTATTTTTATTTTTAACACCAATTGTATTTAAGATGAGAACTTGACGTTGATGTTGGAGGGTAAAGGTGAATAATTCAAATCCCAACTCTTACAACAATGGAAAATGTTTATTTCATACGCAGTGCTACCAGTTTCGCCTTCATAGGGGCATCATCAGGCACATTAACAATTTGTACTTAGCCATACCCTTATGAAGGCGAAACTAATAGCAATGCATATGAAATAAACATTTTCTATCGTTGTAACAGTTGGTATTTGAATTATTCACATTTACCCTTACCAATAGTATTTGTTTTTAAGGTGAGAAATTTCCATTTTCTGTGGTACGATCATGATCCGATTATTTTCCAACAATCAACAAATGTCAAATGTGCTGTTCTCTTTCGAAATTGGTCCAAGTGTTATCAATTGAAATTAATGCATTAATAGGCCAAATCAATTCTAAAAGTTGTGGAAAAACTACGAAACCTGTAGATAATAACACATATGTTTTGGACTTGCTCGAATACTGCACCAACCGCTCTGCGGTACTCAAACTATAAATAATTCCAAAAAAAACTGAATTCACTAAAAAAGACTTGATCAATTATTGCACCAACGTCTTTAATTCTTTGAATGTATGTTCTCGAGATCTATTATTTTTTTTTCATAGGAGATTTACATAAACTATATCTTCAAGATTATGTATGTATGATTCTATTACGTGATAAGGCATTACTGAAATAGAAAAAGTACTAAGGATACTAAAGATTTTGTCTATTACAAATTTCTCAAAAATCTAACGACCAAAGCCATTAGAGAAGAAAAGTGTTTGTTTAGTAATTTCTCTTTTACTAAAGGTAAAAAGCAAGTCTTTTGGAACATACTTAAAAGGTATTGATAATTATAAGTCAGTTATGCATTTTTCCTCGAACGTTACTCTTATAGATCTTTGCAATGATTTCAACGACTTTTATGCCACTAATGATGCGATTTCTGGTAGGGTTAAGTTTAATTTTACAAAAGTTACTAATGGTGAGCTTTCAGAAATTATCTCTAACATTAAATCATGTCGCAAAAGTGCCGATAATGAGATGCAAAGAGGATCAGCATTGCTTAATCATTCGTCACTGACTATCTCATACACATAATTAATAACTGCATAAATTTCTCTCATTTTCCTAACTCTTGGAAGACAGCAATTATTGCTTTAATTCAAAAAATGTCATATAGTGATATTCGTCCAAGGATTATCATGTTACCTCCTCTTAAAATTGCTTGAATCTATAATGTTAAAGCAAATTCGTCGTTACTTAGATATTAACACAACCATCCTCCCTAATGTTCAATCAGGGTACTGCTTTAATCTGTATAACGGACGATATTGTTAAGGCGATAGATAACAATAACTTTACTGTCTTTATTCTTCTTGATTACTCGAAGGCTTTTGACAAGATAAGCCTCAAACTTATGGTTTGCAAAAACTATTTGTAAAATGACAAAACTAAGGTACTCGTATTTAGCAACAAAAATATGAAAAGTGGGGTTGAGACTTAATTAAAAATTTATCTTCAGTAGTCGTGAAGATGAAATGGTTGAACATGTCTAACCGAAGAGTTTTGCATACCGCCAACTAGCTCAAATCTTGGAAAAATATAGTTTGATCTACTGTTAGTTACCAACTTCCATATTTCAAGTATTTTAAGTATGTCTATCAGTTAGTATCAGAATTAACTGGTAACTAACAGTAGATCAAACTATCTTTGTTCAAGATTTGGGCCAAAGTTACGCCTAAGGGCAAAACTTATCCCAATTGACGGTACTGCTTGATTCTACTTCAAAATTATTCTCTCGAAATACCTAATATTCATATGTATATAATATATTGAGATTTCGTAGAGTTGTTCATAGCATTAATATTCGCAGGAAAGACAAACTAAACATTCTCAAACATCATCTGGACATTTTCCAACTGATATTAAAACACTGCCAAATTCGTGCGAATTTATTTCAAGAGTTTATTGGCATTAAAAAAACCTTAAAGTCGATTCTCTTAGCCGAGAAAAACATAATACTTGTTTACATTGTCTTGTTGCTTTATTTGTCGTATTATACTTGTAAATAGCTTAGAATTATGTACTTGATTGAACTTCTTCAGTGCTCACTGCTATAATTAGCAAATTGGTTAATTCATGTGTTAATTAGGTCAATTTTCACGTTGGTAGTTAGTAGTATTCTTTGATCCTCTTTTTGATTGAAGAGAAGTACACTTTACACTTTGGTGTGGTTGACACTATTTGTATTTGTTTTACGAAGAGCAATTTTTCTGTGGTATGAGTTGTTTTTTTAAATCAATAAATATGTGTTGTTCTTTCACGAAGATGGTCATGGTGTTACCAATTCCTTTATTGTATTTTCTTGAGATCCATTAATTTCTTTCAATAACTAACATCTTCAAGAGCAGAAGTTTTGCTTGAAACTAGTCCTGTATGTTTAGCATTTGCAATATTTCCTCGTCAACATTGGTAATTGCAATGGATTCAGTAGGACCACCTCCTTATTTTTCCAATATTGATTTTTAAATTTGTCACCAAATATTAAATTTTTCTTTCCATACCATTAAATTGGATGTCTAGCACTATACAATATCTTTATATTTTTTTAATAAGCAAATCAATAATTGCATTTTATTGTTTTCTTTGCAAAACCCACACTAAACACTAATTTTATCAATTTTATTTAACATTATTGATAGTCTGAAATATGGATCAACTATTATTCTAGGACCTAGAACTTCAAATTTACAAAGCTGTTGACAAGCTTAGCTTTTTTTATTTTTTTTTTAAATATGCAACACATGAAGCCACAGTGCAACCAGACCTAAAGGATAATTTTAGTCATCCTATTCATCGAAGGTGGAATAGTCCCAAGGGATTAAAAATATTTTATTGTCTGAAAAAAAATGATCCACAGCTATTTTATAAGTATAAAAATACTGATATGAAATAACAAATATGATTAAGTTATCCTACCTTATAGCGGGATAGTCTCAAGGGATTCAAAAGATCCATATCATTTTTTTAGTATAAATGTATTTATATAAAATAAATTCATTATATAATTTTTTTTCTGAATATTAATATTAATAATGTGGTTAATACAATAATAATCATGAAAGGGTTCTAGCCGCTTTAGTGATAGTTGATACTTTATTCTAATGACATTAATGTCTAATAACCCATTATTAACATCACTCAATATGAGCAAATATGAACATATTGGCACCCCCTTCATCCATTTGAAACTGGTACAAAGCAACCACATTTTACAATAGCAATGCCTTATCTCAAATCAAAACCCGATACATAATTTACCCGCACATTACCATATCGACGATCTAATCGTCTCTGTGAATCGTCTAAAAAGCTGCTTACAATGCTGCTAATGCGAATTGATCCAACGCATCAATCACGAGAGATGTAGAGCACAAGAAGGCTAATCTGAAAAGCATATGCGATGTCAGAAAAAAATCATTCAAATCATAGTAGCTTCTCAGTATCTTGAAAGACTGCCGTCATTTATATCTGCTCTAAATATAAGGATAGTTAATAATAGTAATTGATGTAGGTATAGCTTTACACGACTTAATAAAAAAAATAGGATAATTAATGGTAGTCGAAAAAACGAAAAAATACAAATGCTCAAGTAGGTATAAATATTTATTAAGCGACTGCAGTTTTCGAATTAATTTTTTTTTTGGTAATAATAGGTGCATTCAAGCAAATCTAATATTCGTTTTAGAGCTGCATTGAGCGGCAGATTTTGTAGCTCGGATTGGAATACGAGAATACTACTCTACTTGTTTGTCGAGGTAAACAAACCGCCGCAAAGGAAATGGAAAATGCTCTGCCCGATTTGCTAGTAATGTACGAATTTTCGTAGTCATGCTTGGAAAATGAAACAAACCGACTCTTTATTTAAAACTAAACGAACTTAAGGTTTTAAATTATGAGTAATAAATTACTTTAAAGTCTGCATTTAAAATATCATCAATCTTTAAACGCTACGGTATAATTTTTTGATAATTATACCTTGCTTGATTGCACGAAGAGGCAATGGGGCAAAAAGGTGCATGTATCAAATGACCACACATCGCGTCCAGGATAGATCCAAATAAAACACAATACATAATTGCACCAGAGTTTACAAGAGGATGGTTTTAAGTTACCCACAAATTTCAATCTTTGTAAATATATCAATGGACGATATGTAATTCTAGATCCAAATGGACGACGTTTTGGGGCTGAAAACTGAAATCCCAAGTATTGACAGTTGTTGTTTATTTAGGAACACAATAAATCGTATTAAATTACTATTATAATTGATTTATTGTACAATTTTGCTAAAATTTATAGACCTTATAAATTGTAAAAGTTAAGTGCAGTAAAATACATAACCAATTTTATCATACAAAATATTGATTTAAACTCAAAATGAACTTCGAGCTTAAATTTAAGTCTTAATTTAATATAATGCGAACTAAAAAAAATAATGGTATCTTAAAATATTCATAAAGTTTTTTATAGTATCCAATTTTCCGAAGATTATTAAAATCGATAAAAGTTAAAGGTCCCACTTATAATTTAAATATTAAAGTAGCGTTAATCTAAAAAGAATATTGCGTCTACAACAAAACCCGTAAAATCCGTAATTTATAATCAGAAATAAAATTTGTAAAAAATCCGTCTGTCTAAAATTAATAAATAATGATATTTCATAATATATTACTGCACCCTGTTGAGATATGCATTAAGTTTTAGGAACGTGATTATACGTGAGGCGTCTTATTCAAATATAAAGTTCGGAATGAAAATTTATTTCCAACATCTTCACACTGCGTTTATTAATTTGTTATTCATGTCCACGATTTATTTCGTATAAATATTCACTAATTATCGCCTTAAAATTAAAATTAAGGCTGTATAATTTTAATACAAATTTCATTCGCGAGATTATATTCTTCGTTACTTTTTATCTGACATGGCCTCTTTTTATTCCTCCCTGCGGAATTCAACTGCAATCAAAATGATTGTTTTAGAACTTGGGAAAGTTGGGCACAGGCGGAATAATTTAGTTGAAATCTGTTAAATGCCACGAGAATTGTCTTAGCAGTTCAGCACTGCTCCCACCATGTGCTAGGGTTTTCTCGTTATGTAACAATGTTGGCGGGCCTGTTGTTTCATCCCCACATCCCAACCGACGTTTCTTGTAGCCGAAATTCAATGAAGGGTCTCTCTGTAAGACCATAAACCGAATAATCATCATGGTGCTCACAAATTATTAAAGTAATTAGTGGAACTAGCCTTTTGGGGTTGCTATTTCCTCAAAACAGTTATGCATTTTTAAAACCCTAACCAAATCTTATCATGGTATTATTGCTATTATAGTTAAAACTTAATTCGGAACGTTTGGATAAATAATACGCTTCGTGCAATAGTTCCTTGGGGAAATAAATTGTTAATCAGGAATTACATCTCCATTATTTTCACATAACTTATATACCAGGGTTTACGGTAAATTAAACAAGCAAAACTCATAAATCACACAAAATTTATTTCAAACAATTTTTACAAAAAAGCTTTACTAAGCAAAGTTTTTCTAAACTCAAATATTTTATCAACATCGAAGTCGGTATCATCAACATCACCTTATCGAAACACCTTTTCATTAACATAGAAGTTTCATCAAAATTACCTACTTCATCGATAAACCTTTCCTTTGAAAATAGACAAATAGTTTCAATGTCTCTTCAATAATGTTCCGCAATCGAGTGTTTCCATACTACCTAATACAAAATTTGCAATCCTTGATCAGTGATGCCCTCGGCAAATAAATTAACCGTAGTGAGCGAATAAAAGAGAAAAAAAATTCTTTAAAATTCTACGAATTTGTATTATTTATCAAAAGAAATACAAAGAATAGGAATGGAAATTGGAAATATCTCCTAAGCAAAGACATCTATGTTTTCTATTGTTGTACATAGACCGGGCACGTGTCAATTTTTTGTGTATCGCTGGCGGCCATTTTAAAAATGTCCGTTTTGGCGGTAAATTTAAAATACTGGTTCACATAACCTATAATACTAATAAAAACTTGTCAAATTCGATTTTCCTTTGATCAGAGAACACCAAAAATTAAGAAAATAACCGAGGTGAATATAGCTAATGGACACTTTTAAAATGGCCGCCGTAGTTCACTTTGGGGGCGCTGGTGTCTATTTTAAAATAGCTGTGTTTTTCTTTAATTTACAAATTACCAGATACAACAAACAACTAATGCGATGGATTACGATAACTTCGGTTATTATTGGATTGAATGGTAAAAGTTAAACGTCCAAAGTTAGCTCATTAGCATGTAAAAATGGGAAATAAAAAACACTTATTTTTTCGAAATGTCAAGCGTGTCCGGTCTATGTATAACAATAGAAAAAGAAAACATAGAAGTCTTTGCTCCTAAGCCAATAAAAATCTGTGGTGATTCCTTTTATTATACAAAACTCTACTTCTTTCGGGTGTTAACCCATCATCAGGCAATCGTTCTATCAAATTGTGCCACAACTGCCACGTAACAACAACAAGGTCGCAATCAGAGGAAACAGCATTTAACTGTCCGAGCTATCAGACCTTTGAAACTTCCTAGACAATATTTTCGGATGTAGTGGATTAGAAGAAATTTAGTAGGTTTCCCGGTTTCCGAGTTATCAACTCCTTCAAAGTCCCTTTAGAATATCTAGAAATCTGACTACCTGTACAAGAAAATTTGTCCGCACTGGATTGTATTGCACAATATTTAAGTTTCTATATAAGGAATTTTCAAAATTGCAAATCAGAACAACTCAATCAGACTCAAAGCTAAACAGCAGGTTACAGACTTTAAAAGAAATTTAATTGATTCCCAAATCGTGATCAAAACATGGTCTAGGATAATCGCATGGTATGAGTTTACCGAAAGACAAAGTTGTCAATCCAGTGCGGACAATATAGTATTTATTAATCATATACATTTGAAACCTCTCAATGGAGATTTTCGATAGACCAATAATGGATATTGTATCGATTGACCTTACCAAGGTTAGTAAATCACGATTCGTCAGAAAACTGCCCATTGATAAAATGTTACTCTATTTTGAAAATCATCTCCATGAAATGGATAAAATTTGTGTTGTTTCAATATTCTCAATAACTCAATACACTTATTGTCTGATTCTACTTATGTGAGGATCAATTGCAGTTAATAATGCAATTTGATAGGATGGAATATTTATGTCATGGAATCGTTCGTCATTCGACATAACTGCCCTTTCTACATTTCCTCTACATTCGCTATAGATTAAGAGAGAGAGAGAAAATAATCCAATACTAGTTAATAAATTTACAGACTGGGAAAGTTTTAGACAGTCCTTAGATAAAAAAATCAATTTAATTGTTCCGCTAAAAATTCACAAACTACATACAGGAATCGGTTTGGGGAAGTACACCTGATATCAATAGAAGAACAAAAGGCAGCAATTGCCCTAAAGAAATTAATGAGCTGCTAACCAAAAAGAAGAAATTAAGAAGAAAGTGGCAACAAACAAGAGCACCACAGGATAAAAACCAATTAAATAATGTCACGCAGAAATTAAGAAGAGAAATCAATATGCTAAAGGATGAAACCATCAACGCCAGTCTTAAAGTACTTACCTATGATAATAGTACCTACTGATTACTCTCTTTGGAAAGCTACAAAAAAAATCAAAAGGCCAGTAATGCAGATTCCCCCGATCAGACAAACAGATGGCAAGTTGGTCAGAAGTAATGATCAAAAAGCTGTAATATTTACTGAGTTTTTACAAGATATTTTCCAAACAACCGAGACTCAAGAGGAAATTAAACTAAATGAAAATTATGTTTGCCAAGAAACTCATAAAATTAAATTTGTAACCCCCGCAGAAGTCATAGAAGATATTAAGAATAACATAAACCGTAAAAAGGATTTGACTTAATAACCGGAGAAATTCTACACCAGCTGCCAGAAAAGTAATTGTTAAAATAACTAACCCGGTAAATGCTGCATTCCGATTAAAATGCGTACCCAGCTTATGGAAAATCGCGGAATAATGATGCCAAAGCCTGGAAAACCACCCCCTGAGAAGACATCCTACCGACAAATATCGGTTTTGCCAAGTTTATCAAAACTCTTTGAAAAATTACTGGATAAAAGGTTTAAGCCCATCATAAAAACAAAAACTTAATCCCCAAATTCGGTTTTAGGAATAAACATTCGACGATCGATAAAGTCCATAGAATAACGAATGTAATCGAAAAAGCGATTGAAGTAAAAAAAATCTGCTCTGTGGTCTTCCTAGATGTGGCAAAGGCCTTTGACAAGGTCTGGCATGAGGGATTTATTCATAAGTTAAGATCTAGTCTTCCAAAATAATTCACAAAAATATTGGAATCCTACCTAACCGGAAAATACTTCAGAATTAAACAAGAAGGCGTCTACTCGAAATTGATGAGAATAAAGGCAGGGGTATCACAAGGGAGTGTACTAGGACCAGTTCTATATTTATTATACACATCTGATCTTCCACAGGAAGAAAATAATATATTAGTAATTTTCGCAGATGTTACTGCCATACTATCGGTTGGAAATACCAATGAGGAAGCAACGCAGGCGTTACAGTCGGCCATAAACCAAATTGAAGAATGGACGAAAAAGTGGAAAATTACCATAAACGAAGACAAATTAGATCATATAAATTATCACCAATAAACGAATCCAAAATATTCCAGTAAATATAAATAACCATATAGTGCCCTGTGCAAACACAGTTAAATACCTTGGTATGACGTTGGATACAAAAATTCGTTGGTAAGCCCACGTCAAAAAGAAACGACAAGAATTAGGACTCAGATATAGTAAAATGTATTGGCTAATAGGAAGAAATTCTTCTTTATCCATTCATAATAAACTTTTGGTTTATAAACAAATTCTAAAACTAGTTTGGACGTACGGAATCCAGTTGTGGGGCTACACAAAACCAACTAACATGGATATAATACAAAGGTTCCAAAATAAAGTTCTGAGAAACATCATTGCTGCTCCAAGGTACATCAGAAATAACGATCTTCAGAGAGATCTACACGTAGAGGCTGTAGTCAAGAAGTCCAGAGGTTCGACCAGAAACATGAAGGAAGACTACACAAACATGAAAATATTGAAGTCATCCAACATAGCGTATTAATTCAAACTTTGATGAACTAAGAAAAGCCGATGAGTGAACTCTTAGTTCAAATTTTCATTTAATAAGTTACGTTAAAATAAAATTGCTCATTAGTCTAATTAGACTTGATTGTAATACTATAAATTTATGTAATATGCTTTATTTTAAAAAAATGATAAAACAATAAAACTATACCAACCACAAACGCAGCCAGAAATTGTCTCTTGGGGCAGTCCCAACATTTATTTCACTTTTTAAGGTCAAAATTTAAAAAACGCGATACAATAAACTGTACCATATCGGACTTATTTTTTTTTAAATAAGTACCACTGAACTCTGGGGAAAATTTACTTAAAAAAATAAACCTTTATTCTAAATATACAGGATGTCCAATTTTGATTGCTCTATCTTTTGTTTAAAACATTTTTAAATATACAGCTAATTAAATTCGTCTTAAAATCTGTGGAAAAAATGAAAAAAAAACAGCTAAAACAACTTTCTTCAACTATAACAATCATTAAATACCGCACGTAATTAATAAAATTGTTACACAATTTTAAAAAAACTTTATTTCTAATATATTATGTTATAACGTTTTACTTGATGTTTGAGACTTCACTTTTTTGTTAACTTTGATTTAATTCTTATAGTTCCAGTAAGTTTTTTGGATTTAATTATGTATTGTATTTTTACTGTATACTTTTAGATTTTAAAAATGTTTCTCTGAAGATGAAGTAAGTAACTTCGAAATTTATTAAAAATAAAGTTTTTTAAAATTGTGTAACAATTTTATTAAATACGTGCGGTATTAAGGCTCGAATATACATTGCTTCTTAATATGGATCACGGTGATCCATATGGTATCATTTTGAAAAAAGTTCGACAAGCTGATTTTTCATTTTCTCCAAACATTTTTAAAGAAATCACATAGTTTTCAAGATATTCAGCTGTATCAAATAAATTGGGATTATATACCAAACAACATCAAAAGCTGAGGTTGAGAGTAAGATAACCATGAGAAAGGCCTTTGGGTAAAAATATTCAGCGCTCCCTTTCAAACGAAACAATTTTTTACTTGAAACATTTTTTTCTAAAACTCTCACTTTAAGAGACGATCACGTATAATAGATGTAGCTTCCAGTGTATATTGTGACTCAAAAATCATGATTAAAATGCCAAGTGTTCCGGTGCCGGGCCGTATAGTTAATATACTCGATTTAAAAAAATAAGAGGAGCTCAATTTGGTAAATATTTATATAAAAATTAAATAGTTATTAACAATTTATTCAACGATTTTTGAAGGTTACCATTGCGATATTCTAACAAAATAATTACTGATAATAAATTGTAGTACCATAAGCAAATGTACAAAAGTTTATATAAATGTTTACAATAATATAAAAGTTATTAAACATTATACAGGGTGATGATAAAGTTTGGAACAAAATTCGTAACTACCGCATTTAATTTTTTTATTGCCAATTTTTGTTTTTAAAATGCCATGTCCTGATATAAAAACATATTAATGGCATCACTTTTTTACTCGATTTTGATAGACACTCATGTCACTTAAACGATGATATAAAAAAATGATTATAATTATAAACAAATTTATTATATGGGCTATAATGGACAATTTCGATGGTTGCCATGAATTTTTCTAATTAAAGACTATAAATTTTGACTAGAATATCCTTAAGTTTTTGCTAGTTTCAACACAATTTAACAATTTTTTAGTTATTCTAGAGAGCGTGTTTTTCTTAAGCACTGCAGAATACTACACTAAATACATGTCCAAAATTTGGTAATAATTTTACTATAAAATTGCTAAAAAATAGATAAAATCTATGAATAAAAAACGATGATTGGCTTTGCGGACAAATTTATTGTTCTCAACTTACAACATGAGCTAACGTTTCGGTTACACTCGTAACCTTCTTCAGAGCTCATTATCACATCTTTTTCTTTTTTCTCTTCCTCTAGTTCCCACGAAGTGATGTCTATTTCTACGTTCAAAATCTTTTTGGTGAATACCAGCTGAATTCTTTCGATCCTGTGATGAAAAGGGTGTTCTGAGTTCATTAAGGTGTTGATACATCCTATATTATTGATTATATGTTTTGGAGTGACATTCAATCGCCTGCATTCCAGCAAAAAAACCTTCCTGTTGTGTAATCTTGCTATCTTCTTGTTAATTTTTAATATTTTCTTCGTGTTATTGTGTAGTTGATCTCCATATACATTATGAATTCTGTCCAAGAACGACATATTGCCATATGATATTAGAGAGCAAAGCCAATCATCGTTTTTTATTCATCTGACTATCCCGGACGTTACCTTATCTCTCTAATATCATATGGCAATATGTCGTTCTTGGACAGAATTCATAATGTATATGGAGATCAACTACACAATAACACGAAGAAAATATTAAAAATTAACAAGAAGATAGCAAGATTACACAACAGGAAGGTTTTTTTGCTGGAATGCAGGCGATTGAATGTCACTCCAAAACATATAATCAATAATATAGGATGTATCAACACCTTAATGAACTCAGAACACCCTTTTCATCACAGGATCGAAAGAATTCAGCTGGTATTCACCAAAAAGATTTTGAACGTAGAAATAGACATCACTTCGTGGGAACTGGAGGAAGAGAAAAAAGATGTGATAATGAGCTCTGAAGAAGGTTACGAGTGTAACCGAAACGTTAGCTCATGTTGTAAGTTGAGAACAATAAATTTGTCCGCAAAGCCAATCATCGTTTTTTATTCATCCGACTATCCCGGACGTTACCTTATCTCTCGATATAATCTATTATACAAAATCGACGATTTTCCATGATTTCCTAACAATCCTTGCGTAATCTGTTTGTATTTTTAGATGTGATCCCAAAACGAGAGCAAAGACGGCATGTCAATTAAAAGAAATGATATTGTATATGAAATGTGTGTGTCGATGAAAATGTTTGTTGATGATGCAGCATCCCCAATTTACTATAACTGCATTTTATTTTGAATGTTTAGTAACAAATATGCAGATACTGTTCATTTGTTTTAAAACAATTAATTAAAAGTTATGAACACGTGCAATACTTAGTTTATAATACACAGTGTGGTCGCACAAGAATGAATAATAGAGTCATTACATACTTTGAAACAAAGCTACATAACTTCATTCCTCATTTAACCATAAATATAAACAATAGCTTAATTTCACAAATAAAATGTACGGTATCAAACGAATTTAAAACAACTTGGAGTTTAAATTCAAAATGGTGAAGTAAATGGTCTGTGTATAATTAATAATAGTGGAATTCTTACATCATGGCTATTAAAGCTACTAATTTCCAAAATTATACACATTTATTTTATTCTTAGAAAGAATCTTTTAAAACGACACGGTGCTTTTCTGACAATGTTTAATGGAGAGCACTATAATTAGAATGTTACGAGCCCTTAAGGTGCCGCCAGAGAATATATTACGTCACTAGGAACAGGTAAAAAATTAGAGGT
This sequence comes from Stenus bimaculatus, assembly GCA_963971135.1. Classification (NCBI taxonomy): domain Eukaryota; kingdom Metazoa; phylum Arthropoda; class Insecta; order Coleoptera; family Staphylinidae; genus Stenus; species Stenus bimaculatus. The sequence goes on along the minus strand of OZ020183.1, from coordinate 40,627,480 downwards.
TATTGTTACAAATACCTTTATAAACACCGACCCTTTAGGCCTAAAGGCGTTAGCACTATAAATAAATACACTTTCTTTTTAATGTTATTAGGAGCTGACAATGGAAGAATATTTCAATGGGAGGACATGTGGGTACTGGTGACTGGTGACATCTGCATCTTTTTGAATGTGTAACTAGCCTGGAGTAGGAAGAAATTATTAAAAATTTTTAATTTTTAATATTAACTTTTTGAATGAAATTTTTGTAACGTCATCATGTGTTCATTCCCGGAATGCAATTTAATATCGGTCGCTCTTTCCACTTGGAATTACAGTCGGTCGCAGCAAGTAATCACTGGTTTATTTCAAAGAGGTGCAGTGAGGATGCGATTTGGCTCCACGTCGCATCTCGCAATTTTACCGACGGTTGGGTCTGGTTCAATCAGGAGGCAGTCTAGTTGAAACGGATAGGTGACGTGCCCATCAGGGGCAGATGGAATCTCCTCACTCGAATTAGATGTCAATACCAGCTATACCGGAAACGCACCCTCAGGTGTTATAGTCCCCCATGCTAGATTTATTTCTAATTATAATTCGATGACCTATTACCCCAAACTAGCGAAACTGATTGCTGGATTAGGCCTGATTGTATTTATAGGACAACTCTATAACTCCATATATAGAGCTGCACGTGTTTATTCAATATCCGCACGAGCCTCACTTGAAGCTAATTAATTTTAAATAGGCGTTGCACTATAAAAACGAAAAAGCTTAAAATCAATTAAAACCAAAGCACTAATTCTCCATCTTTTAATCATATTATAATCGATCATATTAATTAATTTGCAAATTTAATTAAACACTATACTCGGCCACTAATACACTTTGCATTTCAATTATAGTTGTAATTAAAAATGTGATTTCATTTAATCATAACTTTTAATACTTCCGAGCATCGTTACATAAAATTAAACCATAATTTTCATTAGATCAAATACTTTTTACGCTTTAGATCTTTTAAAGTTAATTAACCACCCCACGTAGTACCAACCTAGTCTAAAGCCACCTTTTACATCACACAAGGGCGATAGATATCCTGGGATTAATGATCTCAGGATGGTCTTGGATAAAAAGGTTGAACAACTGACGACCCAAACCTGAGCCCTGGGATGCCCCAACTGATTTAGAGAGCATGTTGTTGATACGAACCCGAAAAGTTCTACCATGCAAATAAGTTGGAATTTGTACCGGCGAGAAGTTAGCAACAAACTTTCCAGCAACAAACATTTAACATGTATTTCTCCATAAGAGGTTTTTTCGATATATCTTTTTGTCTATACAACCTACAGATAAACAAAATATATCATTAGAAAGCTTGATTCAAGACAATTATAACAGTATTAATCGCTATGCTTGTCCGTCTCGATTAAGTATGTAATTACGTCATAAACAAAAGTCTACCTTATATCACTAATCAACTGTAGTTTTTTTCTAATTATCTCTCCAAAAACTTTGACCACTCAATTGATTGTATTTTTCATGTGGATTACGGTGATGTTAATCACAATTCTTGTCCGTCTAGTTTTAATGAAAAATTAAGAAAAAACACATATTTTATGGAAAAAATATCGGAATTTTGACTTTACAGGTGAATATCTCATTGTACAAATGTCTCATTGAAAAACTAAATGGACAGTTTGATAAGAAATTTAATTGGGATTACCGTGGTGTGTGTCACTTATCTTGTCCGTCTAGATTTGAGTCGCAATAAATTCGTCAACAAAACGCTACATACTAATTTACCTGTTATGACGTCAATTTAACATTCAAGTGTAGAATTTTTTCTAATTGTCCTACGAACAAGTTTGACACCTTACTAGATCACATTTTTCATGTAGATTACGAAGAATTTAATCACAATGCTTGTCCGTTTTGTTTTAATGAATAATTAGCAGAAAACCCACTATTTCTCGTTTTTCATAATAAAAAAAAATAAGTTTACAGATGAATATCTTTTTGTGCAAGCGTCTCACAAAAAAGTTAATTACACTAAAAGATCGGAAATTTAATTGTGATGATCGTGATATATCTCACTATTCTTGTCCGTCGAGATTTAACCCTTTATCAATCCAGCAACAAAAGTCTCCAAGGTAATTTTCATGAAAATACGCGAAAACAATATTCAACCATATTTTTTTCCTATTTGACATATATAAAACTTAGACCACTTAGTGGATCATAATTTTTATGTAGTCTACGAGGGTATTAATCACAATGCTTGTCCGTTTTAATGATTAATTAGCTGAAAACTCACTATTTCTCGTTAATTATAATAAAAAAATAAGTTTACAGATGATTATCTTTTTGTGCAAGCTTCTTACAGAAAAAAATATTTCTAAACTAAATAAATCTAGACGGACAAGATAAGTGACATACCTCACGGTAATCCTAATTAAATTTCCTATCAAACTGTAAATTTATTTTTTCAATGTGACATTTGCACAAAGAGATATTATTAATCATTAAAACAAAACGGACAAGCATTGTGATTAACATCTTCGTAATCTACACAGAAAATTTAATCTAGTAAGGTGTCAAACTTGTATGTAGGATAATTAGAAAAAAATCTACATATGGATGTTAAATTGGCGTCATAACTTGTAAATTTGCATATAGTGTTTTTTTGGCGAATCGATTGCGACTTAAATTTAGACGGACAAGATAAGTGACACATACCACTGTAATCCCAATTAAATTTCCTATCAAACTGTACATTTATTTTTTTAATTAGACATTTGTACAATTCACCTGTAAACTCAAAATTCCGATATTTTTTCCTATAAAATCTGTCATTTTTCTTAATTTTTCATTAAAATTAGACGGGCAAGAATTATAATTAATACCCTCGTAGACTATATAAAAATTGTGATCGATTAAGTGGTCTGACTTTTTTGTATGTCAAATAGGAAAAAAATATGGTTGAATATTGATTTCGCATATTTTTATGAAAATTTACCTTGGAGACTTTTGTTGCTGGATCGATAAAGGGTTAAATCTCGACGGACAAGAATAGTGAGATATACCACGATCATTACAATTAAATTTCCGATCTTTTGGTATAATTAACTTTTTTGTAAGACGTTTGCACAAAAAGATATTCATCTGTAAACTTATTTTTTTATTATGAAAAACGAGAAATAGTGGGTTTTCTGCTAATTAATCATTAAAACAAAACGGACAAGCATTGTGATTAAATTCTTCGTAATCTACATGAAAAATGTGATCTAGTAAGGTGTCAAACTTCGTAGGACAATTAGAAAAAAATCTACACTTGCATGTTAAATTGACGTAATAACAGGTAAATTAGTATGTAGTGTTTTATTGACGAATCGATTGCGACTCAAATCTACATGGACAAGATAAGTGACATACCTTACGGTAATCCCAATTAAATTTCTTATCAAACTGTACATTTATTTTTTCAATGTGACATTTGCACAAAGAGATATTCACCTGTAAACTCAAAATTCCGATAATTTTTTCCATAAAATCTGTGTTTTTTCTTAATTTTTCATTAAAACTAAACGGACAAGAATTGTGATTAACACCACTGTAATCCACATGAAAAATTGAATCAATTGAGTGGTCAAAGTTTTTGGAGGGATAATTAGAAAAAAATCTACAGTTGATTAGTGATTTATGGTAGACTTTTGTTTATGGGGTAATTACATACTTAATCGGGACGGACAAGCATAGCGATTAATACTGTTATAATTGTCTTGAATCAAGCTTTCTAATGATATATTTTGTTTATCTGTAGGTTGTATAGACAAAAAGGTATATCGAAAAAATCTCTTATGGAGAAATACATGTTAAATGTTTGTTGCTGGAAAGTTTGTTGCTAACTTCTCGCCGGTGGAATTTGTATTAAAAAATTTAGAGAAAGCCAAATTTATCCAATTTAAGGATTAAAGCATTATGATTTACTGTATAAAACGTTTTTTCCAAATCAGTGGTCACCAAACCACTAACTGAAATCTTTTCAGTTAGTCTAATGATTTGGTGAATAGTATCAGGACGGAGGAAGATAGGTGACGTCATTTTCTTTGATAATAAATACATCAGGAAATTTTGATAAATTAAATCTTTCTTTAGTTAATTAACTACACCACGTAGTGCCAACCTGGTCTAAAACCATTTTTGATCAATTACATCACAACTAGGTTAAATTCAAAGCTAACACAAAATTTTTAAAAAGATGAAACTACAAATATGTGAGTGTAATGGTTTAATTACAGTGCAAACTAATTAATCCCTTAAATTTAAATCCATAATAATGTTAAAGCGAAAACCGAGAGGGCTAAATATTAGCAATGCAGATCGTGCATCAGCAAGTAATAATATTAATACGCTCTCCAGCTATAATCAAGTCTAGCTTAATCACGTCAGATAGTCAAGTAATTACTAATTCTTGTTAATTGTCGCCGCTGTAGCTTTTATCATTTGTCTACTTAAAAGCTGCCAAAGCTCACTCGTTCCATTTTCATAAACTTTCATTTGAAACTCTTTTGAGCAATGTTATAATTAATAAACGTTCTTTAAAAGCAGTCCTGCATTAAGACAAGCGCGAAGAGCAGAGAAAGGGTTATAATAATTTAAGGGTTGGGAAAACTCGCGCATAGAATACCGACGCGTTGGTATGAAATGTGTTCACAATGTGCGCGGAAAATGCTTAGCTTTATTGCGTTGTAATTCGTAATAAATGTCAAACTTAATGAGTTGTTAATCGGCAAACGGGTAGTTCGCACATTTTATCCCTTAGCGCTCGTGAAAGATGACCTTAATTGCTGATAGTGGCTGGCTTTAACAGGCTATTAAGAGATATTATGTTGACTCGCATAATAGGGAATCAGCACCTAATTCTCCACACTATGCCATTCCAGCTACAATTTCCCAATTAACTCGTTTTTATCATTAAAACAAGATAGTACCTGCATTTTCCAAACTAATTCAATTACCGTTAATTCCATGCATTATACACATTCAAAACAAATTTGTAAAAATTATTCCTAAACTTAAGCTATACAAATTCTGAATATCATAAAATGCCATTTGGACTAAAAACCGCACCATATTTTCACGATCAAGAAAAAACTAACTTTTAGGATTTTCACAATTAAATTATGTTTATTTTGTAGACATTAGACAAATTGTAAACTAACGTCGATCTAGGATCAACAAAGTATTCTGCATTTCTAGAGCGCAGAACTAAGACTGCGAAACATATAATGTCTAAACTTAGATGTTTAAATATGTAAGATAAGCAGACATAGGAGATTAATAAATAACTAGATCAGTAAATTTGGGTGTAGGTACTCGCCTAGTTCTCTCGGAACCGATACTCGCTCTTTAAGTTTCGGGTCACAGTTCTCTGTTGAAAATATTAATGTTAATTTATTAAAGGAATTACATTACAACCTATAAAATGTAACTATTGAAGTTCTTTTGGGGAGATGATGCAACTGCTGGACACTGGACTCGCAATTAATTTTATGTTTGGAAAATTAAAACTAGTCATTGGTAATTTAAGTGGAGATGTTATAAACGATAGAATCTCGAATAAATGGTCTTAAGAACGATTTGTTAAATTGTTTTTCTAATCGTATATGACCTTTAATTTTCACTGACTCTGCAGAATTTTTGACAATGGAACTTATAGCAAGCACTGTTGACAATGAAACCTACATCTACAAACTCAGAAAGAACATTTTTGTAACCTCCAACTTCTGCTCGAAAATTTGTTGTACATTGACAAGATCAATTAATATTACTTTTAATAAAATTCGCTTTTGTCATATCGATACTTTTAGTTTTCTAAAAATTTTTATTAATTTTTTGGACCAGGGTGGTATGGAGTATCCAGACCTGCAAAATTATCACGACTGTGACTCGAACTCGTAGGATCCAAAAATTCGTCTTCCAAAACCCTATTCAGGAGGCTCCAAGCTGATCTTCAATTGGTACCACAGCTCAGAAATGTAGTGTAATTCTTTATTTAAGTTATGATTTAGACCAAAATTATATATGGTGCAGTTGACAAGAGTTTTCATCAACAGTTTTCCAAAGCCGAGGAAATTGATTCAAGTTAAATTGGAGTTAAAAATATTGAAAATTATTTTATAAAATGTGTAAATGCAGAAAATTGGACGAACAGAAACTCCTGGAGTGCGGTTGGTATTAAGAACCAAGAAAGATGTTGTATAATATCGATATCGATTTGGAAGATCATCTTGTTGAGTTGAGGACAATAGTAAATTCGTGTTAGAGGATATGTATGTTAAAGTTTTCGAGCTAACATGATGTTTATATAAGAAAATGAAAACAAATAACCATGGACCTGATAATCTAAAAGTTGGAATAGGAATGGTGGAGTGTCGAGCTGTTTCATTCCCATACCAATCTTTCGATTACTAGGTTCAAGGTTAGCTAGTGGTCAAGCTTGTTGTATTTACGTTATAGTTTTCGGGGATGATGAGGAAGAATGTCCAAGATCTAGCCAACCGTAGGACTAGAAAACGGAAGGCCTTAGATGTGCCATTCCTAAATACGTAGATACATAAACAATGCCAAATAAAGATATAATTTGGGAAAAAGATATCCTGACATCAAGGTGTAGATCTGCAGATTAGAAGAAAGAGGAATATTAGTACTGGTGCAAGAAGAGGAAAGCAGCGAAGAAAAGTGCTATGATTGAGAATATGGATTATTATGTAAACTAAAAATGCTGAAAAAGAATGACAATAAATCCCAGTACATTTATGAAAGCGAATATAATTTTTCTATGTTGACGATATCTTCATTGCAGGAAATAACCAGACAAAATCTCCTGGAATTTTCTCAGCATCAACATTGAAGAAACAAAGTATGAGCTTCGTCTGAGTCAACGCCGTTATTTTAAAAAGCGCTTCGGAATGAACAATTCTAAGCCCACAAGTAAAAACAACCATGAAAACCTATAGAAACAAAGTTCATTCCAGAAAATCAAGAAAAATTTGGCCCTAAATAAAAACCATTCAGAGAACTCGTGGTTGCCTTATGTACTGCATGATAGTTACTCGACCTGACGCTGTAAACTATTTTAGTAGGTATCAACACGAGCAAAGGAAAACTGAACTACCGTCGTTTTCACAAAGAATAAGAAGCAGAAAATCTGACGTGTTACATCAACGCAGAATTTTGTAGCGAGTTGGACAGGAAATCGACTTCAGAATTTTTGTTGCAATTATTTGGCACGGTTTCCTGGGCCACGAGAAGGAAACCTCAGTTAATCGATCTTGATGGGAACACAAGCGACTTAAATACATTAACATAAAGTACAACTTTGTTTGAGATCTGGTAGCTGATTAAAGCCTAATATGTCAACATCCAAGATCAATTACAGTATTACCAAACAGATTGTAAAGCCTAATATGTCAACATCCAAGATTAATTACAGTTTTATCAAACAGATTGTAAAGATTCAATATATCAAGCTGTGTCAAAGTATGGGAATTCAAGAATATACATGAAGACATAAAATATCTAAAACTACCCCCCCCCCCCCCCTGAGTATTGGGAAAATTCAATATCCCGAGATTATTTTTCTATAAATTTGTTTTTATTTCGCAATCTCAACCTGATTCAACTAAAACATTAAGGGGGTTTCAACCTTCAAAGTTTTCAACTGAAATTTTTTTTACGTTTTTGCTAATATTTCTAGGTTTTTCATAGCCTGGTTAAAAAGTTGATCAAGCTTCCTGTAAAATTTTCAACAACTTAAAGACTCTTGCGGTCAGCGCGTAATTTTAATTATTCATAATTTTTGGTGCCATGAAATTTTAAACACTAGAGTATGTTTTTCAAAATTATTTTTAAAGTCACTGGAAGCTTGATGAACTTTTTAATCAGGCTATGGGAGCATTTTTTTAAATAAACCATATAAACTAGAAAAATTAGCAAACACGTGAAAATTTGGACAGATAAAAATGTTGAAGGTTGAAACCCCCTTAAAAAGTGACCTGGAGATAATAATTGAAATTTAAAGAAATGTCATTTAAACATCCCAACGTTTGATTTGGTAATTTAGGACGGACCCAAAATATCCAGATAATCCAACGCCAAATGGAATAATCGGAACACGTGAAATAATCAAGAATATATAATTTTTCTGATATCCTATACAGGGTGTCCCATTTGACGTAGTACTCTATGGGAATCTTTGTTATTATTGGAGACAGAAAGTCGGTTAAATGGACAAAGTAGTGCATATTTGTATCCCCAATAGCAATTCGTTGACAAAACAGTTGAAATTTGCATCTTGAAAAAACCAAAAAGTGCCATTTTCAAAATATGACTGTAACTTCTGTATTATTGGCCATACTAAAAAACTTTGTTAACATAGACGCAGTTTTATTTCTCTCTAAAATTCAATAAGGTAATTAGATTTTTTCTCTGGATTGCCAGGAAATAATCCAAACTTTGTTTTTGCTTTCGGTGGCCATATTGGAAATACACATATTTAGAATCAGTGTTTTTTTCTGAGAATTTTGATATATCACATGTCACATTTAATAAATATTTTACGGAAAATGGGACAATTAATAGGACGCATAAAGGACTTCAAGGAGTTATAGTCATATTTTGAAAATGAAACTTTATGGTTTTTTTCAAGATGGCGCCGAAACGATGCACAATTTAACTGTTTTGTCAACGAATTATTATTGAGCTTACAAATATACACTAATACTTTGTCCATTTAACTGACTTTCCATCTCCAATAATAACAAAGATACCAGTAGAGTCCAACGTCAAATGGGACACCCTGTATAATATGTAAAATAATCCAATTTTTTTATTAGGTATCTCGTCACAATTTAATTATCAGCGCTTCTTAAATTATTGAAAACTTTTAATTAGTTAACATCACCAATCAAGAATTATAAAACTGAAACCTTAAAACTTTATTGGACTTGATTTTAAATTTATGACGTATAAATTTTAATTAGCACACGACCAAATTAATACATTAAAGTAATGAAATTTGTTAATTTAATTAGTTTTTGATAAAAATGTAATTTTCATAATATGTCCAAAATAAGCGAAAATTAATTACGAGCTTATAAATTTGAATAAAGCCCCTTTTTGATTAATGAAGAGAATTTGAAAAATCAAATTTACCAATCTTGTTTGCTTTTTTTTGGCAGGTGCATGTGGTATATCTTCAGGCAGGTGCTCTTCAGCGCCTCTCCTTGATTAAGCCACTTATTTCGTCCGGAGGGAATTGAATTACCCGCTCCAAGATCTCTATCTTATTTATTACACCACTTACTGGACGGACCTACCTGTCCGATTCATTTACCGATTTATTAACAACAACAATATGATATTAAAGATAATTTATTGTCGCCTTTTTCGTTTATAAAAAAATATTGTTTAATAAGTACTTCTTTAGGGGTGGCCTTTATATGAAGGATTTTGTTTGATTTATTTCATAACAACGATTATTTTTTTAATTAAAGTTTGTTTAATGATTCCTGGATTTGATAATTAAATTAGTGATTTACTTGTTTTTCTACATATTTATGTTAGCAGCGCATCAGATATTTTAATTAATTATGTATTGTTTTACGCAATCATTGATTGTAACATAAATTTTAAAGTCATTTATAGATTTTAATTATCAAAACGAGATTAGATAGATAACAAATCTCGATACATAGGACGCTTTATAGATGATACGGATAGTTCCAAATTTAATATAGTAATCCGTGAGGCTAATACGAAATACAAAACATTGGGGGTAATTTAATAATTCGCATATGATTATGCAAATCTGAAGCACGCCAAAACTAATTTCACCGAAACCAAATTTCATAATTAAACGAGGTCACTTAATACTTTTAGGAAACACCTTATTTTTTGCGAAAAAAATGCTTGCATGAACTATAAATATTAGTGAATCATTAAGTGCGGTTGTATATTTTAAATAATTTTCCACATTGAATATGGAATAAAATGCAATTAATATATAAATGAATGCTATTCATACATAATTATTTATTAAAATACGCAGTGAAAATATAATTATGAAATATGGAGTATTGATCAAAATATTGTAAATTTTCATTAAATAATAAATAAAAAATTAACGTTTTGATTAAAAAATCTGCAACAAAGTGGAGTTGAAAGTGTAAAATATGAGTTTTAAATAATTTAATTGTACATGCAAATTTTACAAACTAAAATAGAACAAAATTGCAATCTGCCTTTATTATGACACGAATGCATTTTATTTGATTTTAATTCAATTGTTTAATTCGCAATAAAAATAAATCTGTTATAAATATTTAAATTTTTCCAAATTAATCGTTGACAAATTTGCTCAATTTCAATCCCACTTTTTATCAAAGCATATGAGATTTACTGTTTCCCAAAATTGTAAAGGGATAAGGGCTACATAGAATAAGCGATGCGTTTAATGAAACTCAATTGATAATTACACGGAATAACTAATTTCGATGAACACAGAGTGCATAGAGACAATAATTATAGGTCGTTAATTACAATGCAATTACTTGGAGTGCTGCATTAACGATTGGGTATATTTTAGTTTAATGTAGTTTAGCGGTTAAAAGAATCATGTTTTTATAGTTTATTTTGTGTTACGTTTTAATTAACTATTAAAATTTCATTTTATTTGATGTATCGATGCTCGAATCTTCATTAAAAACTGATTTTATTACCTAGTGAAATGTAGACAAATCATTTTAACATAACATGAATTATCCAAAAATGATTTGTTGTTTGAATAATGTACTAAAAGAACAGTTTTCATTAAAAAATGTTTATAGTACTTCTTTGATGAAGACTGTAGAACCGGCTTTGAAAACTTCCAAAGGGGTAAAATGATTATATTTACAAATGTTGGGGGATAAATAAGATGAAGTGGTAGTGAAACGATTATCTGCACCGATATTAAAATGCAAGTACCTACTCATTTTTTTACCGAAGGGAAGACCCTATGGAATCCTAAGCACTTAGCCACTCTAAAGCCATCCGGCTCTTTATTGCTATACTTTTTTTACTTTCATGCAACTTAACAAAAGCCTGGTGTCCATCTCAAAGGAGCTCAAAGGCTACCAGATGGGGTATGAGTACGTTAAAGAGTAAATCGTTAGTCAAAAATGAGCTCAAGTATGATACGTTTTTTTATCTGAAAGAAATATTTTGTGAAACCTTCAAAAATGATATATTTTTTTCTTAATACATCTAAAAGTTCATTTCACAAAAACTAATATAAATTCAGGAACATTTTTAACAAAAAATATTCATCGTAGTAAAAGTAATCATGGAAGAAATTATTCGTGGGAAAACTGTTAGTGAAAAACTTTTATTGCCGGAAAATTACGTGAAAGAAAATGATCTAAGATAAATGTTATCTATCACTGAAAACATTCATCATTGCTTATTGTACGAAAAATTATGATGAGGGTACAATTCCGAATAAGTGAATATAAAATACTACATTGACAATACCACGCTCAATTTTTTTAAATTATTAATAAACTGAATTATAAACTCAAAACTAGTTACTCAAGTGACACATTGACAGGTGATTTGTTCAACACCTTTTAGTTATTTTATTCTCTTTCCTCTTTCCAAATATCACTAGTGGTAAGAACAACTATCGATAATCCTTTTGGAAATACTTTAATACTTAACTCATTTTAAGAGTGATTTCCTAAACGACAAATATAGTAGTTTACGCGCTTGAACATACAGGGTCCGCCAAAAAAACGGAAAAACATAAATATTTTTTGAACCGTAATAAATTAAAAAAAAAGTTTAAACAAAAGTTTATTAAATTTAAACAAGCTACCATTTAAACATAATTTTGAATATACAGGGTGTTCGCTTTATTAGTGTACGGCACCTAACTTTCGTTTTTTAAATGCAACACCCAGTATATTTTTATATTTTTGGATTCTACGATTAATTTTAGTAAACTTTTGTAAAAATCATGTTTTTATAAAACTCGTTGTTGCCGAGTTGTTGCTACTTATTGAAATTCCTGAACTTAAAACAATTTCCAACAAAACCTTTATTTCTAGCAAATTTTACAAAACAATAATTAAAGAACAAGTCTTGAACAAAGAAACAAAAGAAATTATAACGAAATAAAAAATCATTTAATGAAAATAATAATTATGTGAACGTTCGCGATTTTTTTAATAATAATAAAACAATTATAGCAAATGTTCAAATTGTAAGCCCTGTACAGTTTGACAATGCCCCAACCTATCCATAAATGCCCTCAAACAGTTTTCCAAATGTTCTTCCGTAATATTCTGAACTTCTTCACTTATTTTCCTCCTAAATCTTCAAGATTTTGTGGCCTGTTGATATAAACTTTTGATTTTAGATGTCCCCAAATTGAGAAATCTAATATTTGTAGATCCGGTGATCTCGGTGGCCATTGATCCTCTTCTTCCAATCCACCTTTGCGGAAAAGTTCTATCTAGGTATGTTCGAACTTCTGCACCATAATGTGGCGGGGCTCCATCCTGCTGGAACCAAATATTATTCCATTCCACCTCATTGAAGATATTACGGAGGTAAGGTATTATTTCATTTTGAAGTAACTCTAAGTAACGTTGCGATGTTAATATTCCGTCGATAAAAAATGGTCCCAGTTTTATATTGCAAATAACGCTTAACCAAACGTTGACTTTTTTAGGATATTGGGTATGAAGTTCTTCACACCAATGTGGATTTTCTGTTGACCAATATCTTAAATTATGTCTGTTTACTGACCCATTTAAACAGAATGTGGCCTCATCAGAAAATAAAATGTTTCTTAACATGGCAGGATTATTAGTAATTTGGTTTTAAAGAATTTCGCAAAATTCCATTCTCTTATCAGGATCGTCTTCTGTCAGTTCGTGAATTAATTGGACCTTATTATAAGAGTGTGCTTTTTCTTTTCTTAAAACTCTACGAATGGACGTTATACTCACATCATGATTCAATGCTAATTGGGAGGTACTAATTTTAGGAGTCTCCACTATTTGTTCCATTATTTCTTGCCTTTTTTCTAGGGAGGTGGCAGTTTTTGGGCGACCCGATCGAACCTTATTATTGATGGAATGAAGAGTGACGAAACGGTCTAGGGTTTTTTTGACAGTGCAGACACTTATTGGATTGCGATCGGCAAACATACCGTTAAATCCTTGTTAAATACATCTCTTGCATCTCTAAATGATCTTCTCTTATCACCAATTCCAATAATCATTAATAATGTAACTCTCTCATATTCGCTTAGTTGATTCATTTTATGTAAAATAATTACTCTGATTTTCGAAAAAGCATTTTTGGAAAAGTTCTGCGTTAAACTTGCTTATCGAATCTTACAAAATATCGAATTAATTTTAATTTTATATTTGACTTGACGTTTAAAATAGGATTGGCTTTTGTTAGAGTTCTTTGATATTTACAATAAAATGTTAATAATACATAATCCATTTTGGCCGAACTTAACAATAAAGAATTGCTTGTAACTTACCAACAACGAGTTTTATAAAAAATGATTTTTACAAAAGTTTACTAAAATTAATTAGAATCCAAAAATATAAAAATATACAGGGTGTTGCGTTTAAAAAACGAAAGCTAGGTGCCGTAAACTAATAAAGCGAACACCCTGTATATTCAAAATTATGTTTAAATGGTAGCTTGATTAAATTAAATAAACTTTTGTATAAACTTTTTTTAAAATTCATTACGGTTGAAAAAATATTTAGGTGTTTTCGTTTTTTTGGCGGACCCTGTATACGTTAAGATGTATCTTGTATGAAAAAAAAATATAAAAAAATATTGTTTACACTAACGTATATGTTCACGAGCGTAAACTACTATATTTGTCGTTTAGGAAATCACTCTTAAAATGAGTTAAGCATTTCTAAAAGGATTGTCGATAGTTGTTCTTACCAAGAGTAAGTCATTAAACCCCAATATTATCAAACACGTTTAATGGTCAATTAATTTTAAATGAGATTTAATTTGACATATATAGACTATTTTGCAGCTAAACGTCATTTAAACTATTCCAAACTTCCAAAAAATACTATGGGCTATGGGTGCCTTCCGTGTAGAGCATAATATCCTGCATATGCAGCCTGCATGCGTTCCGTGTGGAGCATTTGCAGCATACGGTGGATTCAAGGTCGTGCATATCACACTTACTATTTCTTCAGCTGTTGCATTTTGTTGTGGGTTCTAGGTGGTTGTTACTTTCATTTTTAGGTTCCATGTTAATAATTTCTAACTGTCCGCAGTTTTAGAATTGTTTTTTTTTTGATAACTGCTACTAATAACACCTACAAGCAATAAAGAACTGACGATTGACAGTTCGAAATTTCAAAAAAGCGTTCCGAGTGAATTTGCTGCATATGCGCGCATATCACTCGGAACGCAACATATGCCTATGCGACATATGCATAATATGTTCCACTCGGAAGGCACCCTATACAGGGTGTATCAGACCAACCGTGCCACCCATTTATCTCGAGAATGCGTTATCGAATAAAAAAATTAATTACCAAAGTGAATCTATACAATTCATTGGTGAACTTTGATTTTTTTAAATAGCAACATAGGTCGAGTTTGGTATGGTTTGATAGGTCTTTTAAAAACAAAAAACTTTTATTAAAATATTTTTTTAATATTTACCATAGTTTAGAATTTATTCGAAAAACAAAAAAAATTGTTGAAAAAAGTAAATAAAAATTAATGCATATTTTGAAGAATAAGCCCTATAAATGTGTCACTATTTTTACGTCCGTAAAACTTTACAATAAACTCTATCAATTAAAAAAAAAATCAGTGTTTCTTTAGGAGCAGTGCTGGTAAGAAAAATACCCTGCGTGAGTGACTCCAAGTTGTAGATCAAGTAAAAAGTTAGCGTACTATAACAGAATTTCGAATTAACGACATTTTTTGTAGAAACAAAATTCAATGACCTGCCAAAAAAACTGGGCTATTCCGGCCCTGGTTATGGGGTTCTTTGTCGAAGATATCTTCTACTTTCTAGGATTTTCGTCTGATCACTTCTTTTTGGGACACTCTGTACAGTTTCAAATACTTTAAAAGATACAAAGGATAATATTTAGAAAAATCTTGAGGATATATATCTTTCTAAATCTATCTCTCAAGTTCGTTCCCAAAGAGGTAATCTCGTTTGAAGAGGGAATGTTTCCAAAGGCTTTCAAATGGTTTAGAGTTTAGAGTAAAAATTTTGCTGGTTATTAAAATATTTAAGTATTGGGAATTTCGACTTGGGATACGCCCTCTCGGAGTTATTTGCTGAAGCTAGAAAAGGTCTACCTTGACATAACCTGTTTTTGTAAAATTTATTTCCGTGCAGTTATAAATCAGTTTCCTTGTGTTTATTATTACTATATTAAAATAATAATATTTTTTACAGGCTGTAATTTATTACTTACCCCAAAACAATGTACTTAAGCAATTATGCAAGTAAGAAATAACACACACTGGTCAATAAAAGATATACACAATTTTTAAACACAAAAAACTTGATCCAAACAGAGCCGCAGTTACTAAAACCAATAAAAATTAAATCGGCGCAAAAATCTTTTATTACTTTTTCCTCCATGTTTTTTTTCAAATTTACGTCAAAATAGCGCCATCTATCCGTAGTCAAAATTCAAAATACCATTATTGAGAGATTAATAAGTTTATCAATAATATAATTGTCCATGGTGTATGTATTTCTTTTATAAAAGTCAAATCAATTTCTTTTCAATTATAACCTTTATTTGAAATACAATTTATTTATTAAAAATATTTTAAAAAATTATTATTATTATTATATGAATTTTTTTAAATATTTTTCAAGCCTGATGATGATCTAAGGATCGAAAATGCATTAGCTATTTTTAATAAAAAAATTGTATTTCAAATAAAGGCTATAATTGAAAAGAAATTGATTTGATTTTTATATTAATAAGTTTCGTAGAAAAAAAATATACAGGGTGTCCAGAAACTAAGCGGCAAAATTTTAGGAGGCGATTCTAAAATTAATTTTAAGAAAAAAACTTCCTATAAACATATGTCCGATTTTTCTTCCTAAGGGAAATATTGAAATTGAAATATTGTGTCTAAAAGTAGGTTTTTCGTCATTTATTTGAAAACGGATTGTAGTAGAGATTAGAAATTTGGTGTAAAGCATAATAGTCTGAAGATACAATTTTATGAATTCTTTCAAATTTTTTGAACCCTTCGAAAAGGTAGTTTTAAGAAGTGTTAAGTTTAAAAATAGCGTTAACTTTTTTATGGTTAACATAACATAATATTTATTTTCATAATATTATTCCTTATTTAATTTTAGACTAATAGGCAGATTCTGGTCAAAATTAAAGGCCTTTAATTTGAAACAAATAAAGTAACCATGGGAATTGTCCATTACAACCTATATAACTAATTTAAATTTAAAGGCCTTTAAACTTAAATGATTTGACCAGAATCTGGGTATAAAATGGTACACTTATCCCAACACGATGGAATGCACCATTTTCGAGAAAAATACACTTATCCATTCACATGCAGAGTTCCAATCATATTTTACTATTTTACCATACAATAATTTCGCTACTTTTGTTCTACAATACTCGACTTTTATTATTAGTTACTTAATATGTATGAATAGTTCCTTTAAAATATAGGGTTAATTGACCTATTGTGCTGACAATATTTCAAGGGGTGTAGCTCCTTTAGGAAAAACAATCGGACATATGTTTTTTTCTTAAAATCAATTGTAGAATCGCCTCCTAAAATTTTGCCGCTTAATTTCTGGACACCCTGTATATTAAGAATTTTAAAGAGAATAAATCAACATAAACTGCTTTAATTAGTTTGTACGAACAAATTATACGAAATGCAGTTGATAGCTAATTCCCAATGGAATATTCGGTGACCATACTAGGTCCTTTGATTGTGTCTGATATCACACTTCTTCAAAAATTTCAGGCGTATGGCATTCGGGATAATGAAAAAAAATACGTTAGTCCAAAATTATCAGATAGATATCATTATATTGAAATGTCCCATCAAGGTATAATAGGAAATGTGTGTCAGAGGCTCTACGGGTCACTGTTGGTGTTCCACAAGGTTCGATCTTGGGAACTATTTTATTTAGCTTAAAAATCTGGCAAACAATGTAAGGAATATAATTATGTATACATCAGTTTATAGTCATATCACCAACAAAATCTGAACATCAAAGTAATGTACTTTTAAGCAGACTGCATGAATGGTTGTCTGTCAATGAATTATATCTTAATTCGTGTAAAACCAAAGCTCTACTTTTTCACACCAGGTAAAGAAAAATTACTTTGAAACCTATATTAAAGTTAGCCAGTGACAATATAAATCTACCTGTGTCTGTTAAATTCTTGGAGTTAATCTAACTGATACTATCACCTAGGAGAAACACACTTTTAGTATTATTCCTCACTGTGCTATAAATTTCGCATTTTAAAGGAAATAATAAATATTATTATTTGAATTTTTTCACAAGTAGTATAAATAGTTTAATCTACAGAAGTGATCGATAAGGCCCAGTAGGAGTTGTGCAAAATTTGTAAACATCTATTTTCTGTAGTGAGATGGGAAAGGTAAAGTCTTCAAATTTTAGCCAATTTGAATTTTTTTGGCTAAAATTTGAAGACTTTACCTTTCCCATCTCACTACATCATGGATAGCCAATTTGGGGATTTCAACATTACGATTACGATCTATTTTCTGCTAATAATTTAAATTTCGTGTAAATAAATTTATTAAATGTTGAAATTTGGTGCGTTTTCACCACTAAGCTAAAACTAAAACAACGAAATCAGGTAATTAATCAGAATTAACATATCAAATGATTTATAGCTGTTATCAAAATAAATGTTGATAACTAATAACTATTTCGGGACCTGTTATTATTACCAGGATGTTGATGCAAATATATATTTGCATTAGTAGTAAGGTTTGGATTGAATTTAAATATTTATATTTATTTAACTGGATGTCATTGAAGTTGTGTTTGATAAATGCGGTGTAACTGTAAAACAAACATTAGATATGCGCTTACGGATTGTTTTATGGCAAAATTAAACCTCGAGCTTGACGTTTTTGTAAAAATTTTCACAGCAAATTTATTTCTGCAAATGTTTCATAAAAATTAAAACACATTTTGTCGAGCAGACGTATCGCTTTTAAAGCTTAAAATTTCTGTGGCAATTTGTGTGGGATGAGTTTGGAAAAAGTCCTGTTTTTGTTCTTTTAGAGCTGTAAGTTATCATGCTATCATCTTCTTCGTGTTTCATGGACGAACTAATGAGAGAGTTTTTCCAGTAAGTGCTATCACACCGAATTACAACGCCACCACAGTAATCGTGTTTTCTTTATATATGTTTTCGGCATTAATATCCCGTCCATTTAACCATCGATAAAAAATACCAAGTCGGCAGCTTATGATAGCCACTTACCTAATTTGTCGTTTGAGTGGCAACGCCGTCTATAATTACGTTTTTCTAATTACACTTCACGCCACTCATCACCCACGAGAATGTTTTTAATGCTGTCATTAATGTTTTCCTTTTTTACTGCTGGGATTATCACAAAAGCTTTACAGTTTTTTACTTCGGAATTTCGTCAAGTCATAAAATGCTAGTTTGATAATAAAATAATCATTTGAAAAGCAGTAAATGTTATATAATTAAAAAATAATTATTGACCATTAACCACAAAACTCACATGAAGTTAATTTGTTACAAGTTATAACACTCAATCATATTTTTTAATTTCTAGTATCTGCAAGTTTTTTTTGGTAAAAATAAATGATTTATTTTTATAAAAAAAGTATCAAAATTCTCTCTATATATTTAAAAAAGTTAACGGTATAGATGTTGGGATTTGTGCTATGATCCTACAGAATTCCGATTTTGGTTGAGAAAATAAAGCGAATTGAACCAATTTGCGTGATTAGACTGTAATTAAAATTGTGTAATGTCGATTGAAATTGTAATGCGGGTATAATTATGTCAATTACGTTGTATGAGTAAATATTTAAATTAAATCGTAACTTTTATAAACGTATTTATTGACAAATATCAATTTTAATCATCGAGTTGAAATTTATTAGTTTTAATTATTTATTTTAATGGGGAATACAACTCATTTGATATGTTAATAGGGTTTGCAAATCGAATCTAGTTGTTTTAATAAATATTCACTTGTCGCAACCGTATGATTTACGTGCATATTAATAAGTGATTGAAATTGACAACTCGATTAAATGCAGATAAACAAATTTTCCCTCTGGAAATTTTAATTAATTTACTTTACAAAAATTAGGGGTTTAATGAAAGCCATCTAGGCTGTATAAACAATTTACTCCATCTACTTTAGGAACCTCATCTAACATATTATATTAAATACATATTTGTACAGCACTTGTATACATATTAAACACAGCGGGAGCATTGCATAAATTTGAGCGCGATACCATAACGGCATTATCAAGAAATATTGCATATGTGATAATATAATGTAGTCATTTAGAACGTTAAGCTAAGAAGGATAATGTACGCAACCTACATCACTGTCAACCCCTCTCTATTTATTATCATTTCTCTGATGATTCCATTCGCACTGCTTTCCAAAGACCCGAACTTAAAAGATAAGGAACTACTTAAGGCATTCGGATGTTGTGCTGTTTGCGACTTTAAAGGTAATAAATTCTCACCAAAATTTACTTTGAAACATCACGTACATTTCCCCTTTCTATTGCAAATCGTAAAATGTTTACGATGTTATTCCATTTCCAAATTTGTTGGTAATTCTATGAACTCTTTTAAGGCTCCAGTATTAGACTCATAAATTTATTAATATAAAAAGTTACTACCCTCCAATGTGTGCACATATAAAACAGTCCACAATAGCTAGTTTCTTCTTCAAATTTATAGAGGATATTAATTATTCCATTAAGCTTTTTGGGAAATCTACTGAAAGTACCCATCTTTATTATTAGCAAAATTAACCACACGAGATCAACAAACATACTATATTTCTTGCATAAGTTTTACTTTGTTCTATCATAATTAGATAAAACATATTCAACCACCAGTTAGTTTGGAATGGAAGAAATCGTCTCATTTTGAAAATACTTAATTTAATTTCTTACCCCATCAGAAAGGCGCTTTAATGAGTTAAAGTTCCTCCTTTTATATCTGTTAACATCCAAAACCAATTTTAGGATAAACTATTTTTGACAGGACAAACTAGTTAATTCGAAAGGACCAAATAGTTTAGCCCAGAATTAATTTTTTGGCGTACACATTAGATAAAATAAACAAAATTTATTGCTTTTTACAAGATGAGCTTTAGTGACATTTGGAATTGAAAAATATTAATTGTTTTACAGTGGCATGAGGAACATCTTTTGGACCAACTTTACGGAACCTTGTCCTGTACCAACGGAATATCTGATGGTTGCAGTTCTTAACCAAATTTTAGTTTCTTGGTTGCCTTCTTTCTCTAGTAAGCGCAAACAGTTCTAAAATTGAAATATTTTTGTCCAGAAAAACAAATAATATACAGTATAAATTATGGAAAGCTTAGTACCAATTTTATTTAAGTCCTTCGTCATTTATTTCCAGAAAAACTCAATGAAATGTCTGAGATTATAATTGGCTTTGTCTACGACAGAAATGTTTTATGTTGCTCTTTTTCCATCATTTTGAATATCCTTTGCTCTGTTTGTTATTATCAAAAAGTTTTTGAAGGTTTTTTGTCCTGTCTTTTCTTACCAACATTATATGTTGCACATGGTTGTATACCGCTTCATCGATAATACACTTTCATCGACATGCATCGAATGCAATTTCATCGACAGTCCATTTCATCAACACAGACTGACACAGACGTTTCATTAACTTGGCCAATTCATCGACACATACATTAAATTTTCATCGACACAGACGTTTCATTGACATGTAAAATGTACTAAGAGTTAGTGTGGATGAAATGCAATTGTCGAAGAGTTGTACTTCAAAGAATTTCCAAACGACAATTACACCCTTGTCCGGTTCAGTATTGCTGGGTTTAATTGTTTTGGTAATCTAATATAATTCCCGAATAAAAGTAGGTACCATCATGTAACTTAAAACATGGATAATTTCCCCCACTCAGGAGGAAGAATTGAGACTACATGGAGGATATCTAGAAGACAATCGAGGTCTTTGCTTTCAACCACCGAAACAACATTATCTCTTTGCTGTCCACCACGGAAACAACATTATCTCTTTGCTTTCAACCATCACCAGAAGAAGACCTCTTAGAACCCGCCAACAAGAACAACATCTTTGACAATTCTGATCATGAGAAGAAGAGCATCTCAATTTTTTACATGTAGAAATAATCAAATTAAAATTAATTCTTTCGATTTGGTATCAACCTTCAACCCGTAGTTTTACGTACCGAATTTACCTACAAATTCTTGGCGCGATTGAAATGACTTATAGAGCAAGGCAAGCATACCTGGCGTTGAAATCGCAAAAGTGGTTATAAAATGGTTATCTTATAATAATAATAAATAAAGGTAATGATCTAGCCGGAAGACATTTTCAGTCCCAAACATAGCTTTGTGAGGCTACTGTTTTATTCCAGAATAAAAAGTCCAACTGGATGTATCTCATGCCTTTCGTTTAATTGATTTGAACTGATCATATTTTCAATATTCTGATTGGCATGTTCGAATCCTGCCTCTGAGCTTAAACTGTTCCCGGGTTTTTCGTATAGAATTTTTAGTTCAGGCCAAAGATTAGCTCATTTGCCACATGATTAACAAATACTCGTCCGTTGTTTGACTGCACTATGTATGAGGCTCCTACAGTTAAAACACAAGAGACATACAACATACACTTAAGGAAGTTGTGTAAATTCGAGGCCCGTGGCGATGGATTCGATGATCCAAAACAGTTTAGACCAGGATAAATCAGTTTAACTAAGAAATTGCACTTTTACTTAAGAAAAAACTAGATTGGATGAGTCCTAGGACGCTTCGGATAAACTAGTTTGGTCGAGTTTGGCCAGTAACCTAACCAAAGATTAATGGAACTTACTGCCACCAACGTCATATCACAAAAAGTTCATATTTTTCCACTTGATGTGGTTTTTATTTGTTATTGACAAATTAAAAATATATTTTTTTCTTCTAATTCGTCTACTTGACTTGCATGTAAATGAAGGTAGAACATATTTCTACATTTAAATTCCACACAAGATCAAACTTTCTCCTCAACAACAAACTAATTTCCTTTGACATAGTCAACTTATACACTAATGTCGATATTAATGAAACCCTCAAACTAACTGACGACATTTTAAAAAATAACATTACAAACCGAACACACATAGAACACATAAACGAACTACTAAAAATTACAACAGAACAAAACTTTTGTTCTTTCAACAAGAAAATATATAAAATGTCTGACGGGCTACCAATGGGTTCACCTATTACACCCATCTTAGCCAACATATTCATTGACAATCTAGAAAATCAAATTCACAAATTACACTTAGCCAAACACATTTTCAAGTGGTACATATCTATGTTGATGACATTTTATGTATTTGGACGGGTTCCAATGAGTAGTTAACTACATTTCATAATGAAATTAACAACTTACACCCAAAGATAAAATTTACTTTAGAAATCGAAATAAACAACTCCTTAAACTTTTTAGATCTTTCAATTATTAATTCCACTACACATTAGTGACAAATTAATTTACAACAAATAACAGAAAATAATTAAAGACCTACTGATACCAAATCTATCAAGTGTCTATGAAGAAGACAAACAATACCGCAGCTTCACTTTTCAAGGGAAGTCAATAATAGACTAAACAACCTGTTTAAAAATACTAACATACATCCAGTAAATAAAACTAAATACAAACTCATCAACCTACTTAATAACACAAAAGAAAAACTAGATAAACTTGAAAATAACGGTGTATACAAAATAACTTGTAAAAATTGTAACTCAGTCTATATAGGAGAGACAGGTAGAAAAATAAAAACGCGGATTAAAGAACACTGCACAAATTATAGTACATCAAATTTCGGACGTCATTTATATGATAATAAACATAAAATTGATGAGACAAAAACCAAAGTACTACACAACGTGAAGAAAGGTCTAAAGTTGACATTGCTAGAAGCTTACGAAATAGAACAAGCAAAGAAAAATACAAACATAATTTTATTAAATGACCAAGTTAATCTTAAATTTAGACCACTGTATCTTTGCCTTAAAAACAACAGTCATTCGTAAATACCCAGAACACCCTGTATATGAACCATAATCATCCTAACAATAATACCAACCTAATTATCTAAAAAACTAAAAACTCTTGTCACAACTTATAACCTCAAAATTGAGCACGCTGGTTTGAAAATTAATTATTATAAAGTTCAAAGTAATTGAAATTAGTAAGTAGTATAAAATATACAAATAAATGTTGAGAGATTGGTTGATGAAGACCCCTAATATAAATGTATTTATGAGGATTTTTGTGGATTTTTGTATTGACTCGTAAGTACTGTCATTGTAATCGTAATGTAATTTTAAACTAATTTGTCACTGTTAAGAACAATTGTACATTTATTAAAACCATGTAAATATGTATAAATAAATGTAAAACTTTTTGTAGATTTCGCCTGATGATGTAAAATTAATAAATTTACGAAACTAGTTGCGAAAACGTATCTATTATTTAACCATATGGAAGTATTCGTTTAATTAAACAAATAACCCACTTATATAATGGACCTTCAACACATCTGTAAATTTCTCCTTTAACTTTTTTGATTTTTTTGATGTACCCTGTAAACCTACAAATATTAGAACCATTTTGGAATATCGTTCAATTCTTCATGGTCAATGGCTTTCTACACACCTATAAGTGCAAGAAATCTAAATTTCACCAAAAAATCTTTCAGCAACCAATTTAATATAATCATTTTTTTAATAAGTTTTGTATTGGTTTAGGTAACTTCGCCTTTGACCATTTTGAAAATATTCTTGAAAATTCTTTATCTCTAAAAAAGTGTAACCGATAGACTAATTCTTTCCAGAAACATTTGTAACGCTTGTATAAATTCCTTCTAGTTTTTAAATCCTGTCGAATTGGTTTTTAAAGTTCAAATAATTTCACACCTAAAATTGTTTTGTGTGACATTTACTAGGTTGAATTTTTGAGGAGCAAATGGGTTTTGAAACGATCATAAAATGATAATCAATTGTGATAAAAAGGAATGAAAATACATTTTCTAAATTGCTCAATTTGAGCTCCTTCAATTTCCATTAAATTAATAACAATGTCTATCTGGGACGAAAAGATGATTACATGGTGTTTTGCATTTTATGTGTGTATGCAACTTCAGCAGATAATTAAGTTGGTGCACAGTCCCTGTTTTATGACCAGTTTTATGTTGATCGCGAAAGTTTCTTAGAACATTTTTGTTGTGTTACGCCCGCTTTTGTAATGAGAATATTAAAAAATTCGATTAAACCCTCGCATTTATTACTGTTTATCTTAACTAGGTTAACTTTTTCGTTTTCACTTAAACAGGTTGGAAAATCAAATAAAAATCTGTTATCTCTTTTATGGTTCCATTTTCAAGCACAATTCTTTATGAGTGTACTAATTGCTCTTTTTGCCCAGGTTAATATAATCTAAACAAAAATAAATTTTTAAATTATAATCATAAAACGCGCGTAAAGTTTTATGTGATGAAGTCCAGCGCAAAAACATGCAACAAACAAAAAATAAGCAGTTCTGTGAACTAAGGATTGAAATTGAGTCGAGCCCTGAAGGTTTACTTTATGTCTAATAAAATGTTTAGTATCGCTGTGTTGCATCAGCACAGCTGTTTACGATCTTCAGCCACGGTGCTCGAGAGCAACTTTAAATTTTGAACTTGCATATAAATTCACTTAAAACTTGCACACCGTGCAGAACCTCAAAAGACGAGGAAATAAATGTATATTAAAGTATTAGCAAGTCTATTTATTGATTTATCTCTACACTTTGATGTATAAATAACACAAATACACAGCTAACTTGTACAACTTTGTTGCAAATTAACTATTTCAAATTCTACCAAAGTTTGCTTCTTCCTTAAGATAATTTATTTAAGTTTTATGTTTTATTGGGCGAATTTAAATATTTATGATGAAAGTAAAGCATTTTAAAAGATTTAACAAAACTCTCTTCATTTAAATTATAAATAAGATTCCTTAATCAAAACTTTTATCTTAATTCTACACAAAGGATGCGGATTATTTTTATTTGCATAGCAAGGAATAAACAACGAAAACTACTAAGTATTTAATCATTAGTTTTAGAAAACTCATTATACGAAAACTCTTTACTAAATAATTATTTACATGGAAAACTTATATCAACAATGCGAAATTTTTTATTGTGGTTTTCAATACCTTTTTCCAAATCACTGATTTAAGTTAAATTAATTCTATAATACTGCAGATTATGTTAATCTTTGGGGCTTGATATAAGAAGACCATCAGAACAATGTCCAAGATAGCTATGCAGACCATTTTGGAGCTTCCTCCGATACACTTAGTAATAGAAAAGGAGACAAGGATAGGAATTGGAACTTATTGGAAAAATGATGTCCTATCTTAGAAATGTGGATAGACTCAATGACTCCTAGAGTAAACAGCGATAAGCCCTTCGAGGTAATTATAAAAGACCAAAGAGCCATGGATGGAATCCTTCAGGATGTTCCACCTGGGAGTCTAACTTAGTAAACCGACGTGTCTAAGACCGATGGTGTCAATGGATCAGGTGTATATGGAGATAGATCAAGGATGAGTTTTAGATTTTCTTTGGTAAAGGGAGTCGGTCTTTCAGATAATACTCCAATGTACATGAGAAAATAATAAGAGATCTTACAATGGGAAGCAGATATTCATCTTATCAGACAGTTAGGCTGAACTAGCTCTTCTGAGTACGAAGGTGACTTCAAAACTGGTTTGGGAATGCTCGAATGAACTCAGTGTCCTGGAATCTAGCAAAGGGCAACGGAGTCAAGTTGCTCTAGGTACAAGAACACAACGAAAAAGCCAGAATGGTACTTAAAATCACCTTTAAAGACCCAGAACCACCAGTAGATATACCAAATACGATTGTATCTAAATAACTGGATTCGCACTAAACATGTTAAATATAGGAAAAGCATTCTAGAACAAAATCACAGCAAGGAGCTATGCAACAGACTTTGCAACAACAAATCGGCTCAGTTATTTCCTCTAAACAGAACACAACTCAGAATTGCCCAGTACATACAGGCTGGGTGTACTAGGATTTTATTATAAAATATATTTGTTTATGGAAATTGGAGTAATAATGAAAATAACCCAGAAGTTTTATTATAATTTTGCAGAATTTAATATAGTATAAATTTTCATGTTTTCTTGTTTGGTATGCATATCTTTACCTTAGATTAAAAACCTTCTCTTTTAACCCATTTAAAATGATGATAAATAGAATGCATGAGGCGCGTGGAGAGTTCAGTGAAAAAGATTTCCCAGGAATAGTAGTGCGGAATAACAGCTGCAATTGTGCAGATAGAGGGAAAACCGCTTGGAATTTTCCGCGCAGAATTAACGATAAAATGCTCTTTGGTCAATAGTGGTTTGTGCTTCTCACGAAGTAGGATCGAATTGGGAATAAACAAGATTGAAAATAAACAAAAAGACAATATGAATATATAAATATAAGCCGCTTAGGTGCCGTGGTTTTGTTTGCTTTCCAAAAGGAATTATTTTTCGCTCAACGAATCAAACCGCAGGAAATGAAACGCTTTCTCTCGCTACAGGAAATGGGTTGAAAAGCCTGCACCTAGAGACCTTTATCTTGACTTAAAATGTTTCACTGTCTTTCATTTTTATTCAGCGTTCCCAATAATAGCTTTTATGCTTCTAACCCACTTTCGTTCAATACACACCAACGTTCAACATTTCACTTCGCCAAATATTTTCTTTACCGTTTTGTTGCAAATTAGACTTCAGCTAAAAACTTCTCCTAATAAAACTTCTTTGGATAATTAAGTATTATATATTTAATGCAGAAATGTTTACTCTACTAATTGTATAATGAAGAACTCGTTAGGAAAATACTTCAAAGAAATACGGTGCATTAAATTGCATCTAAAGCTAACGGATGAGAAGAAACGCATAGGTTGGGATTAGCGGGAACAATTTTCACTTAACAAAATATTAAATTTGATGAAATTTCAGCACAAATTTAATTAACTTATTAAAATTTATTACCTTATATATTTCTACAAACCCTTACTTGGCTTAAAGTCAGTTTTAACAAATAACACAAACGCTTTCAATTTTTAAACATTTTGTATGTTTTCAGAAAATTGAAAATTCCTTTGATTTTAATTTTTTAATTTAATCCATCTTTTCACATTTTCGTATAAAACATTTTTGTAAGTAAAAATTTTCAATATAAACAGAACTTAATTAGCTTCAACTTGTTTAAAATAAATTAAATCACGATTAAATCAAAGTATGATAAATTTGCAAAAACGACGGTCACGGAGTTTTCATAACTAACAATAATAAATATAATAAATGATATGATTTGGAAAAATCCATAGCACTTACAATGATTAGTGGGAAAATCTTTGCTTAGCGTTTTCTTTTTTTCTATTTCTTCTTATGGACTGTTCCACCATGAAATGTTGAAAAATTGAAGATGTTTTTATCATAGCTAAGAGGTAGGCTTTGATTGTGGCAAGTGCTAATTTTCTTATCGTATGTTAATTAGGATTTCAGTTATGTTTATAAAATTTTCGTTAATTTTTTTCCAAAGAGCTCTTGGGGTAGTTTTGAACAAATCAAAGAGGTCACATTTCAAACCCAAATTTATATTGGGAGAAGAAGTTGCAAAAGTTGAAGTGTGATGCGAGGTTTCAATCCACACTAAAGTTCCTGCACATTGCAAACACCAGTTATAAGTTGCGAAGGTCACGTGATAATTTCTGAAGATCCAAACAGAGAATAGCCTAAAATTGTAAGACCTCTCCGAAATCTCTTCTTAGTAAAAATGTATAGCAGAGGTATGTCATAAAGTCTTAACTGAATTCCTCAAAACAAGAAATAGAATAAGCTTATCCTCAGCACTTAAAAAAGTCTTCATAGGTGAATCAAAATTTCTCATAAAAAATGGCTGTAACTTTCAAACTAATACGTTCCCCAAGCTACCTGTAGGCTAAAAATTTTTATTTCTCTGTAATCAGCAGACCTAAATCTATAATCCTAACCTATTAGTCTTATTAAATTCGAATATTTTTGAAAAAAAATTAATTTTATTGAAATTTTCGAAATTATGCCATATTTCAAAATGCTGTTTCTTAAAAATTACGCATTGGATGGCACTAATAAAAAACTCCAAGCAAGAAGATTTCACGTTAGCTCCTTTTCCAATGAATACTAGGTCTATGGCTTTCGTAATAAGAGTTGAGGAGGAGAAACGGTAAAACCATATTTATTTTGTTATTTTAAAAGTGTGGAATATACTTGAAATTTCGAATCTTCCGAAAAATATGAATAGATAATAATTAAACAATGTGTAGTATTTACTTCGTTAAACTATATCAACTCACAACTTAATGAGAAACATGAACAAAAATGATAAAATACTCTTGAAAATAAAGATATAAATATTCAAGTAGACAAGCCTGGAATAGATTTAATAAACTTTCCAGCGTTCCAAATAATCTGAATTTAATTGTTATGTTTCTGCATTTTAAGTTGCTCATAAACTAAAACTTTTAAATGAAAAATTAGTAAAATTAAAAATGAATTTTATTCGAAATAATAGGAATTTATAATCTACGTTCTAAAGTCATTGAAACGAATGAGGCAGATTCAGCTATTAAATCTCTTAAATTAGGCAAAACTGCTGGATTTGAGATGATTAAAAATATGAAGAGATAAAAAGATTTGGTATTAAAACTAAATAATAATTGTTGGAATTTTTTAATACCCGCATTTTTGAAGAGAATACACAGTTTTATCAAAATTTGTTAATATTACCCATTACCCAAAAAATATTTTTTCCAAGACTATTGAATAAACGATTCATTTGAATTTTGCGAACCAACGTACCAATCACAAAGCTGCAGTATTGCCAACCCGTTGGGTAATGAGCTGAGATTATGGGTAATTTTAATCACAGAATAAAATGTACATAGAAGAAACCAAGAAATGTAAAAAATACGAAAACTAACTCCTAAAAATTGCATAAAAGCAACGTAAAATATAAAAAAAAGTCGTGGAAAAAGTATATATAGTATGGTTCTTGCGAGAAAATAGCCAATATTGACTCAGGATTATCGTTAAAAATTCCAAATTAGTATAAATATTTTTTTGAAAATAACAAAAAATGTAAGTTCCACAAAATGGTTGTAATATCGCGAATTTCCGCCCCTCTATTGACCAACACTCTTACATCTTGTTTCTTATTTCTTGAACCCTTTGCTCCAAATCTTCTAAAATATCTGGTTGGTGATTTGGAGCTTCTAGTCTACCAACCATGTTTTAGACATGTTCAATTGGGTTAAGATCAGGGCTTCGTGTGTGCCATTCCATCACCTGTATTCCAAGCGTATTAACATATTTTTGCACAATGACCACTGTTTGTGCTCTGGCATTATCTGGCATGAGAAGAAAACATTCGCCCAAATGTATATGGTGCAAAAGACACAACATAATCTTCTAAAATATCATTTTTATACCTTCAGCTGTTAAAACATCCACCATAGAACAGGTAGAAGTTTGTACGAGCCGTCAAAGATATAATATCCTCCTCCAAAAAAGTGGTTGGGTTGAAATTGCATTAAGCATAGCTCTCATTTGGACGTCCGAATACTCTTAGATGACGATCATAGATATTTTGGTAAAATCTAAACTCATCTGTAAATAAAACTTGTGGCCAGTCTTCTTCCTCCCATTCAGCGTGATCAAAGCTGGAGCTGTTGCAGTAATACGAGGTCTTAAATTTTGCTCAGTGTTTCAATGCTTACATGGACATTATGAACATTTAAAAAGCTGTTGCTTCTGGTGGGGGTGAAATGATCTCACAATATTCTCAAAGCTAAAAATCTGACTTGTCTAGGGGTTGTAGCCTTGTTTATACAGGGTGGCCCAACTAAGAGTTCCCACCCAGGTTATTTCGAAAACCAATAATTTTTAAAAAAAACCCTGAAACTGGTCAATTTTTATTTAGCGGGGGACCAATTTTTATGGTAACGCAAGGGACAACCCCTCACCCAGTTATGCAGGGTAACTACCCCTTCAGAAATCTTAAAAGGCAATAGGGGTCAAGTGATACATTATTGTAAAACTCCTACTATTCTCTATACAGCTGTCATATTTTTTTTTAATTTTATGGAATATTTGAGAAGTTACAGCATTTTCACGTTAGACATCTAAAATGCGTTTTTAGCAGGTAACATGGGTTAAAAAGGCTTTTAAAGCTTGATTTTGTTAAAAGTTACAATAAAAATAAATACAGCCATACATTGAACCCCCACTAAATAACAATTGTTCAGTTTAAGGCTATTTTTCAAAAATTACTTGTTTTCATAATAACCTGGGTGGGAACTAAAAGTATTTTGAAAAAAGACTCTGAAACCGGTCAATCCTTATTAAATGGGGAATCAAAGTATGATTGTAATTATTTTTAACAAAATCAAGCTTTAAAACCCTTTTTAGCCCATGTCACCTATTTAAAACACGTTTTACATGTCTAACGTGAAAATGCTATAACTTCTCAAAAATTCCATCAAATTAAAAAAAATATGACAGTTGTATAGAGAATAGTCGGAGCTTTACAATGATGTATCACTCGACCCCTATTGCCATTTAAGATTTCTGAAGGGGCAGTTTCCCTGCATAACTGGGTGAGGGGTTGTCCCTTGCATAACCATAAAAATTGGTCCCCCGCCAAATAAAAATTGACCGGTTTCAGGGTTTTTTTCAAAAATTATTAGTTTTGGAAATAACCTGGGTGGGAACTCTTAGTTGGGCCACCCTGTATACTTGTATACTTAGTATATACAGGGTGTTTCTAAATATATGCGAAGAAATTCTACAGGGGATTCCTTGACCAATTCTAAGACAAAAGTAAAGAATAAAAATTTTCTCAAAAGTGCTCTATTTTTTAGTTATGGGGTGTCAAACTTTCTATATTTTTTTAATTTTTTGAGTATAACTTATTTATTTTTTAAGATAATTTGATCAAATTTGAAACACACTCTAGTTATTATAGTCGTAACAAGATAAAAATATTAAATATCGAAATAAAATACAGGGGGATGTATTTTGGGGGTATAGACCCCATTGTTTATGCCATAACTTTTTTGTGTTACCCCACTTAACATTTTAAATGAGATATTCTAATTCCTTGCTTTTTTCTGAAAATTTTTGATCTGTTTAGTTTTTCACAGCTGGTACGGTTTAGAAGTTATTTAAAAACATGTACGAAGTCTTACCAAATCTTCCAGTTTCACAAAGACGTTGATGAGGACGACCAAAAATCGAATGATGAGGGATATAAACAAGGGTTGTATCATGATGACCACCTTGCCCAGGTATAATTATTTGTTTTAGTAAGACGTTGAACAACTCTAGATTTTGTTGAATGAAGAACTCCTACTAGAAGAGCTATAGCGGTGCAAATTAGTCCTTCTTCGGATTATTAGACAACCAGCTGATTATAGACACCCTTTGTCTGGTATCATTCTACAACATCTAGTGAAAAATCGAGGAAAA
Source organism: Stenus bimaculatus (assembly GCA_963971135.1). Taxonomy (NCBI): domain Eukaryota; kingdom Metazoa; phylum Arthropoda; class Insecta; order Coleoptera; family Staphylinidae; genus Stenus; species Stenus bimaculatus. The sequence goes on along the minus strand of OZ020183.1, from coordinate 40,595,517 downwards.
GCAAACTTTTATCTGATATAGATAATAAAATCGGAATTTCTCCAAAAGAAGAATTTCTTCCAGGTTTTAATGAAAACTGGTTAATTTGGAAAACTCAAATTAGATTACATCTGAAATATGTAGATGTAAAACGAATTGAGTGCATTGAGTTTTTACAATTGAAAATGAACTTTGTATTTGTAAAAATTTGCAAACTATGAATTATGAATCATTTACTAATATGTAAAAATTAAATCAAGCTTGTTCAGATTTAGATCTTGCACCAGCATGTGGAAGTTTTTTGGAAATCTACTTATAGTATTTATATAGGGTGATTAAAAAGTTTGGTAACGCCCGTTTATTTTTAAAATGAAGCATATTTGAGAAAAATGTTTAATATAAAAGTTGTACCATTCTTAGTGACGCACTATTTGAGAATATTGCCATGACTTTGAACCTCAAGTTGAAGATCAGACGATAACAACTTATCTTTCTTAAAAAGCAACCCCCCATTTTTATGGCATATTATTATAGCTTGCTTTAGAGGTTTACAGGACGTATCTTTTTATTTTTTTAAAGTAAATAGTTTAGAAGTTACAAGGGTTTAAATTTTTAATGTTCGGCAACGCCGCTTTATTTTGGAAACTAAGCATTTTTGAGAAAAAAGTTTCAAATAAAAGTTAGGTTCATTCACATTGGAAAAGTAACAAAATACGTTCCGTACACCTCTGAAAGGAAGCTAAAATAATATGCAATAAAAGTGCGACACGAAATAAATAACTGATAAATAATTTATCTTTCAAAGTTAAAAAAGGGGTAAAATACAGATGATTTCAAAGCTGTATGCCTAATTGAACTTTGGTCCGATGGCTTTTTTAATATCTGTAAAAACTACAAAAATGTATGTTGATTTAAAGTTTTGAGGTTATTAGTTATTATCAATGTAGTTGGATCCCATAGGAAAAATAGTTTTTGCACTTTATTTTATAGATGCAATTTTAAATTTTACGTTTGATGAAATAATTGATACAACTGGTAATGCATATGAACATTTTAAAAAGTTATTTCGTAAAATGATTGATTCAAATCTGAACATTAACCCCTCGTGCTATGAAAATAAAATTACCGTCACTAAAAATAAAGCACATATAAATCGGGATGCTCTTTGAAAAAGTAATTTGATAAATGATGATAAATTTGCAAAAAAATAAACCATATGCGGTTTTAAAATAAAATAAATTGCCTAGACGCGCAGTGGTAGCCGAAGAGGACACAACTTCCGCCTTGACAAGAACAAAATGTGGAGTCGGAGGCAATTAACAACCCACTTTCCCAATTATCTCCATAATTAATATATTTTGTAGGGATTCCTCATCGCTTCGTTTTGATGACTTGAAATCTGAATATTCCGCCCGACCTTTTTACATGCTCGTTAATTACCATACGTTCCAAAATTAGACATTTTGAGTAACGTCGTTAAAGTATCCTCCCACGAGGAATCTTAATTGTTGATAGGAAACCCCGGTTGTTTATGTGGAAGCTCGTTTTTATCGTCGGAGCTTCTTATATTCTTACCCCCGACCATTACCACGGTGGGCGGCGGTAGGCTAAGAAAGTTTAAAATGAGTTGTAGATTAAATAAGAAACTTATTACAATTTTCGTTTAGCCTTTTTACGGAACGAATTTAAACTTTTGTAAAGGAATGCACAAATTGTATGTATATAAGACAAGATAGCAGCGGGAGTAAGAGTTTGCGGGCTTCAATTCAATTCTCCTTTATAATTGTAATAATTTATTTATTGCTTAATCAGAACTTTTCTTCTCCAAAGGCCCAAGGAGAACCAACCACTCAATCTACATTCCAACGCTTTTAAATGAAACGGAAGTTTTTTAAAGAGAATTCCAAATGATTAAACATCACTCCTAACAAAACTCAAATCAGAAATTTTAATTATTGATAAAAAGGAATTCTTTAATTACTTTATTTTTACTCCGAAATTAATCTCTAAGATGAATTTTATATAATAGGATTTTCATATAAAATATTTATAATATTTTATAATTATTTGTTAAAATATTTTTAGAATGTGTAAAGTAAACAATTTATTAGTTCTCCTTTGTAAGTGCTGGAACTTATTTTTGACACCCTTTTAAAAAGGTGCTCTGTAATTTATCATTAACGTCAGTGGATGGTGGCCGGAAACGTCATGAAAAGGAGGTGCAGATTTTCGTTAAAATTGTGAGCGCACACCTACAAAAAGCTTGCATAATAATGACTCAAAAGCGTGCTACCTGCGCCGTAATTTAATAGGATTTTTTGCACAACAATAATTTTGGGTAAATTTCAAAGAACACTTCCGACAGAACTGGCGTTGTTAAGATTTTTCAGCTCACAGGTAGTACGCTTGTTAAATCTGGATATTAGGAAGTGTGAATAAATATGGTTTAAGGCGGATTACAAGGCTTTAACTAAAGTGAAGATAATTGATTATGGGTAATTCACTAAAATAGCTTTTAGGAAATTTTAACAGGATTTCTATTTGAAATATATACCACCATTTCCTATCCTCGGATTAACTACAAATTAATCAATTTTTAAAAATAACTATGAAACATCTGCCAGTCTTCTTTGAGGAAAAAAATACACTTACTCTAAAATGCAAAATGTTATCGGCATGCGGATTTTGACAAAATATACAATAATTTTAGGCGCACACTCTAAAAATAATATACTTATGTACCATATTGTGATATTTTCGATTTTCTTACCAAAAATAATCATACATTGTATAACCTTTTATGAGTCTATCTTCGCTCGTTTTGCTGATATTTTCCATTTAAGCGAAAGAAAGATCCATTTTTAAAAAACCACTGGTCTAAAATAAATGATAATATACTAGTTTACAGCTATCAATTAACAATCGATTTAATAAACTTTTACTTTAATTTTTCTGTGATTTCTTAAACTAAAGTTACAACAAAAAGCACAACTACTTACCGAAAGTTTTGTAAAAACTAAAAATTATGCCTTTAAAGTGCAATAATGACCAAACTTGATATTTTAGAGATTTGTGTTATACACCATTTTACACAAAATTTATCTAGCTTTAAAATAAATCTAATTTTATAATGCTAGCGTTTTTCAAACCAAAATTATAAGCAAAAGCTCACTTTCGTGACGTTTTACCGAAAACGTGTCTTGAAGTGAGCTTTTTGTCATATCTCAAATTACAATAAGAATAAAAAAATAAAATTATACTCATTTTAAAGATAATAAAATCTTGTATAATCCTGTGCTATTTAAAAGTATAAGCTGTTTTAAATTAAACCAGTGGCGTACTTTAAACTGCGAATTTTGTAATATTCCGAAGTTACGTATTTTTAAATGAAACAGCCAGAATATTATGATTTTTGGTTTCCTTATCAAAAAATAATCATACTTTGTATAAACTTCTAGGGGTCTATTATCACTCGTTTTGCTGATATTTACCATGTAAGTGAAAATATATTACTTTTTGAATAATCACTGGTCTAAAACAAATTACAATATCGTCTACTTTCCATCTATCAATTATCAATCAATTTAATAAACTATTAGTTTCATTTTTTTGCGATTTTTTTAACTAAAGTTACCACAAAAAGCACAACTACTTACCGAAAGTTTTGTGAAAACGTAAAAACGTAAAAATTCTAACTTTAAATTGCTATAATGAACAAACTTAATATTTAAGTAACTTGTATTATATACCATTTTATTTAAAATTTATCTAGCTTTAAAATGAATGGAATCTTATAATCCTAGGCTTTTTTAAACCAAAATTATAAGAAAAAGCTCACTTTCGAGACGTTTTATCGGAAACGTGTCTTGAATTGAGCTTTTTGTTATATCTCAAATTTGAATAGGACTTGAACAATAATATTATACTCATTTTAAAGACAATATAAATTTCTATAATCCTGGGCTATTTAAAAGTATAAGCCATTTTAAAATAAATAAGTGGCGTACTTTAAAGTGCGAATTTTGTAATTTTCCAAAGATACTTATTTTTAAATGAAACACCCAGTATATTATGTTTCTCGATTTCTTATCAAAAAATAACCAAACTTTGTATATCACTCGTTTTGTTGATATTTGCCATTTAAAGGAAAAAAATCCATTATTTTTGAAAAATAACTGCTCTAAACAAAAGGGTTGAAATTTTTATCAAAAAGTTTAATATCATCTACACCTTTTCCAATTGTGTTTCAGAAAAGATCAAATCGATTTCAGAATAGTCAATTGTATTCTGAAAGCATCAATTGTATTTCAGAAAGAATCAATTATAAAAAAATTAGGAAGTGAAGAGTTTTTGGCGGTGATTGTCCATGTGAACCACAACAGAACATACATTTCATCAAAAATATTTTTTCGAAATTTAACATTACACTAGTAACACCAGGCTTAGGTCCATATTCACCAATATTAAACCCAATTGAAATAATCTGCCCAAAACTCTTGGTTTACTCAATATCTTACAAAAATTGATGATTTCTGAAATACAACTGATCTTTTCTGAATTACAATTGATGATTTTTGAAATTAAATTGACTATTCTGAATCCAATGGTACTTTCTGAAATTATAATGATTTTTCTTAAATATAATTGATGCTTTATGAAATACAATTGACTATTCTGAATTACAAATGATGATTTCTGAAATTTAATTGATCTTTTCTGAAATACAATTGGAAAAGGAGTAGTTTAGAGCTATCATGCCAAAATTAAATTTTTGATAAGCTTTTATCACGTTGCCTCATGAAACGCAAATTGTTCAATTAAACGAAATTTCCAAATGGAATACCCTGTATATTTTAACATCAATCTATGGCATTATTTACAAGCTTTCTATTGATTTATGTTTGTATGATCAAATCTTAATAGTTTAGGAAGTATTAATATCCAAACCGAGAAAAAGTGAAAAATATACAATATAGCGGTTTTGATGACTTTTGTTGAGAATTTTTTTTTTCAAATTTGCCTAATATTTGTTGGTGTCTTTCTCTATTTTGCTATTTTAACAGTGCTGTTTTACAACACAAATAAAACCAAATTTATAATTATTAATTTTGATTTTCCAAGTCAGTTAGGAGGAACGTTATCTAAATGCAAGACTAAGAATTGAAACAATGAAAAAAATTATGGATAATTCGGGCAGTCTAACTGGGAAGATGTACCTCGTACATGAAGTTTTTAAGAGATTGAATACCATTATTGTTGACTTAGTGACAAGAAGATAATGTGGCTTCAGTAAGATGGAGCCCTTACGCACTTTCATCGGATTGTTAGACAATATTTAAATAATTGGTTACCTGGTCTCTGGATTGGCAGAATTTGGCCTCTAAATCGGTCTGATCTCCCAACTTAACCCCGATTATTTCTTTGAGGTCATGTCAAATGTTTAGTAAATCAGAGTCAACCCACAACATGTGATGACATGGAAGATTGATTAAGTCGAGCATTTCAATCCATCACACCAACAATTTCATAATATACTGGGTGTTCCAATTAAAAAAATGTAACCTTGGTCCGCTTTTTTTGCACGTACACACGGTATATTATTAAAATATTTTTAGAGTATGCGCCTAGAAGTACGGCATATTCTGTAGAAAACCGCATGTCGATATCTTTCCTAATTTTTGAGTAAGCAATGTTACTTCCTCGAAGTTCTGGGACACCCTGTATACTACCATTTACTATTCCCGGATTAACTACACATTACTAAATTTTATAAAATAACTAGAAATTACCTCCCAATTTTCAGTGAATATTAATATTTACTACTAGTTCTTTAGAATCACTGATTATCTACAATCTACATGACTTTTGGGTGATGAGGAATCTGAAATTAATTTGAGCTATAGTGCGGCACATCTTATCATAGTATGCTTATCACTTTGTTGCATGGAGAATTTATATTTGTTTGTTGTGGCAGACATACGGAATGATATATTGCGAAGGCGGGTTGTACTAGACTTGACGCATCCAAACTCGCAATTCCTTATACCCGCCCTCGTGGTGAATATAAATGAATGAATAATGAGTTCTCTCATCTATGAATAAAGCACAAAATAAATAATAAATAAAACATTTAATTGGATACAGTGAGAAAAAACTTGATTACTGCAAAATCCAACATCAGACTTTAGCAAAATTCTATTCACTCCAGAAAATAGTTTGTATATTCTAAGTAATAGAAGCACGTTTCAAGTTGATTACTTCTCCCAGACTTATGTATGAGCTCAATAAGTGAAGCAACAGTTTCCTAGTTTTAAAACAAATTATATTCGATCAGTCAATTAAAATATACAGCTCAGGATTTTCATGAAAGTGACTGATGGAGGTAGATTGGGTTTTTCTAATCTTTTATTATGTCCTAAGCTTGAGGGTCTTCATAAATGTATTCATAGGACTACAGGGAGTGATCGTCTGGTCAATTTAAAAATAAGAGGTTAATACAATATTAAAAAAAATCCATTAAGTATTTATACAGTTTAAAAAGATTATTCCAACGTCAGTTGTTGTAAAAAATGGGATTCAAATCTGATCATAACTGTTTAAGATGTAAAATATGTATATCAACTACTTCGAACTTACCCCGAAAATGAGGAAAGTGCATTAATTAGATAAAAATGCTTTGATGTCATATTTTATGTGCTACAGGCAAGAGCAGAATTGTAAATAAGCTGTCTACCCCGTGTACGATCTTACCCCATTTCACGTTATTCATTTCTCAGGTATGTAAATGAGTAATATTTATGAGAAAAATTTGGTTTGATTAGCAATTAAAAAAGCATAATAAATCAAGTAAAGAAAATACAAAATCCATTCGGGTGTTTACCACATTTACATTAAGAACGAATTTTTGCAGGGGCACGTCTAAGGTTTTGAACCCTCCTTTAGCAAGTCATTAACTCTCCCCTGGCTAATTTCATTTTCGCGGGACGCTCGTTTCTTCGCACTTTCGATTTCCGTGGAAAGAATTGTACGGGAAAACGTGCAACGTATAATCCTGAAAAGGTTTTGTTTCCGAAAAAAACACGATTTAGTTAGTCACTTTAAGGAAACGGGGATGAATTTTTATAAGCAACAATTTTCCTCACAATAAAATTAATTTAGTTTATTGATTTGGTTAGTATTTTTATTGTAATTTATTCTTTCGTAAAGTTAAGAAAATAATAGCAGCTATAACAAAAAAAAGTATGTTACAATAAAAATCATTAATTGTTTTACACGTCAAAACGTTTATGGCGTTTTGTTTGTATATACATTTGTATAATTACTAATACCGTTTAAATGATTTATGTATTAATTTATCAGACTTTGCTTTATTCCGAGCGTAACTCTAATATCTGTTGATCAAATAGTTAAATTACCTAAAGCGTCGACATTCATGTTTGTTCCGCCGATCTCGTAAATCCACAATAATCGACCTCAACAATTATTTTAAACGATACTGACAAAATTAATAATTCACCATTACAATTTACCATAAATTATTTATATTGTATTAAAATGACATAAAAGATTTTAATATTTTATTCCCAATTATAAATTTTCCATCAAAAATATTAAAACTAATATATGCCACAACTTTAACGAGATTATTCCGAAAACAATAGTAAATTTTATTGTCGAATTTATAATTTTTAACCAATGATATCTAAAAGATATTATTTGATTTAATACCCCAAATATGATGTATTCAAAAACCCTAAAATAATATTTTCCCCAAAAACACTACAAATAGCAACAGTTATTCCTATTTACAAAAAAATGATCCTTCAAATTATCGGTAGATATGGTCCATGTCAGCTTTTTGTCTCACTCTTACTCACCAGAAGTATAGAACCCACTCTTGAGTGGGAGTGAGATGGTAGTGTGATTTACTCGCGACATGGATTTTATCACTTCTCCCGATAGTAGGAAACATCTTACAATTGCAATTACTATTTTGCAACAACTATTTTGAAAAAAACACCGTACTACACATAAACCAACATGGATTTAGACAAGGCTACGCTGAGTACTCTACTAGATTTCCTTGATAGAAAGTCTGAAGAACCATGAATACTTTTTAACTTAATTTGCTGACTGATCGCACTCAATACCATTGCGCAAATTATTCACATACAACATCCTACCAAATTCATGTAGACTAATCGTGTCATATCTCTCTAAAAGGTCCCATACACTATCAAACTGTTTGCACAAACATGAAATATGTTTGCACAACATCTTGCGCAGATTATTTCAAACATGTTTGAATTTAGACCACAGTATGTGCCATAACTCGAACATCGCCATACACTGTCAACATGTTTGCACAACACCCTGTATTGCGCAAATTGTTTGATAGTGTATGGGGCCTTTAACAGAGCACAATGTGCAAATGGATCTCCAAATACTTAAATACAAATATAGGGCTGACTCATGGCTCTATCCTTAGGACAATTTTATTTTTAATATGTTTCAGTGATTTTTTTGCTAGCTTCAAGGAAAATGAATTATTTTTATTTGCAGATGATACAACAACAATAAGTGTAGTTTTGTCTATTGTATAATATAAGGAGAGGAATAAGGAATACTTAGGTAATGCAAAAGCATGGTTTAACTTAAGTTAAACCATGCTAGTATTGTTTTCATTTACTTAACAACGTTTTAGTTTCATTACGACTAGTAGCAGTAAATCCTCTGGATTACTCTTAGCATGCGACTTTCTTGAGAGGGGTAGTAGATCAAAACTAACCTGGAAGAACCACGAAGTAAGTAGCCTATTCTGAATTTTATCCCAAAATTTCAGAAATTTAGTTGTTAAGGCATATTAGATTTATCTCCATCCAATGGTATAATCGTTTATTTATTTTAAAAGTTATTTGAGGTGAAAACAAAATAACTTGTGTGAACTGGTGTGTTTATATAGTTTAATAATAAACCAAGGAAGCAGTCGAAAAAGCAAACCCTCTTTTCCCTTTCCCAAGTTGGAAAATTTTGAGCGAATCTACAGGCACGATGTCAAAATTTTTAAATGTGTACAATTATCTTATAACGACATAATCGTGTTAAGAAGGAAGATTTACAGCAAGTCAGACAAAATCGTACAGGATTGAAAACTTTCACACCTTTTGAATGTGCAATACCCAAAAAGGAGCAGCGAAAAATATGAACAGAACTGTTGTGACCAAAACCACGTATTACTAAAAAAAATATTGATGCAAGGACTACAAACTTCTGAAGATTTACTTGTTGATAATATTTTAGGTTTTCAGTGAGTGGGCAATAGTATCGAGTTTGTCAAAAAGTTTTTCTAGTATGCTTTGTAGTTTCTAAAATACATATATCTGTATAAATGTATTTTAGAAACTGTGGTGGCCCAGATTTTACTTCCCAGGCAATACCTCAGTTATTTGAAGAGATAAAAGTATAAATCAAAAAGTGCTTTGAACGGCAGCACTTAAACTTCATAATTTCATTCTAAACTCTTAAGATGCCATCATCATTTTTTTTTCTTTAATGGGACATCCTATTTTTAATAATTGATATTGCATCTACAATTTATTCTAGAAACAGTGATATGCTACACTTAGTATTTTAAGTACATTTTGTGAATACAAAAATTAAAATATTGATCGAAGTATGTATTATGCAGAATTTTTTATTTAGTTTTTTTTAACAAAATTTGTAATTTACAGTTAGGTTTAGTTAGATTAGGTTAAGTTAAGTTAGTTTAGATTTAAAAAAAAATTCTTAAAAAATACTAAATAAATAATTTTGCGTACTACTTCGATCAATATTTTAATTTTTTTTATTCACAAAATGAACTTATATAATACTAAGTGTAGCATATCACTGTTTCTAGAATTAATTGTATATGCAATATCAATTATAAAGAATAGGGTGTCCCATTAAAGAAAAAAAAGATGATGATGGCGTCTTAAGAGTGGTAAATAAAAATAATTTTTTTAGAATGAAATTATGAGGTAGAAGTGCTGCCATTCAAAGCACTTTTTGATTTATATTTTTATCTCTTCAAATAACTGAGATATTTCCTGGGAAGTAAAATCTGGGCCGCCCTGTATACAGTGAATTCAAATAAGATTGAAACCATTGTCATTGCATTAAAGGTGGTAGCTGTGCAGCAAAATATGAAATGAAAAAATGAAAAATAAATTATAGGTGCATTAAGGTCCAAAATTTACAGAAATTACCACTTGGTGAAGCATTTTATCTAAGACTTGCTTTTTATTGTTTATTTATTACTGACCAAAAACCCAAAATCTTTATAGTTGAAATGGAATACTGATTAGTTGAGGTTTTAATGAAGTTACGTCTGGTCTCTGCGACTTCCTTAGTATCTACAATTTTCCACAAACTTACTAGAAACTAAACTACACTTAACTAAAAGGTCGAAATAAAAATAGTCCATTAAAATTTTGTTAAATAAGAGCTTGAAGTGGAAAGTTCTGGGTTAATTGTTTTTGGTTAAATTAAATTTATGTTTTTTGGGGAGCTGAACACGAATCTGAAGTTGTCCAACAAATTTTTTTGGGCAAATATGATGAATATAAAAAAAAACACCAAAAATTCATAGATATTTTTGGTTTGTAATTTAATAACTGGTAAAATAAGCTTTTTGCGCTGGTTTTGTATTAAAATAAAGACATGTTTTTATGACTCTTTTGTACGAAATATGGTTTACGTTCAAAGATGTTTTGACAAATCAGTGATTTTCGGAAAATTGTAAAAAAGACATTTTTGGAGGAAAACTCTAGGTCTTACAAAAAATGATAAGAACATGAATTGTAGGTAATTTCCTCTGCTTTTACATAAAAAGTTTGCAAGTTATAAGCCAAAAACCAAATAATCTGTGATTTTGAGTTTTTTTGATGATTTCTTATATTTGCCGAAAAATATTTTGTTGGACAACTTTTTATTCGTGCTCAGTACACTATAAAAGATAAGGTAATTCACTAAAAACAATTTCACCAGAAATTTCCATTTCAAACTACCATTTGACTGGACTACAACTCCTACTCTTTGGTTGTTGAATAATTCAAGAGCTCAAATAAAGCACACCGTATTAACTATGTTGGTCGTTTGCTGCAACAAACAGAGGTTGTTCTTAATTATGAGGCGTACTTGGAGATTTTTGGTGCAATTCTGGGCAAATCTGTAAGTTCTTACAGGAAATATCTAGAGGGTGAGCTAAAATGATTGTGGTTTCATATGTAGGCAACCAAATACGCAGGTTGGTACAACTGAAATCATAAAAAGAAAATCTCCTAATAATCCAATGGCGTAGCAAAAGTTTTTTCCAAAATCTCTAATTTCACAGCAAATGTCAAATATTGAAAATGTTTTTCTTCATTTTCGAGGCAGATGCTAACACAAAACAAAAATTTACGCAAATTAATTTTGATAAAAACTGGCGTTTATGAAAAGCACAATAACGAAATTCAAAAATATGGAGTTTTGACACAACGGTAAAAATAACACCTACGCCTCTGCTTTTGTGAAGTCTAGTTACTTTGTTTTGATTTTGACATGATTTTGTGTTACCATGAACTTGAAGCATACAAATTCCGCAGATTTTTAGGCGGGAAATTTGAAATGACCACAATCATTTTAGCTCACCCTGTATAAGGTAACCATGGAAACCTTCCATTACAGCGGATATTGGGAATTTTAACTACGTATAGAGGGCGCTATAAATGGACGATATTCGATCAGTATCAAGAATTGTGTTTAAAATGCATTCTTGTAACTTATAAATATATAATAATGAAAGACTTGGTGTACACTTGGTGCCTTTATTATTGCATATAATTAGAATGAAATTTATGTCAACATGTTTCGGCTTTCGCCATCATCAGGACAAACTGCAAGTAAAAATTACCAAATTTTAATATACAAAAGATAATTGAAATTTTTTTAATTCCTCGCTTGTCAGCATGAAATACAAAAACGACGTGAATCATAAAACAACGTCGTTTTTGGTATGTCAGTTTTAATCCCTTCATATACCACTACTTGCTTCCTATTGGTTAAGTAAAATTAATCACTCTAACAATGTTATTAAATGGACATATTGAGATACAAAGAGACGATTGTACAGTTATACTGATGAAAAAGATGATTTGGAGGAAAAATCATAGTAAATTAAGTCTAACTGTTTGTTAGGTTTTTCATAACGTAAAACTCTGTTTGGAAAACTGCTCATCGTATGTAGTTAAATACAGGGTGCTGAAAAAGTCCTGCATCATTATGCCATTGCTAATTGCTAAGTAGATTCAAATTTTTAAAAAAAAGTTGGACTATTCCATTTGACATTTAAAACTTGACAGTTTAATCTCAGTCGCGTGAAGAACCAAAGCAAAGTCACAGATAAATGCCAATTTATAGAATTTACAACATTTATATGGAATTTTTTTTTGATCAAATCAATATTTAAAAAATTATAGCCTTTATGCAGGACTTTTTCTGCACCCTGTATATTATTTGATAGACACTTTTTCAGTTTCAAATTTGATAAAAAACTTGTTCAATGTAGCGAATAGTAAATTACTTTGTTTGTTCGTTATAAAATAATACTGGGAGTTATTTTGGATGTGATGGTCATAACAAGAAATGATTGTACTTAAATTTTAACAGCTGGACGATAATTTTTCTCGTCTACTGCCAAAATAAGCAGCGCAAAGTCATAAAATTATATTACAATCATGACCTCGTCTATTCTGTACGTACAGATATCGAAATTTGATTTGGAGAACGAAGTGAAAGCACAAAGAAACTGGAAAACTATAAAAGAAAACGTTCCCTGACTTCTGAATGTTTTCACCAATAATAATATTGGCTCGGGGCGCTGTGGGTGAATTTATAGGAGCATATTTTTTGTTGGAAAATCACACAAGAATATTAAGGTGATTTATAATTAAGAGCTGGCAAGTTTCCGCAAATATAGATTGATCGATTGCCCAATTCCAAACTAGCTAATTTATTTATGGACGAATCAATTAGTTCTCCTAATCGCTTTACTAATGAACATTGAAATCTAATTAAATATGTATTACTTTAAGTAACTTACTGCAACTTAATGTATAATTGAAGCGCGCTTTAATTTAATCTAATTTAAACTTCTCTTGTCATAATTTAAATTTATTTTTTCTTCTTTATGTGAATTCTTTATTGCTGTAATAACTTTTGTAATTTTATTTCGACGGGTATGAAAATATGCCTGGTGTGAGATTATAAATTATCATATTAAATATAGCGAGGGTGTTAAGTGGATTCTATTTATCAGTTTCGTCAATTCTTTGCGCTCAAATTGTGGCCAAACGGAGGGAAACGTTACGTTCAAACCAGACAACCCCTTGCAAGGGGATGATGGTTGCAGTAATAGGATACGACTGAGGGCGACATCGACACCGCAGTTTAAAGGGTAAGGGCGCCAAAGACTTGCAGCTTTAAGAAAATATGACGAAATATTTCTTCGGGAAATGATATCACTTGTCAACAGGAATGTTGTCAACTCAAATTTATCTACCTAATAGATGCCTTTGAAGGAAACATGTGTTTCCGATCTCTTCATTTTCAAAGGGGATATTTGTCATTCTTTGCGGCTCTATTTTTGATAGGAATTTTGGCGCCTACTCATTTTCATATTTATTTTCATGTGTTATTAATCAACGCCAGAATAAGCCACTGTTTGACAGTATGTTCAGTCACGAGCTATTAATATAAATATCACATATCTGATTTTTATTTAACAATTAAAATTTAATTTTCCCTGCTTTAATAGACTATCAATCTAAATTTAACTCCATATTTTATAACACCAATTTTCCAACTTCATCTTTATTTAATTGACATGTAAAATATAAAGCCATTTATTTAGTCATGCAGAACCTTTCATTTTATACATATTTAATTAAAATATTTGCAACGTTATTTTAATAAATATCATGGAATATATTAATAGTTTTAACTCAAATTGTATTGGACTTGCAAGAAAATTAATAAATTTTTTATTTCTTAATTTAATTTCTAATCTTAAATACATTAAAAATTTCATCTTTAGGAGAAACTTCCTTATCCTGATAGCATATTCAAGGAAGGTAATAAAATGTAATTTTCATTTATGTATATTATGTATAACATGTAAACATTAATAGCATGCCTTTCTACACCAGAAGTTGTGCAAAGAGGACAATAGCTGCACATGATTTTAGAAATGTTCGTTTATTCCCCTGGAGGAAGAGACTAATCGTGCAGAATCTTACACGTATCCTTGATGTTGCACACTATTCTGTTCGCTATTATTATATTCTCCTAGCCAGTGGAAACATAAATTTAAAGTAAAGAAACATTAAATTGTTATTAATAATAATAAACCGACAATACCAATAAAGTTGGGGCAACCTTTGCAAACAAAGAGTAATATTTGCTTTGTTCAGAAAATTCTACCCTATTTAATTAAAACTCTATAAAAGCTATGGTCAAAATTATTTTATATCGATGCAAATTTTTCTGCCAACAAAAAGCTGGAAAATTAAACGTTGTTAATAAACAATTAGGCGTCTACGGTTGGCAACTGTTTCGATCTTAATTGAAAACAAACACGCCTCGGGTTAAAATCTACATATGTAAACGGAAAGGGAGTATGCAGTAGATTCAAACCGATTTAGGGGATAGAAAGGGGTTATTTAATGCACCACCAAATGTGAATGATAATAAATGAACCCAGGTATTTGTTTTTGATTTTTAGCTATGACATGATACAAGGTATTACATTTTAAGGTAAAACCTTAATTATTACAATAAAATTTCAAACTACATACACACAAATTTCATCATTGATAAAATTTATAGCAGAAAAATTCATGGTGAAGAAACATCGCTAAGACAATTTTAATATTTGAAAAATTAATCAATAGAAATTCTAGTAAACTTATTTATAAAAAATAAACAATTTTTAAAATTCTCTATTCTATATCATTTTTTAGCGTTGCCAAAATTGCCAAAAATTCTAGACTATTTAAAAAATTTCTTAATTTTAAATTTTCACCTATTTTCAAAATCTGGTATTTTGAAAAGTATTACTCGCAAGTAATTATTACAATATTTTCAAAGATTATATCAAAGTATGGAAAAAAAACACCATAGCATAATAAGAAAACAAAGCAAGGTCATCGAAATAGCATCAGAACTCACCAAAAATACAAAAAGCTGGATGGATTAAGGAATCCAGGTGCCTTACAGTATTCTGCAAAACTGCATAAACAAATTAAACAAAAACTGGATTTAGAAAAAGCCAGATTAACAAGAGATAGACTACAGCAACCGCAACCTACTTTCTGATTTTTAATATGGCTATATGTCAAAAAGGTCTACTGCTACTAATTTACTAAATATTACTCAGAGTATTTCCAAGGATTTCAAGAAAATGCATCACAATATCCTTCTTAGTAAGATGCAGAAGTACAGTGAGTCAAAAAAGTATTCGTACACCGTACACCTTAAAAAGGTCTTCTAACTATTTTTTTCATTATAATAGAGTTAATAAAACAACTTTTACCACAAATAAAGAAACATCTTATTATTAAATTACAAACAATTACATTGTAAGGTTAACGTAATCCTTGCGATGAATTGGATTTATTAAATATTAAAGTTCTTTAGTTTTTCTACTCATTTTGTTTATTGATATATCTTGAATAATTTTAGTTTAAATGGACTAATACACACTACACACTACACACTATAATGTATGTACTTAATGATTTGTTTTGTTTGATGTAGGAATACAATTTTGGGTCAATTTTTTGATTTTATTTTACATCTTTTATTTCAAAGATGTACGAATACTTTTTTGACCCACTGTATAATATAAATAATGATTTGACTAAATTGATGGTGTCATGCCTCACTGAAAGAGAACAGATAGTTCAATACCAAGGAATTAAATGGAATCCGTACGAGTGGGGTGCCACAAGGGTCGAGCTTTGGACCGTTATTATTCTCGCTTTTTACTTTTTATTATCAACGATGTCGTGAAAGAAATAGGTTCACAAATTCTTTTATATGCAGATGATATCAAATTGTACAAAAGTATAAGATCAGAAGATGACATCTTGCAAAAGATATAAATAAGTATGTTCTATGGTGTGCAGCAATATTAAAAATTGGTGTGTTATGGCGTTTAGTCGTAAAATGTATATGTCGTAGGCAAATGATTATTTCAGACAAATAACATTTTCCTAGGATAATACTATTTGCTTTGGAAAATAGTTTTAATTTCTATTTGCCTAGGCTTATAGTATTTAACTAGGCAAATAGTATTTGACGGAGTAGTTTTTAGGCAAATAGCTTTCAAATTTAGGTCATTATGATTTATAATCCATGTTTATCGTGTCTCTTAATATATTATAAATCAATACGTTGTGGTTTGAGGACAAAACTTTCTTAGAACTAATTTTTTCGGAACAAGTTTCGGTTTAGGTTTCTAATATTTGTCAAGCTTTGAAAACAATGGAAGAGAAATCTTGTTATCACTTAAATTTAAACCTAAGCCAAAACGTGTCGCGAAATAAAGGAGTTTAAAGAGAGTCTTGTTTTGTCCACAAACCACAATCTATTTGGATGATATTATGATTTATGTTAGTACTTACTCTTTTTAACTCTTCTGTTATTATTTTATCAATTATTATGCCTGGTGGTAGATTTGTAGATCTTAAACCTACTTTTGGCTCATTTCCATATAGACTCTTGACGCTTGTAGGGTAATCTTCCATGATACGATGGTGCCAAGTATTTTTCTGCCACTGAAAAAAAATTCTCAACATTTTGCTCTACATCCAGATTTGACCGTTCAACAGAATTTGGACTTTGGGGATGTCTAGGTCGTCCGTGAACGATCTTACATTCTGTCCATAATGCAACCAGTTCATTTATAATCTCCATCCTCCTTGCTCAAGAAAAATTTAAAGGCCAATTCAACAGGTATTTTCAGGGGCTTTAAGTACAAGAATTTACTAAAATGGTCCTGTTAGTTTAAGAATATTGTATATTCACCTTCGTTACAGCTTTGAAAATCAGATAGGTCGACTTGTAATCTTACATCAAAATATTTATAGGTTATTGGTTTTACCACTAAACCAGCATGTTTTTGTTTTCTTTTCAAATTGGAAGCCGTACATAATTCCATATATAATTCGAATGCCACTTTTGGAATATTATATTTCTTTTTCAAGTTATTCCTACCTCCATGTCTTGTTGCTTTTTGGTGTTCATCAATTTTATCAAAAAAAATCTTCAATAAGCGTAACATAAATAAAATCTTCACCCGCAGATTTTGTTTTTAAAATAACTTTTCATATGCCTGATATTTCCAAAATATCGTATTACGTTGAAAACCGAATGCTATTTGCCTAAAAGCTGCTCCGTCAAATACTATTCGCCTAGTTAAATACTATAAACCTAGGCAAATAGAAATTAAAGCTATTTGCCTGATAATACCATTTGCCTACTACAGATACAATAAATATGAATATAATATAGATAATATTTTGTTTAACAGAGTTGATCAGTGTAAGGATTTGGGTAGAATATTTGACAGCAAGCTCATTTTTCAACAGCAGGTTCAACAGCTAGCGAAAGACCTTTTTTAAATCTTTGGGATATATAATAAGAAATTCAAAAATATTTAGAAATAGTGACACTGTAAAAACGCTATTTCGAGCATAAATTGGTAGTAAACTGGATTACTGTTCGGTCGGATGGAAATCTGGATATAACATACATTGGAATATGTCATACAGCAGTTTAGAGTTTAGTAAAGAAATTCTCGTTTCAGTCAATTCAAATTGAACATAAAGTCATAAATGTAATTGTTTTAAAATTGTGAACGGATTAATAGATGATAGGAACCTCTTAAGTTTACTGCAGTTTCATGTACGTCATTGCCTGACCTACACATATTCAATACCTAGGACTTCACATTTTGTGAACACAGAATGGTGCAAATGGATCACATGGTCCAATTTAATGCTGATATCTATGTAAATAATGTAGGTATATTTATTCTTAACTAGAACTTATTTTAATGCAACTTATATGTGAACTTATTATATCCGTGTTATTTATTATCGACACATTGTTGTGCTATATATTTCCCTGTAAATGGATTTTATATCTATTGGGTAAATAAATTATTATTACAGTCTGTTTCCTATGAAAGGAAGCTAAAAAACTAAAAAGAGATGAAAATAATCAATCGACAAGAAATGATGTGGAAAAGATAGAGGTATTCGTCAAATTCTTGCAAAAAGTCTTTGAACACCCTTTGAGTAAGACGCAACGATTGAAGATGAAGAAGGTATAAGCTAATATCTAGGAACTACATTCCTGATAGAGAAGATCATTAGAAAGATCAAAGAGAACGAACCGGTATGATAAACACTTTCTTGTAAAATGGAACGAACAATCATTACTCAGTTCTCAACCGTAGCCAATCTGGTATACCTTCTTATACAAGTAACCTATCAATAAGTATAGCCACAAAGATGGTAACATTGGTTTATGATGATTCTCTCTTTTCTCTTAAGTCCAATATCCGCTTTCAATAAACATCCCAATCTGTCTCAATAAAATCCATCCCATTCACAATGTTTGGACTCTACACAGTGGAGAAACTTACCCGCCCATTCAAAATTAATAACTGTGAACGAGTGTAGACTAACAACGCTAAGTATCTAGGAATTCACCAGGATAGGATGCTCACGTGGTTAAATGTTAAATCATGTATTTACTAAACTTTAGCAATTAGGTACCAAACCAAGGCAAATGTATTGTCTCATTGGTCCGAAAACAGATATATCCTTTAACAGAAAGAGCCAGTTTCTTTTTGAGAATGTTCCTGTTATATTATCTATTCTAAACTGTTCTGAACAACACTCTGGCATCAAAAAATACTGACCAACGACACCGAGTGAGTACTTCTGCTAAACCAACTAAGAAATAAGCCACAACCAATTCTCAGGTTCGATTGTTTTATTGTTTACTACTCTCTCTCTGAAAATGTTTTGGAACTGGTTAAAAAGAATATGCGCGATATCTTCTGGAACTGTTCCTCGCAGTTCAGAGCTACAAAAAGAAAGAGGTTAAGATACTGCTTCACAAAACCAGTTTTGTCTTAAAGAATTCAACTATGGGGAACTACCCTGCAATTCCAACATTACCGTTCTGCAGATATTTCAAAATAAGGTGCTTGATGCTCCTCGCTGATGATGTTTCTATTTAAGAACATAAAAATTTGAATTTAGGAAGATGGGTTGTTTCAAATGGAGCCAAGCCATCCAAGCTGTTAATAATATTATTGTCAAAATAGAAGTTTGCTGTTGCCAGGCAGATAACAGAAAAATAGGAGTAATTAAAATGGATCTAACTTCTAAACACTGAAAGGCAAAGCAAACAATTTTAGCAGATCAAAATCTCCGAATGTAGCTTATTATGTAGTAGGTAAAGTTGCTCCCAGCTGGAAGTAGGACAAAGAATATACGATCGTGATAACTCTTGTCATACTTCCAGCAGAGACCATCTGTACCTAATATGAAATTCAATTTTTTTGTTAAAATATAAGGTATTTGTAGTTAGATTTTCTGTGATAACATCTATCATTCCAGGAATAAGTTTTGTTATTGTAAGGATTGTATATTCTGTTTCAAGGTTTAATAAGTATATACTCCTGTAACTTTAAAATAAAAACAAAGAAACCTACAAGTCTTGTGTTTTTTAGTCTCAAAATTGAAGATATAGCTTACGCTCAAAAAAATTGTGTACAACGATACGGAACATCTTGTATATGAATTTTTATAAATTTCCAACTTTTAACGGGTTTGATCACTAAATATTGCTACAGACCCAAATCTATCAGATAATTCCAAAACGCTGCAAAGTCAATTTTATTAGATTTTAAAGAATGGTAATCTTCAGACTTAAATCTTTCTTAATAAGGTTGGGTTACTTTGAGCATCTTATTGATAATAACATATTAATCACCGAAGGAAAATAGGTTTGCTACATATTTAATCCAATAAAAAAATAAATAATAAAACACGATTGAAAATTTTCGTCCAAATAACCATTAACTGAGTACAGATGAATGCATCTGTTTTTTCTAGCATCTAACGAAGTCTTATAGTATAAGTTTCTTTCAAGCTGAAGGAACAAGGAATAAATGAAAAACAAACTCGCTGATTTATATTTAACCACATTAAAAAAATCCGTGCTGTTGGAAGGAGCGTCAGGGTTACGAAATAAGAAGAAGAAAAGAGGGAAAAGAAAAATGCGGCCCGAAAATCTATCGGAATTACTTAATACTCATCTCCTCTGTCTCCAGTTTAATGGAAAAGACAATAACTTACTTCTTTGTGCGGTTGTTAGATTTCGCTTTTATTGATTTATTCGAAACGGGCTCGCCATCTAATGGACCAAGGAAGATTTTATTGTAACTTTTAGGATTTTTCCAATAGTTGCGAAAGATTCGAGCTCTTTAGTGGATATATGGTTGTGTGTGGTCCTAAAATATTATGTAAAAGCAATTAATTTTACGAACAAAAAATAGAACGAGTTTCGTCATAAAACCGCTAACAATAAATGAATATTAAATTATTAAAACTAATTATAAGTCGTAAACAGGTTCTGGTAAATGCGGGGAAGGGGTGCCATAAATGTTTTACAGGCTAAGTTTAATTAGAGTGGGCGGGCTCTGCTTTCATTTGCATTTTTGTTCGCGAAACCCATAAATTTATTTATTCTTCGCTTTTTTATTTGTTTCTCCCTGCACGCGTTGCTTGCGTGGATTTTTCTGGAATATAAAGGGGATCTTCAGGCGCATTTAATATACTGCGTGCAAGTCATAAATACCAACAATAAACGCATTATTGCACTCGGTGCCAGGCAAGCCGATTGAAGAGTTGCTTGAAGATTGCGCTCCACTTTAATATAAGATTGAGGGCTGCTATATAGCCACGGAATTGGGGGCTTTTGTGTCTTAACAATCGGGAAATATTGTGTTTATTACATGGGGTGCAGGAGAATATACCAAATTGTAAATATCATAAAGGTATTATAGGAAGTTATAAACACATTCAAACGAAGTTTATAATGCACCGCATGAATGTACATATTCGAGTATGCAAATTTTGCAAAGTAAGGTTTTGTTCAAAAAATCAATGAATTAGTTTAAGTTTAAGCAAGATATTTTGCTGTCATTACAGTACTCGTAGTTTAAAGAATTTAATATTTAATATAATGAAAGAATTAATATTTAAATGAAATATTTTTAATTTCCATGATGAAATTTACTCCAGGTAATTTAATCTAAAATTCGTTTATAAAGCACAGAAGAAACTTTTTCTTCTTTCCTCTTTGTTATTAAATTAAATCAATTATTTTCTCTTCTATTACATCTTTATTCATTTAAGTGTTGGATATTTCGTAGGCAAATGGCAATTCCAGGCAAATAACATTTTTCCACTCTGTGCTCAGGCAAATAGCTTTAATTTATATTTTCCTAGTTTAATAGTATTTAACCAGGCAAACGATATTTAACGGAACAATTGTTGGGCAAATATCATTCGTTTTTTCTACTGTTTGTTTTAAGCAAATACATACATATTATAATATAATGTATACGAAACTTATATAAGTATAAAGTTTGTAGGTTAAAATATAGAAAATAATAGTAGAACTATATACAAAACATACCTATTACGAACCAAATAAATATTCAAAAATTATAAATTATATTTTTGCATATTTTTATGTTACTTGACAGTAAAACCAATTGTTGGTTACAATTTTTTCTGGAAAATATTGAAATCCAGCCTTCTAACCAATTAAGGAACATTAACAATTCCATTTAGTAGCTTGTGAATGAAGCATAGATCTGCATAAACTCTACGTATATGGAGGCTTTTTAAATTTTAATCAGAGACAAAACTTGAGAACTGATAACTGTCTCTAGGTATTCTTAATTAATAATGTGCTAAGTGCTTCATGAACTTGGACAGTATATTTTAAGAGATGTGATTTGACCAGTTTGGTACGGACTCCATAACGTTGAGGCTTATTCAAATTGAGAGACAACAAAAGATTTATATAAAAGTACAATAGACCTTTTTTTTCCTTTTTTTTCAAAGGGAAAGATAGACCTAGCTGACAAGTCTTGCAGATCTTAAAATTAAACCCAAATTTTTTCTTCCTTTCGAGCAGATGTATTGTATGCGATCTTGAAATAATAATTTGTGATCAACCGTAATTCCCAAATCCTTAATTTTAAATACCAACAATAAAAACTTTCCATCAATGCTGTAGTTATTATTAAGAATTGCTGTTTTGCGGCTAAATGAGATGGTTAACCACCTTGAAGTATTCAAATAGAGTTTGTTGATATTGCACCAATTGACTAATGCGTCGAGATCCTTTCGAAACCTGGTTTGGTCGTTATGAGACCTGACAGTTGGAACCTTGGAGAACACCAGAAGTTGCATTAATTTCTTTTGAAATGCAGTTATTGATCTTGACAGATTGTATCCTGTCTGATAGATAACTAGCTACGCATTGTACAATCAAATAATTAAATCCAAGGGCTGAAGCTTTTTTTTATTATTACACCAAGGTCCACCCTTTCGGCATAGTCGGTATAAACGACATCAACTTGTTTGTCGGACTCAAAAGTACTCATAATGTACGATTGATAGTAGAAGATTCGTCGATGTTGCACGGCCATCAACAAAGCCATGCTGTTTTTCCGAAAGTAAACTTACACACATCCAATTAAGTCACGTTGAGATCATTTTACCCATTATTTTAGGTACAGATTGATTACAAATACCCCTATAGTTGGATACATCTTCCCCGTCACTCTTGTGAATTAGTGTAATGTAACTTTGTCTCCAGTGTCTAGGAAAGGTACCGTTTTTACAAGTACCAAACCTACACAGACCGAAAAACTCAACAAAAAGATAAGCAACGACGATACCATTATCACAAGTATAACTACCCAAATAGAAAGTTAATATTGGTGCAATATCGATTTTTAATATTCGAATATTGTACCTATACCGGGTGGAAATGAAAACCGGGTCACCTCTATAACTTTTTTATTTATGAATAGAAAAATTTAAAATTTGGCTATGTTCTATGGTTCAAAAAAACAAATTTTATGTGCAATTTTTATTTTCGAAATCACTTCCGGTTTCACCGGAAACACCATGAACTTTGTTTTTTTAAATATAACATCCCATATTTTTATTCATGGCTTAAAATACTTTTAAAAAAGAAGTATTTTTGAGATATTAGTTTTTATTTTTTGCGAAAAAAAAATTTTTTTCAAAAACAAAAAAGGTTTTCGAAGTCGGTGAAAATTACCAAAACTAATTCTAAATAATTCAAATACATAACATAAATAATCGTTATAAAATCCTCTTTTTAAAAAGTCGAATGACCCGGCATCATTGCATTTAAAAAAAGTGAGAGAGTTTAAAAATTAATAGTTCAAAAACCACTTAATTTTTTTTCAAATTACAATTTTATTTAGGTATTTGAATTATTTAGAATTAGTTTTGGTACTTTTCACCGACTTCGAAAACCTTTTTTTTTTTGAAAAAAATTTTTTTTACAAGAAAAATAAAAACTAATATCTCAAAAATACTTCTTTTTTAAAAGTATTTTAAGCCATGAATAAAAATATGGGATGTTACATCTAAAAAAACAAAGTTCATGGTGTTTCCGGTGAAACCGGAAGTGATTTCGAAAATAAGAGATGCACATAAAACTTGTTATTTTGAACCATAGAACATAGCCAAATTTCAATTTTTTTTATTCATAAATAAAAAAGTTATCGATTATCGAGGTGATCCGGTTTTCAGTTCCACCCGGTATAGAGTTTCTATATGTACACAGCGTTATTTGTGAATGCCAATTTACATTGATACAATATTGAATATCATCATGACATTCAATGTTAATACAATGTTTAATCAATATTGCTAAGTAAATATCTGTTCAATATTGTTAATACAATTTTTATTCAATATTATCAATAACTACAAGTTCATTAATTTAAGGTAAAAATTAGACACACAATAACTAAAGAACATTCTTCCTTTGTTATTTCTTTATACAAACGCATTAATTAAACCACTTTCACAACAGACACTAGAACTAGATGTTCATTAATTTTCATATCAAAATCTTCTGGTCCTTCAATTGAACTTTATCCCTATAAATAATTTTACTAGACATTAAAATAAAAATGAAAGCCATATTAACTTACACGAAGAATTAATATCTCAAAAATACTTCTTTTTTAAAAGTATTTAAGCCATGAATAAAAATATGGGATGTTACATTTAAAAAAACAAAGTTCATGGTGTTTCCGGTGAAACCGGAAGTGATTTCGAAAATAAAAAATGCACATAAAATTTGTTTTTTTGAACCGTAGAACCTCGCGTAGAACATAGCCAAATTTCAATTTTTTTTATTCATAAATAAAAAAGTTATAGAGGTGACCCGGTTTTCATTTCCACCCGGTATATCAATATAAATACAATATAAAACCGATTTAAAATCAAGATACCAAAGAGTTCCAAAATGTTCTTGAATACGTGCAAATTTTCTTCTTTATTCATTTTATCCAAAGGTTCTCTGGCAAATTACAAATTTTCTCATTCCTAAATCGTTAAAAGTAACTATGTTCTTTTTGGCCATTATTTCAGCAGCTTGAACTTGACCTTGATAGGATTCTTCTCGATTGATGTGTATAATTTTTTCAAAAAGAAAGACATTACAAGTAATTTGTTCTGTTTTCGTTAACAGAACAATATGAATCACGAATCACTACAGTAATTTCTATATTCCCTTGGTTGGTAGTCTGTAATGCAGAAGAACGTACTTTATCAGCAAATAAGTCATTTACTCCATTTTGGATTTTCTGTTATTGTCTAATATAGGTCCTTTCACCACTTTATAATTTGTGTTATTGCTTACTCTTTCAACCATTTTCTGTTAATATTTTATCAATTATCTCTGATCTAAAACCTACTACATAGACTCTTGTAGGGTTATCCGAGGTTTTATTTTCCTCCGTAGAAATTGCCAACATTTGCTCTACATCCTGATTTGATCTTTTAAGGTATTTTAGGGATGTCGCATAGCGCAACCAGTTCATTTATGACTTCGGCAGTAAATTTCATCCATTATCACTTTGCTCTAAGTATATTGGGTTATAAAAAAAGTTATAGCCCATTTCAACATTAACTTTAAGTGCACATATTTTGGTTAAAAAAACTGTCAATCCAAATGGTATAGTAGAACCGTTCAGAAAATAGGAATCCCAACCTAACTGACATTGCATTAAATTAGCGACGCTGAATTTTCTTACTCAAGCAGGAGAGTTGTATTAATAGTAGTTCCTACTACAACACCCCAGCTAGTAGTAGTAGTCCTTACTCCTTACTACAACCCTCCAACATGGGTAGGAAAATTCAGCAGTTAGGTGTTAGGTTGGAATTTCTGTTTGCTGGGCGGATTAATACCAATTAAATAAATCTCTGAAGTTTTGAAAGCGAAAAATTCTTTAAATGTAATTATGCATCGTCTTGGTTTCTGAAGCATTTTCCCCTTAAGAATTGATCGAGATGTTTACAAATATGGTACTGAGTAGCAGGTTTGGTTCATTAAATTTTTGTTTGTGGTCCGACGTTTAGGACGGGGATATCATGAAAAAGAATGGAACCCTTTTTGTTTATCAATATCGGGTACTTCCGTAGAAGTTTCTGATGCATTTCATCTATTTTCTGATATAATAGGAAGCAATGATGAATTAGAACCAGTGCACACCCCCATACAGTCACCATAATATTTTTTGATGAACTTTGGGTTTCAAAAGGTGCTTTGGGGCTTCATCGTGGTTAATCATTGAGCCTATTATTATCGCTTGTCCTATAAAGGTCATATAGAATCCGCTTTTCGTCATACGATATAGCTTTCTATCTTTCAAGAAACGACTCGATTTTGTTGCCGAGAAAATGTGCAGTGGACAACTACAAACTTCAATTTGCTTGATTTTTGTTCAAATCGTGAAACACCATTTTTTCTAATTTTTGGCCTATCCAATATCTCTAAAGTGGTTGGAAATTGACATGCATGATACTCGCAATTCCAAAGGAAGCTCTTCAACATTTATACGAGGGTCAAAATTCACATTTCATTTCTTTAGTATTTAGTGTCTTACTTAACAAAAAATTGTCAAAAATGAATCTTGAATGGAACTAGAAGAAGATTCTTGATATTTTACATTTGACAAATTAACAATTGTCAAAAACCGCAATAAATTTCTTTACAACCTAATATCTGGAGATCCTTGCTCAAGAAAAAGTTTCTGGAAATCAACCGTCAAACCGCTTTTATCAAGGATGTGATTTTAGTCTCACTCCTACTTAAGGTTAGTTATTTTGTATAAAGTCAAATTCTTAAAAAATACAATTAAAAAAAATTAGACAAATAACTTAAAACCATAAAAACTAATGCGAAAAAGGTGAATTTAAACTGTGAGCCCTTGTTGCTTTGCGGGCAATATAAAACTATTGTAAATAAATTTAACTTTTTTTGTATGAAAATGTAGACATGTAACGAAACAGTTATGTTCCTGATGTGCGTTAAAAATAGCCAAAATGAACATGCGTTAGCAAATTCAAATAAAAATATTTTTGAATGACAATTTTAACTTCAAACAAAAAGTTATTATCATTGCGGTTTGTACACAAAAATGAACGTTAAAATAATTTTAAATAAAAGTATTCCCGCCAGTCATTAAAAATAGTAAATAGAAACATAACAAAACAATGAATATAAATGTAGATTATACTTTGATGTAGCAGTACAGCTAATTTCTCGAAAACATAATGTGTGAGCGAATAAATTACAACGTGGTGCGCCTAATGTGCGGCTAATTCGGGTTAAAATGTTCATAACCACTTTTCAGCCGCGGCGAAAATTAATTCTGCGTTGTGTTGTGTTTAAAGCGGCCATCGCGATTATTCCGCCTGGAAATTAATTTAATTACTATGCCCGCTAAGGATTTTGGTGCATACAAAGTATTTTTATGGTGCTTCAAAAACAAGACCGCCTCTTGTTTCAGCTTATTTTAAAAATCCCCTTTCAAATTTAGACCCTATTAAAGTCGAGGCTTGAAAATCCTGGATGTATGGAGAAGAGCAAGTGGGAACGCTTCCAATATTACAATATTTTCCGGTAATTAAACTTTCAAAATGCTTCTCATCCGCAAATATCAATATTGGGGTCGTCTCGGCTCGTTCAAGAGCAGATGGGTGTTTTCAAATACTGTCGGATCACATCAGGATTCTATAATTGTATTTTGAGGTGCATGCATCTACCTGGAGTGTAAACAATTGGAGCGAAGGGGATAAGAAAGCAAACACTCTTAGTGGTTATTTACTGGCGTCTGTGGAGTGTGGTGTACAGTGTACAGAGTACACCCACCTGGTATTATTAAGAAAACCCCTGAGGCCGACATGCACCACTTGCATTAGATGAAACCATACGTGTGGTTTTGGATGATTTCTGTATATGATGGGAATACGTGTTTGGGATTAACACACGTGTATACTAGGGTTATGACTTTGTAGCTATATTTTCCTGACTACATTTACTCTTGGTTGTTTGTAATGTCTAAAGTCTAGACGTGGATTCAAATACGTGAGTCCAATATTAAGTTTGTAAACAAAAATGTGATGGATGAAGTCGGAAATTAAGAAAGTAATTATGGAAATACAATTTAAGTATTGTAAAAATTCAAATAATTCTATTAAGTTCTGTGGGGGTAAAGTATAATTGATTGCATTTAGCTTCTTGACATGATGTCAATATTATAACTAGAGGAGCGTGTTCTTGGGGTGGTTTTCAGTTGATCCCCAGAGGATTGCAAGTTATGTATGGCTGTCTCGAATTGCATCTCCGTGACGCATCTCAAGTTAATTCCTGTGACGTAACCGACAGGACGATAAAAGGAGGAGAGAGTGTAGTAATTGAATTGTAGAGGCGCGTGTGCGGGGACGTCGTCTGCCATAATTTCGCATCGAAAGCGTTTCCAAATTCCTGATAGCGACTGATTTATACCTCTGGTGCTCGTTAATAATGCAAAGTACTTTGCATTTATTGGAAGTTTTATGTGCGGTAGACTTGCTGACCAATCACTCGTAAGATGCGGTGCTTTATTATGAGCATTGATCATCTTATTATACCTCCATAATTTTGAAGCCCTTTGGGAAATTTTCGAACTTTTGAATCTCACGACACAATTTATCACGAAAATGCTTCTTAATCATAAATCTATTAATTATTAATAAAATTTAATAAACTACTTTTATATTAAAAAGAAGTTTTTTATAATTTTTTTTTCTAGAATTTTTCTAAAAGCGTACCATTCCACAATTCTTAAATTCCTTTTCATCTCATATCGTAGGCTAATTTTAGTTTTAATTTAAACATAAAGCTAGACTGAAGCAAACAATTATTTCCGATTAAAAAGCTTTTATAAAGCACTCTCCATTATTTATTATCCTGGGCGCCCGCCTTTTGATTAAAAAAGCAACAGATAATATTCGCAACGTCACGACTTGCAATTATTTAATATTTTAAAACGGGCGGAGGCATACAACAAATTTTAATAAATGCTAGCCCAAGCGCCGTCATAGTAATAACAGAAAATATCCTGCGGGCAGAGTGTCGCGCAGGATGCAAGCTTTTGATTAATATAGTGCCCCTCCGGAAGGCCAGATGTCCGCAGGATTTATTATACCGTGCTCCTTGCTTCTTAGCCATTTGTAGGGGACCACCCTTGGAAGAAGGTAAAAAACAAAACTTCAATTTTGTTTTTCACGAAAATATGCCCATTATGCTAGTTTTTTTGGGAAATTTATCACTTAACCCCCAAATATTAATACTTAATTTTCATTTTACAGGCAAAAAGTTTGCTATAGAATTTCCAACCATAGTTTTTTCATGCATTTTTCCTCAAGAAGAAAACGCATTCCAACTTTTTTATTTTACATTCTACCTATGACATAACTAATTATACCACTGGAAAAGCTCCAAGAAGTATCTAGATACAAGACAGTACTATTAAAAATTCTTGCCTCATAATAACTAAATTGCAGTTAGTAAGATGACCATCTTAAAATATCAAAATACAATCAAATGCGTGTAACATTTATTTTAATAAACTTACAACCAAAATAATTTCCATTAAGAGTGATTTTCTAGATGCCTGAGATAAATTTTCCGTCGAAGATCCTAAGAGGGAATAGAAAATTCATCCCACTTTTCTGGAGTTTAATTGCCAGTTATCAGAGAATCACTTAGATTTAATGTGGACCGCTGGAGGGCGTGCGAGTTTTGGAAAAAAATCGTGATAAATCATCAAATCCTACATTACGTCTGCTGCAGTATCTCAAGTTTTTCTTGTCAGATTTTTAAATTTATTTCTGACTTATAAACTAAATGAGTTAAACTACAACTTGTCAGTTATTTCTGTTTTGCAGTTTCATGCAGAATTAATTACAAGTTCCCAAAGTTAGGACACTAAATGTTTTTTTATACATTCTGCAATTTTCTTTCTATGGTCGAGATTTATTAGAATGACTTTAAATAAAAAACTAATATATAAAAATATTGTTTGCGCTAGCGTTTCTACTGGCAGCCATAAATTGATTTCCTATCTTTTCATGTATAATACATTGCTAGCCACTAATTATTGAATTACTAATTGATCAAAAATACTAATTTCTGGGTAATTTATTTGTTCTAATAGCTACAAATGATGGGCCATAAAAAGTTATTAGCTTCATTTGATATGCAATTTAGGAACTTTTCTTCAAATTATACAATGAGGGTCTAATCAGAATAATTGTGTAATTCAACTTTCATCAATAATATTCACCGAAAAAATAATTAATACTAACTATTGACAGAATTCTGCGAGAAAAAAAGCTAAAACAACTTTAGAATCTGTAATCGATTTGGTGAACTATTACATATAGAACAATGATATCTACTAATTACATTGATCTACAAAAAAATAAAAAAATTATGAGAAGCAAATAAAAATATTCTTGTAGGTTTTTAATGAGAACCAGAAAAGAGCCCATCTTGAAATTTTTTAGCATTTATACAGAGTGTCTCACTTTTTTCCAGCATTTTGTTTTATAGGTCAGCATCAGTCCTAATAACAAACTAACTATTCTACATGCTAATGTACAGGGAATATCCAAAAAATTGCAACTAATTGAAGCCAGTCTCCAAAGCAACAGCATGGTACCTACTTTCCTGTGCTTTACAGAACATTGGCTAAATGAAAATCAACTTTCTCAAACGGGACTCCGTAACTACAGTGCCGTCAGTAGCTTCTGCCGAAGTGAATTTATCCATGGTGGTTCAGTCATATATGTGAATTCATCTGAAAAGCATCGATGCAGGGAGCTGGCAATAGTGAAAGACCTATCAACTGAAAAAGTATTCGAAGCAGCTGGAACAGAATACTCAAAAGACACAGCAATAATATGCGTATACAGGACGCCAAACAGTGAGTTTAGTATTTTTCTTGAAAGACTAATAGAACTGTTAACTAGTTTAATTCCTAAGTATATCAATATAATAATAACTGGTGACTTTAATATTGATGCACGTGAAAACTCATTATATAAAAAACAGTTGTTCGATGTTTTTAAATCTACATCCCTCATTTCTTGGATAAACCAACCAACACGCATTGATAAGCGCATAGGTTTCACCAAGTCCGCCCAGATTGACTATGTTGTGACTAATGACAATATTCAATGTACCGAATGTAAAGTAATAGAACTGGGTCTCTCTGATCATTTAAGTCAATACTTTTCTTGTACCCTAGTAACCGCGACCAGTGACGGCGATAACAATAAAACAAACGTAGTAAAAAGAGATATCAGAGAAAAAAACATGTTCGATTTCGCACAAAATTTCTTCACCTACTTCGAACTAAATCTAGAAACAAAAGACGTGAACCTCAATTTTAATGACTTTATTGACGAATTCAATAAATATCTTAACATTTATTGCCCTTATATCTCGGTAACAAATCAAAACAAAAATATTCAAATAAAAATAAGCGAAAACATACAAAAAAGCATTAAAGACCTTCAACTATTAAATGCAATCGCGGAAATATACGATAACGAAGAATTTTCCGAGTCTCTACGAAACTTCAAATCAAAAATAAACAATCACCTCACGTTAGAATACCAAAAAAACAATTCATATCGGATAAGAAATTCAAATAATAAACCGAAAACAATGTGGCGCATCATTAACGAACGCAAAGGCAAAAACAGAAAAGAACAAACGGAAATTGAACTAATTAACGGTTCGGGTAAAAAAATTGTAGATCGAAAAGATGTGGCTGATGAATTTGCTGATTATTTCACCAATCATTCATCTGCCAAAATATATAGTAACAATCAATCGCAGCACGTGCCAAACATGCAGAAACAACCCAATTTCATTTGTGCAAATACCTTTTATTTAACTGACGTAACTCCAGAAGAGATTTGTAAAATTATTGCAGAATTCCCCAACAAAAACTCTTGCGGATTGGATAACATACCCCAAAAAATAATAAAATACACCCGTTTCGCCATATCAGAGATCCTATCTTATCTTATCAACCAATCTTTCAGTTCGGGATGTTTTCCAGATACCTTAAAGCAAGGTAAGCTTGTACCAATCTTTAAGAAAGGGAACCAACACTTAATAGAAAACTATAGACCAATTACTTTATTAAGCTTCTTTTCTAAAATATATGAGAAAACAATGGCAAACAGACTTACTAACTTTTTTAAAAAATATGATCTTATTGCACCTCAACAAAATGGATTTGTACCCGGAAAAAATACAGAATCTGCCTTAATCGAAATAACACAAAAAATTCATAACAACCTAGACAAAGGTAAACAAGTATTGGCACTATTGTTTGACTTGTCGAAAGCATTCGACTCGGTAGATCACGACAAGCTTTTGACAAAACTAGAAAACCTAGGAGTTAGAGGTACAACAAATAACTGGATACGTTCCTATCTAACGAATCGCAAATTTTCAGTACTCATCAAAGACCAACTATCTAACAGCCAAACAGTATCTCTGGGTGTGGGCCAAGGGTCAATCCTTGGACCGCTCTTATTTGTGGTATTTATAAATGACTTACCAAGCAGTATTGAAAACGGTTGCACGATCATGTACGCAGACGATACAACATTCTTGGTTGTCGGCGACAACTTGGAGGAGTTGCGATACAAGGGCAATAAAGTTATAAACGAATTCACGTCTTGGTGTAATAAAAATAGCTTAATTATTAATCTGGAAAAAACAGTAGCAATCCATTTCAAATCCAGACAAAAAGTCCCTACGGATCTCAACTTAAATCTTACCTTAAGCAGCCTATTAGATCTATCAACTCATACGCGGATATTAGGAGTAAATCTCGATGAGAATCTCACATGGAATTACCAAATAAATGCCGTATGCTCAACCTTAGCTAGAGTCACCTATGCTATAATTTTAATCAAGAAAGAACTTAATCAAGGCAACTTATTAAACCTGTACTATGCCTGCTTCTATTCTGTCGTATCTTACAACATAGTCAATTGGGGTCAGGCTACTGAAATCGAAAGAATATTTATACTACAAAAGAGAGTAATTAGAATCATGTTCAATTTATCCTTTAGGGAATCATGCCGCTCAACTTTTAAGGAACAAAAATTACTAACCATATGTTCGATTTATATCTATAAGATTAGTATATTTATATTCAATAATCTAAAAGATTTTAAACTTGTACTAGACACTCATTCTTACCCAACAAGAATGTCAAATAATTTAGCTATACAAAATTACTCGCATTCCAAGTACAAAAAGTCACCCCATTGTGCAGATGCTTACATATATAACAAACTACCAAATCACATTAAAAAGAGTAAAAATCAGGGAAAATTTAAAAAACAACTAAAGAATTTTTTAATAGAAAACTGCTTTTATAAACTGTCTGAATATTTCAATATGTAAATAATTTAAACGTATCCAATTGTATCGTATCTCATATATGTATGTGAATATTTATGTTTTGCAATTAATATGCTTTTATATTGTTTAATTGTAATTGTATTCTAATTGTAACGAGTGTGACATGTATTGTAGAAAGTACTCAATAAATATCTTATCTTATCTTATCTTATCTTATCTTATCTTATCTTATCTTATCTTATCTTATCTTATCTTATCTTATCTTATCTTATCTTATATAGTAAATGTTATTCTGAACTAAAATATACCTATGTATTATTTTTTTCGAGTTACATCAATTTTAAAATCGTAAAATTTTGCGGAACACCCTGTATAAGTTTCATTTTATTTTGAATCTTTTATTTAAATCAAATATGCTTTGGATTTTGTCTTTATTTTTAACCAAATCAGATTGATTGATTTTATCGAAGGAAAAATATGGTCCACCACTTGATTCACTTGGTCTAAAAAACAGCCAATAATGTCCAAAAACAATTAGGATACGACAAAATCCAAGTCATAATTGATTTAACCCTCAAAAGTCATAATAAGAAAAGAAAGTTTACACACAAAATCATTTTTACAATTTTAAAATTGCTGTAATTTATTAAATCGAAAAAACAGATCAGTTCAGATGACATTTACTTTTAGATAGTAATTTTTTTTTGCTAAAAAAAGTGAGTCACTGTATAATCAGTCAGATTATTTTGAAATCGAAACATAGATTTGAATCGATTTTACAGTGTTCGAAAATAGGAGATCTCAAAAATAATTTGGTTCTTTCGGCTGTTCTATTTATAGAAAATAAAAAAAACCAAATGCCATTATAATCTGTATACCTGTGGCTATAGCCAGAACTAGGATTAAAGTAAAAAAGTTTTCACTAAATTTTTTGTATGGTTTTGAAAATTAACTTCCTATTATTATAAGTTTTTTGTCCCAACTTTCTTTAAGCTTGCTTATAAACAGATTATCTTAGTTTAGGCAAGAACTGTTGAACATACCATAAGAATCTGAGCAAAATCAATTCAGTAGTTTTTGAGGAATTATGTTAGCCAAATTAAAAATGAAGTATTAAACAAAACGCATTTAAAGGTTAAAATAAAAATAGATGTTTTAGAGTGATGTATAAAAAAATGTCTGTAAGTTTCCAACAATTTTTATTATCGAAGAATCCTTTGTTTCACGTATTTACGACACATTATACAGTCTTCAAAAAAAGATGTTACTGGTGATTTGCATAATAGGAAATCTAATATTCCCACAGTGGGTTACATAGAAATAAAAAATAGATACTTTAGTGAAACTTTTAAAAACCAAAGTGAGGTTAATTCTAATATGAATTTTTAAATTCAATTATTTAAGTAAATCCTAAAAAAGGTGCTGAGAGGTACTTCGATTAAAAATAAAATTGTAAAATACAAAGTTTGGTTGGATTTCAGCAGGTATACAAACCTAGTAACACAAAAATCCCAAAAAGTATATTTGGTTGTCTAGTTTCGGCAATAACCCTTATTGAATTTCCTATAGAAGAAATTTATTATACAAACAATAAATCACTTTTTTGACCTGTCACATGGTATGACCAAAAGCATTATTTTTATGGCAAATATGTTTTTATTAAAGAAATTTTTATACTTCGTTTTAATTTAAAATTGTTGAATTTAATTCTAATTTTATTATTAGTTTTCTTTTATAATTTGTTCAAGGTGTTTTGCAATTTATTTTCCCGCATAATTTATCTAATTTGAGGGTGTCCATTTTTTTTATTTGAGTAAATAGAATCTTTCTTTCTCCACGTTCATTAGATACAATGCCAAAATTTTTAGGGAAATTTCTAAATGGTTGTACAAGAAATTCATTTTTGGAGACATGTTGCATCCAATTGCTTGGTATGAAGTAAGAAACTCCCATTTCTAACAAATGAACATTTGAGGTTATTTAATCTTATGATGGGCCATAAAAAAGTTTTTGGATTCGTTAGTATAATTGTTCAATTAAACTTTCAATAAAACTCATCGCAAAAAGTAATTAATGCATTAAACGCTCTAAATTTTTCGAATTATAATTCTGTCTTAAGTATATAGGTGTTTAGCAGGAATAAACCACACTAAGAATGTTTATTTGATTTTGAAAACTTTGATACATAAAAAATTATCCAATAGAAAACAGCCAGTTGTGATTAATAACACAATTTCAAATAATGGTATAGTTAAATACGGTGTACCTCAGGGTTCTGTCCTAGGACATATCATATATATCATATGACATATGGAATCTCTGTTTGGGGACATTCACCATATGTATAATTACAGAAGAAAAGTACCAAGATGATATGTAGCATAAGTTTATTCAACATATAGTCTTAACTAATCCATCACTTCTTATATTCCATTGTTTAAACCTTACAAAAACAAATATAGTTTCTTACACTAGAGGAAAAAACAATTAAAGTAATAAGGCTAAACCACTCTCAACGTGCAGTAAATTAGTGTGGACTTATTCTGTACAATGGGCCTTTCCCCGATTTTTTAATTTTAGTTTTATTATAAAAATCAACTGAACACTTATATTTAATCAGTTTTTTGATATCTTTTTTTTAAGTAATAAATTTTAATTTCTGTGACGTTACAACTTCTTTTTTTACATCTGACAACGCTGTAGGTTGTCTATAGTATTGTTATTCTGTGGTTGATTTCATCGGCTACAGTCGGCTCCGTCGGTTTTATTAACGAAAGAGAAGGAAGTGATTTGCTCAAGCAAATCAGTCAAATTTTGATAAAAAGAACACACCTAATGACGTTGAAAATAAGCTTCGGTGACGATCGTGAATGTTCGTAAAATATTACAACGTTGTCGGGCAAAATAGAAGTTGTGACGTCACGAATCCTTAAATTTAAAATTAAAAAAAAAGATATTAGTCTAATTAAAAAATAATTAGACGATGTAATTATTTCCTGAAGGGCTATCCGTGACGAAAAAATGATTAAAATACGTTTCACCTGGGAAATGCCCATTGTATTCTACAAGAAATAAAAGCTCTACTACTGAAAAAAAAAACAGTAATGCCATATAAGATATCGTTTGTGAAAATACATTTTATTCAGTAGTCGAATTTTTATAGTTAAAATTTTTAAGTTTGCCTTAATACGTAAGTACAATTATTAACCTCTGACAAGTGTAAATTATTCTTAGCATAAATAAATTTATCTTATCCAATCTAACCAAAAACACTAATGTCTATTTAATTTTTGGTTCTACAATGATGGTGGATTTATAAATGTCTAATATTTAATCGCAAGGATTTTACATACAAAAATGGAGTTTATTTTTTTTTCATTTTTTTTTAGATAGTAAATGTCATTATGAACAAAAAATTTCCTATGAACTAATATTTTTTTTCGGCTCCTTAAGAGTTACAGCAATTTTAAAATTCCAACATTTTAACGATTTTTGTGACACCCTGTATAATTTTTTCTGTCTTATCATCATGTTTTTATTTAAAAGATGTATGGTTTTGATTTTGTCTTTCCCAACTTGCCTTTCTGAACATTATTGGCTGTTTTTAAATTAAGTGGACCAATTTAAAATTTCTGTCAAGAATATTAACCTCTCTGATTGGCTTACAAATAATGTCAAAATCCAAAGCACATTTGATTTAAATTTAAAAATTTCAAATAAAATGAAATTTATACAGGGTGTCCCAAAAAATAATTAAAATTTTGAAATTTTAAAATTGCTGTAACTTCGTAAGGAGTCGAAAAAAAATATTAGTTCATAGGAAATTTTTTGTTCAGAATGACATTTATATATGGTGGTATAGGGTGGATTTATATATATATATAAATCCAAATGCCTTGAACTTAAAATCTTTGAAATACAGAAAAAAATGGGGAAAACAAGTCATAAAAAATGAAAAAATAACATAAACGTCATTTTTTATCTAAAATCCATACAATTATAACCAATAAGCAAAATGAGCAAATAAATACATTTTTGGTATTTTTTGTGGCTTTGTACCTACTTTTAACAATTGTTAAAAGGCAACAAAAAAATGGAAGAAAATATCATAAAAAAGGAAAACAAATATACATATACAGGGTGTCTCACTTTTTTTCCAGCAAAATTTTTTTTTAGATAGTAAATGTATATGGTATGTATATATGTATGTATATCTTTTAAGTGACCAATTATATTTCAAAGTGATCATTATTGTTTATATTTTTTCATCGTAATGTAAGTTTTCCGTAATTTGACTGCAATAAAGAAATTAACACCCAAATGTAAATAGTCGGTAAGGCAACTGCATATACACTGAAAATAGAGCCTTAACCTTTAAATGCGTTTTGTTCAAAACTTCATTTTTAATTTGGCTAACATGATTTCTGAAAATCTACTTAATTTATTTTGCTCAGATTCTAATGGTACTCGTATGTTCAACAGTTCTTGCCTAAACTAAGATAATTGTGATATCTGGTTATTAGCAAGCTTAAAAAAAGTTGGGGCAAAAAAGTTATAAAAATAGGAAGTTAATTTTCAAAACCATACAAAAAATTTAGTGAAAACTTTTTTACTTTAATCCTAATTCTGGCTATAGCCACAGGTCTACAGATTATAATGGCATTTGATTTTTTTTATTTTCGATAAATAGAGCAGCCGAAAGAACCAAATTATTTTTGAAATCTGGATTTTTCGAACACTGTAAAATCGACTCAAATCTATGTTTCGGTTTCAAAATAATCTGACTGATTATACAGGGTGACTCACTTTTTTTAGCAAAAAAAATTTCAGATAGTAAATGTCATTCTGAACTGATCTGTTTTTTCGATTTAAAAAATTACAACAATTTTAAAATTGTAAATATGATTTTGTGTTTAAACTTTTCTTTCTTATTATGATTTTTGAGGGTTAAGTCAGTTATGACTTGGATTTTGTCGTAGCCTAATTGTATACGTATATGTGTATGGTCTCTTCTATTATCTCAACCATAAGAAGCTAGATAAAAAATTTTAAAAAAGGTTTAAAAATAGGTCTGGACCCCCAAAGTGTATTTTACCCCCAGTGACTTTTATGGCCCAAATCCGCCACTGAATGAAGGGCCATAAAAAGTTATTGAGTTCATTTTATAGGGAATTTAAGGCAGATGACATTGATTGTATTATTTGTGTTGTAAGTTTATGTAAATTAAAGTTTCACTCATTTAAGTTAGACATCTGATGAATTGTAATTTGCGGATTAATTATTATGAATCGAGCATTTTCAGTGGGGGTTTTTTGGAGGTTTTCCATGATTTTATTAAATTTGTCATATAATATAAAATAAAAAAGTTGCAATGAAGAAATACATGTAAAAAACTACGGCTGGAATTTTGTAACTACTACCCCATGATTTTATTAGTCAGAATTAAATATGATAGGAAAATTTTGACATGTGAAAATTTTATTGTTGACCCTGTTTGTAGATATTAGGTGGGTATCGAATCATATAATTTTCAAAAAATATATAAAAAAAACTGAAGCTTTTATATGTTCTTGCTTCCAAATTATCAAAATAAAAAATTTAAATTTATTTAATACTATTTTATTTAGATATGTGTCTTCAAAAAAAATATTTTACTTTTTTATTTTTAAGATTTTTTTCATGAAAATTATATTATTCGATACCCACACAGTATCTATATACATAGCAAATAATACAATTTTTGTACGTCAAAATTTTTCTTCATGAACTAATCAAAATTCTCTAGCCTCAAGTTTTTTTACTCCAAGATGAATTTATGGAAATATTTTGGGCTATTTTTGTTTG
This sequence comes from Stenus bimaculatus, assembly GCA_963971135.1. Lineage (NCBI taxonomy): Eukaryota > Metazoa > Arthropoda > Insecta > Coleoptera > Staphylinidae > Stenus > Stenus bimaculatus. The sequence continues at coordinate 40,556,523 of OZ020183.1, read as the reverse complement.
GGTGTGCAGTGCATAAACAAATTGGTTGTCCATTATACATTTATTGTATTTTGATTGTTTCGTAATCCCTATTGCAAGTGTCGTTTTTATTTTTTATTTGGGCAGGTAGTTTCTGTTAACAATTGATTTTTTTGAGAAGAAAGGCGGACGTACAAACCGCACACAATTCGTTCAATATAAAACATACATGTCTTTTTTCTGTAAAGACTGATTGAACACGCTACCCGTATTTGGAAGTTCACATTTCTTAGAACAGGAAATAGACGATCGTATTTGAATGGAAACGCGTTTAAAATTGACAGAAATTTATAAATGCCTACATAAACCATTTTATTTATACGATTTGTAAACTTATTTATGTGACAGATAAAACGAGTAGGAATATTTTTCAAAATTTAAGGATTCAGATATTACTGGAAGATTTTTTGTACAATCATGATGAGTGAAAGAAGAACAAGTGACCACTAATGATGCAACTTGCGGAGTTTTAATTCAGAAAATCAAGCCGGATGTGTCTAGCTGAGAATTACTGCCATTGCGGTTCTCTATTTAACCGGAAATTTATTGCCGAAAATTAAATGTGTGCCGTTGAATTTGGTTTGAATTCAATGCCCGGCGCGGATAATTTATTAAATTGTGGGCACATATAAATAAAAATTAAACTTTCAACGAACCCTCTGCTCCCATAAATCGCGAACCTATTTCTTAGGCACGAATGTTCGCCTTTATGCATGTGAAAAATAAAATATAAACCCAATGAATTGGGTCTGAATTAAAATATACAATATTAAAAAGTTTAATTTATCTAGTAAAATAAGTGAAATATTGCGAAATTTTAAAAGAAGGAATAATTTGCTTTTAGGTATAATTTAAAAAGTATAAAATTACATCTAATGCCTGAAAGGTAATAGTTTTCTTTTGTATGGAGTTTAAATGGGTTGGAAAATGTAATCCGACTTTTTTAATTTAAAACAGCGCACCTGAGATTTACTACAGCTACCTTGCAGCAATTAGTAAAAGTCGACGGGATTTTTTTAATTTCATTTCCCAAAGGTAATATAAAAATGCATACCCTTTTAAAGATTATTACAATTTATTTGTCCAGATAATTAATTGAATGTACTATATTAGATAAAGTAATTAGAATGAGTTTAGAGCTAGTTAAACGCTTTTAAGTAAGCCACAATTTTGCTGAAAACAATGTATATCATGCGGGTATGTGTCCGATTTGAATTTATTTCTTAAGGAAATTGTTATAAATCGCCAAACGCGATGTTTTCAACGAATGCGGGCCCTTTTAAACCATTAAATGCATGTTTTATTGTCGTTATTGTTGTACAGTTCCGCAATAAATTTACTTTAATAAAGCCTTGTGGATGCTTTAGGACGGTTTCTTTATAAATAATGAGAAACGCAAACATAAAATTAACAAGAAAGTGCTTATAACTCTTTATAAATTGAAATGATTAAAAAGCAAAACGAAACAAAGAATATTATGATATAAATATTATTACCATTAATTAAAATTAATGGATAAAATGTATCCTGTCGTATTATTGTTAACGTTTAAGAAGATTTCTTAGAAATTTATAACAATAAAGAAAATGTGAGTATAACATTTTTGTTAGTCTTCATAATGCATTTAACAGTCTGCTAGGCTACAAAAGAAACATGTTGTGCTTCAGAGCGTTGCACGAGGGTTTAAGCTGGAGCAATCCTGACGTGTCCACCAAATTTTTGAATCCTATTTATAACACTGTCCTGGTCATCATTATCATCAGAAGAACTAATCGCATAAGGGGGAAACCCTCGGGACTTTGATCTGGGTGATATTTGGGAGGTGGGGGGTATCGCAAAGAATAAGTTGAAAGTAGTCGAAATAGTTTTCGATCTGATGGGCTTAAACTTTTGGAGCACATAAACACCTTCAAAAACATTTCGTGTTTTTTAAGTGAGCACCGCCAATTTCGAAAAAATGCATCGTCGCGTCGGTTTCATATGGAAGAAACCATATCTGGCTCCATTTCATCTCACAATCTTTACTACGAGATCTGTGAGTTTCGAAATACCACGGACTACACGAAAGTGTCTTTAATTTTTTTTCGGACACGTCAAGAAGATTTAGCTGCTAAACTGAAAAAGTTATATGAATTACTCCTACTTGCAAAATTGTATCGATGGAAAATATCAAGGTATTTTCATTATTTGGAAACACGTGGTAGTAGCTGGGTTTTCTCGAAAATTTGTTTTTTTCCTTTTTTCGAGGGTGTAAATTTGAGATATTGTTTTAAAAAAATTTTAAGGAAATTTTAAAATTCGTAGATACCACACGACTTGACCGACGATGACCAAACGCTGTTATTATTATGGCTCATGGTACAGTTGGTCCCAGCTGGAAGTAGGACAAAAGTAATCACGATCGCGTACCCTTTGTCCTACTTCGAGCTGGGAGCAACTTTACATTTAATGCGTAGAAAAATATTCGGTCCCCTTCTATTGTTTCGAATAAAAGACGATTTTATGTAACAAACTCAGATTTAAAGAATTGTTTTGATCAGGAGACAATGGTAATAAAATTTCTACAACTTTTAAATTTGCTACGCATCGATCCATCAAAGTCAAAATTGTGTTTTCTTTCGATTCCGACTGACCAAAATTTCTGGAACTTATAAAGTGATGTAACATCACGTCCTAGATCGAAAATATGCGTTGAAAAGAGCACTTGGGCGAAACGTAATTTTTTTTAATTTCCAAAAAAGTCAAAATTTTAGTCCCATTTAGAACTTGGCAAGAAATTTCGGTAATTTATTTACCCATCTTTTCCTCATTTTAATAAGTTATATGACAGGTCTTCGCGTGGGCTTTAATGTAAAAGAAGATTTATTCCAGTAAACTTTTTGGTTCTGGAGGTACGACTTTAAAACTGCTAAAAATTCGAAAAATTTTAACAGATAAATCGACGTGATATTTTTGCTTAAATTGCAAATTATAAATTTTGGAAGAACCACAAAAAACTCCCAGGGAAGCTTCATGGCTTTAAATTAACAGGAACGTTTTCTGATAACATGAAATCTCCTTCCCAATGGATATTTTTGATCGATGATTCAATGTTTAATTACCTTACACCAATCTCCAATAATTTTAGTCGTGCGGAATCGCAAAAACACAATTTTCACTTTGGATTGTATTGCATTTATAATGAGGGATTCTTACCAAAGCGTTTTATTAACTAAAATCCAAAATCCTATTAAAATCATTTTATTTGAACTAAAAGTAATTGAAACCGAAATAAATAATTCTAGATAGCCCTAACCGAAACCGTAACCAATCCTTAACTGATTTTAAACCATTTACTAAATAGCTAAAACACCGTTTTTAAACACTAATCGAAATTGTTTTATTTTGTAAAACCTTCTTTTTATCAGTTTACCTAAAAGGAAGCCAATTTTTTCAAATAACCAGAACCGAAACCGTTTTCAGAAATTTATAAGAACCAGAACAGTAACCTTAACCTAAACCGTTTAAAAAAATATTAACCGAACCTGTTTCAAAATTTTAAATGATTAGAAGATATTTTCATTAGTTCCGGAGTTAACAGCCGAAATTTCAGTTTTTGAGAAAAGTTTTCATGGGAAAATTACAACTTTCTAAAAAAATCAGTATCTCGAAAACTATTTGTCCGATTGGTTGAGGGCTTGAGAGCTTTTAAACTTTGCAAAGAAAGCTTTTTCATTGGAAAATTGCAATCGAAAAAAAATGAGCATTTCAGAGCCGGATCAAAATTTTAAAAAATTTTTTAAAAAATTGCAACTTTCTGAAGTTAATACAATAGAAACTTTTTACACGGTTTTTAAGCAGTAACCGAAACCGTTTTTTGGTTATCAAAAAATTCATGACTAAAATACGCAAATGTTTAAAAAATCAGGGATATTATGTTTACATTGAAATTTTCTGGCGAAAATATTACAATTAACAAACTTTTCCAGTAATTATTTTTTACCTGCTTTACAAACCCCAAGGGCATAGACTTTCCCTTCTTGCATAAAATATTTACATTTTCAGATGCGGTCGTATAACGAGAGAGAACACGTCATGGCCGTATTGTTTCTTGAGTTAAGAGCAATTTCCTAAACAGCAAATATAGTGGTTTAGTTCTGCAGTTATAAAAGCTAGTACGAATTGTTTTTGTAGATGATTTATAAGTCATTTCTTTAATTCCTGCCAGAAGGAAAAAAAAATTGGAGAATGTACAAAAAAAATATAATGATCTAAAAGTACCTTAACTTTGGACCCCTCTAATTAATTTTGTGCTAGGTTGCAGAAGGTAACTCTCTGGCAGGATGTAGCCTAATCAATTTAGATTATAAATCTGAAAAAATCTAACGAGGGAAACTTGAGATATGACTATAGAACGCATGCTTGATTTCATGATTTTTCACAATTTTTTCTCCCAAACTCGCGCGCCCTCTAGGGATTCACATTAATAATCAGTTATTTGGTCATAATTTGCAAAGAAGCTCCAGAAAAGTGGGATGGATTTTCTATTCCCTGTTATTATCTCCAAAATCCATCCTACTTTTTAATGAGAGTAAAAATGAATGATTCAAATCCCAACTGTATCAACGAGAAATTTTTTAATTTAATTTGCAATGCGACTAGTTTCGCTTTCATATATACTAACAAAATCTGACACTCCTCATTCTGTGACAAACTTTAGATCGGCAACACTTTTGTACTAACTAGGAAGATTGAATGAAAAATTTTATAAGTGGAAAGAACAATTATAATATAAAACGATTAAAACCCAATTTACAAAATTTTTAATTATATTTATCACAGTAGTCAATGCACAAGATAACATTGTAGATTGTAGGTTATATCGATCACGTTAATGTTCCTGAAGATCCCCTTATGAAAGCGAAACTAGTCGTACTGCAAATTAAATATTTTTCTTGTAGTTACAGTTGGGATGTGAACCATTCACCTTTACTCTCGTGCTATTTTTCTTCAAACACCCAAATATATAAAATAATAATGTAAAAATATAATTTTAAAATGTGACATTTAATTTACATTAGTTATGTTATGGTGCTAATGTACATTGAGTTGCCAACTAAGTGAAGTAGAATTTGTAATTCTACTCCTAGGACGTATAAAGTATAGCTGATTGTGACAGATTCACGTCGGAAATCTACAAACATGACCATAGACTCGACGAACAAAAAATTACTTGTTACAGCTTGTCAGGCGTCACAGGAGCATCACAGTAGGTTGTACTTTATTGATGTTTGAAGAAAAAAGTAGTTTCTAATCGGATGGCTCTTTTTAAAACTATTTTATTTTTATTCTATTTTTCAAATTCGATCGCTCAAAATTAGTATAGCTCTAATGAAATAGTGATGCTGGAGACAATTTATATCATTTAGCTTCTAGGATATAACAAATATACATATAATAGAATTGTTGGTACTTGTAGACTTAATGAGTATTTCTCCTTACAAGCAGCTACAGAACCATAGTTTCACTAATATCCTGTACCTAATAAATGGTATCAACGTCATTAATCTTCGAATATAGCTAGTATTTTCCATTTTACCTTTAAAAGTGCTTTATGTGCTTTTTTATGGATTCGTCAGCAGTTTCGTGATGATTTATGAGTTCTTATATTTGTTTGTTTAAACCTTTAAGAAACCCTACTTTCGTGTTTTAAATAAAAGAGTAAAATTAATGTAACTTAATTGTTTGCTGTGGGTTTGTCCCAGTAAGGAACTTTAAAAGAATCCTTAATTCTAGTAGTTGATTCTAAGAAAATAAATTTGCTGACACAATTTGTTCCACGATGTATTAAGGGTTGTAAGGACGTCTTACAAATAAGACATGTTTTATCGTTCGCATTAAGAGAGTCATAAAGTGTACGGTCTGAACGCGAAACGGTCGAACTCATTAAAACTGTGGTTCCCTGTTTATATACATGTTGTTACAGCAGGCTTTAATGGCTTCTTCTGCGATAAGCGTCGCGATTAAATATTTAAAGAGTGCTTCCGTAATGTTCTTGTAATGGGATCTTATTAAAACCTAATGACGTACTTTTTAATTATGAGGTCATAATTAGGAGTATAGGTAATATTGCTCTTTGAATTTATTATTAATATTTGAAAGGAATAAGGGTGGAATAATCTAGGGATTAGATTTGCTTAAATAAACGTAATAGCTGTCGTCAGAGTTTATACACGCCGGTGGCGAGCCGGATATGAGAGTTGGCCCAATCATACCAACACAATAATATTATACGCCATAAATCCAAACGTATGACGCGACTCGATATTTCCACCGGATGTCGGCCATGTTAGCGGTGAGTTATTACAGTTCTGCTCGAAATCGTTCTTCGAAAGGTCGTCAAAGTTTTATTAAGAAGGTACTTACAAGTTGCAAGGGTGACTTTAGTGGAACTATTATCATCTTAACTACTTACATCATTCATCATTTAGATTTAATTAAATATTAACGAATTCCGTTATATTAATAACAAAACCCTGACTGGAATATAAATTGCAGGCTTTATTAAATACAATCAACGCTAAAAGAATTAAGTCACTCACCTTATTATTCCTTCTCCTTTCCTCCTCACTCTTCGAACGTTCCACTTCCCAGGGCTCTATCAAATGAAACGAAATGAAACATTAGCGTCAACAAAAACTCTTTCTAATTTTTAACTAAATTAATGCATCTAGCTAAAAGCGTACTTGTTTAAGTTTATGGTTAAAAATAAAGTTTGAGATTTATTAAAGCAAGACAAATAAAAATATTTTATATGGCGCAAATTACGCTCCATAGTTTTATTTATACTTTCAATAACACTTTTGGAGAATGCGCCGGGGTCACGATTCAAACCCCTTGAGCCATTCACATTTTTTACAAAAGAAATATCTACATGTATTATTTCATAACTTGAAAGTTTTTAGCATTTACTTGAAACTATATTTAAACTTAACTTATTATTCAATTATTTTTTCGCTCAGTGTATAATTAAAAAGAAAAAGTGTGTGGGTTTTATATAAAAATTGGGTTCTTTGAGCTTTTTTAAATATGCTTATTAAAGTTTAAATGAAGCATTTTGTATATGCATATTGTAAAGTAAAATAGCATTACATATAAATCGAAATCTGCATGAAGTTTTAAATTAGAAAGTATGTTTTTAAAAGTTTATTTCGGTTTACCAATCATAAGAATTTTAATAAAACTTTGAGGAATTACAAACTTATCTCTTCCTAATTGCAAATATAACATTTAATTTATTCTGGAAAGTTTTGTAAAGCAAAAACAAAAAGTGGCAATCAAAAACGTTTTGAAAATAAATCTTCCGCTTTTAAATTTTATTATAAATTTTAATTTATAGTAGGGCTTTCTTATATACACACTTCAGCAACAACCTTCTCGTGTCAGCAATTTAATCGCGCTTCTGTCTTCAGCAATCTAATTATTCTGCTACTTTCTTCAACCAGCGCTAAACGAAACACGACTAATTTGTCTTTTCATGCCGTATTATAAATAAATGAATATAGGCAACGAACGCATTAACTCTAAATTGTACAACTTTTATTATCCCTTAAGGAATATAGAGTAAAATGTATCACCCATAGACCACTCAAATCAATTGCCGACTTTTTAAGTAGATGACTGGCATTCCATTAGCGAGATTACGGCGGGAAAGTATTAGGAGATTTACAGAGACTACGGTCAGCTCTGTTTGGTGAATGACACTGAAATTTTTATGCGGATTTGCTAGTCCCTTGTTACTAAATTAAACAAAAGCAAAGTGAATCCAACCATGATTTTTGCTAAGTATACTATAGTTATTTATAATTTAGAGATGTCAAAAGAATGATGTTTTCACCAAACAATTACGTGGTTTGGTAATTGTGGAGACGGTCTTTTAATATTCATCACAAACAAACTATTGTTTATACTTTTAAAGCCCCCGAGAGCAAAGCGTTATATAAGAAAGACGCTATCCCAAATCTACTTTTTGTAACACAGCTTCTTTACTGCATAAAACAGCTTTTATTTTTAAGTAAAATATTAGGAAAACTAGCCTCATTTAATTCACTAAGATTTATGATAATTTAAACATATTTTTGCACCTATAAAATTATTCCATGAAACCGCCTGTGCCTTCTAAAAATCTAATCTTCGAATTTGTCCCAAACATTAGTTTTTCTACAGTCTCGAAACCGGTAACCAGTTTATGCGCAAGCGTCAATTTTATAAGGTTACAGAATTGCATCTCAGTTAGAATCGTTTTATGATTCAAAATTGCATCATTTCGTCAAAACTGATAATAAATTGATCATTAATTCAACAAAATTATTTTTGGGTATTTATAAGATCCGATCGAATTGCAGATGAATTTGAAATTAAGTTATAACGAAATTGTAATTAAATTATGGTTAATAATTTTAAAAAAGGTACCGAAATAATTATAATAACCTTGTTTATAAAAGGGATTTAGCAAATTTACCAACACGATCAAGAACGGTAAACGTTTGCTTGGAATACTTTTAAACTAATGCGCATGATCGAGACCGTGCATTGGAAGATCATTTGCAAGTTTGGAACAAACCATTTTTATTTGTAGGATATGAATAAAACCGAGTAAACAGGGTGGACAAAAAGCTCGGTAACGTCCATTTATTTTTGAAAGGAAGATTTTTTGAGAGAAATTATTCAAAGAAAAGTTGTACAGTTGTAAGTGACACATTATGTACGAATATTACCAGGAACATAAAAAGACATATTTTCTTATTTTTATTGAATAAAAGATTTGGAAGTTACACGGGTTTAAATTTTCAATATAAAAAGTGGTTGCTGGTTGTAAAAGTTAAGTGACTATCCCACAACCTTCAACCTGTAATTTAAGGTCACAAGTGTTACTAAGAGTACAACTTTAATTTTTCAAAAATGCCTAATTTTAAATATAAATGGGCATTGACAGGCTCTTCGTACTGGAATGATTTAATAACCTCCACAACTTCCAGAGCATTTATTCAAAAACAAAATGCAAATATGTTCTTTAAAACTCTTAAAGTAAGCTATAATAATATGCAATAAAAATGTATGGTTGATGTTCAAACAAAGTTATGAGATTATCACGTGATTTTTAACTTGTCATACAAGGTCATAGCAATATTGTTAGATGATGTTTCACTAAGAAATGTACAACTTATATTTGAAAGATTTTTTTCAAAAGTGCTTCATTTCGAAAATAAATGGATGTTGCTGAACTTTTTGTATTGAAAATTTTTCTTTCTTTTTTAACTTTCAAAAATAGGTTTTGTAAACCTCTAAACATAAGCTTTAATATGTAAAAAATTTAAAAAAAGTTAAGTGATATTTCTTGACTTATAACCAGTTATTCAAGGGCATTCCTAAAAATACGTTACTAATGACCGATCTCACCGAAGTAGTACTTATATTTTGGAATGACAGATTTTGTATTGGGTTCCTGTCAATTTAGACATTAAAGTAGTTCTTAAATTTTAAGTCGTGTCGGTGAGATCGACCATAAGATTTCAGAGTTGTACAACTTTTCTTTGAAACATTTTTTTCAAAAACTCATCGTTTCAAAAATAAATGACAGTTGCCGAACTTTTTGTCGGCTCTGTATAAAAAAGGTTTTTAAAATGATTAGGACATAACCAGGAGTTATCAAAGAAAAATATGTAGAAGCATAAAAAAATTCCGATACCGGGAATCGAACCCGAGCCTTCTGGGTGAAAGCCAGATATCCTAGCCACTAGACCATATCGGATATTAAAAAGCTTTAGTGAATATTTTTTCTCATGCGCATATTTTTACAGAAATATAATTAAAGTAGGACTAAATTATTAAAACAAATAGTGACATAATATCAGATTTCTTTACTATCAAGTATAATGACTTATTTTATTCTTAATAAATATGGAACAATTAAAAAAACTGTATGCTTCAACGACCTGAGTTTATACTCCTTATGATTGATTTTTGGTTTTTGAATGAGTTATCACATAGTTTATGTTTAATTTCCGTGCAGAATAATACAATAAGCCCCTGGGAACGTTGATTATACCGGGTGGAAACGAAACACAGGTCACCTTATAACTTCTTTATTTATGAAAATTAAAATTTGACTAGGTTGTATGATTCAAGAAAACACATTTTAGGCACTAAAAGTCTTTTCAATACGACGTTTTACCGGAAGTGACATCAACTATTTTTTCAAATGAAATACCCATTTTTTTGTTCATAATATGAAATTATTTATAAAGAGTGTTTATGATAAATTTTTTTTTGATATTTTGAAAAAAAAAATTTTTTTTCCTCATCCGAAGTTGATAAAAACTACCAAAACTCATTCCAAATAATACAAATGCCTAAAAGAATTGTATTTTGTAGAATTATTTAAGCAGTTTTTGAGATATTAATTTATGAACTTTTTTGAGTAACGTTTTGACAAATAATTTTAATACGGTTATTTTGGTATCCCATATATAGGGTGTAATCAATTTACATTTGCCAGTTTTTCAGATTTTTTTACTCGCGAGTTTTCAAAATTTCAAAAAAAAAATAAAAAATGTATCAAAAACATACTGCTTTTCTAAAATAGTCTTAAATTATGAACAAAAAAATTAGGTGTTACATTTAATAAAATAAAGTTTATTTCACTTTCGGTTTTATTGAAAAACATTTTAGTTGTGTGTTTTCTTGAACCATACAACATAGTCAAATTTCAAATTTCAAATTTCCATTTTCATGTTGTATGGGACACCAAAATAAGTAACTTTTGTTATTAAACATTTCCAGAAAATGAGGCGTTTAGTTAAAAGGGCAAATAAAAAAAATTGCTTGAATTATTTATTTCCAAAAATGTAGCAGTAGGAGATATTTGCATTCATATCACTTTGCTTTACAAAATTATAAGATGGACGATGAATAAAATTCTTGAAATATGTTATTATTGGGTAAAATTTTCTCAAAATATAATGCAACACAAGATAATTGGCGAACACGGCAAATTTTCCTAACACTGTAGAGGTGCTAATGGTTTTTGAATTTTGGTTTATAATTCTACATCGAAGGTGGCTTTACTTTTGAATATGATAAATGGTTTTAAGGTAAATAAATGAAAGGAATTAGGATTAAATTGGATAACACTTAAAGGATTTACATGGGAGTAAAGTCTTGTATAATAAAAATTAATGCATGAAGTTCAGGTTAAGATTTAAGTTAGAAAATAAGAGCATCTACTGAATTTAGAGGAGGGGGGGTACATTTTAACGAGAGGCATATTTCATAAAATTTAATTTTTCCGACATTTAAAGTTGTGTATAATTTGTGTTTCGGTTACGAGATGGCAGTGAATAACACAACATTTGTCAATAATGACTTTATTTATCTCACTGTATCAAAAGGACTGCAAATCTTGCACTTAGAGTGATTATTATGTAGTAGGACCGGGCAGCAAACCAACTGGCATTGAATCAAATCAGAGGCTCTAAATTTTCCTACCCACACTGGAGAGTTGTATTAGTAGTGGTCCCTACTACAACCCTCCAGCCAGTAGTAGTAGTCCCTACTACAACCTTCCAACATGGGTAGGAAATTTCAGCATCGCTGATTTGATTCAATGTCAGTTAGGTTGGAATTCCTGTTTGCTGGCCGGTCCTACTATAGTAGTATTATTTTGCGTGTAAACGAACAGTTTTGAACAATTGAAAATTATAGATTATAAATAAACACCAAAGATTATCAAAGAATCTGGTGGAATTTATGGTAACTGATGGCGACTCTTGAGATAATGTAAATTTGGAAGATCTTGACTCCCATGAACTAGAAGAAATAAATTTAAATAACCTAAGAGAGGATGATTTTTCCTGATAAATTACACTCTAAAAATCAGTAGGATATTTTATAGATCAACTTGAGGAATATACTGGAAGTGAATATAACCTAAAGTTTTATCAGGGACGAAAAATCATTCAAATTTGATTTTGTGAGCATGCTGAAACAAGTGATCTCAATCTAAAACTGAATAATTGTAGTAATGTATCTTAAATAATTTTTTTACTATATCATCAAAACTATCCCATACGAGGGATGGATTTGAACAATTTTTGTATTTTTGAAGTTGCTGATGTTTTCTTTTACTTAGTTATATTCGTACCACCATGTTTAACCCAAAATACCTCATGGAATCTTAACGCCAATAAATTCCATCTATATGTGGTTCTATTCGATTCAGATGAGGAGACTGCGATGGCCATGCCCATACCATAGAACATGTTTCTGATTGATCCGTTAATACAGCTTTTAAATTTAGAACAAATCAAAACCAAATTTATATCAGTTATCATATTTTTTTGCGAGCTTTTATAGGGTAGTTTTGTTGGGTACAACTTCCCACCCACTTTAGATCAACTGTTATAATTCTTCTTATTGGTCCAAAATAACATTTTCCATTGTAGAGGCCAATAAACTATATTCATAAATTGGGGACAATTTAAAACTACTTGCTTAATAAGTAAATGCATTTTCTCCGAAACTGTACATTTTGTCGATATGAAAGTAAGTTTTTTATGTAAAATTGCTTCAATACTGATAATTTGGAAACAAATGCATTCCTTAAAAAGTGATGAATTCATTCAACCCTCAAAATTATGACAAATGATTTAAGTGGGTAAGTATTTGTACCAAATTTGATAGCCGGAAAGTAAAAAGTTATCATATAAATGTGCAATAACCTTCATTTTAGTAATATTTTCGAGGGAGTGTAGCTTGCTTATAAAGAAACCTTTACTAAAATGATTTTCTTCCATTATCCTATTTTGACTTTTAAAATCACCCCTTTAAATATTAACTGGTAAACCCTAAATACAGTGTATACAAGATTTATACCCGGTATTTATTATGAAAGTAGATAAATAGTTATTTATGCAACAAGTGCAAAAAGTGGTTAATATGTGCACGCGATATAAAAATTGTAAAACGAGACCGTAGGTCCAGTTGAACAATACGTTAAGTGCAAATTTACTTTTTGCACTAGTTGCATACACTATTTTTCTACGATCGATGATCATCAACCATTGAAAATAATAAAATTCCCTATAACGTGAAATTAATGATATATTGACATTTCTAAATTTACTGCATCGTTTTCTATATTTCTAATCAGTTGTCAGTGCATAAAGTCATGCCTTTTTGCACTAGTGCAAAAAAGCTTTACTTAAGTCATGCTTTTTTTGCACTAAGCATGACTTTATGCACTGACAACTGATCATAAATGGCCTACTTTTTGCAAGATCGTAGAAAAAATCATTTAAATTAATTATTTAAAAGTCAAATTCATAAAAAATCAAGTATGCACCAACATAAAAAAAGGTACATGTATTTATTTTATAACTGTTCAAATTAAAATATTAATTTAAGAAGTTTTAATTTAGTTAAATACACTAGTTATTTTTTTAAATTAAACACTTAAATTGCAAAATAAAAAGTTAGTTAACAAAAGCATTAAAGTTGTTGAAGTTCTTTAAACTTAGATAAAAGTAATATAGGTACACATTATAATAAAAGTGTACAATTTCTCATACACAAATTAGATCAAAAACTTTTTTGCATTAAAAAGTTGGTTTTATGTTATGAAATAAGTAATAATAGATAAATTAAGTACCTAACACAATTTATTTTCAGTAATGTAGGATGTTTTTAAAATGTAAAACTTTTACTCGTTTATAAACAAAATTGAAAAAAAAACTTTTATATTTCATCAAAATTGAAATTTATTATATTTCAGGTAAAAATGTTCAATAATGAATTTATAAAATTTAATAAATCTTGTTAAAATTAAATTGGGAACAATTAAAAAAATAAAATTCGCTTGTTGAAGTAATGGAAATAATTTTGAGCAAAGTGAGTTATTAAAACGGACGTTAAATTTCGTATATAATATAAATACTACATATTGCAGTTCGATCTAAAACCATTAACGAATTTTGTGCACTCTGCTCTTTTATAAATATGAGGAAATCTGTTCATAGAACAATTTCTAAAGCTTTTAGTAGTAAATAATAAAACGATTTTGAACGTACAACACTACTTTTAGTCAGGGCCAACCGATGTATTTTATACATGCTTATCAGTAAATGGAAAAGTTTACTTTATATCAAACGTTCAAGAAAAGAGATTTTACCAGAAAATCGGATCTTGGTGCATTTAAAATTTGATTCAATATTAACATTTTAAATTGCGCTTTTATTTTATGATTAAATTTTTTAGCGATTCTTGAAAATTAAAAGACTTGTAAGGGTCTGGAAATTCATAGTTGGATAATTTAGCGAATTGTTGGTAAAATATTCGTAATACGAGAGTAATTATATTTCGTATAATAAATAATTTTCATCGTGAAACTTGATATTGTGGTTTATTATTGTGTAACAAAATATTAATAAATTATTTGAGAAAAGGAAGTATTTTAAGAAAGGTAGAAAAATAATTAGGTGGAGGTATAAATTTATGTGTGACTACTTTACAATAATATTATCTAATCTAAGATGTATGATATTGAATTACCTAAAATTTAATTAATTCAAGTAAATGTGGAAGACCACCGGCGTCGGTAAAGATTTAATCGTAAGAGCTTAATCTTTCTTGTATAATTTTGATCGATGAGCTATTAAGGAGGTTAGAAAACATTATTAAATTACAATTTTAATTTATTTGAATTGGTTTTTTAAAATTGAACCTCGCTTCATTTTCCGATAATTAGTTTATAGCTTGGAATTTTTTAATTAAATCAATTCCGCATCTCTAATCAAATCCAGCGAAGGTTTTTAACGAGTTGTTGTATAGTTGGAATCATTATTAAATCCACGCCCGTATCTATTTACACGCAGAGCTATTAATATAATTTATTAAGACAATTACTAAACAAAATTCAGTTTAAGATTTTAGCAACGTCGTTAAAATTATTCCTCGGCGTAGTAAATTGCGCTCAGTTTATCAGATGGTGTGTACCTAGGGAGCCCAAAGATGACAAAAAGCTACTACTACCTGCCATTATAAATTATTTAATGCGGTTATTTCAGATTAGGACATTACTCGCACTTATTCTAGAGGGGAAAACTTGCGAAAGATTAACGCAGACGGTTCAAATAAGCTTTAGCGTTTTAAATTGAAAATTATCGCCTTCTTTTGCTATTATTTTGTCGTTGTTTGAATTTACGATCTCATATTTTAAGAAAACCTACCGAATTTCACTTAAAAACCTTCATTCATTTCAATGCACAACTTGAAACTAATTTTAAAAAAGCTCGCGAGAAAATAACTCAGCGTTGGTTGGAATAATTCTTTTAAGTAATTAGGTTTCGAAAGAGCAAATTTATGGCATAGTTGGCAATATTTGATGGGTGAAGTAATGTGGGATATTATTCTAATTATGGATTAATGTTTAATAACAAAGATAATTGAGTTATTAGTAAGGGCATTCGGACGTGCTACCATATTCAACACACACCGCCTCAATGTTATTAGATCCGAAGATATTGTTCAACAGCCATCATCAAAGCTTATCCGTCCAACTATTTCAATCCCAACTCAACTATTTGCACAACATATTTGCTATTCACGGTTGCAGCTAGTTGGAGAACTGCGGCAACTTTAATAGGCACCATCTTTATAAAAAAAAATTAAGCCAAGTTACACACTGACATCTCCAAGTAACCAACCCAATTTAAACTAACGCGCACTTTGCAACATTTAAATGAATTACGGAAATTACAACCATTTACTAAAGATTCCAACGAGATTACCTAAAATTACGCGCAATTAAGACTTTTCTTTATTAAAAAGTAGAAAAATAAAGGTAAATGATTGTAGGACTAAAGCTCAGTCAAAAAAATGACTAATAGTATTAAATTTCATAATTTATTGTACGAAAATTTATAAATTATAACCAAATATAATACATTTAAAAATTGAAATGATGTATTTGGCTTAAGCTTCCAATGGGCTTGAAATTTATTCTGACCGATAACGAGATCGTTAAGTATATTTTAAAAGGAACATTTCTTAAATTTATACATGATGTAGAATATATGCGATTTATCAAGATAAAAGAAAGACAAAAAGCATCTATATAATCTCCAACCCAAATCATTATACTAAAGGGCTTAAGAATTGAGCACGTATTTCTAAAAGTCGAAGTTCTAATCAATACTCAAATTTAAAAATATTAAATTAATTCAAAAATCTGTTTAGTCGAAGCATTTTTGTCAATTATTTGAAATTTCGACTACGTATAGATGGCGCTATTTTGACATAGATTTTCTAACATAATGAAGGAAGACGAGTAAAGGTTTTGCTATGCTTTGAGTTTTTATTGGTTTTGGCAACTTTATTAGTGTTTATAGCATTTTTGGTAACTAAAAAATTGATTTATAAGTACAAACACTGCTTTATAAAATGACCACTAGGACCTCTATCCTCGTTTTTGTGGAAAATATATCCTATAGGAAAACATCCGGTTTCCATAGAAATTTGTCAGAACAATCAATGAGTAACACATATTTTGGCGGAACTTGCTTTCTCCTATGGGATATTTTATCCCCGAAAATGAGAAAATAACCCCAGATGTCGTATCTCATATCCGAAAAGGCGAATTCATTTTTGAGTTGTAATTTTTTTTTCAAAACCAAATTATAAGCTCCAAATATACATTTTGAAATCCAGAAACTTAAAAAACTCTAGGTGATCACGGATAATTTCTTTTAGACTCCTGGTTGTGGTTGCCGTTTCCAACCGTAAACATCACCTTCTTCAAAGAGTTGTGGTTTTAATCCGTGATCATCTAAAGTTTTTTTAAGGTTAAAGTGTTTTCTAACAATATTTTTTAACGTTTAGACACCTGATTTTAAATACCGTGCAGACATAAAGTAACCCCCCCCCCCCCCCCCTGCTAACTTTTCAACGGATATGTTTTTGATTCTGAAAATTTGTCTACCTAGGAATCTAATTGCGAACTTTCGAATATAGGTATTTTTGATTTTGTGGAACTTCCGGTTATACCGGAAGTGGATGGTAACTTTCTTATTTTAAATGGAACACCCAGTATATTTTTGCATTTTCGTGTTCTCCATAAAAATACCATTAAATTGACCTGGCATAGTGTGGTCTACGATTAATACTTTCGGAATTACGCCCATTTGAAAATCGTATTTTTATGCAACTTCATTTACACCGGAAGTTGGACCCAACTGCCCCAACTTCATTATTTTAAATGAAACATTTTTAAATTAAGTTAATAATATTAAATTTAAACAAAATTATCTTTATTAGTAAGTTCGATAATTTTGCTGATTAACATAACCACCTTCAACGTTTTGACAGTAATAAAATCTACAGGAAATCTCTTGGATAAAAGTTTTGCTTAAATTTAATGTTATTAACTTAATTGCAAAAAAAATCATTTAAAATAAGGAAGTTGGGGCACTTGGGTCCACTTTCTGGTGTAAATGAAGTTGCATAAAATTGCGATTTTCAAATGGGCGTAATTCCGAAAATATTAATCGTAGACCACACTATGCTAGGTCAATTTAATGGTATTTTTATGGAGAAGACGACAATGCAAAAATATACTGGATGTTCCATTTAGAATAAGAAAGTTACCATCCACTTCCGGTATAACCGGAAGTTCCACAAAATCAAAAATACCTTTATTAGAAAGTTCGCAATTAGATTCCTCAGTAGAGAAATTTTCAGAATCAAAAACATAACCGTTCAAAAGTTAGCAGGGGGGTATTTACTTTATGTCCGCACTGTATGTACATAAGATTTTTGATGTTTCTGACAAATAATTCTACAATTTAAACAAGGGAATAAAGAAGGAAATAAACATTTTCCGAATTCAGTTAACAGGTTGAAAACGTAGAATTTTATCACTACCATCCAAATATACAGTTTTATCAAACAGTCAAAACATATTGAGGTACATACATTTTGTTTATGAGGAAAATAATTAACATTGAGCGCATATAATATACAAGGTGAATTTTTAGTGGACAACGGCCTTATAAATTTTAGAGATAGGAAAAAATGAATTAGAAAATTGCGTGCTTTGGTTTTGACGTACACGAACATAAATTATTTTTGTCTATACAGGGTGTTTAGTAGATGACGCGAGAGCTATTCCCTCATTTTTTAAATAAAATATCGTACATTGATTGATATTTGCATTATCTCTAAGATGACGTACTTTAACTCTAATTTATAGAAAAAATTAAAGGACAAATACGTTTCAATCCTTTTAATCATTTTCAACCGATGCAAGAGCTCGGTAAAAATTATTTTGAACATCATATAGGATCTTCAGTAAATGGGCCAAAAATCAGCAAATGCAAAAGTGATGCAAAAGTGGAAGCGTGGTGGTAATATGGAAACGTTGCCTGTAGAGTTTGACAGTTGTTGCAATGTTGTGGCAATCGCTTAAACCTGTTGCTAAGTTCAATTTTTTAGTTCCTAGGATTGCCGGCAGTGGGTTCGCATAGTGCTGTCGGTGGAGAGTTCTCTCAAAATTTTTCTCAACTTGTCAATATTTTAAGAAAAGTTTTCAAATTCGGTTTTATCAGATAACCTATTATGTTATTGGATAATGGGCTATCAAAAATTGTTAAGGAAGAAAAACACTACATTCTTGTGCAATTAAGTAAATTAAAAACCTGAAAACTTAACTTAATTTTAAAATCTACTATGACGACGTTGGCAATGTGGAAGACGAGTAACATAAAACTGGGGATAATGTATTGTATATAGATTAGAGAATGTAAAATTTTTTAGTCTCATAAGGAGTATCTGGTAAAATTTAAAGGCCTTTAGTTAGAAACATTTAATGTTATTGTCCATTGCAAGCCATATAACAAATTTAAATTAATAGGTCTTTAACTTAAATTATTTGACCAGAAACTGGGCATTAACCCTCTATTGTATATTTTAGTAATGTATTATAAATAAATGCTTTGATATTTTATTTCTTGGTTTAAAAGTTATTCAACCAAACTATATACAGTACATATATATAATACATATATATGTTTCCACATTACCAGCACATTTATAATCTGATTAAGTGTCTGATTTAAAAAAAATATATTATTTTAATTTATTTATTATTTTATGGTAAAACTAAAAACAGATATTATTAATAATTACTTGATGGAGGTTTATACAGATTTTTGAAAGATTTCTTGGATAAATAAAAAAGATATTACAAGAATAATAACAAGGTTTCCACATTTGCACCACTACCTCTACAGAAAATCCAAATTTTAAAAGAATTGTAGATCCAACCGACATTTTTTAATTTTAATAAATTAAACATATTTGATAAATGAGATCCAAAACTAGTAAAGTTTGGTTTATAAAAACAAACTAGCTATTTAAGTTTTAGTATTTTACCAAGTTGTGAATAACTTCATCAATGAGGCCATCAACTACTAGAAAAAAACTATTTGACGTACAGAACCAAAAAGCAAACTGCCACCACAAACACATACTGAAGACACCACTCGCAAATCGGAAAAAAATAGCATACAGATATTGTAACGCCATGACGTCACTATTCAAACTACAGAAACAGAGTTACAAATTCATAAATATCTGACAAATCTGAATGTGTACTGATCAAAGCTAACCCAGTAACACTACATATAAAAGACAGCACCTACTGGACATTTGTAATACCCTCCGAAATCATAGCCGTGGATTATGATACTCAAGTTTAGTTTCAAATATCAGAGATGGAGCTGAGAAGCGGTAAGAAACATCGAGAATATTGCAAATTGCATCATCGATGAAATCTATCAACACACAGAAAAAACAACCTATCATCTAGAAGCAAGTGTACCTGCCCAATACCTGGATGTTCATTAGAGATGAACCCACAAAAATTATATTGACTTATAACGGTAAAAGAGAAAATATCACACTTGTCAAAAACTCTTACCGTCTACACAAAATACATTCCAATAACAATAAACTCTTTGGTAATCCAATATAGAAGCAAAGTAATAAAATATGAACTACCTATGGGAGTGTCAGATATCAGATCACTTCAGCAAAATAAAACAGAAGGAAGCCCATGCCAAGAACATCTCAGTGAGAACAAATGGTAACAGATCAAAACACGCAGCGTCATCAGCAGCTCAATAATTGTAATCATTATCCTATAGTTGTTGCAGCCCGACACATGTGGAATCATAGCAGAACAGAGAAATCATCCAAGGAAGACAGAAACCAATTAAACTAAGAAATGGTACAACTGAAACCAATAGTCTTATCTACCCTTACAAATCTAACAATAAGAATCAGCTCGTTCTCTTCTATTACTTGGGTGAAGCACGGACTCCTCCTAAGCGCCAAGTGACCATTCCCCCCTTCTACACTACTTGAGTCTAGCAGGCACTAATCTTAAGCGCCATGTAGTTTCTTCAAAGAAACACACCTAAGCGCCAAGCAACTGCCTTATCAACCCAAACAAAAACACAAAAATAGCTCGTTCAATATCTATGATAACTTAATATTGTAGTATTGTAGAAAACTACCTAATAGGAACTCACCTTCTTGATTATCATTTAAATGGCCAAATTTATTATAATTTGCTTCTGAATGAATTCCTGAAGCTACTCACCAATATTCCAAAAAATATTAGACGAAAGATGTGGTTATACGTGGACAATGTAACAACAAATTTTGTGATCGATGGATTGCAAGAGGGGAACCTGAGGTATGGCCATCAAAATCACCTGACCTAACTAAACTAGATTTTTGTCGTTTGGGGATAGATTAAAAGTTTGGTGTATCAAGTTCCTCCCATATCCAAATCTAGGTAGCTCTTTCCTGCGAGGGTGAACTAAGGACATAGGAAAAAGGACAAAATATTGAGCATATGCATGCATGGTGTTCGATTTAAAAATACCTTACTTCAACTAAGAATCCAAGCAAATTTTTTAGTAATTTTTTTATCTCTAAAAATGAAAGATATTTCCACCTTTTTCGCACTCACCCTCTAGATATTGTAAGTTATAAAGGGTTTGATTTAAGTGGGTAATCCGTAACAAAATACCATTTAAATAATATAATTAAATATTATATAATTAAAACTGAAATGAAAAAAATTATATTTTTATACTTTGATGAAGAAAATGTTTTATTCACTTCAAAGGAAAGTGTATATAAATTTATTTTATATCACCCATATGTATGTTAAATTTGCAAGAAGAGTAGAGTGCGAGAATAAATGTGAATTTAGCAATAAAATGCTTGTAAATTTCCTACAAGCTGGAAATAAAATAAATTTTATTTCGAAAGCATTAAAACATCCTTAAAAACTTTAAATGGATCTGCCTGGCGAAACACATTTAACAAATAACTCTGATAAAATTGCAGAAGAAAAATTTGACCTACATATGCAATATATAAAACGATCGTTACTTGATGTGAGTTTTCCCTTTTCCCGAAAGTTGAAAACACTTTTTTGCGCGACTTTTTTTTCGACGCGTTTCTTCTCGTGGACGGCGACGTCTGTCGATATTTCATGAGGGCACCTGCTCGTGATTGTTTCGCCATTGCGACTTCCATGGTCCAGACCAGTTTTTGCACTTTGACATCCACTTTTTCCACCCTGATAAATGTTATCGCAAGAGTTGGACATGTGTATTACACTTTAATATATAGTTTTATGATCTAAATTTATTGCTTTCACATATTTTTACATGTCACATATTCAGATCCCCCAAAGAAAGTGCCACCTTCGCGGATGTGTTTCTCAAGAATAAATCTCATCTTTTCTTTATTCTCGACACGTGTCAAGTGTTAGTTCATTTATTTAAAAATATTGCCGTACAAAAACTTTTGGGTGGTTTTTTCCTATTCAAAACTTTTAATATAAGGTATAAATTTATACACAATCATAAATTTTAAAATACAACCATATTCATCAAATATAAAAATATTCCTCACCAAAAATTCTAAAAATAATACTTTTATATAATTATATTGAAATACCCAGCGCATTGTATGATATCTCACATTCTAGAAATCTAATTAGTTTCATTGAATGGAAATATGATTTTATGCATTGTGTTAAGAGGAGAATAATAATATGCAGTTTCATACGTTAATTTCTGACTGCTTCAAACCAACTATTCGATGGAAATTTAATTTACACACACGGTGTTAATATCACACTGTTGAATTTACCACTCTAACATTTCCTTGGTGTAATTTAAAAATACCTGTAATAATATGATACCTTCAATTTATCAGGTTTACTTTTAGGACCAAAACAATAAATCCTCAAATTTTAAAATATTAAAGTAACAATATGTAGTGCATTAGCTCTTTCAAATAATTTATTCTTTCAAACGCGGAAGAGAATTGGTACATTCACTCATTGCTGGTTAAATAAAACGCTAATGCAACAACAAACAGCTGAACTGTTGCCTCTGCACAAACAACAATTTATATTTGCCACCGGACTTCTCACAAGACTATAAAGCAGCACCTTTGGAAAATTATATATTTGATGGAGGATGCTACAAGGAAGCAGAATCTGCAAAGCACGGGAGAGAAATGATACATTCACTCATTGGTGATTGAATAAACCGGCATTGCTACTACAATCCAGCTGAGTTGTTGTCTCTGAACAGAACACAGTTTAGAATTGCCACCGGACTACTCACAGGACACAAGACTGTAAAGTAGCACCTGGAATATTGCAATATTTGATGGAGACCTTCCCTGCAGGAGATGCTACAAGGAACCAAAAACTGCAATCTACGGGAGAGAAATGTTAAATTTACTCATTATTGATTAAATAAAATGCTATTGCTATAACAATCCAGCTGAGTTGTTGTCTCTGAACAGAATATAATTCAGAGTTGCCACAGGACTACTCACAGGACACATCACTGTAATGCAGTACCTTTGGAAAATTGAAATATTTGATGGAGATGCTGCAAAGAATTTTCGGGAAGTCAACCACAGAACTAATAGATGTATCCACTCACTCTGTGAAGGACTTTTAACTTCTAGTACGGGCACAAGTATTAGAGACTATAAAATGAACCAGTATGTGGGCACAATAAGCCTTCGACAATTGATTATAGTTTGGAAATCCAAACAGTTAAACTTGTATTACTGGAGTTACCAAATATTATATTAAGGATTAAATCATTCACTTCTCTCCCTAGGTACATAAATAAGTATTACACTGATAATTTAGTAACTATTTTGTTGATGAGGTGATTATAAAGAACTGTCTGACATTGCATATGATAAATTTTTGCTTATTCTAAAGTTTCCAAATTTACTATAATAATATTGAATAAAAACTGTAATAGGTGTCTAGATAAGGGGCATTTCAGTAAAAATAAGGTTCCACATAAACGTTTTTTAGAATAATAATTTTATTTTAATGGTGGCTGAAAAGCGATAAGATAAGCTCTTTTAGCACATAAAAATTTTAGTAACTCAAAATAAACGTGTTTATTGTGCTTCCCATAACGAGATGATATCGAGCCATAACTTAGGCACATATTGTTTGTTATAAAACAATTTTACAAACGACCTTGCTAACAATGTGCGAATCACGAGGGATCGTAAACGTTTCGAATAATGGCGCTTTACAGCGACATAACGATAAATAAAATAATAAACGCAACCGTTTGGTTCGCCGGCCATAAATTCAGTCCACTAAACTTACTTCATTACGAATGAATATTTTAGAGCTCGAAATAAATCAAGGAAGAACAAGCCTTAATCGTATTAATCTAGCAGATTCTGCGCTATACAGAGTCCTTATATAAAATACGTTAAAGCTCTTTTCTCCTCGACAAAACACACACGTTGCGCTTTAACGCGCGCTAATGTCCTGCATTTTATTGTAATCCCAAGTTACTTTGAATCTAACGAGATTTACATGAAAACCGTTTTAAATTTTATTTCGATTATATGGTTTCGTTGAAAGTTAAAAATTTAACGTCTTCTTTATTTTTAAATCTCCACTATACATTACGTTATACGTCCAGTTGAAGCACTTCTTTAATAAAGCAAATGATTTCAAATTTTTTAGTTATTTTATTTTAGTTTCGTTGAAGTTTAGAATTTTGTGCTTTTCAATTGTAAGTATTTGTTTGTATTTTTAGGTATTTTTCTGCTGAATAGTACCGCTTCTGTTTTCTTCTAGTTAAGACTCATGCTCTGGTCCTTAAAATAATGCGGTGGCTTGGGTTTTTAGGTATGTTGTTAATTAATATGTTCAAAAATTGTGGGCCTTGAGATGATTCTTGGGGACAACTGCATTGATCGGTTGACAGTTCGCCATGTACAAGAAACGAAGAATTTCCGTATCTCAGTAGCTGTATAGAATTTTGATGATCTTGATCGATACGTAGTAATAATCCAGTTTAGTCAGTAATGCTTCGTGGTTGACTTTGAGGAAAACCTTTTCCAGATCAAGGTTGACTAGCTGTGTGGAGTGTTCTCAGTTGAATTTCGTGGTGATAGTTTCGGCAATTCTTGGAATTTGATGAATTGGCCTTCTATTGTAATGTCGTGTTCAAAAATGTGATCGTCTAGACCGCTTTTTAATAAAATTTCCTTTAGCTTGCTTACGATGTTTAATAGGCCTGTAGTTTGCAGCCTGAATTTTCCTGCCTTTAATATCGGAATAATTTTTGCTTTTTCCAGAAGTTCCAGAAGTATTCAAGATGAAAGCAGGCGTTAAGTAATACAGTTACTTTGGTCAGGGTATGTATTATTTCCTCATTAATTGCCTCAATTTCTTAAGTTGTTGTGGGGATCTTAGGCCGGATTTTCTTTTGTTGGCGAATTTTATGAACTCGTCAAAACGTCATCATTTTCAGCCAATTCGTCATTATTTACATTGTTCTTTTCGCCTGAATGATGACGTTTTGGCGAGTTTTAGAATCCACCGTAAAAACAAAATCTCACCTCTGATCTGATGATGGTTCTAGCAGTTTTAAATTGGTATCCGTTCCGAGTGGCAAATATGCATTTTCCAGTGCATATACTACATACAGAATTCCGAATGGTATACGTGCGTATGCTGTACTTCCAATCGGAACGCTTATATGTATGCAACATGCTTCTGTTTAGAAATAATATTTACTTTTTATAAATAAGTATATAAAATATAATTGTATACCTTTTGAGCTCATTTCCATTTCTGAACTTACAGCAGTCAATTGATCACGACAATTTGTTGAATATGAAATTCCTAAGGTTGGTTGCACTGACAAGTATGATAGAAATACGTGAAAAAAATGTCATACCGGTCAGTCCAAGCTTGGTTTTAGCTAATACCAAGTTTAAACTGTTTCATGTAACATGTCATATTGTAGATGTCTTATTGTAGTCTCTGAAGAAGGTTCAAATAAACTACCAAAACTAGTCATAATCGTTCTATTCTTATTGTTTGATTCCAAAATTCTACTACTTTTGATATTGTGTTTTTGACATTAAACTGTTGATTTGAAACTTTTAAGTTATCCGCAACAAATTGAAAGCTTTAAAAACTAACTACAAACAACAGGCAGGCAGAATAATAAATCTGTTTATGTTGGGTTTTTGTGCCATCTAAAACCCAAATTACACATTACTCATGCCTGCATATGAAACTACTAAGCTAGAGATGAGACACGATATGTCCCATTCGGAACAACTCGGATGTTGTATACCGGGTGGAAATGAAAACCGGGTCACCTCGATAACTTTTTTATTTATAAATAAAAAAAATTGAAATTTGGCTATGTTCTATGGTTCAAAAAAACAAATTTTATGTGTATTTTTTATTTTCGAAATCACTTCCGGTTTCACCGGAAACACCATGAACTTTGTTTTTTTAAATGTAACATCCCATATTTTTATTCATGGCTTAAAATACTTTTAAAAAAGAAGTATTTTTGAGATATTAGTTTTTATCTTTTTTGTAAAAAAAATTTTTTTCAAACAAAAAAAAAAGGTTTTCGAAGTCGGTGAAAAGTACCAAAACTAATTCTAAATAATTCAAATACCTAAATAAAATTGTAATTTGAAAAAAAATTTAAGTGGTTTTTGAACTATTAATTTTTAAACTTAGTTAATGAAGATTTTATCAAATATCTCACTTTTTTTAAATGCAATGATGCCGGGTCATTCGACTTTTTAAAAAGAGGATTTTATAACGATTATTTTGGTACCCCATATGTAGGGGTATTATTTTGCATGTGCCTGTAATAAAGATACTTAATAGCTATTATTTGTCAACTTAAGAAATAAATAATTTTACTAGTTCATTTAGCGTTCTCCAGGGTGCACCGCGTGGAAGCGAACTAGTTTTACACCCCAAAAAAACGTAAAAATATTCATCAATAAAAAATGATTAATAAAATGAGAAGAATGCAGGTAACAACGATAAAATTACAAAAATTGTTCAAGTAAATTAACTGCTTTTTATGTTATTATTAAACTTATCAAAATGTGTGATATTCAGAAAATGTCAATGCTTTATTCGTGAATATTAAATAAATTTTGATCAACATGTGGCGTCAGCCGTTTCTGTTGAACAAATAAAATTCATAAGAAACATTCAAAAATTTGATAAAGTTTAAACAAATCAGTAATCGTCCAAACATCTTGTGAAAAGTTGTATAATACATTAGATTACTTTTTTGTTTAGATAGTTTTAATTATCAAATCTTAAAAATGTTTTCGCGAGATGAACAAGTTGACATGTTGCTAATTTACGGTGAATGTCGAAAAAATGCCATGGCTGCTAGTGTACTTTATCGCGAAATATATCCAGAAAGACATCAGCCACATCTTACCTTCTTTTTTAAACTGGAAGCCAAATTTCGTAGAGAACCTAATAATGCTGAAGATAAATTTATAATTAATCATGAAAGTGAAGTTGATATCATAGCCTATGTCGAAGTTAACCCAACCTCTTCTTCACGATAAATTGCTTTTGAATACGGAATAAGCCACACTTCAGTTCTAAAGATTTTACAAAAGCATAAGTACCATTCCTACAAATACCAACTTCACCAACATTTGTATGAAGCTGATAACACACGGCGTCTTGAGTTTAGCCAATGGTTTTTAAATATGATGCGAGAAAATCTACAATTCAATACACAAATTTTACATTCCGACGAAAGTAATTTTACCAACCTAGGATTGTTTCATAGAAATAACACGAGGTATTGGTCACAAGAAAATCCAAGGCTTATTCGAGAAGCCAATTTCCAAGTAAGGTTTAGCTTCAATTGTTGGATAGGAATAATTGGAACCCATATTATTGGTCCCATATTTTTTGAAGGGCATTTGAATGCCCAACGCTATTTGGGTTTCCTTGAAAACGAAATTAATGATTTAATTGAGGAACTACCTTTAATTAATTTGGGCGGAATGTATTTCCAGCAAGATGGTGCCCCTGCACATAATGCAGGAATAGTGGTGGAATATTTAAATAGACATTATAATAACCAGTGGATTGGAACTAATGGTCCAATTCGATGGCCTCCGAGGTCACCCGATCTTACCCCGCTAGATTTTTATCTTTGGGGAAAAATTAAAGATGAAGTGTATCTTACTCCACCAGATACATCAGATGAATTAAAAAGACGCGTTAGAAATTCTGTCAATAACATTACTCCAGAGGAATTAAACAGAGTAATTCATTCTACTATTTGTAGACACGAACTTTGTATTGAAAACAACGGAGGACATTTAGAACAATTTTTGTGATTTTATCGTTCGTCTCATTTTATTAATCATTTTTTATTTATGACTATTTTTAAGTTTTTTGGGGTGTAAAACTAGTTCGCCTCCACGCGGTGCACCCTGGATAACTCTAAATGAACTAGTAAAATTATTTATATCTTAAGTTGGAAAATACTAGCTATTAAGTATCTTTATTACAGGCACATGCAAAATAATACCCCTACATATGGGGTACCAAAATAATCGTTATAAAATCCTCTTTTTAAAAAGTCGAATGACCCGGCATCATTGCATTTAAAAAAATGAGATATTTGATAAAATCTTCATTAACTAAGTTTAAAAATTAATAGTTCAAAGACCACTTAATTTTTTTTTCAAATTACAATTTTATTTATGCATTTGAATTATTTAGAATCAGTTTTGGTAATTTACACCGACTTCGAAAACCTTTTTTTTTTTTGAAAAAATTTTTTTTTTCGCAAAAAATAAAAACTAATATCTCAAAAATACTTCTTTTTTTAAAAGTATTTTAAGCAATGAATAAAAATATGGGATGTAACATTTAAAAAAACAAAGTTCATAGTGTTTCCGGTGAAACCGGAAGTGATTTCGAAAATAAAAAGTTTTTTTGAACCATAGAACATAGCCAAATTTCAAATTTTTCTATTCATAAATGAAAAAGTTATAGAGGTGACCCGGTTTTCATTTCCACCCGGTATGTGTCGCTCGGGCCGCACCTTTGGTGTTGAATATTTTTGTCACTACAGATGATAATTTTTGGTAGCATTTATATGTCCTTTTCGTTGAGATGTTTGTCTGTTTCTATCCACTTTTTTTGTATATTTTCTCTTAATTATTTTTGGATTTTGTTAGGTGCTACTTTGATTTTTCGGCATCATGTCATTTAGTAAAGTTTTCTTGTGAAATTTTTACGTTTAATTATATTAATTATATCGGCCGAAAGTAGGTAGCACTTTTTTTATTTTAGTTTGTCCTTTGGAGACTTCGAAGGCTGTTTTAATTTTTGCACTGAATACCTAGATATTTTCGTCTATTGTCAGTGTATATGATGGTTTGATTGGATGTGCAATTTTTGAATGCCGCCTGAAATTTAAGCCAGTCAATTGTTGCTTCTACTTCTCTCTTCTATACCTTGTGAAACGTTGGTTTCTAGCAGTACTGGACCATGGTCTAAATTTCCAGAGGTTATAGTTGTGGTTAAGGTGGGTAATGGTACGTCCCTTAATAAGAAAAAGTCAATAATGTTACAGTTTCTTGATTCGTCTGGATATATAATTTGTAGTCTCTCGTTTCTAATAAGTTTTTCAGTTATTTGCCAGAATTATTTGTGGTGTCGCATTTTCACTAAGGATGTTTGGAATTAATAAAGTCCCCTCAATTTATTATTGCAAGACTCGCCTAATCCAGTTTTTTTATAACTTCGATGTCTATTGTTTTAGATTGTTGAAATAATTTAAAAGCTCGCTCTTAAATAACCAAGTATTCCGGTGCCGGGCCGTGTACTCGAAACCCAAAAAATAAGAGCGGCTTATTTTTTTGCAGGGCGCATAAAGATGGCGGCATCTCATTTCCTTCAGTAATAAATACATCTGCAAAATTTGGTATAAATATCTACAATGGTTAAATAGTATTATACAATTTTATAAATCAAATCGCTACAAAACCGGGAAAATCTATAAAATATTCTAACAAACTATTAATAGTGCTTAAGAACGAACGTTTCCAATAATCCTTCTTTACCTTCTACAAACCCCGAGAGCAAAGACGTTCCCACACTTTCATAAAATGTATGTGCTTCTTCAGATGTGGTCGTAAAACGAGAGGAAAGACGGCATGGCTTGTCATTTCAGACACATTTATAAAACCATAAAACATGTACGGTAGAAAGACATGCCAATAAAAAAATACAATCCAAGAGAAAGTTTTAGTAGGTGGCAAATTATTTTATCATGTAAAAATAACGAATTAAAAAAAATGTTGAAGAAAATATGTGCGAATTGTAGTTTTTTCATCAAATAAATATTTTTAATATTACACTGGAGTATAAACGTGACAGCTTTTCTGGGTGACACGCTTTTCCAGCAGGAATAAGTCAAATTTATCCCCTTATATCTAGTGACATTTAATATAAATACCACGTGGCGTCTGGAAGTCGAAATCTTCCTAAAAATTTTATTGTCACATATCCATCACAACGTCTAATCCAGCCTTGAGGGTATTCGGGAAACTGACGTGCTACAACATTAAAAATTACTCCCCCAAGTTGCAATAGTGTCAAGTGCAAGATACCTTGGGGTGCGGAGAATTCTCGTTCGGAAGCTGACATGGAAATTGGCTTTATCTCCGCAAAGGTATTTCAATGAATTTATCTAATTAAATTGAAGAGTGCGGTTTCTGGAGGTGCAAAAAGAGCCCGAAGTAATTAAAACTTTAATTTACATTTTGATGTAATAGAGTTTGCTTTTAAATTCATAGATTTTTGATTACGAAATTCCGGTTGTAATCAAGTAAAGATTCAGAGCCAGCCGTCTGTTCGATTTTCAATTAACTCATTAGGTCCCGAGAAGTTGCCGTAATTATATTTCCAACTTTTGTTGGTATTAGGGAAAGTTTATTATAAATGTAAACAGGAAAATTGTAAAAGCTAAGAAGATTTTTTTGATTCCCGGCAGTAAATTGATTGTAGTTGAATTAAGGGCCTAAAGTCTTGTGCGGACATTGATTGGTGGATTGTTAGACTCACCCTTCAACCCCCTCATGTAACAATTAAGCAACAACAGCACCACTCACGTTCCTTAACGAGCGCTTAGGCGATTTTAACTTCCGACCGTGCCTTATCTTCCTGCAACACTTGCTCAACTTAATCACGCAAATAAGAATAAAAATACATTACCACACAACCACACCTATAAAAACTTCCGAATTTATTATACACTAAATTATTTTTTACAACTGCATTATGCATTTGATAACCTCGTTTTAAAACCAACCCTCGCAATTTCATTTAACGATTCAAAGTGGGTAGAACCATTTTTCGGGAGAGCTTCGGTTCTAAATTCCGATCAGGCGCCCGTGGGAAAGGAATCCGGTTGCGCTTAGTACAAATCTTTATTATCTGAACTGTCTCTAACTCAAATATCTTATTGGAGGATTTGTGGTTTCTGCACACCGCACTGTTTACTGCAGTCAGAAGGGTGTAATTCTTTCAGGAAGTAAATCGACGACTTTTTTACGAAGGAACGAAACTCATCCATCAACTTCATTTGAGTTTGCGGTTTTGATGCCCTGATCTTTAAAACTTTGTCAATATAAATTCGTTTATATTTTTGACATCGATAAATTTCAGGAAATACAAGTCGAATTCCAACTTTTAATGCTTTTACAATCGCTATCCTAAATAAATTTACTGAAAAAAGTTATAAAAAATTTAGGTGCAGGAAGTGGATATAGTTGCAGAATTTTATGGCCGTGAAGGGACATTTAACGGTGTATTCTAACTGTGCGTGTTATAATTTACAACAAGAAATGTATTGAATTTTATTTTTTATTGTCACATATCTTACTTCCTGCTACTGCAGTATTACCTAAAATAATGTAAAATTCATGTAATATTTTGAAACTTAAAACTATTTAAAAGTATTGCGATATTTATTTACATATTAATAAAAACTAGCGAAAAAATTATTATAGATAACATGATTATTTGTTATAAAGTACTTTTATCATCAATAATTATTGGTGTTCTTGTATTAGTTGTGCTTCAATGATTATACGTACGAAGTAATCAGAGTCTTGCTATCAAAACGTAGAGTCAAAATTTTCTAGTTTCCAGGAAACTTGGAACTTTATTTCTTCTTCAAGATTTAGACAATGGAACTATGTGCCTCACTTTTCTTCCAGCCATAAGTGTGAGTAAGTTCCACAAATGAAGGAAAGACAGAACAAATAAAGATCTAGGACCTTTACCAGATCGCAGATAGTAGAAACTGAAAAAGGAGAGAAAACAGAACTACAACTGAATATTTGAACTTTTCATAAATTTCAATAAAAACGTTCAACTTAGATAAAAATGACTCTTGGTTTTTCATTGGAGAATGCGAATGGAATTATCGGGTTTAGAAAGTAACGAACTCACGATTAAATCACAAAGACTCTAGCAGTAAGAATAAACTAAATAAAAATCTCCCCAGAAGAGCCACCCATTTAGACTTCTTATCCAATGAATTAGAAAACTTAATAAGTACTTGACATAAAATTAACTTACTCATCACTTACAAATTTACTAATACACCAAACCTGAACTTCGGTGTGAATATATCGTTCAGGGAATTATCCATTGAAATTAAAGTCATAAGGGGATCTATAATTAAAGCAAAGCATCTTTTCACCATCATCCAATCTAGAACTTTTCCTACCACCCTTTGTAACTGAACTTTTTCCTAATATCTGAGGGGTCAGAAGGAGCAACTCGATTTTGAAGAGACTTAGACCGTGAAGAATTAGGCGAAGCAAGTGAGGATGGTATTTTACTCGATGTTGAGAGACGTGAGGTCTTATCCCAACTGACAGCATTCGTACATGAAGATGGAACTATGGCTGGAAGACTAGGCTACAAAGAGTCCTGGTCAATTGTAGGAAAATCAAACGAAGAAAATAATGGAGACCTGGGTTTACAGACTGATAAAGCCTCAAATAATAAGCAATAATTAAAACTCCTATCATCTTTAATGTTCTTCTGCATAAGTAACTACGGACAGATACGATCTATATACATTTAGTCCAATTCAGTGGTCAAATTGTTACCCTTGCAAAATAAACAAGTAGGATTATCCTTAGATCCCTCTAAGGACCCGCACTTATTTAATGATTAGATGTACATGTAGGACATCTTTTAGAAGAATTGAGAAGATGTCTTGTAAACCTCAGGCACTCTGATGTTTGAATAAAACAAACTCGATAGTTTCCTTCTCTTAATCCTAATGACAAATATTTGAGTTTTTCTGTTTTTCACACTCATGTTCTCAATTCCCTTTTTTGTAATCGACGTACTCCTAACTCCTCCACATTACCATCGCATACAAAGTTTTCAAATAATTCCTCGTCAGAAATCTTGATGTCGATTTGCGAATGACACCCTTGCAAATTAGTTGGAATGAAGGACTTAATCCTACCTTGTAAGCAGCAACGAAATAACTATCCAGAAAGGAATTGGGACGTTTTAGATTACTGAATTCCCTATTTCTTCCCTTCAATTCAATTTTCTTCACCACGGAGGAAATGTTTGAACAACAATCTTCGTATAAAGTGAGAATTAAGAGGCTTATCAGTGTGACAACTTTCTGCATAGGCCGAGCACGGAAGTTGATCATAAATGGAAAATGAAGAGATTGGTCATCAACTGAGTTTTTTTTACCAACTCTAATAATATCACCGCTATTAGACGAAGAAATTTCCACCTGACTCGACACCTCCATAACTTTGCAAACTCTTTTGCTCTTATCAGGGATGATAATCTTCATAAAATTTGAGTCAAAATAGTAGTAGTATATTTCATATTAATTACCAACATAAAAGAGTAGAAGTCAATCTCAATTATGTTAAATAGATCAGCTGCATTACTCTGTGTCATCATTAAAGTAACTTCAACAAACATTAACAATTTCTAGGTGACATGAAAGTGCAAACCATAAAACCATTTGATTCGGAAGACCCGACGTTCCCTCCTCATTGCCATCCTCGAGGAAAGACTGTCACCTAAGGCCAAAGTTTTATCCACCAACAGCCATGTCTTTCATTGCTTAAGTCTAATAATTGATTCAAAGTAAACCAAAAGTTGCTCTATGATACCAGGAGACATGATAAAATAAATCGGAAGTTGTCTTTTAATAACTTATTAAATGGTACCTTATCTGCTGTGAGTGTAATAATGTCCCAGAATTTGTAATACAGATACTCTATGGCTCCTGTATCTTCTGGTAGAGCGTACAATTGTCATAGATTAGTTGTAAACTACAGGAATTAGTTGTCATAAGATTAAAGTTTCTCTATAGTTTTTTAGAAGTCGGTTTAATGGGAAAGCACACTCTTAAAATTCTAAGAACAAATAACAAACTGAATGAAGTTTTATTTTGCTAAATAGTTTGTAATTTTTCTCTTCGTTACTCCCACGTTAATGCAAAATTCATGACCAATTCATAAATTGCTTAAACACTTTTATATATTTGTTTTTTAAATAAAAAAAAATAATAAGGCAAAGTTATAATTTTTTAAAAGAAAACTAAACAGTTTTAATTTCAGGAAAAATCATATTTATTTTCAATTTTATAAATGAAAAGTTTATACTCCTTGCATCGTCCGTATTTGTATTAAAGGTTTGTTTGGTCCCCAGGCGCCGTCTGAAAATGTGATAACACGATGTGTTCGACAAGGGACCAACATTATATACCTCTTCGAACCAAAATTGAAAAGAATATTTGCACGTATTTACTTTACAACATAAAAGTTAAAAGAAATATGCCTTGGGTATTATACACTTTTTATTAAACAGAGATTTAGTCATTAAAATGATTAACTTTACAAAGAGTGAAATTGTAGTAATGTAAAGTTACAATTTTTCTTTGGAAACAACGAACAACGAGCGATATTTTTTTAAAGACATCACGTTCTCTTGAATTTTACCACATGAAAGGGAACAAAACGAGAAAGGAAAAAAGCATTGTGAACGAATAAAGTTTTGTCGCGTGTGCTTGAATCCTTTGTAAGAAGTCAGTCAAAGGCAACTCTCGTATATATTGACGGAGCTGAATCAAACCAATAACATGGAAAATAGATGGACAGAGGAGACCTATCTGAAATGGGATCGCGCATCACAAGATATCCGATTGATTTTTAGGTCCTCTTTAAGGGACACTATTGAAAGAAAAACTTTCCTGCTATGTGCTTTATTCAGATTTATTATCTCATGAATGATTTGCAGGATAATTTATGGCACCTAAAACTATCCTACAAGTCCTTGCTCCACATTATATATTGGGAACGTAATAAATTACCATAACAGCATTATAAAGTTAGTGGTCAAATTATTGTCGAATATTTTTTTGTCATTATCACTAATACATCCATCAAACATTTTTAGTATTCCCAAACTTAATTCAATGAAGACTGAAGTAAAATAATAATCATTTGTTTACAATCACGATCACGATCAGGCGCCGTAGAGAAAATCCGTTCCATCAGAGACGTGACCATAAGTAGGACGGTCCAAGTTTGTGTTCCAACCAAACTTAGGTATTCATGGTATCGTGTTCGGTATGGTACGGTCACTCCAAGCAGCAGTTACTGATGGAACTGACCTCATGTGCATAAAACTGTTCCAACAACGGTGTCTTGTGAGATAGACTTCGGATGTAAAAAGTTGACGCAAGCGCATAAACTCGATCCATTCAGTTTTGTTACTGTTTCATGACGGTCAGAAGAGTCGTTGTCGGAACAAAGCTATTGTGAACAATGTTGTAATAACAACAAAATTTACTTCAATGCTGTTTAATTTGTTGAGGAGCAGATTAGTAACAATAAATTTGCAGCGAGGAGTAAAAACTGCGGAGAATATTCTTTTATAAATATTTCAAACGTTAGTTAAACGTGTAATTTATATTTTTAATATAAAAAGCTCTTCTTCTCATTAAATCTATTTACCCGAGCGTAAAAAACACTTGCCAGTGTTTTTGGGATTTTATCGCTCCTTAAAAACTCCTTTGGAATTCTAATGATTCGAAAGAAAAATAATGAATATAATTTGTCAATAAAACGTCCTTAAAATAAATGGGTACATTAAAAGAAATTAATGTACCAAGTAATTGTTACGGATGTACATTTATTAATTTAAATTTAAAATTTTGAATTAAAATTACAAACAAAAGTTTTTGGAAGTATAATGATAATTGGGGAGTTATTTCCCGTGTTGTCTTTATATTGTTCTTTTGTAGCGTCGTGCTTTTTTTTTAATTTTCCAACAGACCTTCGGAATTAAATCTGCTTCGTTTCGCACTTATTTAATAACAATGCTTGAAAAACTTTCAGACGGCTCAAAATCAGAGCTTTCTGTTCGCCAGACTGGTTGTTGAAAAGTTTTAAGAGGGAAAGTTGTCGCAATAAATATTTTTGTAATCAATCAAATTTTAAACCCAACTTTTTATTGCCTTACATTTTACAAACAAGATAAATCTTATTAAAATTGTATATACAAATAATTTTATAACTGACTTAAAATGTACTTATAATATTTTTTTCACCGGCTTATCACAATTATCAAATCTATATCCTTATATCCAGGCGACTGGTGTTGTATAAGATTTCTGTCTTCGTTGAGCATTTGCACATCAATCATTCACGTACCATGACGTGCACGGTTTAGTGTGGCTAAACTAAGTGATGACACTGAATACTTGTCTAGGAACTGCCATCCCTGCGTTTGTTTTATAAACTTGATGATTTATTGCCCAATTCTTGATGTTTGAGTTTGATTTCAATTCTGAAGAGCTAAATATTAATTAAAGGAAATATTAATTGCTCCTTATTTGATTGATTGGGTTTTAAATTGCACGAAATTATGATTTATTTAAAATTTTAACTCAATCCTAAACTGCAAGTCCTTCCTCAAGGGATTTTAAAAATGTCAACGTATGTTTTTTCGTGAAAACTCCAGGAAAACCGTAGATTTTTGTTTCTTGACTCTATTTTTAGAGGGAAGTAGAAGATCATTTTTCTCATCAAGGTCTATCAATAATAAATATTGGATACAAACTCCTGGGAGTAAATTCTTTGGTATGACGGAAAATTCTCTGCGAAGCTTCAGAGGTACTATGTAATATATAATACCACCCCTTCCAGACATCATAACGTAGGTAGCTACGTAACGACAGTGTTTATAATTCATTCCCTGGTGTGTGTTGAGTTCAGCAACCAAAAACTGCTAGGTTTAATGAATATGGATTGAATATAACAGTTGTAAAATAATTTGAGGTGGGTGAAGGAAATATATATTCGAGTTAGTACAAGATTTTACTTAATCCAGTGTAACTTTACATAATCCCTTCAAAACCAACACAAACTTATCTCTAAGTTGTTTTCACCTAAACTTTCATAATCTTATCAAACGCTATTTGAGGAAATTTAACAAAAGTATACAAGGAAGAGATTAATAATATGCGTAAATGAAATTGTTTCCATATAACATT
Source organism: Stenus bimaculatus (assembly GCA_963971135.1). Classification (NCBI taxonomy): domain Eukaryota; kingdom Metazoa; phylum Arthropoda; class Insecta; order Coleoptera; family Staphylinidae; genus Stenus; species Stenus bimaculatus. The sequence goes on along the minus strand of OZ020183.1, from coordinate 40,519,456 downwards.
TTATACCTAAAATCTGACTCATTAAAAATTAAACTTCCTTTCAGGCTTTTTTTCGCGGTGGTAATAAACTCAAAGTCAGTGTGAGATTAAATTCATTGAGCACGCAAGCTGTGCAACGGTCACGCACTTTATCCTGGTTGGGGAATCGGGAACACGCACGCTGGATGCGAAACACGCTTCCCCATTTTTGATTGATCTTTTGTGGACGTGTCGTCAATGTGCTTTTTCCGAAAAAAACCTGGCAATTCATACTTTTCATACTGCCAGAATCATTTATTGCGCTTCGAACTGGATTACTTCCGAAAACGTACGGGCCATTTCTTATAAGTTTGGGAAACTTTACGGACAACTTTTTAAACCGCGAAATAATTGTTTAATAATGCATAAAATTAACTTCGAGTTTTCTAAGTTAATTTATGCGGGTTTAGTGTTTGTGCCAGCGTTGAATATAGGTCAGGCTGCACGCTTTCCTTATTTCAATTCATATTTTTTTTGTTGCTTAAATTTTAAGTAATATTCTTAAAGTTTTCAACTTTAATTTTAAACTCCTTAACTGTGTTTTAATTAAAATTAACTTATTTTGTTCTGCAGTACTTATTTGAACAAACATTTTATTATCTTTCACTAAAGATCAATTAGCAGACTTTGTACTTAAAAGAATTGACAGTTTTATTTTCTGTCATAATTAAACAATTAAAAAACTAAAAAAATATTCCTTCAAGATTATCAAAATTAAGTTTTCATACATTATAATTATGTGTAATCCCGTCAACAACATTTCTGTTGCATGCATTTTTAATTTTATACATAATTCTGAATGTACTTAATTCGCTAATTTCAAAAATAGTAGTAGATCCCGTGACGGAACGTGGTACCGGGGTAGAACGGTAAAGAGGTGGGGTGCTCGCTACAGGTGACGGAAACACGCGAGCTTCGCTCAATATGGAGAAGCCGCTGTAAATGTCAGAGTACGCTTAGTTTGAATTTTACTGAAGGATGGAGAAAATTCTAATTTTTGCTCGGGGAAACCATGGTATTTACACTATACTATTTCTTCTTCTGAAAATTACGTTACATGTTTGTTTCAATTTTCAATATAATGTTGACTAACTAAAAGTCTAGTGTTAACTCAAGGCCAACAAATATCACGGCCACAATACTTATACAGGGTAAAGTTTGGAACCAAGGTCATAACTTCCGTAAAAATTTTTTTTGTAAAAATCGCTCGGACAGATCAATTTTTGTTTTAAAAATGCCATCTTTTGGAATGAAAAAAATATTCATGACGTCACTGATAACTTTACTATGACGTCATCATCAATTTTTTTAAATGGAAAACCCTACTTTTTTTACACATTTTTCATAGACCTTTTTATCATATTAATGATCACATAAAAATATTTAAAAAAATTTCAACCATTTTTGAAAAAAAAAAAAAAAATTTACTCAAAAAAAAAATTATTAATTCTCAATGAAAATATGGCAAGAAAAATAAATTAAACTAATTTTTAGTTTAAAAATAACAAATTATTATTGAAAATATTCGAATTGTTCTTCTTTACACAATTGGAATTTTCTTAAAACTAATTTTAAATAAGTTTTAATGAAAAAGGTAATTAAAATAAAATGTTTGAGTAATAATAAACTTTAAATAAAATTGTAATTTATTATAAATTTGAAAAAGCTTTTGATATTCAAAATTTATTGAAATAAAAATTGCATTTATAAAAGTGCTTTAGTTGACGTTATTTTGTATGGCAAATAAAATTTTAAATCCATTTACCAATGCTTGAATAGCTTACTTCGTTTGTTTAATAATTATCAATAATTATTAAGTTTTGCGAAATTAAAAATGCCTGGTAGGATACGGCGATAGAAAAAGAACCCATGGGGAAGCTTGTGCTTTGTTTAATCAGCAATATCCAAATAGACCGCAAATCTCAAGATCTACAGTAAGTAAGTTAGTTACAAAATTTGCAGAAACAGGATCTGTAAGAGATTTGCCTCGACAAGGACGGCCTCAATTGAATGAAGAAACCAAATTAAATTTATTACTTGCGATTGAAGAAAATCCCAATATTTCAACAAGAGATATTTCAAGAAATAATAATGTGGATCATTCCTATGTCGCAAAATTATTAAAAAAGGAAAAGTATCACCCATACAAAATAAATCCAAATCTAAATTTTTTAAGTAGTATAATTTTCTCCGATGAAGCTACCTTTCAATTGAATGGATCAGTGAATCGACATAATTGTAGGTATTGGTCACAGGAAAATCCTCATTGGGCCGTAGAATCCCATAGTCAAAGACAGGGAAAGTTAAATGTATGGGTGGGAATGATTGGCAGACGTTTTATAGGACCTTACTTTTTTAATGAAAACCTTACTGCCGAAAGATACTTGAATTTTTTACGGACTGATTTGCTACCAGTTTTACTTCGTATTTTCCCCAATTATGAAAATCGCAACATTCCTAACCAAAACATTTGGTTTCAACAAGATGGGGCTCCTCCACACTTTGGCAGGGCACGTTTCCCAACAAATGGATAGGTCGGAGGGGACCAATTTAGTGGCCTCCGCAATCTCCCGACCTAACGCCCTTAGATTTTTTTTGTGGGGACATTTAAAATCAAAAGTTTATTTCCATAGACCTAATAATTTACAAGAATTGGAGCTTAGAATTAGGACGGAATTGCAACAAATTGACGAAGAAGCTATTAACAATAGTATTCAGAGTGTCTACACTCGAATGGGACAATGCCAAATGGTCAATGGGGAATAATTTGAACATTTTCGTTAAAATTTGTTACTTGTAAATTAAAAATTTACTTTTTTTTTGTAATATTTTCATTGAGAATTAATAATTTTTTTTTGAGTAAATTTAATTTTTTTTTAAAAATGGTTGAAATTTTTTTAAATATTTTTATGTGATCATTAATATGATAAAAAGGTCTATGAAAAATGTGTACAAAAAGTAGGAGTTTCCATTTTAAAAAATTGATGATGACGTCATAGTGAAGTTATCAGTGACGTCATGAATATTTTTTTCATTCCAAAAGATGGCATTTTTAAAACAAAAATTGACCTGTCCGAGCGTTTTTTACAAAAAAAATTTTTACGGAAGTTATGACCTTGGTTCCAAACTTTATCACCACCCTGTATATTTTAAAGAACGTTACGTCGGGGCACAATTAGTGGGGAAGAATATTAAAAGACACTTTTTATTTCATTCTCAGATGGTGAGTACATATCAGATATCAGAAAAATTAGACGGCAGTCCTTCTTTGGAACCAAGCTGTTGACGCGGGCTATATTGGAGAAATAGGATACTTGGCATTAAAAAAATGGGGAAACATGCCATGTGCTAGTCTAGACAGTGATGAAGATGATAGTGTTTTCATCTGTAACTGTGCCCTGTAACAATAATTAGTACCCCCAATGTGCCCCGGGGGTGAGACAGAATAGGAAATTTCCTATTTTTTCAGACACTCTAAAGTGGAATCGAAATTTTTTTCACAATCCAAAAAATTTATTCCAAGCATTTTTCCCAAGATCTGGGGGCCGTCAGAAATGCCACCATTCAATTTCGAAATTTTCTAGTAATGCATAGGGAGCATTTATATGTCTTGTTCAAAGCATTTGCATATTGTTTAATTATTCCTAGTTTGATGTGTAGAGGAGGTCTTTGGACACAAGTGCTGTATAACATTTAGACTACCTGGAACCAGATCACTCCATAGAGACCAACCTTTCTTTGTTTAATGCTGAGCGTTTCCTTTGCTATTCTATAAGGAGAGGAAACAGGGCCATTTCGTGTACCCATTTAGTTAGCCCAATTAAAAATTGACCAGTTTCAGGTCCCTACAAATATATTCGCCGTACTTTATTTGATCCATATCTATGGAATTGTCGAATATCCTTCTTCACTTTGGTTAAATGTGCAAAAAACCTAGCTTATTGCCGTTAGGTAACAGAACACACTTGAGAATTCTTTTGATGAGTCTATATGGTAAATAGGCGCCATTCATTTGAGTTGTACTCCTGTAAGCTTAATGCAGCAATTAGACCAGAAATATGATTAGAAAATAGAAGAAAGAAGAAAGAAAATTCTTCTCACTGGTGCGGTGATAATATTTCTGATGCAGACAAATTAAAGTACCTGACAAAGTAATCAAGTTATTATTATATTTTAATTAAATGTCCTAGAAACTCTGAAGTCACTTTCCAGATCAAAGTCACTCTCGTCGCACCCCGCTATCACTGATTTGCTTCCTAACAGACTTTAATGACTTGTAAATGCATCAAAGGAACTTCGAACAGGTCGCCAGTTTGGATATTTATTATAATATTCACTAATAACGATCATTGTGATGATTTGATTTTCACGCCAAAACATTGGGGATCGGTACTCTCTCTTTTTAGTGGCCCATAAACGCAAAGATTCAAATTCTATACACCAAACTTGGAATTCGTGATTTACTATATGTTTATAATAGAAATCCAAAGCAGTCCATGCAGGCACACTTTGTGAACTTTAATATTTTCGTATTTATAGTGCACGTGAGAATACCTGTATCTCAAAAACTCTAACTGCTAGAGAAAATCTGAAGATGGACTCAAAATCAGTGACGTCCAACAACAATTGTCATGCAACACAAAAATTTGTAACTCTATGGCGTGTTGTTTTTTTCAGGACTTTAAGGATAAATTTAAGAGTATCTAAAAAATGGATGAAGTTTGAAGAAAAATTAATTTATAAATTATCAATCAAACTCAACATAGTCTGATGGGGAAAAATATAACCAGATCCTGATTTAAATACTCCGAAATTCTAACCATGAAACTACAATATATAAATATAGAAAATCTTAGCTTTGGAAAATCCTGAAATATAATAAATCGTGGAAAATCATTTCTGGAAAACTCAGCTCAATAGAACAGATTTTAGAAAAATTCGATACAGATTAGTTATTTTTTGAACAATTCATCATGGTTTTAAGAAAAGTAATACTTATTGTACTATATTTTCTCGACGAATTTTGGGATAATTTTTTTTTCATCCTACAATTATTCCTAATACCTTTTTGCAAATGTGGTCTTGGGATTCACTAAGTCGAAGAAAGAATACACCGGGAATAAAACAACTAAACCTAATATTCAGTAAGCCCTTCTTGATTATTAATCACATCCTGATATCTCTGCATACTCAGGTTGAGAGCATTTAGCTTAGGTTGAGGAATTTTTGATAAAATTATCGAGAGAACTTCAAAGTTATGAAAATTATCAGTCCTACTTCTAAGTCTTCTTTTAATAATATCGCGTGCGTGTTCAACCAGGTTTGAATTAGGATATAGACCAGGCCAAGTAAAACTTTGACTGAAATGACCCATAAAATACGTGTACTATCGCTGTAATGTGTGCACTAGACAAAATGTTCTCCAACTGCTCCTTCATATGGAAGGATAATTGGCCCAAGAATATTTTTTATATACCTATCACTGCTCAGGCAGTTTTTTACCAAAACGATTTATGTTCTTCCCCTGATACTGATTCTGGCTCAAATAATGATAGAACTCTAAGTATCCACCACCTGGATATTCTGCAATCGTGCTATATTGGCTGTAGTCCTCCATAGTCTAATACGTCTTGAATCTGGATAAAACCCAAATCACGGCTCGTCAGAGAAAAGAATAGTACTCCCACACAACATATTCCTCAGCACAAGTTACAGGAGCTCCACGATTTCCATATTCTAATGGCCTGTACCTCAATGGTCTCCTGGTTTAAAATCCGATTGAATGAATCGGATAAAGATAATCTTCTTGAAGCTGTTTTTCATCAAGCGAGATAATCGTACGGTTCCTTCCAGCAGACAATTCCACAAAACGATTTTGATTTTCTGTAGTATAGAGACGTTGTTCTGTATGTCTCTCAGATACATCCCTAGTCTGACGACAACTCGAAGAAATTCGCGAAATTACGCTTTGAGAAGTGTGCGAGACCGCCTCAAGCGTCCCAACAGCTCTAAAGATTTGGTCTCTTGATAAATATTGTCTCTTCATGATAATGTATGTACATCAATAATGGTAGTTGATAAACAACTTCAACGGCACGTTGTTGAAAGAAGACTAAATTCAAATGCAGTTTACATTTGTTTATGCAAGTTTTCTTCGAATTTGATGGGATAAATGAAAAACACAAAAGAACAAGGAAAATAAACAACAACTGCTCAATTTATTTGTAATATTATGTATTTATTTTTACTTATTTCATTTTAAAAAAATCAAAATAGATATGATCAAAGCCCAAAGATAAATATCTCTATATTTTGTACAGATGTGTATTAAGAAATCTTGAAGAAAGTATTCTTCATCTACTGACAGACTATTCAGAGAGCATAGGATGTCTTTGGGTCAATTACTGGATGATAACACTTTTAGAATATTCGAGGGGTAATTTTATGTTTGCTTAAAATACTTTTTCTTGCGGTTCTTTCTCTAAGCTGCAAATTGAGTGCTGGAAGACTTTCTAGCCATCATGATGTGAATGATTTAATTAAAAGATTCCATTTTGGAACAATTAGGAAATAGTACAGATGGACACATTAAGTTTGCTCTCGAGTAATAAAATGTTTATATAATTCCTATATTCTACTTGCTACAAACCCTAAAAGGAAATTGCATTGCCTAAAATGTTTATATTTCCAGGTGCAGTCGTAAAACGAGAGCAAAGACAGCATGTACGAAAATCTACATTATAATAGGTATTGTAAAAAATATTTATACCAATAAAAAAATTATTAACATGACTCAAAATTCATGACTAAAATACGAAATTGTTTAAAAAAAGCACGCGCTTAAATAGTCAAGTGTGCCGATGTCGGGCCGTGTACAAAATGTACGTGATTTTAAAAAATAAGAGAACTAATTTTGTTTGCAGGACGCATGAAGATATAGGGACATAATTTTAATTTACAATAAATACTAATTAAATAGACTTCGATTGGGATTTTCTAACAAAAAAATTAGTTGTCTTAAGGCCGGTTTATTCACCTTTCAGTAAAGTGCTCATTAGCGTTACTGACAGGAATGTCAACTGTAAGTGTATATTCACCTGTCAGTAGTAGCAACCTTTCTGTAAATTTAGGTTACTGGATACTTTAATTTACTGATCAGTTTGACCTCCCAGTAAAGAGATAATGAGAAGATTATAACCTCAAATTTGAAGAAAATTTCGATTTTTTTAAGTATTCTCTTTGGTTTTCAATTTTATAAATTAAAATAGTTAATATTATTATAATATTATATAATCCTCGCTGTCTTAGTTCAGTTGGTTCAATAATTGGATAATTTAAATTATTGGGGTAATCTTGAGTTTTTCCTTCCAGGGTATACTTACTGGAATTTCTACAACACCACCGGTTTTAAATTTTTCAGACTTTCCTTCGCGAATTTTTTTTTTAATCCATCATATTTAATTTTAAGCATTACAAATTTTTGATTCCCCGAAATAAGCGCGCAAAATTTATTAGTTTTTTATAATCTTTCAAAAGTCTGCAACACTTCGGGAACTTTCAGACTCCAAATTTTTATTATGAGATTTTTTTGTATAAGAAAAATATTTAAAACGAAAATCGAATCCTCAAACCATGAATTTAACCATGTTGTTTTAAGTATTGCCAAAAAAATCATTAATCATTAAAATAGCATAAGTGCCCAATATTTAAGAAATACGATATACTCTTTTTGTTTGTTATGCCCTAACAAAGATAAGAAGACACAAGAATTTAGACTTTTGTATATCAAAAAAACAAATTATAAAAAAAATTAATCGTTAATCGCTTTGTACATTCGCCAAAATATTTTACAGAAACAATTTATTTTTTACTCATATGTCATAAATGTAATAAAATTTATAAAAATTGAACAAAAGTGCAAAAAAACGCCAAAAGCCCCAAAAAACATTGTTGCCATGTCTCTTTCGTCGCAAAATGTACAGTAGTTACCTGACAGATAAATTAGAATGAATATACCCAATTTTTTTACAGGTGACCTGAAGTGGGATTATGTTTCTATCTTGATATTTATCAAGCTTTATAAAACACAAGAGGGGGGATATTCTCGAATCACACGACACAACATCGTATACGATATGACAAGGACAGACTCTTATTTTTGCATTTGAATGATAAAAGTCGTGTCATGTGTAATTCGAGAATAGCCCCCTATTGAGTTTTATCAAGCTTGATAAATATCAAGATAGAAACAAAATCCCACCTCTGTAACCTTACTGAACAAGTAACTAACTGACACTTTACTGGACAGATGAATAAACCGGCCCTTAAATTATAATAGTATTATAAATATACAAAATTTACAAAAAAATTTAAAATAATAAAAAAGTTATTAAAATTTTATAACTCAAGTCTCAATATTCATGATTTTCCACTTCAGGGATTAGATATGACAAACAATGCTCTGCCAATCCAGATACTGATTATTGTAAACACACTATTTCATCGGAACGGTCTGAATACAATGTTTCTCATGTGACAAAAGTTTCTGCAAAAAACATAATTAGTTATTAGTCTTTTATTCTGTTTTACGAGTTGGAAGGGAGTTGACGCATCTATGACGAAAAATTTTGTTGTTTTCTTTTTTGTTTTTTATTTGTGTTATTGATATATTTAGATATTTTTATTCCTAAAATAACTAAGTTTTTTTTGACTTATTTATGTAAGTAGGTATGTGAAAAATAATACAAAAACAAATAGACTAATAATATTTATCTTGAAATTGGTGAGGAGAAGGATGCAAATTTCGCGTTATAAATGAGTCTCATTTTTCCACCCCTGCGTAATATGAAAGAGTATTAGTTAGAAAATTGCGGAGCTGATGGATTTGAGTTTGCACTAATTAAATTTTGCTACTTCCCAGCCTCGAGTAAAAAGCGGCAAAGAGATGTGTAAGGATATTACAAGAATTACGCCACTGAAAAGGTAAAGATTACCAGTTTCGGCTAATGATGTAAAAAAATAAATTGCCCACTTCGTAAACGAATTTAGCAAAACGTAATCGTCAATTCCACAATTCCAATTTGAGTATTGGATATTGAAAAAATTAAAACGTCGCGTCGGTGGCTTTTGGATTGTTCGGTTTTCGAGGAAATAAAAGCAAATCTCTTTTCTTTAAGAAGGAGGGAAAAGGAAGGCATTTTACAATGAATATAGTGCGATACCGCGAGCGTCTACTTTGCTCATTATTACATATTTCACTGCGCTTTAGTACACTTGGATTAATCCATTCTGCAAGACAGAAGCCTTCTTTCTGCTTTCTTATCTCGGAAATTGTAATTTCGCAGTTTAAGAAAAGCAGGTTTTAATAGGGCGCGAAAAAAAAAATTAAGAAATACACCAATTTCAATAAAATACTGAAGTGTCCATAGATACATGATGAATATAATTTTTTTCAATAATAATAAAATAATTGATTAACATCTGTTCGAGATGTCGATTGTATTTTGGATAGAGGATGAAGCTAAAGAAATTGGGGCTTATTTGAATGACCTCTTCGTATACATATATGATTGAAAAGAGCTCAATTCCATCTGGTGCAAAGGATTTCTTGGAGTATCAAGATATCTAAACTTACCCCAGGTTTAAGTTTACTGTAAAATAGCTTGACATTGTTGGGAATACTAAAGAATATTTTCTATTAAAGACTAATGGAAAATAAGAAAATTTAATTATAAATTGTTTTTAATTAAATAATGTTGCTTTATATGCTATGTTAGCGAGAATTATTATAAAATTGTTACTAGTTTCCGTACATATTATAGTTGCTAAACTTTTGCTGCAATATGCTACTGGGGAAATTAATGAAGCAGGTACAAAATGAGACTCATCCAACTAATAAGTAATTAGAGGCGTAACAATTTGTATCCAGGTCATATACTAATGTAAAATTAGATTTTCATCCTTTTCTAAATGAATGTCCTGATGGGTGTTCCACGCGATGTAACAAAGGGCGCCACTTCGCGTTTAAGCTCTAAGATAAGGTCTAGGTTTCTGGGGTAATATTTGGGAGCTTGCGATATCTCCATGTCACAGTCCTCGTTGCAGAATATACACACGACCTCAATAATGCGTACGAGAAATGTGATTAATAGTAAATATGTAGCAGAGCTTAGATATTGTTATGGTAATTACGCAGCTGAGCTTTCCTTGCTACTAAATCTACATAACGCCAGATATAAGATAGGAACGAGTAGATAATTTGTGTCGTTCCATAAGGTTACGTTCGCAGATTGCGCCCTGTTGCTTTAATTTCTAGATTCTCTACCACGTATCGTTAAAATAATTATTAACGAATAAGCAAATTAAAAAGCCGCACTTCAAAGGGTAGCTTTCTATAAAAAAGCTTTTGATAATTACGGCAGGGCTTATATTTACGTTGTTGTATCAATGTGTTAATACCAGGGGCTTACGTTTGTTTGTAGTCACAACTGCATGCTAAAAAATACTGCAACGATAAAATTGCTTTTAATTTGAGTGAAAAAATTACACCCTCCAATGCAAAATACAAATAACTACTTAAAGCATAATAGAATATTAAGTAATTATTCTTTAAAATATAGCCTTTTAAATAATTGATTGCTTAAATAAAATAGAACTACTTCAATTTTTAATTAAAAAACTGAAGAGTTTGACTCATTTTGGAATTATATGCTAATTGCCTGATCTCGGTAGCACTGCAGCGCCCAAGAGGATCCTGCGGTTTGGTCTCATTATCCTGCTACCCGAATTGGGATACATTTCGTAGGATCTACATAATTGCATTATTTTACAACAAGTAAACTTAAATTTAAATGAAACTACATAAATAACTACATCTATCAGAAACCTTTCGTATTTACTCTATTTTGGGAATAGTTTAATAAACTCTTTTACGATCCCAAATAGAAATGTTTATACCCTTAGTTTGGACCCATGTGTAAGAATATTTAGAATTACGACCTCTTGGTGCACTTACACTCCGTTTAGCGGCGAGGAGATTTCTTGCGATAAGTTTTGGTTCGTAGTTTACGTAACTGCTGCTTTTGATGGCTTCGTTCCGAACCAAACTCGAACGATTTAACCCCTCGCTAAGAATTAGCTAAGCTAAATGCAGCTACTAAACGAAATGGACTTCTATTCCAGTTTTATTGCTTACCATTTCAACTAATTTCCCATACAACATTAGGATTTCGCAAATAGGTCTTCAAATTTAAGACACAATGCAAAGTCAAGTATACCTAAAATTATGATTAACTGATGTGCAACTAAATTTTGAGGCGAGACAAGGATTTTTAGGTAAAAAGAAAGAATTGGCGCTTCAAATTAAATTCTCCCGTAAAAAATGACGTCAAAAGTAGGTTAGTGCAAATCGCGTAACCTCGGTGAGAACTCAAAATTATATGGGAACCATGACAATATCAAGTAACCAACTTCTGACGCATACAGAAAAATTAAACGTTACAAAGATTTAAATAAGGTTATAAAGAGTGAACATCATCTTATTCCTACTCCTGAAGAATTATTGAGTGGATTAAATGGTATGGAGTTATTTTCTCTAATTTATATGAAAAATGGGTTTTGGCTAATTAAATTATATGATCGTAGTACTAAACTTTAATACTCAATTTGAACGAGTTGCATTTGGTATTTCTTAAGCACCTGAAGTTTTTCAGAAGAAGGTACCAGAAATATTTAGGTGTAAAATTTTACTTTGACGATGTCATTATTTCTGGTAAAACAGAAGTGGAACATGATGAAAGATTAACGCTATATTTAGTAAAGTTTAATAAAGTGAAATTTCAATATAAATGTAAACAGACATCTTGGACTGCATATATCTAAAAATGGATTCTGAATATTTGGAAGCGATTGAAAAAACAGATTATCTTAGATTTCTTGGTATTGCCAAATTTAAAATTTATTCCAACACCCAAGTAGAAACAAAAATTGTAGTTAGAACGTGGTAATATTGTAGAAACATGTAATTATTGTAGATCGTAAGGAATTGTTGTGAAAATATTATACAAACATTTGTGTAATAATATGTTTGGGAAATATTGTGTTAAAATTCTGACAATATTGTAGTTTAAATATTGTTCTAGTATTGTGGGATAAAGATTCTGAAATGATTGTAGTCATAATTCAGTACAATATTGTATGAAATATAAACTTTAATGTGTACATAGTGTTGAGTAAACATTCTGAACACAATATAATACAATATTATGTTTTATTAGGTGCACCATTTTCAAGTAAAAAGTCACTATCGACATTTTTTTATATTGTCAAATGCATCAATAATTTAATGTCTATATTCACCCGGTGATCTGGTTGATTTAAGTCGATTTAATTGTCAACTATTTGATTGGTAGTCATAAATTCCTTTATTTAGAACGAAAAATTATTTTTTTAAAGTAGGTAGATAATTTGAATAAAAAATATTACTATATTTCCAGAATATTTTAAATACAATTAGGGAAAAATATCATACTAATATTTAAAACAACCGTTCACAAATAGGTTATATGCTTAGAAGCCGCTGTCCCATCTCTATTTTTGACGTGTGAGAATATTGTCATAGGCACGAGGCACGTACCATAACTTGTGGTAATGTCCCAGCACAATATCAATACAATATTATCGCCGATAAACATTTGCTGATTCCATAATATTGTATACAACGTTATCACAATCTTTTAAAATTGTATTATAATATAACAATATTTTCACAACGTTGGTTTCTGCTTGGGAAGCTTCTGATTGTGAGATAACTGCAGCTCTTCTCAAATTAACCAAAGGAAACACCATTTGGCTTGTAAATTAGCAGCATTCTAAGTAGTTTGCGAATTTAGTCACTATAATTTTGGTATTTTTTTCACAAAAATATTGCTATCAATATTGAAACTGATGGTTCCTGTAAAGAATTAGGTTCTTGTTTTTTTCAAAAAGGCTGATTCTACAAGTTTAACAGATTCTGAAAAAAATTATTCTCACATTGAAAAGCAAAAAATTTTTCGCCAAAGGGTACCTGAAGTAATATTATAGTTGCTGATAATATTCCTTATGATAGTTATGAATTTAGACAATTTATAAGGGGATTGGATATTGAACTAATAACTTCAAGCACATTGCATCGAATGGACTTTCTGAAACAAATTTTGAAAAAAAAAAATACTGATATAAGTTCAGCAATACTTCAATACACGACTAGTCCAATACAATTGGATTTTCACCAGCACAATTATTATTGGAAAGATCTTTATAAGAACCAACATTCCAAATACCACATTATTAAAAAATTATTAAAAAATTTAAAACCAATGCAGATAACTAGGGTTTATACAAAAACCGACTTTTTAAAAAACTGGTTTTCGAATTCCATTTTTCTAAAAAACCGGTTTCAACCCTAAAAACTTAACTGAAACTCAAAAATTTTATATTACAAATAATATCTTTACTTAATTAATTTATTTTCATTTTTTCCTAGGAAAATAGGATTTAAAAAACATAAAATATCAAGTGAACGATGGCTAAGTCTTGTTCTTAATTTGGACACAATATTGCCTGAAATTGAAAATACTCGTTCACTAGTTACTGAGCTTGGTTTTATTGTTTTCAGTGCATCAAATAACAAATCTAAATTTTTGATTCTCTTATTCGTTGCCTCAAACAATGAAAATTATGTTTTCAATGTTTTTAGACTTGTAAATTCTTTTCCAGGGTCTTCAAGAAACTTATGAATTTCTTTTTCCATGGGTTCTTGTAAAGCATCACTCTCATGAGTAGTTTCCTTGATTGGGTCTTCATCAGAATCAGTTTCTATATAAGAATTTGGAAACATTCTCGACAATATCTTTCCAGATAACTTAATAATTTCGGCTTTTGAAGCTAAACCAGAAATGTTTTGTTACAAATACAGTAAAAAAATGCTAATTCAACTTGTCTTCTTTCTTGAATCCGATCTTGTAAAGCGATTAATAATTTCAAACTTATTTCAGTGTTTAAATTTTTTAACTCATTTAACAGAAATTCAAATATACCTTCACTTGTGATAACCAAAAAATTTATTACCATAAAGGTTCTAGACCACTGCAAGAATTGATTAATTGAGATAGTATTTGGTTACAAGAAAGCAAAATGTGGACTAAAGGAAAAACTGTTGAAAAACATAAGACTTCTTGTCCTTATATTTTGCTAAGAAAGAAATTGAAAATATTATAAGAAGAAATCGAGTATTTCTAAAAGACAGAAATAATATTTCTGATTTGAAAGATATGTTGGATGACGAAGCACAAGATAATACTAAGAAAATTGTCAAGAATATAGAAATATGTAGTATATTGTTTTATTAGGAGTAAAAGAAGTAATTTTTGTGGCGAGTATCTATGTTTGCAGGACGAACTCTGCGAGTCCCGCGGATACATGCGAGCCACAAAAAGTTCTTTTACTCCGAATAAAACATGCTATTTTTTCTTCAAACGTCGAAAAAATAACTTATTTTAAAATTTGACATTTTATTTACATACAATACACAATACAATAGTATTGTATATTGAGTTGCCTAAAATGCACTTCTACTCCGCCTTTCTAATCCTTGTCAATGCAAAGTAGACCCGATTGTAACCGATTTACTTCGGAAATGCACGAATATGTCCGTAGACTAAGGGACATAAAATGACTTGTTAAAGCTCGTCAAGCTTCACATAAGGCTGTAATTTAATGAAGTTTGAAGAAAAACAATAATAATACTAAAAATGATCTACAAGAAACAAAAATATTTCATAAATTATCTCGACAGCAAAAACCTCCCGTTCGGTTCAAAGATTATATTATTAATTTTGATTCGTCGGTAGAAGAAGATGGTGAAGAGGTGTAAGATCATAGAGAGTTGTTATATCATATAAAGTTGCATATTATGGTTATTGTCCTCTTAAATAAAGATTAAAAAAAAAAACAAAATTTTAAATTTAGATCCTGTTTTAATTTTTCTATGAGGTTTTCAATATGATAAAGATCAAACTCATAAATGGGTCAATATTTTTTACGCAATTGTAATCATACATAATCTGATGATATACAGAGTGGTGATAAAGTTTGGAACCAAGGTCATAACTTACGTAAAAATTTTTTTTGTAAAAATCGCTCGGACAGGTCAATTTTTGTTTTAAAAATGCCATCTTTTGGAATGAAAAAAATATTCATGACGTCACTGATAACTTCACTATGACGTCATCATTAATTTTTTTAAACGGAAACCCCTACTTTTTTTACACAATTTTCATAGACCTTTTATCATATTAATGATCACATAAAAATATTTAAAAAAATTTCAACCACTTTTGAAAAAAAAATAAATTTACTCAAAAAAAAAATTATTAATTCTCAATGAAAATATGGCAAGAAAAAAAATTAAACTAATTTTTAGTTTAAAAATAACTAATTCTTATTGAAAATATTCGAATTGTTCTTCTTTACACAATTGGAATTTTCTTAAAACTAATTTTAAATAACTTTTAATGAAAAAGGTAATTAAAATAAAATGTTTGAGTAATAATAAACTTTAAATAAAATTGTAATATATTATAAATTTGAAAAAGCTTTTGATATTCAAAATTTATTGAAATAAAAATTGCCTTTATAAAAGTGCTTTAGTTGACGTTATTTTGTATGGCAAATAAAATTTTAAATTCATTTACCAATGCTTGAATAGCTTACTTCGTTTGTTTAATAATAATCAAGAATTATTAAGTTTTGCGAAATTAAAAATGCCTCGTTTAAGCGAACGCGAAAGAATCGAAATTTTAATTATGGTAGGATACGGCGATAGAAAAAGAACCCATGGGGAAGCTTGTGCTTTGTTTAATGAGCAATATCCAAATAGACCGCAAATCTCAAGATCTACAGTAAGTAAGTTAGTTACCAAATTTGCAGAAACAGGATCTGTAGGAGATTTGCCTTGACAAGGACGGCCTCAAGTGAATGAAGAAACCAAATTAAATTTATTACTTGCGATTGAAGAAAATCCCAATATTTCAACAAGAGATATTTGAAGAAATAATAATGTGGATCATTCCTATGTCGCAAAATTATTAAAAAAGGAAAAGTATCACCCATGCAAAATAACACTCATACAAGAGTTAAATGAAGATGATCCCGATCGCCGACTGCAATTTCGTGAAGAAATGATGGCGCGATGTGATCAAAATCCAAATTTTTTAAGTAGTATAATTTTCTCCGATGAAGCTATCTTTCAATTGAATGGATCAGTGAATCGACATAATTGTAGGTATTGGTCACAGGAAAATCCTCATTGGGCTGTAGAATCCCATAGTCAAAGACAGGGAAAGTTAAATGTATGGGTGGGAATGATTGGCAGACGTTTTATAGGACCTTACTTTTTTAATGAAAACCTTACTGCCGAAAGATACTTGAATTTTTTGCGGACTGATTTTCTACCAGTTTTACTTCGTATTTTCCCCAATTATGAAAATCTCAACATTCCTAACGAAATATTTGGTTAGGGGACCAATTGAGTGGCCTCCGCGATCTCCCGACCTAACGCCCTTAGATTTTTTTGTGGGGACATTTAAAATCAAAAGTTTATTTCAATAGACCTAATAATTTACAAGAATTGGAGCTTAGAATTAGGACGGAATTGCAACAAATTGACGAAGAAGCTATTAACAATAGTATTCAGAGTGTCTACACTCGAATGGGACAATGCCAAATGGTCAATGGGGAACAATTTGAACATTTTCGTTAAAATTTGTTGCTTGTAAATTAAAAATTTACTTTTTTTTTGTAATATTTTCATTGAGAATTAATAATTTTTTTTTTGAGTAAATTTATTTTTTTTTCAAAAATGGTTAAATTTGTTTTAAATATTTTTAAGTGATCATTAATATAATAAAAAGGTCTATGAAAAATGTGTAAAAAAAGTAGGGGTTTCCTTTTAAAAAAATTGATGATGACGTCATAGTGAAGTTATCAGTGACGTCATGAATATTTTTTTCATTCCAAAAGATGGCATTTTTAAAACAAAAATTGACCTGTCCGAGCGATTTTTACAAAAAAAATTTTTACGGAAGTTATGACCTTGATTCCAAACTTTATCACCACCCTGTATAATTGCTCCAGTTTTTCTTATTATTTAATATCCTAATTTTCAATCTTTGGGAATTTCATAAATTGTAAAAATAATTGAGATTTTTTACGACTATTGAGTAATCGATTCATTACGCTTGAAATTTTTGATAAACAATGAAATTCCACTAAATACTAAATTCTTGCCATTATTCAACATATACCAATCATCTGCGGACCAACCACAAATCTGCATTTTATTATTGAATGGGCGACCTATTGGGTAATAAGCATAGGTAATTTCATTATTCAATGGGAAACCAATTGGGTAATGAACAATGAATTATGGGTATAATTCAACCATAGAATAAAAATGTCATTTATTTGAAAACCGTTGAAGTTACCTTAAGCTTGATTATAAACCAAAATGTGCAAAAACAATAAAAATAATCAATTTTTCGTTAGAAATTTTGGAATAATTTTTGGAAAAATATATTTATGTAGGGAAAAATCGTTCTTTAGTATAATAATTTTTGAAACAAAATTTCCTGAAAAAATATTTTAAACCATTTATATATTTTATTTATTTCTAGAATCAGTAAAAACGAAAAGATAAACGAAACCACCGCAATACATGCAGTTCCATCCATCTTCTTTCAGAAGACAGCTAAACTAATCAACACCACGTTTGCATTACCGCATATCACCCAAATGATCCATGTATACTTTGAAATCACATTTTCATCTAAAAAGATTTATTTTGATTTAGATCTCCTATTTTTCTTTTAAGAAAATTAAACTAGACTTGCAACTTACTCTCCAACATTTTAATTAAATTGTAATATTTTTAGTTTACAACTTTTAAATTGATCCCATGTTATTATTTAAATTCATGTTTAAATTTACTTTAGTAATTTTCGATAATGTAAAATAGTAAAGACAATATAAGAAATGTGTCAATTGAACAATTCAAGGAGTAAAAGTAAAACCTTGTTTCCACGTTAATATTAATTAGATAATTACATTTAAGTACATAGATAACTATAATTAGGTTTATACTTAATATAATAATATTGTGTAAGAAAATTTTTGAATTATTAGTGTCGTTAAAGCCCAGCCTGATAAAATTTAAAACCATTATTATAAAAGTACGAGTTCCTGACTAAAATTTCTATTTACGGTAAAGTTGTCTGTTGCAATTGAATTTAATTAAATGTTACCTTCTTACATTTATAGTAAATAGCATCGCGAATTACGAGTGCATAGAAAGGAGCAATACGTGCACATTGTGAAAATTCGCTTATCAGAATCGTTTCACTTGTGCAATATGACACGTTTAAAACTTCTCGTAATTACCTCTTTAATAAGTGCAGTTATAATAAGTAAAATTTATTATGGTTTAATCAAGGAAGATGAAGTACCTCGAGTGATTGAACAAAATTGGGGCACCAAAAAGAATAATAATGATATTAGAAAATTTAAAATTGATATTTCAAATGAGGTAAGTACTTATTAAATCACTTTTAGTTTTAAAAATAATAAATTAAATATTATAAGATTCTATCCGACTTGAAAAATCATCTATTAAATGATAGACTACCTAGAGGTCTACCTGGTAAGAATAATGAATTTGGAATTAATGGAAAGACACTTCAGGATTTTAAAAATTACTGGTTAAATACTTATAATTGGAGGAAACGCGAGGTATACCTTAATAAATACCCGCAGTACATCACAACGATTTTAGGTTTAGAAATACATTTTGTGCATATTAAACCCAATTCTGGAAAAACTAGAGTACCGTTATTAATAGCGCATGGTTGGCCAGGATCATTTTCAGAATATTACAGAATGATACCATCACTTCTTGATAACGAAAAGGATTTTACTTTTGATATAATTATACCAAGCATGCCTGGATATTTCGTTTCTGATGCACCTGACAAACCAAATTGGACTCCTTATGATTGTGGAATGATTTTACATAAATTGATGCAAAGGCTAGGATACCAAAAGTATTATCTTTATGGAAATGATTGGGGGACAATAGTTGTGAGGAGTATGGCTTTGCTTTATCCTAATAATGTTCTGGGTGTTTACTCGCCTTTATGTGGAAGTATTAGAAAAATTTCAATTATCAAGCAAATCTTCGAAAATTTTATACCTGATTGGATAATGCCTAGGAAGACAAAAAGGACCATTGATCAATTGCAGGTTGTCATTAAAAATTCTGGTTATTTTCATTTTCAAGCTACTTTTCCAGATATTTTAGGTAAGATTGTTCAAAATAATAAAGTTTTTGTAATTATCAAAATTTTGTTTCAAAAATTATTACCAATTTTTTTTATTTTCTGGTTTCTTGAAAATAACTAGTATTCTTTTTTGCAATTTGATTTATAGCAGCAACCAATGATGGCTCAACTACGCACATTTTGTTGCCTATAAAATTGACTCGTGTTATAAATCAAAATTTAAAATACTCCTGCTACTTAAGTATTTTAAATATTTTTTTCACTACAATTAATTAGTTAATAATAATTGATAAGGATTCGAAAAAATAGAGTACTTTTAACTATTAAATAAGTTCAAGATACTGCATTTTCAAATCAATATTTTTTGTTAAAAATATTTTCTAAAAAATTTTGATCAAAAAATATTTTTTTAAATAAGTTTTTCCCAAAAAAATTATAAGCAGGTGTCAAAAATGTGGCTACTTTAAAAATATTCTGCATTGATCTAATTTTTGATAATTTGATTATATCTAATAACATTTTTAGGTCTAAGTATGACGCAATCACCTCTTGGATTTATGTCACACTTTTTAACACTTATGATTATGGGTAATAATGCAACTTATATTCAGTCCGAAGCTACCGGCTTGGAGGTTTTTGAACAGGATGTACTTTTGGATCAAATTATGTTGTATTGGACCACAAATTCAATAGCATCATCAATGAGGGTTTATAAATATTATATTAAAGATTTACTTCATACTGAGTAATATATTTTTTGCAACCAGAGCTGTTTAATCATAAATTTATTTTCAGAGCCTCGATGGTTGTTCCATTTTCTTGCCCTATTATTATAAATGAAATAATAACATTTAGTGACTGGACTTTGAGTGATTCGATTAAAAATATTGTGCAAAGGACTTATTTTAATAATACAGGACATTTTTTTACTTTAGAAAAGGATGCAAGCTTACAAAATAGTTTATCAAAGGATTTTGCTGAGTTTGTATCAAAAACCATGAAGTAAAATGTGATTTTAATAATATTTATATTTTTTTAATTTTCAACTCCAGTTATTGAAAAATAATATTACTAAAGAAGAAACTTAATTATAATAAAAATGAAGTATGTTTTTTATTTTTAATGTGTATTTTCCCCGAAAATAAAATACAAAAGGCGTTTGCTTGAAATTAATACCAATCTTATGTATTTTGATGTAGTAGAGGTAGTACTTTCTTCAAAGTTGATTTTTTACCTTTCCAAAAAAAACCACATATTTTTTCCAAAAATTAACAAATTTATTCGAAAACAGTGCTGTAAATAAAGGTTGTAGCGTTTAAAAAGCTTCATATATTTGAGGACTAGGGTGAAATATTTTGGAGCCCTATTTATAGTCACTGAATGAGGTGTTTTTTCAGTTTTTCTCCAGAATAACTCGAAAATAAGAGATTAAAACAAAAAGGGATTATAATACAAGTTATGAAGCCTGAAATTTTGCATTATATTATGATGTGGTAGTTTCCCTTTACCCACTTTCTTAACCATCACCTGACGCGCGCAGCGTTGTCCTTTTTCCACCACTGTGACCTCCTCGGTAATACTGAGTCATCTACTGAGTCAGTATTCGCCAGACAGTGCATGTGGGTTAACGACGCGGGATCTTGATTTGTTTACTTTCATTGATTTGTAACTACTTAGAAAAATGTAATCTGGTTTCCGCCCAGGTTATAGATGCGAAACTACACTCTCCAATTTCATAGCAGATGTACATACCTTCTACTCCAAAGCATTTGATACTATAAATCACGACGTTATTTTAACTATACTAAAATCAATTGGTCTGGACATAATCTCCCAAAACTTTAAAAATTTTATCTGGTAGAACACAAAAAGTAAAACTAGAAAACTTGTTGTCAATTGCAATAGAAATAAAATCATGGGTTTCTCAGGGATCCATCTTGGGTCTTATTTTATTTGCCATTTATGTCTTACCCATAAAACATGGTACTACCCATGCATAAGTCAATTCATAACGCTGTACAAAAAATAAATGAAGGTCTTGACAACCTAACCAGATTCTCCTCAGATCATTCCCTAATGCCAAACTCCGCTAAAACCGAATTATTGCTATTTGGTCCCAAGCATAGACTTTCTAAATAAAACAAAACAATATTATCTACAGGGGGTTTCTAAAGTGGTGGTTACGGTTCCGAGTGCTTATACTTGAAGTAAAAATAAGACAAAAAGTCCATATAAACATTTGTCCAAATCTCAATTGTTACCGAGGTACAGAGTGTTAAAATTTCTTTTTAGTTTTAGTTTTTATATATATTCTCTGGATCGGCTGAATGAAGATTTTAAAAATTCAAACAAAACTGTAAAATTTTGCAGTGGCGTACCATTTAAATTCAAAAAAGGGGACACCTTTGCTATTTCTACCCCACTGAATTGTTAAATTAATACAAAAATAATAGCCAAAGGTGGCTACCCATGAGAGGTACTCACCCCTAAAATTTTATTCATTTTCATTTACCTGATCCAGAAAAAATAAATAAATGGTAAAATTAAAAATAAATTTCAACACCCTGTATCTCGGCAACAGTAGACTTTTGGGCAAATGTTTATATGGACTTTATGTCTTATTTTTACTTCTAGTATAAGCACATGAAGCAGTGACCACCATTTTAGAAATACCCTGTATATTTAATTGGTATGACTCAATCTGAGGACTATTTCTTGATCTTCGAAATAAGAAAAAAGTTCAAAACACATGCTTACGGTTTATCTACGGAATTCGTAAATAGAACCACATTAGTCAAATATGACAAATCAAAAAATAATTCTAACACAAAAACCTGTATACTTACATATGTATATGTATAATCGTATTATTTTTCACAACGATGTTCATATCCGGTACAAGGAAACTCTTACCTCAACAACACATAAATGAGAAAAAATCAAATGTTGCTGCAGCTATAAATTAACACAACTTCACAGCTCAATTTCACCGGATTTAAAAACATGTTCACTAAGCCTCTTTAAAACCAAATACAAGCAAGAACTCTTAGCTAAAGACAATTACTGAAACAATAAATAGGCTTCATATTGTATAATTTTCGTTTCAAGAATTAGTTTCAAGAATTTTTTGTAACAAGAGAGAGTTCAGGAAGACCCCCGATGAAAACGTAACTACTGCTTCTGGGCGTATCTGGAATTACTTAAAGACCATTCACGACGACAATTATAAAATAAGATAGAAATTCCAACAGAAGAAATAAATGTTTCCGAAATACTGAAAACAAAATTTTGACGAAACAAGAGTATGAATCTCAAAACAAAGATGAGATAATTAGAGCTGCAGCTGATATAATTCGAGAGGACATCAGATCCAAAGTGTATACACTGGGCTTACCAAGCGTCACTCAGTTTCGTAGAGGAAATTATATTCCACAATCCCACAAATTCCTTGTCGATGCTGTAATAGCAAAAGGCAAACTTGGAGACGAAATTATATGGAAAACAGAGGTGACATCCATTTCACATGCAATAATATCTGCAACAAGACCAAGGTTCTGCATCTCTATCCTCCAAGTTGGCTTTGGTGCACTTCTTTCAAGGAAATATGGCGTGAAATATCTATTTCAAACAGCACATGAGCTAGGAAGTGAACCAATATTCCGTTAATAAAACGTGCATGCATAAAATACTTTAATAGAGTTGGTTTTTATAATTCATAATAAAAAATGACACTTTGAACTAATTTTGAAAAAGCTAGTACTAGTTCTACTTCACCAAAATATAATATTGGTGGAGGAGGAAAACTCAGGATGGTCATATTGGGACAATTGGAAACAATAAAACCTTTACTAAGAATTATTTCCGATCCCAGCAACTCCCCTAGTAGAACATTTGTAAGGTTTAAACATTAACCGAATTTTAGTTTCTTGAAATAGCTTCTGAATGGTTTCTGGAAATTACTTCCAAGTTTATTTATGAATCTGAAGGTAATTGAAAAGAAATAATATTCAGCTAAGGTGTTACATAAAATACATAAAAAAGTATTAAGTATTCAAATAGAAAAATACATTAACCCAGCAATTATAAGTAAGTGGGGAAAAGAAAAAAAATTTGCATAAACATATTTAATTCTTGTTATGAATGTTTGCTTTATAACTCGGTGCTAAAAGTTGATAAGGAACACGAACGCGTAATTTATTTTGAATAATTTATTCGAAAGTTTAGCGGAAAAGCGCGGCTGCGATATATTTCGAGGCATTTTTCACTTTATAAAACAGCGTTTCAGAGATGACGAGAAAAAAATAGCGGGTTGGATGAAGTCTGAAGAGAATGTATCGTAGTGTGGCAATCTAAATTTCGATCGCGTTCGTGAGCGTAAAAACTTGAGCCGAATAAAAATATCCGCATTTTCACCGGTATGGCCAATTGATTGTCTTGGATAAGAGCCTTCCTGCCAGAGTGCTTTTCTTCTCACGGTTATTTTCCAAAGAGCGAGTGAAAAATAACAATAATTGGATTTGTTTACAAATTCCAATAAATATTTATTACAAATATTTCAAAATGCCGTTTATTTTCTACAAGAAAAGAATTCAGAAAATATGCAGATACAAAATATTCCCAAATTTAAAATAATCTTAAAATCACCAATTAGATAACAAAAAACTTGATTATCTCTTCATATGATATTCCTCATAAAATATTGGAAAATTAAAAGGTATAATTTTTTATGAAGTGTCTCAATAACCGTCGGTCGGCGGAATTGTGTACTGAAACCAAAACTTTCGCCGCCGTATAACGGAATTATTATCACTGCAATAAAATAACTGCTGGAAGACCAAAAATAGTTTTCAAATTAAGGTGAATTTTTACTATTAACTATTGATAGACCGAAGTACGGCGGTAAATTACAATGGGTTAGATTTAATTGCACTATAAGAGAAAACCTATAGCTGCTTATACAAAGTGTAAACCCATCGATTTTTGGCTGAAAGCACAAATTTGAAATTTATTTTCTATAAAGTGCTCACCATTCAGTTTATAGTGGAGGGATTAAAATTTCTTATTTTAAAGTTAAAATCATCCTTATCCAAAGTGCAAATCAATCATTTTATAGTATGTTTGCTAAGTTAATTTCTTTCAAGTGCCATTATACAGGGTAGGCCAACGAAAACGAAACAGACGAGTTTTGAAATAGTTATTAAAAAAATTTGAAAAAATGCTCGGAGAGGTCAACTTTAGTTTCGAGGGGGGCATATTTTGCAATAGAGCTGATTTAAAAATCCATTCATCCCTGCGCCCTATGGACACAACTCCTTAAATTTTAAGAGGGATGGTGGGGTAATTAATACCTCGTTGGAAAGATCTTTTTATCCAGAGTAACATACAAAAAAAAAATTAAATCGATCGATTCGTTTTAAAGATAAAAATTTAGCAAGTAGAGATTTCATGCATTTTAAAATTATGCCATGAACACCACACCTTCAATTTTAAGTGTTTTGATAAGGTAAGTAATACCGTTTTGAGAGGGACATACTTTGCAATAGAGTTGATTCAAAAATCCATTTATCCCTCGCCCTTTGGACACAACCCCTAAATTTATAATAGGGATGGTAGGGTAAGTAATACCTCGTTGGAAAGACCTTTTTATCCAGAGTAACATACAAAAAAAAAAGTTAACTCGATCGATTCGTTTTAAAGATATTCAAAATTTAGCAAGTAGAGTTTTCATACCTTTTAAAATTGTGCTATGAACACCACGCCTTCAATTTTAAGTCTTTTGATAGGGTAAGTAATACCTCCTTGGAAAGTTCTTTTTACCGCAAGTAACATACAAAAAAACAAAAGTGAAATCGATTGTTTTGTTTTAAAGAATTCAAAATAAAACAGCATTGCACATTATTTTTTATTTAACCGAACTAAACTTAACTAATCTTTTTGAAGAAAACTTAACACTTTAAAGAATCCCATCGATCCCGACACTTTCAAGGATGTTTTTATTATTTTATTAAATGTTCGAATTGAGTTCCACCAACCTCCATGCAAACGTACAAATTTTGCTCAAAGCGAATTCTTACATTTTGTAACATTTCAGCAGTAATTTCTCGACATTCATTAATAATTCTCTGTCGTAACTCTGCTAGAGATCCTGGTTCCGTTGCGTAAATCTTACTTTTTAAATGCCCCCAAAGGAAAAAATCAAGGGGAGTAAGATCGGGAGATCGCGGCGGCCACTCCAAAGGTCCTCTACGCCCAATCCATTGCCCAGGAAACGTCGTATCCAAGAATTCCCTAACAGGCCGTGTCTAATGAGGGGAGGCTCCGTCTTGTTGGAAAATCAGATGGTCTTCTAAATAACTATCGTCATTTTCGATAATATCGTCAAGAAATGGATGAACAAAGTTTTGAAGTAGATCCAAGTACATATTCCCTGTTAGATTGCCATCTAGAAAATAAGGACCAATAAGACGGTCTTCAAAAATTCCAACCCACACATTCAATTTTTGAGGAGTTTGAGTGTGAACTTCATGAAATACCCTAGGATTCTTATCTGACCAATATCGACAATTATGACGATTAACGGTTGAGTTTAAGAAAAAAGTGCACTCATCAGAAAAACAGATATTATATAGATAATTTTCATCAGCAATTATCCGTTCCGTCATCACCTCACAAAATTGCAGTCGCCTATCAAAATCATCTTCATTTAACTCATGAATTAAATGAATTTTATAGGGATGATATTTGTGACCCTTCAATATTCGGCGAATGGTTGTTCTGCTGATGTTAGTCACAGTCTCCAGTTTTCTTGTGCTTAAAGTTGGATCTGCAGCAACTTGTCCCAAAACACCTATTTCAACGACCTTATTTCTTATTGGACGAACATTACCAGGATCGTGTTTCTTATTACCAACAGAACCAGTATTTTTAAATTTTGCAACCAACTCCAGAACGTATTTTCGGTTACAATGTTTGTTTGGATGTTGTTCATTAAATAAATTAGCTGCATGATGAGCATTCTCATCATTTTTAAAATAAAAAGTGATTAATTCAACCCTTTCTGGAATTGTATAAACCATTGCTAGTAGAAGCTTTTACAGAAGTTCACAAAATTTTAAATGGTGATTTCTAATAATTAGTCATAAACAGTTTTAACACGATGAAAATCACCACTAATACAAAATACAACTGATAAAAAGAATCTCAATGTGGTTATAAATCGTTTTATGTTTTCCATTGTTTTGTTCCAGATGTAACAAAATTTTAAACAATTCCTCGAATAAATTTAAATTTGTTTTTTATAATCTCTCTTTTGTAGAAAATGAAAATAAATTGCGTTTTACATGTTTTTGTATGTTACTTTGGGTTAAAAGAACTTTCCAAGGAGGTATTACTTACCCTATCAAAAGACTTAAAATTGAAGGCGTGGTGTTCATAGTACAATTTTAAAAGGTATGAAAACCCTACTTGCTAAATTTTGAATATCTTTAAAACGAATCTATCGATTTAACTTTTTTTTTGTATGTTACTCTGGATAAAAAGGTCTTTCCAACGAGGTATTACTTACCATACCATCCTTATTAAAGTTTTAGGGGTTGTGTCCAAAGGGCGAGGAATGAATGGATTTTTGAATCAACTCTATTGCAAAGTATGTCCCTCTCGAAACGGTATTACTTACCTTATCAAAACATTTAAAAAAGAAGGTGTGGTGTTCATGGCACAATTTTAAAAGGCATGAAATCTCTACTTGCTAAATTTTGAATAACTTTAAAACGAATCGATCGATTTAACTTTTTTTTTTGTATGTTACTCTGAATAAAAAGATCTTTCCAACGAGGTATTACTTACCCCACCATCCCTATTAAAATTTTAGAGGTTGTGTCCATAGGGCACAGGGGTGAATGGATTTTTGAATCACTTCTATTGCAAAATATGTCCACCTCGAAACCAAAGTTGACCTGTCCGAGCGTTTTAACTATTTTAAAACTCGTCTGTTTCGTTTTCGTTGGCCCACACTGTATATTTCCCAATTAGAATTTATTCCTAAAGTACCGCTGCGTCTACTCAAAATACTTGATTTTAAACCGCCAGTAGTCATTTAGCTTCAGCCTATTTTATTTATATTTTACTTAAATTTGATGCATTTATGAATAATTGTAACTGAATATTTTATAATGGAATAAATACATACTAGTATGAAATGAGAATATCAAATTAAAAGAACTTTGTAGTAGATTAAAAAATATTTTTAAAAATATTGTTTTAATCTGTTTAAACTCATATATTTTATTTTATTTTGGCTGTGCATGAACCATAAAATATATTTTAGTTGGGATAGGTGGCCCGCGGCATGTTCGTAATTCACATTCTTTGTTCTTGTTTATATGTACATACCGACCCTGGAAAATTTATTCCGTGTTTGTGCAGGAGAAAAAAAGTATACACACATAAGAAAAACATAAGGAATAAAACAACAGGGGAATGCGTGATCACTGCGTCGTGTTGTTAAACATGCAAAAGAAAAGTAAACGGGAACAGTCTACAAAAGGGCGTGCTTTAGCTGAAAGCATTTCTTTTAAATATTTCAGCTTAACTATTTAAAAGTTATCAGTGTTTCAAAGCAGAAACAGACTGCACAAGATTTTACACTCGCTGAATCATTCTATTTCGTGGTAATTTAACCTCGGTTGGTTCTAATTTGTAACAGGCCATTAAACGAAATTTCACGCAAAACATATTTAATCAATAATGAATTCAAAAGCAAGCTTTTTAGGATTTATTTATCCAACACGTAAACACCAATAATAACCATCATCCTCTTCCATTGTACTAGAATTTCCGCATTCATTTATTTTCTTTCACCTTTCATCCCATTTTGCAAGCTTGTTTTTCATTCGCTTAAAAAATATTTTATAGAATCGATACCGGCCCGAAAGTTTTATGATACAAAAGTGATAAATCACTGAGACGCCGATTTCAACCAAAAAAAACTAATACTTATATAATTTTCACGAAAAAATATCTATCCGAAAATATTTTCGACGGACTCTGACCCACTTTGTTAACATTTATATCGGCCATAAATGTCAGAATTAATTCGATGGGAAAAAAAGTTGCGAGTTATGGGGTGTAAAAAATTTTATTGATGGCCGGAATAAATGATTGGTTATTAATAAATAATATGCTTTGTGAAACTTGCCCAACTTACTCAATTTTTCATTTTATTAGACTCGCTGAAACGGGTAAGTAACCACCGAGATAAAAATTCTCACTGCTGTAATTATCGTTAAAAGTTAGTAGTACTTTATAAATATTAGGCATTAAAAGCTTGTATTTGTGGGAGTATAAAGATTCCAAATCCTTTAAGCCCACCAGAGATTTCAATCACTCAAGCATTATCATCGATTCCCAAAAGTATAATACAAAGCTCCAATTGTAAGCCCCTTATGTACAAACATTTACCGAAAATAAAAACACCGCTACTTAATTGGACTTATTCGATTAAGTAAGTTGCAATAATAATATTAAAACCTTTCCAAAGAGCTAAGATTTCCAAAATGTTGGTATTTTTTTGAGTGCTGATAAAAAATAAGGGAATTGAAAAAACACTATAATAAGTACTCAATTTTTATCAGTTTTTATTTGTTAGTTTAAATGATCGTTTTTGCAAAAATTTGAAAAAAAAATTTATATTTTTTCATATGAAATATCAGGAGTCTTCAAATCTCTATCGAATTTTTTCATTGAGAGTATGAAAAGTATTCGACTTATACTTTTAACAAGTACTATTCAACTCACAAGTGATTATTTTTTTGTGACAAGTAAAACGTCAAAAATATCAGCGATTATTTTATGACGTTTATGTCAAATTTCAAAAAGTTTGAAGTTGGCTGTCAAATTTTGCACAAAAAAGTGGAAAATATTCCTTAAATAGTCCCTTAAATATGCACTCTTGTTCAAATTATAAGTCGAATATTTTTCATACAGTACCACTCATGTCATTCTGGGTTAAAAATTAAAACTTAATCCCAAATGACATTCGTGGTAATGACAGTGAAAAATATTCGACTCAAATTTGAACACTCGTGATATTATATATGACTATTTAACGAAAGTTTTTCATCTTTTTGTGCAAAATTTGATAGCCAAATTACTAAATTCACACTTATTGAAATTTGACTTAAACGTCATGAAATAATCGCTGATATTTTATATACATAAGTAATGACTTATGAGTTGGAGAGTCGTGTTTATTAATTTTCTTCAGTGTTGTCAATTGGGAATTTTAACTACCAACAGATGGCGTTGTTGGTCCTCTGTGGCAAATTAATAAACTATTGAAACCAGTATTGAACCTACATGTTTTACTGTGCGAATACTAATTAAATTCGTCTTAAGTGTTTTTTTTTGCAAAGTTTTTAATAAGTATTCTTCAAATTTTTATTTAAAATCAATGTTTATTCAAAATTGGCAAAGTTACGTTTTATCCTAGCTTTACACTTTCATAATTTGCCGATAGGGGGACAGCTCTTTTCTAAAATCGCGAATAGCAAGTTAAAATTTTTACCACAATAAGACAATTTAAATTTTGACCACGAATTCGACGTTCAAGACCATAAGAACCGTTTTCCGATATTTGATCAAAACGAAAAGAAAAGGCTTTAAAATGATAAAATCTATGGACGGGCAGAGGGGTGGAAAATTAAGCAAAATAGTATTTTTGATGTTAGAGAAAGTTCGGGATTAGGACTTCAAAAAAACCTCCTTTTTAAATGCTGCTAACCGGTTTCGGAAATTTTATAATAAGTAATCTGTACCCTTTTTTAGCTCTGATCAAGGGAATAAAATTTCCGAAACCGGTTAGCTGCATTTAAAAAGTAGTTTTTATTTGGAGTTCTAGTTCCTAATCTCTCTACTCAAGACGAAAAACTTTCATTCTGATTTTGTTTTCGATATTAAAAAAGTCTACAGGTGGTGCTTAAAAGCCCTATCTAAAGCATATTTTGGTTCAAGGATCCGATGTTTCGTTACTTAATACCTAAAATTTTGGTGGTGGAGGGTAGAAAAACATTATTTTTAATTTGACTAAGAAGTATGGGTTTGATTTTTTGTTTATTTTTATTTGAGTAAATCACCACGTGTGGCTATTTTAAATTTAGTGCGCGTTTTTTTCAGAATGTTAACTACCGATTTTGTAAGGGATTTTTAAATATTTAAAAAAAAAAAATATTGACGCCACTGTAATAATCGAAAGGAACCTAATATTTTTCTAAACATTTTGGTCATCATCGGCAAGTCTTGTAGAAGCCGCGAATTTCAAATTTCCTGGAAAAATTTTCAAGAACGGCACTCCAAATTCAAATTCCCGATAAAGGAAAAAAGAAAAATTTTCGAAATAAAAATCCGCCTACATTAATTTCGAGTTATTCTATATAGTTTACGAAAATGGCGTGCGTGATATTTTTTTTCCGGCCCAAGTTTCCAAGTAATTGTTACAACTTTTTCCGTTTTTCCGCTGAAAAAATAGTCGGTAAATGTGAGCTTGATTTAGAAATTCGCTTGATATTTGCGGTTTTGCTCATATTTTTTTCCATTGAAGCTTTTTTAAAATTTCTTTTTTTTTTGGTACAGAAGAGTCTTGGGGCTACGAATTTCTTTTTGTTTTCTTTTAGTAAGTTAAACCAAATACCCATACGGCAACAGTAAAACGGACTCTTTTCAAAAAACGTTCGCTTAGCGCTGTTTTCCACAAAAATAAAAGAACTAAATGAAACAATATTTTTTTTCAACGCTAGCAATAAGTTAAGGTATAAATGAAGAGTTTGACGTTTTGTTTTTTCTGGGAAGTATATTTTTAAACATTTTATAGCATTCCAAAAATTTAGTAAAATTTTTAGAAATTTTTGGAGAGCTGTAAAAAGTTTTAAAATATACTTAAAACTAAAACCAAAACGTCAAACTCTTCGTTCATACCATAACTTATTGCTAGCGTTGGAAAAAGATTTTATTTCAATTAGTTTTTTTATTTTTGTGGAAAACGCCGCTAAGCGAACGTTTTTTGTAAAAGCCCGTTGTATTTCTGCCGTATGAGTATTTGGTTTGACTTACTAAAACAAAATAAGAAGAAATTGGTAGCCACAAAACTTATCTGTGTACCAAGAAAACAAATCTTAAAAAAGCTCCTCTGGAAAAAAAGTATTACTAAAACCGCAAATATCAAGAGAATTTCAAAATCAAGCGCTCAATTTGTCGACTATCGCCTTAAATAGATTAAATAGGAGGGCGGTTGGCTTCTAATGAGCCTTACGGGACTGATCTTTTGTTCAACTATCGCCTTAAGATTCCATTTATATACAGGATATTTCATAATATGAAGGACAAAATTTACTAGTGGGTAGAGGACATCAAAATATTGAAAAAATTTCCATTATTTTGATATAAATAATTATAACAAATTTGTCTCGACCTTGTGATCATATACTGTAATAGGTCATATCTTTATTTAAACAAAGAACATCCATTTTCAAGACAACTGCAATACAATATTTTTATAAGCAATTTATATAGAACTGATATATAAATGGATGGATGTGCGAAAAAAAGGAGCCCAATTTTGTCGATCTTAAGGTCATTTTAGACGGGCATATTTTGGTAACATAATTTTGTCCCAAATTGACTCAGATGCTACTGCACATTGGGCAGAAACGTCTAAAATGGCCTTAATGCATAACTTTCCTGAGTCAAAAAACATTTTTATCAGAAAAGAAAATTTTTAAATTTATTTATAATATGTTAAAATTTGGTGATATGTTAATGTAAGGCTTTCTAAGGACATTATACAGTTTGGTTTATTTTTTGAATTTAAGTTTGGATGTTTCTGAATTGCAAATATCATATTTAGAACCGTAAACTGGATTTCTCCCATATGATGTAAAATTTTACTTAGAATAGTTCTGCATTAGACCGGAAATTTGGTCGCTTCGATTCAAAACCTGATGACGCTGCAATTTTACAAAGTTTTGCTAGCTTTGAAAAATTTCTTCGAGAACGTTTTTGAAAGTGTTTCAGTCGTCCAAAATATTTAAAATTTGGTCTACTTGGGTAAAAAACATTCCCCTTTAAGATAGGACCAGAATTTTGAAAACCAATTTTAACTCAGAGTTTTTGTCGATCACAAAATATCTACCCCCAACTACAATCCGATATACTCGTCCAATGTTACGGGATTAGTTCTGAAGATATTTCGTGAATTTTTTTATTATTATTTAGTTATTAAATTAACACATTAGATAGTAGAAGATTATTTGATATTTAAGTTTGGTGTTGAGAACGTAGGTGTAAATTAAAGGAGGATAATTTTAAATTACGCGAAAAGCCTTTGATATCCTTTATTGCAGAAGTTATTTGCAGATGCGGCAGGATTTTAGTTATTATTAAACCTGAATAACTTTATAACTCAAACAGTAATTTAATTTAAACACGTATGCTAAATTCATATGAGACTGCATGTTTGCAAATACTGAAGTTGTCAAGAAAATAAATTGGGAAAATCAGAAACGCATTAAAACTTAGTTGAATCAACCGTCAACTATAAAATATGATAAATTGCTGCCAATTAGGGAATCACTGGGAGTAAAAGTTACCTGGCTTGCTTAGTTCCAACAATGTAATACCTTAATGAGTTGCCTTTAATGATATTAAACGTGCTTCATCCGTAACGAATGCCGTGAAAACTAATTGGATCTTTGCGATGAATTTTTGCTGTATTCAACGCGGAATATCTCTACATGTGGGAAAGCTCTGTTACTTTTACTGTAGGTCTCTTGTGCACGGGTTTTCCCGCAATTCCCTCTTCGGGAACCCGATCGTGCTTTATAGTGTAAAGTCAAGTTATATCAGGATCACGTATCACGTAGATGTTCCTTTTATAGTCACAATTTTCATTTAGTTTTTAGATTTAATATATGGATTTACATTTTATTAACTTCTATCACTTTAATTTAAATTCCGTAGTTTGATGAAATATTTTTTAAAATATTTTAATAAAATTGCCATTTTTGGAAGCTTTTTTAAGAATATGTGATGAGCACCTTCTTGAATATTACTTTTTCCACTAAAACAATGACACGGTTTTCACTTAGGAAATCAATTCACTCTCTGAAATTACGTCAATCAACAAAAATCCACATTTTATTTTTATACTTGTACGATATTTTTATAATAGTAGTACCAGCAAAATACAAATTATGTATGTGGTGCAAGTGTTAAAAAAGTTTTTAATTTATTTTATGGTAGGTAATTAAAATTATGAAAACAAATAAAATCGTTTTATTTCCATAGTTAAATATTTTAACAAGACTCTTACTAGCAAACAAGCAATAAAAAAGAAAATCAGTAGTCCCATGTGAGGCAGCGAATTTGGGTAGATTTATTATTCTTGTTCAACTTCAATTTTATTTTTATTGGCGTTCTTGTGCGCCTTGTTTCCACAAAAGCAAACATCGAAATGTAGAGTAGAACTTACAAGCACTTAGCAATTATTAATAAAAGATAATTAGTAATTAACTGCTCGTGCTTTTATTTATAATGACGAGATTAAACGCGCGAATGTCTCTATAGAAATTCCTCAGGGCGATAAGAGAAGGAGTGTAACTCTTGCAACAATGTAATTGCAAATATCTTGCTAACTGGCTTTGTACATTTAATTTATTCCCGCATTATCTACATTAAGGGTTTGCAAACAAAGTATTTTGCTAGGGTGGGCTTGAGCGTAGGCGAGAAAAGGTTGAGATTTCAACTTGATTGCGTCTTGTTTTTAACCAGGAATACCTTACACTAATGAGCAATTGAGAAATTTCAAGTTATTTTTTACTGATGGTTTATTTGTCGTTAGAGGTTTAGGGTTTTAAGGGGCTCTTATTGTTTATCCACGTTGCTTGATCTTTTATTAACATCTTTAGGAGAAACATGACGCCATTGTTTATGAATAAAGGCATTGTCGCCTGAAAACTTCACGAAGAAGTTTAATCGATTTTGTATACAACATCACTTCCCCCTTAGTTTTAAGGCTTTATAATTATCTACTAACTCTCTTAGCGTATAAACTTATTATATCTAATTGTCAGTATTAAAATTTTATTTACAAACTAGAAATCTATTCTTAAAATTAAATATATCAAAATTTTCCAAACCCTTCTTAATATATTATAATAACAATGTTTTGGATTTCATTAAAAAAAAATTAATAAAATTCATAAAATTTAGGATGAAATCCCATGATAAAAAAATAAAATATATTTATACCATTAAAGACTAAAAGGTTTCTCCAATGTTGGTAAAAGTACTCTTGGCTATCTATTTTACTTTTATTAAGTAATAAAAATATCATGCAGACTCAACACATATAAATTATAGCTACTAAAAGAAAAATTATTTGTTGTATAAATAAGGTCAGTCAACTAATAAAAGTAAAAAATGTTTTACTATGTTTAGGTGTATATTATATTTGTGTTGGTTGAAAAGTTTGTAACGATCTATAGCAGCCGCACGTGACGATTGCCAAGTTTTACAAAAGCTCTAAACTCCCAAACCACAGTCCCAACATATGTGCACCTACTCATTAAGAGAAATAAGAAAACTATTTTATCGCTCGAGAAAAGCTTAAATGGGAAAAGATTTAGGTGAGAACCAAGATTTTTATTTTAAATCCCTTTTCGGTTTTTTCTTTTTAAATTTTACACCTCTCAAGACGAATTTAAAGATCCGAACTAAGAATTTTTTTTCCTTTAAACGTTAATAACGTACAGCCTTCTGTGACAAGTAGTTTCTCAATTAGATGAGTCTACGGTCATGTTCGTACCAAATTCATACATTTCCGTATTAAAAAATATACCTACTCTTTCATAAATACTAATAAAGAAGTGATTTTTTAGGAAATAAAAAAATATATTCCAAATTTACCCTCAAAACTGAAAAAAAATTATTAAAACTTTAAGACGGGGTTGCAAGAAATGGTTTAATTAAAATTATAGTGAAGATAGAAAAGCTATAGCCTTATTTTTTCATCAAAGCTTATGGAAAAACAAATAGAAAAATATCTTCATAAGTTCTTTATCTGATTTATCCAATCTCTCTGATGAAGAGTTTCCTGGGGGTCTATTTTCGTGTCGTTCTAAGTTGGTTCGCATACGAGACTACGTCAAACCTCTAATGAAACGTATAACTTTCTATACCAACTACTTCGATTGAACGTTATCCATTCGAACTTTAATTTCGTAGGTGAACTTGACTTATTAGAAATGGTGGTTTTACTGTGTATATTTACATGTTGAATAGAATAACATATTTGGAATTATGAAAATGCAGCAAACAATTGTTAATAATAATTTAGCCTAAAAGTCTTTTACTTATTTACAACTCTACAGTTGGTACTGGTTAATTACATCGTATCTGTTAAGTTCGAACGAGTTAGAAAATAGGTCCCCAGTCCTCGGGATATTTTAAAGATCAAGAGTTTTTTGCAACAGAGAGGATCCCATAAATTGTACCCTGAAATGGATTTTAGATCTATTTTTTTATTTGAAAAGTTTTATTGATAATCCAAAAATCATAACGTTTACATAGTAGTTACATTAGAATTATAAATGGCATAAATTGTAGTATCTCAATTATATTATATGTATATGTAATTATATACATTGTATACATAATATGTGGAAGTGACAAAATTGTCTGGTCTCTAATTCACGGTACTATTTAATATCTGTTGTTACCAATTTGGTTCAAATTTTGAATATTAGTTTGAGAGTTTCCTCATAAATTATTACCTGCATATTAAAAAGTTTCGTCTAATGTTGGAACTAGGTAAGGTAGGTTGAATAAGATTTAATTAGGTGATTTTGTGTACTTTGAATTTTGTTAGGTTTGGTCTGATTAGGTTCTTCCCTAGAAGGAGGCTAAATACATTTTTTCTTCAAACTTCTTCGACCATTTCCGAAGTAAATCGAGTACAATCGGGTATACTTTGTTCTTCCAAGAGATATAAAAGCAGAGTAGAAATGCATTTTAGGCATCACAATATACAGGGTGATGATAAACTTTGGAACATAATTCATAACTGCCGTATTTAATTGTTTTAAGAAAATCACTCGGACAGGTTAATTTTAGTTTTCAAAATGCCATCTCTTGGTATAAAAAAAATATTAATGACGTCACTGGTGCTTTAGCAATAACGTAATCTGCGATTTTTTTAAATGGAAGCCCCCACTTTTTTTACTCGTTTTTGATAGAAATTCATGTCACTTAAACGATGATATAAAAAACAATTAAATTTTTAAACAAATTTTTGAATAAAATTTTTTTTTAAATCAAAAAAGGAAATTTTTATTTTAACGAAAATGGTTTTATAAAAATAAATTAAAATGAATTTGAAGTTACTAATAATAATAAAACAAAGTATTTACTTTAAACTTTTATTTAAATAATGTGCAATCTAATGCGAATGTAAAATGTTAAATGTATTTAACAAAATTTAATAAATAGTCTTGAAAAACTAATTTTTTGATTCCATTTAAATGTAAGGAAATTTACAAAAAATAAAATTTTAAATTTAACATTTAATAAAATCAGCCAAAATAAATCTTATACAATTTTTTCAAATTTAATAGTACAAATTAATTTTAAGTTTACATTAAAAAATTTGTAAACGAAAATTTGTTTACAAATGCAATCATTTTTTTATATCATCGTTTAAGTGACATAAATGTCTATAAAAAACGAGTGAAAAAAGTAGGGGTTTCCATTTAAAAAAATCGATGATGACGTCATTGCTAAATCACCAGTAACGTCATTAATATTTTTATTATACCAAGAGATGGCATTTTAAAAACTAAAATTGACCAGTCCGAGCGATTTTCTCAGAAACATTAAATACAGCAGTTATGAATTATGTTCCAAACTTTATCATCACCCTGTATATACAGGGTGAGTCAGAGCACCCGTAACAGCCCATTATCTCGAAAACAGTTTGTCGCACATAGATAGAATAAAAATTTTAATTACCAAAGTGAACCCAAAGAATCCATTAATATATTAATATGTACATTAACATGACGCATGTAAATTAAATCTCAAGTTTTAAAATTATTTTTTATATTCTTATTTTATAAATTTTGACGTTTTAAGAAAAAATAGCCTGTTTTATTCGGAGTAAAAGAACTTTTGGTGGAATTTTTGATTGATATGTCTTTGGAACGAGAAAGGATAAGTCAATAAAATTTTGGATTGGTAGACAAGTTTAGATGTTCTTTCAAATTGTTTACTTACAATTCTGGGTTCTTTTTAGAAAGAATTGTGAGAGTTGCACAATGACGTTACATAAATTTTAAATGACGTAAAATATACTTCTTTAAATCAAAAGGTATCTGACTTCTTGAATTTATTCCATGTTACAGACTCAAACTGTTTATTAAATTTTTGATCTTATTTTTTTGCAAGATCTGAGCTTTCTAAAGTAGTAAGAGAGCTATTTAATTTTGTTGTTGAGATAGTGGGTATGGTCTCAACAAGATTGCTATTTGGATGCCATTTATTAGAATTATTTCATTAACATTTATTTGGCTATTACAAATTACCATGTATTTACATTTAGTCGTAATGAGTAGTAGCTTATTTAAACTTGTCCCTTTGAAATTTTAATAAAGTCTGTTTTCATTTCCTTGAGGTTTTTCAGTTGATCCGCAATAAAAGATTGTTTCATCATCCGCAAAAAAAAATTTTAACTTTTCCTACAATGAGTGCTCAAAATTAAAAATTTTATTTATTTATTTTATCACAATATAGTAATAAAATATAAATTATTGTATTGTTTTTGCATTTTTCAACAAAAAATATTCAATTATGTTGAGAATGTATAGATGTTTGCATTTTAAAATTTATAATTTATCATAAAATTGACAAAAATTACATATGACAACAATGTAAAGATATTACAATTTTATGTTAGTTTCCTGGAACTTTAAACTGATAAAATTAACTTATAATATCTACTTTAAATTTAAATATTTTTGTTAGGAAATATCAGATACTCCATATAAAAAATAAAAGAGGTTTACTTTTGCAACATGTTTCGAACCACTTTATTGGGCCATCCTCAGGCAAAAATAGTCAATGTCATTCAATAATATCACTATCCATATATTAATTATACTATTACCTAAACCTAAAAACTAGAAACGTGATTTTGTAAATCTAACGAATAATTCTAAATTATCTTCAACGCTACTGTTAATTTAAAAAATAAAAAAAAAATAAAATTTTTTTTTAATATTTCTTAATGAATAGTATTATTAATATACCGGGTGGAAATGAAAACCGGGTCACCTCTATAACTTTTTTATTTATGAATAGAAAAATTTGAAACTTGGCTATGTTCTATGGTTCAAAAAAACAAATTTTATGTGCATTTTTTATTTTCGAAATCACTTCCGGTTTCACCGGAAACACCATGAACTTTGTTTTTTTAAATGTAACATCCCATATTTTTATTCATGGCTTAAAATACTTTTAAAAAAGAAGTATTTTTGAGATATTAGTTTTTATTTTTTGCGAAAAAAAAAATTTTTTCAAAAAAAAAAATGGTTTTCGAAGTCGGTGAAAATTACCAAAACTAATTCTAAATAATTCAAATACATAAAATAAATAATCGTTATAAAATCCTCTTTTTAAAAAGTCGAATGACCCGGCATCATTGCATTTAAAAAAAGTGAGATATTTGATAAAATCTTCATTAACTAAGTTTAAAAATTAATAGTTCAAAAACCACTTAAATTGTTTTTCAAATTACAATTTTATTTAGGTATTTGAATTATTTAGAATTAGTTTTGGTACTTTTCACTGACTTCGAAAACCTTTTTTTTTTTGAAAAAAATTTTTTTTACTAAAAAAGTAAAAACTAATATCTCAAAAATACTTCTTTTTTAAAAGTATTTTAAGCCATGAATAAAAATATGGGATGTTACATTTAAAAAAACAAAGTTCATTGTGTTTCCGGTGAAACCGGAAGTGATTTCGAAAATAAAAAATACACATACAATTTGTTTTTTTGAACCATAGAACATAGCCAAATTTCAATTTTTTTTATTCTTAAATAAAAAAGTTATCGAGGTGACCCGGTTTTCATTTCAACCCGGTATGGATAGTGATATTATTGAATGACATTGACTATTTTTGCCTGAGGATGGCCCAATAAAGTGGTTCGAAACATGTTGTAAAAGTAAACCTCTTTTATTTTTTATATGGAGTATCTGATATTTCCTAACAATTAAATTACCATATACAAGGATGGAACGTACCAATGACTTAAATATTTTTATTTGATTTAATTAAAAATTAAAAATAATAAAATACTTAGTATTTTGACTATAATTAATTCATGCATTTTTAAAAATTGCCATGTTAATTTCAACTTAATTGCCTTCGGAATTTCCACCCAAATATATTTTAAATTAATTTACCGTTGTTCAACGATTGCTTCCAAACAATGTACGTGGAACGTGTACGCGATTTTTTCAGCACCCTGTATACAATTTTAGTAATGAGTAGAAATTGTGGTTTACACCCGGTGTTATTACTTTTTACTAATTTCTCTTGGTGTATTATGTCAAATGCTTTTTTAAAATCAAGAAAGAGGCATCTAACTTTATTTCCATTGTTAAGATTTTCATTAACGTATTCCATCAGGTAGTTTCTGTGCTTTTGTTTTTTAGGAACCCATGTTGATATACGAAATTGATTTTGGTAGTTTGAAGAAAGCTTAGAAGCCGATCCAATATAATCTTGATTTTTGAAAATGATGTTAGAATTAAAATTTAATTCATCTTTCCTGGTAGCATCACTTTTTATATTTTTTATTATATTTCAAATTTAATGTGTATTTGTTTTTCTGAGGATCCTTCAAAGTTTTCTGCGGAAGGAAAGTTTGTAAGTTATGAGAAAATTGTAAACAAGTTTTTTGATGATATGTTTCCTTAATTGGTTTTACAT
The DNA here is from genome assembly GCA_963971135.1 of Stenus bimaculatus. Classification (NCBI taxonomy): domain Eukaryota; kingdom Metazoa; phylum Arthropoda; class Insecta; order Coleoptera; family Staphylinidae; genus Stenus; species Stenus bimaculatus. The sequence goes on along the minus strand of OZ020183.1, from coordinate 40,479,026 downwards.
ACAGGGTGTCCCATTCTTTTCCAGCAAATTTTTTTAGATAATAAATGTCATTCTGAACAAAGATTTTCCTATGTTTTTTCGACTCCTTAAAAAGCAATTTTAAAATTTCAAAAATTTTACAATTTTTGTATGACACCCTGTATAATATTCTTTTTAATTATATTATGTTGATTTGCAATATTTTAGAAAACTAAAAGTAGCTCTTTTAGAAATATTTGGTAACACTATAGCAAGAATTGTTCTTTTTTAAGCTCTATTGCAATAATATGCCTGGATTAAATAAATAAAGACATAAATTAAACCAGTCTTGAATACAATGAAAGGATTAGTTTCCAGGATTTGTTGGTGCTGCCCATTGTACTATTATAAAGATCCAATCTGAAATTTATAGGTACTTTTGTTGTTTTTCATCACACTGCAAATTATGAAACCAAAAGGAACCAAATAAAGAAACCAATTTAACAAAATCATCCAATTTACTACATTACTCTACAATAAATTTTATCTTATATCACTTTTTTGTTTTAATTGTGAAATATCATTAATTTTCGTGCAACAGTGTACTTAAAAATTTTAGTGCAACATCCCGAAGGGTTAAGCCGGCGTTTTGATCAAAACTAAAGCTCGACTTAAGCCTCGTTTGTGTAAGCCACCCTAAGGGTGGGGGTGATTAAAGAATGATTGCGCAAAGTAGTGCGCAACCAAAAATTTTGTGGTATTACTAAAATGCACTTGAACTACATCTCTGTTTTGGTAATTAATATATGCTGCATGCAATAAAGAAATTGGTGTTATGTAATCATTTATATGTGCAGGAGCAAGAGAGAGAAATAGCCTAAAGCTGGCTAAAGGTAATAATCATCGCGAGACTTACTTAAAGCAAGGTTGCATTCGCAATAACTGCAAGGTTTTGTTCAATGTCATTCACAAAAAGTTTAATCCTCAAAACATACATTGGGTTATTATTATTGGTGTGAGCATTTTTCAACTACAGTTGTGTGTTTTAAGGATATTCTACACGATATATAAGGTATGTTAACATTGATTTACTCAAATAATCATCTCATAAATAATCGGTATTTAAAAACTCAAGGATATAAATATGTAAATATATATTTTTTGTTTAAATTAATTTAAAATTCCATATGGCAATTCTATAAAGCATGATGGTGAATACAAAGTAATGTTATTCTGCACACATCAACACCTAACACAACTGACTTCTCTACGCCTAACATATTTATTCCTGAAACTATCTAGGTAACAAGCATAATTCGATATTACATATTCATGAGTGTATATCAGGTAACATTGTAGAAGTGTTGTGAAGAGGACTCGATAGTGGCGGTGACGCTTACTAGCAACTACCTCTAAATGTGTAAGTGTATCCATGTATGTACATGGTGAATCTTGATAGGTCCCCAAGTAAACTCCTATCGGACTTCAAAGGGTTAATTGAATTAGCGTATCCTCTTCGTTTAATTACGTACCATGCACATTTTGATTACGTGCACTAACTTTATAAATATTCAAATAATCTGAATAATATGGCCACAATTACAATTTCAAATAGACGAGACTAACACTGTATTTGTACTCTTGGAATAATTTGCGGCGAAAGACAAATTATGTAATTTGCCTGAATTAATTGATCTTGAATTCCTTTACTTTGCAAATCCCATCCTATAGTTTATTATAACTTACTTACCTACAGCTTTATCTCAAATTTATATCTGAAAAATACAAGATACATTATTACTTTTTGTTTTATTTATAACCAAAAAATATTAATATTGCAGAATCATTAGGTATTTTGAAATATTTAAGCAGATTTCATGTAGAAAATATGGTTTTTGTTCTTTCAAAAATAATCCTCTTTTAATACCCAGATGAATTTTAGATAAAAAATTTCTTTGGTAATTTTTTTTTTCAATTCTATTATATTCTTATTCCAATTTGTGAAATAATTTCAAGTACCTTAAGTTAGGAAATAATTTTGAATATGGTAATTTGACTGTAACCAATCCTTTTAACGATTGTGCTTTAAACTGGGAAGTAAAATAATCCAAAGGTATGCAAACCTTATAAAAACGGAAGTGTGCAATTACAGCCTCATAAAGTTAGGCTTTTTATATATTTCGCAACGAGGCCATAACAACTCTAATTACCCAAATAATACAAGAAAGCTCGCCTTAGTATTAACACAGTATTGTTTAGTAGATACAAGTGCTTTGAAAGTTCTCAACAATTTATGCAAAATGTTACCTCGCTTCCTGCAAAATTTCGCTACTAAACGCGCTTTAGAAGCTTGCAGAATAATTACATCTTAATTACATGACTTTCGTTAATTAAGGGTCAAAAATTATATGAATAATATGAAATAAAATTAAAATTTATAGTTTGGACGAAAAGCTGCAATAAAAAATTCCTTAATATTTATTTATGAATTTTAATTAAGTGTTTTAAAACTTATTTTTAACTTTTAATTAAAACTGAGAAAATGTTAACTTTAAATTTTATGGAAAATAATTTTTAATTATATTTTTGTTGACCTTAAGTTATACAGCACCAACAAATGCTTATTAATAATACACGCCACTAAATTATGTGTAATATTTATTATTCTTGGCTTCTACTTTATGTTAAAGCTTGATTCCGATGGCCCGTAGAGTGATTTTAACGCTACATGTAGAGTTGCAACGGTGCATAAAAACTTTCGTAAAGAAAAACAGTAGCGCAACATTTAGAATTCAGTACTTCACTTTAAATCGAAGTAAGCTACTGATCGTTCACGTGGCAAAACAAGCCTTCACGTGCTCACCTTCTCTCTTGATGCATGAAGTGCCAATTTACTGCATAAAAGTGCCACTTCACGCCCCATAAAAACCTAACATAATTCACATGAAGCTTTAAGGATCACATATGAAAATCCACTCGAACGAGCTAATTAATTTAATCATTTATTAACATTGATAGAATTCAACCATCTTCTGAATGAAAACCTGAAAAACGATTGAAGATTTTTTGTAGTCCTGATAAATTTAATACCGAGGTAAATTAAACATCACAAGGAAAATATCATCGCAATCTTTTTTTTACAAATTTCTTTTCATAAAGATTCCACGTGAAAAAATTTCCATTATAATTTCTTTATGTTTTTTTTACTGTATACAGGGTAGTTTTAAATACAGGGTGCGGGAAAAGTCCTGAATAATGGGTTAACTTTTTTAATATTGGTTTGATCAAAAAATGTTTTATATAAATGTTATAAAATTTAAAAATTGACATTTACCTGAGATAAGACTTTTTTAATAATTTGAATCTACATAATTTTCTTATTACAACGATACCCTATAAGTCATATTTTCCTTCAACTTAAAGTTTAAAAAAAAATTGAAAAAATATTTTAAATAAATTTCAGGTTATAAAATTCACTTTACTGAGCACATTGACATTTTTCATGTCATTTAAATGCTGTAGTTGTTAATGAATTCTTTGTTTTTAATCAATCAAAAAATTATTAAAATATTTTTAAAATAAAATAAAAAAATATATTTGGAAAAAATGTGACTTGAATTTAGAAAATTATGAAGATTCAAATTATTAAAAAAAATTCGGCTATTCCACTTGAGATTTCAAACTTGACAACTTATTACAGTCACGTAATGTAGAAAACCAAAAGCAAACTCACAGATATGTGTAATTTTTTTAATCGTACAACATTTATATGAATCATTTTTTGATCAAACGAATAGTTATAGCCATTATGCAGGACGTTATACCTACATGAAAAAAACATGTGACGGTGACTTGACGAACTCTATGATAAAGATTAAGACTAAAAATTATCCCTTTAAACTTTTTATAAATACAGGGTGTCCCATAAAAGGCACAACAGCTCTTCAGTATTTTGTCAAGGATCCTTGGAAAAATAGTAAAAAAAATATAGACCGTCTTGAGATATTAAGTAAAAACTAGAAGGTAAATTTCGCAACTACAAAACTCATCTTTCCCAAAAATAGCACTTATTTTTTAATTTTTTTAGGAAAATTTTAATTAATTATTTTTGGAGGTCTCTATATGATAGGGGGACCTGGACTGAGTATAAAGTAACGTATAAAATTCATAACTTCTTTATTATTTGAAATTTTCAAAAACGCTTAAAGGGGTGTCAAATTGTTTTTAAAAAACTTTATTTTAAAGTTAAAAAAATATATTATCCGTTGGCATGACGTCACAATGACGTCATCGATTTTTTTTAAATGGGTTGATATGGTTTTTATTCCATCAAAAAATACCTTATTTAAAGAACTTTTTAACAGTACTAAAAAAGTTATACTTGCGCCATCTAGTTGTAATAAAACAAATTATTAAATATCTCCTTAAATGACCATTTAAAGTAACACATAAAATTCATAACTTCTATATTATTTGAAATTTTCAAAAACGCTAAAAGGGCTGTCGAATTGTTTTTAAAAAACTTTATTTAAAGTTTAAAAAAATATATTATCCGTTGGCATGACGTCACAATGACGTCATCAATTTTTTTTTAAATGGGTTGATATGGTTTTTATACCATCAGAAAATACCTTATTTAATGAACTTTTTAGCAGTACCAAAAAAGTTATACTTGCGCCATCTAGTTGTAATAAAAAAAATTATTAAATATCTCCTTAAACGACCATTTAAAGTAAGGCATAAAATTCATAACTTCCTTATTATTTCGAATTTTCAAAAACGGTAAAAGGGGTGTCGAATTGTTTCAAAAAAAAATTATTTTAAAGTTAAGAAAAAATTATTATCCGTTGGCATGACGTCACAATGACGTCATCATATTTTTTTAAATGGGACGATATGGTTTTTATAGCATCAAAAAATAGTTTATTAAGTGTGCTTTTTAACAGTACCAAAAGTGTATACTCGCTCCAGTTAGTTGTAATAATATTTTTTATTAAATATCATCTCGAATAACCATTTAAAGTAATGCATAAAATTATAAAATTCATAACTACTTTATTCTTTGGAATTTTTAAAAGCGTTAAAAAATGTTTTTAATTGTTTTAAAAATGTTTATTTTGGATTTTATTTTATTGTCTCTATGACGTCTATGGCGTCATCAATTTTTTTTAAATGTTTTTTATGCTTTTTGTAGAAAACAATGCTAATAATTATCACCTTACAGGATAGTTCAAAGTAACGCCTAAGAGATTAAATTTAGAATTATTAAAAATGGAATTACTATTTAATATCATATATTTAATCAAAATTTATGTTTACACTTTCGTTTTAATAATTGTTAAAGTCCCATTCAACGAAACAACATGTGCCTTAAACAGACATTGTAAGGACAAATAAAAAAAAAATACAATACAATTTATTTTGCTTTTTCGAATTTTAAAATAAAATTATTTGAGGTTTATTTATTAATTCTCTGCAGTTCACTACTTGAGTAACCACGTCTTTTGCGATTTTTCTGATTTAACTTTATACAACTTTGACTTTTCACATTGGTACATTCTTTGATTTATTGATTATTACAACGGTTCTTTTTTACGTTTTTGTGATTAATTTGTTGACTTAATCTCTTAAAATGGCACGTTTGTCAGAAACGGAGAGGATCGAAATTCTTATGATGGTAGACTATGGGGATAAAATTCGAAGTCAAGAAGAAGTTCGTATTTTGTTTAACCAAAAGTATCCGGAGAGATTTCCAATAACTCAGTCCACAGTAAGTAGGATTGTTACCAAATTCCATGATGTGGGCCATGTACGCAATATTCCAAAAGCTGGACGTCCACAATATTATGAAGACATTCAATTACAAATATTGATGGAACTTGAAGAAGATCCCAATAAGTCCACTAGACAATTAGCATTAGATAGTAATGTTAGTCAGTCAGCTGTCGTAAAAGTTAAAAAAAAAGCAAAGATTCATCCATACAAAATTCAACTTGTTCATGAGTTAGTGGAAGAGGATTTTGATCGGAGGTTGGAATTTTGTGAAGACCTTATGGAAAAATGCATTGCCGAACCCCACTTTCTATCCAATGTACTTTGATCAGGTACGTCGTTATTTAATAAAATTACGTATTTTTATTTAAAATTTTCTAAAATATTTTTTTTAGATGAGGCTACTTTTTGTCTTAATGGTACAGTGAACCGTCATAATAGCCGATAGTGGGCTCGTGAAAACCCACACTGGGGTCAAGATGCGCATACTCAACATCGTCTAAAGCTGAATGTGTGGGCAGGAATTATTGGGGATAGAGTCATTGGTCCATTTTTCTTTGAAGATACACTTACAGCAGATAGTTATCTACAATTTCTTCAAACCCAATTAATTCCAGTTTTGGTTACTTTGTTTCCTAAACCCGATGATAACGCTATTCCCAATAATGCTGTGTGGTTTCAACAAGATGGTGCTCCGCCTCATTTCGGCGTCCAAGTAAGAGCGAATTTAAACAGAATATTTCCTGACCGATGGATAGGTCGTAGAGGTCATATGGAATGGCCCCCTAGATCACCGGACCTCACTCCATTAGACTTTTTTTATGGGGACATCTAAAAAGTAAAGTTTATGTCAACAGACCTACTTCTTTAGCAGACTTATAAACTAGAATTCAGGAAGAAATTGCACAAATTTCTCCAGACATTTTAGCAAGGACGGTTAGTTCTGTATACTCCCGTTTAGCAACATTTAATTTAAGTAGTTTTGTGCGAGACTTCTTTGGTTTAAGTTTATTTTTATTTCAAATTTAATTTATATTTCCGTTATTGCATCTAGTTCGTGCAAGTATTAACTTTTTGGTACTTTTGTAAAACACTCTAAATAAGGTATTTTTTGATGGTATAAAAACCGTATCAACCCATTTAAAAAAATTGATGACGTCATTGTGTCGTCATGCTAACTTTAAAATAAAGTTTTTAAAAAACAATTCGACATCCCTTTTAGGGTTTTTGAAAATTCGAAATAATAAAGAAGTTATGAATTTTATGCGTTACATTAAATGGTCATTTGAGAAGATAATCAATAATTTTTTTATTACAACTAGATGGCGCAAGTATAACTTTTTTGGTACTGTTAAAAAGCTCTTTAATGGGGTGATTCTGAACAAAAATGTTAGCCGTAACAGCGCTGTTAAATTTGACAGTCACCCTAATGTAAAAAAACGCTATTTTGTAAACTTTGCTGTAACTAAACGGCGATATAAAATAACATTTTCAGTGTTAAAATGCACTGTACATCATTGTAATGTTATTATTTTGATCGATTATACATTAATATAATATTATTATTTTGATTGATGTTATTTTAACACCGAAAATGTTATTTTACGTAGCCGTTAAGTTACAGTAAAATTTATAGAATAGTGTTTTTTTTACATCAGGGTGATTGTCAAATTTAACATCGCTGTTACGGCTAACATTTTTTGTTCAGAATTACCCCATAAATAAGGTATTTTTGATGGTATTAAAACCATATCAACCCATTTAATGGGGTAATTCTGAACAAAAAATGTTAGCCGTAACAGCGATGTTAAATTTGACAGTCACCCTGATGTCAAAAAAACACTATTCTATAAATTTTACTGTAACTTAACGGCTATGTAAAATAACATTTTCGGTGTTAAAATAACATCAATCAAAATAATAATACTATATTAATGTATAATCGATCAAAATAATAACATTACAATGATGTACATTGCATTTTAACACCGAAAATGTTATTTTATATCGCCGTTAAGTTACAGCAAAGTTTACAAAATAGCGTTTTTTTTGACATTAGGGTGACTGTCAAATTTAACAGCGCTGTTACGGCTAACATTTTTGTTCAGAATCACCCCATTAAAAAAATTTGATGACGTCATTGTGACGTCATGCCAACGGATAATATATTTTGTTTAACTTAAAAAAAAATTATTTCTAAAACAATTCGACACCCCTCTTAGCGTTTTTGAAAATTCGAAATAATAAAGAATTTATGAATTTTATGCGTTACTTTAAATGGTCATTTGAGGAGATATTTAATAAATTTTTTTTATTACAACTAGATGGCGCAAGTATAACTTTTTTGGTACTGTTAAAAAGTTCTTTAAATAAGGTATTTTTTGATGGTATAAAAACCATATCAACCCATTTAAAAAAAAATTGATAACGTCATTGTGACGTCATGCCATCGGAGAATATATTTTTTTTAACTTTAAAATAAAGTTTTTTAAAAACAATTCGACACTTCTTTTAGCGTTTTTGAAAATTTCAAATAATAAAGAAGTTATGAATTTTATGCGTTACTTTAAACTCACCCTGTATAAATCCACCCCTGCCTACTAGATAAAAAACACCTACAAAACTTTTTCCACATTTTGTACTTTGTACTCCCGCCAATAGGACCTTAACGTTTTCCTGATAGGGAATTTGAGAAAAAATAAAGAATGCAGTAAACTTGTCATAATGACCGATTTTTACTCCATTGAATTGCGGCTTCAATTTTAACGTTTAGTTAGAGCATGTAAAAATTGCAATGTTGTAAGATTGTGCAAGAAACTCTTGGTATATCCTATAAAAGGGTTTATTTTTATTGGACTCCGTATTATTCCAAATTTTATTACAACCATTAAAACTAGTAATTTTTAATTTATAGTAAAAGTATCAGAGCTCCACAGAATTGGAAAAGTATTTTTTATAAAATAATTAAAAAATTGCAAAACATGGCAACGATTCTTTAATTTAAAAAAAAATAATTTGTAAAAATATCAGTTTAATCGACATAATATGTAATAAATTGAATAAATTCAAAATAAACACATGACATAGGAAACGATAATTGCATAATTTGATAGAATACACTGAAATTGTTGTCTAATTGTGCAAAAATTAATTAATTTCAAGAACATTTTTTGACCGCTGATTAGGACAGAAAAGCATAATATTTTTCATAATTGTGTATTTTTGTTTTATTTGCACACGTGTATACTTCAGTGTAAGTTTCATTGCTGGAAAAAAATTGCCCAAAATCCGATAAGGTCCTTTGTGCACAATTTCTAATGTTATATTCAATTGTATCATTTGAAGTGTTACAGGGTAGCATTTTGGATTCTGTTAATCAAATCCTCTTCATTGAGCTCGAGTGTTGCGACCTGTCCAACTTGCAGGATATTCCTCGTCAAACCATTCTCTTGGAAAATGTGGCGGAGTGCCATCTACCTGAATTCACATATTTCTAATTGGAACTAGAGGAAGATCATCAAGACGATTTTCCAGGTCATTCATCAAAAAGTACAAAAATTCCCGAGTACACCCCCACACGTTTACAGTAGAACTTGATGATTCTTTATGAAAGTTATTGTATTGGTTGAAAACCCTTCTCTCGAAAAATTAGCGTCGTCAGTCCACAACATACCGGAACTAAATTACAATCAAATACTATTTGAACTAGTAACCAGTTGCAGTAATTTATTCTAGGTGGAAAGTCTTTTGGTGAGAGAGCTTGAAATTTAGTGAAGTGAAATGCACGGATGCCTTACTTGTTAGGAACCTATTAACAGTTTCTTTTGAAACCCCCAATCGTTGGAAATACTCCCGATACTGCTTTTTGGATCTGCTTCCAATGCATTTGGAATTTATTCCTGCGTATTGATAGTTAAAACGTGATCTACACCAGAGGTTGAAGCTAAATTTCGAGTTTCTCCACTTCTCCGATCAAGCCTTAGAGAAACATTAGAAGTTGGATGTCTTCTTTATTCTTGCAGGATACATTTAGCTAAAGACTCGTGTTGGTTCCTCTGAGTTATCGTGGTATTCACAAAAGTACATATTTTTATCAATCTGACATAATTTAATTAATTGGTTTTTAAAAATTGTTGTCGGATTCAGTTTTTGGATACAATTTTTAAAAGTAAAATGTGAAGTTCATTGCGCATGGTATAATTATAGTTTATTAAAAAACGATGAATGAGATGAAACGTTTTATGGTAAATATTACAATTTTCTAACATTTATAATAATAAAGACGTTTAATTTTCTACTTTAAGGTGATAGGGAGTCAAAAGTTGAAAAAAACGACGTACTTATCTTTCATGAATTTTTTAAAGTGTTTCGAATTGGAAAGTCAAAAAAATAAAGAAATACCAAACTAAAGTAAGTATCTTACATTCATTTGCAATTTTTGTTATTTATGTATCTACAACTATATTTGTGTAATTTTGCAAGAAAAACTTCTATATTTATATTTTTTTTTGCAAAACTACGCTTATATAAATCTAGATATATGAAAAACAAAAATTGTATATAAAAGTACAAGTCTTACTTAAGTTCGGTATTTTAATATTTTTTTTTGTTTCCAATTTGAAACACTTTAAAAAAATTCGGGAAAGATAAATACATCGGTTTTTCAATAAATGACTCCCTAGCACCTTAACTCTTCATTTTTCGAAGAATCATCAACACGTTTTTTTTTACTATTTTTCCGAAGGTACTAAGAGGGTTACCAACAATCTACTGAAGAGCTGTTGCGTCATTTATGGCGTACCTTATACAAATATTTTTCAATATTTAAGACCAATCTGCATTTCGTGACGTCATAGGAATCGCAGATTGCAAGAATTGAATCTTTGCATTCAAATTTCAATCGGCTGATAATAAAAAGTAAAAATCATTCATGTGAGTTTAGGTCTGTACCGAGCACTAATCCAAATTTTGAACATACAAATGTGAATATGTGTTCTTTCGAACGGTGAGACACATAATTTAATTTTTGAGTTAAACAACTTTTTGGTCCTAGCAATTCGAGAAAATTTCTTTGTTCTATTGATTTAATACATGGAAACGTTTCGACCTTTTTTTGAGGTCATCATCAGTCCTAATTAAATTTTGTGGTGTTAAGTTAATTTTTCAACTGTAATGTTTATAAAAAATGTAAGAGTATTACTTATTTTAGGACTGATGATAACCTCAAACAAAGGTCGAAACGTTTCCATGAATTAAATCAATAATAAAAGAATTTTCTCGAATTATTACTCAAAAATTTTATATAATCGGAACAAAACCCAATTTTCCATAAACAGATATATTGTGTGATGAGATAAAATTAACAAATATCGTAAATAACTGAAGAAATACAGACAGTAAGTAAAATATGAAGCATGTTTGAGAAATTTATTTTTATGTTACAAAATCAGTGATTCGTATGGATGAATTGTTTGTATTTAAATTTAATAAATAAAATAGTGTTTTCAAGTTTTTTATTTATTGGTCCTTTAAAAAAGTTTGTTTTGATCAATGAAAAGTACAAAGGTTATCTTGTAGAATTGGAAACTTTTTACTCAATTCGATGGCAGAGGGTATTTTTTAAAGTTGTTATGACATTCTTTTAGTATTGACGAATCCCTTGCTTTCCTGACGAGCAAACCAAATTTAAATTAAACTTTTAAGAAGTCGAGAAATAAAAAAGTTGAAACTTTGGGTATTACTTTGTTTGTTCACTCTTACTTTTAATTGATTTCATTACGTCGTGTTTCGGGGATTGATAAAAATAGTTGAGTCTATGTATGGGTATGGATGGATGTATTTACGCTGGAAATCTAATTTATTTGGTCTTTTGTAAGGCTCGCCGGTAGTACGAAATTGCTTCTTTGTTGGGTAATGGATTGTACTAAATAATTTATGTGCCCATTTTAAAAATGGTTTCTTAAAAATACTTTTCATTACTTAAATCTTACCACTAAAATTGGTTAAAAAATCAATTGTGTTTTTTTTGGTAGTTGTTGAATATGAGCATACGCGCAAAGAGATGAAAGTTTATTTTTGCGGAAAATGTAAGCTAAGGGCCCAAATCGAGAACCATAAAACAAGTTCGACGTAATCCAATTCCGGGGAAGTCGGTGCATGCCGGGTCGAGCGGTAAATGGATTACCGGCTGTTGGCTTTTTCGACCCATACAAAAAACAATGATCGCCCCCTAGACAAAATGATTTAAAACACCTTCTAATAATTCCTGTCATTCATTTGTAATTGCATCACACTTCAGAGCCAAGCTTTATACGACTTTAAACTAAAATTATTTTTATACCTCCGGGCTAACATGGAAATGGCCGAGTCTAGGGACGCTTCTCGTAAATGCTCGAATGCCATTTGGAGCGAACAATTTTTTGAGCAACGCTTGATTTAAAATTTCGCCCCGGGACAAGTTATCGCGTCGGCGACTAGTGCGATTTCATATTTGCATATGCAGATACGCAGACGCCGAAAGAAAAATGGAAATTTACGTAATCACCGAGGGGACGTGATAAATGCATTTTCCAATTTCGCTTTCAACTAAACTACAAAATTTTTGTTGTGTGTAATCCTATCAGCTAAAAATACCCAAATGTATATCATTGCACACAAGCACAAAAAATTTTAAAAATCCAATCCACATTTTTTAATATAATTCCCAAAGACCCGATACTAAAACATTTTTTGCAACGAAAATTTATCGCGAGGAAAACTCATAGTAAGAAAAGCTCATATGAACAAAACTTATTTAGAGGAAAACTCATAATAAGAAAAACTCATTGTGAGGAAAACTCATAATGTGAAAAACTAATGACGGGGAAAACTCATAAAAAGGAAAATTTATCGTAGACAAATTAATGCAACAAATTAAGACTTTCCGTAAACAGAGCTTATTAAAAAAGAAATCAATCAAAATAATAAAATTCCTATTAATTTTCATCTGTTATACTCATTTATTGTACGTCCGAATGGCTGCGCCATAAAATTTCTGCAAAGTAAGCATAACTATCGATTATCAAAGTGTAGGTACTAATACTATCTCGATTTTAGTGAAATATAAAGGAAGCTTTACCTTTGCCATATACTTTTATCCTCGATAATGGATCATATATCAATGAAATGCACTAATTCACCCTTAAAACGGTAGACTGAGTAAAAACCTTCTTATGAAGCTCTAGAAATATATCAATAAATTGCATGGGCTGAAATTAATTTGGTCTATTATTTTCGATTTTTAATTTAATTTATAGGTGGATATTATTTTTTATTTTTTATAATTTTTAGAAGATTTTTTTTTGATAAATAAGTTTTAGGAACATGTAATCTTTTTAAAAGATTTCTGCTCGTATATAAAACTTACGTTAATAAAACTATGAAAAGAAATAAAATGTACGACAAATATTTTCTAAGGATTAGTTGAGATTGTACCTTCTTTGGAGAAATGATGTATGATGTCTATGTACACCTGAAAAGAGTTTAATATTTTAAATCAATATATTACATAAGGCTGAGTCGCACACTAAACACTTTTATACGGAGTGTCTCACTGAAAAATATTTTCAAGATTAGTGCGTATTTGTAAATGAAATTTTTGTAATTGCCAATTTATAGTGGGGAAATACTGAATAAGGAAGTTAAATACTTTTTATTACCAACCCTTTGGATTGTATTTTACATTTTAAAACTGTGGTGACTGGGGGTGAGTTACAAATCCAATTTTTAGGTCTTCATCTTTAAAAGGCTAAATTTGACAGATATGCTCGTAATTTCCTATTATTGTGATTTCTGCTCGCCCTCTGGTGGTAAAAGTATGAATCTAGAAAACAGGTGCATTTTCGAGGATTAGTACATATTTTACGGATTTTACTTGAGATTTAAATAATATGCATTTTAAATACAATTTTTGACAATGACAAGTATTTGCTATCCTCCATTTTTTTGCTATTTATAACTTATAACGCACCTTCTACCGATAGCTAAAATTCCCAAGAAACCAGTAGAATAAAGTTCTTTCGAAAATCGTAGGAGTTAGTAGTAATATTCTCAAAGGAATAAATTCAAGAATAAAGTAACTGCAATTTCGCGAAAACGTCATCCATTTTCCTGTAGCCATTGCGTGGTCTTTGGAATTGCATTCTATCGTCGTCCTATAGGAAAGACACTAAGCCCTAATAGAATGGAAAGTTCATATAAACAAGTACAGGGTGAGCTAAAATGATTATGGTTTGATATTTAGGCAACCAAGTACGCAGGTTGGTACAACTGTAATCTTAAAAAGAAAATTTCCTAATAATCCAATAACGTAACAAAAATTTTTTCCAAAATCTCTAATTTCACAGCAAATGTCAAATATTGAAAATGTTTTTCTTAATTTTCGAGGCAGATGCTAACACAAAACAAAGACTTACGCAAATTAATTTTAATAAAAATTGACGTTTATAAAATAAAAGGCACAATAACGAAATTCTAAAATCTGAAGTTTTGACACAACGGTAAAAATTACACCTACGCCTCTGCTTTTGTGAAGTCTATTTACTTTGTTTTTGATTTTGACATGATTTTGTGTTACTATGAACTTGAAGCAAACAAATTCCCCAGATTTTTAGGCGGGAAATTTGAATTGACCACAATCATTTTAGCTCACTCTGTATTTGATTTCATGTCTATAAACGCGTTAAGATAAATTTTCCGAATGAACGTTGATTGCTTAGGCAACAAAAAATGCACTTTTGTTCTGATTCATAACAGTACCGTAGACCTTATTCCTAAAACGATCCACACGATGTACCACTTTCATCATTCTGTCCTTGTCAGTTTCATGAAAAAATAAAAGTATGTCCTTGCAGTGTTGTATGCGACATCGTGTCGAGTCGTTCAAGAATAAGGCTCCGAGTTTCGTTATGAAATAGTTCGTCTTAAATATAAGAGATGGCGCCACAAATGTTTTTATAATTTGCAACTCAAAATCTGTATCGTAGCTTAACTTCCACATATTGTATTTATCATTTTATTTAGTAAAATTAGAAATAAATCTTTTTAATACGAGCTCGGATAAAATGAGTTCGCGGATATAACGAGCAAATTCGTATACATAGTATAACGGAACCTATTTATTAGTTTTGTAATAAAATATGCAACCTATTTATCTTTGGGCAACCAAATTAACACCCTGCGTTCTAAGAAAAATTTGTAATTATTAGAGGCGGTTATGAGTCTCAACCCCTATAAATAGCCGTCGGATTCTCCCTGATGACCCCTCTATAAAACTGATGACAGTTCTTAGTGACGTAGCTTCAAATTTAGCGCCCTGGAGCAATTCATCGGTGTGCACCTACAAAATAAAATATATTTCGAAAGCCAAAATTTGTTTCAAAAACCAAAAGAAACAAAGATACAAGATATCCAGCGAAAAAAATATTAGAATTTTATAAGTTGTTTATTGCTTTGAGTCTTTTTAGTTTTTTAAGTGCTCGTAAATAAATTAAAATTCGGTTTTTCGATTTTGCACCCTCTCAATTCATGCGCCTGGAGCAGTCTGCTCTACAGTAGCTACGCCACTGACAGTTCTCCTGCGTATTCCTGAAGAGCTCAGAAAAAATATTAGTTAACAGTACTCCTGCGTGTTCCTGGAGTGGTCAACCAGAGTTATCCTGCGTCTTCCTGGAGAGCTCAGTAGTTAACAGGTCTCCTGCGAATTCCTGGAGAGCTCAGCAACTCCTGCATATTCCCTGAGTACTCAACTAAAGAACCACGTGTGTATTCCCGTAGCAAATTTTCTTTTCCCTTGTCTTTATTTAAAGTATCTGTTTAACTGTTAATTCGCATCCCTGGACTTTTGGAGTTAGGTCGAATGTAATTACATTAATTAGTACATATATCAAATTTGATGATATTAATTTGATTAAAAAAGAGGGAAATGTGTTAATATGTACTAATTAATATCCAGAATATACAGTACGGACATAAAGTAAATCCCCCCGGCCAACTTTTGAAAGGCTATATTTTTGGATCTGAAAATTAGTCTACGGAGGAATCTAATTGCGAACTTTCTAATAAAGGTATTTTTGATTTTGTGGAACTTCCGGTTATACCGGAAGTGGATCCAACGTTTTTATTTTAAATGGAACACTCAGTATATTTTGCATTTTCGTGTTCTCCGTAAAAATACCATTAAATTGACTTAGCATACTGTGGTCTAGGATTAATACTTTCGGAATTACGCCCATTTGAAACTCGCATTTTTATGCAACTTCATTTACACCAGAAGATGGAAAATTATCGAGCTTACGGTTAAACATAATTTTATTTAAATTTAATGTTATTAACTTAACTGCAAAAAATCATTTAAAATAAGGAAGTTGGGGCAGTTGAGTCCAACAACGAGTTTTCTGACCATGAAATGAAATGAAAGAGTAACAAAACTGATTGGATCCGAAGTCTATCTGATAAGACAGCGTTTTTCGAATGGTTTTATGCACATGCGGTGATTATTAACGTGTTCTGATTGTTAAGAATGCAAGGTTAGATTTCATATATTGTGTGTGAGACGTACACAAGTGAAGTGTGCATGTCAGTCCAACCAGTAACTGCTTCTTGGCATGTACCGAACACAATCCTATGAACTGCCTAAATTTGGTTGGATCACAAACTTGGACCGTCTTACGTACGGTCACGTCTTTGATGGAACGCGTTTTGTCTATTGCGCATGACTTTGATCGTCAATGTACGTTTTTTCAGGCTGTCGGAACAAATCTATTATATTATGATATGAAAATACATATACAGGATGTCCCCAAAAGGACGTCCAAACTCTCCGATACGTTGTTGGAGACCTTTAATTGAGTATTGCAAAATTAAAAAAAAAATCTATCCACCAATCTGTTCACTAAGAAACGCTGCATCATTAAAAGAGTATTTTGACCGTGTATGTAATTCTGAGCTTTACTTTATACAGGGTGTCCCGAAATTAAGCGGCCAAACTTTAGGAGGCGATTCAACAACTAATTTTAAGAAAAAAACTTCCTATAAACATGTGTCCGATTTCGCTTCCTAAGAGAGCTACAGCCCTTTAAATATTGTGACTAAAACTAGGTTTTTTGTCATTTATTTGAAAACGGTTTGTAATAAAGATTTGAAATTTGGTGTGAAGACTAATACGTTTAAGATATAATGTCTCAATTTTCTTCAGATTTTTTTAAAGCTTTCACAAAATTTCAAAAAATGTCAGACCTTTTAAAAAATCTGAAAAAAATTGAGAAATTATATCTTAAACGTATTAGTCTTCACACCAAATTTCAAATCTTTATTACCAACCGTTTTCAAATAAATGACAAAAGACCTAGGTTTAGTCACAATAGTTAAAGGGCTGTAGCTCCCTTAGGAAGCGAAATCCGACACATGTCTATATTAAGTTTTTTTCTTAAAATTATTTGTAGAATCGCCTTCTAAAGTTTGGCCGCTTAATTTCGGGACACCCTGTATAGTGAGTGATAGTAGTGAATAAATCCTCTCCTTCTTCCTCATTGTCGCTACTTCCTTTTCGTTGTAGCAGTAAATAAATAACGATTAACGGACTTACCTATGTTAATGGAAGAATTCGATAAACAACATGTTAACTTCGTTAATTAATGAATTAACGGTTTTTCTGCCTAGCTATGCTCAATTGTTTGGTTCGAATGTATTTCAATTAAAAATTTCACGGTTATTACGAAGCTTTTCACTGATATAACGAATAAATGTGTTATTTACCATCGACCCTGAGGAGGTAGGTACATTATTCTATTTTGCAATATAAAAGCAAATATTAGAAAAAATTGAATTTATTAAGGATACAAAAATAGGGCGTTTAAAGCTGGTGGATGCTCCCGAAGAAACTTAATTTTGGAATTTGTTTTCAATATTCACAATTTTGTCTAAAAACTACTGCCCAAAGTAAGCTTTTGTTAAAATTTTAGCAAATTATTATTAAAATTGTAAATTTAACTTTTTGGGAAATAAATGTATTCTTATTTTCAAATTAGTCAAAAACCCACACTTGATTCGAAACGCCCTATACATTTCCAATTAAAATAATTGCAGGTAAACACGATTATAACGATTAACGGTTATAACGAGCAAAATTCGAGGTTCGCTGATGTTCGTTATAACCGAGTTCGACTATATTTAATTTCGTTATTTATTTTTGAACTTCTAATGTAAACAAAGACAATTGTGTCGATTCTGTGCAAAATAATAAGCTCTTGCGGAAAATATATGTAAGGTACAGTTGCTCCCAGCTGGAAGTAGGACAAAAGTAATCACGATCGCGTATTCTTTGTCCTACTTCAAGCTGGGAGCAACTTTACCTATGGAAACCGACATTACAACCCATATAACAAACCTTATAAATATTTCCTGTAAGGATTTATGGTTCAGCAGAGAATTGCACCATAAATTTGGTTGGGTTATACAAATATGCGATGTGAGAATTTTCAATTTGATTACGTTTAACATATTTTTATCAAAGTCGGTGGCGTAAATAATAATAAACGATACACGATCGTTAAGTGCGATGTGGCAAGCGTCGAAAATAGAAAAACTAGTGCCTAAAGGGCTCGTATCTGTAAGGTTACCATGGACACCATCCATTATAACCCATATATCTTACAGATGTAGGATTCGGTCAATGTCATGATACGTTAGAAGATTTTACAACCAAATATTATGGGAGGAAAAGCTATTGAAAATCGATTTTGAATCCAATATAAAGCTTTTCCCAGTTTATAGTTTTTCTCTGGATAAATTTGCGTGATATAAGTATCAGATAATTTTTCCTATACAAGTTTTCCCACTATAGAGTTTCCCCGAAAATAGCTTTGCCGAGAGGAGTTTTTCCTGGATGAATTTGCGCAACATGAGTACCAAATAATTCTCTCAACGAGATGTTTTAATTAAAATAATTACCTAGAGAAAATTTACCCAACGTTAGTTTTTTAGAATAGAAAAGATGAGTTTTCCTTTGTTGATTTTTCAGAATTTTCTTGGATTTGAATACACATTCGAGGAAATTAAAGCTAATAGAGACTTATTAATTATGAAATTAAAGTATACACATCGTTAATTTAAAATTAACTCCTATGCAGTTGAAAAGTATAGTACGTTTGCATTGTTCTTGAAGAAGTGGGTTAAGTTAATGTTCTTTAAGAAAAAGCTCAATTAGCTTCGAGTACAAACAACCGCAAGTGCTCGCAGTGTGTAAAGAGCATGTCGGGTAGAATTAATTTTTCCTTAAAAGTGGCGCAGAGTTGTTTCTTCAAAGTGGACCAATATTGCTCCCAAGTCTCGTACTCGAGAACTTTATCCCGCGATTAAGGAACCAATTCGCAAGCGCCAAGTAATTTAAACGTAACTTGACGAACGGGAAAGGGAAAAAAGGTCTAGTGGTGCGTCCGTTTTATAGCTTCCGAGATGTTATTTAATGTCGGTTAAAGTTAACGTCGTCACAATCGCGTTTGCAAATCTGGAATCACGCTTTGCATTTTATTTACGTTGAGATAACCGTACGACGACGCGTTGCTTATCCATATTTTATAGGCGCGCATCATGTAGGTATCGTATAAATGTCAGTTTGCTGACATCAGCTGCATTCCTTATATCACTAGGCTAAATCCCGGTTTATATTTTCTAAAATGCTATTTTATTTAAAATTTGTATAGCGCTCTTGTAAATTTTATAGCAAGCACTTGATATCCCACAAAAACAAATTTAGAATATTTACTGACGTGCAAGATTTACTATACTCTCTTTATATAAATATTTTATAAGATGGAATATAAAACATGTTATTTTACATAGTATTCTCAAGGATAAATTAATTCACAGAAACTGCCCAAATTTATGCCATCGAATCTCGTAAAATGAAGTTCTATTGACTAGAATTATCCGCGATAAGTTTTTCTTTCCACGAGCTTTCTTGCAATTTGTATTTATATTACCAAAAACCAAGAATCATGATCAGCAAATAGCGCTGTTTTCACAAAAGACAAATAGATATAACTAAATACAGTTGATAAATACATATTGAATAATGGTGAATTTCCTGAGATACTCAAGACTGCGAAAGTAGTACCTATTCACAAGAACGATGATCGATCTAGTATAGCAAACTACCGGCCAATATCCATCCTGACAGTTTTCTCAAAAATTTTCGGAAAAGCATACCCCACTCGAATATTCTCATTCTATGAAAAACATAGTAACATCTCCACACAACAGTATGGTTTCTAAAGAGGTATATCAATAGCTGACGCTCTGCTGGATGCACGTAAAACAATCCTGGAAGCTGTCCATAAAAGGCAAAAAGTCGCTGCAGTCTATTTTGACTTCAGTAGAGCATTCGAAACCAAGCATCACAGCTTCTGGTATTAGAAGGCCAGCCCTTAGCTGGGTTAATAGTTACCTAACCAACCGGAACCAGTTTGTTAAATGGCAAAATGCAGTCTCTGAGGACAAAATTATTTTGAGCGGTGTACCACAGGGCAGAATATTTGGACCTGCATTATTTCTCCTGTGCATTAATGACCTGACATCAAACCTATCCGCAGATAGAACAGTACATTATGCGGATGATACCTCGACCATCATCTCAAGCAGACATGTAGAAGATATAACCAAATCTCTGGAGTCTACTATAGAGATTATTAGTGACTGGTCTACTAACAATAGTATTGTATTGAATAAAACAAAATCACTAATACAACATCTGGTTGCACAAACAAAACTTTACCGCGACCATACACTGTTGCGCATACATCGGTAAAGTCGAGTGTTGCGCAAACCAATAAACTCACGCCAAAATTCCATATTTTTGGTAGAGAGTAACAAAGGAGGCTCCGTAACATTGGCCGGGACACTTTCGAATTTTAGAAAAAAAGTAGTACCAATCAATTGCGCCAGTAATGCGCCAAAATGCGCCGTAAAGTTTAGGTTTTGCGCCAACATACAAAAAAAGTTATTAACAAAATAAGATTTTCCCGGCCAGTGTTACGCAGCCGGGATACTTTTTCAAAACAAGCTGAAGTTTATTCCAACGGACGAAGAAATTTATGCGCCAAAACGCGCCACTTACAATAAATGTTGCGCTACTTCCAATTTTCCAAAAATTAGATCCAAAGTTGGCCCGGCCAGAGTGACGTAGCCGGGAAACTCAAAAAATACAAAACAAATTGGTACCATCTTAAGGAGAAAATTATGCTCCAAAATGCGCCGTAAAGATAACATTTTGCGCAACTATATCAAAAAAGTTATCAATAAAATAATATTTAACCAACCGATATAATGTATGACGCGTATGGTTTTTGGGTTGCCTAACTACATTTTTCAAACCAACCTTAACGACAACAGATAAAATTTGAAATTTTTGAGAATCCAAATAAGATGTGCAAAGTAATTGCAAAATTGCATCAAATGCACAGGTGTTGGATAATGTCAACTTTTTACCGCCTACATTTATCGGTTCTAATGACACTATATTACCATTTTTTAAAATGCCGACCGATACACAATTACTTTTAGAAGTTTCCATCAAAGAATCTGTATTGGGCGCGTTTTGGCGCATAACTTTCTTTGCCCGTTGGAATAAACTTCAGCTTGTTTTGAAAAAGTTTCCCGGCTGCGTTACACTGGCCGGGAAAACCTAATTTTGTTAATAACTTTTTTTGTATGTTGGCGCAAAACCTAAACTTTACGGCGCATTTTGGCGCATTACTGGCGCAATTGATTGGTACTATTTTTTATCTAAAATTCGAAAGTGTCCCGGCCAATGTGACGGAACCAACAAGGGAACCAAGTAGGATGGAAATATTTACAATTTATACCCATAAAGCATCAAACTCGGCCATACACTATCAAACCTGTTGCGCAACAGAGCATTGCGCAAATAATTTCAAACATGTTTGAATTTTCACCACAGTTTGTGCAACAACTCAAACATCACCATACATTGTCAATGTGTATGCACCACACCCTCAGTTGCGCAAATTATTTGATGGTGTATGGACTCTTTAAGGGTCATTTATGATACACGCGCCGCGCACCGATTTAAAAACTAAATACTCAATTTAAATAAATAATAACAACAATATACACCGTTTTACATAATAATTGAAAACTATTGTACATATTATTTATGTTTATGGTACCAATCGATTCATATTTTATGGCTTAACAAATTCGGACAAGTTTAACATCGGTCGTTGATTGGTTTTTGAGTAATTTTACTGTAAAATAGGAGTACTTTAAGGGCCTTAAATAATATACTTACTGTTAATATTTTTTAATTCTTTTGTGTAATTTTGTTCATTATAAATATTTTTTAATGCTACCAAAATTTGGTACAAAATAATTAAGTAGATTATGAGTTATTTATGGGGGCGTGGCACCCTATTTAGCAAATTCAAAAAATGACTCTTAAGGCGATAGTCGGCAAATTTGAGCGCTTGAGTTTGAAATTCTCTTGATATTTGCGATTTTGGTCATAACTTTCTTTCCAGTGGAACTTCTTTAAAATTTCTTTTTTTGGTATAAAGAAGAGTCTTCTGGGTCCCAATTTCTTCTTTTTTTCTTTTACTAAGTGAAACCAAATAATCATACGGCAGCAGCAAATGTTCTTTTAGCGGCTGCTTGAAACTTTCTAAAAAACTAATTAAAATAATATTTTTTTACAACGCTAGAAATAAGTTAAGATATAAACAAAGACTTTGATGTTGCGTTTTTTTGTTCTAAATATATTTTTAAATTTTTTACAGCTTCCCAAAAATTTCTTAAAATTTTACTTAATTTTTGGGATGCTGTAAATAGTTTAAAAATATATTTAAAACAAAAAACGCAACATCAAAGTCTTCGTTTATATCTTAACTTATTTCTAGCGTTTGAAAAAAATATTATTTCAATTATATCAATAATATAATTGTCCATGGTGTATGTATTTCTTTTATAAAAATCAAATCAATTTCTTTTCAATTGTAGCCTTTATTTGAAATACAATTTTTTTATTAAAAATAGCTAATGCATTTTCGATCCTTAGATCATCATCAGGCTATAAAACATTAAATAAAAATAAAAATAATACTATAACAAAGTATTAATAGAAATTACCTTGAAAAATATTTTAAAAAATTCAAATAAAAATGACTTATGTAAAAAATTGTAAATAAATAAATAAAATTAAATTTTGTTTCACAAAGATTACTATAAAAAATAAACTTTTTATAAACTAAAATAACAAGTAAAGTAAAATAAATAAAATCTTGATGTAAAATATAAAATAAAATATAATAAGTTTATAATAAATTTATTTTATCAAAAAATTTTGTGCATTTGTAATTAATAATATCATTAACGCTAAGGTCTTTTCTTTTTGAAAAACAAATTTCTAAGTTTTTTTTTTTTTTTTTTTTTTTCTAACTGGTAGAAAAATTGCAACAAGAATTAAAGAACACTTGAGCAGTATACAACTAAATAAAACAGATTCAAATTTCGCATTGCACATTAATGATAATAATCATACATTTGACTCTAAAAATTTTTGTTCTATTTTGCATTTTTATAATAAAGGCAAAAAACTTGATTTGGCAGAAAACTTAGAAATTTGTTTTTCAAAAAGAAAAGACCTTAGCGTTAATGATATTATTAATTACAAATGCACAAAATTTTTTGATAAAATAAATTTATTATAAACTTATTATATTTTATTTTATATTTTACATCAAGATTTTATTTATTTTACTTTACTTGTTATTTTAGTTTATAAAAAGTTTATTTTTTATAGTAATCTTTGTGAAACAAAATTTAATTTTATTTATTTATTTACAATTTTTTACATAAGTCATTTTTATTTGAATTTTTTAAAATATTTTTCAAGGTAATTTCTATTAATACTTTGTTATAGTATTATTTTTATTTTTATTTAATGTTTTATAGCCTGATGATGATCTAAGGATCGAAAATGCATTAGCTATTTTTAATAAAAAAATTGTATTTCAAATAAAGGCTACAATTGAAAAGAAATTGATTTGATTTTTATTTCAATTAGTTTTTTAGAATGTTTCAAGGAGCCGCTAAGCGAACATTTTTTGTAAAGAGCCCGTTTTACTGCTGCCGTATGATTATTTGGTTTGACTTACCAAAACAAAAAAAAATTGGTAGCCACAAGACTCTTCTGTGTACCAAAAAAAGAAATTTTAAAAAAGCTTCAATGGAAAAAAAAATATGACCAAAACCACAAATATCAAGCTAATTTCAAAATCAAGCGCTCAAATTTGCCGACTATCCACTTAAGGAAATTTGGATTAGTTGTAATAACTGGAAATGATGTAAGAGAAGGATCTTGTAAAAGTTTATGTGCTATATTTTGGTATACTTACCTTTACGCCAAATATTAAAATTATAAACATCGTTACGGAAGGTGATACAATTATACCAGTAAATTAGAGAGTTTATTGCAATGATTTTGTAATAGAAACATCTAGATTTTTCATATTAATCCAGTTTAACTTAGCTCATCTTGTATCTTGTGGGATATTCTGTCAAACTTCCTCAAACCAAAAATCAATCAAGAGCAAGAGTTTTGGATAGAATGAATCCATTTAGATTCATTAATAAAAAGTTATAGATCTGTTCACAATAATTAAAATCCGTAATACGAGAGCCTCACACAAGATAGTTCTGTTTTTTCTACTGAGTATTTATTTATTAATATACAAAGATTTTGTGGTACTGAATTACCTCTTAATTTGAAGAGATGAACTTACCCAAAACTTCATATCAGTATCAGGAAGGACGCGTAGGTTTTTAATAAGTCAAAAACTGGATCAAAGTATTATTAAGATAAATCTGCATAAGGTATACCTTAACAATTCCCCATTGCCTTTGGAACGAAGACAAAAGCATTTGTCTTATTGGCATTAAGTTATAAAATGTAATGTAATTGGTTTTTATTTCCATTTCATTCATTTCCTCAATAGGAAAAGAGTAGTAAAATGAAGAATCGTCGGTATAAAGGTGATTTTTTGCAGAATGAAATGGCTTTAACATGCGAGGAATTATATAACATGCTTTCGACTAGTTGCTTTCGTAAAAGGTTCTTTGCTTTCGCTCAGATAAAAAAGATTTAACTTATATAACTACAAATTCTTCAAATCCAGAATAATCAAAAATTTATGTCATGAGCTCATGAGTATTCGTATCAAAAACCTTAGAGAAATCTAATGATAAGATGTTTTTCTAAAATGATTCGTATATAAGAAGTGATTCAAGTATTTTAGAGTGGGCAGGCAAAATTCTTATCGGTCTAAGCTCATTTAGAAATTGGCAATACTACAGTTTCCTTCCATACGTCTGGAAAATAGCTATGAGCGAGGCAGGAAAACTATAAAGTAACTTTATGTCAATATCATCAGAGCCACCTTTATATTGTTTCATTTTCGATTTTAGACTACTTATGTCAAACGTACTTGACTGATTGAATATTAATTTATCATGATGTATTATTACATCATGATAAATTGCAGTTATTTTTATAGTTCAGTAGTTTCGGATCACCTGCCGTGTTAGGTAAGTTTATGAAAAATTTGTTCATTTCACCTACGTCATTTAAATCCTTGGGCAATTTAACATTATTCGTTTTTGATTGTCCAATTCCCAATATTCTGAGATTGCAGCATAGACTTTTAGATTTCTTGTTATTCCCACAAATACTGAATTCTACAAATGGCCTACTCGATCAAATTACGAAGCATCTTAATAGTATATTAAGCAAAGAGTTTTATAAGTCAAGTATTATTGCACGCGTCCAAGTTTAAAAAACGAGACGCGTAGCGGCGAGTTTTTTAATGGACGAGTGCAATAATTGAATTATGAACGAGTTGCTTATACTATTTTTTATAATTTGCGCAAAAATTAAATAAATTTGGAAATTATTCGAGGTACAAATATTTCTTTATTTTTTTAGCAGTTGGTGACAATGCTTTCTTATTGAATCGTTGTTATAACATCAGATAACATAGAAGTCTTGACAGTGACAGTTTAATTTAAGGTTTCAATTTTTAGATTTTAAGTTGCAGATTTTTAGTATAAAACTAGTGATAAGTTATCGTGTATCCTACCAGATATTCCGAAAATAGCAAAAAATTGTAAGCTCTTAATTTTTGATAAATCTTTTCATATCTTCACAAAAATTAATACCACATATTTGACTTTCCTTATTTGACAGTTAAATTTAAAGATGATTATTTAATTTTTTGTTGGAAATTAATAATTTAAAAGGAGTGAGGAATTATTCTGTATCCTATAAAAAATTTAGGAGACTTAAAAAACATAGCAAGTACTTTAAATCTTGAAATTTATTTACGATAATCAATACCACAAATTTGACAGATCAATGCTACCAACTTCGTAAGCGGGTGCTATAATGATTGCGCTATGGCCCATTATGGTTTCGCTAGCGGTGTTTTAAAAGGAATATTATAGACGCAAATTATAAAAAATATTTAAAGACACCTGTACTTTTG
Organism: Stenus bimaculatus; assembly: GCA_963971135.1. Taxonomy (NCBI): domain Eukaryota; kingdom Metazoa; phylum Arthropoda; class Insecta; order Coleoptera; family Staphylinidae; genus Stenus; species Stenus bimaculatus. The sequence goes on along the minus strand of OZ020183.1, from coordinate 40,452,705 downwards.
GATTTTTTAAATTTGAAAGTACCTTGTCCCGTTTTTTCATGCACTATGCACTTGATGTTATGCAATGTGTTTGGGGCTTACAATGATTGATTGATTGAAGTTAGTGTTGCATCAAAGTTAAACAGGTACAGGTAAGCGTCGTTTTGCGCCGGTTCGATTTACACCGATTCACAATTACGCCGGTTGGTTGCCGTGTTAGTTTTCGTTTTGTTTTTAAGAAAAATAAAAAGATATGATTGTATTTTTTTTATTTTCTTATAAAATTAAAAGAATATTGAATATGTAGTTTCATTATGGGCGACAATAGTGATTCAGAACCCAAACATTGTGCGAAAAGAGCACGAAAAATGTGTTCATTTTACGCCGATTTTTTTACACCGGTGTCTCTCGGAACGGAACCGCGGCGTAAAACGACGTTTATCTGTATTTCAAATTTATACCTATATCGAAAATTTGAAACCACTCCATTACGATATCCCTGATAAAGTTATCAGTATCATTTTTTTTAATATTACTAGCGACTATTGGTACACTACATTTAAACTCTTCATACAAAAGGATACTGCCTGCAATTTAATTATGATCGCTCAATTCGTGACTATAATTTCGGTATTGGTGACTCAAAATTTATCTGAAATAATCAATAAATCAAGAAGAGAATCGGATTGGTTATAAGTTACTTCAAACTCATCGACTCTTGCAGTGGTTAGTGGGTAACCAAAACTTGACATCATTCAACCGATAGAAAGAGATAACCAAAGAGCGAACTGTGCTCCTGACCACGGTTCATATTTTGGTAAGCCAAGCCTTCGGAGAGAATATTTTCAAATTTATCAATGAAGCTATAAAAACTGCAATTCGGTGGCCTGCAAACCACACCATTTTTGTATCAAATCTGTTTCTCTCTGCTACCTATCAATTTTGTAGGTGGTCATTTTTAGTACATAGTTGGTAATGTAAAATTCGTATAGTTGACAAAAATATTCGATTAGTACAAAACCACTTGTTGGATTAAAATAATAGTTTCTACCCACACCTGTAAATTTCCAAAGGAGATTTATATTTTAAATAAAACATAAATAAGGCATTTATCATCCAAGATATTTTTGGAATATGTAAAACTGTTTAAATTTGAGCAATAAATTAAAACGAAACATAATTCCTAATAAAACAGCAATATCTTTTATTGTCTCCATAAAAGTAATGAATGGAAACATTTTAGAAATCTCTTTTTAATTGTTATGTATTGCGATTTCATAATTGTTACAACTTTTCGCATAAATAATGCAAGTTTGCGAAAGAATGGTCTCTCTGAATGTTTTTGTATTTATCAAAGTGTAAGAAGTGCTATTAAAAGCGATATATTTCGAATTTAATTACGCTGCTCATTCTTTGATTTAATTTCTTCGGTAATGTAAAGTAGTAATAGTTGGAATATAAATTTTAAGTAGGTTTATTGTGCGTAAATTAGTAGAAACCCACACAATTCAGATATAAATCCAATTATACCGAAGCCTGTAGGTCTATTTATGTATTTACGGTGGGGTGAGTTATTGCCAACATTTCACAAGCGGGATTTATGGTTTTAGCGCAAAGTTTTAACTTGTATGCTACAACCGCCCTTTTATAGGGCATCAAAAATGCTCGCGTTGGCTTTCTTGTTTTGTAATTAATGTAGGGTCAACGAGGCATTAAAGCGGAAAGTAACATGATAAGATTAGGACAGTTTTTCAGTTCCTTATTGGCATATTCTATCTTCAATTATTGTAGATGGAAAAAGGTAGAACCTACCCTAACGGCTATTATACCCGTAGTAGCAGTAATCGTAAATAGTGATTACGCGGCAAATTAAGTTTTTCCTGCAATTACCACGTGAAATGATACTTATCAATACTTACGACCTATTGGCTTTAAGGATTATTGCGAATTTATCTAATAACGTCCCAAATGATATTGGGACTTGAATTACCGAATAAACGCACTTAAACCCTTTTTCTTCCATACCTTTATCCTCAAGGGGTTGGTTAAATTAGTCTTTAACATCGACCTGGGACCGTATTACATTAAATAACATCAGCGTTATTTTAAAGAGGCCGATTTCATTAAATTAGTCTTAAGTTTCTATACTTACATTCAAAGTGTTCCACTTTTAAAGTATCTTTCGCCATTATTGCATTTTTTACAATAGCATGAGGATTTAATAATTTCTTTAAAACCGTTTGCAGAATATTATGCTTGTGCGATATTGTAACACTTTGTTTCGAAACCATACACGAGTTAATTCAATAAGTTTTAACACACATTTTATGTTTTCTGGTTTTAGGTTTCAATAAGCGCAACACATTCTGCAACCTTATATCATGTTGAAAAAAGTACTTTTATTAAAAAATTAACTTCAACTTTAAGGAATTTTTTTGTTGCATTGTATTCACTATTTATTATCAATTACATTTTTTATTTTTGTAATACATCAAGCCGAAAATCTTGTATGCTTTAATTTTCAGTTATGTCTCAAACTATTAATGCAGTTAATATAATCCTTGATTAATTATTCTCCGTTGCAGTAATCCTGATTGATAGTATGAATGTTGGCGATAAATTAGTTTTAGAACTAATACAAACACAATCACTGAAATGTGGTATAATACTGACAATCGTTTAAATTTTATATTTATGTGGTATTCGGAAAAATTATTGCAGGAAAACCCATTTCGGGAAAATCTATCGGTAAAACGTTTTATTTGTAAAATTAAATTATATTTTAGTAATTAGTAGGTAGATAATAATTAAGGTTTTAATATAATTATAAAAATGATGATTCTTATAAAAATTTAATACATGAATTCACAAAATGAGATTATAATTTAGCTTTTCAAGTATATTGAATTATTTACGGGAAGTGAGCAAATTACGGAGAAGAAACCAATAAAGTAAGTTGTCAGATCAATAACAAATTGATATTCCTAAAACTTTTGTTTAAGTTGTAAATTATCAATTTAAATTTCGCCCATTTATAACTTAAATAATTATTTTAATTATCTTAGGTAAAAAATCATGATAAATTTTTTTTCGACAGGTTTATAAACGGTTTGCCGTTAAAGGGTAATAATATTATTTTATTTTATTATACCATCTTATCTTTCTGAAACTAATATAAACACCTCCTGTTTTGTATTTTAACCTAGGTGCTATATTTATTTTAATTTGCATATCAAACACTGATGAAACGTATTTTCAACAAAAATAAATACTTCTGTCTTTATAATAAATATTTTTAAAGTAAATGATACACCTTTTTTCTAACTAATTTTATAGATAAATAAAGGGTGTCTCAAAACTGGCGGTCTCGCTACACTGTCAGAAACCCTTAGTGGAATATCGGAAAATTATTTTTCCGACGACCGTATGAGAAAATCGTATGTGTCATTCATATTAGTGGTTTACCAAATCTATCATTGCTACACTAGTGACTAGTGACCACGGGGTCGTCGAAAAAATAGCGTACGCAACTCCCAAGAAAGTGAACGTCACTTTCTAGCTCGTTGCGCAATATACTATTACAAAATCACTTACGCCGGATTTCTCCAATATGTCTTTAGACGCAGCTTCACTAAGCTAAGGTCAGCGTTGCACCATAGCTTTATTCACGACGTCTTGGCTAGTGTAGTGATAGATTTGGCAACTTCGCCGAAAAGGGAACGCCCAGTTTCTGCAACGTGTCTTAGGCGCAGCTTCACCAAGTTCAACTGAGATACAAGCTTAGCTTAAATTGAGCTTTAAGTTGCACCATGGTTTTTGTACGACGTCTAGGGTTCGGATGGCTAGGGCTCGGATATATTTGGCAACACCGCCGCGTATAGAATTCCATGCTACCAGCCTTCTTCTAATTGGTTGTTTCAAAAATAAGGTATTTAACTAGTTGCTAGATCTAACGTAACCAAACAATTGTATTACAAATAAACACTTGGTAATTGTTTTGAAAGTAGCATTTATTTATTTTATTTTATTTTATTTTATTTTATTTATTTATTTAACAAGGTACATTTTTATAAGATTCAATCATTCAACTTGTTGTTGGTATAAGATGGAATCTTATAGTACAAAAAAAAATACATACATAAGGTATGAAACAAGTAAACAAAAATTAAAACTAAAAGTAAAATTGAAAAGAGAAGAAATAAATGTATAATAATAAATATATAAAGAGAATCAAAAAATTTATAGTTTAATTCAAAATGATTGCTAAATCAATGAGAAGAGAGGTAATTTACTTAATCTACATCTTTCTAAAGATCGCCCTCATCATGAAAATCAAAATAACGTACATGTTTATACGTTTGGTACATTTGGCGAGTAGTTCTTATATTTGTTATACAGGGTGTCCCAAAACGTACCTGCAATATTTCTAGGATGAATTCTAGAACTTATTTAGAGTTGAAAAGTCCCTATAAACATATGTCCTAAATGTAACCGTTAACGAATTATTGATTGTTGTAGAATTTATCCGATTGGAGTAGGAGGACCCTTTGCATGGCCACCACGGTCGCCGGACCTGACTCCATTGGATTTTTATCTTTGGGGTCACATGAAACAGATTGTTTATGCAACTTAATTGCACACAGTTGAAGAATTACGCCAAAGAATACAGCAGTCGGCAACCACATTGGGAACCCAACGATCTCTTTTGCTTCGTGCGGCTTTGTGTATCGAACACAATGGTGTTATTTTTGAACATTTCTTGTGATAAACAATAATGCTATAAAAAATATTTAAAAAAATTCGTTGAATTAAAATTTTACCCAGATAAATTCCACAACAATCAATAACTCGTTAATGGTTACATTTAGGACATTCTAGAATTCTAAAATTCATCCTTGAAATATTGCAGGTACGTTTTGGGACACCCTGTATTGTGCACATAATTATTTAAATCTACCTCATCTACAATATCTACATTATGAAAATCAAAGTTTGTTGGATAGACAGGGTTGCTTTCACGAGTTTAGGTTATGTTTTGATGCTTAGGCGCTCAAAATCGACGACTTATAGCTCTGCTTGACGCGAATTAGACGAGAACTTGCTTCTTAAGACGTAGCTTAAGATTTAGTTTAGTCTCAAAACATACATTTTACCGGGAATTTCAAAATTTCTCTCGACTTTTGGTGGAAAAATATGAAGATTTATATTCGGTGCATACCTACTTTTTTTGATTTAACGCATTGGTACATGTTTTTTGAGTTTACTGAAGCTTTAAATAATAAATCTATTTATGTTTTATTGAATTGTAGTTATAAGGTACAAGAATAGGTACATTTAAAACACAATTTTTGACATTGACAAATATCCTCCATTTATAGCGCACTCTACCGGGTGGAAACAAAACACGGATCACCTCTATAACTTCTTTATTTATGAAAATAAAAATTTGAAATTTGACTATGTTGTATAGTTCGAGAAAACTCATTTTTCAATATCACTCCCGGTTTTACCGGAAGTGACATCAACTTTATTCTTTTAAATGTAATACCTAATTTTTTTTTTCATAAAATTTAAAACTTTTAGAAAAGTAGTATGTTTGTGATACATTTTTTATTTTTGAAATTTTGAAAAATCCCGAGTACAAAAAATATGAAAAACTGGCACCCTAAATAATACCAAAATAATCGGATTAAAATCTTCTTTTTGAAAAACAAAGTGACCTGGCATCATTAAAAAAAAAGAATTATTTGCAAAAACGTTGCTCAAAAAAGTTCATAAATTAATATCTCAAAAATTGATTAAATAATTTTACACAATTCAATTTTCCTTAGGTATTTGTATTATTTGGAATGAGTTTTGGTAGTTTTTATCAACTTCGGATGAAGAAAAAAAAATTTTCTTTCAAAATTTCAAAAAAATTTATCACAAAATAAGACTCGAAGTTATAATGGTAATCTTTAAAATTCTCTAAGAGCATTACAAATAGCACTACCTTTTGCATAGAGAAATACTCCTAATTTTTTAGAATAAAATTTCAAGAGATTCAATCTGGCACTGATGTTATTTTAAAAAATAACAATTTTTTTGTTAAAATTATAAAGGTTCAAAATAGTATATTATTCAACGAGCGAGAAGCGAATATGACATGCCCTTATTCACGAGGACGAATTGCGGCACAAGGCGAACGTCGAGGATCGTAAGTCCGAGCGATTAATGGCGAATATTTGCGACTCAGTGACTTGACTACTTTATCGATGATATTTTATTATTCCACTGAATATTTTTTGTTTTAACTATTTTTGTCAAATAAATTTAACCTAACCCCTAAAAAATATCCAATCTCCATCAGAATGTAGTAAGGTGACTATGGTATCATAGTAAAAATGACAATTAATACACTCCACAACTAGTGTGTGTATGCTGCAGGTATTATTAGATGCCAAAATACCCATTTCTTCTCTAAGTTTTAGAGGACAATCGGCAAATTTGAGTGCTAGATTTTGAAATTGGCTCAGTATTTGCGGTTTTGATCATATATTTTTTTCCAGTGGAGCTTTTACTCACACCTAAAGTTTAAATAAATTGGTTTGTATTTTTTACACCCCTTTTAGCATCTCAATTGAGTACCAGAGGTCTTGTGTGATCTTCGAAATCGCGAATAATCTAAAAATATTGTGAATCGATTTCTTAAATATTTTTCTGATACTATACCAATTATTCTTGACAATGTACCGAGAGCTTTTGCGAAAGCTTTGGGACATCCCATAATTACTACACTTCGGAAGCTCCTACTGGGAAAAATTTATAGTGGAAAAACTTGCAGAAGAAAAATTATCTGATGCTCATGTAATATCATTTTAGGATTTAAAAGGTTGTTAAGCACTTTTAAAACTCGAAGTATTTTCAAATTATCCTGAATGATAGAAATACCTAATAAGACTTTACAAGTTACAGAAGTCTTATCATCAAAATATAAGTTATTTTTATTCCAGATTACTTTGAAAGATTACTGTTCGCTTTCAAGTTATTGTTGGAATGTTGATTTCTTACTGCTGCTTACTATTATGCATGAAACAATAGACAGCAAAGAAGGGTTTCTTGTCTTCTAGTCATATATTATCACTCAAGATTAATCTAACTGTACTAACATTAATGGGTCAGTGTTTTTAGCGTGTTCAATTACCTTTTCATGAAAATATCTAAATATTAATACAAAAATATTCCAACTAGTTATTTATTTATTAGCAGCTATAAATAAGGTATTATCTAGAATAGTCTTATAACAAAATAAACCCTTCAATTAACTTTTGTTTTATTAATAATAAAATCGTGATATACCATCCAATTAACATTTACTGGAGTGTTTATTAACTGGTAAAGGCATGTTACATGAACTTGAACACATATATTCCAATTAAAGCAATTATCTCTTTATAAAGATAGAGAATTGCGATGTGATACACATTAAGATTGCATCCTTATTATGGTTTATGAAGCCGTTTACAACGCATCATAAATTTAGAGCGACAATGTTTGCACCGTTATACCAGCCTTTAATATCTCCACCAACACTGTATAAAAGCTAGCAAAATGTTCGAGGAGCAAATAAAACAAAAAGTATCTCTAACGATGTCATTAACATTCAAGGCACAATTCAGCAAGTTTCAAAAGTATCAGAAAAAAACGCTTTTAAAAGAAACATTATAAATTACTACCCAAGAATGGTGTTTTTAGCAATACTTTATAATTTATAAATTAATTCAATTATGATAAATTGTCCACAAAAGTTACCACTTTATGGTTACTAAATTTTGTAATGTTTACTATAATAGTTACTTTGATCCATAACGGAAGTACTTCGAAACCCTTTGTTAGATTATACTTGTTTATAACTACTTTGCAACAAAAGAGAACGTTGATAACCCTTCGAATTTCAAATACCATTTAGGATAATTTTAAAACGTAAATTAAATTCAATTTCCTGTAAAAATGTTGATGCAATATAAAATGCAGTTTGTTGCGCGTTTTATGCGAAAGCTGATATTTTTGTAACGACAAAGGATTTTGTAGAAAATTTAAGGATGAGATACTACGGAGTTTAAAGGCTTTTCAAATTATTTACAAAACATTGCCCGATCAACGTGAACCTGTGCTCATACTTTGTACCTACATCATAAATGGAGACATGAATATTTTACATCATGCAGGCTCGGGGCATTTGTTTGAACTTTAAAGATACTCAACCCTATTCAAGAATTCACATATCTATTATCTTTCCGCGTACTCTTCCTTTCTTAATCATGAAATATTTAATTTCGTTAAATACAATTATGTACAGCAAGCACGTTAAAATTGGATGAAATATTTGTCTTGCATGCTTTCCCGCTATAACTCTTCAAACGTTCTGCAGGATATTGGTGTTTAATATTTGTCTATAAAGTAAGCTCGCTTTGATCATGCACGCGAAACAAAACTTCGATATATTACGACAAACGTAAACCTCATAAATAATACAGAAACGCTTTAAAGTAAATAATACAGAGGGAAACAATTTTTTACCAACTCACTTTCTCCAACTTTAAGTTAATTTCAAGAACCCCAAGAAGTTTCATTTTAGAGTCAAAGATTAAACATGCATTATGAGGTTGGATTTTGGCTTAAGATGAATACAACGATATAGTTTGTGCTATGTTAAGTGAATCAAGAAGTAAACATCCAATAAATAAGGTAAGTCTAATTTGTTTTTTAAATAGTGATTTTTTGTTGCTTTTATAGCTAGGCAGTTAAATGATGTTCAAAATAAGACACTTCAGTATTTCTTTGAGCCAACTTTATTTAATCTAACGCGACATGTTTCGTTAAATTCCCATCATCAGGCACAAAATTCTAAAATTAAATAATTTACCAATTGCGCAAAATTTAATTTATAATATTACAAAATTGCAAATAATTTAAAATTATTTATTATTCACTCTACAGGGTGGCCCAGATTTTACTTCCCAGGAAATATCTCAGTTATTTGAAGAGATAAAAGTATAAATCAAAAAGTGCTTTGAGCGGCAGTACTAATACTTCATAATGTCATTCTAAAAAAATTATTGATATTTACCACTCTTAAGATGCCATCATCATTTTTTTTTCTTTAATGGGACACCCTATTTTTTATAATTGATATTGCATCTACAATTTATTCTAGAAACAGTGATATGCTACACATAGTATTTTAAGTACATTTTGTGAATAAAAAAATTAAAATATTGATCGAAGTATGTATTATGCAAAATTATTTATTTAGTTTTTTTTAACAAAATTTGTAATTTACAGTTAGGTCCAGTTAGATTAACTTGAGTTAAGTTAGTTTAGATTAAAAAAATTTTCTTAAAAAAAACTAAATAAATAATTTTGAATACTACTTCGATCAATATTTTAATTTTTTTTATACACAAAATGTACTTAAAATACTAAGTGTTGCATATCACTGGTTCTAGAATAAATTATAGATGCAATATCAATTATAAAAATTAGGGTGTCCCATTAAAGAAAAAATAAATGATGATGGCGTCTTAAGAGTGGTAAATAAAAATATTTTTTTAGAATGAAATTATGAGGTCTAAGTACTGCCATTCAAAGCACATTTTGATTTATATTTTTATCTCTTCAAATAACTGAGATATTTCCTGGGAAGTAAAATCTGGGCCACCCTGTATACTCTCAAAAAAATGAAATACAGCAGTTACAAATTTTGTTCCAAACTTTATCACCACCCTGTAATTTAATTTAATCAATCAATTAGAATAGGTTTTAACTTTGTTTAATTTTAACTTATTCGATTCAAATAAAACTAAAATTTTAATTATTTTAATGTAAGTCAAAAGTCAAAAGAGAATGTCCTCTCAGGCAGGCAGATGAAATTCATGAGGCCAAAATTCAAAAACTGAAACATCCAAACCAGCTAGAAATTACGAAAAACTCTGAGGTAAACATTTTCTATATGGGCTACCTATTTTTGAGGTTTTCCAAAATGTGGTTATTCTAGTGGCATAAAAAATCTGATGCCATTTCGTTTTCTTCCAACCAGCAGCTTATCGTGCTAAATAAACTAAGACTAACCATCGCATCAAATAATAACAAATTATTAAATGCAAAAAGGAAATATCGAAAAATTGTCCTTGACCAGGATTTGAACCTGGGACCTCCAACTCGCATGTTTTGTGAAATTATCACTACAACAAACATGCGATTTGGAGGTTTCAGGTTCAAATCCTGGTCAAGGATAATGTTTCAATGAAAAAAATTATGCGAATAATATAAAAAATGCAATTTTAATTTATAAATAATGGAAGTGTGTGTTAATATTCTAGGATTATTCATTGATTAGTATTATTAATGAAATGTTTAATGCCATTGGATAAGTTTTTCACATTTGACGGTAGACCTTATACTAAATTTGATTCGAAAATACAACAAATAAGAAAATATCAAAATTTGATTAAAATCTTATGCAACTTAACTATCAGAAATGCAACATGTGTTTTTGTTATTATTGGAGATAAAAAGTCGGTTAAATGGACAAAGTAGTAGAGATTTTTTCGAATATTAATAATTCATTTACAAAAAATTTGAATATCGCATCGTTCCAACGCTATCTTTAAGGAAGCATTTCCGGAAAATACTTTATGAGTCAAAAATGCTTAGTTTCACTTCCTCTATCACCATAAAAAATTTGTCACAGTTATTCAGGGACACCCTGTATACACCACTCTGATCAGATTTATCTAACTTTTCTTTGTTATCCTGAAAATAAGTTAGACACTTGTTGGTTTTAGGATGCAATTCTATGCAAAACTATAAGTTTTTACAGGAAACATCTATAATCGGTAAGGTAAACCTTTGAAACTGTCCATTACACCCATATAACAAACCATACAGATTTTTCCTGTAAGTATTTACAGATTTGCACAGAATTGCACCGTAAATTAATAAAATCATTTACAATTCATAAAAAGAAGAAACTTCCGTAAAGAGCAGGAACATCATTAAAAGAAAAATATTTTCTGTACATCAAAACCAATTTTGTTTTAGAAATTACTCTTTTCATCATAATATTAGGATAACCATTTTTCTGACCTGCAAGTGTCAATACTTTAACTTCATCAAAGAAATTGCCAAATAACAAAAAATAATCGGTATACTTCTTCCAATCCACTCTACCAAGAAATTGGTCTTCCAAATTATACATAAATAGTTCAGCCATCAAAACTAATCAATGTTAAAACATATTCTAATGCAATGACGTACTGAACTTATATGTAGGACATCCAGGAACAAGGATTCATGAAAGTACGTTTAGCACTCTTTTCTCCATCAGTATCAAGAATCTAAAGAGTAAAAAGGACTGAAAATTTCATATCACTTTGGACACAACAATACTGCGCACATGAGTAGCCAACTTTGCAGGAGCACAGTGGTATCGGCAGCAAGTTCCAAGGAGTTTTCAATGGCTTCAAGTTACCTTACTATCGAATCCAATCCCACTTTTGGGGGTTCAACTTGTTATCAACCCATCTGTTGGTAATAGATCCGCAATGAGTGCTATGCTACACTTGAAGAACTCTGTGGTAGTTACTACAATTTTGATACTTTTGCAATAAGATGTATCGTAGTTGTTCAAGTGATTGTTCATTGCTTTTTGAACCAAACAAAAAAAGAAAACAGTTTCCCCTGCTGCTTTAACTTCATCATTTTAGACATTCAGGTTTGTTGAAAATTGAGACACATTCTCTAAAAACTGTTTCTTTTGCCGTATATGAAATTCCCAGAGTCACTTCCTCTGAATGCGTGTCTAACGAGAATATAGCTCTTCACATCCTTATACTGAGTCTGGAGAGCGATCGATATCTTGTACAACTATGCCTATTATCAAATGAACAGATTTTTCAATAGGTATGTGTACAATTAGAATATCGTTATCTCCATAAGATTATCTGACCTGACATGTAGTAAATAGCCTCCATCAATGACAAAGCTGTTTAAAATTGTCAACACACTTTCATCCGCACTATGAAACTCGTCATACAGAATAGATTTAACTTTTTTCGCGATTTTAGTAAAGTATTATTGGATCGACAGTGGTTATTACTTTATCATAAACTCATGTGTAGGAAAACTTTAACTTTACCATATACAGATTGTTTTTAAACAAGGGTCGGATAATCTAGAAATGGATTTTTGGACCAATTTTAAGACAAAAAGTGAGAATAATTATTTGCGCTAAAACGCTCCATTTTGGAAATGCATGGGATGGAAGTTTTTTCATTTTTTTTAACATAAAATCTACATTGTTAATGATAATTGGCTCAAATTTTGCACATACCTTACTTTTGGCAGATGAAATTTCAAAACAAATTAGGGTGAAGTTTTTCGGTTGAATTAATCCTTGGAACTTTTTCCCTTTTGACGTAAAAAATATTCTTACTTTTTGTCTTAAAATTGGTCCAAAAATCCATCCCTAGATTATCCGACACTTGTTCAGAAACACCCTCTGTATCTTTCATAGTTTCTTTCTCAACTTGTTTTGATAGGTGGCCGATAATTGAATCGATTCCTGTTACTCAGAGAAGAAAAGGGATCATGAATTACTAACTACTCGTATAGTTTCTTTACGTCTAGTTTTTTTCTCCAGTAACTCTCCTCTCGTGCACATCACGGAAGTTAAGTATCAATTTAATTACAGTTTTATAAGATTCTCCGACCAAAAATATACATAAAAAAATCCTAGACTCTTTAGTTTCTGATATATAATGGTCAAAAAAACCTGTAGACAAAATTTCACCAATGGATCATTTAATACCTAAAATCAATGTACTATAAACATTAATTATGTGTATTTTAACATTGATTAATTTAATGTAACATACAGGGTGGGCCAACGAAAACGAAACAGACGAGTTTTGAAATAGTTATTAAAAAAAATTGAAAAAATGGTCGGACAGGTCAACTTTAGTTTCTAGGGGGACATATTTTGCAATAGAGCTGATTCAAAAATCCATTCATCCCTGCGCCCTATGGACACAACCCCTTAAATTTTAATAGGGATGTTGGGGTAAGTAATACCTCGTTGGAAAGATCTTTTTATCCAGAGTGACATACAAAAAAAAAGTTAAATAGATCGATTCGTTTTAAAGATATTCAAAATTTAGCAAGTAGAGATTTCATGCCTTTTAAAATTGTGCCATGAACACCACACCTTCAATTTTAAGTGTTTTGATAAGGTAAGTAATACCGTTTCGAGAGGGGCATACTTTGCAATAGAGTTGATTCAAAAATCCATTCATCCCTCGCCCTTTGGACACAACCCCTAAAATTATAATAGGGATGGTAGGGTAAGTAATACCTCGTTGGAAAGATCTTTTTACCCAGAGTAACATACAAAAAAAAAGTTTAATCGATCGATTCGTTTTAAAGATATTCAAAATTTAGCAAGTAGAGTTTTCGTACCTTTTAAAATTGTGCTATGAACATCACGCCTTCAATTTTAAGTCTTTTGATAGGGTAAGTAATACCTCCTTGGAAAGTTCTTTTTACCACAAGTAACATACAAAAAAAACAAAAGTGAAATCGATTGGTTTGTTTTAAAGAATTCAAAATAAAACAGTATTGCACATTATTTTTTATTTAACCAAACTAAACTTAACTAATCTTTTTGAAGAAAACTTAACACTTTAAAGAATCCCATCGATCCCGACATTTTCAAGGATGTTTTTATTATTTTATTAAATGTTCGAATTGAGTTCCACAAACCTCCATGCAAATGTACAAATTTTGGTCAAAGCGAATTCTTACATTTTGTAATATTTCAGCAGTAATTTCTCGGCATTCATTAATAATTCTCTGTCGTAACTCTGCTAGAGATACTGGTTCCGTTGCGCAAATCTTACTTTTTAAATGCCCCCAAAGGAAAAAATCAAGGGGAGTAAAATCGGGAGATCGCGGCGGCCACTCCAAAGGTCCTCTACGCCCAATCCATTGCCCAGGAAACGTCGTATCCAAGAATTCCCTAACAGGCCGTGCGTAATGAGGAGGGGCTCCGTCTTGTTGGAAAATCAGATGGTCTTCTAAATAACGATCGTCATTTTCGATAATATCGTCAAGAAATGGATGAACAAACTTTTGAAGTAGATCCAAGTACATATTCCCTGTTAGATTGCCATCTAGAAAATAAGGACCAATAAGACGGTCTCCAAAAATTCCAACCCACACATTCAATTTTTGAGGAGTTTGAGTGTGAACTTCATGAAATACCCTAGGATTCTCATCTGACCAATATCGACAATTATGACGATTAACGGTTGAGTTTAAGAAAAAAAGTGCACTCATCAGAAAAACAGATATTATAAAGATAATTTTCATCAGCAATTATCCGTTCCGTCATCACCTCACAAAATTGCAGTCGCCTATCAAAATCATCTTCATTTAACTCATGAATTAAATGAATTTTATAGGGATGATATTTGTGACCTTTCAATATTCGGCGAATGGTTGTTCTGCTGATGTTAGTCACAGCCTCCAGGTTTCTTTTGCTTAAAGTTGCAGCAACTTGTCCCAAAACACCTGTTTCAACGACCTCATTTCTTATTGGACGAACATTACCAGGATCGCGTTTCTTATTACCAACAGAACCAGTATTTTTAAATTTTGCAACCAACTCCAGAACGTATTTTCGGTTACAATGTTTGTTTGGATGTTGTTCATTAAATAAATTAGCTGCACGATGAGCATTCTCATCGTTTTTAAAATAAAAAGTGATTAATTCAACCTTTTCTGGAATTGTATAAACCATTGCTAGCAGAAGCTTTTACAGAAGTTCACAAAATTTTAAATGTTGATTTCTAATAATTAGTCATAAACAGTTTTAACACGATGAAAATCACCACTAATACAAAATACAATTGATAAAAAGATTCTCAATGTGGTTATAAATCGTTTTATGTTTTACATTGTTTTGTTCCAGATGTTACAAAATTTTAAACAATTCCTCGAATAAATTTAAATTTGTTTTTTAAAATCTCTCTTTTGTAGAAAATGAAAATAAATTGCGTTTTACATGTTTGTTACTTTGGGTTAAAAGATCTTTACCAGGAGGTATTACTTACCCTATCAAAACACTTAAAAGTGTTCATAGCACAATTTTAAAAGACATGAAATCTCTACTTGCTAAATTTTGAATATCTTTAAAACGAATCGATCGATTTAACTTTTTTTTTGTATGTTACTCTGAGTAAAAAGATCTTTCTAACAAGGTATTACTTACCCCACCATGCCTATTAAAATTTTAGGGGTTGTATCCATAGGGCACAGGGGTGAATGGATTTTTGAATCACTTCTATTGCAAAATATGCCCCCTCGAAACTAAAGTTTTTTTCAAAATTTTTTATTAACTATTTTAAAACTCGTCTGTTTCGTTTTCGTTGGCCCACCCTGTATAAATGGTTAGGAGTAAAAGATGTTAGAATCTTGTGCCTTATGATGGGGATTCGCCGAAACATGTCGCAATAAATTAAACAAATCAAAGGAATATTAATTATCCAAATCTTGAAGAATTAGTTACGCTCTTTAGTAAAATAATCTCAAATCAATATGTTTTTGAGGATATCCTTTTAATATAAATTGACCAAACTATATTTTTAATCAACGTATAGTTTATAGTTATAATTTTACTTCATCAACTTTAATGAAATATTATCAGTATCTGGTGTCGTGTGATAATATATTGTAATTAAAATAAAGGTGTGTGTGGTTTGGGGTAAGAAGTTGTAGTATAGGGATAAATGCGGTTCGTTTACTGGGCGCGTAGAGAGAAAGATAACGATCGTTTATCTAGGTTCCTATATATCAAACCCAAACTTCAGTCGGGTCTCGATCTAGGTATTGAAAGATGAATAGGAAAGGTATAGGCATGAAGGCTCCACTTTTATTGAATTATATTCGGTTTCCTGAAACGCTCAGCCGCTCAGGATCGAGCGAGACTTTGCAAAATAAAATTTATCAATACATAAACCCCACGTATACGACTTTGAGTCGGAAAAAACAATCACTTACCGTTGATGGCTTGGCGTATTTTTATTGCCTTTGAAAATTGGACGGTTAAGCTTTTTTTATTGCAATAAAAAATAATTTTTGTAAATATAGCGCATTTATTACAACTAAGGCGCAAGTAAATCTTTTGTTCTCACTTTATGTTTTGAGTTTTGAAGCTTAAAAGCCACTCCGACATAGTGTGCATAAGTGAACGCTTTGGGAGTGCGCTGAAGATATGACAGTTTCCGCTGTTAAGTTGAAACTTTACTTACATTTTAAAAGTTCAAATGAAATCTAGGAATAATTTAATTTGCAACTTTGCGCGCCGCCAACTTTTTCCTCCGTTGTCCCCGAAATTTGTACCTCGAAAGCATGAATAACCTCTTTTTTGGGTTAATTGTATGTGCTTTAAAAGTTTCCTTAAAAAACAATTTAATTAAATAAGTTTAAGAAGATGGGAAAGTTAAGTTATAAATATTTGTTGATAAATGTGACGGCTGTGGAATAAAATTGCACCACGGTAGGATTCACTCAGTCAAATCTAAAGCAAACTTATGCACGAACTGTCTGCACGCAAATTAACATTTACTTAATCATTGTAAATCTTAACACTACAATTAGTACTGGCCTAATTTCGCACGCTATTTTCTCGTTTATTTTAGTCTTTATCGCCGGTTTTTTAGAACAAAGCCAACAATTACCTGATTTTACCCGCGATAGCAGGTATGTTCGAATATGTAATGAAATTGTTTTCAAAGTATTATACATAAGTTGTTTTTTAAACATGCCTTGGAAAACTTTTTAATTAACCTGAACATGATACTACAATTTAGATTACGTAAAATGCAACTAATAAACCGGAAACATATAGCTAGGCTCATTTACATTAGCATACATGAAAATTGAAAATTTTATTTTAGAACTATATTTTCATGCATGTGTTTTAAATTTCCATAAAAACAAATGTTGTTCAGTATGTAATTAAAAAAATGTTACCATGGAAATATTATATTAAAAGGAATTAATAGCTGCTTATATTTTATTAAAACTGCCAACTGTCAACTCATAACATGTAATATTTAATTATAACATTTAATTTTAATATTTATGATTTAATATTTAACAAACTCTTTCCTGATTGGTTAAGAATGCCGTCCCATTTTAATAAACATTTTTCGTTAAATTATTTTAAGTTAAATTAGGTCCATTTATAATTTAAATATATACAGGGCGTTCATTTTAAAAGGAGCCACCCTAAATATCTCTCGAAAAAATAATTTGTTGTAAAAATGCCCCGACAGGTCAATTTTTACCTTCACGGGGACATCTTTTTACGATAAAATAAGAATGGTAATTACAACCCCCATCCCTACGGAGCCACCCTTTCAATTTTTTTAAATGGGTATACGGGTCGATTGATACATCATTTGAAAGCATTTTTTACCCTGATAATGGTAGTCATAATTTTTTTGTAAACTTTTTGATTTCTAACCTACCTAAAAAATTTAAGTACTTAATAATGGTATTATTTATGTACTTTTAAATCACATTTGGATAAATTTTTAAGTTTTGAACATGAAACGAATCCTTTAACTTAACAAAAGCTAATTATTTATAATTATTGAAAAATAATTAGTTACCTTATTTTTTTATAATTTTTTTTGTTATAAATTACTTTTTCCTTTTCTCTTGTATCGTGTCCTCTAAATGACTAACTTAAAATAGGGCCAAAACAAATCATATTTTTATTTTCAGGATAAAAAGACCTTTAAAATGATGCGTCACTTGACCCCCATTCCCATTTAAAATAATCAAACGGATGGTACTGTGGGGTAGGGGGTTGCAAAGACAACTTTAATTTCATTGTAAATAGATGTCCCCCTAAAAATAAAAATTCAACTGTCACGGTATTTTCACATTAAATTGTTTTTTCGAGTGTTATTTAGGGTGGCTCCTTTTAAAATTAACACCCTGTATACAGGGTGTCTCAGACCACCCATCCGCCCCTTTTATTTTGAGAACACCTTGTCGTATATGGCTGAAATAAAAAAAATATTACCAAAGCAAATCCGAAGAATGT
Source organism: Stenus bimaculatus (assembly GCA_963971135.1). Classification (NCBI taxonomy): domain Eukaryota; kingdom Metazoa; phylum Arthropoda; class Insecta; order Coleoptera; family Staphylinidae; genus Stenus; species Stenus bimaculatus. The sequence continues at coordinate 40,434,569 of OZ020183.1, read as the reverse complement.
ATTGGTGCACTTATTTTTTCCGGAATAATCCGGAAGTGCCCGGAACCGGAAGTAACTTTCGATTTTTAAATGGCAACATAGGTCGAATATGGTATCGTTTGAAAAGTCTTTTAAAAAGAAACAACTTTTATTAAAATATTTTTTTAATATCTTTCATAATTAACAAATTAAACGAAAACCAAAGCAAACAAGTGGCAAATGGTTTCTTAAATTGTGGAAAAATTAAAACACTACCATCATCCCCAATGGGTAAGGGTAGAGGCAATTATGATTTTTTAAATGGAAACATGTATTTTTTGCTTCGCTTGTTAAAAATAATCAACTTTTTTAGGATATGTATTTACCTTAATTCAAAAAATAAAAAAACTTGATTATTTTTAACGAATAAACGCAAAAAAGAGTTTCAATTTAAAAAAAATCTCTCTCTTGCCCATTTGCGGATGATGGTAACGATTTAATTTTTCCATAATTTAAGAGACCAATGGTCACTTGTTTGCATATTTTTTTTCTTTTAATTTGTAAATTATGCAAGATATTACAAAAATATTTTAATAAAAGTTGTTTCTTTTTAAAAGACCTTTCAAACAATACCATACTCGACCTATGTTGCCATTTAAAAATCGTAAGTTACTTCCGGTTCCGGGTACTTCCGGATTGTTCCGGAAAAAAATAAGTGCACCAATGGATTCTTCAGGTTTGCTTTGGTAATAACTTTTTTTATTTCAGCCTTATACGACAAGGCGTTCTCAAAATAAAAGGGGTGGACGGGTGATCTGAGACACCCTGTATATGTAAATGCATAAAATATTAAATTAAATTACATTACCTACGTCATAATTCAAAATTAATGTAAGTTGACGTGTAGTTGAAAAGACAGAATCCTTAATTGAAAAACATTAAATTTTGTCAGTAAATAAGGGTAATTTTGGCAGTGTCTGACGATATGAATGAAGCAGGGGTTAAATTATAAAAAATAATCAGACCTAATATAAACGTCAATAAATTGTTTAAATAATTATTAATATACCGAGGGTAGTTTGTAAAAGCTAGGCGCTTAAATAGTCAAGTGTTCCGGTACCGGGCCGTGTAATTGATATACTCGATTAAAAAAAAAATAAGAGCCAGCTCATTTTTTTGCAGGACGTGTGAAGATAAAGGGTCATCATTTTCTTCAATAATAAATATAACTGCAAAATTTCATAAAAATCTTTACATTAAATAATTTTGCGGATCAAATCACTAAAAAACGGGAAAAAATCTACAAAATCAAGAAAATCAAAGTCAATAATTCTATAATTTTTTTAGCGTCACAAAAATGACAGCTGCTTCTAAACTACTAATCACCAGAACATTTAATAATCAGCGAATTATCAGATACTGCTAAAATACAGAGAAAAAATTACCTTCTGTATGATTTTTTTTAGTGATGTAGACATGTCTGTGACTTCTCAACTACTATAGACATAGATGAAAAATTTCTATTTCAGCATTACCAACTGACTTAGATATAAAAGAACACCCAGTTAGTTTTATCCATGGTTTTATAAAATTCGAAAAAAAAGTTATTAAATTTATCCACTTTTGATATCTACCATTTTCTGTAACATAAACACCTATTACTTTAATTTCATACATCAAATAAGTTGATGACTTTTTACTAAATTAAGACAAAAAATATTGAAGTCAGAAAAAAGTGAAATATTTTGATACATAATTTAAAAATTTGAACATTTCTAGTAAAAAGTTAGTATCAAAGGTCGAATCCAAAATTGTTATTAATTTTCTCAGACTTCAATATTTTTTTTCATTTTGTAAAAAGTCATCAACTTGTTTGATATATGAAATTAAAGTAATACGTGTTTATGTTTAAGAAAATAAATTTTCCCCAAAAATATCAACTACCGTCAACTATTTTGACCCTTAAGGGTAACTTTAGCCAAATCTTGGAAAAGATCGTTTGATCTCCTGTTACCAGTTAGTATCAGGAAAGACACTCAAAATACTTTGAAAATGTAAGTAGTCATGTATTTACTATATTCCGACAACCACGGCACATTGTAAAACAATAAATTTAGTTAAAAATTATTCCATTAAGATTTTTAATAATTGAAGATGCCTTTATTCGTTTTTTAGGGTGGGAAGGAAACATACAGATTTGAAGGGTGGATTAATGAAAACGTAAAAGTATCGTCTGGTTTCTCCACAATGTCTTGAGAACAAACTAAATCTTAAGCTGCATCTAAAGTGGCAAGTTCAACTTACTCGGTTGCACTACTTCGAAATCTCGCGTTATTCGCCTCAAGCTGAGCTTATAAACACGGTCTTCAAAAATTATTGATACTGTTGACATTGCATGGTAGGAAACCTAAGTTTCCCACAGTTGGTTACACTGTTAACTGCACTAATTTTAGTTTTCAAAAAAAAACTGTTTTTTTTATAAAATTTGCAACACACCGAGAATTAACTAAAAATACCAGAAGAAAAAATGCTAAGATAGTTAAAGTGACAGTTCAGATTTAAATTCAATTAATAGGTACACCAACTTAGCAAGTCCAAAATCACTACACAGTATGTATTTTTGCATAGTTGCGGTATCAATCTTATTTGAATTCACTGTATAAGTCCTCGATTTTGAGTGCTTCAGCATCAAAACAGAACCTAAACAGTCCAAATTAAATGTCAAACGCTACTCATCTTATTACAACTAGTTGAACGTTAAATATATGATTTTTGAAACAGCCTATCCGGATCCAAGCCAAGACATCGTGAATAAAGCTACGGTGCAAAGCAAGCTCGATTTAAGTTGAACTTGAGTCTGAGCCGATTTTAGGGAAGATGCGTCTCAAGACGTATTGGAGAAACCGGGCGTAACTGATTTTTAAAAATTATTTTCGTAACATAAACCACGTTTCCATGCAGTTTTGAAAACGTATTAAATATCCAGAACTTGATTCTGATTTGCTTTCTAAATAAATCTTCCAATCAAAAGTAATAAAAGTACAGGGTTATCAATTCGATAATAAACGTGGCAAAATATTCCAAACACTAACACTAACCTAACCTAAGCTGACAATCTAATGTATAACTAAATTTCACTAAAATAAACTACTAATCCACCATATGCAGGGTGTTACAAAACAATTGCCCGTCATTTTGGGTATTCATTTTTTTGACGAATTTCAAGATAAAAAGTGTGAAATATGGGGTGCTAAACATTGTGAATATACAAAAAAAAATTATGATAAATTTTACCTTGAGACAAATAAATTTCTAAGAAACTAAAAGGTTTATAGAAAAGTTTTAGATAATAGTTGTTTTAAAAGGGGGAAAGAATGGTATTATATTATTAACTATCTACTTAAGGGGGGTCTTTGTATTAATTTCAATAATGGTCAAGTTTTTTAAATATAAACCTATAATTTTTTAGTTAAAACAACAATAGTACAGTGAATTCAAATAAGATTGAAACCATTGACATTGCAAGGTAGGAAACCTAAGTTTCCCACAGTTGGCTACACTGAAATGAATGCTTTGTGTTCCGGTGAAAAAACCATCGCGAATATTTTAACTGTACTAATTTTAGTTTTGAAAAGCACCGATTTTTTTTATAAAATTTGCAACACACTGAGAAATGAGTTTAAAAAATACCCGAAGAAAAACTACTGAAAGACGCCTTGGTTAAAGTGACTGATCAGATTTAAATTTGAATGAAAATTAACAGGTATACCAACTTAACGAGTCTAAAATCATTACAGAGTATGTTTGGTTGCATACTTGCGGTTTCAGTCTTTTTTTGAATTCACTGTATATTGTTTTATTAGGAGTAAAAGAACTACTTTTTGTGGCGAGCTCTGCGAGTCGCGCGGACACATGCGAGTCACAAAAAGTTCTTTTACTCCGAATAAAACATGCTATTTGTTTTCAAACGTCGAAAGTTATAATATAGTAATAAAAAAATGACTTTAAAATTTGACATTTAATTTACATGCAATACAATGTTTGTGTATACTGGGCTGCCTAAAATGCATTTCTACTCCGCCTTTCTAAGCCTTGTCAATGCTAAGAATACCCGATTGTAACCGATTTACTTCGGAAACGCACGAATATGACCATAGACTCATGGAACAACCTGGCAAGGCTGTACTTTAATGACGTTTGAAGAAAAAATAATTTTTGCAAAAAAATATAGGTTCCTTGTATTTGACCCTTTAAAGCAAACTAATTTTATTATAAAAAATTGATTTTAAGATCCCATACGTTAATTTTATTTGAAACATTAAATATAAAACAATGTTTTGTTAAGCTTAAGTTTCTTGGATATTTACTTGATTCAAGTTAAATATTTCATTCTGTATATAGACAATTATGTACACATGTATATACAGGGTCTTCAAAAATGAGTAATACTAGTGACTTTGCATTGTAGGAAACTAAGTTTTCCACAGGTGGTTACAATGAAAGTAAAAATCACGACTCCAGTTTTTTAGCAAAACAAAGTTTTTAATAAAATTTGGAAGACACTTTTGAGGAATACTTTGTAGCCAATTGCATAAACAGGGCGTTTTATTATTCATAAAAACAATTTAAAAAATTTGCTGGATTTATAAATGTAAAATATAGATAAAATGACATTCTTCACTATAATATAATGAAAATATTACTTGCTTTTCAAAAAAAAGAGTAATCATATTTTTCAAAAAAAATTGAAACTTGTTACTATTTATTTTAATTAATAAATAATAGTATAAGTTTCATACATCTTTAATCATATTGTTTTAGAATATTGGTATTCTTTGGTGTTTGGGAGATTTTTATGACTTATGATTTTAAAAATTAATTTTGAACGTAAATTTCATATATCAAAGATTTTACTCTGTGAAGGGTCCCAAACAATCTTGGGGAGAGCTTGAGCTTCAAGTTGGGGACACCGTGTGTTTCTGATATTTTTTTATTTTTTTTCTTATTTAATATTAGAAGACATTAGGCGCTATCAAAGACTTTAAAATATAAGTCGCACAATTAAAGTTTATTAGATTATTTCGCTTGAGTATTTATACATAAATTAATAAATTATGCTCATTTTTTAGCTTTTATGTAATGCAAGTAGGAGTGCTTTGATGTCAATATTAAACTACTTTGCAAATTTAATTTTTCTTCCCTTAAATAAATAAAATTCAAGCTCTGAAAATATTTGATGTATAGCATAAACAGTGTGTAATGAAGTAAAACAGAACTACACATGAAAAACAAACGTCAAAACGAAGTGAATAGTGAATGGACTTTTTTCCAAACTATGAACAAAACAAATTGACTTCATTACATCCATAAACAAATTAAAAACCAAAAAGAACTTGACTGGAAATATAAACCGTCGTTTTTGTTTTGAGTAATCAATTTTTAAATCGAGCTGGGTTTCATAAGCGAATCGGGAATTGCTTTTTTAAACGTGCATGCCTCCATCTCCAAAACGAATTACATATGTAAAGTCGTTTCTAAACTACTTTTGCATTTTTTAAATGTTTTACACAAAAACCAGATTCAATAATAAATGTAGAGTTAACTGAAAGCCTCTGGTTATAAAAAGTTGCCCGAGGTAGACAAACATTTCTAACAAACACATAGACAGGTATTACAGGTATAAACTTTGAGATTTTTAATATTTTAATAGACCAGAAAATATACTTCTTTTACAATTTTTTGAATATGTATAATATTACTTTAAGAGAGCATTCTTATAAAATATTTAATATAATACAAATAAATTTAAATTAATGATATATTTTGTATAATTATTTTTATTCTAAAAATACATGAGGATAAAATCATATTTTTTTTAAATAATTAAATAATAATAATCTTTATAGCAAAGCATGGTGTATGCAGGATTTTTTAAATAAATATGTTGGTTTCGTGAGATTTTAGATTAATTTTGAATTATGGGTATTTTATTAATAAGAATCAGAGAAAGATAATCTTTTTGTAGGAATTGTAATAAAAATTAAACATGCTATATTAACAACACGTAACTTAAAAATACTTACAAAAATGTGCAAGCAGACCACGTGCTCTACAGTGAATAGTTTATAAAATGAACAACATTAATTAGCACTTTGAAAAAAGCACCAAGTTATTTTAAAAGTTTGATTAGGATCGCTGAAAGTTTCTTTAATCGTGCCTTTAAACACGTGCCATTTGCGTGAGTGCAAATTTAATGTGCGCGGTGTGAAGGTACTCAACGTATACACCTGCGGTAAGCAGCGACAAAACAAAGTTTAACACGTGTGTGCAATTTTTTGTGAGAGGTGTAATTTAAGGGTAGTTTTATTCAAAATTGAAAAATCTTAGCGACATGTGTTGCTGTTGGAGTAAATTGATGGTTCGAACATAGATCAGTTCATGAGGGTAAACATGTCACGTTAAGCGAGCGTGTAGGTGTTAGGGGTTGATAAAAGGTGTTCGTCGGTTTAGCAGCCGTTTGAACACTGACACCACGGGCAGCTGATTGTAGCCGTCGTGACGATGCCGCGAGAGCGTCCCGACTCCACGCTTGCGCTCATTCCTCTTCTGGAATCGATAGGATACATATATTACTCCTCTGAGATAAGCGTCAATGTGCAGGCATGCACATGTTGGTCTTGCCGATGAGGGCAAGACGCGTGGGTCTAATCTTCGAAGGGCTTAATGTTAGTTTTATTCACCGTCATGTGTCTGGCAGATTAAACTGGAGTGTTCCTGGAGATGCATGCTTTGAGCTTTATAATAGGAAACCCAAAAGGTGGGAATGGATAAATTTACTTCAGGTTCTATTTAAAGTGCTTGCATCGTAAATTTACCTAGCAAAAATAAGTACTTCATCTGATTTATTACCACTTCTCTAAATCTTTAAATTCCATTTTCTAAAGTACTATCAAAAATTCTACAACTTTTATAACTACTCTGCTATAAGGCGACTTGCCACTTGCATTGGATTCCAACGAAGCATGGAGTGCTAACGGTTTGCTCCTAAATTTTTACTTTCTCCAGTTTTTAAGGAAGGAAAGACGTCAGTAAAACATTTACAACTTTACACCTGAAAAAACTCAAAGCCCAATTTTGGAATATTTTAACGAGCAAAATTATAATACCAAAGTCATCTTCATTCCTGGAAACGACCTTAAAACTTTCTTCAAGAATAGGGTCTTTCTATCTAATTTCTTCATTGTGGTAAATATGCATGGAATCTACGAAAAATAGAAGAAAAAAAAATTATTAGTAACCAAGTGGTATTAACCTTTCTGGATAATTTTTCCTGTCTCCGCCACTTTTGAAAAGGTTCTAACCTAATTTCTGGAAAAAACACTGGAATTAGAAATCTCTAGATGTTCAACTAGTAACAAACCTTGGTTAATTTACCAGGTTAATATACTTTTTGATTTTTGAGATTATCTAAATATTGCCATCTGGGTTTTCCCTGATCTTCTTTCAATTATAACATTTATGATTTGCTTAGCCGTTCGGAGAACTACTCTATATACATTTAAGTTACCAAAATGGAGAAATATCAATATTTAAAAATATCTTATAATTTTAGATAACTCAAATTCTTAATAAATATATGTTACATTGGGCGCGTTCCACTAAAGACCCGCAATGCCCACGACGACCGCAAAGTCGTTCCACATAAGACCGCGGTTGTTTCTTTCGTGCATAAAAACGTCATCGATGGCAACCGCAAGAAGCTCACAACGACCGTATTTATTCGTGGGTTTCTGTGATTGTTTGTTGAATGGTGACGTTTTGAGCTAGTGGAACGGGAAAATTTTGCGGTCGTGCTCGTGGGTTTTAGTGTTCATTAGTGGAACGCAGCCATTGAAATGCTAAAATCAGAGAATGTCAGGTTATTCGCTGAATGTCAGCATACAAAAAACACGTAAAAAATCGACTATATTAGTATAAATTAGTTAAGACAATATCTGATGTATGTCGACATACATAGATGACCTTTGGTGGGTGTAAAAAACATCAGGTCTGACCAAGTGTGAACTTAACTAATTTAATCAATTCTGCAAATCTGTAAGTTCTTACTGGAAATATTTCTAAGGTAACCATGGAAACCGTCCATTACGACCCATATAACAAACTTACAGATTTTTCCTGTAGGGACTTACAAATTTGCATGGAATTACACCACAAGTTAGCTTAGGTTTGGTTAGCTAATTAACTAACTAACCTAAATTAATGTAGCTAATATTTTAAGTAATAAATCACAACAAGAATCATCACATACAGGGTGTACAAAAAGTTCGACAAAGCCCGTTTATTTTTGAAATAAGCATTTTTGAAAAAAAAAATCAAATAAAAGTTATACGATTCTTAGTGACGCACTATCTGGAAATATTGTTCATGGCCTTGAACAGCAAGATGGTGGTTGCTATTTAAAAAAATATGTAATTCAAAGTCATTGCAATATTTCTAAAAAGTGCGTCCGTAAACCTCTGAAAGGAAGCTATAATAATATGCAATAAAAATGGGTTACCCCTACTTTAAAAAAGTTTAGTGATTATCGGCTGACCTTCATCATCTTGCTGTTCAAGTTCATGGGCAATATGAGCAGATAGTGCGTCACTAAGAATGGTACAACTTATATTTGAAACATTTTTTGCAAAAATGAAAGTTATTTTGGATATAACTTGCTGGTATATTGACATGGTTGACATTCACCGGACAATATTGAGAATGTTGGTCTTCCACCGTAACATATACAGGGTGAGTCGAAATTGAACCGCCAATTTTTTTAAGTCGTTCTACGATAAATTTTAAGACAACAAAACATTCAAAATAATCAAACAAAGACATAGACTTTATTGACTATTAATAATGAATATGTGCATTTTTTCCCTAAAATAGCAACATTATTTTGAAAAAAATAATTCTAAAAAATGAACCCCTAAAAAGTTATAATAATTTTTATTACCGACCCTCTCAAACACTGTTATAGCACCCTTAGGAAGTGAAATAGGACGTATATGTTAATATGTTAAGTTTTTATCTTAAAATTTGTCTTAGAATCGACTAATAAAATGTGGCTGTTTAATTTCGACTCACCCTGTATATTATAAATTGGACAATGCTTATCAAAATGGGACCAACCGAAATTTTTAGAAAAATAGGATTATAGGTCCAGAATAATTCTGGAGTTCAACTATATCGTTTGATGCTATATAGTTCCCATATTTGTAAAAATGTCGCTTGGTCCCATTTTGTTAGCCATGGTTCTTTAGTGGTTTGTTTGTATGGTTTCATTAGCAAGACAGACTTCATTCATTTATTTAAATAAATTGTAGTAAAGATTTCCAATTTCCAGTTTAACTTGTTTTTTATTTATTTTTTACAAATACGAATTATTTCGGGTAAATTTAAACTAAAGATAATTTTGTTAATAACTATAAAAATGAAATAGTATTAGGTAACATATTCGTAGACAAATATTGATTACCTTCAAAATAACTATTTTGAAAAAAAAAAAGTAATTAGGTCACATTTTCAAAGGACGCTAATATGTCTTTTAATCCACCTTAATCACAGAGTCGATTGCAACAACTCACGAGCAGCAGAGACATGGACACGTGTTTCGTCCTCATTCGGACTCATCAGCATGCCATACTGCTTACTCTTCGTCATGGCGTACCATGACTTGAGTTGCTGCAATCAAAATGCTGGATTACCTAATTACTTTTTTTAACACCAATCCACATTTCACCTATTCGCTTATCTTGATAAGCAATTGGTTTAACTATTTTGAATTTTTATGTTTTTCGTCATTCTTATACATTAACTAATATATTGGGTATGTGGATAATAAAGTAAAAAAAAATGATATAGTCAAATTATAACAAACTTGATACACAGTGTACTTGCAAAAATTTGGACTAATTGGACTTTCCTCAAAAAAATTATGTTCAAAAAATGTTTGTGTATAATTTTAGCTACTCAAAGAAGGAAATTTAATTTTTTGTATAGTACATTTTATTTGTTTACAATTTTTTTTTCTCATCTCTAAATAATACGATTTCTAAATAATACAGTGAACTGTTGAAAACGCAATACTTACTTCTGATTGGAAGAATTATTAGGGAAGCCAATCAAAATTTTGATTGGTTTTCCGTTAAGTTTGGTTAGCGTTTTCAATATTATTTCAATATTGCATGGGAACGTGATAAATAATAATTTAACAAATCTGCGTAGAGATTTAAAAATGACTAGAGATTAAGCCCACTCTTTTAATTGGTAACAACAGTAACACAAAAATCCTTGATAAAGTGTTGGAAAAATCTCAATAAAACTAATTAAAAATTTTGTTTTTTCAATTTTTCGATAATTTCTCAAAAAGTGCCATTTAAGAAATTGCTTTTTTTGTCTTCCGAAACTATATTTCATGAAAATTTTAACTTTCTAGTTCCTATTTAAAAATCATCCAAAATTATTTAAAAAAAAGTAGTTTATTTGTTTTGGTAAGTAATGGAAAAGATCTGGGAACTCAAAATTTTCTTGATTTGTATTGATAATAATATTGTTTTAAAAGAAAAAAGTCTCTTATTTGGGTTTTTTTCTTAGAAAAGAAGACAAGAAAAAATATAGCCCTTTATTTTTTGTTTTTTAACGATTAAATTTGATAGGCTTTTTACCAAAAGATCATCCACTGACGGGACACACTGTATACAGAGGGGTACACAAAAAACGGCCAACGATGTAGCTTCGTCATTTCTTATCCGATTTTAGTAAGTTATATGTCAAATTAAATGGTTTGAAGAACACTACTATCAGATGATAAAAGATTAATTTTAATTTTGAAAACATCAGAGGAGGAGGAGGCAACTTTTCTTTTTCAAATGGCAACATATTTTTTTCGATTGAAAAAAATCATTAAGAAAAATAATCTAAACCAATTAGCTATACCAATAATTGTTTTTAAATTTATTTTTTTTAAATTTTTTTATAATTTTTTTTAATTTAATTCAATTGTTTTTTTTTTAGTTTAATTTATTCTTAATAACTTTAATAACTTTTTAATTTATTAATAATAAATTAAAAAAGAAAACTTAAAAAATTAAACAACTGAAAACTGAAAAACAAAAAAACTATTGAATTAAATTAAAAGAAAAAATAATAATAATAAAAAAAATTAAAAAAAAAAATGTTCACAGTTTTTGTCCCTTTGTTTTTATTGTAAATAAATTTCGCGTTTTATTTTCTTATAACAAGTCCAATAACTCTAAAAACCGACAAACGAAAAAAAAATGTTTAAATTAATTTAAAAAAAATATTGGTATAATTGGTTTAGATTATTTTTGTTATTTATTTTTTTCAATCGAGAAAAATATGTTGCCATTTGAAAAAGAAAAGTTGCCCCCTCTTGTTCTGTTCTTTTCAAAAATAGAATTAATCTTTTATTATCTGATAGTAGTATTCTTCAAACCATTTAATTTGACATATCACTTATTAAAATCGGATAAGAAATAACGAAGCTACGTCGTTGGCCGTTTTTTGTGCACCCCTCTGCTGTATACTATACATATATATTTTGTAATTAATATTAAAAATGCAAAATTGTCCTTGGCCATTGTCCAAATCGCATGTTTGGTGTGATAACCACTACAACACTACCTAGGACCCGTTTTCGAATGTGTTTAGAATTCCCAGTTCCTAGGTTCAAATCCTGGCCAAGGACAATTTTGCATTAATACATTCCTCACACATTCTTTTTATTATATTAATAATAATGTTTTTGGAAACAAAATTAATAGACGTATTAAATTTAAATCTTGCTACTCCATGCACCTCTCATTCAAAATTCCTGGTTGTGCCACTGAATTAAATTATCTTAAATAAAGAAATGTTCTTGCCACGACCATGTCTATAAAATTGGAACTGCCATGGACGATTGTAAATGTGAACTGTTCTTCCGTTCATTTCTCGGGTCATTCTAGAATCCTTTTGGTTTTTGAAAGGTGGGGAATATTAAACCCTTGTTGATTAATCACCTTATAATTTGGGAAGTCCTTGAATTTTAATTTACAAAATAATTCTATCAACTTATGATTGAAGCAAATAAACTTGTCCTCTCTGAAATATCGGACGTTTTGAAATTTTCTGAAAACGATAAAATAGGTTAATTTTAAAAAGGAACAAAATGTTATGACAGTTTCCAATTTCTACCTCTTACCCCTCAGGAGAACCCACCAAAAATTTTAAATAATAAAAGGGATCGAGTGATATCTTAAATTAAAGGATTTTGAAACCTCTAAAGAGATCATCACTTTTTTACTTTCATCGATTCGTTTACAGTTTTGAATAAGGGAAAAACGGTTTTTATTTTATTCTTTCAACCCTCTACCTCCCAATTTTGGATTTATTAACTTCCTACAAGATGTAATTATACCCATTACAGCAACAGGATGTTCAAGAGAAAAATTAATTGTCGCCAATTGGTTCATTTGAACGAGCCACAAAAAGTGTCCTTTGTTTATTTTAAACGATTTTTAATAATTCTAAGATGAAGGAAACAAAAAATCGACTATGACCTAAATTTAACCTAACCTTGATCAAAAAATGTGTATAATTATTATTATCGTATTTTATATTTTGATAGGTATTAATTAATAATTTTACATAATTTACATGAGTAAAGGCCAAGGTAGGTAGATTTAGTTGTTTAAAATTTGTGAAACGTATAAGAACTTGAGCATTAGTTGTGATCTAATCGTAAAGTGGAAAGTATCAGTATCTTCTTAGTATATGTTAAAAAGGTATTTATTTTTTTAGTTTCTAAATTTAATGCATAATTTTAGGTAATAAATTTGCCTGTAGCTTACTGTATGTTTTATTGGTTGGATGTAATTTGTTAATTCATGAAAAAATTAAATATCTTTGAAGTACATCAAAATGTAAAATTATTCACACGCTAAAAAATCATTATTCCCAATATGTACAAACAATGATTACATCCAAGCCAGATAAAAGTATAAATAAACAAATGTAATTATGTGACGTTGTTTTATAATCAAGTATTGTCATTATTATCATTACACAAATGACATATTCTTTACAGTTACAAATAACTTAATTAACTTTATAAACAAACGGACTGAATACACAATTGACAATATGAATGTTTAATTTAAACGTGTAGCGTTATAAAACTAATTGCATTTATGATTGTCGAAAAAATTGTTTTATTTATGGGGTTTATATTTTTCGGAATCTACAAATTGTATGTGCCTTTTATTTTACTTTTTAATATACTCCTGCAGGAAGGTCTGGTGAAGGCAAGGGAATATATTTCCCGGACATAAAATTAATTACTAAGCCCTGCTGCAATGGAAAAATGTAAATCAACTAAAATTACAGCTCGAAATTTAGCATGAGCATGTCTCTTTCACGAAAAGATCCGAATATACATATTACAAGGTGAGAATTTTACGAAGGCAGCCAGCGAAACTGGTTAGAATTAAATTTTAGCATGCTCACCACAGTATAATGCCATTATGAAAATTGGTTATAAAAAATAAAATATTAATTTCATCAGGCTCATTCAGGCTACTTTAGCATTTTTTGGTTAGGTATTGGAACCTTTTTTTATTTAGTATAGTTGACTATTATTTTCGTTATGATTAGTTTGATGACAAATCTAATTTGCATATTAATTTTTAGATACAATTAAATTGTAAAATCGTGGGTCTTTAAAAAGATTAACTACTTCAGTGACAAAATAAAAAAAATCTGAAATTTTAATCCCAATATTGTCCTAAAATCCCATCCCGATGATGGAATATATAATTTTATAAAGTGTAAAATATATGGTAATCCCAGGATTTGTAAAGCGGAATATAAACAAGTTTGAGATATTTGCGGCGTGTATATAAGTTCGCAGAATCCTTGCATTGTAATTCTACATCAATATGCATGAGGGCGCTTGTCCATTGGGCCAATATTGTCCTCGTATTTAAACTATATTAAATTATTTCGTACGTAATTTAAATTAGCTAAAAGTAACTAGGACACGTGAATCCATGTGAGCTCTAACGAATGGGTAGATATATGTGCATAATTTTCCTGGGCTACAAGCTGGTGTATTTTCCACTTGATGTATTTCAATATGCACATCTTAGAAAACATAAATTGTCTGTATTATAATCAATATCCATTGATTTATTTACGCTTTTGGTGCAACAAGGATATTGGAGCCATTTTATAACCTGTCATTTCCTAAGAAGATCAACACCCCTATCATTTATTATTTTCTCTACATAATCAATATCCTTTTAATTTTTTATATTTTCTAAATTATCCTGATCTTGGAATAAAAAGTTGTTTTAGTTTAAATTATTTACTTTAGTAAGTAAATTATCAAGTAGTTCTTCCGTCGTTGATGTTACTACTGGTAAATAATTAGGTAATTCTTCCATTATTTTCGATAAGAAGAAGCATTTGCTGATGGAGCCAAATAACGAAGGGAAACAGTAGTTTTATTACCTTTGGGTAAACTGGATTTGCTTCAATTAATTCAACTTCATCAATAAGTGGTTCATATTTATTTGATTTATTCATCTTTTTCTAAAGAACAGTTCCAGAACCATTGACCAACTTGGTAAAAAACTACCACCAAATATTCTAAAAATTCTCCAATGACAAGTACAATTAGTTAAAGTACAATGACCTAGTAAATTGTAAAGCATCTGGCAAAAAAAATTCCCATTTGGAAACTTCCAAATTTCTACTTTTTAATGCAAGATTAACGTTTTTCTTCAAAGGTCATTAAAGTACAGACTTCTGTGACGTTTGACAGGCTTTAAAATGTCACTTTTTATGTTCGTTGAATCTATGGTCACTTTGTACTGCCTAGGAGTAGAAATTACTACTTTGCGCTGACAAGGAATAAAAGGGCGGAGTAGAAATGAATTTTAGGCAACCCAATATAAACTAACATTGTATTGTGTGTTGTATGTAAACTTAATGTCTATTATTATTTCAATCTTTCAACAACGTTACTTTGATTGGTTTTCCATGTATATTTAATAATGATATTTTTAATAGCATAATAAACAGAATATTCTAATGTTATCTTTCTTACATTTTCAATGGACAAATGGTCAATTTTTATTTTTTAACAATGGTAAAAACTAGTAATTCCTGGATGGCATGACGAATCATGAAATAGATTTAGTATTAGATGTAGAACTTAGCGAACAAAGTCTTGAAAAGGTATCAGCAACAATATTACTTTTCCTGGACGATAATAATATCATATTTATAACGTGATAGTTCTAATCTCCATCCATTGGTTTTACTTTCCATATTTACAGAAAAATAATAGAATTTTTATTCGTATACGGGGTGTTTATTTTCTTTCCAGCAAAAATTTAGATAGTATATGATGTCATTCTGGACTAAAATTTTCCTAGGTACTAATATGTTTTTTGACTTCTTAAAAAGTTAGAGCTTTTTTAAAATTTCAAAAAAATTTTGGCACCCTATTTTTAAATAAATCAAGTTTTGGATTTTATTTAAATATTTAATCAGATAGATTAATTTTATCAAGAGAAATTTTAAAAGGATCCACTTAGATTAAGAACAGCCAATAATGTTCAAAAAAGCAAGTTGGCAATAACAAAATCCAAACCATGACTAAGTTTTTTCTCGAGCAACTTAACCCAGCTTGAATTTGGTTTGGCTTAACCTCTACCACTTGAAGTACATGTAAAAGGTCAAATCAAGCACGAATTCAAGCTGGCTTGACCTGCTTGAGATAAACGTAGTCCATTGATTTAATTAAAACATTGTTAACTGAGAATTTCAACTACCTATACCGGGTGGAAATGAAAACCGGGTCACCTCTATAACTTTTTTATTTACTATTTCATCATTGCATTTAAAAAAAGTGAGATATTTGATAAAATTTTCATTATCTAGGTTTAAAAATTAATAGTTCAAAAACCACTTAATTTCTTTTTCAAATTACAATTTTATTTAGGTATTTGAATTATTTAGAATTAGTTTTGGTACCTTTCACCGACTTCGAAAACCTTTTTTTTTTTTGAAAAAATTTTTTTTTACAAAAAAAAATAAAAACTAATATCTCAAAACTACTGCTTTTTTAAAAGTATTTTAAGCCATGAATAAAAATATGGGATGTTACATTTAAAAAAACAAAGTTCATGGTGTTTCCGGTGAAACCGGCAGTGATTTCGAAAATAAAAAATGCACATAAAATTTGTTTTTTTGAACCATAGAACATAGCCAAATTTCAAATTTTTTTATTCATAAATAGAAAAGTTATCGAGGTGACCCGGTTTTCATTTCCACCCGGTATATGGCGATATATTTTTGACATGTTTTGTAAAAAAATGGAAGAAGGCGAGTAAAGGCTTTGTGCTACTTTGAGTTAATAACTGCACTAGCATCCAGAGCATTTTTTGGTGATTAAATAATTGATTTATAAGTACTTACAAATTAAGTTTAAATAAACAGTATTTATTAGTTCACTACTAGCTTGATCAAATAACCACCATAGGTCCTATCTGATCTCCGACATCGCGAATTAACAAGAAAAATTATATAGGGCATTCCACAAAAATCATGAAAATTTACCATATATAAAATAACTGTAACTTCTTAAGGAGTCGAAAAAAAAATATGTTGTTCAGAATGACATTTACTATCTAAACATTTTTTTCTGGAAATAAAGTGAGACACCTTGTATAATTAATCATATTTTTTAATCAAATAATGTCTACATTTTCTTCAACAATTCTTTTTCGATAGCTGAATGCCTGCTTTATCTTAATAAAAGAGTTCTTGGGAAGAAGATCTTCCTTCTTGAGATAAAGTCGCCTCAATAACAAAATCAGAAGCATCTGTTTCCACATGAAAAGGTAAATTATCATCAATTACAGTTACCACTGACTTTGTAATGTCTTCTTTTAATATTTCAAAATCCTGAGCAACTTCAGAAGATAATGGATAATGGTTTTATTTTGCACTAAAGGTTCAAATTTCTCAGAGAAGTTTTAATATATTTTGAGTAATGATCCATCATATATGGACCCTAA
The DNA here is from genome assembly GCA_963971135.1 of Stenus bimaculatus. NCBI lineage: Eukaryota > Metazoa > Arthropoda > Insecta > Coleoptera > Staphylinidae > Stenus > Stenus bimaculatus. The sequence goes on along the minus strand of OZ020183.1, from coordinate 40,417,482 downwards.
TACTATTATTCTTCTATCTTCTCCTGATGGAATCTGATGAATCTTTAATTCTGCGATAGATTTTAAAGCCGCCTTCGAAGAGCAATGAAGATGTTAGTTCTTCACAGAGATCGTTAATACATATTAAAAATAATAATTCATTAAGAATAGAATGGGACCACACTACCGTATTCTTAATGAAGATTCCATGATCTATACAATCAATTTTTTTAGAATATATTAAAACGTTGGCTCTGAACCTATGATGGAGTGAAAATATGAAATAATTTTATAAAAAATCCAAAATCCAAACATAAAACAACTTAATTTTAAAAGAACTAATTTTGCAAATTTTTCTCGAGATATGTCCCTACAACCATCATTTATCCTATTTCCCATGTCTTGAATACTTTCATGTGATATTATTAAAACAATTGTTTTTAAGTCAATTCAAGGAAAGAAATACGATGGCGAAATATCAGGAGACCGTGTTGGCCATTCCATCGGACCTTTTTGTTCGATCAATCTTCCTACAAATCGGTCATTTAACCACTGTGTTAACAGTAAACATAATGTGGTGATGGTCCGTCTTTTTGAATGTATAAATTTTCTTCGTCCAAAAACAAGTTTTCTTCCTCATCTTGCTAATTATCTCAATTTTCTGTTATAAGAGGATCAACTAGATTCTCAAAGATGTCAAAATATCGTTTTCCATTTAAATTTTCTTCCAAAAATATTGGTCCTAGTATAGCATCTACTAAAATTTTAATTCAAACATTGATTTTTTGAGAAAACTGCGTGTACATTGATTACTAAAGCAAATATTGCGAACACATATCGGATTTTGGGCAATTATTTCTATCATTCGTTCACAAAATCCAATCCTTCAGTCGAATTTATTTTCATTCAGTTCATGAACTAAGTACATCGTACATCTTATAGGGTTGAAATTTATTTTTAGTGTTTTTTGAACTGAGCCATACTGTTTTTCGAATAACTATTAAGATCTACTCCAAAATTATCTATAATTTTAAATTGCGTCATCTCGTTCAGTAATTTTTCACCCTGCCTCTTCATTTGAAACAAAACTAGTTCGAAATTTTTTAACGTGTGGAAACGATAGAGAATTTTACCTTCATCCACCAAGCAGGCAATTCAGAACACCAGCCAAGGACTATTCGCGTTGGTCGGCCAAATTAAATACAAATAGTTTTTACTTACATTAAGCCCACGATTTAATGAAAAATTGTCCTTGACCATGATATGAACCTGGGACCTCGAAATCGAATGATTGATATGATATCCACTACACTTCCTAGGACCCATGCATGTTCAAACGAAGTTCAATTATTTCCTCACTATGTTATTTCTTCACAGACATCGTTAATTAAATAAATTTAGTCGTTAGTTTTATAATCAGAATTTTCTGTGATATTTTTATAAATCCAACTTGAAAGCAGAAATTTTCAAAAGTAATCCTTTGAGCTGAGTTTAAACAGTTAAACGTCCTTTTTTGCATGAATTTATTAAGTGAAATAAATAAAGGTCCTGGATAAATGTTTATAATACGTTCTTATAGCATAAATGGATAATAATTTTGAATGTTTTTAGAATCTGGAAATAAATTTGTATAAGTCTAATATTCCTTTGGATAAATAATGCATGTACCTGAAATATTAACGTTGCTAAAAGATATTTATAAACATTTCTCTGAAAATTAAGCACAAAGCAATTAGTATGAGTTCGTAAATCAAAGAGAAAACATAAAATATAAAGTAAAGATCTTTTAACGTGATATTTATAATTCAGGCTGTAGAATGTGTCAATAACAGAGGGTGGTTTAATAATTAATGTGCTTTGTCCGGTGGTGGCACAATGCGTGTACATCTTAAATAAACTGTTCCTGTGTTGATCAAAGGACTGGAGTCGCTAATGAACGGGTACCAATTAACCCAGGAGTGCAGCTGTAGATCGTTATATAACTGGAGGGTGTGTGTCCTGGAATTGTAATATTTCAAATCTGTATTCAGTCCTCGATCGCTCCCAATTGGCCGTGAATGAAGAACGATATCAATACCAGAATTTGGGATTAATCCCTGGGTGTATTCCGTGTTTCCGGAAGTGGTGCGTTGTGAAAACGCACATATTTTCACGAATGCGTAATATGCAAAATAATTAAAATAAATAATTTATGTAAATTAATATCAATTCTAAATAAATCATCACATTCTGAACATATCAAAGCCTGCATTGATTAATAATAAAGCAGTCGTTATACAAAATTAATCTATTAAACAGATTTATTATAAATAATTTATAATTTCCCAAATTTGCGCTGTCAGTTAAAGTAATTAAAATTTGTGGAATTAATTGAAACTTCAGCAAGTGTCTACAACAATGTTTTATTAATTATGTGCCGTTTTAATTACAAATGCCCCTAATGTATGTCGGTGCGTCCGTTCACGATTTCGTGCATAATTTACACCTTGTTGTTCGTAAAGGGTCCTCTTCTGAACGGATGGCATTTGAAAGCCCTACAGTCGCAATCAGAGTAATCTAGGTGCAACATTATATCTAGGTGCGGTCAAGTGTTTGCGTGCAATTCATTATGCATTGTCTAGCAACCCCTATCCCTGGTGCACTAAAAGGAAATTCTGGTCGCGATAACTTCCATGCACACGCTCAGAAGCAAAACGCCACGTAAGCATGTAATTGCATTAGCATCATTTGCATGCCGTTAATTTTTCCGCGGACACCGCCCAAACGCTTTAATTCCGCAAGGAAACCGTAAATTTTTAGTCCCAAACTTTCACATTTAATCATCATACATTAGTCTGTCCTGCATTATGTAAATAATGAAAGTGTATTAAATTTTCTCCAAAGCCTACCCTTTAATATAAATACGCGCAAAAAGCCAAGGCCTGAGTTTTGTATTAAAATAATCTGCAATTAAAATTTCATTTTGTAATATTCTCGACGGTGTTGCGGATTCCAGCTTTAAATGTTAATATTTCATTTTAAATTTTGTTTTGGATAACGCAGCTCTAATTGGATTTATTTAAAATAATACAACATCCGATGTGCGGTATTGTATTGCTGTAATTGAGTTTTATTCCAAATTGGTTTAAACAACTCCAAACATTTAATTTTTAAATAATAACTACATATCTGTTCATAAGCCCCACGTCCTTAATTTATCTTAAAACTGATAACTTTTAGATTAGTTGGTTGCAACGTTTAGAATTATCTTGGGGAAAATTTGTACATAAATTGAAAACCTTCGAGTATCAGTTTTCCTTGATTAGTCCCTTGAGCTAACTCTACTACATACGAAACAACATGTCACCTCCTACCTAAGTTCGATCTCTTTAGCTAAAACTAATTGGCTAAATCCACCAAAATGCGTTCAATTTTCTTAGTTCTCTACTTACAAAACTCACAATCTCCACTAATAGTAATTTTCAGAAAATTGCAAAAAATTTAGTTAATTTTTGCTATAAGGTACCTAGGAACGTCAATTTATTAAGTTATTTAGACTTTTTTTTTTTAATTTCGCTTTATTAAAAATAGTACTAAAGTAGATTTACTTAATTGTAAAAAATAAAAATGTACAAAAAATCTGTTCATTATATTTGGAGCTCAATCACTAATTTTTGAGGTTCACAAAGTTTTCATTCATCATTTCTAGTGCATTCTCTTCAGAATTATCAAGAATGTGTTTTTAATAGTTGAAAAGAAGTTGTTGAATTTTCTCTCCAGTTATTGCTATAATGTTTGCAAAGAATTGAATTTAGATCTTTCCATTTTTTTTTTAATTCTTACCTCGATAATTATTGGTTAAATTTGATTTTCCTCCCTTCCAAATTATTTTAGGAATACCTACATTTTTTTTCTATAATTTGCTTTTCCCTGAACAAGAATATTTTCGTCTAGTTTTGGTAAATGTTAATCTTTTAGACACTTGAAATTGGATATAACTGGCGATAACTGATCCTTTACCTTCTTTCCAGGGCTGTCAATTACTTCGTAGAAGAAAACTCTGACCAGTCACTGAAACAATAATTCTATTTCTTCTGTATTCTTATTTTGACCTCGGCAACCACATGACATAAGCCTAATTTTTTAAATGGCAATCTCGTTAGATCCTTTTAGATAATGATTTTCGGTCCAAAAATATGAAGTAAGAGTTTATTTATTGATTTTTCCTTTAGAGTAACTTTTGTTGATAGTAAAATTATAGATATAAACTTGACGACTGTAGTGTATCGGATGATCTGGAATTTTTGGAAATGGTTGATTTTTTTTACACCCGAAAGATAAAATTAAAAGCCCTTGTTTATTTTCACTAAGCAATTCATAAATAGCTTTTACCTTTTTGTATAAGTATAAGCTTTTGTTTTTCACTTACATCTTGGCTTGTTCTAATGGTTTCCCAAAAAATAGTAATCAGTGTTAAAGTTTTTGCGAAAATAATTGAGCTCAACTGGAACTCCAGTGTACATTCCAGGTAATTTTTTATGTTTAATTCGGTAATTACTTTCGTGAGAAAGTTGATTAATAGTAAGAATGACTACACATTTCAGATTGTATAATAAATTCATCACTGCCTTTTTCTCATGTCCATATTTTGCAAGTTTCCCATCAACTCCCCTTTCTTCAACAGGTAACTGTTCAGTGTAACAATATTTTTTGGCGCAAGTCTTTTCTTTTATTTCATTTGAATGTATTTAATTTAAAATTTATCCTGTTGAATTTTGAGATTTGTAGATTTGTATGATAATATTTTTTGTGGAACTTGAGAATGTCCTGCATTTTCAGAGATCCACATTTCAGAGGTCCTTCCTTATGGTTGCACTTATGTGGTTCCGGCAGATTTTGTTTCCAAGTTACAGGAGTTTTCTTCGAGACCGTAAACTGAGGTAACTTTGGCCCAAATTTCGGAAAAGATAGATCTACTTAGTAAGAGTCACCTTTAACAGCCAAAGGTTCCTTAATTTACCGTATTCGGATTCTTTCACTTTTCTGACATGGAATCACTTTAACTTGCATTACAGTTTTATTTTTGAACTTTAATTTTAATAGGATAATGAGACTTTTGCTGGAATTTTTGGTCTCTTGATATTTGAGGTTTTATGGCTACCAATTTCTTCATTTTTTCTTCTTGTAAGACAAACCAAATAGTCATACGGCAGCAGTATAAACGAAGAGTTCGATTTTTTACTTTTTACAACGCTCCAAAAATTAGGTAAAACTTTAAGACATTTTTGGACATTGGCTTAGATGTGGGAAATCAACTTCTATTGCAATTTTAGACTTTCTAGACAAACGTATGCATAGTTTTGAATATGGTAAATACTTTAAGGCCACTTTCATTAATCTGAGTAAGGTTTTTGATCGTGTCTCCCACGACATCCTTCGTAAATTGTATACCTACATTATAAGTCCAAAAAGCTGTAGATAGATTAGTGATATTTTAGCTACTTAACATATTACAATGTGTGTTGGTAGGTGGTAATGATTTATGTCCACAAGGCACTATTTTTAGGTCTCTATTATTTTCAATATACATTAACGATTTTCCATCAATAGTTAATGCATCAATACTATTTACCGATGATGCAACTATCTTCCAGAGTGGTAGATATCTTCAAAATTTTATGAATATGATGATTTTCAGAAGTCTATACTTGATTTATTAGCAACAAGTTAAGGGTGAATGAAGATAAAACAAAGCATATTGTTTTCAGTTTAAGACCATGCGATCTTCTTGAAATTTGCAAAAATTGTAGCAAGTTTTTAGGAATCTGTGTAGATAAGTTCCATATTTCCCCTTTCAAAGCTTCTAAATTCCATTTGAAAAAAAAATCACGAAGTCGTATGTTAATTGTATAGTGGTTCTTATCAAATTTCATATCGTTATTCTAGTTTTGAAATAAAATAGCACAAACAATTATTAAAACTTGCTTTTCCTACTTTTACGTCAAAAATCAAACTTTTCGCACTATTAACATACATCAAAAGTTGTTGGTTATGATTGAGTGAAATATATAACCCAAAAAATTATACATAGTAAGGTATATAACACTTTACATGACTTTTTTTAGTTATATATCAAAGTGCTACCAACCTAAGATAAGTAAATATTTGTTCGCGCTCTTAGTAACTCATACTTCTGTGTTTTATGACGTTTCTTCTTTCTCCAAATTCGAGTTAAAAGTGAGGTTAGGTGAAGCGTTGTTTATTTACTTCTTCAAATTTCATTTTTTATAATGGGTAATTTTGGAAAAGTAGGAAAAATTTTGTATGCAACACGTGCGAAAAATGTATTAGGCATTATTTTCGGCACTTGTGACATAAATAAAAATAACTATTAAGCAATGCCTAAAATTTAAGAATCATTAGTGAAAGCGGGCATCAAAGGCCTGTAGTTTCTTTTCGAATCGAAATTGGACAAAAGTTTAAACGTACTAGTATCATTCTTTTGATATGACTATATAAATGGGTCTCAAATATTTTAAGAAACTTATTGAATCTTGTGATATCATTATAATTTGTTTTGTTGCTCTTTAAGAGCATCTTCCAAGAAGTATAAACACGATAACACTAAACTAGCAGAAAATACAAAAATATTTTTTTTTCTTTTAGTCTATATAGATATTTGTAAATTAGGAAAGCTATCGTAGAGATTGAAGGCTATAAATGGGATAATTAAATTTTTTCCACGATTAAAGATTCGACTTGAAATTGCAGTAATATTGATCCTTGTGGTCCTTGATCTTAATAGGAAGTTAAATTTAACTACCTTAAAGGAATTGATTACTCTACCGGGTGGTGTTTGATAGTTTAACCAAAATTATTTTTAAGAAATTGAAAATTCCTGCAAAAATCCCTTAATATTTAGACATAAATTTTTTCTTGAATTTTAAGTATTTTTTATAAAATTATATTTGACAATATAAACCTAAGGATAATTAATTTATGTTGGAGGAAAGTGACCACAATGAATTGGTTATTATTTACCCTTACTTGAAAGCAAACCATTATTTATTGTAAAGAAAAAGATTTGTGTTTTCGTTGTTGCTTGGGGTAAACACGGAACCCTTACACTTTTAGTCTGAAGTCCGGCCCTCTAAAAGTGCTCTAGGGACTAGTATGTATGCCTGATCAATACTATTCTGATGGATACTGATGCACATCCTAGACCATACAATGCAGCTAATTGCCTTTACCCTGACAGCTCTGAAAATCCTGTTAAGATTGTTGTAACGAATTTCATTATCCTAAATTACTGGACGTAAATTCGTGCAAAAAATACATGGCATTAATCAGATGATTTAAAAATGCAAACCAGCCTATGTTATGTGCACACGAACTGATTATGAAAGCCGATTGAATAGTGCACGCGTCTGGTGATTTACCACCCCCGGTGTATTGTTCGAGCCAAGCTGTCTGATTTTAAATGACGCTTCTATGTCTATTACTGCAACGACGGCCCAGGTCTAAACATACGATGCACTCAGTGCATGGATCTGTGTCGATAAATCATTTGCAGATGCGATCATTAAACTTCACCATCAACACGTAATACCGCGATAAGACCATAAGGGTTTGGGGGCAGGGAATTCGCCACGTTCGATGGACGTGCAACAGAAGGGAGAATTATCATTTGTAAAATATGTGGTGGAAAATAAGAGCGCCTTTATTGCACAAGTCTTTTAAACACCAGTTATTGAAAGCGAAAGATAAAAATTCTTTTATTTATAGTCTACTTACACATGGACTATCTCGATAAAATTCTTCTCGGAAAATGCCATGGTGGATATAAATATAAATGTGATGTACTTTCTTGGGATACATTTTTCCTGCATTTTTTTCCGTGAAAGAATGGTATAAGTTAAAATATTAGGTTTCTTGGGCTAGCCACATTTGTAGGTAGATTCGATACTTAAAAAAAAGGTTTGATACAAATTCAGAACTCAGACGAATTTTACTTGTTTATTTCTTCTTCTCATGCTTGAGTTGTAAAAGCAAATAGCCAAGAGCCAAGAGTCAAAAGTCATGAGCCAAGAACCATGTTGTAGTGGTTCAATTATAAACGCGTTGTTGTTTTTGTGATTGAATTCTCAAGTGGAACCTAATATCCTTGTTTTCTGGTCCAGCATGCTAGTACTTTTTGTTTTCCAAAAAATATAAACCCGCAAAATTCAACCGGATAAAGGTCTAATTATAATTTTGAAATTATTTGAAGTAGAGTAAAGTAGTATTTGAATTAAAAAAAGGGTTAAAGGTAAGTGTTTTTAATGGTTTATTACTTAACTTAATGGTCAAACCACTCTTCTAACAACCAGGTTTTTAATTTAGGGAAAAACCTTCAATATGTACCTATCATTGATATGCGTTATATTATTATTTTTCGCATGGTTGATAAAAAGGAAACAATGGTTAAAAAACATGGAAAAAATAGAGTGCGTCAGAGGATGGCTTCCAGTTATAGGGCATTACTTAATTATGAAAGAAAGAGAAGGTATGTATTGGTACTTTTTTTTCGTTGGAATTTTCTTAATGAATATACGAAATCATTCATTGATAAAATATTTAATTTTTAGAACTTCTTGAAAGACTAACAACCTACCATAAAATGCAAGGAAAAACTCTGTTAGCTTTCGCAGGATTAGAACCGATTCTAGTAACCATGGATCAAAAAGTAGTGGAAGTTATTCTGGGTTCCACATCCCTCACAAAAAAATCGATTGAATATACATATTTAGCAAGATGGTTTGGTGATGGTTTGTTAACTAGTACTGGTAATTCTGTTTCCTAAATTACCATTTTATTATATTTTATCACAAAAAATTCAAGGTTACAAATGGAAATCGCATCGCAAAATTTTAACTCCTTCATTCCATTATAAGATTCTGGAGGATTTTGTTGAAACATTTGAAACGAAAGGAAATTCTTTAATAAATAACTTACGGAACGAAATAGGGAAAAAATCTTTTGACGTTATGGATCTCATAAGTCTTTACACCTTAGATGTTATATGTGGTACTAATTTTTATAAATTAAAAAAAATGATTTTTAAAGAATCCAGTTCAATCTAGTTAGGTTATTTTAGTAATTACTATGTATCTAAGTTTTAAACTTTTAGAAACTGCTATGGGAACTTCAGTTGATGCCCAAAATAATCCAAATCATGAGTTTCCTAAAGCTATTAAAATATATTGCGAAATGATAAGTAAACGCGTGGCTTCACCTTTAGGTAGAATTGATTTTTTCTACAAATTCTCCTCTTGGTACAGAGAAGAATGTAAAGCAGCTAACGTTATGAATGAATTCAGTACTGGTATTGTTTCCGAAAAACGAAAAACTCCAAAAGAACAACATGAAGAAATTGAAAAGCGAGTATCCACTTTCGTGGATATTATTTTGGAAAGCACTATTGATGGTAAATATTTAAATGATAGAGAAATCATAGATGAAGTTAATACGTTTTTATTTGGGGTAAGAAAAATTAGTTCTTTATATCGTGACTTGATTAATGTATAATTTATATTAGGGTCATGATACTACAACAATTACAATAAGTATGATTTTATACAACTTGGGTAAATATCCTGATATTCAAAAAAAAGTATACGAAGAAATCACAGATGTTTTCGGTGATGATAGTACACAACCTGCAACAATAGATGATTTGCAAAACTTGAAGTATTTAGATTTGGTGATTAAAGAATCTCTTCGTTTGTACTCTGCAGTTGCACTTCATGGTAGAATGGCACTTCAAGATATAAAATTTGGTATATCGAATTGGTTTAATAATTTAACCAATAGTTAATCATTTATTTTTTCAGATAACTTCGTAATACCGAAAGGCGTTGTGATATTTATAAATCAATATGGTCTCCATCGAGATCCTGAAATATATCCAGATCCTTATTCGTTTATACCTGAACGATTTACACAGGATAACCAGGCTAAAAGACTTCCTTATACTTATATACCATTCAGTGCTGGACCAAGAAATTGTATAGGTAAATAAACGAATTTTAATTATATTTTAAATTAAATCACATATTTTTAGGTCAGAGATTTGCTATGTTGGAATTAAAGTCAGCTGTATGCAAAATTTTAAGAAATTTTGAGATCATTCCAGCTACACCATTTTATGAACCAATTTTTTATGCAACGATTACTACACAATCAGCAAATGGGGTTCAAATTGCATTAAAAGATAGACTTAGTTAAAAAAAACATTCCAATTGTGAAAATTGTACATTTACATATGTTAATTTTTCTTGCCATTATTTTAAGACTAAAGAAGTGAAATTTGATATGATGTGCAGTGTCCTTGTTCCTTTTATTATTCCCCAATCAAGGTCAAAATATTTACTCAAAAGAACAAACAATTCAGATTATATAATCGTTTTAATTTTTCTGATAAGTTAAATAGTTAGGATTTGTTTAAATAAAATAAATGAAATATTTAAAACTCCTCTGATTTTAATATAATAAAATTATGATAAAAATGTCCAGCTCCAAAACATAATACTTCATAATCATTTACTGATAAGATAATATAATGTCAATATAAATATAAGAATAATAATAACCGGGTTTTTAATTTAGGATAGAAGTTCAAGATGTTCGTAGCATTTACATGCCTTATACTATTATTTTCCGCATGGTTGATTAAAAGGAAACAATGGTTAAAACATATGGAAAATATAAAGTGCATGAAAGGTTGGATTCCAGTTATAGGGCACTACCTGATTATTAAAGAAAGAGAAGGTATGTATCCAGTTGTTTAATGACTAATATTTAGTGGATAAAATTATTTCCTTTAAGAACTTCTTGAAAAACTGGTAACCGTCCACAAAAACCAAGGAAAAACTGCATTAGTATTCGCAGGATTAGAACCGATTGTTATAACCACTGATAAAAATTTATTGGAAGTTATTTTGGGTTCCCCTACTCATAATAAGAAATCGATTGATTATACATTTTTGGAAGGATGGTTCGGAGATGGTTTGTTAACCAGTACAGGTAATCCATTTACTAATTTACCATACAGTTATTTTTTGCGCTACCAACCTATATTTGTACACTTACCATTTGTACAAACGCGTTACTATGAAATTTCCAAACGAAGGTTTATTGCTATCCACATAAAAATACAGTTTCGTTCTAAATTATAACAGAACAGTATTTCGTTATGAAATAGTTTGCCTTAAATATTAGAAGTGGCGCGACAACTGCTTTGACAATTTGCACTTCTAAATGTTATTATACTGTGATCTTAACCTTAAAAATTAAATATCCTAACTTTCTTTCAAGTTTTAATTCTGATATAAGAATTTATGAATGGCAAGTGTACAAATATAGGTTGGTAGCGCAAAAAATGCACGCTCGTTAAGTGCGGTATGACAGGCGGGGCTTGTTTTTCTAACCTTTTTTTCGATCTGTCATAACGCACTTACCGACCTTGTATCGTTATGTACTATTACAGCACGCAATTCTAGGTTACAAATGGAAATCGCACCGCAAAATATTAACACCTGCATTCCATTATAAGATTCTGGAGGATTTTGTGGAAGCATTTGAAACGAAAGGAACATTTTTAATAAATAACTTACGAAAAGAATTGGGGAAAAAATCTTTTAACATAACCGAAATTATAACTCTTTATACCTTGGATGTTATATGTGGTAAATATTTTATTGACGTTAGAGTATTAATGATAACCATATTTCTTAAAAATATTTTAAACGTTTAGAAACTGCGATGGGAACTTCAATTGATGCCCAAAATAATCCAAATCATGAGTATAACAAAGCTGTTAAGGTTTATTGCGATATTATAAGTAAACGCACCGTTTCACCTTTTGGTAGAATTAATTTTTTGTATAAACTATCGTCGTGGTATAAAGATGAATGTAAAGCACTTAAAGTTCTAAAAAAATTCAGTACTGATATTGTTACCGAAAGACGAAAAACTTTAAAACAAAAAAATGATGAAAATGAAAACAATAAACGTTTATCCACTTTTGTGGATATTCTAATGGAAAGTACCATTGATGGTGAATATTTAAGTGATAAAGATATTATAGAAGAAATAGATACGTTTTTATTTGAGGTACGTAAAACTAGTTTTTCTTATCGTGGTTTACTTAATGCAATATTATTTCAGGGTCATGATACTACAGCAATTGCATTAAGTATGATTTTATACAACCTGGCTAAATATCCTGATATTCAAAAGAAAGCATACGAAGAAATTATGGACATTTTCGGAAACGATAGTAAAAGATTTGCAAAAATAGATGATTTACAAAATTTGAAGTATTTAGAAATGGTGATTAAAGAATCTCTTCGATTGTACCCTTCAGTTGCGCTTCATGCCAGAATGATACTTGAGGATCTAAAATTTGGTATCTATAATTGGATTTATAATTTACCCAATAATCATTAATTTTTTAAGATAATTTTGTAATACCGGAAGGTGTTATGGTAGTTATAAATCAACACGGTCTTCATAGAGATCCTGAAGTATTTCCAGATCCTTATTCGTTTATACCTGAAAGATTTACTCAAGATAATCAGGCTAAAAGACACCCTTATTCTTATATACCGTTCAGTGCTGGACCCAGAAATTGTATAGGTATATACACAAATTTTAATCAAATTTTAAATTAAATCACTTATTTTTAGGACAAAAATTTGCAATGTTGGAACTAAAGTCGGCTATATCCAAAATTTTAAGAAATTTTGAAGTTATTCCAGCTACACCATTTTTTGAACCTATTTTTTATTCGGTGATTACTACACAGTCAGCAAATGGGGTTCAAATTGCCTTAAAAAATAGACTAAGCTAAAAAATATTCCAATTGTGAAATTGTGATCACTTTCGTAGTGAAAAGTTGTTTTCTTGCCATTAATTACCATTATAATTAAGATATGATTTAAATAAATAAGAAATGAATTTTATAAAAAAAAGCTCGTTTAAATTACCTTTTATACAAATAAAAATAGATTTTTCTTTAAACGTCAGTAAAGTACAGCTGACAGGCTTTAACAAGTCATTTTTTATTCGTTGAGTCTATGTTCATGTTCGTACATTGCCGAAGTAAATCCGGTGCAATCGGGTATACTTTAGAAGTCCTAGGATTAGAAATATAAATTCTACTCCACTTGTTTGGCAACCTAATATTCATTAGCAACATGACATGACGTATGTAAATTCACAACATTTTTATACAGGGTGTCTCAGACGGGTCCCGTCCACCCCTTTTATTTTGAGAACGCCTTGTCGTACATGGCTAAAATAAAAAAAATTATTACCAAAGCAAATCCGAAGAATGCATCGGTGCACTTATTTTTTTCCGGAATAATCCGGAAGTGCCCGGAACCGGACGTAACTTTCGATTTTTAAATGGCAACATAGGTTGAGTATGGTATCGTTTGAAAGGTCTTTTAAAAAGAAACAACTTTTATTAAAATATTTTTTTTATATCTTTTATAATTAACAAATTAAACGAAAAAAATATGCAAACAAGTGACAAATGGTTTCTTAAATTATGGAAAAATTAAAACACTACCATCATCCTCAATGGGTAAGGGTAGAGGCAATTATGATTTTTTAAATGGAAACATGTATTTTTTGCTTCGCTTATTAAAAATAATCAACTTTTTTAGGTTATGTATTTACCTTAATTCAAAAAATAAAAAAAGTTGATTATTTTTAACGAATAAAGCGATAAACGCAAAAAAGAGTTTCAATTTAAAAAAATCTCTCTCATGCCCATTTGCGGATGATGGTAACGATTTAATTTTTCCATAATTTAAGAGAGTGATGGTCACTTGTTTGCATATTTTTTTTCGTTTAATTTGTTAAATATGCAAGATATTACAAAAATATTTTAATAAAAGTTGTTTTTTTTTAAAAGACCTTTCAAACGATACCATACTCGACCTATGTTGCCATTTAAAAATCGAAAGTTACTTCCGGTTCCGGGTACTTCCGGATTGTTCCGGAAAAAAATAAGTGCACCAATGGATTCTTCGGGTTTGCTTTGGTAATATTTTTTTTATTTCAGCCTTGTACGACAAGGCGTTCTCAAAATAAAAGGGGTGGACGGGTGGTCTGAGACACCCTGTATAAAATATGGAATTATGGTAAATGAGTAAAGGTGTGTATTTAAAAATTCCGATTTCGCTTATAACCAATAATAAAAAAAAATTTACTGATAAGATTCTAAAAATTATCGATATTATTTTTTAAGGTAAATTACCTAAAAAAAGTGTTTTTTTTTTGTTTTTAGGGTGTAAATTTTTTTTTTGGAGGTGTTGAGGGCAAGTGACGCCCTACATCTAATCCATTTTCTATTATCTTTCATTTGCGGGGTCGATTTTGAAAAAATTCGAAATAATTTTTTTAAGATATTTATTTATTGGTTTGAAATTTTTCATGGGATTCGTATTTTATTTATTTTTTTTCGAAAACTATAAAAGTTACCGGTTTCAAATTCTTACCAAAGGTAAAAACAAAAAATATTTGCATAAAATCGGTGGAATAGGTTTTCGAAAAGTTTGGGCAAAATTTTGGACAGTGAAATTTTAAACCGAAAAATAAAATTTTGACGGAATTTGGTGGGGGACGTGATGGGGCGAATTTTAAGCTATTTCGACTTCGCTACAGGATAACTTATTTGCCACGCAAAACTTATAAATTTTCTATCCTCTAAGCACCAAAGAAATTATTCTGATTTGATAATCTGATGTAAAATTGAGAAATTTTAAAAGCTTGGAACCCGCAGAGGTACAAGACACAGTGCGCGTTTGTGCTATTTTTTTTTTAAATTTCACTCTGGATTTTTTTTCAGTCCAGGGGTAAAATTTAATCATGCTTTTTTGAGTCCACGCAAAAAACGTCCTATTAAGAGGTACAAATACATATGGGGTTGTATCTCCGCCCCCTTAATAGATAAGTTCGGGCGGGTCAATTTTTTTATTATAAAATCTACACTTTTTACTGACAAATTCTTGATGAAGTTTCTTCAGAGGCATCGACCCTCTATTCCCTACCATTTTTTTAACTGATTTTTTTTATCTTTTTCGTCTTTTTGTTTTTAGAAATTATGACACAAAATATACACCGCCATTTAATTATTTAAATAAGCACAAATAAAGCCTAAAACATAATTATTTTTTTTAGTTCTTAAGCCGACTTATCAAACAGTAATTGTATTTTATTCCTTTGTTATTTACAAAATGGAAAACAAGGAGTACATTTTAACAACCTGTATACGGAAGATAGAGCTTTTTAAAGAAAAAATGTATTCCCACCTTTAATCTTGTAATTTAAAAAAGAATAATTCTCGAAGTTAGGAACACATGTTTGGAAACACCCTGTATACTAATTTTGATCGTCATTTATTATAAGTTCAAAGAACTTTTAATTGCATTTGATTTTATTTCTTTTTAAATAGTTGTAATTATTTTGTTAAGAGTCTTATCTCCAAGTACTCCCATAACTATAATATTCCAACAAACAAGGTGATAAGACATTTATATTTAGTATAGAAATTGATCCGAGTAGTTTAACATAAGTTATTAAAGATGTATTTTACATTAACATGTATTTTATTCTTATTAACCGTTTGGTATATAAAAAGAAGACAATTTTTGAAAAATATTGAAAATGTGCCATGTGTAGCAGGATGGGTGCCCCTTGTAGGACATTATTTTCTTTTAAAAAATCGTGAAGGTATTACCTATATAGTAAATATTCTTATAATTAAACAAGGAAAGGAGCCTTATAAACCAAACATCATTTGATTTTAATCACCAATTTCGTTTCGAGATAACTATACTTCTTATACTTAGTAATAACGTTGGTCTTCTTTTTTAGCAAATCTTGAAATATCTCTTTATAGTCATAGAATACATGGGAAGACCATGCTATTATTTGCCGGATTCGAGCCTGCTATTTTTACTGTTGACACGAATTTGCTGGAAATTATTTTAGGATCACCTCACTATGCAACTAAAAAATCTCCTGATTATAAATTTCTTCAAAGATGGTTTGGAGATGGATTACTTACCAGTACAGGTTAGTTTTATCTTTTATTGGTCTTACTGGTATTGAATTTATTTTAAATTATACAAATTTTACTAAAACCCATTTTCGTACGTTTACACATGTAGGTATAATATTTTAATAGCTTCAGATTTGTAGGGAATAAATGTATACCTATATGTAATTTTAGGAAAAAAGTGGAGTACTCATCGCAAAATTTTAACCCCAGCATTTCATTACAACAGTTTAGAAGATTTTGTAAATGTATTTGAGAAGAAAGGTGTTTTTTTGATAAACAACCTTAAAAAAGAGTTGGGCAAATCTGAATTTGATGTTACCAATCCTATTACGTTATACACACTTGATGTTATTTGCGGTATGTTGATTTAATTCATACGTTATGGTCAAAGGCCGAAGCAAGGTCAATCCTATAGGTTTGCCTAGTCAATCGTGAGGATTGACCAATTTTGTTGGGAAAAGCTTTCGGCCTTTGACTAAGTAGGTTTCAGTTGATTCTAAGATTGACTATCATATCTGGTCAATAACAGAAACAAAAAAACGCACCTTTAGTAAGTCCTAGGTACTGCTGGGAAAAAGTGGTCAAAGTTGAAATCTAATTGGTCAATCCTTAGGATTCACTAGACAAAGCTAGGATTGACCGTGCTTCTACCTTTGACCAAAAAACAAACCAAATTTAGTTTTTAATATTTTTATTTAAAATTTTAGAAACTGCTATGGGAACTTCGGTTGATGCCCAAAATAATCCAAATCACGAATATATTCAAGCAGTTAAAATTTATTGTGAAGCAATAAGTGAACGTCCAATGTCACCAGTTGCTAGATTTGAATTCATTTATAAATTAATGCCGGGATATAGAAAAGAAGTGAAAGCAGTTAAAATTTTAAAAAAATTTAGTTCAGAAATAATTGCAAATAGGCGAAAAGCTATAAATCAAGAAGATAAAGAAAATAGTGTTGAAAAGCGTAATTCCACATTTGTGGATATATTATTAAAAAGTACGATTGATGGTGAGTTTTTGAATGATGAAGAGATAAGAGAAGAAGTTGATACGTTTTTATTCGAGGTAAATTTGTAAGGCTTAGAAAATTTGGGGGTATCATTTTTATTTTGTAGGGACATGATACAACCGCAATTGCATTGAGCATGATTTTATATAACTTATCAAAATATCCTGAAGTGCAATCAAAGGCTTTTGAAGAAATAAAAACGGTCATTGGTGACGATAATAGTAAACCAGCCAAAATTGAAGATTTAAATCAATTAAAATATTTAGAAATGGTTATTAAGGAATCACTACGTTTATATCCTTCAGTTAGTATTCATGGAAGGACTTTGCTAAAAGATTTGAAATATAGTACATGTAATTCCTAATTATTAGAAAAATGCTAACAACAATTTTTTTAGAAAACTTTGTACTGCCAAAAGGTTTAAATGTTGGTTTTAGTCAATACGCGTTACATAGAGACCCAGAAGTTTATCCAGATCCACAAATGTTCTTACCTGAAAGATTTACTTTGGAAAATCAGGCGAAAAGGCACCCATATGCTTATATTCCATTTAGTGCAGGACCTAGAAATTGTATAGGTAATTATAAATTATAAATTTGTTTCATCCAGTGCAAATGTATATAATTATTTTAGGTCAAAAATTTGCAATGCTAGAGTTGAAATCTGCAGTTTCTAAAATCCTACGAAATTTTGAAGTTTTTCCAGCTACGCCCTTTTTTGAACCAATATTTTATTCAGTTGTAACTACACAATCAGCTAATGGAGTAAATATTTCATTAAAGGAAAGGCAATGGTAGTGAAACCAGCATAAAATGTGTTCATACAAATTGTAATAACTTAAATAAAACTGTTTTCTGTTTTCTTATAATATTATTATACCCAGTTTTTGTAATTACTTATAAAATCATGATATGTTGAAAATAGTGATAATAGAAACAAAATGTGATTTACTTAATTTTTTGAAGCAATTTTTTATTTGCAGCGTATTTTTGATATTTGATTTAATTTTCGGTGAAACCGGAAGTGAAATTGAAATTTTTTTTAGTTCAATAAATTTGTTTTTTCTTACCATATAAAATAGTAAAATTTCAAATTTTTATTTGGATACTTGAGAATTTTATCTTAAAATTACTTGTACTAAAATAAATCCGATAAACAATTTGATAAACATTTTTTTAAATATATACACTTATAAATTAATAACTGAGGTTTAAGCATTATTTAACCAACATATATACAGGGTGTCTCTCACATAGGAATGGGAGTTTTTTTGAGAAATTTAAAATAACAGTAAAAACAAATTTTAGAGTTATACGGGAAAATCGTCAAACGTCATTTCGAAAATTAAGTGCATCAACAGAACAGGAAAAAAGAACATTCAATTCGGAGTTTTTAAGTCCTTATGGTTTAAAAAAAATAATTTTTATAAAACTAAATCTTAATTCAAATTATTTTTTATTTATCTAAATATAATAATTTTAAATTTTATTATTTGGATACTTGAGAATTATCTTATAATATTACTTGCGTTTAAATAACACTTGATAAGAAATTGTTAAAAAATATATAAACATACATTAATTGATAACTGAGGTCTAAGCATTTAATAACTAATATGTATTTTGCAGTAACATTTATTCTATTATTAATCACATATTGTTATTTCAAAAGAAGACAATATTTAAAAAAAATTGATAATGTACGATGTATACCTGGATGGATGCCACTTGTGGGACATTATTTTAGTTTATTTAGACAACGTGAAGGTATTGTAAAATGTTTATTCCTACTCTAACCTGCAATTTTACTTTTTTTTATTAGAGGGTCTTGAAAGATCTGTTTTAAATCATAGATTATATGGAAAAAATCATTTAGTATATGCAGGATTTGAACCTGCCATTTTTACGAAGGACAAAAATTTGCTGGAAATTATTTTAGGATCACCTAGTTTAACTACAAAATCTATAGATTATACTTTTCTTAAAAATTGGTTTGGAGATGGATTACTTACAAGTACAGGTTAATATTATATAAATAATCTTGCTTTTTATTTTCAAAAAATTTTAAATATAATTTTAGGTACAAAATGGAGTTCTCACCGGAAAATATTAACACCAGCATTTCATTACAATATATTAGAAGATTTCGTTCGGGTTTTTGAAAAGAAAGGTGTTTTTTTGGTAAAAAATCTTAAAAAAGAGTTGGGTAAATCTGAATTTGATGTATCCAATCCTGTAACTTTATACACACTTGATGTTATTTGTGGTAAATAAAATTAGAAGAATAGGTTGCATGTTAAATTTATTAAATTTAAGAAACTGCTATGGGGACTTCAATGGATGCTCAAAATTATCCAAACCACGAATATAATCGAGCAGTTACAATTTACTGTGACACAATAAGTAAACGATTTATTTCACCACTTGGTCGAATTGAATTTATTTATAAACTAATGCCAGGGTATCGACAAGAAATCAAAGCTGTTACTATTTTAAAAAAGTTTAGTTCGGAAATAATAGCGAATAGGCGAAAACTTTTAAACCAAACAGATAACGACGATAGTATTAAAAACAAAAATTCTACATTTGTGGATATATTATTGAAGAGCACTATTGATGGTGAGTTTCTGAATGATGAAGAGATAAGAGAGGAAGTAGATACATTTTTATTCGAGGTAAATTTGTATTTTTTGGAAAATTTGGGATTTTTATTATTATTTTATAGGGACATGATACAACCGCGATTGCAATAAGCATGACTTTGTACAACCTTTCAAAATATCCCGAAATACAATCGAAAGCTTTTGAAGAAATAAAAATGGTTTTTGGTGATGATAATAGTAAATCAGCCAAAATTGAAGACTTAAATCAATTAAAGTATTTAGAAATGGTTATTA
The DNA here is from genome assembly GCA_963971135.1 of Stenus bimaculatus. Taxonomy (NCBI): domain Eukaryota; kingdom Metazoa; phylum Arthropoda; class Insecta; order Coleoptera; family Staphylinidae; genus Stenus; species Stenus bimaculatus. The sequence continues at coordinate 40,397,504 of OZ020183.1, read as the reverse complement.
AGGAATCGCTACGATTATATCCTTCAGTTGGTATTCATGGAAGGATATTCTTAAAAGATTTGAAATATGGTTTTTGAGATTCTTAATTATAGTAAATATAATGTAATCACCATTTTTTTAGAAAATATTGTTTTTCCAAAAGGATTAACTATTGGTATAAACCAATATGCGCTGCATAGAGATCCAGAAGTATTTCCTGATCCATACATGTTCATACCTGAAAGATTTACTTTAGAAAATCAGGCGAAAAGGCACCCTTATGCTTATATTCCATTTAGTGCAGGACCAAGAAATTGTATAGGTACTATTTTAGCCCTTATACGTACTTTTTAAATCGATATTTTTTAAATATTATTTTAGGCCAAAAATTTGCAATGTTAGAGTTGAAATCTGCAGTCTCCAAAATCCTACGGAATTTCGAAGTAGTTCCAGCAACCCCGTTCTTTGAACCAATATTTTATCCAGTTATTACTACAAAATCAGCTAATGGAGTAAAAATTGCTTTAAAAAATCGACAATGGCAATAACTGATTTTAATAATTGATATTAATTAAAGATTGTTTTCGTTTCTTTAAACTTAAATATTCCATGTGTTTAGAGTTCATTAAAACTATGATATTTATTCACTGATTATGACTACCTTCATATTTATCAAAATACGGGATGAGTGTTTAGGTCACCTAAAAGCAAATGCAATTTTAAGGAAACATGTGTTATGAACATTCATCCGATTTATTATAGTTTTGGAGTTATTTTATCCACCAGAAATGATATATCCAAATTAGTTCATAGGAAAATATTTGTTGAGAATGACATTTGCTAACTAAAAAAAAATTTCTGAAAAAAAACCGCGTATATAAGCGATTTTCTTAAAAATCTTTCAGAAAAAAGTTGTTGCGTTTCTAGGAGGACATTAAATAATTGCATGGGTTTTTAATTTTTATGGGGATATTATATGGAAACATTTTGCCTTCAAACTCCCTGAAAAATAAAAAGCAACTTCTGGTTGAAACATTTTTTTTTTTCGAAATTTTAATTTTTCATGATAGTAACAGACATTTTGGGAAATTCGATATAATTTTTAATAAATATCAAGGTTTCTTAAACTTTAAACTTGAAAAATCCCAGGAGATAGAAAGTGACCTTCATGATGACCTTTCACTTTTATATAGATAGTTACTTAATTAAATGCTGTGGAGGCGCTCGCCTGTGACCTCCTAATTGAACCGGCCTCAAAAAAAAACTAAAAAAAATTATGCAGTCACATTTTATTTAATTTTTACCAGTCATGGTCGTTTTTGAAAACTTCTATTCAAATAAACCACAAACCTAACCAACGAATTATTGAATGGGGCTTTCCTTTCTACACCTTCTCCAATTGTATTTCAGAATAGATCAATTCAATTTCAGAAATCATCAATTCTAATTCAGAAAAGATCAATTGTATTTCAGAAAGCATCAATTGTTTTTTAGAAAAATTTATTTAATATTAGAAAAGACCTTTTGTAAAATATTAAGGAAGCCAAGAGTTTTTGGTAGATTTTTTCAATTGGGTTTAATATTGATCAATAAAGACCTAAAAGCCTAGTGTTACTGGTGTAATGTCAAATTTCGAAAACACATTTTTATGTATTGTTGTGGTTCACGTGCACAATCACCGTTTAAAACTCTTGACTTCCTCATTTTTTTTATTTGTTCCTTTCGGAAATTAAATTAATTTTTCTGAAATCCAGTTGATGCTTTCTGAAATGTAATTGACCTTTTCTGAAATACATTTGACTTTTCTGAAATACAATTGATTATTCTGAAATACAATTGATGCTTTCTAAAGTACAACCGACTATTCTGAAATCGAATTGATCTTTTCTGATATAATAATTGACTATTCTGAAATCGAATTGATCTCTTCTGAAATACAATTGGGAAAGGTGTAGTTTCAGGTAAGCAGACTTAAAAATAAGATTCTCTTTCTTGAAACTTTTGAAACTGGCGTTCAAAAAATTTCTCGGTTCGAACGAACCGGTTGTATAAATACAGGGTGTCCCAAAAAAAGTGCTCAAAAAAAATCCTAGAAAATAGACGATATTTCATCAACAAGATGGGAATGGGAATAGCCTCAGTTATTTCAAAGACATGAGCGAAAATATAAAAAAAAATCTCATTAATTTTTTGAAAGAAGAACCTAATAGTTTATGAGCAGTTAAAAAACGAAGCTGTTCCAAACCTGACTATTGGGTGTTTTGTCGATGAAATCTAGTCTACTTTCTAGGATTTTCTGTTGCGCACTTCATTTTGGGACACTCTGCAGATTTTGTTTCTTCTTTATTTTTAACTATTGGGTATTTTTCATAAACGTTCTTCTAATACCATGATATTTTTTGAAAAAGGTAATACCGAGTTGTGTTTCCAAGGTGTCTGGAAATTCTTGACCCTGCCATTTTTTTAAAATTTACTGCGATATATCAAGAGGCTGCAGCTACAGCTTCCTTCACAATAATGTCTAACGTCACAAACTCAAATTTTGCATCTCACGGTTTTCCTTAAACTAACCCCTTAAATGTCTGAAACTGATGTCAACTGAAAAGGCCATCTTATTTTATTTCTAAAAAAATAGCAGCCTTAAAATAAGGTTGCGCCTCAGGCCTCAAAATAGCTTAATCCGCCATTGGCTGTACTTAGTTAATGTTGGAATAATATAGACTTCTAATTTGGTATTCTAAAAGAATAGAAAAAATGAATGAAAAACTGCCTTCACCCAAAGGATGGCTTCCTCTAAGAAGACATTATCTGCCATTAAATATAAATATTATATGAAAAAAAATGAGGTTGTATACAGGGTGATTCAGACCACCCGTCCCACCCATTTATTTCGAGAACGTATTATCGTCTTCAAAAATGATTGATACTGTTGACATTACATGGTATGAAACCTAATTTTCCACAGTTGGTTACACTGAAATGATTGCATTGTGCCTCGGTAATAAAACCATCGCGAATATTTTAACTGCACTAATTTTAGATTTGAAAAAAAATGTTTTTTATAAAATTTGCATTAGACTGAACTAAACTACTTGAAAAACAATACCCGAAAAAAAAACTGCTGAGAGACGCTTTGGTTAAAGTGACAGATCAGATTTAAATTTGAATGAAAATTAACAGGTACACTAACTTGGCAAGTCTAAAATCACTACATTGTATGTTTGGTTGCGTAGTTGCGGTATTAATCTTATATGAATTCACCGAAAAGAATCCATTGGTGAACTTATTTCCAGAAAAACCCAGAACTTTCCGGTATTAGCTTTGATTTTTTAATTTTTTTTAACTTGCATATTTACAGTTTTATACAGAGTGATGATAAAATTTTGAAAAAAAATGCATAACTGTCATATTTATATTTTTGAGAAAATTAGTAGTACGAGACCATTTCTTTTTTAACGAATTTTAACTTAAGTACGTTAATGATCATAATTTATATTGTAAAATCCATAAAATAATTAAAAACAATAATTCCACATATAAATTTTATCTTTGTAAAAAATGAAATAGATATTTCGTAATCGAATGAAATATATGACTTGCTTAATAGCAAGTCATATATTTTTTTATTGTACAGACGTTACTTAATCGTGGAAAATTATTTGCATTAATTACTTCGTTTTTAATATTATTATCTGCGATAGCTTATCGTTACAGACAGAAAAATCAACGCTATTTATTTAGTGTTAGTACGAGACGTCAAAGATGTATTTTACAATCACATGCATTATAATTTTATTCACGTATTGGTATTTAAAAAGAATAAAATATTTAAAGCAATTTGGAAATTTAAAAACGCCTCCAGGATGTCTACCAATCATAGGACATTATCTTGCCCTGAAAAACCGAGAAGGTATTTATATGGAAATATTTACAAAACTGCAGAATAATCAAAGTTCATTTGTAGAGGGACTTGAAAAATCTGTAATCAATCATAAAATGCATGGAAAAACTTTTATTTTATATGCTGGATTTGAAGCTGTGATTTTTACCATGGATAGAAATCTACTAGAAATTCTTTTAAGCTCCAATAGTTTATCGAAAAAAGCAATCGATTACACTTATTTTGAGCGATGGTTTGGTGACGGATTACTTACTAGTACAGGTTAATTAAATATATTCATTATATTTTATTAGAAAAAAGTATTTACTCCAATTTTAGGTTATAAATGGCGTACACATCGCAAAATCCTAACCCCTGCTTTCCACTACAGTATACTAGAAGATTTTGTTGAAGTTTTTGAAAAGAAAGGGATTAGTCTTATCAATAATTTGAAAAAGGAAATAGGCAAAAACGGATTTAATGTTACCAATCCAATTACGTTATATACTTTAGATGTCATTTGTGGTAAGTAGGGCGAAATAAAAAAATACAACTTTTTTTAAAGGAACAATTTATAACTACTACCATGGAGTTGGGATACAGAGACAGTTTACATAAGAGCTTACGTATTATTAAAACGGTTTCCGCCATCACAGGAACTAACCGAAAGGTGACGCTGTAATTTATTAAAAAAATATTTTAAATCGGCAGCTCAATGGTCTTAATTTAAAATAATAACCGCTAATATCATGCATGAAATGAAATATAAGCAAAACGTTTGTTTGTAGCGATTCAAGATGTACGAAATATTGGTTTTAACTGCAGAAACCAATAATCTAAACCTACCCTCACTAGGTGGCAGCACATTAATAAGAATGCGCAAATCTTATTGTATCCATACTCCATGCCACTACCGTAAATTGAGGTAACTTTGGCCCAAATTTTGGAAAATGATTAGTATTCTGAACTGAACTTAAAGACATACTTAAAATATTTAAAATATGTGTTAAATGAAAGTTGGTAACTAACAGTAGATCAAAATAACTTTTTAAAAAATTTGGGCTTAAGTTAATTTTAAGAGCCAAAGTTACCTCAGTTTACGGTAATTTCGTAAAGTTATTATGGCTACACGTGTATAAAAAGAATTCTAATCCAATTTAGTCCCAATTATTTGTATTACCTTTAATCACTTACTACATAATAATTACACCGTATTTTGTTACATTTTTAATTGAAACCTTATTTAATACTATTAATTTTCTAGAAACTGCAATGGGTACCACAGTAGATGCTCAAAATAATCCAAATCATGAATATAATCGAGCGGTTAAAGTTTATTGTGATACTGTTAGTAAACGAATTGTTTCACCATTTGGTAGAGTAGACTTTTTCTATAAACTAAGTTCGTGGTACAAGGAAGAACTAGAAGCTGTTGGAATTTTAAAAAACTTTAGTACAAAAATGATTGCAAATAGAAGAAAAATTTTAGAAGAAAATAATGATGATAATAAGTATATTAAAAAACGCCATTTAACGTTTGTGGATGTACTTATAAAAAGTACTATTGATGGAAAATTCTTAACTGATGAAGAAATAAGAGAAGAAGTTGACACATTTTTATTTGAGGTACAAACTATATTACTAAATACTGATGCGGATCAGGTTTTGCTCCAAATACAATTTTGTAGGGACATGATACAACTGCAATAGCCTTAAGTATGATTTTATACAACTTAGCTAAGTATCCTGAAGTACAATCAAAATCTTACGAAGAAATCTCAAGTATACTTGGTGAAGACAAACATAAAACTGCAAATTTCGAGGATTTAAATAATTTAAAATATTTAGAAATGGTTATTAAAGAATCTTTACGATTGTATCCTTCAGTTGGAATTCATGGAAGAATGTTGGAAGAGGATTTTGAATATGGTAAGTACGATTACTGGTAAAAACTAAACAATATTTAATAATCTCGTATAACTTTTAAGATGGTTCCATATTTCCGAAAGGAATTATGATTGCAATAAATCAATACGCTCTCCATCGAGATCCAGAAGTTTTTCCTGATCCATTCATGTTTATTCCTGAAAGATTTACTTTAGAAAATCAGGCAACAAGGCACCCGTTCGCTTATATTCCTTTTAGTGCAGGACCCAGAAATTGCATAGGTGAATTTACTTACAATTATTTATATACAGGGTGGTGATAAAGTTTGGAACCAAGGTCACAACTTCCGTAAAAATTTTTTTTGTAAAAATCGGTCGGACAGGTCAATTTTTGTTTTAAAAATGCCATCTTTTGGAATGAAAAAATTTTCATGACGTCACTGATAACTTCACTATGACGTCATCATCAATTTTTTTAAATGGAAACCCCTACTTTTTTTACAGATTTTTTATAGACCTTTTTATCATATTAATGATCACATAAAAATATTTAAAAAAATTTCAACCATTTTTGAAAAAAAAAATAAATTTACTCAAAAAAAAATTATTAATTCTCAATGAAAATATGGCAAGAAAAATAAATTAAACTAATTTTTAGTTTAAAAATAACAAATTATTATTGAAAATATTCGAATTGTTCTTCTTTACACAATTGGAATTTTCTTAAAACTAATTTTAAATAACTTTTAACGAAAAAGGTAATTAAAATAAAATGTTTGAGTAATATTAAACTTTAAATAAAATTGTAATTTATTATAAATTTGAAAAAGCTTTTGATATTCAAAATTTATTGAAATAAAAATTGCCTTTATAAAAGTGCTTTAGTTGACGTTATTTTGTATGGCAAATAAAATTTTAAATCCATTTACCAATGCTTGAATAGCTTACTTCGTTTGTTTAATAATAATCAACACTTATTAAGTTTTGCGAAATTAAAAATGCCTCGTTTAAGCGAACGCGAAAGAATCGAAATTTTAATTATGGTAGGATACGGCGATAGAAAAAGAACCATGGGGAAGCTTGCGCTTTGTTTAATGAGCAATATCCAAATAGACCGCAAATCTCAAGATCTACAGTAAGTAAGTTAGTTACCAAATTTGCAGAAACAGGATCTGTAAGAGATTTGCCTCGACAAGGACGGCCTCAAGTGAATGAAGAAACCAAATTAAATTTATTACTTGCGATTGAAGAAAATCCCAATATTTCAACAAGAGATATTTCTAGAAATAATAATGTGGATCATTCCTATGTCGCAAAATTATTAAAAAAGGAAAAGTATCACCCATACAAAATAAAACTCATACAAGAGTTAAATGAAGATGATCCCGATCGCCGACTGCAATTTTGTGAAGAAATGATGGCGCCATGTGATCAAAATCCAAATTTTTTAAGTAGTATAATTTTCTCCGATGAAGCTACCTTTCAATTGAATGGATCAGTGAATCGACATAATTGTAGGTATTGGTCACAGGAAAATCCTCATTGGGCCGTAGAATCCCATAGTCAAAGACAGGGAAAGTTAAATGTATGGGTGGGAAGTGGGAATGATTGGCAGACGTTTTATAGGACCTTACTTTTTTAATGAAAACCTTACTGCCGAAATATACTTGAATTTTTTTGCGGACTGATTTGCTACCAGTTTTACTTCGTATTTTCCCCAATTATGAAAATCGCAACATTCCTAACCAAAACATTTGGTTTCAACAAGATGGGGCTCCTCCACACTTTGGCAGGGCGGTGAGAGAATTCCTTAACACCACGTTTCCCAACAGATGGATAGATAAGAGGGGACCAATTGAGTGGCCTCCGCGATCTCCCGACCTAACGCCCTTAGATTTTTTTTGTGGGGACATTTAAAATCAAAAGTTTATTTCAATAGACCTAATAATTTACAAGAATTGGAGCTTAGAATTAGGACGGAATTGCAACAAATTGACGAAGCAGCTATTAACAATAGTATTCAGAGTGTCTACACTCGAATGGGACAATGCCAAATGGTCAATGGGGAACAATTTGAACATTTTCGTTAAAATTTGTTACTTGTAAATTAAAAATTTACTTTTTTTTTATAATATTTTTATTGAGAATTAATAATTTTTTTTGAGTAAATTTATTTTTTTTTCAAAAATGGTTGAAATTTTTGTAAATATTTTTATGTGATCATTAATATGATAAAAAGGTCTATGAAAAATGTGTAAAAAAAGTAGGGGTTTCCATTTAAAAAAATTGATGATGACGTCATAGTGAAGTTATCAGTGACGTCATGAATATTTTTTTCATTCCAAAAGATGGCATTTTTAAAACAAAAATTGACCTGTCCGAGCGATTTTTACAAAAAAAATTTTTACGGAAGTTATGACCTTGGTTCCAAACTTTATCACCACCCTGTATAAACTCACTTTAATCAATTTCTTTGTTCTAATCATTTTTGTTTTAGGACAACGATTTGCAATGCTTGAACTCAAATCTGCTATATCCAAAATTTTACGAAATTTTGAAGTACTACCAGCAAAACCATTTTTTGATCCCATATTTTATTCTGTAATAACCACACAATCTGCAAATGGTGTGCAGATTGCTTTGAAAGAAAGATGTTAATTGAAGTCCCTTTAATAAAATGCCATTAACTTTTTAAAAAAATGTTAGTATAGTACATAATTCCTTTTCCAACCTAACATGACACGCTTTACCAAATTTTATACATCTCATCAAACTGAATTTATTTAGGGTGGATCGTTTACAAATAAGCACCCTGTATAAGTATTTTTATATTTTAATTTCATCTTTACCAAAACTAAGGAAATACTGGTAGTATTTTTGCTTCGTAACGAAACATGGTTTACATAAAATTATAGTACTGACAAATTTTGGAATTTTAATTAAAAGTAGTGAGAAGTTAAAAATTTAAACGAAGTTATTTCATGCAACTGAAATTTTAATACCGCAAGTGAGAGACTCAAAAATTAATTAAAATTAAAATAGATTTTAATTTGAAACAAGAAAGATAAAACAAATAAAATAATATATTTGATTATAATTATTATCACTTTTTTAATCAAGTTGGTAGTCGATTTAACCTCGTTGTGCCTGGCGCTTAATATAATCAAAACGAGGGCTGTGGAGTAATCTGCAATTTTAACGGTGGAACAATTACGAATTAAACATTATAATTGTTCGTCCAGTACGGAAATAAAGGGGAACACCGAGAAGCAGCGACTTTATCACGGTCCAGGCGCAGCTTAAAATTGATAAATGTTTTGAACACAGTATCAGGCCTAAGCCCAAAGGGTAAAACTACACAGGGTCGGTCTCGCTAATTCCCCTCGAGCCTTAACCCTTCCAACCGGCCATTGATCTTCCCAAATATAGTTCCAGCTAGTTACTTATTATTTAGTTGTCACAATAATCCTCTTTTCACAACTTGATATTATTGAAATGGCAATAATACTTATTAATCTAACTATACACGACTAAATTCCAACCATTTTTATTCCACTGAATAACTTCCTTAATTAAAACTATTACGCCAAAATAACTATTAAAAGAAATCATTAGGAACTAGAACAAACATTTATAAGAAGTTTACAACCGTTTTATTATCTTAATATAAAATATTTATGTTCCTTTTAATTCTTTTCTATTATAAGTTTTTTATTGGATTTCTTTAACGTTACTTTATGTGTTATTTTACTAGGAATATATTTGATATAAAGCATATAATTTTACTTATAGAATATCTAGATGTACGACAATATTATTGATCTTATCAGGTGTTATTTTTATTACACCTGGAATTTAGGTATATCTAGGTAAAACCATGGTAACCTACTCGGGATAGCCAGGCCTAAGCACAAACACAGGCGATAGATAGCTCAAAGTATTTACTATGTAAAAGTACACCACATAAACCACTAAGCTCCTTTGAAGGATTTGAACCTCTGTTGCCTTGAGCACGATAGCCATGCACTTCACTGATTGCCCATCGAATTTATTATTAATTTATCTATTTGTAAGTCTATCAGAAATATATAATATATAAAATTGTATTATTAGGTACATTAATTTTACTCAAATTTCAGAAAGTGGCGTAAAAAGTTTATGAAAGAATTAATTTAATGATTTTGATGCTAAGGATGAATAGTCGAAAAATCTGCTTGGGTGAAGTACCTCTTTGAATCGGTCTAGATGACCAGAGGAGAAACGAATTGATACTTCTAAAAATTATTGATTCTTCTCAGAATCATATCACCTAATGTACTAATAGTTCATAAATTGATTGAGATTACTTAGAAAGAAGAGTGTAACTCCAAGAAATATTACCGAAAAATTGTGTAGCTGATAAAAAAATATCTAAATTTTCTTGAAAACTTATGGCTTGCAACAACACCACCAATTTAGGTAATCGCATACGAGAAGGTTCTACCAGAGATAACTGAACTTCTCTAAAAAGTTTCATAATATAATAATAGATCTATATTGGCATGATTTACAAATATAAAGGTATTAAATACAGTTAAACATCAAAATAATGAAAATTCTCTTGTTATGCTCCACAAGTAAATTCATCTCTTTATCTTTAAAATAGTCTAAGGTGTAACTCTAATTATTTTCTCATTCCCAAATTGGAATTTTGCAATCATTTTGATTGTTTTTCTCTTGATACTCGTTCTTTAATAAACAGAAACATTAACAAACACACTGCTCTGCATCCTTCTTGGAAATATCGAAGGTTTTCAACAAAGTATAGCATACTGTTCTCTTATACAAATTGAGAAATTATTTCCTAATCCTAAATTCCAAGATCACTTTTTACTTGTAAAACATCAAAACGAGTATACGTCACTATTTCCAATAAAACCAGGTATACCTCAAGACAGCGTCCTTTGGCCTGTATTATACCTAATTTATACCGCAGACCTGCCCACGAATAATCAAGTCACCACAGCAACACATGCAGATGATACTATCAACACACCAATATCCAAAGAAATTGCAAACTCGTCTAGATCTGGTTTAAAATATGGCGCAAATGAAACAAATTCAACCCAAGTGTTCTTCTACAACCGAGAAGGTACCTGCCAAGCAGTTTCACTAAATAACCAACAAATTTAACATAAATACTTAGGTATGCACCTAGATCATAAACTAAGCTCGAAAAACAATTTCATACAAAGGAAGAAACTTGATATCTAACTACAGAAACTATACCGGCTTATTGGACACAAATCACAACTCAAGATTCCAAATATAGCTCTATTGTACAAAACCATCTTGAAACAAATCTGAAGTTATGGGATCCAAATATGGGGATCGCCATCAAGATTCTGGAAAGGTTCCAATCAAAAGTCATCCGTATGTTAACAAATTCACCGTGGTATGTTCCAAATAACATCATCAGAAATGGTCTTCAAATACTGACTGCGAAGAAAGAAATAGTTAATTACTTCACTCTTGTATAACATAATGCTTTTTCATCATACAGCTAGGTTCTCACTTTTATATTGTTCCTTCTTTTCCCTTAGCTCCAATTTTTTCTACTGTTGCTTTTTTCTGTTCTGTATGTATGAATCTTCTTCGAGCTATTCCTCTGCATTTTCATACCAAGATATCTAAATTATTTTGTTTTTTTTTCAATATCTCCTCCATGTTAATAATCTTCTATTTTACTTTCTCTGAACTAATAGTTCATAAGTTGGTTGAGATTACTTCGAAACTCCAAGGGATATAACTGAAAAAATATTTACCTGGCAAAAATTTTCCCAAAAACGTACGGCTTGTAACAACAACACAAACATTAACTATAATTATAGATCTACATTGGCAGGCTTTACAAAATTAAATATTTAATTCAGTAAAAATACCCAAATATAATTATCAAACATCAAAATGATCGAAATGTAACATCTTATCTCATATTATTAGTAATATTTTCCTCATATCTTATTGTCCCCTTTCATCCTCCGCATGTAAATTCAACCATCTATTTTTCTTAAAACTACTCTGAGATGCAATTCCCATATAACTTGAGGTCCATGTTGAATTGGGCTCTCCAACATCTTGCATTTTCTGCACTTCTTTTGCTCTATCTCTAACCAGAAATTATTTCTTATTTCCTCATTTCCACATCAGATCTAGCAATCATTATGATTGTTTCCTCATATTACCCGTTCTTTATACAAACAAGGTAACTGTTGTTTACCATGATATTTATATCTATACTTGTGGTGGAACATGTCTGTCTACCTTTATTGACCTCTCTACAACTAGATTTTCTAGTACCCTTCTCTGCTATATCTTTTAAATCTTCTCATTTGATGTTCTTGTTTCTTCTAAAATCTGTTTCCTTTCCTTGTTCCCCGTATTTTAGTTTTCTCTCCTTGTCCACCTCCTTTATTATTTTGTATTACTATACCTCTGTTCTTCTCTGTATTTTTTCCTTGTACCTTAATTCTCTTCTTGGGCTTTCTATTCTAACTTTATCTCTGTGTTATTCTTTTAACCCTTTCGTCCATTTTATAAATTTAGTATCCCCTTTTTCTAACTCTTCCTTTTCGGTCCAATCATTTACTTCATTCCCATATACCTTTAACATCTTCCTGTTCTGTCGGTGTGCATCTTCCTCGAGTTATTCCTCTGAATTGTCATGTCAAGATATCTGTAAATTCTCTTTATCTCTTCTTCCTGTCAATAATCTGTTTAATTTTTTTGTCTAAACTCTTCATAATTTGATTGAGATTACTTCGAAAGAAGAGTGTAATTCTAAGAAATATTACCGGAAAAATGTGTAGCTGGCAAAAAATTATACCAGAAACATTAGATAGATTTTAAAAAATAAAATATCTAAATTTAGTAATCTTACAAGCTATTTTATTTTTATCCAATTATCATTGAGACTTTTGGTGTTTGGGGATCACTTCTATTTATCAAAAATTTTGGGGAAAAAATAATTACTGTAACCAGAGATCAACCTGTTTTCTACTTCAAAGAAGTACCATAGCAATACACTAAGGGATCTGTTTTTGGAACACTTCCCAATGGAAATTCTCTGGAAGAGATTTACTTTCCTCCAACTCCTTTCTTTAGTTTGCAATAATTTAACATCTTTTTCAAGATTAAATTATTCATCAATATCTCAAAATCCAACAAACACCGAAGGTTTTCAGCAAAATTCCTTAGATATAGAAGTTTTCATTAAATCACCACGCATAAAGATTTTGAACGACGAAAAAATACCCAAAAACCGTTCCAGTTTCTTTATAAAGATGGGTCTAAATTTAATACATAATATCGGAAATAGTTGCTTCATGAAGTCTGTGATCCAGTGCTTCTCCAACACAAAAATTTCAGAATATCTCAACAAAAATGATTCTTATGTAACTGACATCGCCAATACCACCTCCAGGCTAAAAGAATCTTGAATAAAAGCATTCACGCAAATAATCAAAGCATTTTGGTCAGAAGATTCTCCAGATTTATAGGCAATTAATAGCATGATGCTCAAGAATTTCTTAGATATTTATTGGAAGGTTTACACGAGGGTATCAATAAAGTTACAAAATAAGTACGTTGAAATGAATGGAAAATTAAGTGATACACAGAATTTAATTGAGTTTTTAAAGTAATTTAATAACAGAAAATTCAAAGTTATTTTTTTGGTCAATTAAAGTCTACTCCTAAATGTACCTACTGTGGTCGCGGTTCATAAACATTTGATTCTTTCTGGGACTTATTACTTCCAATACCTCAAAAACAGGGCGCACTCTACATTCTCCGTGCATTGATAGTTTTATAAGTGAGAAAACTTTGGATTCTGCAAAATACCAAAAATACCACGAAAATGTACAGATATTTATAAATTTATTAAAATTTTAGTTATTCATTTGAAGTACAGAAATGTTAAGAACTAAATTGAATGTGTGAATATAGAATTTTCTCTGGACGATCCTCGGACGATCCAGAAATTCAGTGTAGTGTAGTGGCACAACTTACAGTGGACATTACACCACTTATTGTACACTCACATACCTTTGTTATGAAAATTAGAAAATTTCATTCGAGAAAAGGAAACCAGAGTTAATAAAATAAAAATTTCAATGCAATAATTGGAAAACCTCTTCTTGAAAGCACTAAACATCTCATTTTCCTATTTGGTATTTTCGTAACTTATCGAATTTGATTTTTGAGTCTTGATAACCCTAATAGAGTTTTGGATCATTCTCAAATTTTTTTGGTGTGGTCCGATACTAATACCCACATTCTTGTCAAACCATTTACAGTTCTTTAAATTTAAATTTGTTATATGGGTTATAATGCAAGTCCGTGATTACCTTAAATGTTTCTAATTAAAGAAGTTTAATTTTGACCAGAATCTGCCTATAATACTCAAATTCTAGGATTGAGAACTAAATCAATGCTACTGTTCAAAGTTCTACACAAAAGTTACATAAAACACAATTTTAAATTGAACAGTGGTTTTGATTTTGTCTTCAACCCAAGAGTTTGAGAATTATACATGGTGGTCCAGATAAAGTGAACAGTGGATATATCTCCAAAAGAAAAAGTTTTAGAAAAAAACGTTTCAAATAAAAATTATTTGGTTTTAAAGGGGCCACAGAATGAGAACAGTTATTTTTCTCCTGGAGGACTTCTTCATGATCATTCTAACCCTAACTCAGTTGTTTCAAATGGAAACCCATATTTTTTTATTTGAATCTGAATCCAGTAAAAAATCTTCTATGTTTGGTAGATTCAGATTCTGTTCTTATTCTGTGGCCCCTTTAAAACCAAATAATTTTTATTTGAAACGTTTTTTTATAAAACTCTTACTTTTGGAGATATATCCACTGTTCACTTTATCTCGACCACCCTGTATAGAAAACATATACAGGGTGTCCCATTTTAATTAATCCAGCTGAATATCTTGAAAACGAAGCGATTTCCTTAAAAATGTTTCAGACAAAAATTGTAGCGACTCGAGGGGGAGATTTAATAGTGCCATGGGTCTTTAATTGTTATGAGGTTTTATGGGGGTTTTATGGGAAAACATTTTTTTTCAAATGGGAACCCCCATTTTTTATTGTAGATTCGTAATTTATGAAAAATAATAAGAAAGTTTTGATTGAAACTTTTTTTTCTAAAATTTCAATTTTTCGCTATATTCACCAAAATGAACAAAAATTTTGGGATTTTCGATACAGTTTTACTAAAAAACTAAAGGTCTATAAGAAAACTCGCAGGAGTCAAAAAGTGCTTACATTAAGGCAAGGTGTAATAAAAAATATTATTTTACTTTATTAAAAAAAAATAATTTAAAAAAAGTTTATTTTATATTTATTATTTTTTAAGAAAAATATAATTTTTTTTACTTATAAAATTTAAAATAAAGTCAAAGGTAATTAATTAATACACTTAAAGATATTTGGATCTGTTCTTAAATTACGAGAGCTGGTCTAAATAAGATGTTCGAATATTCCTCCATTTTGTTCAATACACATGTTTACTCGTGTGCGAAAATCCAATGATACATTTCTCAACATATCAGGAGTGATACTTCGAAAAGCGTCCGTAATTCGTATCGTAATATCCTCTCTAGTTGTAGTTGGTCGTTCATAAACCGTATCTTTTATGTAACCCCATAAAAAATAATCCATTTTTGTAAGATCCGGAGATCTTGCTGGCCATTCGTGTACTTCACTACCAATTCCAATCCACATATTAGGGAATTGGTTATGTAAAAATGTTTTAACAATTCTGGCAGTGTGGGGTCTAGCTCCGTCCTGTTGAAACCACATTCGCTATCTTAAATCTAGAGGTACATCTTCTAAAAGAGTAGGCATTTCGTTTTGAATTATATTCAAATAAACATGTTGGTTAAGATTTTCTTCATAAAAAAATGGTCCCACAAGATACTCATCCGCTATTCCAGCCCAAACGTTTATAAACCAACGCCACTGTAATCTATGATCTCTTTGCCAATGTGGATTATTTTCAGAATAATAATGAGCATTATGAAGAGTTACTCCACCCATGTTGTCAAATTTTGCTTCATCAGTAAAAAGTACTCGATTAAAAAAAAATGATCTCTTCTAACTTGATTCGTAGCCCATATGCAAAAATTAAGTCGGCGGATGTAGTCATCTTCTTTAATTTGTTGGGTTAAATGAACATGATATGGGTGTGATTTGTGGTGTTTTAAAATTCTGTTAGCAGAAGATTTAGGAAGTCCATGAAGACGCTGAATTTTTCTTGTAGGTCTATATGGATCTTCATTTACGGAAGGTAATGCTATTAATGAGGGGAGCATCTTAGAACCAGTTTTACTACGTTTTCTTCTAAGAGAACCGTTTTTCGCTCTTTTCACGAGCCTCCTAATATTTGTATGATTTGGATGACGCAATTGTGGAAACCTCTCAGCATAAAGACGTGCTGCGTGCCGATAGTTATCATGGCATTCGCCCAAAACTTTTATAATATTCACGATTTTTCTAGGTGAATAATCAGCCATTCTATGAGAGACTGATTTTAAATAATCACAGTGGCTTCAATAACAATGAGCTTCTACAAAAAACTAATCTGTCATAATATAACAATTATGTGCGAAACACAAAGTAGGCTGAAAATGAAATTCCTTTATTTTTAGAAGCCTTCTTCCTTAATTGAAAAATATTATTTAACATATTAAATTGCAAATAAAATTTAAAAACCGTTTTGACACCTATTGTTTCCAACCTTTGACTTTATTTTAAATTTTATAAGTAAAAAAAAATTAATATTTTTCTTAAAAAATAATAAAAATAAAATAAACTTTTTTTTAAATTTTTTTTTTTTTAATAAAATAAAATAATATTTTTTATTAATCCTTGCCTTAATTTATGCCTTTTTGTCTCTTACGATTTTTCTTATAAAGCTTTAGTTTTTTGGTAAAAATATCGAAAATCCCAAAATTTGTGTTCATTTTGGTGAATATAGCGAAAAATTGAAATTTTAGAAAAAAAAGTTTCATTCAAAACTTTCTTATTATTTTCCATTGATTACGAATCTACAATAAAAAATGGGGGTTCCTATTAAACCTATAAAACCTATAAAACCCCATAACAATTAAAAAGCCATGGCACTATTAAATGTCCCCCTCGAGCCGCTACAATTTTTGTCTGAAACATTTTTGAGGAAATCACTTCGTTTTCAAGATATTCAGCTGGATTCATTAAAATGGGACACCCTGTATAGAAAATTAGTTTTGAATAAATTAATTACAAATTAACATACTGAAATTATTGATGTAGCATTGTTATAAATGTTACTGATACATTATATGTTCATAGTAAATGTATCTTTGCATTCAATTATTCTAGCACTAATGTGTTGAAAGCTCAGGTAATTTCTGACATCAGGCTTCCAATTTTGATGTACGTGTATTAAATTCCATTTTGATTTGAATTATTATCAATTATTAATGTAATTAGGTGTTATTTTTGAGGTTTATTGGATGTAACGGTGAGTAGTTTTTTTTTTTAATTTGTTGATATTTATAATATTAGTTTATAATCACATAAAATTACTCTAAAATTATATACAGAATTAACAAACTTAATTATCGAATAGAGGAGGAATGTAAAATTGAACAAATAAACTAACTTTGCTCTTAGCTTTAATAATTTTATACATTATAACTCTACTAATCTATCTTATTATACTGAGATATCTCATATTCGCAGTACCTACATGTTTAATTACTTAATAAACTGTGAAATGTAAATGCCTTAGGGGGCGGGTTTCGTGTATTTCGTTGCAAAGCAAAGACTATGGCACGCCGCACAATAATTACAATGTCGTGTACAACGTAATAACTTTCAACTAAGTGATATATATTGTCAGGCATTGCGTGTAAAAACACAATAAAAACTATGAAACTACCCGATTGCACCTATTCATTATTTCTAGATAGACAACGCGTCTGAAAGGTTTGTAAATGTTTAACGTTTGTTCAATTTATAGTCTGTTGAAGTTGTTTGTTGGAGTTAAATTGAAGACAAACATGCTTCGTTTTTATTGCATAAATCAGATAGAATTAGGCTTGCTTTTAAATGTTATCATTGTAAATATATACCTGTATTCAGTATAAACGTAAGGCGACCCTTGGTGCGAGGATTAAAGTATTTGAATGCTCCCAACAATACCGTGCTTATAGGGTTTCGGAATTAAACAAGTTGACCCTTTAGTGGATATCAGTTTCACGTATTCATATTTGAACGTGTGGCATCTCCACTTGTACGGATTGTTTAATTAATTTTATTTCTCGCAAAGAGTGATTAAGCGGTTTGTGTATTAAAATTTCATTTGTTAAAATTCCTTTTTTCACTCGAAACAAACAGAAACTTCTTTGAAGTTTTACAAGACTGGGAATAACTTTTCAAGACAAAGACAACGGGTGACATTGTAATCATAATGTAGCCTGTAAAGACTGCGATTATACAACGGCGTTTCAAAAACAATCTCGCAAAGTAAGAGATGTGCGAATAATTTAAATATCTCGCTTTACTTCTCTCTCTTCTAGCGTGAATATTCATATAATATTTAATATGTTATTTATTTTCCGAAAGTTTCTCTTGTTTCCTACTTTAACTTAAATAACTTTAGTAATAATTCCTCTTCGCTGTAGTTAAACACAGGAAAATCTTGATGTAATAATTTGCTTATTATTGTTCTCGTCTGTTTTGGAAATTGAAAAATAACCGCAGTAGCTTTTCACAATAGCATAATCAATTATGAAAAATTTCTTTTCTCTATTTGTTTCTTTTAAAGAAATACTGTAAGCATGTAAGAGCCTCTGTCACCAGCAGCTGACCGCTTAACTCGTTTCTTTCCAAAGTACGTGATGCGAAATTCTAAGCCTCACATGGAAAAAATGACGGTTATTTTTTATTCACCCTTGTTTACGGCCCATGTTATTCCTTCAGCCGATTTTTTCGACACTAAATTACACCCATGCCAACCTTTTACCTACTATATATTTCACTGACAGCCCTCTAAAATAAGCGCACTCATTAGTTATCAAGAAACTATTATTATTAAAATAAATTATACTACAAATTTTTCTACAACCAACTTATTTTGAAACAAATTACAGTATATAAATTTTTTGAAGTTGTTAAATCTGACATCGGTTCGTGGCTCGGGTAGAGTCATTTGAAATGAGTTATTTTCGCATGGAGTAGTCGGCGCATATAAAGCAGAGCTTGAGAGTAACTTCGTAGGAATGGTGTATGTACAAGTCATGTTGACAACAAGACCAAAATTAACAAAGTTTGCTAACTAATTAAGAAAGTACGGCAATGACCTCCGGAACATTCCGGAGGGGGCTTTAGCAGCAAATTTGATAGACTGCTAGGAGATGCACACATGGGATCGACATTGTTTAGAACAATTCTACAAGTACTTAAAAGTTGTAAACAATTTTATTAGAAAGTTTTCAATTTTTATTTAAATTTGAAAAATAAATAGGGATGTAGGTTTAGTTACGACCGCGAGTTCTTCCTAGCAGTAGTAGGTATCGCTGATAACAATCTGACAAATTTACGTGCTGCCACATCGTACCTTAAGCTGGTATCGCGAGGGAGGCATTCCAGAAATACTTTTGTAAGTGCAGAAACACCTTAGATAAATCAACACGTATAGCTATAGATAAGCACCACGCCCCAAGACGAACACTACCGCTTAAACAAGTGCCACGATTTATTACCATTGCACCTCATTTCTGTACGTTAAATCACGAAAGGTTTGCGCTTTGCAATTACCCTACTTTATACATTGTGTATACATAATATTTCTATTACAGTATTAAAAGAATCCTGTTACGCTACACAAATCTTCATTTATTTTTTATTGTAGTTCACACAAGTAGTGGAAATCCCGAATCCGCCTATGTTATTCCAGCCAGGTATTTTATTTCTAATTGAGTTATAGCATGCTTTTCAATATAATCAAATACGGATATTGTTGCGCCCTTTGGACTTTGTTGGGTTTCATTTCCATCACTGCAACTAACCCTCCTCTATTTACAACCTGAATGAAAACTTCACTAAAAAATATCATCGCAGGTATTCCTTCCGAATCTTTAAGAAAACTTATAACTAAAATTTTTCTTCTGCAATAAACTTTACTTTAATTTTCTCACGTGTTGCTTTCAGAGCGCGTCACAATAAATTACTCGTACGTGGTCCCATAAACTGAACGTTAAATAGCTTTTCTTAACCATACAAAATTCATAGGAATAAAATTCCGTCCATAGGAAATGTATTACAAAATTTCTCATCCTGGATATTTATTATAAGAAAATTGAATCTCATCAAAAAATGTATAACAAGAATAATTATTGATTGAACGAAAATTCGTCGCATGATATTTTAAATTTTAAGGAGCAAACTTGATAGGAAGAAAAATCGTGTCTGGAAAACTAGTCGTGAAAATTTAATTTTAGAAAACTTCATTGAAGTAAAACCAATATTCAGAAAAATATCCCAAAAATAAAACAAATTTCGCAGGATTGATATAATAGTATATTGTTTTATTAGGACTAAAAAAGTTCTTTTACTCCGAGTAAAAAATGCTATTTTTTCTTCAAACGTCGAAATTTTTAAAATAGTAATATAATAAATAATTTAAAAATTTGACATTTAATTTACATACAACAAGCAATACAATGTTGGTGTATATTGGGTTGCCTAAAATGCATTTCTACTCCGCCTTTCTAATCCTTGTCAAACCAAAATATACCCGATTTTAACCGATTTTAACCGATTTACTTCGGACATGCAGGAACATGACCATAGAATCAAGGAACATAAAATGACTTGTTAAAGCCTGTCAAGCATCAGATAAGGATGTACTTTAATAATAACTTTAAATATTATACTAATAAAAAACAAGAATTCCTTGTATCCAACTTTATTATAACTTTAAACGACTAGTTTCGGGCTAACCCATCATCAGGTATAAATAATTCTAAAATTTAATTATACAGGGTGTCCCGTTCGCGGTAGCCAAAACTTCAGGGTTAGAAAGTAGAAGAAATTTCATCGCGAAAAAACGAAAAAAGTGTGGGTCTAACTATTATAGTTTTGGAGTTACAGCTCTTTTAATTTTAAGTTACCAATTTTTCCCACACATCACTAAAACAGTAATAACAACTTAAAAAATGTGTGTAAAAATCTACAGAAATTATCACTAGAAAGCTAAAACCACCCTCTTTCAACTAGTAATAACAAAACAACATAAATTGTTGACAAAATGTTAAATAATAATTCACAAAAAGAAAATAATTTAAAAAAAAATAAAAAATTTGTCGTTTTTTTACAATTTTTTAAATCAAGGCCAAGTAAGGGGGTGTTTTGTTTCTAACATATAAAACTACATTATTATCCCTACAAATCATGAAAATTTTGAGTTCCTAGGCATTTTCCTTCAAACACTAAATTAATGTCAAATTTACTCCTTCAATTGTGATCTGTGTAGTCGTTTGCCAAGGACTGCTCACGCCTAGGTTTAAATTCTGCTTCAAAATTAATCTTTAACTTTGGATGGTTTTTCCAATAGGATTTAAGTTAAAATAAAATGTGTTTGTTTTAGTTTACCTTTTATTATTGGAAAATTAAAAAACAAAACAACAAAGTTAACTAATAATGTTGTTAATAACCTACTTAAGTAATTAAATTTTCAAAGTAACCTCCATCATTTTGCAGGCAAATATCGGCACGTGGACCTACTGAGTCAGTCGTACGTCTTAACATTCCTGGATTAGCCCTAATTTCATCCGCGGCATTGTTAATGCGGTCTAATAGTTCTTGCCGGGTATTTACTATTTCCGCGTATACCTTTTCCTTCAACGTACCCCACAAAAAAAATCAAGTGGGGTAAGGTCTGGGGATCTGGGTGGATATGAAACTGGACCACCTCGTCCTATCCAAGGATGAAAGTGACGTTCCAAAAAACGTCGTACATTAATTGCAAAATCTGCTGGACAGCCATCAAGTTGCAAGCACATGTTTTGTCTGGTAGCACACCTGCCACTGCAGGTCATCTAATAAATCCACAAATTCATTTTGTAGGAATTGGAGGAATGATTGACCATTTAGTCTTGCAGGTAACTCAATTGGGCCAATCAACTTATCATCAATAATTGCTGCCCACACATTAATTTAGAACTGTTGCTGAAATTTCGCAGGTCGAACGTTGTGCGGATTTTCTCTAGCCCAGGTGTGAAAATTTGCAAAATTTGTAATTCCCGCACGGATGAATGTTGCCTCGTCGGCCCACATAATTTTTCTTAAAAAATTGGGTGTGTGTCGTATTTTTCTTCTCAACCATGAGCAAAAAACTGCACGTCCGCGAAAGTCCAGTTCATGGAGATCTTGTACTTTACGGAAATGGTATGGATGAAGCCTTTCCTTACGCAGTATTCTCCAAATTGAAGTCCGGGATAAACCCAACCGTAATGAAATCTTACGAATGCTAATGCTGGGATTTCGAAAAATTGCATCTAAAACGTTTTCCTCATTTTCAGGTGAAATAAACCTCAAAGGTGGTCGATTTAAATGTTTTTGGATCCCATATTCTCAAAGTCTCCGGTGAATGCTGATAAATGTCCGATGATCAGACATTTCTCTTGTCGGAAATCTTCTCCGGTATTCGCGAACAGAAGCTAAAGCATTTCCGTTACAAAATCCATAAATGAAATCGATATCCGCAATGTGAGCGTTGCTGAATGCCATTAGAAAGATACCAGAAGTGCTAGCAACTAGTAACAATAACGAAACTACGGTGGTATTGCTAACTCAGTTCTCAATAAGTCAAAAATACAATTCTTTTTTTATTCTTTCAAAGCCTGCTATTGTTCGCACTCTTTGCATAAAACTATCCGCTTTAAACATCATTTTACTACGACACACGTGTACAGAAACGACGAGAAATTCAATTAAATTGGTAAATTTGACATTAATTTAGTGTTTGAAGGAAAATGCCTAGGAACTCAAAATTTTCATGATTTGTAGGGATAATAATGTAGTTTTAGATGTTAGAAAAAAAACACCTCCTTACTTGGCTTTATTTTAAAAAATTGTAAAAAAACGACAAATTTTTTATTTTTTTTTAATTATTTTCTTTTTGTGAATTATTATTTAACATTCTGTCAACAATTTATGTTGTTTTGTTATTACTAGTTGAAAGAGGGTGGTTTTAGCTTTGTAGTGATAATTTTTGTAGATTTTTACACACATTTTTTAAGTTGTTATTACTGATTTAGTGATGTGTGGGAAAAATTGGTAACTTAAAATTAAAAGAGCTGTAACTCCAAAACTATAATAGTTAGACCCACACTTTTTTCGTTTTTTTACGATGAAATTTCTTCTACTTTCTAACCCTGAAGTTTTGGCTACCACGAACGGGACACCCTGTATAATTAAATTTTAGAATTATTTATACCTGATGATGGGTTAGCCCGAAACTAGTCGTTTAACACCCTGTATAACTATATGGTTATAAACTTAATCTTTAACAGAGGAACAATTAATCACCAATGTTTAATAATAAAATACTTATATATTCATAAAATTATCAATATTCAACCATCTCATTGTTGAATTAAATTGAATCATATATTTATGATTATAATTTATAATTATTTAAATATAAATATAGTTCACCGGGAATTAATAAGATATGTTTTGTGCGACATTAGGTGAAAGACGTAAAAGTCACAAACAAAAACGTCATAGAAAAGACAAGGCAAAGGCAAGAATTAATCAAGTTGGACCATCCTGCTAAGTGTCTTATATGATTTTATGAAATAATTTTCTATTTTAATATTAAGGCTAGATTTTTGGTCCTGTAAAGATGATTTAAAAATTTCATAATTTTCCAAATGATTTAAAATTCTATAATCTGAACAAACATGTAATATTGAATAGTTCTTTTTGATATCATGTGTATGATTATTTTCAAGAATATGTTCAGCAAAACTTGACTTTTCAGGATGATCCAACCTAATCGCCGCCTCATGTTCATTAATCCGGACTGAAAATGGTCTTTTTGTTTGCCCTATATATGAAGAATCACAAGAACCACATCTCAACTGATAAATACCATTTTGTCCTTGTTGTTTTTAAAATCAGATAATGTATTATTAGTCTTAAAGGACAACGAGATTTTATGTTGTTTAAACAAATGCATTAAATTATGTGATTTATCATTCAAAAACAACAAGGAAGCATAACTCACATCAGAAACATCTTGGCTTGTAGAAGAATACGAGTTTTTATAAAGAAGATTAAGTCTGACTTTAGAAATGACTCTTTTAACTATCTTATCAGAATAACCGTTATTCTTACCAATAAGTCGAATAACTCACTTCCTTCTCAAAATCCAGATAATCCATCGGGATGGTAAATAACCGATAAGCGAAACTTCCAAAAGCAGCTAATTTATGCCTATTAGGGTGATTAGAATTACAGTGAATTATAGTATCTGTTAAGTTGGTTTTCTGAATATTGAAAAGGAAAGAGCATCACCAGACCTAGAGATTTTAATGTCCAGGAAAGGAATTGAACCATTTAATTCTAGCACCATGGTGAATTTGATATTTGGATGTAAGGTGTTAATAAAATCAAACAGATCGTTTAACTCATGAGTTGTTCCTTTAAAAATGACAAAAATATCATCAACAAATCTCTTGTAATAATCAATTCCTTTCACACACATTAATTCTGACTCAAACAACTTCTTTCTAAGCCTGACATAAATATTTCTGCCATCAATGGACTCAGAGGGGAACCCATAGTCAGACCCTCCCTTTGTTCATAAAGTTTTTCATTAAACTGGAAAAAATTTTGGCTAAGAGCTACCCTCAATAAATCCAACGTGATACCAACATCTGTATCAGGTAATTCAGATTCACATAGTAATTCATTAACTAAGACAAGACAATCTTCAACTGGAATGGAAGTAAATAAACTTACCACATCGAACGATAAGAGAATGTGATTTTCAGTTAAGTGAAAATTCTCTAAGGTTTTCGTGAGATTCATTGAATTGAGGACACTGCGAACATTGGAGAAACCTGTAACATCTCTAATGAAAGAATTCAGCCACTTGGACAGATTGTAAGTCAATGAGCTAACGAAAGAAACTACTGGTCTAATTGGGATCTTTTTAAAATCAGAAGATTGTAAATTATGAAGATCATTTACTATTAACATCAATCTTCAAGTTTGTTTTTAATATAAATATTGTTTAAGAAGTAAAACAATTATACAATTTGTTCGTTTCACACTGCATTTACTTCTTCCATAAAAAAGTGAATAAGGAAATCGATTACCATGAGAGTTGAGCATATGGTCTTTTTGGGTGTCCAGAAAGTTCACCGACTCCAATTCACGTACGGAAGATTCACCGACAACAATTTAGTGGAATTTTCACGAAGTCTTTGACCTTCTGTAATTAATTTTTCTATTTTGTAGCTTTACCGAAATTTCAAAAAAAAATCCGCGGAGAATTGAAGTAGCTGAATTGAAGTCGGTAGACGTTCCAAGAAGCTTATCAATGGATTCTGCATAAAAGCAAAGGGAAAATATTTTCGGTAGATTCCAATCTGGTCCGGGTAAATCGATAGTTTATAATATAAATCTTTAGTCTTATTCTGTAATTATAATTTCTGTAATTTAATTTCGTACCAATAAATGATTTATTATTATTATTATTATTATTATAACATGGTCATTAAATGTTTCAATGGTCATTAAATCTAAAACTCGCTTTTTGGTCACAAATCAATGGTCACCGAAAGCAATTGGGTACAACGATTGCAAATATTGAGAAGAGTTTTCGCTTCAAAGCTTTGCGCAAACGTTTTGTGTTCACAAGAATAAAAAATTAGATCCAGACGGATATACAAGGATCTTATTTTTCGACAATAATGCCAAAATCTTCTTGAAAGAGTTCCAAATTGATGTTGCTTGAATGCAAGCATGTTTTAGCACCCGAGATATCTCCATACTTGATCGTGGATACCATAATGCTTTTCCTATCCTAATGGGAATAGGTTTCGTAACATTGAGATTGATAACCAAGCTTAGTTCTCAACAGAAGAGGCGAATAAAGCTCTTATCGGGATGGATCGTGGAAGGTAAAAATGACTATTTCAAAAGTTTATTCAAATTCTTTTCGAATTCTATCCCCACATCTCATGTTCCCAATCTGGATGATTTTCTTCGTACAGCCAGAGCTATAATAAATAAATAACATATAACAGATGTTAAATAAGTCAATGCAGTGCAAGACGCGAGACAAAGACGAGCTCGATGGAAAATTTAACTGAAATGCATGTATCATTGTTTCTGAATTTGACTTTGGTATATTTAAGCGAATTAATTTATAGAACTTATTAAGTTAGATTGGCACCATCATACATCAAAGATTCTTCTTTCGCAGCTGAGCATGAAAATGAAGAAGACGAACAGATGTCTAAAATCGATCGAAATATCAATAAACCAGGTTTTATGAGATTCAATAATGATGTGGAACATTAAGTATGGGTATCATTTAATGCGGATTATAAGCGAGATCAATTCTATTCTTCTGAACACAAAACGATCGACGTAAAGTTTTAAAGCAAGAATTCTTCTAAGCACAACTGGTAAGTTCTGGATAGTAATGTTGCTGCCATATTTCAACTTCTTCATTTATTTTGAACTTCTAACATTTTTCAGCTGATTTTCACATCCCAATATATGAAAAGCAGTTAATAATACTGATTTTCACGATTGTATACCTTTTCATCGACATAGACTTTTTATCGAATGCAATTTCATCGACAGTCCGTTCATCGACACGGACGTTTCATCAACATCAACCTTTTCACCGACAACCATTTCGTCGACAATACCTTTTCAACGACACACATTTTTTCGACAAGGACCTTTTATCAACACTACGTAGTATTTAAGTTGGTTATCGTCCAAAACTTGGTAATGTGTGGGAGTTATTGGCTATTTGGACAATTGAGCTGGAGCTGGAGAAATAAAGTTTAAATTAATAAACTGTTTTTTCAATTGTCCAAATAGCCAATAACTCCCACACATTACTACGTAGTATATTGAAAATCGATATTGCACCAATATTAACTTTCTATTTGGGACTTTTTGATCGACACGGATGTTTCATCGACATTACCTTTTCATCGACTAACGTTTCCTCGACACTACCTTTTCAGCGACATACAATTTCATACACATGTCGTTTCATCGAGTACAGCTTTATCGACATACCTTTTTATCGCAAAGGCATGATTTATCGTCAATATTGTTGTATTGACACAGTACACAGACGTTTAAAAGTAGTAGATATAATATGTTATTCATTTTCACTGGTGTATAATGTACTAAACGGTAGTGTCGATGAAACTGTAGTTAATGAAATGACATTGTTGAAGAATTGGTAATGTCGATGAAGTTGTTTGGCGATGAAAAGGTAGTATTGATGAAACGTCTTTGTCGAAGAAAAGATTTGTCGATAAAAAGGTAGTGTCAATGAATCGGTTGTCGATGAAAAGGAAATGTCGATGAAACGTATTTGTCGAAGAAAAGGTTTGTCGATGAAAAGGTAGTGTCGATGAAAGGGTAATGTTGATGAAACGTCTGTGTCGATGAATTGGTCGTGTCAATGAAACCCTGTCGATGAAGCGGTCGTGTCGATATAAAGATCATGTCGATGAAACCGTTGTTAATGAAAATGCAATGTCGATGAACTTGGCTGTCGATATACCACTCTCGACGTCGATTTTCACAATGTATAGTGAAAAATGTAAAGTAAACAATGGATGTATATTATCATCAATTTGATTATCAAATCTATAAAGTCTGGATCGAATATACAGGGTGTTTCTGAACAGGTGACGGACAATCTAGGAATGGATTTTTGGACCAATTTTAAGACAAGAAGGAAGAATAATTTTTTCACTAAAACGCTCCATTTCGGAAATCAGTGCAATGAAGTTTACTCATTTTTTTTTCAATTTTTCAACATAAAATCTACATTGTTAATGATAATTTGCTACAATTTTGCACACACCTTACTTTTGGCAGTCGCCTTGAGATGAATTCGCAAATTAAAAAAAAAGTTGGATGGGTGGTTTGAACCCTGGAGCCTTTTAGCGGAAAAAATATTTTTATTTTTTGGTTTAAAATTCGTCCAAAAATCCATTCCTAGATTATCCGACACTTGTTCATAAACACCCTGTATATCCTCCAAATAAATCACCAATAGGAGAATGAATAGTTTCAGTTTGTCTTCATAATTTCGCTCAAATATCTGCCATTTCTCATCAAAACCCTTATCATTTTTTAAAGACTTTTATATTTCATTAACTAGTTTAATTAGTTCCAATATTTTATCATTAAACCTATTTAAAAGACATCTTAAAAACTTTTCTGTATTTTCTTGTCGATCTTCAACTTCAAATGAATCACTACGTATTCCACTCAACAAGATACAAATCCTTTTCCTTTAAATCAAAACCAAGATTTACTCTTTATCCCCTTAAAAACTTAACCATATTGTAAATTTAATGTGTATGTTGCCAATAACTATATTTGAGAGTGATTAAGTTACTTAAAGTCAAGAATAAATTATAAAATGAAGGATAAGCATTATCAACTCAAAGATAAGAGTAGGTATATACAGGGTGGCCCAGTAATCTGTCAATGGTTTAAAGCTTCTTTGCTAAAAAACATGCTGACTTGCGGTTTTCACCAACATGTAGATACATGTATGCTCCAAAATTTAAAAATATTTTCGATTTAGCATATACAGAGTGTCCCAACATGGATTACTGAAACAAAATTATTTTTTTAATGTATATTTTAACCTTATTGTATTCTACTTCAAAAGAGAATATTATTTTGAATAAATCACTATGGGCCTAAATCATTTTGTTTTGGAATTATTCAACTTTTTATGAACAAAAGAGACAACTACGAAAAAAACTATGTATTCCTTTCAAAAAGTTCTCTACCAAAAGTTTTAGAAAATCTCGTAGTTTCAGAAAACGTGGAACTTTCATTCGCAGTATGCAGAATATATACAGGGTGAGGCAGAACGCGATAAGTTAAATAGTTACGTTTTTTCAAATTAAACACACTATTTTTTTCTCACCATTTAATAGCATTTTAGATAAGCTTTTCAATGACATAAGGTTTGTATGTTGAATTATGAACAGTTTCGAGATTTTTATTAATTTGTGTAATAGATATCGCAAATTATGAATATTCTCAAATTTACCTATTGAGATCCAAGTAGGCTGCTAATCTAAAAATAATCATCATAATAAATTATTGTAAATGAGTTTTATAACTCATCATACTCTAAAATCTTCTTTGAAAATCTAATTAGGACAAATTAAATCCGAAAAAAAAATATATGAAGATTCATCATTCATAAAAACAGATAAAAATCAATCAAATATACAGGTTTGGTACAAATTTGCATATTTTTTGTACATCAATACCTCACTGAAAAAACGTAACCTACATAAAAGTATGGGCAAACGAGTTTGTTGATCAAACATTTAATTTCCACCTAATGGCCGTTTATTTGTTCAGAATTAAAAATCACCTGCAAGAAAACATAACGGTTCATTACTCGCTAAAGATTCCTACAACCCGTATTAATATCAGTTGTAATTAATTTAGATCGCAGAATCGCAGTAAAACCTTTCAGTCGTAATATACTAGCGATTGTACGATTATAAAAAAAGTAGATGTTTATCAGTTTAGTAGATAGAAACAGATACGTGAACTCGCGTATAAATGAACTTGAACTTGGTAAAATGTACGCTTCCAGAATATCAACAGGGCTTACGTAATGAGTATATGTTTGTTATTCGTAATGATTCCTGGCCTTATTTAAGCTGCCCGGTGGTAAACGTGAAATATGCATTAATATACACTAATTCAAATATAATTTACGTAATTATGACTGCAATTCCAGTTTATAATTAACACCTTCCCGGGGATTATTTTTCAAAATTGTAAATATTTAAATATAATTATTTTATAAATTTACTAACACTTAAAACAACATTTTTTAATGTGTTCTAGGATGTTACATAAATGTGGTTAAAATTTATTTACCAATTAAATAAAAAAAAACATCATTTTTATAATAAAGATGATTATGGTGAAAATTGCTATGATTCACAAGTCTTTGCACTTTAAATTATCGCTTAATTTTTATTATTAAATTAAATACTTACCAAGAAATAAGCTAAATTAGGCGTCAAATAAAAAAACACTTTACGTGTAATTTTTCATTCAGTTTTTTTAAAAGAATTTTTTATTTTTATTTTTTTTGTGAAAAAAACCTTCTTTAAATTTGACCATAAATCGATAAATATGACATACTCATATTTCATTAATACTTTATAAACTATGTTCTATTCGTGGTTCGCCATGCATCATGGTTAGAGACTGGAGCAAATTTGATCGACAAAAATAAAAAACTTGGATTTACCTTTATTAATTTCGAAACTTTTTCAATTAATAACTTTGGTAATTCAGAAACACTTGATAAAATGTTGAAAAGAGAAAAAATCCTGGTTTGTTGAGAGTATAAGGAAGTTTCAGAAAACGAACACCTTGTATATTTTTTTAATATAATTATTAAACCAACCTTTTTTTTTATTTTTATGTGATGTGCATGGATTTTTAAAAAATTGATCGAGGTAAAAATTTTTCTTATAAAAAATTTGTGATGGGAAAATCTTCTGAGGAAAATTTGATAATTAGTAATTTTAACAGAATTTTATTGATTTTCATGGAGTTATTTATTTTTAATGGATTTTTTTTTCCTAGATTTCTGCAATAAATTTATGCCATGTAATTACTGCAAATCCTACTAAATTATGAAAATTGCAAAAAAAAATGCTCGTAATTTTTAATGAAAAATCATATAATATGACTATCAATCTAATTTGGTTATTTTAAAAGTAATTATCGTTGAAAACGTTTCCCTTAGAGGTTAACTACCCTATTTTTATAAGTCTGTACAGCGATTTGCATAACGTGATGTTCTAATCTGAAGTTAAAATCTTAAGGCCAATGAAATTGGATGAAGCGTGCGTTGTAAAAAAATTGTAGACCACACCGGTAGTAGTAATCTTCCTAATTGGATAATATTTGCACGACCTGGCCCGTTGGTAGTCGTGTAAGTTGTAAACTGTATAAATACAACTTATAGGTTCTATCATTGTACAGTAGTCTTTTACACGTTCTGTCATGAACATGCGTTTCACCTGTGTATTTGTTTTAGTTTTAGTCGCTGTTTCAGCTTATGATTTTGATGATCCTGATTACAGTATGTATTATTTTTTTCCTTTAGTTGGTTATGAAATAATCATGAAGCATGCACATTTTTATTTAAGTCAAACATAAATTACCTGGAAATACAACAAATCTATTTTTTTTTAATTTCAATCATACTTTAAAAAATCAGCTATTATGTTAAACCGATTTGTCGTCATAGGGATTCAGCTATAATTTTTTAAATCGTTCATATTATTATTATTTAATATCTTCTCAAATCTGATTAGGTTTATGGTATTCAAGCTATACCGGGTGGAAATGAAACTAGGGCCACCCCTGGCATTTCTTTATTTATGAAAATAAAAAATTAGAATTTTAGTATCTTATATGATCTAAGAAAACAAATTTTATGGATCGAATAAATCTTTCATTTTACTTCCGGTTTATCAGCAAATGGCACCCACTTTCTTATTTTAAATGTAACCCCCTGATTTTTCCAACGTAAAATCAAACATTGGTTAGTTTTAAGTATGTTTATAACAAAAAAAAAAAAATTTTTCAAAACTTTAAGAAAAAATGTTGAATTTTTTTTTGGTAAAAAATTTGAGTAAAACCTACAAAAACTATTTTTAAATAATACAAATACGTAAAATAAATTGTAATTTATAAAATTTATTTCACCGTTCTTGAGATATTATTTTTTTTTAATTTTCAAGAAGCGTTTTTTGGAAATATCTTTACTTTTTTAAATGGGATGAGGTAAAGGTCACCCCCTAATTAAATAGAGGGTTTTTTTCCGGTTACTGTGATATCCCATATGTATGTATTAATTTCAAATTTATACCTGTAATTAATTTTTTATCGAATTAATTTAACATCAATTTATTTGAAAAAAAATATTTTTTTGTCATAAACATACTTAAAATTAACCAATGTTTCATTTTACGTAGAAAAAATCAGGGGGTTGTATTTAAAATAAGAAAGTGGATGCCATTTCCTGATAAACCGGAAGTAAAATTAATACTTTATTCGATCCATAAGATTTGTTTTCTTAGATCATATAATATACTAAAATTTTAATTTTTTATTTCTATAAATAAAGAAATGCTAGGGGTGGCCCTAGTTTCATTTCCACCCGGTATATTGAGATGAATTTACTAATCGTATTTTAGAAATGCAATTTATTATAAAAAATTTTGATTTTTATTTTTAATTTTCGTTTTTTTTTAATTTGGAAATATTTACTTTAAAATGCAGTTTAGAAGATATAAATTTCTTGAAATATACAGGGTGTTCCGTTTGTGAATCGGCAAACATCAGCGTTAGAAACTAGAGGAAATTTAATTTAAATTTTTTTTTTCAAAATAACAGTTTATATAAAAATACAAAAGTATTAGTATATGTTCAAACTTTCTTGACCAAAAAATAGCGACTATACAGAGGGTGTTCCATTTGTCTTTTACCAGTAGGGGTTTTTTATTTCTTTAATATTCTAGCCGCAGCATATTGAATGCATCATTGGTAACATGAGTAACTTTGAAAAAAAAATTACAAAAAAAATTGTTGATTCAGTTTCTTCATGATACGACCCATGTTTTAAACAAATTATGGAAATTCTTAAAGCTTTAACTCTTCAAAATATATGTTCTTTTCTCTACAATTTTTATAAAATTTTAACAACTATTTATGTTGTACTGTTGTTACCAATTGATAGAGGAAGGTTGTAGCTTACTAGTGGAACTTTATTTCAATCTCTATGCACATTGGTTAAAATATTATTAATTTTTTTGTGGTTATGGACAAATTATGGACTCAAAACCCTGTAGCTTGAAAACTAAAAAAGATAGACTCCTATTTTTTTAGTTTTTTGTTAATTAAATTTTCTCTAGCATCCAACCTTGATGTTTGATAAACCACGAGTGGAACCCCTTGTATGGGTCTGGTCAAACAGGTCAAGTTTTTATTTGGTAGGTCAATATATGTTGTACGACTAAAACTCCTCCCTTTGATATTATCTGTGGTTTTTGGTTCCAGATTTTCGTCATTAAAACAAGTTACTTATTAAGATTTTCTACTTATAATGGCTTTTCAGAGTTAGATCATGATCATTTTTGGATTGGTTTGTTGTAGTCTTATTTAATTGGCTTTGTGGTTTATTCGTTGAGGAACTTGATTTATGATGATTATTTTTGGTGATTTTGAGTTTTTTAATTTTTTTTGATATGTAGTAGGGGTAGTTTATAATTCATAACGAATATCCCCAGTTGTTTGGTGAGACACTTTTTGATTCAAGTAGTTTATAATCCTTATAGGTTTACACAGAATCCATCTAGTGAAGCTTATAGCTAAATACTGTGCAAATCTGTAAGCCGTTACACCTTACAGGAAATATCTACAAGGTAACCATGGAAACAGTCCATTACAACCAATATAACAAACCTTACAGATTATTCCTGTAAGTACAGGGAGATTTCGAGATTTTCCCATTAATTGGTCAATTTCTTTATAATTTGATGTATGTGATGATTTAATTTAAATTTTGGATCAAGATGAATTCCCAGGTATTCTATTAGTTTCATGGAAGAACATTATCTCTGATTTCGTCGGGTTTAAGTTAAGTCTCCAAGTATTGAACCATTCGTGTGTGGTTTTGATCTTCCTCTTAAGTTTTGTCTGTGGTTTTGATGCTTGCATGTAATTGCGGAATCGTCTACAAATAGCCCAATGATGAATTTGTCAGGTTCGGTTGGTACTAGTATATCACTGATGAATATTTTGAACAGAGTCGGTGCTAAAATTGATCCTTGCAGCACTACACTATGTTCTTTACAGATGATAACATTTTATTTTTAAATATAGTATAAAATGTTCTTCTTTTCAAAACGGAATGTTTTACAAGGATTAATTTGTTCGAAATTTTCTTTTCATATCCTTGTTGTATTAAGTCTATTAAGTTTTTGAGTAGGTCATTAGTTGATTTTTCTTCCAAAATCCACACTGGAATGGTTTTTTCCATGCAGTTGAGAAAGTTTGGAGGTTTGATGATCATAATTATTATGCTCTATTAGTGCTTAGTGCCGAGACCATTTTATAATATTATCATGCAAGAAGAAACTAAGTGTTCCGGTGCCGGGCTGTGTAGTTGATATACTCGAATTTATCAAAATCGGTGACCCAAAATTTAATCTAGTTTTTTCCTCAGACGTTTGGAGATCTACGAACGGAACACCCTGTATAAAAATCTTTTGTAATTTGATGAGACTATGTATTTTTTTATAATAGGGATAAATTGTATAAAAAAGTCTTGAGTTATGTATGAATTTTATGAAAACGAAAAATTAAAGTAGATAAAAATTAAGTTTATTAGGGTTTTATTTCAGTAATTTAAGAACTAAAAATTTTGAATTTATTGTAAAACTTTTGATTTTTTTGTAATTATAGATCAAGTTTTGGCGAGAGATTGGGAAGAATGGAGCGAAGACAGTTCGGTAAGTCATCCCCGTCTGCGTCGCGACGACGACGCCGTAAATTCCGACAAATGCAGGCGAAAGCGTCCGAAATATTGCTGCGCTGATGAAACAGTGGAAGCCATGCACGATTCGGACAAGGCGATCAAAAAAGAATGTTACAAGGAAGTCACGGGCAAGGAAAAACAATTTTGGGGCGGCTACCACTTCCACGCGCACGACCCTTTCAAGTGCGACAAGGAGAAGGTGGAAAAACATCGAAATGAAGTTGTGGTGGGTGAAGTTAATCAGTCAAGGCGATGTAATTAATTTAATTCTTTTTCTATGTTTTGTTTATAGTGTGTTATGCAATGCGTCGGCCAGAAGAAGGACGTGGTAAGTGTAACTGAAAGTCAAGGTTTATTTATTGAGAACGCAATGAATTACTTCCTGTGTCCGCTATAAGTGATATATTGTAGGTTTGGGTCTTAGTTATGCTTCACGATTTTCTTGACTTTTCTTCCGTATATACACTAATGAAAATCCATTTATTACGTTTCGAGCATATGCGAGCTAACAATTTGTCACGTCCCATATTAAAGCAATCTTACTAAAAAACACTCAATCAATTTTTTTGCCCCACGAATATATCAGAATTTTTGATTATAAGATCAAAAAGAAAAACATAAATTTTAAAAAAGATAATTAATATTATTCATTATAATAACAAGAGATTTGGTAAAATTTAACAACCACGAAAAACATTTATACAGGCTGTCCTAGCGCTGCGAGGAAGTAACATTACGCTTAAATGAAGATATTCAATAGTTGTAAAATATTTTAATAATATATCGCATGTCCATGTTCACTCGTTTTGCTGATATTTGCCATTTAAGCGAAAAAATATAAATTTTTAAAAAATCACTGCTCAAAAATAAATGGCAATTTTGGAACGAAATTTTGACAAAAATTTTCAATATCGTCTAGTTTACAGTTTTCACGCCTAATGTAATTTGAGATAAGCTTTTATCATTAGTGTGCCTCATGAAACGCAAATTACCAATTAAACGAAATTTTCAATTGAAATACCCTGTATATTTTAACACCAAACGATAGCATTTTATACAATAACCTTTCTATTTGTATGTACAAACATGATATCAATAGAAAGTTATGGTCAAATGTTAATGGTTTAGGAGATATTAATGTCCATACAAAGAAAACGTGAAAAATAGACTAAATAGCGTTTATGGTGACTTTAGTTGAGGATTTTTCTTCAAATTTGACCAACTTTCTTTTGTCTTTCTCGATTTTGTTTTATCACAATAGTCATTTTTGTTATTTTGTAACACAAATAAAATCCATACTCAATTTTGGTTTCCAAGTCTTAGTGCACTTCGAAAATTTAACAACTGATGTTACCAAGGAAACCCTTACTTGGTTCAATTTCGTTCCCTCTTTTCTATTCTTTTGATAATAGCTGAACCTAACTTGTGTAATGAAGAAATGACAAATATGGAGTATGGGCTTGTCGAAGTTGAACGAAATCCTCTTCTGGATATCAGAATTTATAATGTACTTTATCCAAATACCAGACAAGCTAGAACTGAAGCCATGAGAAAATTGATGGAGCGTTTTGAAAATTCGGGCAGTGTGTTGTACAACAAAAAACTATTAACTAATCCAAGTATTAACTCCAATTCTGTCCTGGATGTTTTATTTATGGTTGAAGAAAATCCGTCGATTAGTACAAGGGAAGTATCCGCCTAGACTGATGTTTCAAAATCTTCAACCAACCCCATTTTGAAAAAAACATCGGTTTCATCCATATCCTATTTAATTGTATGGTACTTACTTCGAAAACTATTATGCAATGGCAAACCTGCACTGGGTGCGCAAAATTGAACATCAAAACAAAAGTTCCTTCAATGTTTGGGTAGGTATAATAGGTAACATTGTTATTGGCCCTCACTTTTTTAAGGAAACAATTAGAAGTATCTTAAGTTTTTAAGAGATTCACTACCATTATTGTTAGAAAATGTTGACTAAGTGACAGACATGTGGCTTCAGCAAGATGTAACTCCTCTGGACTTCCATCGGACAATACTAACAAAATTGGGTACCTGGACACTGGATTGGGAAAATTGATTCTATAAATTGGGTGGCCAGATCTCCCAACTTAACCATGTTAGATTTTTTTGGCTATGTTTAGTGTATTAAACTCAACCGACAACATTTGATGACATGGAAGAGTATTCATAATCGCTAATTCTTTGATTGATTACGATTCTTTGTGGAAACAAACAAAATACGGGCCAGAAATAGACAGATTTTTCAATGTAAAAATGCCATCGACTTAAATTTGATATGATTGCTATAAACTAGACCGTATAGATTTTTTCTTGTGAAAATTGTCATTTGTTTTAGAGCAGTGATTTTTCAAAAATTGATCTTTTTTACGCTTAAATGGTAAATGTTAGCAAAACGAGTGAACATAAGGTCCATTAAAGATATACTGGGTGTGCCATTTAAAAACGTATTTTGGTCCACCATCTCATAATTGACACCAGGTATATTAATAAAATATTCTTAGAGCGTGCGCCAAAAAGTATTGTAAATTCTGACGAACACCGCATCTCAATATCTTTTTCATTTTAGAGCAATGTTTCTTTCTCTCAGCTATGGGACACCCTGTATGTATAATAATAA
The DNA here is from genome assembly GCA_963971135.1 of Stenus bimaculatus. Taxonomy (NCBI): domain Eukaryota; kingdom Metazoa; phylum Arthropoda; class Insecta; order Coleoptera; family Staphylinidae; genus Stenus; species Stenus bimaculatus. The sequence continues at coordinate 40,360,198 of OZ020183.1, read as the reverse complement.
CACAGGCCAACAAAAAAAGTTTGTAAAAACTTTTTAAACTAATCTACCTAAATCTTATGTATTTTTGGATGCTGAAGTCGTATTCGATATCAGTTTTTTTTATCACCCACAATTCTCTCACAATATGACATTAATTATACATATATTTCAAAAAATAGGGAAAAATTTGATAAATAAAAATTAAAGAATTAGTTTGTTATTAGGTTACAATTTTCACTAACAAAAATATTAGATTACTAAAATTACTAAATAATAGATGCTTATTTTTTGTATTTCCTGAGATCCTAGCGCACAAACATAATATACTTTGCGAGGAACCCAACATTTGTCTTGATTACCGATTTCTACACCAAAATATGCAAAGTATATTTTTTTTACAAAGTCAGTAATGTTCCTTTGATGCTTTTTAATTACAAACCCGTAACAACCATTTATCTCGAAAACAGTTTGTCGCACATAGATAGAATAAAAATTAAAAAATAATAAAAAAAGAAAATTATAAAAATAAAAAAAAAATAATAAATAAATAATAAAAAATAATGATATTAAAAAAATTTCTTAACAAAAGTTGTTTCTTTTTAAAAGACCTTTCAAACGATACCATACTCGACCTAAGTTGCCATTTGAAATTTCAAAATGACTTCCGAATCCGGGTACTTCCGGATTGTTAGGAAAAATAATAAGTGCACCAATGGATTCTTTCAGTTCACTTTGGTAATTAAAATTTTTATTCTATCTTTGTGCGACAAACTGTTTTCGAGATAAAAGGCTGTTACTGGTGGTCTGACTCACCCTGTATACAGGTTGTTCCGTAGGTAATGCATAATAATGAAAGGGGTTGTTCAGGACATCAAAACAAGCAACTTTTGTTAATAAACCCATATTCGGAAATTAACCATTAAGCCAGGGTAAATAAAAGAGATTTAAGGTAAATAAGTTAATTATTTAATAAAATTTACAAAAATTGTTCGAAATTTCGGCCATTTTGTTCAATGCACAAGATTGCACGCTGGTTCATGTATGTTCGAACCCTCTGGAATATCCTAGGGATGTCATGATCTTAAAATAGCACAACAGAATAAACCGATGTTGAATACTATCGTATTTAAAGTTGTTCACTCCAAATTTGTGCACGGTCCATTGTAAAGACATGACAATAAATCGCAAACATTTATTTACAAAAAAAGAAAATAAAGCTATTGGGTTTATTAACAAAAGTTGCTTGTTTTGGTGTCCTGAACAACCCCTTTCATTATTATGCATTATTTACGGAACACCTTGTATAGCGAAAAGCGTTAGGAGAATTTTTACAACCACGTTTATCCATATTAAACTGTGAATAAAAAGCTTATAGATTAAACACTGTAATGTGAAGTTATATTAACTGGAAGAAAACAAACAAAACTGTGTAATTTATCAGAACTACGAACCTGATCACATTTAATTTTATTACCAACCTTATGACTCTAGAATATATTGCCAACTTAAAAATATTCAACGGTTAATAGTATATTATTCAACGAGCTAGTAATGATAGCTATTATTCACGCAGGCCGAATTTGCGACACGAGCCGATAGGCGACTGTCGTAACAGGCCTGAGTTACGTTGACTGTAGATTCAAAGGTTACGGGTTCGAACCCCGATCATTAACAACTTTATTTCATAATTGTATGAATTTGGTAACAGTTATCCACGGGTAGCCCATGGAATTCTGTTACCGGTAACCAAAACTCACGGGTGTGGGTAATAACTATCATTGCTTGTCTAGAAACGCTTTCATAAAATACCCAATATACTATAGTCATAGAAAAAAATATTTGTTATACATTGTGGTTAATAATATTTATTTTTATTTAATATGAAAATGTGAGAAATTGGTGGGTGATACGACTGCTTTGTTATTTTTTTCGGAATCTATTATTGAAAAAGTTTTTTCATCGTTGGCCTGTGTAATTATTTAATAAAATAATATTTTATATGTGAATTGAAAATAGGTTTACCTTGCAAATAAATATTTTAAAACTAGGTAATAAATAATTTAGCCAATATATGCATTTTGTTTAATGCAGCAAAATATAAATATTTATTTATTTTAATAATAACAATTGTAAACAAAAGTAGTTTTTTAATTTATTTATTCTAAATGCACACAACTCTTAAAATATTCATGATAAAAGTGCTTTGCGTTTATTTGCTGGAATTCCAACATTTTTTGTTTCACATAAAAGATATTTTAAAAATGCTTTATTGCTTCGCTTTTCTTTATATAAAAAATGTTATTTTTCGCCCAGCTGGACGCCGACGGAAACATTAAGGAAGAGAACGCCAAGAAGGTAATAATGGAAAAATTCGCGAAGGAAGAGTGGTTCCTTCCCAAAATAGACGGCATATTTGACGCATGCCTTGCAGAGGCGAAAAAGGCTCCTGAAAAAATTGCAAGGGCGAGACGCGATGTCAAAACGACGTGCAATGGGCAATTCATGATGCTAGGTCACTGTTTATGGAAGCAGCTCCAACTCGCCTGCCCAGAAGATCAAATAAAGGACCAAAAGGCCTGCGATAAAGTTCGCGAAAGGATCAACAATCATCCCGACTTTCCGTTTCCTCCGCCCAAAGCCACCGCGGACGAGGATCAGAGATAAATAATCCTTTACCGCCTTTTCCGCCCCCTACAACCCCGTCAAGTCCTGACCAGTATTCTTTTGGATAATGTATTATTTTATATTATTAAATATATTTTAACTAAAAAAATTTCCAGCCCGATATTTTTAATGCAGATACCCGACACGCCAATTAAATCGCTGATATTTTTGTAAATCGCCATCATTCCGGACCTTTTCGACGATAAAAAGCTTTCAATCGAACATACTGAACATGCCTTATACGCATTAGTAATTTACAGAGTTGCTATAAAAATATATCAAAAATCCATTAATAGTCAAATATTTAATCGAAAACCTATATCGTTATTTTGCCCTATTCAAACAATAAAAAATGAAAACAGACCTAATTATAAATCAATATTAACGCACATTTAGTATTATTTATTAAATATTTAAAAGTGGAAAACCATATTATTATGGGCTTTTAATAAACTTAAGTACTTGGAGAATTTTTGGCATAAATAAATAAAAATGAGAGGAAATAAGAGTACAGAAAGAAGAATTAAAAAATTGTAAATGTATACTTAAGATGGCTGTTAAAATTTACGCTTATAACTTCAATGCACTCCAAAAAAGAGAAAGCAGTTATTTCCTGATTTTGTGAGAAGTTCGTAAGCGTTTCTTCCGTTTCCGCTTCACTGTATTAACTTTAAACCTTCTTCTTTAATAATAATGACCTACAATAAAACGTAACATTCCCATAATACCTTGGAATTCACATTTGAAATATTCTTAATTGCACTTGGTTTAAATTATAGTAAATTCATACAAATTACGAGTTAAAACAATTATTCTGCATTGAATTTAAACGATTTCTGGTCCAATTTCCGCTGTGCTTACTGAATGCACTCTGCAGTAATCCGTTTTGAGCACACGAAGATCGATTTTGGGTTTATCATATACGTATCAAATACGGGTTAATCAATTTTATTATAACCTAAAGTCTTCAACATTTAACTGAATGGAATTAACCAGCTCTAAATCATGCTGAGCTGATAAATTTATAACACCCGAAATGTAATTGAAAACTTCCACTGTTCAACTGCAATAAAAGTTTGTTTTTCCTGGCCATAAATTATCGGTGATTTATACTATGAAATTTCAATATGAAATCTTTTTTTCTTGCGCTACAAGAACCAATCAATAAGAAAGTGGCTACAATATTTTATCTTTAAAGTCTCTTCAGATAAAGTTTCAAGTGACATGGAATCTTTGGAGTACTTTTATAAAAGTGGACTTTTTTGTCTTCAACAGATGCTCATCGATTTAAAATTGTTTCAGAAAATGTAACTTATCAATCCATTTTAAGTCGAATTAGCTCGATTTTTTCTGGGTGTAATTTCATTCAGTGGATGAGTAATAGCTGTAATTTTGAAAAGTGAGTAGCTGAAATTACGCTAATCAGTATTTATGGGACCTAGCAGGAGGGCCTACATAAATCCTGCGAGCCGATATTGGCAGGTGTCGGAGAATCCCTCTAGGCCGGTCTTAATTAGCGGTCGCTGGTTCATTATTCACCGCTGCCGCGGCTCTGCCCGACACCTCTTTGTCTGTCGAATGCTTCCAGATATTTATTACCAACCTAGGAATGTGGATAATTTTGTTTATTATTTTTTACATAACAGACCCGAGGGTAGAGTAATTTTAACATTTTCATCAAACAATTTTGTATAAGTAATTATGTTCCTATTATTTTATGAATTATCTAGAGGGATCTAAAGACGATCCGATTTGATCGGATTCGATGACTAACATACTTATTCTGCAACCACACGAATCGAAATTCGCATGCGAAAAAAGAGTGGGAGAAGATCGCACTCGAAGTTACAGAATAGGTCTCCAAATCGGATCCATACAGTCCGATCTGCCCATCCGACCGATCGCCAATTCTTCGCACCTCCTGCTCCAAAACATTAATTTGATCAGTTCAATTATGATATTTGCGTTGGTAGGTTATCAACAAATTAATACATATTATGACTCTCGTTTTAGCATAACCTCAAAAAAATCGGTGTAGCGGGAGGAAGGAGAGGAAGAGAGGAAATAATGTGGTAAAATAGTGGTTATTCGAAAAAAAATAGACAAGTTATTTTAATTCAGGAACTTATTGAAAATAAGAGGCTTTGTACCTCGCCCATCAATTTTTAAAGCAATAAGCAGTAATTGCAGGTGGCTTTAATTATTAAAAATTGCAAAAATAGTGGGGCCATCGGATAAACCATTCACATTCTTCGAATGGAGTCTCCACACGGTTCGATTTGATCGGACGCCAGACCGATCTGAAGAAGCCGAGCGTCCGACCTTTCCAACTGATAATTTGGTTGACAAGTTGCCTCCACACGGTCAGATTTACATTCCAATCTTCTTACCAAATTCCATCCGATCGTCCGATTAAATCGGATCGTGTGAAAGCACCTTTATAATACCTACTATTGAAAAAATATATTACCATTGTTTAAAATGAAATAAAATTACAAATAATTATTATAAATAAATAAAAATCTAGTAGTTCCCTTCCAGCTCATAAAATAATATGTATGCCTCACCACTAACTGTGTTTTTCGCAGAAATGGTCGTTACTCTTGAATCATTATATTTATGCCATTTTTGTGAATAAGAGTGACGACAATAAGCAGTGTAATGCCCACTGTATGTTGTTCCGCTGTAGTTACTCAGAGCATATAAATTGTATCGGCATTGTGTATGTGGTTCAGCAGCGTAATTCGTCATATCCAAACTCTCCAGAGGAAAATCAACTGTAACATTCAATTTTCTCCTAAACCTTTCTGTTGGCGAAAATCTTTTCAAATGGATTACTAATATTTTAGGAAACTTGTGGATCTTAAAAGATTTTGTACATTTTCTTCGCTTTTTACACTTCAAACATGTAGGTTTTCCATCACCATCCAAGGTTTCCTCTCTGGTAAAAATATCAAGCCACTGTAAAAGTCCTATAGGCTCTTTTTTTTGAGGTATGGGAAGCGACAAGTCCCAGAATGGATCAAATGAAACTGAGCAGTGACCACAGTGTGTGCAGTTAAGTGTCGACTTAAACTGCCCAACAAAAATATCCACCATCTTAGAGTTTTCTATTCATAAATACCTTTGCCAAGACTATTGCTTTCTCCGAATCATTTAATTTTTCATCAAATTCAGCGTGAATAGGTGTTAGTTTGGTGTGACCCTATTGACATCTTCGTGTAAACCTTCTAATAAATTCCTGAGAAATTCTTGAGCATCCTGCTGTGAGTACCCTATAAAGCGAGGTGCAAAACGTTGTATTTGCGATTTTAGGAATGTTGTATTTACAACATGATTCGATGAATCCTCTGACCACAATTCTTTTATGACTTGCGCGAATGCTTTGATTAATGCTCCTTTCATCCCCGAGATGGTGGTGTTAATGTCACTTACATATACATCTTTTTAAAGATATTCTAGTAGGGGCTTCATATTGGAAAGGCACTGAATGACAGAATTCATGAAGCAGGTATTTCCGATATTTTTTAAACCATTTAGTCCCATCTGATTCATTGGACTGGGGTGGTTATTTAGTTCTTTCTCCTCGTCCAAATTCCTCCTGCTTGACATTGTTTAATTTAATTTACCATTGTTTTAATATTATTATACTGCGGGTATTATATTAAAATAGGTTCTTTTCTTAATCTAAAATTGTAGTCATAGTGATAAAGGCCATTTTATACTGACATATTTTGCTTAGAAAATTGTGTCTCAAATCGACTCGGAATCGCAATATGCAGTAGAATCTGAGTCGATTTGTTACTCAATTTGCATACCACAATATGCCAGTCTAAAATGGCCTTATTTGAATACATCTGAATCCTATTATCGTTGCTGTTTATCTGCATGTAATTATACTATGTTGAAGAATATCAGGATAATACTTGTTATTTTAGTTATTCTTGTGTTTTTGTTCAACTTTTCCTGAGTTTTATGCCGTGTTTATGTGTTATTTTTATGGATGAAATGGTTTTACATTTTTGTGTGTTTGAAGTTTCTTCTTCATAAAGTTTTCTAAAATTAGCTGGCACAATTGAATATTTCATTTTAGGCCAAATTATTTCTGCAGATGATCTTGCAGGAGTTCGACACTATGGAGGATATGCAGTTGTTTATTGGAGCAGGGTTTTATTTTGTATGATTTACAGTATTTAGTAGTAAACGTCATTTTCCACAGACCATGCTGGGCTACCGTAAGTTACTGTTGGACGGAAAATTTGTTTGTAGTAGGTATTTGCAAGGGATTCCATATATCAAACTTCTTTTGATTATGCTAGATGTTTCGACGGTTACGGTTAGATGTACTAGAATTACACAACTTGATACCAACAAATATTTCATTTAATCGAAAAATTATAGTTGAAAATTGATTCAAAAATAGGATTTGGATATAATAAAACAAAACATCAAAGGTTTTGGAAACAACAACTATAACGAAAAATTACTAAGAAGAAAAACAGAGTGTAGAAATGATTAGCCAGAAACTTCTCTCGATTTTTTTCTTCTGAATTTTTTTAATTTTATCGAAACCTCCGCAAGTTTCTACTACTCCAACAGAATCTTAATTTTTTTGGTTCGATTTGTTTATGAGGTCCTATAAATGTTTGTTCAAGTTAATTTTAGTATCTAATAGGGTGATTCCTAGGTACTATTTTTAATTCAGTTGTTGATTTTGAGATTTTTTTGGGGGTCGTTTCCTGGAGGAAATTATGCCTTCGGTTTTCGGGATGTTTAGGTTGAATGATCAGTGTCATTTGCTTATTCGACTGAATTTATTCTAAGCTCGCAGTTTTTTGGAATGTCAATAATATAACTATTAAATAATTAGGGGTTTAGCTTTTATTAATTTCTAGGAGAGATGATCAAATATCTGTTTGATCAAATTTTGCGAGTAACGCTACTTTTTCAAACACTTTTTCCAAGTCTAGTACGAACAAACCTGTTGATTGTCTTCTCCTGGGTTGTTCCAACAGGTCGAAAAACCGTTATTGTGCAGTAGATAAACATACCATTAGAGACGTAACGTTTGTGTTCCAAGCGAACTTTGACAGTTCATAGAGTCGGATTCGTCTTACAAGGAGAAGCAATTGGACTGACATGCGCTCTTCCGCTATGTACGTTTCGCACACGGTGGATGAAACCTATACTTTGGTTTTAATCAATCACAACACGTGAATAATAACCGCATATGCATAAGACCGTTTCAACAACGGTCTCTTTTGAGATAGACTTTGGATGGCAAAAAGTTAACACAACATATAAACTCGATCAAAGCAATTATGATGCGGTGTTGTTGAAATAATGGCTAAAGATACAGGGTGATTCACATTTATGTTAAAATCTCTCGGGTGGTGATTCCTTGGATAAAAATTAGAAAAAATATATTCCTATAAACATGGGTTCGGAAATGCTTCGTTAGGGAGCTATTTCAACTCAAATAGCGACCCAAGATATGTTATTTTTGTTAATAAAAAAGTTATTTTAAGAGGTATTACTTTGAAAAATTGGCAATTGTTTTCTGATATTAGGGTGCATATTCTAGTCCATTAAAAGAGTTTAAAAAAGTTTTCGGAGATAGTAAAGTCGAGGATGACTACCATTATTTTAATCATAACAATTATCCCTCTAAGTTCTTGGAAATTTTAACTTTACTAAAATAATCCCTGCTCAATTCTCCACAGAAAAGTTCTCTTGACTCAGGTCACCAATGTTCTTCGTTTTCTTGTATTTACAAGAAAACGAAGAACATTGGCATTTGCCTATTTTATTCCACTACGTCGTGAACTCAAATTTTGATTTTTTAGAAAATCACAAAGTAGACGTGGAAATTGCCTAAGCTTGCCACCTGATGTGATTTTTTAAAAAGATAAATATCGTTTTTTAATATTTGTCACGCCTACTTTATGAATTTCTAGAAAATTAAAAAATTCGCATTATCAAGAAAATAAAGAACATTGGTGAAATGAGTCAAAAGACCATTTCTGTGAAGAAATGAGCAGGAATTATTATAGTAAAGTTAAAATCTCTAAAAAGTTAGAGGACAAAATGTTAGGCTTAAAATAATGGTAGTCATCCTTTACTATCCCGGAAAACTTTTTCAACTCTTTTAATGGACAAGAATATGCACCCTTATATCAGAAAATAATTGCCAAACTTTCAAAATAATAGCTCTTATAATAACTTTTTAATTACCAAAAATAACATTTCTTGCGTCCTTCTTTGAGTTAAAATATCTCCCTAAAGAAGCATTTCCGGACCCATGTTTATAGGAATATTTTTTCTTATTTTTATTCAAGGAATCGCCACCTGAGAGATTTTAACATAAATCCCCTGTATATGTTCGAGTATTCTGGATACTTGGTGAGCTGGGGAGTGATATTTTTTGAATACAAATTGACTATCAATTACTATTTTATTATCTAGTTTTTTATTACACTCTCCAGTATTTTGCTGATGGTCGGTATGGCTGGTTGCTTCTGTTTTGTTTTTGTTTGATATTAGGTGTTAGCACCCGAATAATAGTTGTGTTTTTTTACACACTTTTGCTCGAGCAAGTCTGAGCAAATCGATTGCTCAGTTGCTCAGTTAATTTTACCTTGTTCTTTTTACGCGCTCAATTCGAACTGATCTGAACAATTGCTTTCCCCTTTCCCCTAACTGCACTTGCTGTAAAGGGGGCTCAGTTACAATCATTTGCTCAGTTTACGATTTGTTATCTGTCATTTTGAATTTTCTAACCTCTAAAAATAAGCACTTTAAACAAAGTTTTCAAATCTGGTTTTGTAGATGCTAAATTTTACATGCAGTTGTTATATCACTGCATAAAACAATATCCTACAGTTGAACACAATGATGTTATTGAGACTATTTCAAAAAAACACAAGGATACTTGGACGTTTGAGAATACAACACCAAGGAAAAAGAAAAAAAGTTTGGCAGATTTTTATTGTATATATTCTTATAATTAATAGAATAAAATATTCATTTTCAAGTAAACTTTAAATTTAGTTTGACTCATCTACATGCTCCAGAAAGTGGAAAAATTTAATAAGGACTAGGGAAAAACAAATAATAAACAATAACCTTAAAATGACGCGTCCTGTCACTTGTCAAACGATTGAAATTTTATGCTGTTCTTTTTACTTGACTCTGCTCATTTAGAGCGTGTGATCAAATTGAACTGAACTGAGCTGAACTGAACAAAATGATGTAAAAAAAACACAACTAATGTAGACACACTTACATTTATAGACAAGTAGTTAAATTTGTAGCATACGTTGCAGATACTTTCGAACAATTCAATTTTTTATGGTGACATTTTGAGGACGAACTTATGGATTTCGTCGAGTCTGGGAGTTTTTTATTCTGAAGAGTATCGATTTTTTTGCTGATTTTTTTAGCTGCAGTGGTGATATTTATTGTGTTTGGGTTGTTGAGCTTTCCCTTTATGTTCTAAATTTGTTGAATGATTTATTGGTTTGTTTTGGAATAATTTAGAATTTCAGCGGAGGTGATTATTCGATTTTGTCTTTGACGGATAGATTTTAATTTTGTTCATCGAATATATTTCGTCGTTTATTGAGATTTTATGTTCGATTTGATTTTGGATATTGACTTTGGTTTTAAAAGTTAGGCTTCTATCAATTTCGTAAAAGGAATGGAAAGTAATCTGAGAGAATTTAGTTTTGCTATAAAATACAAGTCTAGAGTGACAAATTCTCTGGTATGCTCATCAGGGTGGCTTATTTGGTTTTCCTCTTTATCAAGAATTTTGAAAATTACTCTACCTGTAGTATTTGTAGAGGAGCAATTCCACTTGGGATGTTTATCATTGAAATGTCCACACATGATAAGTTGAATCTAACACTGAAGCTGGAAAATAAAAGTTTCGGGTGATATATTCTCTGGTAAGGTCATCACTGTGGCTTATTTGCTATTCCTCTTTATCAAGAATTTTGAAAATTACTCCACCTGTGGTATTTGTAGAGGAGGAATTCCACTTGGGATGCTTATCATTGAAATCCAAGATAAGTTTAATGTAACACCGAAGCTGGAAAATAGAAGTCTGGGGTGATATATTCTCTGGTAAGCTCATTAGAGTGGCTTATTTGGTATTCTTCCTTATCAAGTACTTTGAATATTAGTCGACATGCAGCCTGCAATGTTTATAGAGTAGCAATTCTACATACTTGAGATGCATATCATTGAAATCTCCTTGTAGTTATAGACATGATTCTTGATTGGCAGTGCAGAAATGTGTGTACTCGTTCAATATCACATCACAGAAAATTGATCTTTTTGCGATGATTGCGACAGAAGACTTTCCTTCTGGCAAGTTTTTCCGAACTATAAAATAATAATTTACTGAAGTGATTATAATTTTATTTATAATAAGCCTATTGTTGAGTTAAATGTACTTTTTTTAATTGATGGGAATTGGAACTAAAAAAGAACTAAATGGGAAGCCTTAAAAAGGAAACTGATGGGTAAAACCATCTCCTATATTCGTATGTTTCCGCCACAAACACAATTACTGAGCCAATTACAATGGCGAATATTAAAACCAGAAATCAAAGCGTAATTTTACGATTAAGATAATACTGTTATGGCCTTGTATCTATCTAGTAATCCATTAGTGAGTAGTCCCTTTGTGTATGAGCGAGCATGACCACGTTTGTTGTTTTCCTCCACCCCGTTTATTCAAGGGTTGTTGGTTCTGGTTGGTACACCACGAATAGATCAAAGACAACATTGTCTGCTCTTGGGCACGCCATGCGTGAAGAATTTTAATGCAGTCATAATTGCTTTGCAATAACAGTTTCACTGAAAGCACACCCGAAACGTGCAAATGCAAAGTTTAAAAAATTAACCAAATTTATAATTCGCTATTTTATATTGTAATACAGGTTTTATTTTATTTTAACCATTTATTTTATAATAAATTATAATATACTCCAAAAAAAGTACGTAAAGTATCATATCCAAAAAAACAATTTTTGTACTTTATGTTTCATGTAACACTTAAATAAAACTTTTATTTCATGATGGATAATGAAAAGTTTTACATTTCATAGTGCATTTGCGAGAAGTATTCATACTTTTATGCACGTAACGATAGCAAAAGGAAAGCAAAAATTGGAAAGATAAAAGTTGCGTTGAAAACTAACGTTCGTTTCCTCTTTTAACTTCTTCGACAAACCGATATCAGCACTTGTGCAATGCGAAACAAAATCAAATTATTGCTGATTGGATGAGTCCCGTTCCATAATAATCAAATTGCAATCAGTACAAATGATACTAACAAAAACATGCTTGTAAATAATAAATATTGTATATTATAAATTAGGTAATCAAATAATATTGTATGCAGTAGGCAATTTGTTAAAATATAGAGGTAGCTTCTTGTTGAATTCTCATATTTGTGGTTATATTTATTATTTATTATAAAAACGTATGCCAGTAAACAAATTTCGTTCCAATAAAGTACCAAGTGTATATTTAAGTGTGAATAGATTTATGAGGTTTGACCTATTTCTCAAGAGAATTGAAAATTTTCGTAGGACATGTCGTATTCGGGGCACACGTCGCGAAACGCCCCTTATCTTAGTGAATAAAACATTAGCTGCTTACAACAAATACAAATAAAGTAGTATCTAAACTAAAAAGAGCAACAATCGCGCCGGGTGGAAAACCAATAAAATTCTGGCCTCACGTAATGCAATTTGGCAAGAAAAGGTCCAATTATGAAACCATGTATCGTATTACCTTTTTTTTCGGAACGCAATGAAACGGTTGTAAGTGTTTGTTTAGGGAAGCAATTAAAGGAGCTCCGGTTGGCTGATTGTTGTGTGTGTCTTGCACTTTTGTATATGAGGTCCTGGCTGGCCAGTTCCTGCCTTTCTTACTATACTTGACGCTCTACCACCAGGATATATTCCAGTCACGTTATTTCTCATTATTTACTCTAAGGCCAAACTATATTACAACTTTTTCCCATTCAACAATATCATGTTGTGTTTTCTCCACGATGGCGATGCTTCGAATCAATACCAGTTTCACAGTAAACTATCTCATGTCAGCACTTTTATTTTTAACCATTAACTTTTAATTCAAACACTATTTCAATATATACAGGGTGGTGATAAAGTTTGGAACCAAGGTCATAACTTCCGTAAAAAATTTTTTTGTAAAAATCGTTCGGACAGGTCAATTTTTGTTTTAAAAATGCCATCTTTTGGAATGAAAAAAATATTCATGACGTCACTGATAACTTCACTATGACGTCATCATCAATTTTTTTAAATGGAAACCCCTACTTTTTTTACACATTTGTCATAGACCTTTTTATCATATTAATGATCTAATTTTTAATGAACTATTTTTGGAAAAAAAAATAAATTTACTCAAAAAAAAAATTATTAATTCTCAATGAAAATATGGCAAGAAAAATAAATTAAACTAATTTTTAGTTTAAAAATAACTAATTATTATTGAAAATATTCGAATTGTTCTTCTTTACAGAATTGGAATTTTCTTAAAACTAATTTTAAATAACTTTTAATGAAAAAGGTAATTAAAATAAAATGTTTGAGTAATAATAAACTTTAAATAAAACTGTAATTTATTATAAATTTGAAAAAGCTTTTGATATTCAAAATTTTTTGAAATAAAAATTGCCTTTATAAAAGTGCTTTAGTTATTTTGTATGGCAAATAAAATTTTAAATCCATTTACCAATGCTTGAATAGCTTACTTCGTTTGTTTAATAATAATCTATAATTATTAAGTTTTGCGAAATTAAAAATGCCTCGTTTAAGCTAACGCGAAAGAATCGAAATTTTAATTATGGTAGGATACGGCGATAGAAAAAGAACCCATGAGGAAGCTTGTGCTTTGTTTAATGAGCAATATCCAAATAGACCGCAAATCTCAAGATCTACAGTAAGTAAGTTAGTTTGTTGGTTACCAAATTTGCAGAAACAGGATCTGTAGGAGATTTGCCTCGACAAGGACGGCCTCAAGTGAATGAAGAAACCAAATTAAATTTATTACTTGCGATTGAAGAAAATCCCAATATTTCAAAAGAGATATTTCAAGAAATAATAAAGTGGATCATTCATATGTCGCAAAATTTTTAAAAAAGGAAAAGTATCACCCATACAAAATAAAACTCATACAAGAGTTAAATGAAGATGATCCCGATCGCCGACTGCAATTTTGTGAAGAAATGATGGCGCGATGTGATCAAAATCCAAATTTTTTAAGTAGTATAATTTTCTCCGATGAAGCTACCTTTCAATTGAATGGATCAGTGAATCGACATAATTGTAGGTATTGGTCACAGGAAAATCCTCATTGGGCCGTAGAATCCCATAGTCAAAGACAGGGAAAGTTAAATGTATGGGTGGGAATGATTGGCAGACGTTTTATAGGACCTTACTTTTTTAATGAAAACCTTACTGCCGAAAGATACTTGAATTTTTTGCGGACTGATTTGCTACCAGTTTTACTTCGTATTTTCCCCAATTATGAAAATCGCAACATTCCTAACCAAAACATTTGGTTTCAACAAGATGGGGCTCCTCCACACTTTGGCAGGGCGGTGCGAGAATTCCTTAACACCACGTTTCCAAACAAATGGATAGGTCGGAGGGGACCAATTGAGTGGCCTCCGCGATCTCCCGACCTAACGCCCTTAGATTTTTTTTGTGGGGACATTTAAAATCAAAAGTTTATTTCAATAGACCTAATAATTTACAAGAATTGGAGCTTAGAATTAGGATGGAATTGCAACAAATTGACGAAGAAGCTATTAACAATAGTATTCAGAGTGTCTACGCTCGAATGGGACAATGCCAAATGGTCAATGGGGAACAATTTGAACATTTTCGTTAAAATTTGTTACTTGTAAATTAAAAATTTACTTTTTTTTTGTAATATTTCCATTGAGAATTAATAATTTTTTTTTGAGTAAATTTATTTTTGTTTTTAAAAATGGTTGAAATTTTTTTAAATTTTTTTATGTGATCAATAATACGATAAAAAGGTCTATGAAAAATGTGTAAAAAAAGTAGGGGTTTCCATTTAAAAAAATTTTTTTACGGAAGTTATGACCTTGGTTCCAAACTTTATCACCACCCTGTATGTGTATATTACAACTAACCTCCTAACTTGCGAAGATTTTCATATTTTATAGATTTAATAAAAGAACTGCTAACTAAATTACATAATAAAATTCGGATGAGTAATTCTAAATATTTTTTCATTCACCTCGAAAACATTTATAAAAAAACTTTTTGTAATTATTTTAATTTGATTTAGATTTAAAAAACGTAATTTATTTTTACCCTGTGGCAGTGCAAAATAATATATAACTTACAACGTAAAAAACAAGCACAAAGAGCATAATTAATTTATATCCGACGTCAGGCTTGTTATCATCAATCTTTGAAACCGTTTGTCTTTCACTTTTGACCGCGCTCAGAAAAGCGGTCCCAACTGTCCGAGCAACCTTTTCCCCCTTCTGGAAACTTTTGTTTTCCCACGAAATTTATATCAAAAAACTCCCCGTTAAAACACAACACGTGTAGCAAAATTTGATTAATTTAAGCGAAAGAATAAGAAAATTAAGTAAAGACGAGCGTTATTTCACTCCTTTAAGGACATTATCGTAAATCCGAAGTATCTCGTAGCGCTGAACTGTCGTTACAGGTTTACGATGGATGGATTATGGAGGCCTCCAAGGGATATGTCGCTTATAAATTCTCATAGTTTTTCGCCAAATTTATCATCCACACTCGTAATTAAATTAACAGAAACTTAAGAAAACTTTAAAATTTGAAGCGAAAATGAGTAATTAAATAGGGTGTCGATTAGCAGCTACTAGTTCAAAAGAAGATCCGAAAAGTAATTAGGCTACAATCTGTTCACTGGCGTTATTTTTTATTGTGAAAAATTGGACAAGGGATTCTTGCATCATTGGGCTTAATGTCCCCATTATCACATTTAAATCACTTTGATGGCCGTTTATTCATTGATTCATAAGAAGCGTAACGGTTTGAAATTAAAATTTACATCCGATATTTACATTTGAACGCTGCGTTGAACACCAACACCGATTTAATCTTACCCTCATAATTTAACTTTGAGGATCTAGTAATTTCTATTCAAACGTGTTGATGCACTATTTTTGCATAATTACTGTTATTAATTTAATTAATCTTCACTAAATTTCAATAAAATACTTCTGACATTATTATTTATTTTTGGAGGAAGTTTAATAAAATTTATAACTCTTTGAGTTTTGCTACTTCTATAAGTTTTCAAAAAGTTTAAATTTACTTAGTTCACCTATA
Organism: Stenus bimaculatus; assembly: GCA_963971135.1. Classification (NCBI taxonomy): domain Eukaryota; kingdom Metazoa; phylum Arthropoda; class Insecta; order Coleoptera; family Staphylinidae; genus Stenus; species Stenus bimaculatus. The sequence goes on along the minus strand of OZ020183.1, from coordinate 40,344,158 downwards.
CTAAAAAAAGCTATTCCAAATGTTTTAATTAAAAATAAATCTTCTTTAATATTACTTACAAGTCGTTTAACCAATTTACATGCTCACCAAGCACTATAATTTACAAAAATTATCTTGGTGCCCCAAAAATGTTACATATTCTCAGATGTTCCGAATCTTGGAGGAAAATTAATTAAATTTATTAGAAATTAATATTGTTATTAAGATTTGCTTAATATCTATTACAAATTGTAATATTTACGACAAAGCCTGAGGATAAACTTCATTTCCAGTTAATTTTGGAGGGCTTGGTATTCGTCAGGCAGCGGCACTAGCACCTCAGACATATTTGACTTCAGTTTATACTGTTTCTTAATTATTGATTTCAATAAAAAATTATAAAGGAATATGTGATTTCTGAACCATTAGATTTATATAAAATAAAATCTCGATTACCAATTGCAAAGTCTCCAAAAGTTAAAAAGGAATGGGATCTTCCAATTATTACCAAAATTTATGAAAATTTCATTTCATCTTCTTCAATTAGAATTATTGCAAATACAAGCTTAATACTATTTTAGAACCACCAAACCCAGCAAGGGAAGATGAAACACGATTTGTGCTGAAACCTTAGTACATCTTAATACATTCGCAAAAAGGTGTACGAAGGGCAACTATGACAGATGAAAGCAAAAAGATTTTAAAATGTCTGTATTAAAAACATACTTATGTTCATTTTTGTTTCTTTAGCTTTTAAATCTATTGGAATCAAAAAAAATGTCAATTCAATTAGAAAAAATAGTTGACCTAACTGGAGAAAGAAGATCTATTGAATTTGTTAAAAAAATATATCTTTAGAAATACAACAAAGAGAAAATCCTGCTTCTCAATTAAATACTCTTCCATCTTCTAGTAGTTTGGATGACATATTTTACATTTCTAATGATAAAAATAATTCTATATTCAATAAGAACTACTAAAGAAAATAATGAAATAATGTCAGTGATATCGAAGGTAGTATTGAAATAAATCTCTTCAACACAATTACAAGAAAAGTGTATAGTAGAAAGTAAAAGGAGTAATTCTTGGGTTTCAAGATAGGGATAATGAGAACAAGGATCCATCCAAGATTATAGCAACACCACCTTTATAAAAAATTCGACCAATACTGAAATTTGTTCTCAGAAGACTCCAATAGAATATGAAACTTTTAGTATTCCTTCAAACAGGAAGAATATGCATTAGGAGAAAGTACTTAATAACTGTACTAGTCTAACCATTCAAATGGGACCAAATGGAAAGTATGGTAAATAAGTTTTTCAAGAAACAGAAATTTAACTAGTGATATTGAAGGTAGTTCTGAAATAATTCAGATCAACACTATTATAGGAAAAGGACAAAAAGCAGAAGATGTAATTTTTGGTATTCAGGATAGGGATAATAAGAACAAGGAATCATCCATGATTGTACCAATATCACCAATTTCCCAAAAATCGACTAACACTGAATTTTGTTCTCAACGGAATCCAATGTAATATGAAACATTTACTATTCCTTCCAACGGGAAGAATTTAGATTTTGAGAAAGTACTTAATAACTGTATTAGTCTAATCAATTGAATAGAACCAAATAGAAGATATGGTAAATAAAAGTTTTTCAAGAAACGCAGACTTAACTAATGATATTGAAGGTAGTTTTGAAATAAATTTAATCAACACGACTTCAGAAAAACGGCAAAAAGTAAAAGAAGCAATTCTTGGTATTCATGATTGGGATAATGAGAACAAGGAACTATCCAAGATTGTAGCAACATCACCGATTTCCCAAAATTCGAGTATCACTGAAATTTGTTCTCGTAGGAATCCAATGGAATATGAAACTTTTAGTATTCCTTCAAACATGAAGAATTTGGATTATAAGTAAGTACTTAATAACTTTACTGGTCTAATCACTATCTCTCTAATATAAAAAAGCAACTTATTCGTATGCAAGTGACATCAACAAAGTTTCCGGAATGAAAGAGGATTCTTCGGGTAGTATTGTGAATAGAACATCTTCAAAATTTAAAATTCAACGTTTTGGATCATATATTATAGCCTACTCACTACTCACAGCAGGATGCTCAAAAACTCCTCACGTGTCTATTAGAAAGTTTACATGAACACATGAATAAAGACCAAACCAGTGCCCATTCTGACTAAAATTGATAAAAAATAATTGATTCAGAAAATCCAACAGACTTTTGGCAAAGACGTTTAAGAGATTGTAGATGTTTTGTTGGGCAATCGAAGTCAACTTTAAAATTCACTCATATCAATAAAATTTGATGCATTGTAGGACCTTTCCCAAAAAATCAAAAACAGTCCCCTTTAAAAAATGCCAGTGCCTCGGCAGCTTTACCAGAAAGGAAATCTTGGATAGTGATGAGAAGCCTATATGTTCAAATTACAAAAAGGGAAGAAAATCTACAAAGTTCTTTAAGTTCTCTAAAATTTTGGATCTGAAAAGATTTTTAACAAATAGGTATACAGGGTGTTCCGTTTATGGTTCACCAAACATCAGGGTTAAAAAACCAAAGCAATTTCGTCAACACAAAACCAAAAAAAGTAGGGGTCTATCTCTTTTAGTTTAGGAGTTACAACGTTTTGAATTTTAGGTCGAACGTCAGTACATCTCTAATAATAATAATTTATCCAATGTGTCTAGAGATTAAAAACAATGATAACTGAATAGCTAAGACTATCCTCTTTCAATAAGTAAGACAGTAATACAGAAATATTTAATAAAGCAATGAAAAAAAAAATCGCAAAGATTAAAAAATTAAAAAAATATATTTTTTTTTTTAGATTTTTCAAAATTTCTCGTAGATAAGACCCATTAAGGATGTATTTATTTAAAGTTTTCTGAAACTTCATCATATTCCCTACAAATCAGGGAAGATTTTGAAATAATAGCTATTTTCTTGTACTTACTAAAGCCTTTTGAAGTTACTATTATGAGAAGTAATACTCATAGTAAGTAATACTGGGCATAGTTAGTCAAGTATGTTGTAGTTGACACCTGATGAAATGCTAAGAATTTTTAACTGTTTGCCCGGACTATTACAAAATTACAAGCCTTGTAGTTTACGTTGTACTCTAAGATTATATGTCATAATGAATCAACAATTCCAAATTAACAATACTCACATCGCTGCTATTCATTTTGTATATGGATTCTGAATGGAAATTCCCGTACTGCTCTTCACGAGTACCGAAAACGATATCCAACAAGAGATACACCCCACTACCAGACATTTACCGATTTTCACCGCAGACTTAGTGTGTACGGGATCTTTAGAAGATTTGAACAACCTTTGAGGATCATTGGACCACGAGTCGAAGAAATGGTATCGGAAGAATTTTTTCGTAATCCTACCATCAGAATTCGACGAATTTCCGTCCGGTTTGGCGGATTCTTCAGAGGGAAAGACTGCATCCCTATCATTTACGTCGAGTACAGGATCTACACGAACCATATGTTTGTTCCGTTCTATCTTTTGTACATGGACACTGAGGAAGATCCGACGTAATACAGAATTCTTAAAAAATATCATGTGGACTGACGAAGCAAGTTTCACCGGTAAGGGTATTACAAATTTAAGAAATCTTCACACATGTAGCATAAAAAATCCTGCAACATTCAGCCTGCTGGGTTTCAAAGAGAGTTCTCAGTGAATGTTTGGACCGCCATCATTGAAAAATAACTTATTTGTCCAATTGAGCTACCAGATAAGTTAAATGGTCCTAGATTTCTACAATTCTTGCAAAATGAGTTCCGTGATTCTTTGGACGATCTGCCAGATGAGACATGTGGCTGCAACTAGATGGTTGTCCTGCACATTTTGCTAGAGTGGTAAGACATTATTTGCACCATCATTATCATCATTGGATAGGTCGGGGTGGCCCAATAGTATATCCACCCTGATCTCCAGATCTTACACCACTAGAGTTTTTTATTAGGCATGATGAAGCAAAAGGTGTACGTGCTACATGGTCAGTAAGCTTTAGGGGCACGCCTTACCTTCAAAATAAAGGTGGTCACTTTGAAAACCTTCTTAATTATTTGGAATTTCGACATGAATTTCACTTACTTTTCATGCGTGTCCACCTGTCGATCGTAAAAAACTGTACTCAGGATACATCTTTTAAGAGTAACTTTAAAAGTCTTTAGTAAGTGAAAGAAAAGAGCTATGATTTCAAAATCTTCGCTGATTTATTGGGAATATGATGGAGTTTAATAACACTTATACAATATATACAATCTTAATGGATCTTATCTTGGAGCCATTTTGAAAAAAGTGACAATTTTTTTTAGTTGATGATTTTAGCTATTTAGTGATAATTTAGTGATAATTTTTTTAATCTCTAGGCACATTGGCATTAGCGACTTTCGACAAAAATCATTGACCTAAAATTCAAAATGCTGTAACTCCTAAACTAAAAGAGATACTCCTCTAATTTTTTAGTTTTTTGTCGATGAAACCCTGAGGTTTGGTGAACCATTAACGGAACACCCTATAGAAGAAAATGATGATTTTTTTTCCTCTGGAAAGACTAGATTTGACATAATTACGGTAACGGACTTTATATGTATATAATATCGATATAATTTATGGTCATTACACTGTTTATAGTAATAAGGCTTATATACTTTTTTATCAGTTTGTAGGAAAATTGTTGAATATTTGATCGGTGTTTTAGCATTAGTAATATTTTTGTAATTGTTTTTATTTATTTCATTTATTTATTTTAAATCTCAATCAAAATAATAAATATTATGGTAGAATTGTGTCAAGTAGGAACGTCCAGTTAGATTGTTGTTTATCCTTATTACTTGTAAACAACATAGTGCTAATTGATTGACATTTTCTTTTACTTGGCTTGACACTTATTTACAAGATATCAACTTAATAAGAATCGACGTCTTTACATGGCTATGATATTTCAGGTAAAAAAAGTAAAGCAAATACCAGGAAAAATTGGGGTTTTAGTATTTTTGTTTTTCTTGTGTTAATTAAATTGTTATCACATATGTGTTGAAAAAATATGTAATAAAAACATAAAGTGTCAAGCTGAAAATTTGTATGGTTTTATTAATTTGTGAAGGTAAAGTTTTTAATTTAATTTTTTAGCTTGTCAGTAAGTTTGAACTTGGGTAAATTAAATTTGAAGCTAATTTAAATTGAATAAATCTCACAATTTCGTCACACTTTTTTAGTTAATAAAGTAAATAGCATTTCAAACCACGTAGATCAGCGAAACGTAAAAAGTATAAGGGTTGGGAAGAGTCCAATAACTCTGATATGAAATGAAGCGAAAGGGTCTACTTGGACTGGTTATATTTGGTAATCAGGGCTGGTATTTGTCATGTAAAAAGCAAACAGCGCTCACGTCTGCAGGTCAATATTAGTTAAGCAAATCCTCGGACATTTCCACTTTGATCAATCAACTGCCCTTTTACCCCCATTTCCCAGCCCTGATAATCTAAGACAGCTAACTGATGAGTCACTTGTCGAAATTTATGTTAAGATCGTATACGTTACATGACTAGTATATTGCGAAGAGGAGGGTCAAGTACGTCATGATTTGCTCGTTAAGTCTTTTGTTTCCCTCCTTATATTTGGGATGTTTAAACATATACGCTGAAATTTATCTCTTGCGAAGATTGTAGAAAAGCGACACAAAACAGGAAAAAAGACAGTAAAATATAAATGCGGAAAGAACTTGGGAATGCTAATGGCATTACATTTATCGAGAAAAGAGATACATTCATCCAAAACACATAAAAAATATATATGTTCCCGAACGTACGAGAAAAAAATCTATCTGCTGCGCATTCAAATGTACAGTTATAGCTCCATTTGGGCTGCTTTGTGTGTACCCGGTGGGTCCATTAGGCATAAACAGGCGACTTTAAATAAAATCGCTTTATTAAATATGCTGGGTGAGTAAAACGTGACAAATAGTGCTTTGAAATAAATAGAGGACTTTACCCTACGGGAAAGCCCTAGATTTAATTTTCTCTGCATGTACCCACACATCTTCGCGCAGATGCAACACTTTGTCCACATTTTTCGTACAAGCGAACAGGCGCAATATATTCATATTAAAATTTTTCCATATCTCTCTACACGTTTCACTACTTACTTTACTCCAAATTATATTACATTTACATTTAAATTTAAATTTTATAGCTTAGTAAAAATCAAATCATAAACCAAAGCTATATAACTATTTTTAAATCACCTGCTAACAAAACTATAATCTTTTCTTGTTTAAAGCTGACTAAAGTTATTTGAGAATTTATTTTAAAATATCACTGTCATGGTCATTTTTTTAAATTTTAATCATAATAAAATCCTTGTAGATATTTGAATTACTTCATTTCAAAACGTTTAGAAATATTATCTACTTTATAAATTTTAAACGACTGCATATTTACGGATACCTTTTACATAAACCTTCATTCAAGATTTTAAAGGATCTTCAGACTGGGAAATTTAGTTTACATCAATCAAGAGGCCAGGGACGTTTTTCGATGAGATTTATCATACATTTCCTTGAAAGCTCTTCAGGCCTTGATATCACTGAATGGTGACATTCGCCAAATATCGAATAATGTTGGTATATCAAGCTTTAACAAAAAAAAATTAAAATAACAAAACGCGTAGAGCTTTTACGCCATGACTTTTCAAATTTGTTCCTATAATTCTAAAATTTGGTATATTTATAAAATAATTATTATTTTATAAAAATCTTCGTTTTTCCAAAAAACTGGGTCAAGTATTTAGATACTACACCTTTTCCCTTTTCCAATTGTATTTCAGAAAGCATCAATTTCAGATAATTTAATAAGATTTCAGAAACCATCGATTGTATTTCAATATCATCAATTGGATTTCAGAGAGGATTAATTGTGTTTTAGAAAACATCAATTGTATTTGAGAAAAATCAATATAATTTCAGAATGGACGAAGTGACCAGATGTCTTCCTCATTTTTTTACAGTTCATCGAAAATGTATGCTTGGAATGTATTCATCAATATTAAACCCAATTGAAATAATTTGTTATATGACTAAAGCAGCATTGTCAAAAGACAACTTCGGAATTTTCCTCTTATGGCTCCTGCTATCATAGAGCAAATGTTGGTTTACTTAGAAACACTTATTGATGAATAGAAGCCAAAAATGGAATTATTGGAGGTGATTGTGCTCGTGTAGCACAATCCAATCCAATAGATTATGGAGCTGCTTTAAGAAGATACTCGGCGAAATATTTGAAAAGCGTACTTTTCGCTAGTAAAAATTGATTTTTGGGCATTTTTAATCAAAAATTTAACAAAAACGATGCCTAGTGCCATTCAAATTAAATTTAGTTTTCATATAGAATTTTTGTTTTTCATGTAGAGTCTATGGTAGGGGTGTACTTTTTGAACATTGATAAAAAAATGCGTTTTTATTTTTATTCAAAAAGTACGCCCCTATCATAGACTTTACATGAAAAACAACAATTCCATATGAAAACTAAATTCAATTTGAATGGCACTAGGCATCGTTTTTGTTAATTTTTTTATTAAAAATGGCCAAAAATCAATTTTTACTAGCGAAAAGTACGCTTTTTAAACATTTCGCCGACTATCTTCTTAACACTAGAAGACATGACTTTACAGGCTAACATATCATAATCCAAAATTTCTGAGGTAAAATTTACTTTGAATGAAAAACAAAGATTCTCTCTGAAATATAAATCGTACTTTCTAAAATTTAATGGACGAATTCTGATTTTCAAATGATGCTTTCTGAAATATAATTGATGATTCAGAAATACAATTGATGCTTTCTGAAATATAATTGAAATAGGTGTAGAAGCCTACAAGTACTTGGAATTTATATTTTTATATTTAAAAAAAATAATTCATAAGCTATAGTTTAAATCTAGTAATAATCCTATTAAATTTGACAAAATTATGGGCAATCTAACGAACAAATCCTAGGAAACTGACTTTTTTGTACCTAAAAATCGTCATTCTAAACAATGTCTAAAAAATCTCCACGGATCCGACTGCTGAATTTTAGAAGAAGCTAAAGGTCAAAAAAAACTTTTCGACAAAAATATTTATTAGAAAATATGTAGCTCATAAAATTTATGTTAGCTACTGAGAAGAAGGATAAGAGTGTGATAAAACCAACATCAAGATTATCTTGTGAATCTCCACATCTACTGACACTTTTTGATGAATTAGGACTGCGAAAAAGTAAAAAAATAATTTTTTACGATTATTTTTCATGTCATTCCTTTCAGGATTAGCACGTCGAGCATGGTTGGCTTAGTCTATAAATTGTTTCAGAATTTTGGAGGCAAACTCAGTAATTAAAGCTAAATGTTGAAGATCCATGATTAGGAGTTACAAATATTTTCTATAAAAAGAAAAAATGAAACTGCTAATAGGTTTGTTTCGACTGCTAGAAAAACCGTACATTGGTGATCATGGTCATGCGCAATGGACAAAACGCGTCATCAGAGACGTGACCATACGTAGTCCAAATCTACGTTCTAACCAAACTTACGTGGTAGTTCATGGAATCGTGTTTGGTATCATCATTTCAGTACATGCTAAAAATTTTTATTCCTCCGTAATCAGCAGGCCGAAATCTGTACACGTAGCCTAGCTATATGAAATTCAAATATTTTGGAAAAAAAATATGGTTTTTGGAAAGTTTTACGATATTTTAAAATCCTGTATTTTAAAAAGTATGAATTGGATGGCGCTAATATTGCTTGAATCAATAGCTATAAGATAGAGTCAATAAAAATTCAAAACTTTGCATTCTCTATGATTCTTTTGGGGCTACAAAAATAGGTGTAACTTCTAAATTACTGGTCGTAGAGCAAAAATATTTATTTCTCCGTAATTACAAGACCTAAATCTTTAACCAATGAGTTGTATGAAATTCAAGTATTTTAAAAGAAAAATAATTTTTGGAAATTCTGCAGAAAAATTTATTGCATGGGACTAGAAAGATGGTCGTAACTCTTTTATAGGAAATTTCACAAACAACAAATTTTATAATAAATTATTTTGTCGAAAATTTATTTAATAGTTTGGTCAATAAAATTTTAGCATGTGTGGGAACGACATTATTTAGATTGATACGTATACACACAAAAAACCATCTTTCTGTAAATTTTTCCGGAGAAGAATCCTTATTTGACTATAATTTAATGAATTATTTTAGTATTTAACTTAATATAATATACTAGGATAAATTATTTAATTATGTCATTCGTTTGTAGCATTAAAACTAGGAACTAATATTAAATAAGTTTTATCCCTGCCTTATTGTGAAATAAAACATTGAGTTGCTTCTGGAATTGTTCAATACTTGAAAATACTTGTATGTATTAATATTTATAAGGCGGAAAAGAGTGTTGAAGAAATTTCAATTTGTTGGAGTTGGGATAAATAAAACGCAGTTGAGGAACCGCAACCATTTCTTACAATGCATAATAAATGAGTGCTGGATGTGATGCAATTAAAACATTCTATGCAATAAAGTTTGGAAGTTTCGTAGAAGTTTTTAATCAAAGCGAAACCAGATTCAATTTTGGACGGCACGTTTTGGATCGAAGGACCATTGTGTCTCTCTGGATATGCTTACCTTCTTAAAATATTACGTTCTCATAAAATTATACTTAATTGGTGAATTGGCTGAAATTAATGAAATAATGTAGTTTCAAAATTTAGTGGTGGACGAGAGAATTAATAAAGGCCACACATATTTTATTATACATTGTGGAGATTTGATTTGGAACATAAGTTCCATTAAAGCTCGCGTTCATGCGGTCCTATTGTAAGTAAAATGGCCTTTCATGCAACAGATTTATGACTTCAATGAACTAACTCTCCCTCATTATTCAAGTTTTACTTTGTAAAATGATAGATGGTTTTAGTAAAACTTGGAAAGCTCTTTGGTGCTTGTGTAATACCAAAACAACCGCGTCGGACAATTTAATTGTTTTCTGGCCGAAAGCTACTTACGTACAACCGCGTCGTTTTAACCACCTCCAGCACTTTGTGCGTTATTAATATTAGACTTTTATCATTTATTTGTTTCGGTAATTTATGTGCACCTACTTTATCAACCAAGTTTTGTTCCTTCAGAGCTCACAATAAGTTGAAAACTCATCTCAAATACGTTTGGGGCGTTTGTATCTTTGTTGCAATTTATATTAAAGTTTGGGTTTTAGTACTAATGGACGCACAAATTATCGTTGTCATATAACCACCATCTAGCACTTTCGTGCTAGCACCATCGTGTCAGGTCGACTTATAGTCTTATTTAAATTAAGATAAAACCCAATCTTACAAATCCGTTAAAAAAACTTATTTTTTCTTCTAAACTATTTTATAAAAGGTAAACTCATTTTACCAGAATAGAAAAAAGGTACAATTAAAAAAAAATGTAGAATTAAAATTAAAATTGGATAATTTACTGGTGAAACTTAGAAATTCCAGGAGTCAGAAATCGACGTTTGTGGATGGATCTAATTACAATGATTGGAAATTTTGGATCAAAAATTTGTTGTGGACTGTAGTCTATGGACTTGTATTGAGAAGAAGTTGAAAATATTGATGGTGATCTTTCAGTAAATCCACCTGTGGAAGCTATAACAAAAAAGACAGTGAAAGCCAAAGAAGCTTGGAATGGCATTTGAAGATAACTACAGTGTGTGATTGGTTAGTTTATATTCGAAACTATTTAAGATACCATTTGAAAATTATAAATATTTACAAGTTTGTGTTGATCAAATTTGATTGATTACTGATCAATTAGAAAGTATTGGAGAGACATTTAAGGATAAAGTAATCTTGGGTGCACAAGGAGGAAATCAAGAAACTACAGTTGAATTTGTAAAGTTGTTATTAATTCAAGAGAATGTTAATAATATTATTATAAAGAATAATAGCTTTGAAGATTGCATTAATGCAAAATTGTCCCTGGCCAGGGTTCGAACTTGGAATCTCCAAAATGGCATGTTCGGTGTGATAATCTAGTGTTATTAATTGCCTAAAAAATAATGTCAATAATAAAAATTGCGAATCAGAATCTGCATTTTATGTAAATAAATTTTAAGAAATATTTAAAAGAATAATATGTCTAATCAAAAGTCAAATAATACCATAATAAAACTAATTTTGTAGCTATATGCGTCATTACTAAAAAGCAGAATATGAATTGGTATTTCGATTCTGGTGCTTCAACTCGATATACAACAAAGATTGGTTGGAAAACTATACCAAAAAATCAAGTTTTAATATTGGAATTGCAAATGGTTTATATTTAAATTACAATGGAGTGGGAATATCTCAATATCTTTAAAAGATTAGAATACCTAAGTAGTATGCATATACCTTATTTATAGTGCAATACAAATATGTAGGTCTTTACAGGAAAAATCTGCAAAGTTCTGTAAGAACTTACAGTTTTGTACAATTCTGTGCAAATCTATAAGCATTTACAGGCAGTATCTGTAAGGTTTATTATATGGGTTGCAATGGAGGGTTTCCAGGGTTACCTTACAAATATCTCATGTAAGGGGGTTTGCACAGAATCTACCTATAATGCTAAATTAACTTGCTATAAATAAATTGACAAGATTTGGAGGAACTATTTTATTTTCTGGGGATGGTCAAAATAGTAAATTAAAGAATAGATGTTGTTGAAGATATGTCTTAGGAACTGCAACAAATATAAATGGGTTAAATACATTAGATTTATAGGTCGATTCTAGGCAAACCTGTAAGCGCCCGTACTTGTAAGATAACCATACAAACCGTCCATTACAACCCGCATGTAACAAACTTTACAGATATTTCCTATAAGGACTTATAGATTTGCACAGAATTGCAACATTAGCTAAAAGAACTTCTGATAATTTAGTTTATGTGACAGAAGACAATAAAATAAATTTTGATTTGCATAAACCTTAACAGTCAATCGATCCAAATTTTCCAAAAAAAAAAATTATCTACAGGTATACCTTTATTGAAAAACAACAATAATATATCAAAAATGTTTGTTAGAGTATAGGAAAAACGTTTATCTTTTAAATGCTCTGAGATGAAATATTTTTATGGTTTATTGGATTTAATACATTCTGATTTATGTGGTCTTATGAGTGAAAGTTCATTAGAAGGAGCAAGATATTTTCTGAGAATTATTGATGAAGAACAAATAATGGAAAGGAAGATTTCAGAGCATCTTCTTAGACGCCAACGATACATATTTCGTCGGAGATAATAACAGAGAAAAGAAAATCCATCCAACTTTTATGGAGCTTCTTTGCTGATAATAACTAAATGTATATACTTGTAGAGCATTCTGAAGATGGCTTGGAAGAGCCGAAACTAGTCTATTAATCTACGAAACTATAAAGTATATTATACAAACCAGCTTTGTTTTCTTAATTAATTAACATTGATAATTAATGTAAATCCATAGATGGCACGCGATTATGGGACGAAAAATTGTGTAAAATCATGAAATGCGGTATTAGTTGTACAGCCAATACTCAAGTTTCCTCCGTTAGATTTTCAATATTTTTTTAGATTTATAAGTTAAATTTATTAGGCTACAGTTTAGCGTATATTCACCTTCAGGAACATTGCACAGAATTAATTAGAGGGTCCAAAGTTAAGGTAGGTACTTGTAGATCATTACATTTTTTGTACAGTCTCGATTTTTTTCCATGCGCTAGAAATTAGAGCAATAACTTTAAATCATTTATAAAAAAATTATATAAAAATATTTTTCGCACTAGCTTATCTGGCTACACCCGCAAACTACTATATTTCCCGTTTAGAAATTCACTCTTTACAGAACTCTTGTTAACTGTACATGAACGATGGTACAAGATTCAAGCTTATTTATTAGGTTGAAGTAGTAAATACTACATGTAATCTTGAAAATAGCTACTTACCAAAGCACTTTAAAATAAGGCACCGGAAGAACTGTGGACTGGACAAAAATATAGTTTATCATATTTGGTCTACAAATCAAAGGAATGTATTTTCTTAGGTTATTTTGAAAACACAAATCGAGTGATAGATTTGAAAAAAATCTATTATTAGAGTTCATTTATTGAAAATATTTATCCAATGAGGAATACTTCAACAAAACTTTTCAGGAAAAGAATATAGCCGGAATTCGGAAAATATCTTTATTGCTTAACCACCTATGTCATTTGCTAACGTTTCGCACTTCAATCGAAAGCTTCAATCAAACCTAAGCAACAGGTCAAAAAATAGCGTTTTCAAAATTACTTGACAATTATAATACACGATTAACATGTATGAACACAGTTTAAAATTTTTTATACAAATCAGTGCGACCAAATTGTGGCTCTGCACAAACCGCATGTTAAGATGAACCATAATTCTTTTCCTGAAAAATTCGTTATCGGAAGCTATTTATTTTGACTTCAACAAAACTTTTAAAAATATTGGATAAAGTCAACCACATATTATAGAAAATGTGGTTGAAATGGAAGAATATAGATTATTTAATAATATTTTAGAAGATGAAGAATTAAATACAAGAAAAACTCATGTATCAAGTAACAATGAAGAGGATTTGCAAGAATGAAGATTTGGAAGAAAATTATAAAGAAGTACAAATTGAAAAAACACGCATTTGAATTCCAAATAGAAATATATTTAATGAAAATTTTATAACAAATTAAAGTTATTAAGGTATTGGATCATACATGAGAATACAAGAAGTAATAGATTCTGAAAACTGTGAAAATTGGAAGTGTGCAATGGAAGAGGAAATTTTATCACATCAAGAAAATTAAACTTAATTAGAATGGAGACATATTTATGTCGTTTGAAGAAAAAATAGAAAGTTTTATTCGGAGCAAATGAGTCTTTTTGTAGCTCGTACGCATTTGCTGACTCATCCTGCAAGCGCAGCGTACTCGCCACAAAAACTGTCACTTTTGCTAAACAGTACTATTAAACAGTACTATTAAAACAAATCACCCTTTTTGATAAAATTAATGTCATGCAATAAAAACCGATTTTATTTCGAAGGATAAATATTTAGGGACACAATATCTATTAACTGACAAACCCTTTTCGTAAAAAATATCGAGCACTCCTCTTTTGCGTGAGGAAAATTGCAGCCCTCATTTATAAACAATGTCTATGTAGATGTAATGGATAACCTGCTAAGGATTACACTTAATCACGCCCGGAAAAACGGATTTTTTTCTTATCCTGTTTATTGCGGCATGTGTAGTGTTATATGTTACAGCTAATGGGTTTTATGGAGTGTATGATCTACAACCTCATTTAAAAGAATAATTCATATTTTGTTTACTTTTTGCCCAGAGTTATTAAATAGCACATTAAAGTTAATTTTCATACGCTTTTAGCAGTATTGGGTTAAAACCTCTGTTGGATTTTTAATCATATGATGGAAAGCTTAGAGTGGTTAAAAATGTAATCACGTTTGTTTTAATTAAAAATGTAAGAGATTCGCTGATTTATTTTCAAATTATTTTTAATTTAATAAAAATATAGAATCTCATTTTTAATTAGTTTTTAAAAGCAAACTTATTTTCTTTTAATTACTTTACTTTAATTTTAGTTTTTTCGGTTATTAAGCGTATTACAGTTCTGCAGTTTTTTGAGTAGTTTTGAGTGATTTATACGGCGATTCATGAAGAGTTTTTTAACCAAAAATGGTGGTTAGAAACAGATTTCCTGTAACAAATTACTTACTAAAGTAATAGTGTTTTGGTTTTATTAAATTTATCATTTTTGAGTGGACATAAAAATTATTCAATTGTCTTTCTTAACAGTAAACCGGGTAAACAGTCTATATTTTAAGTCTGAAATATATCGTGTCGCCTTGGAAAGGATAGTAAATCAAACAGACGTGATTCGAAACAAGCTATATGTGCCTGTTTCTAACGACCGCAACTCATTTCAGAAGCAATGAGGCTTGCTCATTACAAGACTCTGCAATGGCGGACAAAGATATAGAGGAATTTAATTAAAATATGAATTATTTGCATATAAAATAAGGTTTGGCCTAAATTTCTCAAATCTCCTTTTTTTACTTCATTATTTATGTCCGCAACATTTTTAATAAAATGAAAATAATGGAGTGAATTTTGTTGACCTAAAAGAAAATGTCATCATGCAAATACTATTAATATGTCCAGAATAATATAACCTATTCCCACGTTCTCGCTTGGACTTGTGGAGGCTGACTTTAGTTAATATAAGCGTATAGCGTATTTTATTAACATGTATAATGTATTATGGTAGGGAATATGTATTCATCAATTCATAGTCATTTACTCAACGACAATGCATCTCCGAAACTTCATAAATCGCCATAGAATTTAGTGTTAGAGCTATTAACACGTAGTACCTAAATAGAGATTGAATTTAACAAAACATCAAACTTGAATATAATCTTCTTGCTTGGATGATCTGCCCAGTTTACAACTCTGAGAATCCAAATTATTAAAGGACATAATCTTGTACTGTACTGCATGATTTATATTGTAAATCCCTTTATTATTGTAACAAAAACGACTTCCTTATTATTTATGTGCGTATCGAATAAAGCAATGGGGAAACTGATATCCGCGTTTTGTCATCACTGTAATCGCACAACTTATTAGGGGAGACATTTGTTTTACCCTCCTACACGCTTCAAGAATTCTTTGACTCAAACTTCTGATGGCTACGCTATAGATTCCATTCCTACTAATCTGCCAGTTTCTGTTTCCCATTACATCTTTCTATACATCTTCCCCTAAACACTATGCCGCACTTGTTTTATTGCTGTTTATTGTATTGTTTTCAGCTGTTTTAGGGCGATATTTAGCAGCTCCTTGCCATGCCTTACACGTATAAAATCCTATGTTCATAAATTTGCAAATTCGGATTTTACGACAGAATAAACTTAGATTGCTTCCAATAAAGAAGAATTATTCTAACGATCTTGAAATAATTTTCAATTTGTATAAAAGTTATTCTACCTACATGAATCATGAGGAAAATTCAATTTAATTACTATAATAATTATAGTAGTTGAAATTTAGTTAATATTTAGGTAATATGCAATAGATGGCACCACCATCATCGACTTTTAGTAGTATCAAAATTGATCACTGTTGCAGTTTCCATCACATTGTGAGTGAAGTGACAACTCAACCATTACGGTAGAAAATAATAATATTCGTACCCAAAGTCATCCATGACGTCATTTGGTATTATATTGCTTCTGGTTGTTATAAACAAATATTAGTTTAAATATCTTTGTATAACACCTTTACATAAATATTGAATTTTCACTTATTGGCAGTACTGCCAGTTATTAGGACATATTAAAATAATGTATGAACAAACAATTATGTAGCTACCAGTTAATGATTAAAAACAGTTATTAAGAAAGTACATTTTCAAAACCGTTTCATAGTATTGTTTAGAGATTCATTTTAACCTTCTAAAACAAATTCAATTCCTTGCAGAAAATGCTAAAAATCGAAAAGATATTATAGTTTCCAAAAGGCGTTTTTAGAAATTAGAAATGGTTTGTCTAAGAAACAAGCTGTTACAAATATGGTATTTCTTGTCAAACTTTACAGTGTCGTCTTAGCAATAAATTTAGGAAAGTGGAACATGGTGCTTCTTGTTATCTAAGAAGAAGAAACTATTTTAGAAAAATGGATTATTGACTGTCAAATAAGGACTTTCCCAGAAGGAACGAACACAAACAAGCCTCAGTAAAAGTATTTCTTGACAATAAATCCCTTAATTCGATTATTCCCTGGATGACACTGGTACAATTCATTTCGTAAGATACATCCAAATTTATCAAGTAGAACTGCAGCGCTAATAGTAGGTAATGTTTCTGAAACTGACATCAGACGTTGGTTTAGAAATATTGGAAATTACCTAAAGCAGAAAACACTACTTTGATATTTTGAAAAATTCAAATTTAACTTATAGTAAAGATGAGTCATTATTTTTATTGTGGCCAAAATAAGAAAAAGTAATTGCACTTAAAGGTATGTATATCAAAAGCTAAAGAAAATTTGATATTTACATTTTCAGCTTCATGATTTGTAACTCCTTCAATGATATACATATACCCATATAATCCATATAATCCGATATAATCCGATATAATCCGATATAATCCCATATAATCCGATATAATCCGATATAATCCGATATAATCCGATATAATCCGATATAATCCGATATAATCCGATATAATCCGATATAATCCATATAATCCATATAATCCATATAATCCAAATAATCCATATAATCCATCAAATGTATTATCAAAAATTTACAAAATCGGTGGAGTATAGGTACAAGTGACAATGGGTGCATGAAGGTAGAGGTGGTTTATGAGTACAAGTCAAATGTTTTCCACCCTCATCTTGTAAATCAAAAAGTGGAATTTCCTGTAATATTTTTTTATCTCGATTGACATAAGACACATCTTACTTATGAATAGAATTCTACACGAATTTTACAACCCGCTGACGGTCATGTTTCAGACCTTTAAAAATGCCTTTTTTTCAAAGCTAGTTTGAGAAGAGAAAACCTCTTAATTAGGCTTCACTTTGTTCCAATTTTGGAGAAAACTATAGTTTCATATCCTTAAACATAACGTATACCGGGTGGAAATGAAAACCGGGTCACCTCGATAACTTTTTTATTTATGAATAAAAAAATTTGAAATTTGGCTATGTTCTATGGTTCAAAAAAACAAATTTTATGTGCATTTTTTATTTTCGAAATCACTTCCGGTTTCACCGGAAACGCCATGAACTTTGTTTTTTTAAATGTAACATCCCATATTTGTATTCATGGTTTAAAATACTTTTAAAAAAGAAGTATTTTTGAGATATTAGTTTTTATTTTTTTTGTAAAAAAAAATTTTTTCAAAAAAAAAAAAGGTTTTCGAAGTCGGTGAAAAGTACCAAAACTAATTGTAAATAATTCAAATACCTAAATAAAATTGTAATTTGAAAAAAAATTTAAATGGTTTTTGAACTATTAATTTTTAAACTTAGTTAATGAAGATTTTATCAAATATCTCACTTTTTTTAAATGCAATGATGCCGGGTCATTCGACTTTTTAAAAAGAGGATTTTATAACGATTATTTATTTTATGTATTTGAATTATTTAGAATTAGTTTTGGTAATTTTCACCGACTTCGAAAACCTTTTTTTTTCTTGAAAAAATTTTTTTTTTCGCAAAAAATAAAAACTAATATCTCAAAAATACTTCTTTTTTAAAAGTATTTTAAGCGATGAATAAAAATATGGGATGTTACATTTAAAAAAACAAAGTTCATGGTGTTTCCGGTGAAACCGGAAGTGATTTCGAAAATAAAAAATGCACATAAAATTTGTTTTTTTTGAACCATAGAACATAGACAAATTTCAAATTTTTCTATTCATAAGTAAAAAAGTTATAGAGGTGACCCGGTTTTCATTTCCACCCGGTATGTGTTTTTATCCTAGGTATGTGGACTTTATCCTTGTGATCCCAGTGTTTTAGATTACAGTAAATGTTTGGGCTAAACACAATTGTAAGGTTCGTTTAAAAATAAAAATATTAGTAATAGAATTGAAGATTATCAGAACATTTTTGAGAGTTTCAAACAAACCATGAAGAGCAAAAAATTGCTGCAAATGAAGTTTTTATCAGAGTGACCGATTATAAAAAGTCAAAAAAGCAAGGAAGGAAGGAAAGAAAAAAAGTGCATCAAAAATAATAAACGAAGAAGATAATTTACAAAAAAAAATTATTGCGAAAATATTCGGAACTTTAGAAAGTACAGTTGTTTAAGATTCAAAATCCAAACAATGTATCTCCTAGAAATAATAAAATTTTTGAATAATGATACAAAACTTATCTATTATATGAGATTTTAAATTCCCATTCCCAATTTCTGCAACAAAGTGAAAAAGCAAATTGCCAATAATTTGTACAGAAAATGTGCCAATAACTACAGCAGCGTGTCAATAAATGGTGTTTTTTGAAGGTCTACCCCAAAAGGCCGACATAGAAAAAATACCGACATGGACAAAAGGATGAAGGAGAGAAAGCCGAACGATAAATGGTCGACATGAACATAAGGCCGACTAGGAATAAAGCCCTAGGGCGAAAAGGCCTACATAGAAAAAATGCCGATATGGACAAAAGGATGAAGGAGAGAAGGCCGATCGATAAAAGGTCGACATAGACATTGGGACGACTAGGACAAAAGGCCTAAGAAAAAAGGCTGGAAGAAAAAAAACCGAACGATAAAAGGTCGAGTTGAACAAATGGTCGAATGGCAAAAGGTCGATATGGAAAAAAGGCCGACGTGAACAATGGACCGAAAGAAAAAAACCGAACGATAAAAAACCGACTTGGATAAAAGACCGACGTGTACGAAAATCCGAAGGAGAAATGGCCGAACCATAAAAACCCAACAGCATGCCAATAAGTAGTCTTGAATAGTCATATTTCAGCAAATGAATAAATTTTTAAGTTATATTAATTAATTAAAAGGCTATTACACGCGAGTAGAATACTATACTTTTTCTATGACTATTTGGTAAACGCAAAAATATTTTCGGCCTTCGTGAGTAATGACTATCATTACTCGCTCGTTGAATAATGTACTATTATTATACTAGAGAATTTAAGAGTATTTTGATAGATTTTTTATAAAAGTAGTTTCTTAAAGTACCAATAATAGGGGGATTTACTAGTTTTTTTTTCTGTTGCAGGTTAAAATCTCAATTCAAAATTCCACTTCATAGAGCAACCATCATCATATCACATTGGTTATGCAGCCCTCTACTAGCAAGTAATTGACCTCCTCATAATCAACCTGATTCCTGATGGTGCTAATTATTCAAATGCGAAAATAATTAAGAGACCGTCCTTGTCATATCGTATACGACTTCGTGTCGAGTGATTCTAGATTAGAGTTCAAGTTATCGAAGCAACTGTACATGGAGTTCAATCTTGGAAGTCCACCTATACTACAGGAGACAGGAGACAGAAGAAACTACCAATGAGTCGAAGTCCAGTTTCGCATTAAAGGTGAAGGTAGTGACCAAATCGCATTTTGAAGAAGAAATGTGCTACACATGAGGGTTATTTTATTTCGAAGTAATTGTGCAATAATTTGTTATATTATTTTTTTAGATTTTGATTAGGATAGGTAAACATAAAAGATATAGTCAGATTTTATTCTCAGCAAAGTTATTAATGAAATAGTTTATCCTAAACTCTTTTTAAGTGCAATTTATTTACAGGTGAGTTAGTTTAGAGAAACTCTACATTTAGTCCTTGCTGAATAAGAAAAAGTAAATAACTATTATTGACTTAAAACTTAAAACAATAACGTAATCATAAATTTTAGGTGTTTGAAAAGTAGTGATCAATGGTGATATGAAAAAAATAATTTGGTTTGTTTAAATTATATTCTTTCTAATAAATAACTCTATAATTTGCTCCATATAAAATAATCCTAGACTTTCGAAGCTTTGTCCTGTTGACACGTGAGATGATGAACGATGAAAGTCTTGCAAGGGTCGTGAATCAACACTCTTGTTTACCAAAGCGGAGACACGCGGGCAAAAACATCGAAGTTAAAAGCAACACATAGAGGCGTGATTTATAGAGACATTATTAACTAGACTGGAACTTCATATTGCTCAAGAAAACGCAATCGATTGTCGCTTATTTAATTATGACCGTTGTTGAAAGTATTGGATTTTCTCGTAAGGATTCAAGCCTGTACATTCTTCAACTTGAACTGGGACAATAAGGATTCCAGAGAGTATGTGGGCCAAGGCAAATCCTCATTTTCCACGTCCAACGTTATGATAATTGCAATTCCATTCGCACCATTTCAGAAATGTAATTCGTAATTTGATGAGTGTGAGGCACTCTTCGTCCATAAATTATTTCATTTTAATTAATTACTTACTAGAGTTCACTGAATTATGTACATAACACACTCTTGTAATGATTAATTATTAAGATCATATTTAAGGCATTGAGATGTTCTCAAAATTTAGAGGTCGGAAAACTTCATGGGGATGAAATATAAATAAAAGTAACTCTTGTACAAATAAATATTTTCCTTTCCATAAATTTTGTTTAAAGCTATATTTTCATTCATCCTTTGTTTATGAAAACGTTAAGTTGTTCAGTAAATTGATTTTGAACAATTAACAAAATAAAAAATGTGAAGGCATATTGGAAATTAAGATCGAAATTAATTATTTCCCGTGCAAAATTAGTACTGTTGAAAACATCGATTTTGTTTACAAAATAATGACTGCAAAACCAGTATAGCGTGGACAAAACAATGAAAGGGCCAATGGAGATATTAATTGATAATGGAAGCTTTGTCGCATGTTATGTTTAATGCTACGTAGAATATATCAATTTAAAAAACAATTACGTCATTGATATTCCGATATTGTTGATTCTGTTCAGTAAATCTTAAAAATATAAATTTAAACCAAATATTTAAATTAAATAAATTTTATTTTCTAAATTAAATTTATAAAAATATCATCAATCTATATTGTATTTTTTTTACTGAAACTGTGATTTTTTTAATTTAACATTGTGATTTAAAAAAATAATTGCATTTTATGAGAAACAACTCGCATTGCAATGAAATAAAATTTTGATTGATGATAGGTGACTGTGAGTGTGAAAGCCTTTGATAAAAATAATTGGTACTTCAAAGGATTCATCGTATTCTACTTTAAAAAATATAATTAATAATTATCATGAAGATTGTTACTTAAATCCTGATGACACAAATGAAAGTTTGGTATAGGGTATGCATTATTAAACAAACTTGGTTGGAATGAAGCTCCGATTAAAGCTAGATGGATTCGAGGGAACAACGATGGATTACTTAATTGTTTCAAAGTTTTGATTTATTAATTATTAAATGTTTAGACTAATCGCGGCGGCTTGCGGACATTAAAAGGCCACTCAGTTCGTGATCAACTCACAGGGGTTAATTAATATTTAGTTCGTCCTGATAACGGCTTCGAATCTCAACAAGTTAAACTCAAATATATTGCTGGAATTTCGTTTGCTTAATTTATTTTATTACTGAATAATTTACTTAAATATTTTGATAAAATGCCAAGAAGTTTTCGCAATATTCCTTATTAGTGGCGACAAAACTGGAGATTTAATTAACTGTTAAATAAATGATTTATCGTTTAAGTATTGTGAATAATATAAATTATTTAGCTAAATTAGAATTTAAGTAAGGAGAAAAGAAAATCCGGAAATCGATGTAGATGTGTCACTTGAAGAGCTGAGAGGGGCCGCAATCTTTGTTATCCGGGTTAATGCCGTTTGACAATGCCATAATCCTTTAATTCCCAACCCTATGGCCGGTGTCAACCTCCCATACCTTTCAGTTTCCCCTTTTACTTAGAGGAAGTGATCTTGAAACTTTAATGGCCTCTTTCTGGATCGTATAAATAACAACAAATTATTACATAACACAATCAACAAATAAGACTTAATAATTATTAATGATACTAGCGTCTACTTTACTGATTCCAAGTAATAACTATGCAAATGCGAAATTTCAGAGGGAATATTCGCAAACGCACCTTCGCGAAAGCAAGGGAAATTTATCAAATGAAGCTTGCAAAATTTACAGTTCTGTCACCAATCAGTATTTTACGAGCGCCATAGCACGCTCGAGTGTCGTAAACCTATTTCCCAGTCTTTGTACGACTAAATATAAAAAATCCATTCACCGTCTTACACATGTGGAAG
This sequence comes from Stenus bimaculatus, assembly GCA_963971135.1. NCBI lineage: Eukaryota > Metazoa > Arthropoda > Insecta > Coleoptera > Staphylinidae > Stenus > Stenus bimaculatus. Next base: position 40,321,262 of record OZ020183.1, on the reverse strand, counting down.
CTTTTACTAAAATATTTTATAGTCCGGATTGTTTACCACCGGCGGTTTATAAATGCAGCCAATTTCTTCTCGCACTTCCACAGATTTCAAATCTTCTTCCACTGCAAAATTCTATCTTTAAATATGATTATTACTAGTTTTCGGAATAGTCTCATATGTTTTTATTACAATTTTTATTCGCTTAGTGGAAATTTATTTCTCTCGGATGAGTATTGTTAACTTTTACTTCTTAAACACTTTTAAAATAAACATTTTATTTTTCGAGAATTTCTCACCAGGGACAGTTTTCATAAATATAATGTAGGCACTTCAGGACACATCCACGGGCATTTGTTTACTTTTTCACCAAGTTTTACATTTAATTTTTAAACAATTTTTATACATTGAAAAATTGCACAGATGCATTTAATGAGATCTTTCATTATAACGCAATAAAGCACACTTGTAAAAAGTTGCTTTTGATACCATGAATATGCAAACTAACTGATCTCCCTTTTGCGGTCGAATGGGGAACTAACCGTCAAAACAGCTTCGACAAAATAGGTTCCGACAAAATATATCTAAATACTTAATAAAGCTAATTGGGTCCAGAGGAGACATAGTCTTGACTTGTCTGGAATTAGTGTCGTCCAGCCGAAGTGATCAAATCTGAAGGGTGCTATTGCGTCGCATTCGTAGATTATGTGTTCCTAAGTTTCATCATCCAGGTCACAGATTCTCTAAGTTTTTTTTTTCTGACTTGCCCATTGTCAATGAACAGTGTCCAGTTAAAAGGGCTATGATGAACCTCAGTTCATTCTTGCTTAGCTTCGTGGCTTTCTTTGGCGAGTATTCGATGAATTTCTTCGCCTGTTTTGAACGCGGAGTATGAATCCAGTGAGACACCGCAGGATGTCATCCCGTAAATATGTCTTGTTTAGCCCATAGAACGGTTCTGACCCACTCAGTGTAAAACTTGGCCCGATCTTGCCAACTCATCAGCAATTTCATTGCCTTCTATTGCCAGATGCCCTAGCACCCACATAAAGACAAGCTTGTTTCCTTTTGCCAGTTGCTTTAAGAATTGTTAACATTCCCAGACCAAATTGAACTCAAGGGTCTGGGCCTTTAAAGTCCGGATCTTTACCTGGCTTTCGGTCAGTATGTATATTTGTACTCCTTTGAGCTTTGAGTATCCCCCGTGAGCATTCTTGGGCACATAATTCCACAGCCTGCCTGCGTAATGGTTGAGGACGTTCCCAAGGATAAAGAAATTCTTTAGCTGGGACTATAACTAATTATGAAGTCTAGTTCCTGAGATTCCAGAATAAAGTGGACTTGCAAGTTTCCACTATTAAGGTTTTTGTTTTGGGAAATTCTTAAGGCAGCGAGCAGATGCAGTGAAGAATGGTCCAGTATTACAACCGAAGTGGTGGTACTCATGGCCCTTGTGATTCCGAAGCACGCTAACCACTGCAGTTTTTGCAGCTGGTTTTGCGTAATTGTTTCTTTTATTTACGTCCACCACACCAAAGACGATGGGTCTCACAACCGTGGTGTATAACCAGTAGGTCATCTTTGGTTGAAGTTGGTTAGGTATAGTAGAAGGAAGATTTAAGGCATAACTTTATAAAGATAATAAAGAGATGCAGGAAACAATTGGAAAGCTTACAAAGAAAGATCGCTTAAAAATAAGCAATGTATACTGAACGGTGACTACTCGAGCAATTCAAGTGATTGCAGGAGTGATTCCAATTCATCTTTAAATCTTCGATAGGGCATAGGCATACACTGGTAATTTGAATATAAAGGAGATATGTGACTGTGGTTAATAAAGCGAGAGCTGGTACCGTTAACATCAAGGTGAAGATTATCCAAAGCTTGTCATGTGATGTTTAAGAGTAGAGGGGTTTTAGCCGGTAAGAGTCCGGAACTATCAAGTACATAGGCAACAGTACTTGATGTCTAAGATGGATTTACTCTCTCAAAAAAAAGGTTAGGTTACGTTCCAAGGGCTCCAAAACATTTTTGACAACTTGGAGCATCAACATATAAGCACCTGACAAGGGTACCAGTGGACAGAGTTCTCTGGAAAACACGAAGAAATCTCATGACATAAAGTGACTTACAATCACATAAGGTTCACATAATCAGGGTTGCCAGGATGGTGCCACAACCTATCAAACTAGAACAAATCAATATACCAACGTGCTTAGACATCACCAAGCAAATGATGGACCTCTAGCTCAAAATACCGAATTGAGTTGGATGGCCTCCGAAACCTCAAGATTGGATCGCAAAAAATGGATATGACAAACTGCAGTAGCAGAGGTAGGGAAGGGAAAGTGGAGAAACGCAAAGTTGACAAAAAGTAGTAGAGGCCGCCACAGCCAAACACGGAGGGAAAGCTAAAGCCGAAGAATCGCCAATAGAAAAATTACAATAGAAAAAGTCAAAGTTGCACTAATGCTCCAAGAAGTCACAGAACGCAACGTAGAAATAAAATCGGTAATACAAACCTGAAGTCCAAGCTGAAATAAAATTTGAAGTAAAATCTGAACATAAGGCTTGAGAAACCCGATGGAGTAACGAAGCCCGAAGCCGACATACAAACAGACGTCAAAACCAAAAGCAATGAAGAAGTAAAATATGTTGAACACGAAGCAACTTATGGAGTCTTTCAAGTCAGGGATACACAATAATCTGGAGACACCACTCTTAAGGAAATACTATTCCCCAAAGCTGATGAAACGCGAATGATCCATTTAGCAAGAGCGCCCAGTACAAACATCATTCAAGTTTTTCTACTAAAGAACTTAATACTGCAAATCGTTAGTGGAAACAGTACCATTGATTATCTAGTCATGAGAGGAAAGACACTACTAGAGATGGCGTATAGGCACGAATGCCATCTGGCATGTAGATCCAAAAGAATCCTCTGTACAAGACAAACATGCAATGAAGAAATCGACCTGCGAATGGCAAGTGAATATGATATATGTGCACAAATGAAACACTACACCCAAATCACAACTGCAACAGTCATAAAGACTACTTGTATCAAGCACGCACCAAGCCTTAGCGCCAAGTAGTTCACCACAACCCTCATGACTAACTGGGTCAAGGACCCAACAAGTGCCAAGTAGTCTATTCAAACAAATCACTTCTTGGGTGCAGCACGTACCCAACCTAGGCGCCAAGTAGCTGTAATCTCCACTGGGTCATAATCTCATCCAGATCTAGATACCTCCATGACGGCTGTTCAACATTTTACCTGTTGCTGTAACAAAAAACTAGAACCGTTCGAATCAAAATCAATATGGTGTATATTGAGGATAGATAGGTATTGCAAAGTTAGTAAGCACCTTTCTTATTACAAAATTGTATTGGCCAGTGAAGTTGTTTTCCCACTTTTCTACCAAGGTGCTCTATAAACATGTATAAAATTTATTTTGGAAAAATTAATTACCAGAAAATTAAATCAACTAAATAATTTTAATATATTTTTTTGTCATGAATTTTCATTATTTTTTGCTGTGTGTGAATTTGATAAAATTTTGCAATAAAAGCGGGATAAAACACAATGGATGTTTAAAGTTTTAAGTAAAAAAGGAAAACTTGAATCCTGATATTAAATTTTGTGTATGAATGCTCACAATAGGAAATTCGTTATTGCAGTTAATCAAAAACGTGGGATAAAAATATTTCATTATACGCCAACTGTACAATTACCCTACTTTTTGTGTGCACGCGCAAAGGGCAAAGAATTATAATAAGATTATGATGAAAATCCCAAAAGATCCGCATCAATCGATTCGGGTGCGAACACATCGGCAATTCTTATTAATAAACGACAAATTGAATAGCAACCCCTATGGATATTTGCTTGAATAGAAACATTTCAGGGGAATACTTTATTTTTTGTGAGAATTTAATTACGAGAAATTCCGAAAGTTTGAGTATGCACGTAGAGAGCATCTTGATTTTTAATAAAACCATGAAGTAATGTGTAATCATAGTTTTCATATTTGCACTGCGTCCGTACAGATAATGCGAATAAAGTTTTAAAAAGCGAGAATGTTTCCTGAAATGAAACTGTGAAGTATTTACTTGGAAAATCCGGTAGGAGAGGGTAGTTGAAACTAGACAATATAAAGCTTTGTTAGATGCAGGCGTTCGTTGCGATAGCATCAATGTCAGCCAGGCGAGAGATAGATACAAAGCTACTTATCCAAGCTCAACTTTGAATGACTAACATCATTAATCACTGACTTATGACCGTACATTAAAAAAGTAACAAAAATCTTCTTTTCCACTTACTGCCTCTTCTAAAAATCCTTATTCCCCCGTTAATTGCCATCGTTGCCTCGATTTTTTATCAGCAAATACCTTTTTACAATCTTAACTTTGGCACTTGTCTTAAGAGGGATCTGCAGGAAATTGGCCCTGGACAGAGATATATAAGTTTGTTTAAGGTAGATAACAGGCGAGATTTAACGTGTAGAAAGTTTTCACGTCGTACGCGCTTATGTAGAGCCAACCTTTTTATGGGTAGAAAAAATTGTGCGCGCATTCTCCCAAATCTCAATTCACATGTAGATTAAAACAAAAAAGATCCGCTTTATATATTTTTTATGTGGATACACATAAACCGTAGCGCAATAACCTACAGCGATACTGGAATTTTCTTTTCCAGAATTTAATAAAACTGAAATAAATAATAAGGTGGAGGAAGAAAAGCGGTTTTACTTCCAACACTTTCAGAAAAGTATTTTTTATAAAAAAACGTTTTGTTATTTAATAAATACCAAACAAAATGTCACTAAAGTATTACAAATATAAATATTGGTTTAATAAAAATTAGTTTATTAAAAAATACACTACCACTAAATTTAATATAAATAAATCTTTGGAATTTTGAAACCTAAGAAGATTAACATAAAACACATCTACTCTTTAACCCAATTTACTAACACCCAGAACTCAAATATGCGATATTTGTTTAAAAGCTTTAAGCTGATTCTTTACCAACCCAGGAATCCATTAAAATGTCTGAAAATGCAATGAATAAGTATGCAGAGAGATAAAAATAAATAATGCCTATTAAAATTTATTTGTATTGTTTTAAGTAATTCTTTTTGACGAAGCAAGATATCTTACACAATTATTATAAGGAATTCTTGGAAATTTTATATACAGGGTGTATCAAAGAAATCGATATTATCGAAATTAGTGCTTATAATTTTCAATGTAATTTTGGTTAAATATTACCCTTGTTTTAGATATCTTACACAATTATTATAAGGAATTCTTGGAAATTTTATATACAGGGTGTATCAAAGAAATCGATATTATCGAAATTAGTGCTTATAATTTTCAATGTAATTTTGGTTAAATATTACCCTTGTTTTCTACAGAAATATAGATGATTTTCGAATCTCTATAGGATAAATTTTGTAGTATTACTGAAGAAATTGTTCTGGAAATATTTATACTTCTTTCTCAAAGCTAGTCTAAAGAACAATGTGATCGTTCTGGCCATTCCACCAGTACGCCCAATTCATCTGGGAAAAGTTCTATATAGAAATTATCCTGCTATTAACTATAATGTGGATAAGCTCTATCCTGATGGAATATTAAAAACAATTCTTTTTGAATATCATTTTCTGCAACAGCATTAATCATATCCTCCAGCATATTTAAATACTTTTAACCTCCCAAGTTATCAATAATATATATAGGGTTCATTATATATATATATATATGTTTGTTAATGGTCTAAAGAAGTGAAATGACGTCATTGTGAGCTAGTAGAATTTCTTTTAGTAGTTACCTTACAAATTTAATATCCGACCCCGGCTTATCCATCGGATTACTTTATGGGCAAACAGTTCGGTTTATCTAAAATTTAGATCTAAATCCACGTAAATTGTTTACATAAGCATTATTTCAATATGACCAATAGGATTTTTAATCAATTCATTAATTATTAAGTTTTGAGAAAATCGTAAGAAAAATTCAAAATTGTAAGTTATATGGTTATCTTTGGAATTGTTTGAATTGTTTTTACACATTAGGACCCTATTTTCACTCATAAATCATCCAGAGGACATGGCATAACTGTGATTAATTGAGTTACTTCTTTTTTTACCACAAAATGTATATTTCACCTAACTTTAGAAAAAAATTACAAAAACACATCTTATTATCATATTTTATTTAAAGAAATCCCTTTCCAATCATATTTCAGAAATCGTCAATTGTGTTTCAGAAAAAATCAATTTAATTTCAGAAAGAATCAATTGTATTTCACAATAGTCAATTGTATTTCAGATAAGATCAATTGTATTTCAGAAAGCATCAATTGTATTTCAGAAAAATCAATTTAATTTCAGGATGGACCAAATGTAAAAATTGAGGAAGCCAAGAGTTTTTGCGATTTTGGAGGTGGTTGTGCACGTGAACCATAACAACACATACAATTCATCAAAAGTGTGCTTTGGGAATTTAACTTTACACCAGTAACAATATTGGGCTTAGGTCCTTCACCAATGTTAAACCTCATCGCAATAATCTGTTCTAAGATTAAAGCAGTATTATGAAGAAATAATTCGGAAAAAAAATTTAGCTAAATTCCGAGAAGCCGACACCTTGAAAATGTATAAAACATATCTTCTTGACCTTTTAAAACAAATGAGGTTCGATGCAGACCGACCTTTCTTTAGGAAAACAAGAAAGAAGCGTTCTAACAAATCAATCCACAGATTCCTCCGATAATTACAGCTTGCACAACTCAGATTCTTCACCCATGCACAAATCTGATGAAAAGATTCCATCTAAAAGACGATTTTAAAGGAGGCATCTGAGACGTTACCTCCAGCTACAGATTGTACATATCCGCTAATAGTAAATACCTCTGTTTTCCTAAGAGGACAATAAGGTTGGATATTGTCTGGTGGTAGGTGGTATTCTTTCCTATTGTCTAACAAAAACCAGGAACTTCAACCACAACGAAATCTGTAATTGGTCAAGTTAAACCATCACAAAACATGAAAATTTTGAAGCAGAATTTTATCGTCAAAAAAGATTCACGAGAATATCCAGGATTCATTCACAGTGTTCCAGTCGTTTTGGACATATCCAAATTTTCCTAGAAAGAAATAACCGGAAGAATTTGTACACAACAGCACTACCAAAGTGGCATTAAAAAATTGAACATACTTAAATGTTGTTTTGTTTTTGGGAAAAATAAATATAATCCATGTTCAATCGTGTCCTTGATTAGTATAATTGATATGATTTTCTTGGGATCTCAAGAAAATCATATCAATTATAAATATAATTTCTGGTAGCTAGCAAATTTCAATATTTAGATTCGCTCCCAAATAGAAAAGCAAACTAGCCACCAAGTTTCAAAGGTGTTTCTTGCAGGTGAATAGAAATAGTAAGGATTTCGAATTGATAGACAGTTTTTTATAAGGACTATTCTCACAATAAAATCTAAAGAATTAATTATATCTATATTTTAGTTATTCAGAAGATTTATAAAACAAACTAAACTTAAACTATTAGATCGTTTATACAAATGAGTTTCAACCAAACGAACAAACTTCTCAATGTAAGAGACACCCTGTATACAGGGTGTTTCTGAACAAGTGTCGGATAATGTAGCAATGGGTTTTTGGACCAATTTTAAGACAAAAAGTAGGAATTATTTTTTTCCACTAGAACGCTACATTTTAGAAATGAAAATTACTCGTTTTTTCAATTATTTAACATAAAATCTACATTGTCAATGATGATTGGATCAAATTACATATTATAAAATATTACATTATTAATAATAATTAAATATAATGTCAAGACTGAGTCTTTCACTATTTGGAATACCGACGCTACGGCTAATTACAAATGAAGTCATAGATTCTAAATGCAGAGCATGTAAGAGCAGCCCGGAAACTACAATGCATTTATTGGCTGCCTGTCCTAAATACACCAGAACACATTACATTAACCGTCATGATGAAGAAGTCTACTTCTTACCAAGATTTAAATATGCGCTAGGTAACACAAAAAATTCCATACGCAGAAACCACCATCGAAGCCGTAGTCGAAAATGAACACTGCAAGATCTTTTGGAATTTCCCATTCTCTACCACCAAAAAAATCAGTGCCAACAAACCAGACATGGTAGTTATAAAAAAGTCTAGTAAGCAAATGTTTGTGATAGCGATGTCTTGCCCTAGCGAAAAAAACGTAGCTGCAAAAGAGGATGAAAAAATAGAGAAATACAATGATCTAATGTATGAGTTGGGTAAAACTTACCCAGAATATAAGCTGCACTTTATTCCCTTGATAATTGGAGTATTGGGAGGAACAGACGACCTAATCCTAAAGAATCTGGTAAAGATAATTACAGATAAAAAGGAAACATATGCACTTACCTGTAAATGCAATTTAATTTTGTAGACATTTGGAAATTTGAAGTCGTTTATTTTATCCGATTATGTACTTCTAAACGCAACAAGTTATCAAAAAGGTCAAAGAAAGCAAAAATTAAAAAAAAAAGGTGCAAAAAAGTGAACATTTAATTTTTTTCATTACAATGATGTTATACAAAAAACTTAAAGTGGGTTCAAAGAGTTGATTCACTCGAAAAACTTTACCCTAACTTTTTTTTGAAAATTTGCAAGTTCATCTCAATGCGGCTGTAAAAGTAAGGTCAAAATTTGAGCCAATTATCATTAACAATATAGATTTTATGTTAAAAAATTGAAAAAAATTAGTCAACTTCAATGCCCTGCATTTCTGAAATGGGGCGTTTTACCAGAAAACGTTATTCTAACTTTTTGTCTTCAAATTGGTCCAAAAATTTATTCCTAGATTATTCGACACTCATTCAGAAACACCCTATATTATAACAAGTTTCTAATATCCGGCGAATATTTTAATGCAGGTTTTTAAATGTACCAGATTTTTTTAGAGTATGTTTATTTTTTAAACAAAATAGTACATTTAAGTTTAAAATAATAGTAAAAAGTAACCAACAACAAGAATAAACTAGAAAAGCATTACCACGTCCCATTAAGGTTCATTTGTGTGATGTACGATCCTGGAAGGATAGAATTTATTTTAAAAAATGAGCGAGGTTGTTTTTACAATGTGATATACGTCCGTACACGTTCGAAAAATGTCGTCTGCATTGTTTGGCAAAACTACGCGTAATAACAATGTATATTTTATAAGCTGCTTAAAATGCGAAAATAAATTAAAAGTCAGCGAGATACAAAAAGGCTTTTTATTATATTGCGAATAAATATTACATTTGTTAATTTTAGTTCCCCCGAGTTTGACCTGCACGCTTTTTTTTGAGTTTCGTGTTTGCTTTAATTTCAACTTCATATCAATTTCATTGTTCGGTTTATATATTTACCTATTTTTTAGTTGAAAATAAAAATACATTATTAACTAACTAACTAGGTAACAAATGTACACATATTGACCCCACAGTAAGAATTAAAATTTCATAAATACTGATATATTCCATTTTTACAGAAAATCACACAACAAACAAAAGCTCATCTTTTCTGAGTATAAAACACTGTTTTTTATTAAATCGTTAAAAATTTCATAAAAATAAACTGATTTGTATCAGATTTGGGCATGACTTTAATTTTGACCATCAGAGAATTTAAAATTTTCAAGATAGTGTCATTTGGAAAAAAAAACTTTGTTTCATATCGAAATTTTTAGGAAGAAAAAACTTTTGTGAATTTATCAACTTTTTAAAAATGTCTGCAGGTGATACTATAAAATAGTACTCCCTCCGTCCAAAAATATGGTAAGTATACATTTTAAAAAAAGGGTTATGATTTGGTCTTTTAATATTTTAATTTCTAAATAAGTGATTGCGAAGCAACAAATAGATAAATTGGAGATTTTACACCAAGGTACTTTAAAAGCGACGATTTTGACCGTAGCATGATATTTGTTTCCATGGAAATACTACAATTAATTCTCTTTCAAATATAAAAGCAGTTCGGTTTTTCTTAATCTGAACTTTAACTGTTTTAAAAATTTGGCACATAGCAGAAAATCAGTACAGTGAAGTTCAAATTGCTGTGGATTTTTCATCAAAAAAAAAAAGAAAACTTGTGGATGTAAGAACTATTCCAAAAAATGTCCAACTATGATCTGCCGCGGATCGATTCGTAGTCGATCTGTTGCTATCGACATTCCAAAATCAACAGTTTTTGATGTTTTTAAGCTAGGTAATTATTTCGACCATTAAACCATATTTAACAGTGAAACCAGATGGATATTTTCAAGATATGTATGATTATGCCCATATTGATGAAAAATTATTTTATTTAACTAAAGATAAGTAGCCTAACCTTCATAAAATGCAAGTTTTTGATAAAAAAATCGGTATATGGCGTTTTGTCTACCAAAAGGAACTTCAAAAAAAGACCCAGGGGAAAAATATTGAGTCCAATGCAGGAAAATGATTTTTTAAAAAACTATTCCAGCAATAATATCTAAATTTACAAGTCACCAGTACAAATCAATTTACATACAACAAGATAACGGGATACCCCATTCCTCTGATGAAGATGAAGGATAACAAAAGGAATAAAAGATGGCTGGTGTATTCAACCTAAATCATAACCACCAAATAACCCAGATTTAAAATACTGGATCTTGGATTTTTTTAATTATGTAAAATCTTTACAACATACAGCTCCACCGAATACAATCGACGCCGACAAATTGATTGAATGAGAACAAAATGCATTTTTAATATATTACACTGGTAATGTTTTTCAAACAATACAAAGCTTCCTAGAAATAACCAAGAAAGTAAAAGGACGATTACAAATAACACTTTTATATTCAATTGAAGCTGTGGAGACTGCCACGACCATATTAAATTAAATTTTTTGTACTATTTGAGCTACTGTACTCTTATTTATTTATTTTGTACTACTTTTTGTTTACAGGAAAAGAATTTTTCATTCTCCTAACGTGATAAATTGGGGAAATTATGGAGATTTACATTCAGCAATTCATTCAGAAATTTAAGGAGTTTTAATTGTTTTCTACTAATTTTTGTTTTATTCTTTTTTATACTACAGATATATTATAATATTTTATATAAAGAATCAATATGACTGAACATGATTTCTTGTCCTTGATAAAAGTATCATTAATTAACTTGATGTATACGACATTTCCGGAAGGAGGGAGCACTAGTCTATTACTTCAATAAATTACAAAACTATGAAAATTGAAAAACCTTAAAAAAATACAATTTTTCTTTAAAAATGTAATTTGCGATAGACACCACTAATTATGATAGATTTGTTAAGAAAAAGTAAATCTCCATACAAGGAGGTACCCAGAAAAAGAGATTTTCTTTATAAAGATAACATACTGATCATTACATGATATGTACTTGTTTCAACGGTTATATTATACTGTTCCAAATATTTTATATATACCTACTTCTAAACTGATACTGGATACTGTTAAGTGCCTCCACCGATTTTTTACTTAATCTCTTCTAAATCCTGAAAAAAAAATCCTTTGGGTTTTTCTTCATTTTTGGGAAAAAGAAGAACCGCGATGAGATAGATCTGGTGGGTAAAAGAGATTAAAAACATGCATCATGCCGTTTTTCGTCAAAAACTGGTTGATTTTAAATGAGGAGTAGGCGTGTTTTTATGATAAAACAGGCACACTTCTGGTCACTTTTTCGCATTGCCTTACGCACTCCCTTTAGCACTTCACGATAGCATTGTTGTTCATTTTGGTGCCTGAAACATCACCGAAAACTTTGGGGTGAGGTTAAGAAAAAAACAACTCAGTCTGCTACAATGAATTTTCATGAACTCAATAGGAAGAGTTCGTGGTAAACGTAGGTAGCGGAAAAGGGCAGCACACTCATCCTACAGAAAATAACTCTCGTTTTCTTTGGGTACCCCCTCGTCACCAGATTCTATTTCTTCAATTATATATTTTTTTTAGTGTTATATAAATCTCTGTGAGTTGATTCGCTATCATACAATCCCAATACATACGCAAATAATAAACATCGAAAAACTAAATATTAGCTTTGTTCCAACAACGGGTTTTCTGACCATCACGAACTGCTTGAATAAAGTTTATGCGCTTGCGGCAACTTTTTACCGTCCAATATACAGGGTGGGCCAACGAAAACGAAACAGACGAGTTTTAAAATACTTAATAAAAAATTTTGAAAAAACGCTCGAACAGGTCAACTTTGGTTTCGAGGGGGACATATTTTGCAATAGAAGTGATTTAAAAATCCATTCACCCCTGTGCCCTATGGACACAACCCCTAAAATTTTAATAGGCATGGTGGGGTAAGTAATACCTTGTTAGAAAGATCTTTTTACTCAGAGTAACATGCCAAAAAAAAAAGTTAAATCGATCGATTCGTTTTATCGATTTTATTCAAAATTTAGCAAGTAGAGATTTCATGTTTTTTAAAATTGTGCTATGAACACCACGGTTTCAATTTTAAGTGTTTTGATAGGGTAAGTAATACCTCCTGGGAAAGATCTTTTAACCCAAAGTAACATACAAAAACATGTAAAACGCAATTTATTTTCATTTTCTACAAAGGAGAGATTTTAAAAAACAAATTTAAATTTATTCGAGGAATTGATTAAAATTTTGTAACATCTGGAACAAAACAATGCAAAACATAAAACGATTTATAACCACATTGAGATTCTTTTTATCAGTTGTATTTTGTATTAGTGGTGATTTTCATCGTGTTAAAACTGTTTATGACCAATTATTCGAAATTCACATTTAAAATTTTGTGAACTTCTGTAAAAGCTTCTGCTAGCAATGGTTTATACAATTCCAGAAAGGGTTGAATTAATCACTTTTTATTTTAAAAACGATGAGAATGTTCATCGTGCAGCTAATTTATTTAATGAACAACATCCAAACAAACATTGTAACCGAAAATACGTTCTGGAGTTGGTTGCAAAATTTAAAAATACTGGTTCTGTTGGTAATAAGAAACGCGATCCTGGTAATGTTCGTCCAATAAGAAATGAGGTCGTTGAAATAGGTGTTTTGGGACAAGTTGCTGCAGATCCAACTTTAAGCACAAGAAAACTGGAGACTGTGACTAACATCAGCAGAACAACCATTCGCCGAATATTGAAAGGTCACAAATATCATCCCCATAAAATTCATTTAATTCATGAGCTAAATGAAGATGATTTTGATAGGCGACTGCGATTTTGTGAGGTGATGACGGAACGGATAATTGCTGATGAAAATTATCTTTATAATATCTGTTTTTCTGATGAGTGCACTTTTTTCTTAAACTCAACCGTTAATCGTCATAATTGTCGATATTGTTCAGATGAGAATCCTAGGGTATTTCATGAAGTTCACACTCAAACTCCTCAAAAATCGAATGTGTGGGTTGGAATTTTTGGAGACCGTCTTATTGGTCCTTATTTTCTAGATGGCAATCTAACAGGGGATATGTACTTGGATCTACTTCAAAACTATGTTCATCCATTTCTTGACGATATTATCGAAAATGACGATCGTTATTTAGAAGACCATCTGATTTTCCAACAAGACGGAGCCCCTCCTCATTACACACGGCCTGTTAGGGAATTCTTGGATACGACGTTTCCTGCGCAATGGATTGGGCGTAGAGGACCTTTGGAGTGGCCGCCGCGATCTCCCGATCTTACTCCCCTTGATTTTTTCCTTTGGGGGCATTTAAAAAGTAAGATTTGCGCAACGGAACCAGGATCTCTAGCAGAGTTACGACAGAGAATTATTAATGAATGCCGAGAAATTACTGCTGAAATGTTACAAAATGTAAGAATTCGCTTTGAGCAAAATTTGTACGTTTGCATGGAGGTTGGTGGAACTCAATTTAAACATTTAATAAAATAATAAAAACATCCTTGAAAGTGTCGGGATCGATGGGATTCTTTAAAGTGTTAAGTTTTCTTCAAAAAAATTAGTTAAGTTTAGTTTGGTTAAATAAAAAATCATGTGCAATACTGTTTTATTTTGAATTCTTTAAAACAAACCAATCGATTTCACTTTTGTTTTGTGGTATGTTACTTGTGGTAAAAAGAACTTTCCAAGGAGGTATTACTTACCCTATCAAAAGACTTAAAATTGAAGGCGTGGTGTTCATAGCACAATTTTAAAAGGTATGAAAACTCTACTTGCTAAATCTTGAATATCATTAAAACGAATCGATCTATTTAACTTTTTTTTTGTATGTTACTCTGGGTAAAAAGATCTTTCCAACGAGGTATTACTTACCCCACGATCCCTACTAAAATTTAAGGGGCTGTGTCCATAGGGCGCAGGGATGAATGGATTTTTGAATCAGCTCTATTGCAAAATATGTCCCCCTAGAAACTAAAGTTGACCTGTCCGAGCATTTTTTCAATTTTTTTTATTAACTATTTCAAAACTCGTCTGTTTCGTTTTCGTTGGCCCACCTTGTATATTTCAGAAAACAGTCCTTGAAGTGGTTTTATGCACATGTGTTGAGATAGAGCTAAAGACTGAGGGCACATACACAAGAAATGACATCCCATGAACTGCCAAAGTTTGGTTTGAAGTTGGCTCACAAACTTCAATCGTCTTATGTGATGTGACCGTCTTTGTTAGAACGCTTTTTATCTAATGCCGAGCTGTTGGAACAAACCTATTATTTTATCTTTTCTGGTCGCAGTTTATTATAACCTACAGGCGAAAATCTATTAATCAGTTAGAAGCTTCTTATATAAGACAAAAATATAATGTAATTCCTTACATATAAATGTAAAATGGGTAAAATCACATTTTTGAAATCGTAGTGAAAGTATAGGAGGAGCTAGACGAGTCCCCCTAGTGTTTTGTAGGAGATATCAAGCCATAAATGGTTAGGTTTCGTGTGATTTCAGAAGTAAAGGCATGCAGCTTAGCTTGTAATGTGGGGCCGGCTTAATTCCTCCAATGTTTTATTGCGAGATTTTTATCAGGATCCCATCGAAGCTGATACTCGGAAAAACAAAGGCTGTCACAAGAAAAGGGGAAACGTGCGATAATAAATCGCGTTGTGTACAATTATATAAGTAATAACCGACTCCTCTAATCCAGCAATTGTTTGCCCATTGTGATGGATTATAATTGAATTTCTTTTTCTCGTACGATCGTAATTGTATCGCCCGATGTAAGAAATTGCCAGTGTGAAAGGCTCTAATTGAATTTACACCGGTCGAAATTGCTAAAGAAAAATGTGCCGCAGATCTATCTTTCTTGGTGATGCTAGCTGGTGTTCAAATCGATCTTTTTATCATCTTTTTCTTATCTTTTCAATACACCATATTATTTTCTATCAAATATTTCAAACAAAATTCTTTTTCATCAAAATTTAATCTCATAAACACAACCAATAATATTTAAAAGACTTGCTTACTGAAGTATATTTTATTATTATAATAATTTTAGTAAATACAACTTATCTCTTTCAAGACGACAGTATTTTGCACAAAAATAAGAAATTTACTATGTATAAATTGTAGTTTAAAAATATTACGATCTTGATATAAGATATAATAATGTATTTTCAAGTCATGAAATATATATTTCCAATATTTATAGTAAATGTTAGTAAATCAGACAAAGAGAGGTACTCGATTAATAGGAAGAAATAAAAATAAACCCAGGAAAGTAATTTTTTGATACTCCTGATTTATTATTAGAGTTATCTAAAAAGCGTAATTTACAAACTTTTCGATTTTATCTCGAACAACATTGCCGCTGTGGAAGTGGGTGGAATAATAATAGAAAAAGGAGGTTTGTGGTCGTATTGATTCTGGCGTTTTAAATTAAAATAACATAATTAGCAATTTGTATAAATATACTAAAGAATTTTCTTGAATTTCCGTTTAATTTTATGTATAATTTGTTTTTTATCGATTGGACTTTCAGGAATAGTTATTTATTATGCGATGTGAAATCGACGGATATATTACAAGTTATGTAGTTCCTTTGGCGAAAAGAAAACAATTTCCGATTGTGTACGAGTTATATTTTATATGCGAATATCTCCTTCGATGGGAATCATCCTTTAAGACGAGGAATACAAAGTATTTTCAGATCATATTTCAGCTCTTTCTTTCACGTGCTACTTTCTGATTACCAACCCCCAATACCAATTTCATGCTCATCCCCTTTTGTAGTACTTACTTTCGGATATCAACTTATTACTTTTTTATTTGTGTATTTTAATAGGAATTTATGAAGTTGAAGAAGGTGTTTAAATGGAAATCGTGTTGTGCCATTTCGCTTCTAAATAAAATTGTAAATAAGCCATCGGTGCCTAAACGAAAAATTTATATTCGGCGACGAAAGGCGAAATCGCATTGTACCCAAAGGTTGTAATCCTACTGTTACAACAAAAACTTGTCACATCTTGATTTTAAAGCTCGATATTGCTAATATGTGACGAGGGTGTGAAAACAAATCTCTCTCGGGTAATATTTATGTATCCCACAATTCAACTAAATGAAATGTCAGAAATGTAATGATTTTTGACTAAATAAAATTATTTATTTCTGTTTTGAATAAAATACTTCACTCTTTCTTGTTTTATATGCGTAAAACTTGTATTCAGACAGGGTATTGGGTCTTAAAATGTTTGTGTTTGACAGCGGCGCCTAACGAAGCGTCCAATCCCGCAGGAAATCCTGCAGAAGTTCCTCAATATTTCACGCTTCGCTTAACCTCTTATTATTTTTCAACTTCTTTTCATAAAACTACATACTTTCCAATTTCTAATTATTTAATATTCCAAAATTAGGTAAAGCTGATTATACCTACACTAAAAAAGTGGATATATAAATTTTTGAAGTTGATGTGATGGCTTTATTCAATCAAATATCTCTAAAAGTTTTCGATTGTAAGAAGTTTCTGCTAAAATTACATGAAGCTTGAAGCAACTTTAAAGTCCTTTTTTCCAGTCTCTTCCATTACAATTATCAATCATTACTATCAGCTGGATTTTAAAGGAAGGAAGTATTTCTGATAAAGGGGACATAGGTTTCCTCAAGGACCATGAACTAAATAGATCGGTTTGTAAAGTAAAGGAATAGTACATTAAAAAACTAGTTTCATAAGTCGCATCTTGTAGCACGCGTTCAACTTTAAAATTCGAGCCGCTTAGCGGCGAGTATTTTAATGAACAAGTGCTACTATCGACTTATGAAACGAGTTTTTTATACTATTTTTTCTATTTTTTATCTATTTAAAATAAAATATTATAGTTTTCAATTTTAGCAAATTTTCTGGAAGTTGGTAACTCTAATGTCAATCCATTAAATAACCTCTAAATCGCTTGGCAACTGCCACTATAAAATCAACAAACTTCAGTGCTACCAACTTCGAAAAATAAATTTTATTACTCAGTAACGCACCGATAGTGGTGCGGTACTGGCACAGTATAGGCAACTACCAGTAGCGACACTTCATGAAAATTACATGTTATTTGAAGGGGCAATTTTTGGTGACCTTGACGATATATATATGTATACTCAGATACGCACGCAGCAAATTTAAATTTACGTCACTTTTTCTAACCATAAAAATGTAACATACATTTGCAAAGTTTTGATTAAACTTGAAGTTTATAATGATTTTGACAAGATTAAATTAAATAATATATATTTTTCAGCAGTTCATTCATTCATTACGGTATTTAAATTCAAATGACGACGGTTTCAAAATTATTTTGATCATTGGGAAATGTCACTATATTGAAATTGCTGTTCTAAACTCAATGGTACCAGATACGCACCATAGAAGGTTAGACACGGGAGAGTGTCGCTACTGGTAGTTATTTATACTGTGGTACTGGCATTGACAGAGTTAGCAAGCGTTAGTAGCCATAGTAACGAACCAAAATAGAAAAATTACTATTTTCTTTTAAGATTTTAAAATATATGTATAAAATATTCAATTTCCATGAAAGAAACAAAATTCCATAAACTATTGAAGCATTTAAAGGTTCAAAATTTAAGGAGTTGTCTATTTTATTACATGATCGTATTTTGGTTTTTTAAGTTGAAACAACAATTTCTCCAGAAATGGGCTTGAACCAAAGTTTTGAGACATTTAAATTTAATTTTCATCAATTTATCTCTAATCCCTAGCCTAGAAGAGCCTTTTATGAATTTTTTCTGATCTGCTTGTCAATTACTCCTACCTGTATTTCAAATTTTACTTCACCTTTGAGATATTATTCATTTAACTATCAAGAGGTTTTTTAATTAAATTGATCTATTTATAAAGTAAAGGAAAGAACTGGAAATAATGTTTCTAAAATTTTTGGATTATGATAAGTTTCTGTAAAAATTAGATAAAATATTTAATTTCTACAGAAGAAACAAAATGCTTTAGTTATTGAATCATTTAAAGGTTCAAAATATGAGGAATTGTCTGATTTATTAGTTGATAATATTTTGGTTTTATAATGTTGAATGAACAATTTCGGCAGAAACGAATTTGAAACAGGATTTTGAAACATTTAAGTTTGATCTTCATCAATTTATCTCTGATCCAGATCCTATTATGTTTTTTTCTGATATCCTGATTTTCAAATGTCAACTTTACTCTCACCTGGATTTTAAATTTTACTTCATCTGTGAGATATTCTTCATTTAACTATCATGATTTTTTTTAAATATTCGAAAAAAGTATTTCTGATAAAGGAATTATATGTTTCTTAAAGCACCATGAACGAAATAGATCGATTTGTAAAGAAAGGGAAAGAAGAGGAGATAATTTTTCTAAAAGTTATCGATTGTGACAAGTTTCTACCAAAATTACATCAAATCTACAATTTCTAAGGAAGAAAGAAAATGATTTAGCTACTCATTCAATCATTAAAGGATCAAAATGTAGTGAATTGTCTGTTTAATAAAATGATCATATTTTAATTTTTTTTTAAATTGAAAGAATAATTTCTCCAACAATGGCTTCGGACTTTTAAATATAGCAGTTTGATCATCATCAATTTTTATACTGCTGAAATCCAATACCTTGAAGAGACCGTTTGTACAGTCTCTTGCTTTACAATTATCAATCTTACAGCTGGATTTAAATTGAATCGGAGAGTCCAAGAACAGTACGAGTCCAAAATTTGCGGTTTTGAGTTAAGATAGCCAAAGTACATAAAATTTCTTCCTCAATAACATGAGCTTAAAAATAATACACTAGGGACTATCATAAAGGCAAAAGCTCCTTAAAATTTCCAAAATGAGCAGAAGAACAGTGTAAGTCCTAGACTTCTACTAAATAAATATATTTAGTTTAGTTTTAATAAAAACTAGACAAATGACATCATTAAAGTCATGCAATATATTACATGCGAGATTTTTTAATTTTATTTATACATACCTTCCTGGAACACTAATACTAACCTTTACTAAACTAAAAAACTTGAAAAAGTAACAAAATGTTTAAGATATACAAAGTTGTAAGCTGAATAAAAATTAGTACTTATTACTTTTTGTGGTAATACCAAATCTAACCTACCCCAATCATTTTTCTTGATAAACTAACTACTTAACACAATTTACAATTCAATAACAGTACAAGTCCAACATATTTTTTTTGCAAATGCTGTATTTTTTTTTCTAGAAATGTTGGCTTTAAAATAATCGCTTCAAGAAGTACTACATGTCTTCTTTACACACCAATATGAATCTATGAAATTTAAATTGATTACCTCAAAATTAACTTTTTGGACTCATACTGTTATTGGACTCACCGGTTCAATATCACTTCATCATTTACCTAGCTTTAGCTATGGAATCATTCAAAGGTTCAAGTTTTAAGGATTTATTTTATTTGATGATCATCTTTTGGTGTTTTAATGCTGGAAGAACAATTTTTTCAGAAATGGATTTGAACCAAGATTTCTGGACATTCAAGTTTGATCAATTTATCTCTAATCCAGAAACTTAAAGAGCTTTTAATGTCCATTTCTCTAGTCCTTGCTTTACAATTACTTTATTTGAAAGGAAAGATTTATTTCTGATAAAAGGGTAATAGGTTACCCAATGGGTCATGAATTCATAGAATAATTTGTAAAGTAAAGGAAAGAACTGGAAATAATTTTTATAATAGTTTTCGATTGTGAGAAGTTCTGCCAAAATTTCGTGCATAAACATTTGATTTCTAAGGAAGAAACAAAATTGCTATAGCTATTAGCCATTGCATCAGTTAATAGTTCAAAATTTAAGAAATTGTCTGTTTCATTAGATGATCATATTTTGGTTTTTTATAGTAGAAAGAACAATTTCTCCAGGAATGGATTTGAATCAAAATTTTTAGACATTTATGTTTAATCTTCATCAATTTATCTCTAATCCAGATCCTTGAAGAGTCTTTAATGTTCTTTTTCCTAGTCTCTTGCTTTTTAATTGTGAATCTTACTCTCAGCTGGATTTTTGAGATATTCTTTACTTAGCTACCAAGATTTTTTTAAATTACACACCAAAACTGCATCTTTAGAAAATATGAATCTATGAAATTTAAATTGATTACCTCAAAATTAACTTTTTGGTCTCATACTGTTCTTGCACTCACCGGTTCAATTTCACTTCATCATTTACCTAGCTTTAGCTATTTAATCATTCAAAGGATCAAGTTTTAAGGATTTATTTTATTTCATGATCATCTTTTGGTTTTTTAATGCCGAAAGAACAATTTCTCCAGAAATGGATTTGAACCAAGATTTCTGGACATTCAAGTTTGATCTATTTATCTCTAATCCAGAAACTTAAAGAGCTTTTAATGTCCATTTTTCGAGTCCTTGCTTTACAATTATCTTCATTTCAGCTGGATTTTAAATTTTACTTTTACTTTATTTGAAAGGAAAGATTTATTTCTGATAAAAGGGTAATAGGTTGCCCAATGAGTCATGAATTCATAGATCAATTTGTAAAGTAAAGAAAAGAACTGGAAATATTTTTTTAGTAGTTTTCGACTGTGAGAAGTTCTGCCAAAATGTCATGCATAAACATTTGATTTCTAAGGAAGTAACAAAATTGCTATAGCTATGGAATCAGTTAATGGTTCAAAATTTAAGGAATTGTCTGTTTCATTAGATGATCATATTTTGATTTTTATAGTTGGAAGAACAATTTCTCCAGGAATGGATTTGAATCAAAATTTTTAGTCATTTAAGTTTGATCTTCATCAATTTATCTCTAATCCAGATCCTTGAAGAGTCTTTAATGTTCTTTTTCCTAGTCTCTTGCTTTTTAATCTCAGCTGGATTTTTAATTTTACTTCATCTATGTGATATTATTTACTTAGCTACCAAGATTTTTTTAAATTACTTAAGAGAGGCGTTTCTGATAAAAGTATTATAGGTGGCTCAAGGGATTTCTCCCTCCCAGAATGGATTTGTATCAGGAACTTTATACATAGAAATTTGATCTTCTTGAATTTATCTTTAAAGTCCTAATCCTGATCCTTGAAGAGTCTTTGATATCCTTTTTTCTGGTCTCCTGTTTCTCAATAATCAACATTACTCTCACCTGGATTTTAAATTTTACTTCATCTTGGAGATATTTTTCATTTAATTTTTCATGAAAGAAAAGAAGTATTTCTGATAAAGGTTGCTAAAATGACCATGAACTAATCGATTTGTAAAGTAAAGGAAGGAACTGGAAATAACCTTTCGAAATCGTGTAAAATTTAATATTGTTCGCTGCATCTGCACTCTGCACCTATGAGACGCATCCATTAGATTATTTAATGGTCATATCCGTACAGTATATCTGTAACAATTTTAATGCCCAGTAAACTAGTTCAGTATCCTTGCGGGACACATTCAACGTGAGTAAGTTGAGTCTTTTATAATGGCCTAGAGCGCCTTTGCTTCTATCCACATCCGGTGCTACTCCATCGCACCATAAAACTTTTATCATCGAAACCAATAATTTATATTTCTTAAACTCATGCCCACATTCCTACTATTTAATTTTCACAAAAGAGAAAACTTTTATAACGGATCACCAAAAGACATTGAAGAGACGTATTAACGTCGAAAAAACTGCTGAAAAAGCAGCTTGGACAAATGTTGTAATGTTTATGATGAAAAGTTGTTCCGCACTTCGGCTCCAACTGTGCCAAACGGTAGTTTCGTGACGTCGGGCGTGTAATAAATGGTATTTTTCATGAGGATACACATAAATGGGATATTAACGCTGAAAGGATTTACTGGGTCGCATATTTTAAATAAATAGAATTTAAAAAACAATTTTAATAAATCAAGTTGTTTGGCGTTTTTTAAATTCGTTTGGCTCTCATTTTTGCTTATTCTGCGTGTAATGAGGTGATTTTTACAGGCTTTACAGTCAATATTGACCTAGGCCTTGCAATTCCGAACTTTCAGCACGTACTGTGCCACTGATTCAAGTCGATAACCAATTTTAAACGAAAATTTATGCACCTATACCACATACCAACCTATAAATTTCATTTACTTTCTTGGTCTTCAATTATCACATAATATAATTTTAAAAATTTTAAAATAAACTGTTGGAAACTATTTTAAATTTCTGGTTTTTAGAATATATATCAGAACTATTTCAAGACATTATTTTCCTCAATATGTTTATACACTTGTGTTTATGGTCTTCCAAGTAACATCTGCTCAAAAATTGAAAACTAAATTAGATTAAAGTTTTATGATTCTTTTAAGGAAATTAGGTTGTGATAGGAATATATTTTTTGGGTATTTGTGTTGATATATTTGTAACTACTTAGCACTTTGAGTAATAAAAATTTATGTTATTGCTGTGGCTATCAAAGTGCGTAATATTATGAGAGGGTGACCGCAATAAAAACAGCGTTTTGAAATAAAATGTAGCTGAATCATTTATAACAAACGAGCAAGATAATAATAATATTTGATAAAAATTGTAAATGATGTCAGACAGGTCGACATGTAATCTCCCGAAAAATAAAAGGTCCAACCAAAAATATAAATGATGCTCGTCGCCGAAAAAGACAGTGTCGTAATAAATGGAATATACAGTACCAAATATTTGATACTCTTCATTAATCAAGCGGATTTATCAGCGGAGGTGTAAGGGGTGTTTCTAGTCATATTTTAGCTTGATAGACGAAGCTTCGTAATTAAACGGCATTTAGATTTAATGTCGCTTTTAATATTTATACCAATTCCTCACATACGGAGCAAAATTTCAGCTTCTAGGAGCCAAATGAATTAATTTATAATCACTTCCTTAAAATAAACCTTCCAAAAGTATAAGACAAGCAAATAATTTAACGGATGCTTAATGTACTTACACAACCACTGACTGCTTCGACATTAATATTACTTAAGCGTTAAAAATTTTAAGACAAAATTAACATGAAACTGCAGTCATGAAATTACTTTTAACTAACATACCAGCTTAGGATGATTTAAGATTTTCCTTACAGAATACAATTTACAGGAAATGCAATACACCCAAGAGCAATTTATTAAATACTTTACTGATTAATTACTTTTTATACTTCCTTTATGCTGTTTTTTAAAAAAGCTCGATTCAAGACGTATTATTTAAAAATATATTATTAAAGTTTAAGTTGCACAATCTTTAATTAAAATGTGAATCTTGCAAGTTTCAAATTACATCTCTTGATAGAATTAAATTCAATTCATAAACTCGCAGCTGGATTATGGCGAAAAGATTGTGTTGGAAGAATTTGCTTAGAATTGATCTGAATAGATTAATTACATCGTATTACTCTTGAAAACTATTAAATCGCTAAATAGAATGGCAATAAAAGAAATTTACTAGAAGTTCGTTTTATTGTTTAACGTATTACCGTATAAAACGTGCTCACTTAAACAAAACTTTTAAAGTTTACACAACAATAATAAAATTGATGATTAATGTTTTATCTGCAGATAAAAGAAATTAGCTAAGGTAAATAAAATTGAATCGAGACTTTTAGACTGGCGAATTGGTAATTGGGGCATAAAATAGCTTCAAGTGTAATTTATGTTTCGTTAAAGTGTTCAAATAAATAAATTTATTATTTCATTTAGTTACTGACATGAGTTTTAAAAAATTATATTGAATTTGCAAGATCATTTCATTCTAATCAGTCTAATGAAGGACGCCAGGTATCATATTTTCTAATTCTTACAATTTTCTGAGACGTACTTAACGACAGTATTTATAATTCGTCCCCAGGGGCCTTATTCTTAAACCATTCGAAATGATATCACATACGACACCACAAGACCTTTATTTTTCATGTAAATGATAAAAGTCGAATGTGACATCGTATCATGGGATTCAAAAATAAGGCCCCAGATACCCATGTTCAGAAAAATCTTTGTGGGGAAGATTTATCGCAAGGAAATTTTATAATAAAAAAAGCATAACGCAAAATGTAATCACAGGAAAATCTCATTATTGACCTGAATTTATTTTGCATTTTTAAAAATTGTTTTGATTCTTACTATTTTTTTCGTAGATAGCTACTTAACGATAGTATTTGAAATTCGTCCCCAGGGCCCTTATTCTTTAAGTTAATTTTTCATGGTAATGCTGTAGGTCGAATGTCACTTCCAAAGATGGGACATCGTGTCGAGCAATTCAAAAATAAAGGCTGTTTCAAGTACCGAGGTTTGGAAAAATCTTTGTGGGTAAAATTCATCACAAGAAAATCACATCGTGAGAAAATCATAGCGAAAAATTCATCGCAGTAAAATCTCATCTATTTGAGAAATTGATTGAATTATGTTAAGAAATAATTATGAATTTGCAATAGTTTTTCAATGTGTCCAGTCAAGGAGTCTTGATGAAGGAGCCTGGCATTAGGTTTTACAATTCTTAGAATTGTTTTCGTAGAAATGTTCGCGACGGTTCGTTATGTAAATCGGTACTAAACGACAGTATTTATAAATTGTTTCCAGGGGTCTTATTCTTGAACCATCAGACATGATATCGCATTCGACACAACAAGTCTCTTATTTTTTCATGTAAATGATGAAAATTGAGTGTCACATCGTGTCCAAATGTTCAAAAATAAGGCTCCAACTACCGCGATCGTGAAAAAAAATATCATAGCGAAAAATTCATCGCAGGAAAATCTAAGAAAAGTAATGACGTTTTGATTGACTTCTTAATGATAGTTTCTATAATTCGTCCCGACGGGCTTTATTCTTGAACCTCACGATATGATATCCCATACAAAACTACAAAACTTTTATTTTTTCATATATATGATGAAAATTATATGTATACTAATGTCATCGTGTCGAATGGTTCAAAAAAAAGGTCCCAGACACCGACTTTTGGAAAATTCATCAGAAGAAAATGTCATTGTGAAAAAAATTTTAAAAAACTTATCACGTTTAGAGTGATTTGAATTAACCATTTAAAAATAGTATATTACACAACGAGCTAGAAAGTGACGAATTTTGTGCGAGTGTGCAAATAACCGAACGAGGTGCTAGCCGAGTGAGGATATTACACGAGCAACGAAATTCACTTTCTGCGAGTTGTGTACGCTATTTTTCCGACGACCACGGAGATTTTGCGACCATTATTAATATTTTGTAGTAACAACATAACATAACCTATGTTAACAGCAGCTGACATTGAAGTTATCAATTTTTTTTTTAAATGTAAATAATTGTAGGTGGCGCTGTTTTGACGGAAGCAACTTATCGAAACGAATAAAAAATGTTCCTATTTTATTTAAAATTTACAGAAAAGTGACTTTTATAATGATTTTAATAATAAAATTAGTAATATTGGCGGGGTTAAATATAAACTTTTATTTGAACTACACTTTTTTTGCAAGTTCAAAAAAATCCAAGAGAGGGCTTTCGGAATTCCTTCGCAGCGCCTCTATCGAAAATTACAAGAACTATTTCAGAGTAACAAAACAGAAAGTCAAAGTCACTTGTGTTGAAATGAAAGATTTTCTTAACTACTAATATGAATGACATATACAATTTTTTCATATGGTCGTCAGAAAAAATATTTGGATATTGCAAGAGGTTTATTGTAACCAGTCACGATGAAAGACCTAAGTACCAAGTTTTTTAATTCTTACTATTTTTTTCGTAGCATTTTCCACCATGGTTCGGAACGTACTTAACGACAGTATTTATAGTATGTCAGCAGGGGTCTTATTCTTGAACCACTGGACATGATGTCGTATACGAACTACAAGACTGTGGTGATTCGAATCTCAACTATTACCATAAATAAAATACATTTTGTGCTACTAGTTTCGCCTTTATTAGGGCATCATCAGGCTCTACAAAGAAATTACAAAAGGACTTTTGAACAAATTGCACATTAATTTTTATAATAGCCATACCTTAATTACAGTGTTCAAACAGAAGTTCTGAATATCATATAATGATGTAACAGGTCGTTATGACATATTTAGCTTCTGTTTGTATGTTGTATTTAAGGTTTTTAAGGTAATTTGTTCCAAAGTACATTTTGAAATTTTTGTAGTGCCTGATGATGCTTTAATAAAGAAAAAATTTGAATCCTTCTTCACTACATCGTCCAACTTAATCCTTAATCCCAAATCATCATCAACTTATTTCATTTCTACAAGACTTTTAGTTTTTCATGTTAACGATGTCGAATATGACATCATCTCGAATTGTTCATATAATAAAGCTCCATGTACCGAGATTTCGAAAAGTCATCATGGTGAAAATTGATCGCAAGGAAATTTTATCGTGAAAAAAAGTCATAGCTAAAAATTCATCGCAGGAACATCTCATGAATTTGACAAAACTCAAAACGTTTTGATTGACCTCAGTTGTGCATTTTAAAAACATATTTTGAATTTCCAGGAGACTTTCATTGTAACCATTCAAAAACTCTTAATGAAGAAGCCAGGCATCAGGTTTACTAATTCTTACAAATTTCTTCGTAGAACTTAGTAACGTAGTTCGCTACCTAACTACAGTATTTATAAATCGTCCCAAAGGACCTTATTCTTGATCCACAAGACTCTTTTTTTTTCATGTAAATGATGAAAGTCGAATGCGATATCTGGTCGAGTGGTTCTAAAATAAGGTCCCAAGTAAAGAGGTTCTCAAAAATCATCGTAAGCAAGTTCATCGCAATAAAACTTGAACCGTTCAAGGCGACTTGATGAAGGAGCCATGCATCAGATTTTCTAACAATTACAATTTTATTTGTAAACATTTCCACGACGGTTCATAACGTAGATCGCCACTTAACGATAGTATTTACATTTCGTCTCCGGGGGTCTTATTCTTGAACAGATCGACATGATTAGGCATACGAAATTCCAAGATTCTTATTTTTTCATATAACTGATGGAAGTTGAATGTGACATCCTGTCGAGTAGTTCAAATATAAGGCCTCAATAATGAAAAACTAATTTTGAGAAAACCCATCACTTTTTAATTGACGTAAATTATGCATTTTAAAAGAATATATATTTAAATTTCAAGAGCTTTTCGTTGGAATCAGTCTTGATGAAGGTTTTCTACTTCTAACTATTTTCTTCGTAGATTTATGACGTAGATCGCGACTTAACGACAGTATTTTTTCTATCCCGGGCCCTTATTCTTGAATCAGTCCACATGGTACGACTATTATAGACTGTTATTTTTCAGGCAAATGATGGAAATCTAATGTAATATCGTTTCGAGTGGTTCTAAAATACTACCCCAAGAACCAAAGTTAAGAAAAATAACAGTGGAAAAATTCATTAATATCGTTTAACAATATTGTTTTAAGTTTGCAAGAGTGCATCATGTTTCATAACTCAGATCGCTACTTAAAGGCAATATTTATAATTCGCCAACCAGGGCCTTATTCATAAACCACTCTATTATATCGACTGGTTCAAAAATTAGGTCCCAATCACTGATGTTCAGAAAAATCTTCATGGACAGAATTCATCGTCGCATATTTATCGCATTCGATCTCCCTCGCTACATTGGACAATATATTTTTGGCAAATAATAGAATTTTGACAGAAAAAGTGTACGATAATTTATCGCATACATTCGAGAATCGCAGTTCAGGGGCCTTATTCTTGAACATGATTTTGCTTTCGACACTAGAAGGATTATTTTTTCATCTAAATGATAAAAGTCGAATATGAAATCGTCTCGAGTGGTTCCAAAATATGGGTCCAGGTACCGAAAAAATCATATCATTACTTTGAAAAGCTCTCATTTTGAATTACGTGAATTATGCATATTAAGAGAATTTATGTTTAAGATGCCATAGTTAGTGTCTTGTTTATTAAACGTTAGAATAAGTTATAAGTACTTAATATAAACGCAACAAAGTTATTAAAGATTTATGATAAAATTGTGCACATTAGTCAGAAATTTCGCAAAGGGGATATTTTGTGTAATAACATCTGTAGCTTCACATCATTACAAGTTTGCACGCGTTGTTCTCACGATGTGACGCGCTGTGCCGCGATACAAAACCTCCTCCACTTGTTAATTAGGGTTGTAATAAATCTCCATTGCACCCCTGTCCAAAGTCATTAGACATTAAACCACAAGAGCCCCACGGCTTGACTTAATAAATCGCGTCCGAATAATTGTAAATAATTTTACGGTCGCATAAATTTAAAAGCTTTTTGCGAGGTAAAAAGTGGCTCCAAACTTTCACTCAACTTTGAATTTAAAAACTATTTGATGGCAAACGCAATCCTCCAATTTGGTAATTAGGCGATTACACGCCCGCTCGAACTGCACACTCAGTACGATTAATAAATATCGAATCCAATTAAAAAACTGTTTAAAATGGGCTCACGGTTCTCAAGTTACATTCACCACGCGCGTACTATACTCATATTTTAATTAGTAACGAGCTTTATGTACTATGTACAGATTCAAACAAAATTTCTACCTTGTTTAAATAAAATAGCAATAATTTTTTTAAACCAAAATTGTATAGATACAAATGTTATGTTACACGATTTTATGTTTATTTATTAATGCTTGAAATATCTTTATTAAATTTTTTGATAAATTGCTTTCAATGAAGAGGGGTGTATTCAAAACGCATTATACATTATTGTTGTAGTGGTCACATACAGCTGTGCATTTCCCAGTTCTGATTTACTACATTCACACTCGATGAATCGGAATTTTGTATTTTACTAAGCTGTTAACTAACCCAAAATTAATCAATAATTATTTACATTTTGGTGTAAATAAATTTTAATGTTGTGTTATATTAGTATTTCCAACAAATATATCATAAAATATTGAACATAAAAATATATTAACAGAATAATATTCATTAAAGATAATTTAGTAGTTTTTGGGAAAGGACTGGTAATATATTTTAATGTCTAAAGTTACTCGAACTAAGTAATGTTTACTAACATTACTTAAAGCTCTAAAAGCATTACAACTGAGGAGTTATGTCAGATGCATTGCAAATTTGACAACTGGTTAAACTTTGCTGCAACACTCTAAGCTCTAAAACGTAGCTACTTATTAGTGAAGTTTCTAAATTATGACATTACTTCCTTCATTTCTTTAAATACTTGTTTTAATATTCATATTTGCGTAATAGTTACTTCAGTTTTTTTTTCCTGAAATTTCAAATGGAAATTGTTATTAACATTTTCATACACTGTAGTTTAGGAATTCGCGAACAAGCCTTTAAGTTTATCAAAAATGTTAAGTCCAAAGCTATTTTCTCAATTCTTCTTGATTGCCAATCGTAAAATTTATTAATTTTGATTCTACCATAAAAACCAAAAGCTAAAATAATTAACAAAAGCTGAAGCTTAACGCATATGTCTGGTTCATGGTTGTATGATGTACAAATGGTCAATAAATTTGGTCTTTAAGTCCATTAGACAAAATCTTACGGTTTTTGAGTATCTATGATTTCATTAGCATTTGTGTTCATCTTAGGTTTATTAGAAATTCATCCAGTGAATAAATTTAAGAGAACGGATTTAATACAGGTTTTTAATTGTTTTGGAGGTACTTCTCTTATAACACTTTAAAGGTGATTAAATAATGTTGGACCATGATAATTTATGAAATTTTGGTTTAATTTTAAATGCAGGAATATTGGTTTTAATTTTTCATTAAATCGTGTAAGATATTTGTGGAAATTAACATGCTTATCGTATTTTTCCTGATTTTCCCTTCTGTAGAACAAATAATTTAGAATTACAGAAAATCATCTTACAGCTATTTTCAAGTAAAATTTGTAATGCAATTAAAAATTGTCTTTGGCCAGGATTTGAACCTGGGACCTCCAAATCTCATGTCTGGTGTGATAACCAGTCCTTGGTAGTGGAGTGGTTATCACACCAGACATGAGATTTGGAGGTCCCAGATTCAAATCCTGGCCAAGGACAATTTTTAATTATTTCCTATACTTGATGTAAGTAAGCACTCTTTGTATTTAATGTGTAATGCAATATTTGTCAAAATCTCAGTTTTTTAAGTTTTCCTTGGAATTTTTTAACAAACTATGCTTTATTTTTTGCAGCATTCTCTAACTTCAATCACAAAATTAATTCTAGCGTGCTTATTTATTTTTATATAAATTTTTTTAAATCATTTTACAGCTTCAACAAGTAAAATTAGTGCAATTTTTACAAAATCTTAGTTTTCTTATTAATCCCCTTGGAATTTTTCAACAATCTCGAATTGTTGTTTTGCAGAATTCACTAATTTATTCAAATCAACCGACACATAAATTTTAGCTTACGTGGTTATTTTTGATATAAATTTTTAAAAATCATCTTGCAGCTTCAAACAGTTAAATAGTGTAATTTTTAGAAAATCTCATTTCTTTTTAATGTTTCCCTTAGAATTTTTCAATAACGTCGGTTTCACTTGCGGAATTCTTTAATTTATTCAAATTGACCACAAAATTAATTCTAGCTCACGTGGTTATTTTTTTACAAATTTTTGAAAGTCATCTTACAACTTCAACAAGTAAAATAGTGCAATTTTTACAAAATATTAATTTTTTTAATGTTCCCATTGGAATTTTTCAATAAACCCGAATATATTTCTGGCAGAACACGGACAGATTTATATTCGGTCTAATAGGACCTCTCTTTTTTTGGGGTCCTCAAAAAGCTAAATTTTAACTTAAAAAAAATAAAAAAGAAGTGATAATATTTTAGACCAATCTTGTGGTATCCTAGGGCCCCCATAGCAATTTTTGCCTAGGACCCTCAAGTACCAAAAATTTGTGCCTAGGACCCGAAAAAGTCTGGACGCGTCCCTGCTTCAGCTTTCGACTGTGTCATTTCATTGATTCATCTGAAGATTTTAAATCTGGTTTTCTGTTAATAATTGTAGTATCGTCTGTAAAAAGTATCGTTTTTGTTTCTCCTAACCATGATGGAAAATCAATGATATAAATAAAGAAAACTAAAGGTCCCAAGATGGAACCTTGCGGTACCGCATACTACATTTCTTGCATATATGAGGAGACATTTTCAAGATTTACTACTACCTTTGTTTCTTTAAGTTATGATTCTAGAAGACTTCGTCAATTAAAACTAAAGCCATACTTTTCACATTTATTTACTAAAATTTCGTGAGAGACACAGTCGAATGTTTTGGAAAAATCATAGAACTCTACTCCTGCCTTTTCTTTGGTTTCAAATCCAACTATCATATCAGATATCAATGCATCAATTGCCAGGGATCTATTTTTATTTCTTCAAAATATTGGTACTCGTTCAAGAGGTTGTATGTTTCAAAATACCAGTAACTTGTTTTTTTATTACAGTTTCCAAAATTTTAGTAAATACTAGGACAACATGTATGGGACTGGGACTCAAGTATAGATGATCAATTATTTCTGGAACAAGCTGGAATTCGATCTGGAACATTTTAAATCTTTCAGCAGAAAAATATGCTGTTCCAGTTTGGGAAAGGTCTTGTCATCCGAAAAAATTAGATACTGTTTACATAAAAGTTGTCGAATAATTACTGGATATCTTAGACCAATATTAACTAGCCATATACAGGGTGGTGATAAAGTTTGGAACCAAGGTCATAACTTCCGTAAAAATTTTTTTTGTAAAAATCGCTCGGACAGATCAATTTTTGTTTTAAAAATGCCATCTTTTGGAATAAAAAAAATATTCATGACGTCACTGATAACTTCACTATGACGTCATCATTAATTTTTTTAAATGGAAACCCCTACTTTTTTTACACATTTTTCATAGACCTTTTTATCATATTAATGATCACATAAAAATATTTAAAAAATTTTAACCATTTTTGAAAAAAAAAATAAATTTACTCAAAAAAAAATTATTAATTCTCAATGAAAATATGGCAAGAAAAATAAATTAAACTAATTTTTAGTTTAAAAATAACAAATTATTATTGAAAATATTCGAATTGTTCTTCTTTACACAATTGGAATTTTCTTAAAACTAATTTTAAATATCTTTTAATGAAAAAGGTAATTAAAATAAAATGTTTGAGTAATAATAAACTTTAAATAAAATTGTAATTTATTATAAATTTGAAAAAGCTTTGGATATTCAAAATTTATTGAAATAAAAATTGCCTTTATAAAAGTGCTTTAGTTGACGTTATTTTGTATGGCAAATAAAATTTTAAATCCATTTACCAATGCTTGAATAGCTTACTTCGTTTGTTTAATAATAATCAACAATTATTAAGTTTTGCGAAATTAAAAATGCCCCGTTTAAGCGAACGCTAAAGAATCGAAATTTTAATTATGGTAGGATACCGCGATAGAAAAAGAACCCATGGGGAAGCTTGTGCTTTGTTTAATGAGCAATATCCAAATAGACCGCAAATCTCAAGATCTACAGTAAGTAAGATAGTTACCAAATTTGCAGAAACAGGATCTGTAGGAGATTTGCCTCGACAAGGACGGCCTCAAGTGAATGAAGAAACCAAATTAAATTTATTACTTGCGATTGAAGAAAATCCCAATATTTCAAAAGAGATATTTCAAGAAATAATAATGTGGATCATTCCTATGTCGCAAAATTATTAAAAAAGGAAAAGTATCACCCATACAAAATAAAACTCATACAAGAGTTAAATGAAGATGATCCCGATCGCCGACTGCAATTTTGTGAAGAAATGATGGCGCGATGTGATCAAAATCCAAATTTTTTAAGTAGTATAATTTTCTCCGATGAAGCTACCTTTCAATTGAATGGATCAGTGAATCGACATAATTGTAGGTATTGGTCACAGCAAAATCCTCATTGGGCCGTAGAATCCCATAGTCAAAGACAGGGAAAGTTAAATGTATGGGTTGTGGGTGGTAATGATTGGCAGACGTTTTATAGGACCTTACTTTTTTAATGAAAACCTTACTGCCGAAAGATACTTTAATATTTTGCAGACTGATTTGCTACCAGTTTTACTTCGTATTTTCCCCAATTATGAAAATCGCAACATTCCTAACCAAAACATTTGGTTTCAACAAGATGGGGCTCCTCCACACTTTGGCAGGGCGGTGAGAGAATTCCTTAACACCACGTTTCCCAACAAATGGATAGATTTTTTTTGTGGGGACATTTAAAATCAAAAGTTTATTTCAATAGACCTAATAATTTACAAGAATTGGAGCTTAGAATTAGGACGGAATTGCAACAAATTGACGAAGAAGCTATTAACAATAGTATTCAGAGTGTCTACACTCGAATGGGACAATGCCAAATGGTCAATGGGGAACAATTTGAACATTTTCGTTAAAATTTGTTACTTGTAAATTAAAAATTTACTTTTTTTTGTAATATTTTCATTGAGAATTAATAATTTTTTTTTTGAGTAAATTTATTTATTTTTTCAAAAATGGTTGAAATTTTTTTAAATATTTTTATGTGATCATTAATATGATAAAAAGATCTATGAAAAATGTGTAAAAAAAGTAGGGGTTTCCATTTAAAAAAAATTGATGATGACGTCATTTTTCATTCCAAAAGATGGCATTTTTAAAACAAAAATTGACCTGTCCGAGCGATTTTTACAAAAAAATTTGTTACGGAAGTTATGATCTTGGTTCCAAACTTTATCACCACCCTGTATTCATATTCTTTGTGTTTTCGGTTCTCCAAATATAAGAAGATCTGTAGCAAGCATGTATGAACGTAATATCATTTCAAAATGACATTTACATCCACTCTATGGTAAAACTGCACAATTTAATCATATAAAATCTCGCAGAAGCTTTTTATCTACTGTTCCACCTCTTCAGAACTCTAAAACTATAAACATACTACAGTTGTGGGAACAATCATTAAATGATAAAGATTGGAACTTACTTTTAAGTCCAAAGGAATCTGTTCCTCTTGGTGCCAATGAAGATTGGATAATTTGGGTAAACCTTGATAGATTATGTACATGAGTTGGTCGTAGCAAGTACAATATGAAATTGGGGCTTCTATGATAAGTCTCTTTCTTTTTCAAGTGGTGAAGAATTGCAAAACATGGAACAATTTTTACAAAAAAATTTGAACAGGCTGTAGCAATTATGAGAAGTTTTGGTCTGGTTTCTATCCGTGTGTTCACTGAGGTTTTTTTCGTCATAATTATAATAAAGAAAAAGAAGTATTTTCCAAATTATTCATGTATGTATCCAAGAACTTCAAAGGAAGTTTGTCGTGATCAAGTGTAAAGTATGCATGATTGCAGTGAATAAATCAAAGTGAAGTAAAGACTTATTAATGCCTGTCAATTTCGCTTATCAATTGAAGTATTATTAAAGAGCATAAAGATCAATCAGCGGGAAAGCGGTAACCAATGGTTGTTCACTTTTAACAATTACAGAACGCGATTCGATTCCGCGGTTTTATCGGTCTAATTTATGTTTACCTATAAATATTCCACTTTGTTGGAATCATATCTGGCGAGCGTTTTATCATCGCGACTTGCACAGCGCCGATATTTCGATACTTCGACTTTTGAAACGGATGATGCGCATTAATAACGATCCCATTTACGGCCGAATATTAATGGCGCATTAAACAATTTTTACAGTGCATTTATCAAGTGCTCAGTCTCGATCGATTCACGAAAAGGCGGACAGAAAAACAGATGTTTTCAACGGATTTTTCTTTCTGTTTTGTTTCTTTCGTTTACTCTTTGAGCGCCTTAATATTTCAAGAGCAGTTTATTTCTTGAGCGCTCACTTCCACTTGCATACGAGAGCGGTGTATCGGGTTTTAAAGCAGTTTTGATCGCATGTTTTCTAATAGCACTTCTATTGTTTGAGAAATGAGAAATACAAAAATTTTATACAAAAGTTGAATCCTGTAGGTTGAAACAAGAATGAGCGGTTTTTCCAATAATGAAAACAGCAGCTTTCTTTGCAAGAATGTTTTTATCACATACTTGAAACTAAAAAAAACTAAATAAAAACAGATGCAGAATTCGTTTAACTAGACTAGACCATAAATTGTCAATGAAAAACGTAAGAGCTATCTTTCTGAATTCCAAACGAATAGTTTTATAACTAATACTTAAAAGAAAAAAAAAACAATTTTGACGAAAATTGAACATTTTTAAAGTATGAATTTCCAAAAAGGTTATTAAATTCATAAATTTTAATAAGTTAGTTTAATTTTCGAAAATACCTTAGTACCCCCACATGAAAATTAATGTAGAAAAATTTACAATGAGCTTAAATAATAATTCCAAATTAAGTACTCTTCAACGCAAATTAAGGATTTAGGTGTGGTAAACTACCCCTAAGTCTAAGCCATCCCTAAGTTAGTGGTATTTTAGTATAGGCAACTACTTATACCTATATGTATAAACCTGGCCACTAAATAATGACTTTTAAAAATTGTTAATTCATTTAAAATGTCAGTAATTTTTTTCTCGATTTTACTGTTTTTACCTATTATTCAGCGTGTTCAGTCATGTAAGAGGTCCTCAAACAAGTAGCAAAAATAATCGCTAGATGACAGCACTAAAATATCTCTTTTCTAAATAAAAGCGGAGGTTTGTGTTTTAGAAAATAAAAGAATCTATAAAACCTCTTTTTATTAATTTTTTTAGATACAACTCAATTTTTTTTTATTTTTTTGCAAAAACTCCAAAAAAATAACAAAAATAGTAAAAAATTTACATAGAGGCACTATTTGCGATTTCGATCAGGTACGACCTCTTGTGGTCATTTGATAAAGCTAGTTGTGGAGTAATAAATAAAAACCTGTTATGTAAACTTTATGTGTTTTTTTGTCACCAAAAAACTATAAACGCTAGTTCAGTTACTAAAACCAATAAAGATTCAAAACACAACAAAGCCTTTACTCGCTTATCTCTATTTTTTTACAAAATACATTTTCACGCGCAACATTATCAGGTCGGATATTCGTAGAAGACTACAAATTAATGAATTTTCCAGAGGTTTACCTACTAAAAAAACACTTTTTGAGGTATTTATTAATATTTGTAATATTCCAAAAGTCACAGTAGCATAACAATAAATTGAAGGGTGTGCTGCAAAATGGAGGTAACTCCATCCTGGTGAAGCTACATGTAATATTTTGTACCAAATAAGCAACTCTTTTGTTTGGTGCAAAATGCATGTAATTCTACCCATTAGTTTTAATTTTATTCAAGAAATTGACCTGGTTATCTCGTTACACGCCATTGAATTTTGAAACGTTTTATACGATTTTCTGAAAACTTTAAAAACTGGAGTTACCTCCTTTTTGCAGCAATGCCTTCAATTGTAAAATCTC
The DNA here is from genome assembly GCA_963971135.1 of Stenus bimaculatus. Lineage (NCBI taxonomy): Eukaryota > Metazoa > Arthropoda > Insecta > Coleoptera > Staphylinidae > Stenus > Stenus bimaculatus. The sequence continues at coordinate 40,284,470 of OZ020183.1, read as the reverse complement.
CCAACTTATCAAAAATCAAATCCTCCATTATAAGCATTTTGAAATAGGAATCTATTGTTCATATAAGGTGTCCCACTTTTTTCCATCAAAAAAATTAAACTGAGATAATTTTGACCCAAATTTTGGAAAAAAAATAGTAATTTGACCTACTGTTAGTTATCAGTGAAAGACAAACTTAAAATATTTAGAATACTTGGAAACTGGAAGCTTTCCTTGTAAGTGGAAACACGTCAAGGTTACTCCTGTTTTTAAATCTGGTGAGAAGATGGATGTTGAAAATTATCGCCCTATTGCGATACTTCCAAATTTTTCTAAAGTTTTTGAATCGATTATTGCTGATGAGGTTTATTCGAAGATACAAAGCGGCCTTAGTGTGAATCAACATGGATTCATGTGTCGTCGTTCCACTGCAACCAACCTGATGTACAGTGGCGGATTAAGCCATTTGGAGACCTAAGGCGCAACCTGATTTTGAGGCCGCTATTTTTTTGAAATAAAATAAGATGATCTATTTAGTTGACATCAGTTTCAGACGTTTCAGGGGTTAGTTTAAGGAAAATTTAGAAGTGCAAAATTTGAATATAGCTCCATAGGTGAAATTTAAAAAAAAATGGCAGGTCAAGCATTTCCAGATACTTTGGAAAAACATCTAGTTTTACTCTTTTTCAAAAAAAGTTAAAATTAAAGAAGAAACTAAATTATACAGGGTGTTCCAAAAAGAAGTGTTCAGAAGAAAATCTTATTTGACATAGTTTATTGTGAAGTTTTACGGATATAAAAAATGGTACCTTTATGGGGCTTGTTTCAAAGATAGTGAAAATATCAAGAAAAAGGTGAAATCTCGTTAATATTTTGAAAGAAGAATTTTTTTTTCGATCAAAACATTCTTCTGATGATATTTTTTAACATCAAGCCAAAGTGGCATTAATTAGCTTGACTTTTCAACTTATTTCTTTTAAAATGATCAAATAGTTTATGAACTACAACAAAATTTCGAATTAATAACATTTTTTGTAGGAACAAAATTCAATGACCCATCAAAAAAGCTGGTCCTGCCTATTAGTTTTCTTGTTGATGAAACCTCGTCTATTGTCTAGGATTTTCTTCTGAGCACTTCTTTTTGGGACACCCTCTATATGTATAACTGGTTCGTTCGAACCGACAAAATTTTAGAAGGTTTAAAGTCAACTTGTCTGGAACTGGAAAGAAAAACTCCTTTGTATAATTAGTTTGTTACGTTTATGGTTTATTTGAATAGAAGTTTTCAAAAACGACCATGACTGGTAAAAAAATGTGACTGCATAATTTTTTTCAATTTTTTTGAGGCCTGTGCGATAATCCGCCACTGCTGATGTATTTTACACAGAGCATTTCGAAAAATTTAGATGACCGTTTGCAAACTGATGTGGTGTACACGGACTTTGCCAAGGCGTTCGATCGCCTTCAACATCATGTGCTTCTGAAAAAACTACATTTATGACATCTCAGACAATGTATTATGTGTAATTGAATCTTTTCTTAAAGATCGCGTTCAAATGGTGCAATATAATGGTTATTTTTCTAGGCGATATTATGCGACCAGTGGTGTCCCACAAGGTTCAAACCTTGGGCCTTTGTTATTCTTGCTGTTTATTAATGATATTTGTGAAGTAGTTAAATCTGATATTGTTTTATATGCTGATGATATGAAAATTTCTAAACTCATTAAAGATGAACGTGATTGTCTTGTGTTGCAATCGGATCTTAATGCTATACAAAATTGGTGTGCTACAAATGAATTGTATCTGAATGTAAATAAATGTGCTCTCCTATCCTACTCTAGAAAACAAAATGTAGTTAGTTATGATTATCAGTTGGACAATCATAGTTTAAGGAGGTCAACTACTATTAAAGATTTAGGTATACTGTACGATACAAAACTTACTTTTAAAGGTTACTTCAGAATGTAACAGATGTTTTGGTTTTATTATTCGTTATTATCCCAAAATGCAATTATCATATTATATAGAAGCTATTTCCTGAGTAAAATCAACTATAACTGTGTTTTGTGGTCGCTTTATTTCAAGAAATACGTCGGCACTCTAGAGCGCGTTCAAAAAAGATTTCTAAAGTATCTTTATTTTAGGAAATTCTATGTGTATCCGGTGCGTGGAACCGTCAGTTATGAGAGTCTGTTAAGTGAATTCAACTTTATTTCTATTGAGGATGGTCATAGAGTCATTTCAATTTGTTACCTATATAAATTAATACATTCAATAATTGATGATTCGAAGAGTATCTTCCATTAATTTTTTGGTACCTCAATGTTCGACGAGATCTGTTTGTTCATTCTATTGTAAAATGTCGCATACGTTACATCACAAGAATTCTTCGATTAATAATTAGTGTAATAATTTCAATGCCATAAATGGCAATATCGATATTTTTGGTCTCAGTTTTGATAAATTTAAGAGACGAATTAAGTGTCTTTACTCCAACCAGCAATAGCTGCAGTTGTTATTTCCTCCATTTAAGTTTGTGTAGTTGTTAGTTTTAGTTTTAATTATAGTTTAAATAGTACTTTGTTCAATTATGTAATTCTATGTTACCGCATCTGGCAGAAAAGGCTGTTGGTAAATGTAAATGTAAATGGTAAATAAATAAAAAATAAATAAAAAAATATCTGTTAAATGAAAGTTGGTAACTAACAGTAGATCATGCTATCTCTTTCCAAAATTTAGGTCAATGTTACCTTTAACAGCCAAAGTTACCTCAATTTACGGTTCTGAATAACAATGATCCTATGAATAAGCAATGACGGTTTTTTGGTTGAGGTTACTTCTAATACACACGTTTATATTCATATTCCTTAAAGCAGTTTTAGACGAGCACATAATTCTTGTACAGATGCTACTACACATTGCGAAGTATTACAAGAATTATGTCCTCGTCTGAACAGGCCTGTAGAGGAGGAAACAATGAATTTGTAGCATGCCAAGTACAAAAATATGGCCAAATATATTGATTGGTGAATTTTGTCCCTTGTTTTGGAAAAAAAGTTTACCTATAGATTTCTGTAAAAAGTACCTATAACTTTTATGAAACCTTTTTTATCAAAAGCTTTTTGGTGAACAATATTTTTATCATATAATTGAAATTAAAAGTTATAGACGAAAAACTATACAGTGTAATTTTTGGAAATAATGGACGACGCATGCGCCGGGGTTTGGGGACTTTTAGTATGATTTAATTAACCTTTTTTGTCTAAGTTTTCTGGACTACTAATAATTTTTTTCGACTTATAGCATTTTTTTGGTGCACCCTGCATAAATTGCATTTTATTGGCATTTTTTGTATTTTATTGGATTTTGACTTTGCCCAATTGCTTTTTTTTAAGAAAGAGGAGCATTTTGAAATTTGCGAAGTGAAGAAAAAATGATAATAAGATAGAATTTATACAGGGCAACCGACCAAAATCATATATCAATTTTAAAATTTGTTAAAAACTCAAAATAATTAGTTCATAGAAATTTTTTTACATAATTACATTCACTGACTGCGTTTATTTCGCGTAACTCGTTTCGGATTGGATTGGAATGGATACCGATTGACCGAATCCAATTTTTTTCCGTAATAAACATGGCCTTTGTTATTGGGAATTTTAGAATTGGCCCTCTGGTCGGAATATTATAAATTATTATTTGATTACAAGCATTAGTTCGAATTTTAATGGTTTTACTTTAGTTTTTAATCCAATATTTATCATATTTCTCTTCCTGTTATCTTGAATATATTATGTTATACAATATGTAAAGTATTAAGGAAAGAAATAAAGATTATTATTATTTAAAATTTGTGGAGTACGTACTTATTTCGTAGAAAAATGCGATTTGAACTCATATTTTGAAACTGAGACAAGCACTGGCTATCCTCCTTTTTAGAAAATTTTAAGCGCCCTCCACTGATAGTTATAATTCCCAATTTTATTCAGGATTTAAAAAGGAAAGACTTGATTGAAGTACCTACACTTTTTTGTCATTTTTTTATTTACTCTAAAATCACAAAATTTGTAATAAATTGTAACAACAAGATTATGGGTAAATGAATAAACAATTAAAAATTGTTCTAAAAAAATTATAACATTTAAAATAGCAATTATATACAAACATATTTCCTTTTTCCATTTTATATTTACTTAAATTCAAAAAATAAAATTAGGTTAAACAAAAACAGAAAAAACTAAAATCAGATTTTTTAATAATTATTAAAAAAGTGACATCTAATATCCAGAATACAAATTTTAAGTATTTGACAAATTAAAGTATCCTGCAGAAACTAGAAGGATTACAGTTGCCTATTTTAATACAAGTGTCAATGAAAACTATAAAATATTTTATATCTATGCATATAAAGAAGTTTTTTTAATATAATATTTTTATAAATTAATTAATTATCAACATAAAATGAGTTACTTACTGCATTTTTCAGGGACATTAAAAATTTTTAAGCTAGTCCTTGCTCTACCAAAGTATAGATGGAGCGCTATAAAATACTACTAATACACGCTAGATGTCAGTGTTGGGTTAATATAAAAAAAAATAAAAAAATACATTAATATCTTTAGAAATTTTCTACATTACTTAAAAATAATACATAAATAATACATAAATATAATAAATTTTATTTGTACAAATCTGGGTAAAAAGAAGCTTTAATTTCTATAGAACTTGTTCTTAAATAATTTTCTCATTATACATAATAGGTATTTAATACCGAACACTACATAGGAGTTATATAATTTATAAATTCATAAAAAAAGCTAAAATTTCCAAAAAGTCTTCGACCGTGACAGGACTCGAACCTGCAATCTTCGGATCCGAAGTCCGACGCCTTATCCATTAGGCCACACGGTCTAAAAACTTTGAGCTCGTTTGCATATATTTAAATTGTATATATGGTTTTATGGAAAAAAGGGCGTATGAACTAATTTTAAAATTTTATTAGAAAAACAAAAAACATCTGAAAATTTAGGATTTAAAGATTTTTGAACATGCATATACGGATTTATGCCAAGAAACGTAGTTGTTCAAGTTTTTAATATAAAGTTTTCCAAAAAATGGTTCTTCCATGAAACCCTCGATATATTTTATCATTTTTTTAAATAACTCCTTTGAAGACATTTTATTTAGAGAATCGGCATTTTTATGACTAGCCATGCAGTATCGAGTTCTGGAGTTTTTAGCGATTTACAAAAAAAGCCCTTACAAACCAAAATGTTATTATAGGTAACAAAAACGTAGATTACACCTCCATCCTACATCATTATGAATAAGGGATAGAAACATGAATCTTGATATCTTTATTTGTATCGACGAATTCATTATTCATGTCAAAAGTGCTTAATTGCATTTCCGCCCCTTTTGTCAAACGCACTTAATTATAATGTAGAGGACATAAAAGACGGTGTGTGGTGAAAAGTGTCCGCAACGGTTACAAGAAGGCGTGTCATGCGTTCGCGCCTAAAATATAAAGTAAGTGTAATGTATGAGGAGTGTTGGGCCCTATTCACTCCAACTCCCATGTTCTAATTGCACCCCCTGCGGTCATCCAGGGGCTTTCGGTTTGATTACACCGCCGCCCCTGTCGTTTTCAACTCGCACACTCGTCCCTTTATTGCCCATTACTTTTCGTACGTCCTAATTAGGCCCGAGGTGAGAATATTAGCATCGATGTGTTAATATTGGAGCATCTTGTTTTTGTAACCTCGATCGTTTACTAGATAACGGTTTAATCAATTAATTTCATAACGAAATTTTCACCTTACTATACTTAATTGATGTTTGAGTAAGTGATTATGGAGGGCGCTGGTAGTTGCAGCGCCTCTAGTGGGATATGTAAATACCACATAACTTCCTGAAATTGATTGGTTTCCAACCTTCCACGTATATTGAAATTATGGTCGACAAAATCTTGATTTAAAAATCAACTAAAATTTTCTATGATCTAAAAGTTCTTAGAAAAACTTTTTTTATTTGGTAGAAGATGATAGGTGAACCCTACAAGGATCACATCACAAAAAATTCTAACCGAGCAGTTCATGAAATTTTTTTAATATTTTTAATAGTAAGCGCAGTAGTCTGAAAAAACTAAACCATCAACAATTTTATAACAAAAGATATGGAAATATTTATTGGAAATGACCTCCTCTGACTTTATTTGATCGTCCACTTGCGGGACACCCTGTATCAATATACAATTAGTTGGTTGTTTTAGTATTATCCAATTTATTTCCTATTAAAATCTATCATGGGTGAAACATGGCTGCTCTTTTATAAACAAAATTAATCATGACATTCGTTTTCCTCGTGTATAAATGTGGTTATTGTATTAAAGGTGGATGAGGCTTTTGATGCGAGCAAACGGGATGAAAAGTTCGTTAGAATGAATCGTATTGCGATCCAACATTTAAACTTTTAATCTTTGAACACATAACAACACGTACTGTTGCACAAAAACCACAACTAAGTTATTAACTAGCGAATGTCACAATAGAGTTCTCTAATAATGAATGTGATGTATTCAGAGTGCACCTGCGATACTCTAAATTGATAATTAGCGGGTGAAGTCGGTGTGAAATTCGCCACAGCTCTCGCAGTCGAATGGACAATAATATAATAACCCTGGATAAGTGTTTTGTTACTTAGTTATTAAATGCATGTGTCCGAAAAACGGATAAATAAATATATACATCTATATTTATTAATAAACATGGGGTTAGAGAGCGCCGATTGTCCATGCCAGATATTGTTATCGTTAGGGTTAATTAAAAATATAGGAAAAAATGCGGGAAAAGCTTTTTGTTAACTCCTCTCTGGTGTTGTATATTCTTTATACTGGGAGGGTGTGATCCTGTCATGTGTCTGCCGTTTCACGATAAGGAGGATCCCTTGAGAGCAGCGTGTTGTTATTGCATATCGGGGTAAGTTACCGCGCTTATAATAATCCCGTTCTGTTTTGGTTTTAGGGTGATATGTTTTTCAATCTACTTAAAAAATAAACTTAGATAACAAAACCTGATTTTTCTAGATATTCATCAGGAACTATAGATAATGTCACACGCATCACTGATTAACAAACAACAAGTGAATTCAATGCACGCGTTACATTTAGCAACCCACAAAGATTTTTTTAAGTATCCAACAAAGATATTGGAGATTCGAACTAATTTTTATCGCCAAAAATGACGTCACAAGTAGGTAAATGACAACTGAAAGTTATGCGACTACCATGACAAGGTACAGGGTGAGCTAAAATGATTGTGGTCAATTCAAATTTCCCGCCTAAAAATCTGGGAAATTTGTTTGCTTCAAGTTCATAGTAACACAAAATCATGTCAAAATCAAAACAAAGTAACTAGACTTCACAAAAGCAGAGGCGTAGTTGTAATTTTTACCATTGTGTCAAAACTTCAGATTTTATAATTTCCTTATTATGCCTTTTATTTTATAAACGTCAGTTTTTATCAAAATTAATTTCCGTAAAGCTTTGCTATGTGTCAGCATCTGCCTCGAAAATGAAGAAAAACATTTTCAATATTTGACATTTGCTGTGAAATTAGAGATTTTGGAAAAAAACTTCGCTACGCAATTGGATTACTAGGAGATTTTCTTTTTAAGATTTCAGTTGTACCAACCTGTGTATTTGGTTGCCCACATATCATACCACAATCATTTTAGCTCACCCTGTAATTGCAACTAACCTACTTTTGACGTCACCGCTACAGAATTACGCCCAACGCCACCTTTTCCGGTTGTATTTCAGAAAAGGTCAATTTGATTTCAGAACAGTCAATTGTATTTCAGAAAAGATCAATTCGATTTCAGAATAGTCACTTGTATTTCAGAAAGCATCAGATGTATAATATTTCAGAATAATCAATTGTATTTCAGAAAAGATCAATTGTATTTCATAAAGCTTCAATTGTATTAGGGAGACCGGAAAGTAATGTAGTTTTTGCGCATTGTGTTCTTTGTGGTAGCCTAGCAGCTCTTTGGGTAATTCAAAGTACTGTCAAAGACATTTTAAGGTTAGAGTGTCTTGTTTTCTTGTAAGTTATAAAATTTTAAAGCTTTTTTACAATGTTTGGTGAAATGGTCAGTCAAAAACCAGAAGAGATACATATCCGGCATTGTACGCTTTTTGAATTTCATAAGAGTAGTAATGCAACGGTTGCTACCAAAAGCATTTGCGATGTTTATCCGGATGCTTTAGATGTTAAGGCCGTATGACACTTGCGAGTTTACTTCACATGTTTTCTCGTGAGTTTTCTAAGGTAAAAACTCGCAAGTATCATACACGTTTTTTAATAGAGATTTCTCGCGAGTTTCTTGCATAAAATTTGCTGTACGATACTTGTCATTTTTTATTAGAGAAACCACGCACTTGCTCTTTGTTAAATTAAAATTTATTTACATTTACTTGTTTGTAAAAATAAAAAAAAAAACTCGCGAGAAAACTCTATTAAAAAACGTGTATGATACTTGCGAGTTTTTACCATAGAAAACTCACTAGAAAACATGTGAAGATTTTATACTGTAAACTAGCAAGTGTCATACGGCCTTTAGTAAATGCCAAAGGTGGTTTTCCAAGTTCAAATCTTTCTGACTCTCATCGATCAGGAAGAGCAACAACTCTGGATAATGACATTTTAAGGGCGAAAGTGGAAGCAAATCCATGTCAGACCATTGAAGACCTTTTGAACAATCTTAACGAACCTTGTTTAACCATTCAGGAACATTTGAAGCAGATTGGGAAAGTAAGGTGTTTGGGTCCCGCACAATCTATCCGAAGAAGACAAATCTAATACCTGCAACTTATTGCTTCAGCGGTATAACACAGAAGCATTTTTTGATAAACTGATTATCGGGGATGAAAAATGGGTTCTTTACAATAACCCAAAACGCAAAAGGCAGTGGCTCTCTCCAAATGACGCGCCACGAGCTACAGCAAAACCAGGTTTACACCCCAAAAAGGCGCTTTTGTGTGTTTGGTGGAATACTCGTGGGGTTGTTCATTTTGAAGTGCTAAAACCTGATCAAACTGTTAATGCAGACCTTTATTGTGAACAATTGGATAGAGTACATCAATCCTTATTTGAAAAGTACCCAGCTCTGGTTAACAGAAAAGGTGTAATTTTTCAACACGACAATGCAAGACCGCAATGCGCAAGACGAACCCTAGAAAAAATTAATGAACTAGGATGGGAAGTATTGCCGCGCCACCATACTCACCTTTTTAGGTTGAAAAAAATTTAAAAATTCTAAAGAAGTTAAAAATGCCATCCCCAGATAATTTTATGAAAAACCTGGTGATTTTTATCGATCCGGGATTGAAAACTTGCACACTAGATGGCAAAAGGTCGTAGAAAATGAGGGTGATTTTGTTATTGATTAAATTAAAATATCGAAAAAAATTTGTTGTTTGAATTTAATGTAAAAAAACGATATTACTTTCCGGTCCCCCTAATATTTCAGAAAATTAATTCAATTTCAGAAAGGACCAATTATTAAAAAATGAAGAAGTCAAGAGTTTTTAGCGGTGATTGTGCACGTGAACCACAACAGCACAAACATTTCTTCAAAATGTGCTTTCGAAATTTAACATTAAAACCAATAACACCAGGTTTAGGTCCTTATTCACCAATGTTAAACCCAATTGAAATAATGGCCAAAAACTTTTGGATTCCTCAATTAGAAAAGATCTTTTCTAAAATTAAATTATTCTTTCTGAAATACAATTGATGCTTTCTGAAATAAAATTGATTTTTTCTGAATTACAATTATGATTTCTGAATTGAATTGACTATTCTGAAATACAATTGATACTTTCTGAAATCAAATTGATTATTATGAAATTCCATTGATGATTTCTGAAATCGAATTGATGATTTCTGAAATCGAATTGATATTTTCTGAACTACAATTGGAAAAGGTGTCCGACCAATTGGATCCGAAAAACGAGGTTTTGTCACTTTTCATGTAGGATGGATTGCAATTTGTTCTTTTTAGAAAACCCTTACCTCGTGACGAAAGTAACAGAGAAAAAGGAAGCGGTGGGTTGCTACTAGAATAAAAGACTAATTTCAACATGTCCATGTACAATTTTACAGTTGTCTACTCCAGGATGGATATAGAGACTAAATATACCAAAAGACCCGGGACGGGGACTTTTGAATGTGTGAACAGAAAAAGTTGAAAATTTGTAAATATGTATGTAGAAGTTGATAATAAAAACTATATTTTTTCTTCAAACGTTATAAAAGTACAGCCTTCTGTGACGTTTTATAGGCTTTAACAAGTCATTTTTATGTTTGTTGACTCAATGGTCATATTTATGCATGTCCGACTTACGTCGATTTACATCGGGTATACCTTGCACAAGGAGTAGAAATTGTATATTAGGCAATCTAATATACATTAACAACATGCCATATGACGTATGTAAATTAAATGTCAAATTTTATTTGGATGACTACGACCCCCCCCCCCCTCATTCCCCGCAAAGTCTTAATTGTGCACTACTATATTTTCCTTCAAATAATCCGTTTCTTTTACAATTAAAAGAATTTTCCAAATAGTCTTACCCTCTCCTGGATACATTTCTGCGGACGCCCATGGCATCCAATAGTTCTTTTATTAAAAGTTTAGTGTTTGTTTCGTGAGATCTTTACGACTTACTATTTTGTAGAAAATAGCAATAAGTTCTCGCGAAAAAAGTGAATTAGCCCAAAAACGTACTGAAAGGGAAAGAATCACTCTTTTGATGATTCGTGCCTTTGTAGACTGAGAAAGGTCCTATAATCAAGTACGACACGTTTTCAATGATTATTTTCATCAACGACCTCCAATTTCAAAATCAACTGTTGGGAGATCTATACATAAATTCCTAGAAGAGGGGTCAGCTCAGTACACCGAATTTTGCAGAAAAATAATTATTTTCCATACAAATTTCAGCTGATTCAGGAACTGATAGAAGATGGCTTCGACAGAAGACTATAATTTTGTGAAATTATTCGAGAAAATGTCATGCTGACAGAAATTTTCTTTCACATGTTGTTTTCTCCATTGAAGTAACATTCTTCCTAAATGGTAACGTCAACAAGCACAATTGTTGATATTAGGCACATACAAATTCACATTAAATCAGATTCAGATGATCATACTCAAGTATTCCAGAAAATAAATGTATGCGCAGGAATTTTAGGATAATATGTAATGTCATTTTTTATTAATAGAAATTTTGACGGAAATAGATACCTGGAATTTCTATAGAACCAAATTGTTCCATCCATCAGTCTAGTGTGTCCTTACGGTATAATATACATATAATAGATGGTGCTTCCCAATTTTTAGTTTAGCAGTCAGAGACTTTTTAAGTTGCACTTTTACAAACCGTTGGATTGGTAGGAAAGGTGAAATGCAATGGCCGCCTAGATCACCCGATTTAATACCTCTTTATTTTTTCTTTTGGGGATTTCTAAAAAATAGGGTGTATGCAACAAAGCCAGATACAAAAATAAATTGGAAAATCGCTTACGAGAGTATTTTTCTATCATCACTACAGCTATTATGCTTTTAAATGTTCAAAATAGAATCTATTGGGTTTTTGCGAGACCGAAGAATCTAAAATAATTGGGTTGGTTCGATCATTCGGGAGAAGTTGGGTGTTGGTCGGGTGTACTACGTACCACTCGGGGGAGTACTAATCCAATGTACGGTTAATCTTAAAGTACTACAGGATTAGGAACTGTAAGGCTCAAACCAAAAATTTTCCTGCGATGAGTTTTTACGACGATTAATTTTCCTATAAGGAATTTTTCCAAATCGATTTTTCCAAACTTACATTTTTTCAATGAATTTCTAGACTTCGGATATAGGAGATAATGCAGCCAAATTTTGAATAATTTATACATTTACTAGGAATTTATACCTTGGTTCTTGTTAAATTATATTAACTTAAGGTTTATGGCATGTTGGTGTAAAGAGAAGTTGAAAATACTTAATCCCCCAGTTTCATAATATGAAAGGTTCGTATTTATGTGAAGATTTTAAAAGTGTATTTGCAGGAGAAAAAGATATATTCTTTATGTTGCACTTAAATGTGGAATAAATAAAAAATAAAACATGTAACAATAAAAGGGGAAAATGAAGTGAAAAGAGTTGAACGATTTGTCTCAACTCGTGTACAAAAGAAAGTATTTTAATTTAATAACACAAAAGTTTAAGTTTAAAAGTGGTACTTTTGATGTTTATTAAAGAAAGCTTGGGTATTAATGAAAACAATTAAAAATATTACAAGGGAACATCAAAAGTGTTGCATCCAATGTAAAACCGCAATTTTCCTTTTTTCAAAAATAATAATGCTAAGAGAGGCGTCCTTCCCCGTTCCGCTTTTCATCCATTCTTTCACCATTCGTATTATCAGAATTCGCATTTCTTTCTTTATATTTTTTATATCTGTCAAACGCAAGGCATCGAGCTTTTGTCGAAGTGTCTCTCCCGGACCATTGTTGACGTCATGCGCCCTCCTTTCATTATGTAAGTTGGCGTCGGGAAAATGGTGGAAATAATGCAGATATTGGTAATGGATTTTATTTTAAAATTCCATCAATCGATTTTCCGCTTTTCACGAGTGCCTCTTAAATGTTTATTTTAATTCTTTTGATTTTTCTTATTACCAAATCGTGGATTTATTTTCGATTTTATAATTGAATTGAATGGCATTTAATTCCACATATACACGCGTTTTGGCTTCTATCGTGGAGAAGAGGCTTCTCTTGATTAAAATCACGAATCTGTAAGTAACAATGGCCCAGCCCCAGAGATCCCGTTTGGCCCCCTTTTAACTCGCGCTCCGGAGAGCTCCGGAGTACTCCGGACGGACGAGAAGTCTGTATGCGATGCATAGGTCCGTCTAATCAAGAACGTTCTTTGTCAATCGATGTATTTCGTGATTGATTGAAATGAAAATTGCTTTCGCCTTCCTTTGCCCCGAGTATTTTGATCGATTCCCTTCATTTCACATCACCTATTGTTTGCTAGTTTAAAGGGATCAACTGCCCAATCTTAATTTAAAAACACCCCTTTATTTTTTATTTGTTTGTTTTATCTCAATACAAACCATTACAACATATTGCTTCTCTTCTCTTCAACGCCCCCATATCCTCTTTTGTTACTCTAAATACATAGAAATGTCCACAAAATCACTCTATTTATCAATTTTGTTAAGAGTACTTAAATCCTATTCAATGATCAAGGTTGCTTTAGTTCGAAGTAACGTTTTCATTTTGCTAAACTATTTCGAAGAAACAATTTACTGTATCATTTACCCAAGGAGTATGGATACCATAAGAGAGACAATTTCCGTAAGAGCTTGAGTCTAAAGGCGAATTTACACCTTACACTCTGGAGGATCATCGCGGATGATTCATCCAAAGTGATAGGTGTAAATTGGCTTTTCATCTTCATTTCATCCAAAGTGAACCTCAAGAGTGACAGTGAACAGAATAGAACCGATTCCTATTTTTGATGAAACGAATGGATGATTCATCCTTGATGAAAGGTGTAAACAAACGTTTCACAGAAAGTGAACAGTGAATATTTGTTTGAAGAATTTATTGTAGCAGAAGTGTATATAGCTCAATTTTGTGGTTAGAAAAATGGCATTTCGTTGGAAAGATGACCAAACACTGTCCTTGCTGGAAGTTTATAAAAATTGTGAGTGTTTATGGAGCTAGTTCAATTAATAGTTACGTGGAGGCTCCAAATTGGTCTCTTCGTTGAATCCATGGTCTTGTCCACCAACAACGTGTTCGGCATCTTTTTTTGTTTTCCAATATCTTACGACATTCTTCTGCGAGAGCTACAATTATTATTTCGATTCCAACACTCACTAATTCAGTCGCTGCCATTTTGAAACTGGTCAAGAGGATCAAAAACAGTGAAAAGTGTAAATTGATTTTCTTTCACTGTTCACTTTCACTAAGGATGAATTATCCGCGATGATCCTCCAGAGTGTAAGGTGTAAATTCGCCTTAAACTAGCCGAAACGTGGCCCTTCAATTTATTTAAAAAAATAGTTTCAATCGGCAGCTCAATGGTTACAATTTAAAACAACCAAACAATCATGCAATAAGCAGGAAATATAACATGTTTGCAGCATTTCAAGAGGTACGAAATATTGATTTCAACTGCAAAACTCTGTAAACCAATAAATTAACCTACCGTCACCAGGTGGCAGCGCATTAGTATGAATACCCAAACTGTTTCTCTAATTGTATCCAGCGGTGTTGCGTTATTCCTTTATGAGGCCATAGGTAATTTTGAGGCCCAAAAATATTAACTCTTTTAAATATGATTTTGAAACTATTAAAAAAATTGAGGAAATAAGTATTATTTTTTTCAAATTTATTTCCCTTGAGATCTTGGGGAATTGCCTATTTTGCCTATGTGGTACTGTGCCACTGATTGCATCTGTCTCCATACTAAAACTTAAAAAAATATACTCCTAATCGTGATCCACAAAACAGTAGACGGTTCCACGCAAACGATTTTGGTGTTCAGCGATCAGCAAGTCAAATTGAATTTTAGATAAATCAATTTCATTTTAGATAGTATCTATTGTATTTCAGAATCATCAATTGTATTTCAGAAAGGATCAATTTTATTTCAAAAAGCTTCAATTGAATTTCAGAAAATTCAATACAATTTCAAAGAAGACCAATTCTAAGAAATGAGGAAGCCAGGAGATTTTGGCGCTAAAGCACAACAGACAAATACAATTCATTAAAAATGTGCTTTGACAATTTAACAATACATGAGTAACAATATGATGCTGAGGTCCTTATTCACATATTAACCAATGTTAAATGTTAAAAACCCAATTGAGATAATCTGTTCTAAGATTAAAGCAGTATTGTTAAAAGACAACTTCGGATTTTTCACGTTATAGCTCCTAGTGTCATGAAGCAAATGTTGCTTTACTGGGAAACAATTATTGATGAAGCCAAATTACTGGTGGTGATTCTGATCGTGCAGCACACAACACACTACAATCGGCCATGCATCTGCTTTAGCTTGGCCGTTGGTAGGTAAAATACCATATTTAGGTATTCCAAAATTTCTGAGGCAACATTTGCTGAAATACAATTAATTACTTCTGAAATACAAATCATACTTTCTGAAATTAAATTGACTAATTCTGATTATCAAGTGATACTTTCTGAACATATGAAATACAGGATGAGCTAAAATGATGGGTAATTCAAATTTCCCCCCAAAACCTGAGGAATTTGTTCGCTTCAAGTTCATAGTAACATAAAATCATGTCACAATTATAACAAAGTAACTAGACTACACAAAAGCAGTGGCGTGGGTCGAAATAATAGATGAATGCCCAGAAATTTCCAAACATGGTAAAAATCTTCATGTCTTTCGTAACAATCTACCTCAGTGAAATATCCTTTTCCACATACCTAGAAATGATAAATATGTATTTCCAAATAACACCAATACATCCAGATATTGATAAATTGTGATTTCTTACATTTAACGTTTAATGGGGACTGATTTTGTAAGCAAATATGCCAGGCTCCAAAATTAATAAGCTAGGTAGTGCCAAATTTTGGGTGTCTTTAAATGAGTCTTTAAAAGTGTGGTTAGTTGGTTTCCCTTACAAACACATCTTAGGTTTCATTTCTAAGGCATGAACACCTTATTTTAATGGGATTAGGATCCTCTCAGTAATATTCCTACTTTGGAGTTCGGAAAAGTAAAGTTTTTTTAATCCAGATATATCTATGGAGTTTCTAAGATCTCGTATTTTGTAGCAAGATTTATTTAAATTTTTAACCAGGCTGGAAGAATATTCATCCCAATCAAGGTTGTCAGTAAATTCCAAACCAAGGAAAGCTATTTTCTCTAATCTGAACAGCGATGCCTCCAGCACCTAATATACATAATTTGTTGAAATTCTAATAAGAAAGTGACAATATCGTTCACATATACAGTAAACAGAATGGGCCAAGTATAGACCCCTGAGATACCACCATTGTTACTATAACATTAGGCATTAGGTTCGTTAAATTTAGTGTATTCTATCGGTCCAGTCCTTTTATCAACACTCCTATCTTTTGATCGACATGAGCCATATATTAATAGGCACTTTTCTGAAAACAATTATAATTTAAAGAAGTGTGAATAATAATTATAATTTTCCAATTGATCAATTTTCTCCAAATTTTCTACAAAACATAATATGGTTACTGATTAACTGGGTGAATATGTTTAAACAAAATTGAATGTATGGTTTTATATATTTTTGTGGATTTGTGTATTCTTCAATTTGTTGGTCTTTCATGGAATTGATTGAGGCTGAAGATAATTTGAGTGTTGTAAAGAAGACAAGATAATGGTATGAAAAGAATTAGGCGACGATATTCTCAATTATAACAATACTAAGATTTGAGGACCGTGTGAGGCCAGGTGGATAATCATGGAGACGTAGTAGTACCTATAGTCCTTTGTGCGCAACATAAAACAATTATTGCCGCGTAAAGCTTCTCATCCTATTCTGGATTGGCTATGCCCGACGCACAATCACAAAAGAGAACTCTATTTTTCCCCACTCGCATCCTGTTGTTTTCTCCATCTCCTCGACAAAACAGGCGTGCGGAATTTAATATGTTTACTGCTAAGTGCACTCGTGCACTTATTTGGCATTTACAACTGAAAGCATGCTTTATGAATTATTATTTTTCAGCCAGGCACATTCCAATTTTATTATGGACTACAGGAAGATCCTCTTTTGGATTCAACCAGGCCCATTTAATTTCATATTCGGAAATCTTATTTTTATAATTTATAATAACCATAAGTGCTTAAAAAGGATTTAATTTTAAAAGAGGTTTTAATAGAAAATGTATACCTCATATATTTTCATTACATATCAATATAAAAAAGATGAATTATCTACTCTTTTGGTGGTAACGAAAAAATTCAATATTTTCGAATTTCATAAAGTACGTAATGCTCATAATTAAAAATTTGGGTGAGTTGATCTAGAAATTGCAGGGACTTTTGTAACGCCAAAAAAATTATTTTATGCATTTTGCACTATTTTGTAAAATTGAGTTTATACAGGGTGTCCCAGCGCTTCGCAGAAGTATCATTACTACCACAGCTATTCAGTGTCAGGAGGTAATTCAATGTCAGAGGGCTTATCATGTAAGAAGTGGCACGTGACACCACTTTACCTGCGTATATATGAGGTTTGACCACGTCAGTTTCGACAATAGTCTAGGAGATCTTTTTAAAAATTAATAAATTCCGATAAACATCTATAACAAATAATTTATGCATTTATTTTGAATATGCCACTGGCATCAAAACCAGATTTTTTTATTAAATGCTCAGGTAACTAATACAAATGCTGATTTTATAAAGTTTAAGGATCTGCGATATTACTAACAAGACTGAACGTGATATCCATAGCAATCCAACATGTTTTTGGAAATACACACATACTCTCAATATACTGATGATTCTTTTCGACAAACTGACTTCCACTCCATTATCATGGCCTTTAAATCAATTATAATAAGAGAATAACATGGATTTGAGGGAGATTGTCCATCGGTGAGAAACCTTACACTTTATAAAGATTAAATAGCTTATGCTTTGAATAATGGAAATGACATGGACTCTACTTAAATTATTAAATTCTCATTCAGAAGATAATCAAAGTAGGTTTTCACTTATAAAGTGGATCTTCAGTTATTTAACAGTTTAACAGAAGCCAAAAAGTTGGCATTGGCAGTGATACTTCTAAACCAGTGTTTGTAAATTCAGGTGTGCCGCAAGGGTCACACCGTGGATCTATTTTTTTATTTTATTCATTAATGATATTCGTAGTCACATAAACAATTGTAATTTTCTTCTTTCTGCCGATGGTATTAAAATATTTAAATCTGTAAACTCAGTTTATGATGACAATGTTGTCCAAAATTATATAAATGATATCTTTTTTTGTTGTGTTAAGAATAAATTACCATAAAATACCAAGAAGTGTAACTTCATAAGGATCAGTCGCAAACTAAAACCTTTTGAAAGACAATATTACATTAATAGTATTAAAATCGACCATTTAAAAGAAATTAGACATTTTCAGAAAATTTTAGTTTCCAATCCTATATTGTTAAGATGTTAAATAAATGTTCTTCTTACGGTGCCTTCTCCTTACAGAAGGTTGGCGACCATTCTATTATACAGACTCGTATCTTATGCAAGCTGGATCAGTGTAGCCATTTCTTTGATGTCGAACCACTGACGAAGATTCTGCATCCATGAAAACTTTTTCCTCCCGAGTCCACGTTTCCTTTAAATTTTTCCTTTGCTTCACAATTGCCAGGATTTCGCGTGTTTTCCCGATTCTTCGTAGGATATCCTCATTAGTGACTCGATCCACCCAAGGAATCCTTAGCGTTCGTCGGAACATTCACATTTGGTTCACTGAGATTACCTTCAGGGTCTAGCCTTCCTCGCCGTATAGCAGAACTGACAGTTAGTAGCTTAACAATTCGCCATCGTGTTTGAAAGTGAAGACTGCGATTATTGCATACAAAGTTTTTCATTCTCAGGAAAACTTCTTTCGCCATCTCAATTCTGATTTTTATTTCGATAACTTGGGCTCCATTTCCCGTTGAGCCAGTAGCCAAGATAACTTTGGTACTCTCTCAATTTGTCTATCGTCTAGAGCACGACGTTCGGTATTGTAAATTTGCTGATTATCATAATTTTGGTCTTTAGTATGTTCATCTTGAGCCCATATTATTTGCTTGTCTCATTTATTCGATCCATAAATAATTGGAGATCTTCTGCATTATCATAATGGATTTTGTTAAGGCACTTTTCTTTCTCCACTTCTTCTAGGGCAGTTTGAACATTTTTTCTGGGTATAAATTAAAAAGAATTGGCGATAAAAGATGTCTCACTCCCTTCATTATACGAATTCCTTCCTTTATGTGGTCCTCGATTTTAGTTTCTGCTGTTTGATTCCAATACAGCTTCTGGATGATATTTAAATCTTTGCTATCAAGACCTATATGCTTAAGGCTTAAGTTGTTTAAGTAGAATATCGTGCTTTACATTGTCGCAAGCTGTTTCATAGTCGATAAAGCAGCAATATACATTTTTCTGTTGATCAAGGCACTTATGTGCGAGAACTTGCATAGAGAACAAGGCGCCTCTAAAGCCTAGCCCATTCGTGAATCCGAACTATGTTTCACCGATGTGTTCTTCTTTTTTTGCCATAAATGAGAGTGTAATATTCATAAAAATATTTTAAGTGGATATTTTGCGTTAGGTTTTTTTGGCAGGTTAAAGAAAGTTGATCTTGGATATTGGCTATCAGGCTATCAGCAAGGATATTACCAGTGTTGTAGATTGTAGATGTGGTTAAACAGCTTCAAGAGGGTGTCGTTTTTGTCTATGTCAATCAGTTGTAAAACTTCCCCATTCAGTTCGTCTGCTGTCTTGTCCGGTTTTACTTGACTTAAGGTGATAGGGAGTCATTTATTGAAAAACCGATGTTTTTATCTTTCCTGAATTTTTTTAAAGTGTTTCGAGTTGGAAACAAAAAAAAATATCAAAATACCGAACTTAAGTAAGAATTGTACTTTCATACGCAATTTTTGTTTTTTGTGTATCTAGATTTATTTGAGCGTAGTTTTGCAAAAATAAAAATATAAATATAGAAGTTTTTCTTGCAAAATTACACAAATGTAGTTGTAGATACATAAATAACAAAAATTGCAAATGAATGTAAAATTCTTACTTTAGTTTGGTATTTCTTTATATTTTTGACTTTCCAATTCGAAACACTTTAAAAAATTCATGAAAGATAAGTACGTCGTTTTTTTCAACATTTGACTCCCTATCACCTTAAAGCTTTTCTCAGTTCATTTTTTATTATTTCTGGTCCTTCTAGTTCTTCTTCTGTTGTTTCTAACTGGTTATCGTGGAACAACTCTTCAATATAAGCTTTCCATTTTGCCGTTTGGTCTTTTGTTTCCACGACTTGTGCTTTACTTACTTCTTTTGTACATGTTGAAATAGTCGTGTCTGCCTTAGAGTTCTTCTATTTACTTGCATTTATCATTAATCATTGGAATAACGCAGAATACAAGCTGATATATTTACATATTTTCTGTACAAGCTTATACATAATAAAATTAAATCTCCTCAGCTACTACGCTTGATAAATTTTTAGGTTAAACAAGTCGGATGTACTAAAACTATATTTTTAGACCAGTGGCAAATTTTCATCACAAATTTAAATTTGACAAAACTAGACGATATTGAAAATTTTTGTCAAAATTTCAACCCAAAATTGTCATTTGTTTTAGAACAGTGATTAAAAGGTTTTACAACGTACGATTATTTTTTGACAAGAAATCCAATATATACCGAGTGTTCCATTTAAAAAATGTAACTTTTTTTCGCCATATTGCACCCAGTATATTATTATTAAAATATTTATAGAATGTGTGGCTAAAAGTGTTGAATATTACGTGGATATCTTTTATTTTAGAGTAATGTTACTTTCTCGCAGCGCTGGGACACCCTGTATATAAAACAAAGAAATATTTACTAAAGGATCAAATTTTTTAAGGTTGTTGAATTAAATGAGCTTTTGTTTAGTTTGGCCCATTAGGTATATTAGTTGTGGTCCACAATACTCATTGTATAAAAGCTGATTTAATTTGTTTCAACATTACATTTCACGCTTGACGTGTTTTATTGAAGAAAATTTGCAAAGGTGCCCTTAACACTTTGAAAAATCGTGGTATTGTTTAAGTTAAAACTTGAGTCCGTCACTTATTTATTATCGGGCTATGAAAAATCAAAGTTATTAAAGTGGTTGTGAACGGCAGGGTTCCCATAGACCACTTGACTCGAGGATCAAGCTAGGTCTTTGTGGCGTGGCTATTGAGTCCAGTTTAAAAGTAAATTCAAGGGCTCTCGTTTTATTACGTCAAGATCGAAGTAAGATAAAAAGGTATTGTTTTAATGTGCTGGTTTTTCGCTGCATTAATTGCAAAATGTTTTGTTAAGCAAATTTGTTAGGTGTGAAATGAAATGCGGAGCAAATTTGTACTAAAGGCAATATGAAATATAATAAATATATTCAGGCTTTAGTGATAATATGGTAGGGACCTAATTTAAATTTCAATAACTGCTAGGTATAAAAGCGCTATACGAGTGATATTGGAGGTGTGGTGTAACGAGCACAATAAATGCCATTGTGGACATCTCAATCTACACCCACAGTGGAAGTGTGTTAGTTACAATGATATACATCTGCATTTGAAAGAGTGTCACGCCGCGACGAGTTGGAAATGATATGGAAATTGATTCGCAGTGACAGTATTGCATTGCATAAGATACGGGAGACTCCCATTCGCGTTTTAAATTTATACATAAAGCTCAAACCCCTCTGTTTGTACTTCTCTACAAGGGTAATATCTAAAAGAAACAATCGTGTATTAAAAATTATCGGTGCATAAATCATAATTAAAAAAATTTTACCTTAAATTTTAAAACGATGAAAATATTTTATAGATGACATTGCTTTCAAGATTTATTCTAATTTTATAGTTTTATTACTTTATGTATGTTGTATGTTGGAGCTTTATGATTCCGCTTGAAAACATTTAAATCTCTGTCGACAATATTCTATTGAAAAGCTTCATAAATAAGGTGTAAAAAGCGAAGTGCTTTATTAATAACTTACGTAATAAAGCATAATGGTATAATCGTGTTTATAATCATAGATGAGTAGTTATATTCCGGTTGACTGCAAATCCACTTAAATTGTCGCTTTATTATTGCTGAAAAAGAAGGAAAAATAGATGACCAAAGTCAAACGAATGGTCCCCAGTCCCGCCCCATGATAATGCAGTTAATATCAACCGGAAACGAGTGAGAATGGCGAGCGCCGCCAGGCGGCCATTTAGAGAAGTTCCGGCGGTACCGGAAACATTAGTCGTTTGTTATAGCTTATTTTCTCCATTAATCATAACTTGTTCTCGGTTGGGACTACCCCATTGTTGATGATAATGTTATTGATATTTTCTTAGATTATAAATGATACTTGCGTGGTCGAAATGAAGACGGCGCGATACGCTCTGAATGGTGTCGTTCAAATCCACTTTGTGGAAACTTTCATAATAAATTATTGCGTATTTTCCGCCGTGATTATACCTCTTCAACAGAAAATTCCAGTTTATTTTTATTGCCTCACATTAAAATATAGTTTTTGTTCGGCCGAAAAATACACTCTTCTCGAAAAATAATCGTCAAAACACCAATTTTGATAATATTAATGTCGTTTGAAAAGTCCCTTTTGTTTGAATACTTTTAATTTACACACTTATAGGTGATATACAAGTGGAGCTCTTTGCTTAATAAATATTAAAATGGCCAGCACGATCACCTGATCTAACATTGTGTAGGTCATTCGTGGGATTTTTAATACCATCAGTTCTACAGGACACACTGTCTTTCCTCTCGTTTTAGAACCGCACCTAAAATGCAAATATTTTATGTAAGGATGGGAAGCCCTTAAGAATTATTTCAGTAGTTTAACCAAACAAACATGGAAAGCATGGGAAAATCACAAAAACTGAAAAATACTATGATTCTCCTACAAACATAAAACCTCAAAATGTAACAATCATAAACGATAATTTTAGTATAGCGGAAGCACTTAATAATAATTTCCTGAATATTTCAAAAAAATCTTATTACTTTGGCAAAGAAACACAAAACAATAAAATTTATGAAACTGAGGTCAAGGCGTATTTTAGATTATCTACTAAAAATGAAATACAAAACATCATACCTGTAAAATTATTTATTTCTTAAGTTGGAAAATACTAGCTATTAAGTATCTTTATTACAGGCACATGCAAAATAATACCCCTACATATGGGGTACCAAAATAATCGTTATAAAATCCTCTTTTTAAAAAGTCGAATGACCCGTCATCATTGCATTTAAAAAAGTAAGATATTTGATAAAATCTTCATTAACTAAGTTTAAAAATTAATAGTTCAAAAACCACTTAAATTTTTTTTCAAATTACAATTTTATTTAGGTATTTGAATTATTTAGAATTAGTTTTGGTACTTTTCACCGACTTCGAAAACCTTTTTTTTTTTTGAAAATAATTTTTTTTACAAAAAAAATAGAAAACTAATATCTCAAAAATACTTCTTTTTTAAAAGTATTTTAAGCCATGAATAAAAATATGGGATGTTACATTTAAAAAAACAAAGTTCATGGTGTTTCCGATGAAACCGGAAGTGATTTCGAAAATATAAAATGCACATAACATTTATTTTTTTGAACCATAGAACATAGCCAAATTTCAAATTTTTTTATTCATAAATAAAAAAGTTATCGAGGTGACCCGGTTTTCATTTCCACCCGGTATATGATGCTTTATAAAGCAATTGAGAATGGACTCTTCTCCAGGATAAGATGGAATTAAACCTGCGACAATAAAATAAACCATCAAAAAATACATAAAAAACAGAATATTCCCTGATGAATTAAAGATATGTAGTAAAAATTAACCCCAGGTCAAAAAGCGCGTTCAAAACCAGAAGTTGACAATTACAGGCAAATATCTGTGTTTTTGAAAAATCATCCTAAACCACCTGCTAGAATGTGTAAAATCTGGAAATACCGACAGCACGCTGAAGGAAATAGAAATAGGGGTGCTTCAAGGATCAGCAATCGGACCACTCCATTTCTTAATATACAGAGTGAATGGAGAAGAGTGCGTCAAACTCCGGATGTATAATCTGAATCATTTTGCCTGTTGTGCTGGTTGAAAAATTAGGTTTATAAGGAATACGTTAGCATTCGGGATGAGCTAATTCGACCTGTTTTTAATGCTACAGCTTTGATAAATGAAAATCAACAACAACTCTGAAGATAAATGGCTACTGTTTATAGAAGAGCGCAAAAATGTATACAGTCACGTGAGGATATCTTTCAAAACGTTCTATAAGTTTTAAATAAGATAAATGTGCTACGACGATCTTTTCCAGGTCTTAGGTTTGTCAATTCAAAACAGCCCTAATTTCTAAACCAATTAAAAACCAAGTCACCTTTCTTTCAATTAATGAATTTTCTTGATGAAGGAAAACTATTGTGAATCAAATGTGTGGTACGTATTGTTACTCATCTGTTGACTTATGGCCTATGGACTATGCCAACAATGTTTGAAGGTAACAAATTGCTATTTTGAAAAAAAATTGGGTACATGACCAAATACACAACAATAAGTTTTTTGGATGTACATCATTTAATAACCGTTTCCT
Organism: Stenus bimaculatus; assembly: GCA_963971135.1. NCBI lineage: Eukaryota > Metazoa > Arthropoda > Insecta > Coleoptera > Staphylinidae > Stenus > Stenus bimaculatus. The sequence goes on along the minus strand of OZ020183.1, from coordinate 40,260,043 downwards.
ATAATTTGCCTCTTCATCAAGGATGTTCAAATTTTAAAAATCAAAACCATGATTTTAGTTGAAAAATGGGTGCTTAATCCATCCCTGTTAGTTTTCACTCTATTTGATGATTTGCAGTCTCTGCTATGTTCATTATTTCTATCCTTCATGTATCTTTTTGTCTGTCGTCTGTCCGATGTAAATCTTATCACAGTCTTTGCAAGATATTGAGTAGACTCCGTATTTTTTATCATTCCCTTGGTAGGTTTTATTTTAGGTTTGAAAATAATCTAACATTAGTGAGAGAATTGTAAAAGCAAATATTATTGTCGCTTATTTATGGAGCTTTTTTAGTCTTTGGAACATACCTGGTGTAGGTATATGGAATTTTGAAAGAGTTCTTATTTTCATCTAATGAGTTTTTTATTCTGACATTGTAAAATTTTTTAGAAACATTAATGATGCAATTGATTAACTTAGCAGGATAACCATTTAGTTTTGGTTTTGTAGAAAATTTTTATTTATTCTGCTTGTGGAACTGACAACAATTGCATTTTTGTTAATAATTTTGAGTTTTTGATTCACCGGGTGTTTGGATTTGTAGAGTAATACTCTATCTGAATATGTTGGTTTTATGTACACAACGAGGATTAGATTAAATTGTTATCCTGAACGGAATAAGTCAACACACTGACAACATCATCCTGATTTTCAATGTGGTCTTATGACGAAGTAAATCCACAACTAATCAACTAAAAAGACTTTGTGACTTCATAAAGCATGTATTCTCGAGCAATATGTACACCTCTAGAGAAGCTTTTCATAGAATCTGGCATGGATGACTAATACATAAACTAATCTTACTTGATTTCCAACCCAGTCTAATAAAGATTCTGTTCTCTTACCTGCCAGAAAGAACATTTCAAATCACTAGATGGAATATACTCATCATGCAGAAACATCACTGCAGGTATCCCACAAGGATCAATCGTTTCTCTCGATCTCTTTAATATATTCGTTAGCGATATCCCAACTCCAAACAAAGACCACATCTTCATTGACCTCTGTGCATATAATAAAAGTCAATCTTCATGCTGTTTTATAAATCTAAACACACCAACAAACCCTGCAATGTTTTTATTGAAGGAAATCAACTATCTTTGGGCAAAATATGGTGTACAAGTTCTACGAGCTCTCTACACCTTGATTGGCTTTAAATAAAAAATCGGCAACGGAAAAAAACTTCACCTATATAAATTTCTTATCAGACACGTAATCTCCTTCGTCAGTCCCATCTGGAGAAAATCTAACATACGTTCAACAACGTGAAAATAAAATTAATAGAAATATACATAGTTGAAGTCCCATTCTACGTACTAATTTCAAAATCACTCAAATTTCTGACTATTTCAAAAATATTAACTTAATTTCTTCTCTACTCCAGAGTACTATCGTTAACAATTCTTAACCCCCCTTTTTAGCACTCAATTAGTTAAACAAAAATTAAACAAAAACTATCCATAAACCATAATTAAAGTCAAATTTCCAAAAACATAACTTTGTAAGAGAGGAATCTCTGAAACTGTCTCACCACCTTATGTCCCAACGGATGTGGTTTCATTGAGTATTGCCTAATTGGCGAGTCCCACACTTTGATTTGCATTTTGTAATCATTTCAGTGCTTAAAAGCATCTCCACATCCTCAAAAAAAGTGGAACGTAATGTTTGTAGATTATAGTTACAAAGTAAGGGTACAAACATGGTGCAGCACCTACTCAAGCCCCAATCCAAGCACCGACTCATTCCACGACCTAGCGTGAACATGGTGAAGCACTGACTCAAGACTTCTTCATTTTATTTTCAGTTTACCTATGCTAGAGTGAAGTGTTGTAAGTATTTAATTTAATTTGTTTTAAATGTCGTTTGATGATCATTAAGACTTATTTGCGAATACTGCTGTAAAATTAAAATTTGAAAACCTGTAAAATATTATTAATGCAGTATACATTTTAAATATAATGTAATAATATGTAATAAATGTATTTTATATTTAAATAAGCTGAAATACATGTACAGCCTGTCAAGTAAAGAGAATAAACTGAACACAACTTAGCACACGTAGTGAAACGACCAATGAGAATGCAGATTTTGGGCACCGACCTTCGAAATTATTAGATGTGGTCGGTGTTTGAGTCGGGAGTCGGTGCTGCACCATGTTCACGCGTATAAGAAACAAGAGCCTGTATTCAGCGACCGTGACGAAAATTTTAGAGACGTCGTTAGCGTTAAAAACGTCTTTAATAAAATATTTCTCATGAAGAAATATTTTTTAATCACGTGTTTAACGTTAACGACGTCTCTAAATTTTTCATCACTGTGGCTGAATACATGCTAATGTGTTTGTTTTTAATGCTCGAGTCGGTGCTGCACCATGTTTTAACCCTAATAAATATTTTTGATTGTATTTAACCATTCAAACGACTTCTGAATGCAAAAAACTTATGATACAATTCTAAAATATTAATTAAATTTCTTTCTATAATGAAATGACCTATGTAACTAAAATTTGAATAAAAGCTTTGAGCAATCACAATGAAAACTTAAAAGTGACATACATGTCACTTATTGGAATTCATTTTTGTGAGGACAAAGAAATTAATTAAATGCACACTAAAATAATTTACTCTGCAGAGTCTGGTGTTTGCGTCATAAAATCTATCGCAACACGTCGAGGCTGAGGTTTAAATTATCAGAGGCTGGCTGCGTCGTTTTTAATGGTTTCCCTTAATTACAAAATAAACTGAGTTCTTTGCTGTTTAAATAGCGGATTTAATCTAGCGTGTTTGATCTGAAAACTGGCAATGATTACCTGAAAGGTTTCAACTCAATCGCTACTTCTCATCTAAAATACGTAACTTTAATTTTACGCTTTTCGATTTATTTATTTGTGGGAAATTTAATTAGTGAGTCAATTATAAAAATGGTATTGTTGCTGTTTTAAAAGTTTATTTCGAACAAAGGAGGCTTAATTAGCCAGATAAAGCATAAAGCCTATTCTAATAATAATAATCAATTTACCTAGGTAATAGGTGTATCATTTACGGAATAGTTAATCTATAGCAGTTACACCCTGAGTGTATCAATAGGTCGATTGTGTAGACTCAATGCAAACAATGTCCAACAATGAGGACACACATGCAATTGTCCACATTGTCGGGCGCGCCATCTATCTAAAACAATAAGCTCGAATGACAACCTCCAGCAGGATGACTTCCATAATCTACCGAATAGGATTTAATTAAAAACTACCTCAAAACTTATAATATTTTATTTTAAAACGATGGAAAATAAATTGGTAAGGAATTTACTGAAATATCATGACATCCATAGAATGTGGCTGCTCGCAGGAGGCGCTGCTGCATGTTTCCATTTAGCGAATTGTACGAGGGCAGGGACATTTTTTCCTGATGAACCGAGGAGTTAGGGATGAAAGTATAATTCCTTAAGTCTTGGTTTTCTTGATGACTTGTACTGTTTGGAAAGGTACATTTGTTTTGCCATGCTTTGTTTATTGTTTCAATGTCGGCTGGCTTTGTAATTGGGTTCATTTGTGGGCTTGTAAACATTTGTAATGGATCTAAAAAAACAAAAAATATACCTTAAATTACACAAAGATTTAATTCTTCTTTAATTAAAATAATACTATTTTTAAATAATTTCAATTTCCAAATATGTCAATTCAGAAGATGCAGAATTTATTTAGTCCTTTTTATTTTTAATATAATAACCACAAATCTTGACATATTCGATTCCAAATTTAAAGAATTTTTTGAAAAATAATATAAATTAGTGCAGTACGAAATTCATGTATGTGTTAGTCCAAACTTTACATTCAAAAGTTCGAACTTCAAAATAGTTTGAATTTTAAGCAAATGTTCGAAAAAAGTTCGAGCTCGCAAGAAGTTCAGGTTCGTAAATGGTACTGAGGTGGGAGTTCGAAAATAGTTCGAAATGTGTTCGGGTTCGATTTCGAAAGAGTTTGAAAATGTTTAATTGCTTAATTTAAACGTGCACGTGCACCCCCTTTCAACCTCGCAAAAATTTGAAATGTAAGTTAAAATTGCATTTAATTCATTATTAAATTCAATAAAATTTATGAATTTTTTATGTTATTATTGTTTAAATGAAATTAAAACTAAGTATATATCTGTTTTTTAGATATCAAAAGTGCATCCCCCTTTAAAAAATTCTGAGGATGCCACTGCAATAAAGTAACTTTCTTAGGTTCGGCCTACCTCAAGTTATAACCTTCGAACTTTTTATGTTTAAAAATTCTAACTTTAAGTTCCACAAAAACTTCCAGTTCGGTGAACAGCGCTAAGATAAATCGACTTAATAACAAAAATGAAAGCCAAATAAACGAAAATACTAAAAACAAATCACCCATTTTTTTTTGTAAATTTGGAGTATTTTATACGGGTTGAGTCTACCGGGTGGAAATGAAAACCGGGTCACCTCGATAACTTTTTTATTTATGAATAAATAAATTTGAAATTTGGCTATGTTCTATGGTTCAAAAAAACAAATTTTATGTGCATTTTTTATTTTCGAAATCACTTCCGGTTTCACCGGAAACACCATGAACTTTGTTTTATTAACTGTAACATCCCATATTTTTATTCATGGCTTAAAATACTTTTAAAAAAGAAGTATTTTTGAGATATTAGTTTTTATTTTTTTTGTAAAAAAAATTTTTTTCAAAAAAAAAAAAAGGTTTTCGAAGTCGGTGAAAAGTACCAAAACTAATTCTAAATAATTCAAATACCTAAATAAAATTGTAATTTGAAAAAAAATGTAAGTGGTTTTTGAACTATTAATTTTTAAACTTAGTTAATGAAGATTTTATCAAATATCTCACTTTTTTTAAATGCAATGATGCCGGGTCATTCGACTTTTTAAAAAGAGGATTTTATAACGATTATTTATTTTATGTATTTGAATTATTTAGAATTAGTTTTGGTAATTTTCACCGACTTCGAAAACCTTTTTTTTTTTTGAAAAATTTTTTTTTTCGCAAAAAATAAAAACTAATATCTCAAAAATACTTCCTTTTTATAAGTATTTTAAGCCATGAATAAAAATATGGGATGTTACATTTAAAAAAACAAAGTTCGTGGTGATTCCGGTGAAACCGGAAGTGATTTCGAAAGTAAAAAATGCACATAAAATTTGTTTTTTTGAACCATAAAACATAGCCAAATTTCAAATTTTTCTATTCATAAATAAAAAAGTTATAGAGGTGACCCGGTTTTCATTTCTACCCGGTATAATATGCAATAAATTCAAAAAGTGATGATTGGATTTTCAAAGAACGTTTTGACACGTCAAATTATGTTTCTTATTGCAAACATTTTGCGCCATTTAAAATTTATGTTTCGTCATCGTACAATGACCACGTGACATCATCATTTTTTTTTAAATCGAAACCCGCAATATTTAGTAAATGAGAAGACGATAAAATTTGAGTATACAAATTTTCATCTATCCTTACGTTCCGAAGGTGTTGTGATCAATAAAAAATTGCAAATTGTCAATATTCGATTTACCAAATTTTTGGAACGAGTAGTGATATGTCAACAAAATTTTGTACGGATTAACAGGATTAGACGTCTTTTCAATTTCGGGACTTAGGTTATGGGTTATCATTAAGAAATGTCACATAAATTTAAAATGAGCGTAATTACTAATAATATTTCACGTGTGCAGCCATTTTTAGAAAATCTAATCGTTCTTGCCTTCTAGAATTTACTCCATGTTACAGACTTAATTTAGTTTACAATTTTTGATTTATCATATCTTTAGAACGAGATGAGATAAGTCAATATAACTTGTATGGATACACAGGTTTAGATGTCCTTTAAAATTGTTTAGTTAGAATGATAGGTCACATATATTTTAAATGAAATTTGAAATTTTTTGAAAAGCGAACCGTGTCTGACTTCTTGAATTTATTCCATGTTATAGACTCTCCCTGTATAATGAACTGAAAGCACCAAAAATATTTTTTACAACTAAACAACTAAACCAAGTATTGATGACTCAAAAACAGTTTCATTAGATTAGACGTGCGATTATAAATCAGGTCATTTTGGACCGAGTTTAAGTAAAATTCAGCATTGACTTTTGATTTTTAATAATTGCAAAAATATCAAGAAATAAAAATATGACAGAAATACAATGGGAACTCTGTAAAATTTTTAGTTTAAGTGTCGCTTGAAGCTTAAGCTCCAATTGTGCAATTGCCCCCTACTATTAAAACTACTACTAAAATTTTTGTAAATAATAAAAATGACTTCAAACTCAAACATCCCAAAAATATCTTAAAGAAAAAATACTAATAGGTCGATTTTGTCCCCTTCTGTAAGTCCTTTCAGGACATTAATTTATGTAACAAAATCCCAAATTATTTAGAACCCCCTATAAAGTTGTAAAATATAAAAAATATCTTGAAAAAATAAAGATTCGTTTATATAGGTTGATTTAAAATATGTGTTCCTAACTTCAGGAAAAGTTTATTTAACCTATCTGAAAATAAAAGGTAAAAATAAAATTTTTCGCCAATATGCTCTATTTTCGAAATATTGGTCGTTAAATTTTCTTCATCTATTTTAAGATAACCTCTATTTTTGTATGAAATTTTGTGCAAAGCTCACTATTGTCAATCGTCATTGAATACATTCAAGGGGTTGGTAGACCGTTTTTACCCCCCCCCCCCTATTTTTTGTATTTGATAGAATATTAATTATTATTTTTACTTCAATAATATAATTGTCCATGGTATATGTATTTCTTTTATATAAATCAAATCAATTTCTTTTCAATTATAGTCTTTATTTGAAATACAATTTTTTTATTAAGAATAGCTAATGCATTTTCGATCCTTAGATCATCATCAGGCTATAAAACATTAAATAAAAATAAAAATAATACTATAACAAAATATTAATAGAAATTACCTTGGAAAATATTTTAAAAAATTCATATAAAAATGACTTTTGTAAAAAATTGTAAATAAATAAATAAAATTAAATTTTGTTTCATAAAGATTACTATAAAAAATAAACTTTTTATAAACTAAAATAACAAGTAAAGTAAAACAAATAAAATCTTGATGTAAAATATAAAATATAATAAGTTTATAATAAATTTATTTTATCAAAAAATTTTGTGCATTTGAAATTAATAATATCATTAACGCTAAGGTCTTTTATTCTTGAAAAACAAATTTCTAAGTTTTCTGCCAAATAAAGTTTTTTGCTTTTATTATTTTTTATTTCCTTGGATATTCCTAAAATTTTTTCTTCCTTGAACTTTTTTGATATATTTTTGAAGAGAGAAGTTATGAGACAAAATGTACAATATTGTTTAATAATTTGTTCAAAATGTGCAACAATAAAAACTTTATGTTCCATAAAGGTAATAATTATTTCTAAGCATAAATAGGTATTAAAATTCAAATAAGTAAAAAATTCAACTTAATTGGACAGTCATGTTAAATAAAAAAAAGGGAAGGGGGCAAACAGGGGTTGGTTCTGTCCCCGAAGAGAATGCATCCTAAAATTTAATTTGAATTTTCGCAGTTTTATTCAATGATGATTGGTAAAAGTAAACTCTGTACAAAATTTTACCAAATTATCTTTAGAAATATAAAAGTTATGTTTCAAATTGAAAAAAAATAAGAAACTTTTAAACCTTATATTTCGAAAATGGAGCATTTTGGCGAAAACAATTATTCTTCCAATTGATCTTCAAATAGGTCAAAGAATGAAGTTAGGGACTAGGGACACATCTTTAGAAACACTCTGTAGAATAAAAATATGATAGTTGATGTCACGTTTTTCTAAAACTTCCAAAACTCATTCTGCATGTTCTAGTAATAATAAATACTTGGAAGAAAAATATGCATAAATTCAGATTCTTGAAACAATAAAATATTTTAGGATTTGAATTGGAAGGATGATAAAGTCGATAAAAATATTTTTAGTGAAAAAAACTAATCCACCATTTTTAACTGGAGATTTCTTAGTCAATTTTTAATCAAAAAAATAGGAGATGAGTTTGTAATATATCCTCGGTGATCTAACAAATCCTGCTCACTGAAATATTTGAGGAAATGAGTTCTTTATACTGGGCGGTTATACCATGTATGTAAAAAGCTATAATTGTGAGCATATATTTTATTCCGACGACTTTTTCATGTCATGGATTTTATCTACCAACTTTCCAAATGGGACCCAAAATATTCAGTTTTTTTTTGTCTACTTCCAAAATATTGAATATGCACTTTGCAGGTATTGTCAGATCAATGATGATATGTTTTTCGTGAATTGTTTACTGATAATATATATTTTTATCATGTGTTTACAGATTGTGTTTGAGATGGTTGGGAAGATTTTCGCACCACTTGTATGTATACAAGGTGATCCAATACTTCACTTTCCCGTTTTTCGATATTTAACAGTAAAAAATACGAAAAAATAGATTTATAACAGAGCGTTTATTTTGAAAATTGGAGCATAAAATTTATATTTAATTTTTTCAGCAATTTGTGCATCGATTTTCAAAATAAAAGCACTATTCTAAAACTAGTTTTTTTATAATTTTTACTGTTGCACATTTTAATACCTATTTTCATTTTTT